>CM056815.1:72058599-73308599 GCA_029852735.1 Persea americana
TAAGAGATAGGCAGGCATCCATGCCTAAACAACTGATAAATATGAAACTGGAACAAGTAAAGAAACATTAAAAATACTTTCAGCGGCAAACGGGATAAAGGGTGCTATTAGATGTATCACAAACCGCAAGAAGTTTCCCATCTTCCAAATCAAGAAAAATGGGCTCTGGGTACCTAGAAACATCCGTCCATGGCTGTGAGTAACATGAATAGTTATCCTTTATGCCAGGCATTTAGGGACAAAAATCAGAAACAACATCAGGCAATGATAATATTCCTTTTTCTGCCTTTTTCATTCCCAAGTCATTTCCAGCTTTTACCCTCAAAATTATTAGAGATAACCTACTAAAATTTCCAATTTTTGCCAGCTCAATGGAAAATATAACTATCCAGTACACAAAAACATAAAAATCAACCGTAATTTAAAGTATATGAGTCCAACCAAACACTTTTCAACATCATATGAAGTACTAAGTGGACATGATGTATACAAAAACTGATTTGGGAACACTGCACTTGATACCTTAAATAGCACAGCAGTTCCAGCGCCTGATGCAGCAAGCAATCCTACGGCAAGTAACATATGTGACCAGTGAAATCTGGATTGCAGCAAGGTTGGGCCTGAGGTAGCAGCAGTACTGGTGAGAATGGCTGCTGGCTGAGGAGCTTCAGGGGTAACTTGGGGCTGTGAGCTAGTATGTGATTTCAAATGGCCATCTACAAGCAAAACAAGGACACGATACATGTTTTCCATGTCAATAAGCTGCATTTAAGAAAATATATAAATAAATCATCGAACAAACACAATGATGGGTGGAACAATGGAAACACATTATGGGTACCATAGTATATACAAATCAAAGAAAATTGCACAAAAAAAATGATGGTATTTTACCAAAGCGGGTTCTCTTTCCACATGCCAATTTTAGGACATCTGCTAAGTGTCTTCTTCACAAGTTACAAGAGATTTTTTTTTCTTTTTTGAAAGGTAAGTTACAAGAGAATACCACCAAAAAGAAGAAGAAGAAGCAAAAGCTAAACTAAACAATACAAAAACGGGTTCTCTTCCCATAGGCTAGGGTTATTACCTAAATTCGGGCTTGCTGTTGGGGCACCTGTAATGTTTGGAGGAGGATCCTGTCATTTATGCAAAATATCAAACAGATGCATATGAGCTGATATAAGAGAAGACAATATGCATTATTAATGCAATTACTAAAAGAAATAAATAGCAATAAACATGAGGAAACTTGGAATGTGGAATGCAAAGACAGAATTATAGACATTTCAGGCTCAGCAAGAGTATAGATAGCCAAAGCACCCAGTTTTGTACACTTGAATCATGGTTTGGTGATCCAAACCATTGACCTCCCCCTGGATGGAAAAGACACAAAAATCGGTCAAATTAGACTAACCCGGCAAGAGCATATTTTTATCTTTCTTTCTTTTTTTCTGAGAAATTTTTATCTTTTTTTTCCCGATCTAAAAATCCAGTGTCTTTTTCTTGACCATCGCTTTATCTCTTCTAAGGTTTGCAAGTTCGCCGCTGACTGTAGGGCTATAATATTCCGCAGTCCCACGTTTTTGGCATCTCACAGGTTTGCTGATCCAAACCATTGACCTCTGTCTGGATGGGAAGACACAAAATCTCTCAAATTAAACTAACCCAGCAAGAGCATCTTTTTATCCTTTTTTTTTTTTTTTTGAATGGTAACTATTATTTTACTAAAAGCAAGAATAATAAAAAAATCACAGCATTTTTTTTCTTGACCATCAGTTTATCTCCTCTGGGCTCATAAGTTAACCCCTCATGTAGGGTTAGGTTATTCCAATCCGGCACATTTTTGGCATCCCATATGAAAATCAATGAAGGGACACCAGCTGGTCCTACACCTGATAGGGCCCATGCATAGAATGTTGTCATAAGGAAGAAGAAAGCTTTTCTTACAGGTACACGACGGAAGGCTTCATCTATCTCCTCCTTTGTTAGTCCTTTCTTTTCAAGAAAAGAACGCCTGTAGATTACTGGTGATCCTCTAACTTTTGGATGTGATAAGAACTTAACAGCATTTTGTACTTGCTCCTCCCTCATTGGTTCAGAGTTCACGAATATTGATTTCTCAGAAGCTTCTTTAGTACCCTCTCCCTTTGCATCTTGCCCCTCTCTATCGATTGGTTTTCCAAGCTCAGAGGACACTGAAGTTAAAAAAAATTCCAATGATTAAAAAAAAAAAATCCCTGTAACTAAAAAGAAACTTTCCATACCAATCATAGGATATAAAAGTTTTACTTAAAAATGTTGCTGTGTACTGTACAAGAATAATTAATGGAGTGGGCACCCTAACAGACAGAATGAAAACTAAATAAAGTATAAGATGAAAAGTTTATCAAATTCAATAACAATTACACATAAATAATGAAAAGTACAGGTGTCATCAATTGTATAAAGTTATGAAGCATCCTATATCAATAAATGTGGCACATATGATGAAATAGAATGAAATCAGACTCCAATGGTTATCATCATGATGGCAAATGGGTTAGATGTGCTCCAATAATCTGTGAATGTGAAGTGTGCACGGGTGTGTGCAATCGCATTGTTCAGGTGGATCTAGCCAACAATTGAAGGACTCTTCCCCATATAAAGTAAAAGTAAACTGTTGTTATGACTCTCACAGCTCATTTGTAAGCATCAAAGGTCCCCAACCCTCTGCTAAGTTCATCCAATTGGAGTGTTTTTAGTTGGAAGTTGCCAACAGATTCTTAGAAATACCTGCAATGACTTGTTTGTCATTGGCATGCATACGGTGCACAAGGCTTGGCAGTGATGCAGAGTTGGCGAACAAGTGTGCATGTGATGGAGATGGGAGTGGGCATCGATTGCACTAAAGGCAATGATGCAGAGGGCTCTCTAAAGCATTCATAGTGATCGGGACCTGAGATGTGAAGAGGAGTGCCTTTCGGGCATGTACTAAAGGGCCTAACCATATGGGCACACAGTCAGTGTGGTCAGCATGTGTTTGTAGTGCAGTGGCAAATGCTGAGATAAGCGAATAGATAGACTGAGGACTGGAAGACAGATGGTCCAACTAGTCATGACCGGCTGAAAGGATGGTTGGCTCATGAAGGCACTGCCGCATGCAGCAGGACCAACAGGCAGTTGGCCTGGTTGGCTGAGATGCAGTAGCACACAGGCGACAGGTCAGAAGGCAGTTGATCTGGCTGGCTCAGATGCAGTAGCAAGAGGAGCAGATAGGGGGCACAGGCAGGGTCCTCATCAGATCACACAGGCCACATGGGATGTGGCCTGGCTGCCTCACGGCTCAAGTACATACATGAATTACTTCAGAATTAACTCAGCTAAACCTAACACAAGACTCTTTCAAATACATTACTGTATCTTTTGGCAAATACAGAATTTAACAGACTGCCAATTTTTTAGGTTTGCCATCATTGCCACCTCTAATATTCACATGCACACCATGGCACCTGGTTCTTAGTTACAGAACGAAGACTGTTGACTCCTTGCCACTTTGAGAGCAACGACAAATCTCTCCAAATTTAAGGACTTTCAACAGCAGAGGAAACCAACAAAATCATCACAAAATCTTCTTTAGCCCTCCCAATATCGCTAAAAGACAATCACAGCCCAAGAAATCAAGCATTTTCTAACATATGGAGGGAGGCCTTACAAATATCAGTTTAAAAAGTACATAAAGGTCATCAAAAGTCAAAACCATTATTGAACAATGCTAATGTTCATCAAAACTCCTGACTTATCAGTTAATGATGCCCAAGAAGCTGCAAATGCGAGAATTGCACCCATCACCTCCCTAAAACTCGTAGAGATAAAATTCTATCTCAGAGCCCTGCAAACAATTTCATGTAAGAGGACCTATACAAAGCATGTGCAAATCCTTGAGATAATTAGGTGACAGGTGGGAGCCAGGCTGAACATGCCCCCGACCCAAGGACAGGCTTGCAAACTCATCAGGTAGGAACTTGCACATGTTGAATATTCATGGAGGACCATGGCACATGTGCCTCCAGGGATTCTCTGTTGTATTTCTATGAAGAGAAGCATAAGATGACAAAGTTGGAAAAGGGGACATAACCACTGATGACCCTGCATGGATATGCCAGGGGCATGCCATCCATATGGCAGCGAAATGGAATTTAGACATAAAAAAGCAAAGTATCACATACAATAAAGCCTTGAACCCATTCATGGAGAATTGGGAAGGAACGTGACGGCTCAATTCCTATAAATGTATTTCACCTGGAAGGACTAATCAAAGAAAATAATCTTCTATCATAGATTCTTTTCTCATATAAGAGATTCAAAAAGAATTTGATGATTTCATGTAGGCAACAAAGATTAACGTTAATAGAGCAACCACCCTATCAGACATGATAGGTAGGGTAGACATGTCTATCCAAGAATCTTTTAACCATATGGAGAACATGTCACCTTCAGTAGTGAATAAAAGGAGATTGAATGTAGCCTAGACCGACTCAGTCAGAACTGCTATGTGACAAGACCAATGCATATGCCTCATTCTCAAATAATTAGCACTTCTGAACATTTGATGTTTGACAACTTTATTAAATTATCAATCACAATTTTTCAAACCATTATCCTTAAAAAGATATCAAATCATATGAATACTTTCCATACAATCATTATCTCACACTTCTAAGCTTTGTTGCTTAAACTTCCACGACAGTAATGAAAAAACTATATGACTGACATAGTGACATCTATCAAATACAACAAACACAATGTCTTATCTCACATCTATAATCTTGTGACGGTGTAACCTAAAACTCAATCCAACTATACTAAGATCAAACAAATAACTTCAAGTTTGTTCGGATGTAAATGGAGTCATTGTACAAGTGCCTTTTTTTTTCCATACCAAGGTTCAAAATAGTAGCGGCCGCATTATTAGCCATAGTGGTTGAGGCCGCTACGCTATTTTGAAAATAGAGGCGCTATGATCTAAAACCTAGGAGAACCAAGTAATTTTAATTTAAAACATTGTTTTTTCCTATTTCTTCTCCTCAAAAGCCTTTCCTAAACTTATTGCTACCCTTATTTGGTTCCAAATCAATATAAAAAAAAAAAGCAGACACACACACACACAAGATTGGCTGGCTGCTACACAAGATTTAAAAAAATTTTACTACTTAAAAAACTCACACAGCTACGCTGCTAAGTATCGCCGCATATTTGGTTCCAAATCAATTAAAAAAACATAGACACACACACACAAGATTGGCTGGCTGCTACACAAGATTTAAATTTTTTTTACTACTTAAGAAATTCGCACAGCTACGCTGCTAAGTATCGCCGCAACCGATACGGATCGCCCGCTACGTAGAATTTTGGCCACTAGCCGCTACGCCCACCACAACCACTATTTTGATCGTTGGTCCATACACCTAAACTAACAAGATTGTAATACTGAGAGTTGAGTCCACATCTTGGATCAAGACATTTCTACATGATTAAGCAGCTATTAACAGGACTAATGGTGGAGAAAGAATTTCCTTGTGGGGAATGCCATAATAAAAAAGAACATACCATAAAAAATCGTTCAAATGCATCAATGAGAGATATCGGATACCCTACGACACACTACATTGCCTATTTTAAAGTATTTTGGTGTCATGGGACATGGTGGTTTATGAATCTCATAAAGCCTTGAGTCCATTCCTAGAGACTAGGGAAGGAACATGATGGCTCAATTCCTGTATAAGTATTTGAAATTTCACCAGAAAAGGATGGATGTGTGATTGAAGAAAATAATCTTCTATCATAGAGACTTTTCACATAGAAGACATTAAAAAAGAATTTGATGATATCACATAGGCAACAAAGATTATCATTGATAGAGCAACCACCCTATCAGACATCATAGGTGGGGTAGATACGTCTATCCAATAATCTTTTAACCTATGGAGAACATGTCATCTTCAGTAGTGAATATAAGGAGATTGAATGTAGTCTAAACCTACTCAGAACTGCAACGTGACAAAACCAATCAATATGCCTCATTCGCAAATAATTAGCACATCTGATCTTAACAATTGGGGGGTTGACAACTTTATTAAAGCTATCAATCACAATATCTTAAATCATTATCATTCAAAAAGAAAATCATTGTAAAATATTTTTCATACAATTATAATCTCACACCTATAAGCTCCATAACCTAAACTTTCACAACTGTAATGAAACAACCGCAGTGACTGACTGATAGTGTCATGTATCAAATACAGCAAACAGAATGTATTATCTCACATCTAAAATCTTGTAACCTGAAAATCAATCCAACTATACTAAAAGATCAAACAAATAACTTCAGGTATGTTCGGATGTAAATGGAGTCTTTGCACAAGTGCTTTTTTTTTTTTTTACCAGAGAAGCAGGCTTGTCTAATTATAGTCCATAGTCCGTACACCTAAACTAACAAGATTGAAATACTGAAAGTGGAGTCCGCATGATTGGATTAGTACATTTCTGCACGATTAAGCAGCTATTAACAGTACTACTGGTGGAGATAGAATTTCCTTGTGGGGAATGCTATAATCAAGAAGAACATGAGCATGCCATAAAAATCATTCAAATGTATTGATGAGAGAAATCTCTTAAATATGTTATCTTCATCATCACAGTAGAAGGTTTGGGCAGCATCTATGTCATCCACACTTAAGTTCGTTGGACCCATTCAGTTATGAACTGCCTGACCAACCTCAACTTTTTGTGTGAGATGGAAATCAAATCGAAGAATCGATGCAGGGTAATGCACATGTTGGTTTTCCTAACACACCTGAATTTGAAAAGGTCAGCGATACAGTTGCCTGGCGGGTGGCTGTTTCAACTTGAATGGATGGTTTTACTCAAGATATGAGATACATATAAAAAAAAACCTCACTCAAATCTGCAAGTGTTTTAATTATACTGTAAGAAACGATTTTTGTCTATTCTTCTATGCATTTGGGGGTGTGCAGTGTTAAAGCTCGCATGAGTCTACAGGTGGGTGGAACTTTTTTGTGTTGTGGGGTGCTGACCACTGTTTCTCTGACTATCCTGACCTAAATCAATTCTGATTACATACTGCTAACAATCCATTATGCTAAAATTCTTCAAACCCACTCTAAATGCAGAGAAGTGACATACCCCAAACTAATCTGATTCAAACTACAGCAAAATGAATAACCATCCGCATATACCACATAATCGCCCATACTAAAATTCGAGATACATCCAAAAAGACCCCTAATCATGTAACACCAAGAAACGGAAAGACCCAACTAAAAAAATGGGAAAAAGGACTTAACTGCAAGAAACAATAGGTGGCAAGAGAGATGAGGAGAAACCAATTAGAAACTGCAGCACAATTCATGAAAAAAAATCATTCAAAGGAAACGAAAATATCACCTGGGTTCTGTGATTTATCATCAGCAGGGGCGGGAGGAGGAGTCGTTGATTCAGTTCCCATGATCTTTGATTTTCAACTACAAAGTAAGAGAAGAATCCACCCCAAGAAAATCAGGTTTCTACTTGGATGAAGTTTCCACTGAAAAGAAAAGACAAGGGAAAAACAAAGTGCGGAGAAAGTAGGAACAAAAGGAGATTGAAAAGACAGAGCAGGAATTACAAATACAAGGAAGGAGATGAGAAGACGGAAGTGGGAAATGGAAGAAAGTTGTCAGAAGATTTTGCACATCTCGAAACGAAGAAAATAACCAAACAACAAGCTCATCTCTCTCTCTTCCTAGTCCTTGGAAATGATTTTATTTTATTTTCAAATACAACTCCTTGCATATTTTGCTGAATTATCTACACATCAGGACCCCATCTATTGAAATATCAACATTTCAAAGTAAATTCTTTTCAAGTTCAGATTATCTTTAAATTTTATATCAATTGGAGTTGTTTTATAGTTCAATTGACCGTTTAAATCAATAATGGGACAAATTGTTATTGATGTCAATTTTAAAGTTCGTATAAGCTATTTATTTTAAATTATTTGGAGTTTTAATAGGTAGACCCTACGGTGAAGTAGAACTCAATAGCTTAGAATTACTTTAGCTAAAAGCCTCAATGATCTAAACTTGTTTTTAAAATGTTTTGAAAAATTGAAGTTTGACTCCATCTCATCATAATCATCAAAGCCTTCTTCTGATAATGTTGGTTAGTTACATATATTTTGATTTGCTATTTTGCTCTATCGGGCCAAACTCTTGGATAAATTCACTTCTTCAAAAATATCTTTATTATTTTCATTCTTAATTATTTTTGCTTATTTCTTGTCTTGAGGGACAATCAATAATGATAATTTTTTCCTCACATGATATGAGCCCCTATTAATTTATCATCTATTGATGCTATCCCAAATGCTCTCAAATATGTTAATTCTATTTTTTTCTACTTTTATCAGAGATCTAACTTAATACTCTAAGTTTTATTCTAAGAATTGATATTTCCTAGGAATTAATAAATACTATAAACATCAAATTAACTAACCAAGTATGTGGAAAAAGTAACACAATGCTCATTATTGCCCACTAAATTTCTTTCTTTCTTGCCGAAAATTTAAAAAATTACCGCAACACACTCATGGTAGAGTGGTGTCGGCACCTCAACATCACACACATGACCAAGGATTGATCCATGTGCCTTTAGGTTGATAGTATCACTCTTAGCCTGGAATCATGTATCATACTTAGGGCTTTTAGGGTTTTTTCTTTAACCTTGGCATATATTTCCCGATATTTAAAATCTTGACATAATTTCATCACCTTTAGTCACATGAATTGTTGAAAGAGAAAAGATGAACACACACAGAAAATACCAAGTTTGTATTATTGTGTTCTTCGTAAATCGAACTAACAATCACCACAATATAACCTAATATAACCTGTTGTGCAAGAAAACTACCCACAATAGGAAAGCCAATCTTAATAAAATGAGCAACCCTATGCTAAATATAATCCTATCCTTGATAGCGCCACCGCCCAACCCTTCGGTTGTGTACTGAGTCAGCGATGACTTTAGCATGAATAACTTATCTTCTTCTTTAATGCCTTCTTTTTCATTAAACAATAAGGAAGAACACTGATCCCTACAATAGACTTTAATGTAATTGGTATATTTACCATGTTAGGTGATATCATCACTAAATATTGGTAAATGACCTCCATTTCTAACCATTTACAGCTTTTACATTTTACTATTGAGAAGTAATAGTAAACATTCAGTGCCAAAAAAAAAGTACCAATGTATAAATTTTGTACATCAAGATGGTTATTAGATATCTGAGCATCCGAAGTCTTTAATTCTGAATAAAGTAGGTATAAAACCTGTTTATGGATTCAAGAGAAATTTGGATCTAAGGCTTTTTTTTTTTTTTTTCCTCTCTCATTTGCACTGATATGGACTTGTGATAAATCTTCCTACACATATTTTAACATATGTTTCGATTTTTACTTTTTAGTTTTGAATTTGTGAAGTTACAAATTCTGATATGTATACACTGTTTTAGAAATTTAAATTCAGATGAAGTTAATTATCAAAATATAACTTAACTTAAAAATATTGTAATTACATATGTTTCTTATTAATTTATTAAGATCCAATAATCTGCCAATTTGATGTTTGGTTGAAATTAAAAGAAGACCAAGATATCTAAGAGGCACATGTCCATTATGCTACGCTCAAGATAATCATTAGTCACTTTTAACCACACAAAAAAAGAAAAAGAAAAAGGGACATTTAACAGATAAGCTTATAGTGTAATTAATCGATTTTATGAAGAATGATAACAAAATCACCATTTAGTTGTTTGTACCTTTTTTTGACGAAATTACCCAAGTAGACTGGCGATATCATCAACTACATGTGTTTAAACCCACGAATTTTCTTCTTCTTCGTTGTGAAACCCTCTTTTCTCTTTTATCCATTCCTCCATTCCATAGATTAACTTGTTATGGACTTTTTTTTGTTGCATCATTGAATAAAATGTGGACTGAGAATTGGGTCGGATGGTGAGTTGTTCGTGGGTTTGACGAAGAAGACCCAAAGAGAAAAGAGTGTTTCACGAAGAAAGAGAAGAAGAAAATTTGTAGGTTTAAACACATGAAGTTTGACGATATCACCAACTACCTGCGTTTAAACCGACGAATTTTCTTCATCTCTTTGGGTCCTTGGGGGATTTCCTTTGGCAACAAAATTTTAGGCTTGAAAAATCATTCAATCAACCGCCAAGAGCAATAACCAAAAGAAAACAAAATGTCACAGTGAGCAACATCTTCTGTAGGTCTGTAAGAGTATTTCACGAAGAAAAAGAAGAAGAAAATTGGTGGGTTTAAACAAAGGCAGTTGACAATATCACCAACTGCCTATGTTTAAACCCACCAATTTTCTTCACCTCTTTGGGCCTTGGGGGATTTTCTTTGGCAACAAAATTTAGGCTTAAAAAATTATTCAATCAACATCTAAAAGCAACAACCAAAAGAGAACAAAGTGTTACAGTGAGCAACATCTTCTGTAAGTCTGTAAGAGTGTTTCACAAAGAAGAAGAAGAAGAAAAATCGTGTGTTTAAACACAAGCAGTTGGCGATATCACCAATTTATTATTATTATTCTTCTTCGTGAAACACTCCTCTCTCTTTGGGTCTTCTTCGTGAAACCCACGAATAACTCACCATTCAACCAAATTTTCAATCCACATTTTATTCAATGGTACAACAAAAAAAATCCATAACAGGTTAATCCATGAAAGGAAGGAAAGGATAAAAGAGCGAAAAGGGTTTCACGAAGAAGAAAAAGAAAATTCATGGGTTTAAACATAGGCAGTTGATGATATCGTCAACTGGGGTAATTTCATAAAAAAAAGGTACGAACAACTAAATGGTGGTTCTGTTATCGTTCTTCATAAAATCTATTAATTACACTATAAGCTTCATTATTTGGTAAATGTCCCAAAAGAAAAGGTGGTGGATAAAACTAATAAAAAATAATTTGTATAAATAACCTCCAATCTAAATGTCTTTGGAAGGTGTCACAGCCCCGCCCAACTCGGTATGAAATTGTCCGCTTTGGCCCACGTGCACAAGCGAGGATTTTCTAGGAGGTCACCCATCCTAATACTGCTCCCGCCCGAGCACGCTTAACTCCATAGTTTTTATGGTTTCCGGGGCTGCACGGTTTTAAAAGGCCTCATTCTAAGTTAATACGGGGTTTGACTTATAAGCTCAGGGTCATGACTAGGATATT
This sequence comes from Persea americana, assembly GCA_029852735.1. Lineage (NCBI taxonomy): Eukaryota > Viridiplantae > Streptophyta > Magnoliopsida > Laurales > Lauraceae > Persea > Persea americana. The sequence continues at coordinate 72,069,886 of CM056815.1, forward strand.
TCTGATGCGGGTTAATGAAGACTCACCGTTTGAAGCTCATAGTTGACATGTTACATCCCGTGATTAAGGGTGCTGCCCGGATCAAGTTCTCACATTCTCCCCCACCATAAATAGAGCCGTCATCCGCTCTAATACCAACTGTCACAGCCCCGCCCAACTCAGCATGAAATTGTCCGCTTTGGCCCACGTGCACGCGCGAGGACTTCCCAGGAGGTCACCCATTCTAATACTGCTCCCGCCCCAAGCATGCTTAATTTCATAGTTTTTATGATTTCCGAGGCCGCACGGTTTTAAAAGGCCTCATGCTAAGTTAATACGGGGTTTGACTTATAAGCCTAGGGTCAGGATTTTGATATTTCTGACGCGGGCTAACTAAGACTCACCGTTTGAAGTCCGTAGTTGACACGCTATGACCCGTGGTTAAAGGTGCCGCCCGAACCAAGTTTTCACAGAAGGCAGTAAGGCCTTTTATCTTTACTTTTATTCGAAGCCATCCGATAAAAAACCATATGGTAAAGATCGTATTTTCACAAGCCCATAAATGGGGTTTTTATTTCAAGAAGATTTGTCTACACTTCTCTAAAGCAGGTAGAGAGCAGAATTGTGTGTCAAATACTCTTTTTTTCCAAACCTATACCCACTTTAGACATTTAGGGCACGTTTGTGTAAACGTAATTTCCATGGAAATTGGACATCAGCAAAATCCATGGGTTTCAAATACTTTGGAAAAGTGTTTCCGTGGAACTCAAAAAATTATGTTTGGTGCAAAAAGTTGAACATTGGATGGGAAATGGGTAGGAAAAGAAGTTTATAAAGGTGGGGTGGGGAGTTTTCTGAGGAAATGGACTTCCCATACCCCCCCATGGGAAGTCCATTTCCATAGTGAGGAAGGAAAAAGCTGAGTTGGCAATAAAGTGATTCCTAGGAAAAATGCTGCACCAAACATATAAAAAGTAAGTTTTCTGCAGAAAACTGTTTCCATTTCCATGGAAATGGGCTACACAAACAAGCCCTTAGAAAATTAGAGATTGGAAATAGAGATGCCAGTCATGGGCTAAGTTGTTTGGAAAGAAGCGGTTTCGCATGATGTATATAGTTGATGCTACTGGAGCATGTGAGTACCCAAAACCTGACATTTGTTTTTCGATTTTATTGGTAAAGCCCAATAAACAGAGGTTCTAGATCCATTCCAGATAGTGTACAGGCATTTGGGAAAACAAGGGATAAAGACAAGGGATAAACTTCCAGGTAGGACCCTTTTTTTTTCCCCTGTTTTGGCTGTGACTTGGTGGAACATTTGTGTAAAAGTTTTATAGACGAAAAAAAATCTAAGCCAGATCAAGCCCATTAGACTCAGATGTAGTTTTCCTTCTTAAGATTCTCTTTTCTGATCTATGATGCCACTGAAAAGAGTACATGTAAATTCAGTTATGAACTGCCTGACCTAAAATAGGTAAAAAAGAAAAGAACATGTAAATTCCTCAAAAAGAAGAGTACAAGTTAGGTCTATCCTAAGATCGTAACTCACCAAGATGGATATCAAATTTGAGAGTCCTAGATTCAAAAAGGAGCCCCACTCATGAATTTGGAGGCCTCGTCATAGGACGTCTCCAATTCCAACTACGGAAATTCAGGACTCATCGAGGCTTTCCCTAAGCCCAAGTAGTGGAATGTGGGGCGTATTGAAAATTCTAACAGTTCAAAATGAATGTTTTACCCACGTGCATGATATTCTGAAACTATACTCCAATTGAATTTGATTTTACTATAAGATTGAACAATGACTAAATCCAATTTTATGATTAGAAGCTTGGCTTTTCAATAGTGGGCCCTATTGTGGGGTCCACTCCAGCTAACAGAAAGCTTGAGTGAGACACTGAGAGGATCTGGCCTCCCACAATAATTGTGAATCTCCTTTTGCCCAAACTCTGGGCTCCACTGGGAATTTGCCAAAGGGCAAAGGTTTAATCTAAAGATGAATTTTTAAATAAAATAAACACACTCACTGGCAGTACACTAACCCACATATGGTTCCCAGTTCCCACTGCTATCTGTACCAGGTTAAATGATTTGGTATTTTTTGGTAGACAGCTGACAACCCTACCACTGCCAGAGTGCCAGACTACTGCTCAAAGTCTCAAACCCAGTCCAAAAAAAAAAAGGGAAGATGAACACTACCCACCATGCAATGCAATGTGTTCAGAGGTGGTTTTACTTGTCTTGACTGCACCTTCAGTATGCTCCTACCTGTCCAAAATAATGAGTGGAATTCTTTTATCGAGACACTGGAAGAGGACTTTGTCTGTTTGAGTTTTGAGTAGTCACATAATCTTGTATATTTGGCTGAAGTAGGGAACCAGGGAGAGGGAGGAGGAGGAGTAGTAGTTAGGATATGGAGAAAAGGAGCAATGTAAAAAGTATGGTGTTTTTTTTTTTCCCTGATGACAAAGGTATCCGTATCCCCATGGTATTTGACCCATAAGACCACAACCTTGCAGCCCACATGCAGTTTTGCAAAAGTACAATCTAACATTCTAAATGATAAATTTGGAGAATTTTTAAATTTTAAAATAATATTTCAAAAATCTGAAAATCTACTTATCAAACAGGGATTCCTTATATATGAATTGACGTGCCATTGGAAATTCTCCTTGGAGATTCCTCCAAGCAAACCAAGCGGGATTACATTTGAGATTCTCCACTATTCACAATTTTTTTAGGGTGATTTCTTTTTAGAAGGGTTTGTCTTTTTTTGAAAGATAACTTTTTTGACGATTCACTTTATTTCAGTTTTTCACCTTACCGTACACAAATGCATTCACCTTTTCAACAACGCAGGCACTGCTCATGAAAGGGTTTGTTTCGCCCTTTTCTCGATGTGAGCTATGTTGGGGCTAACAAAATTTATTATGGTAAGAAATTTTTTGGATATAATATAACATTTTATCTCTTGTCATTTGCGATGACCTTTTTTTACTAGAATTTCAAATTTCGGCAACCTATAAAGTCTCAAATCAACTTTTGGAATTCCTGGAATTTCATTTTTTATGTATTTTGTTGGAATTTCAAATGTTCAACCAAGAGGAGGGATTTAGAATTCTACTTCAAAGAAATAATTTTTAAAGAAATTAAAATTGCTCCTCACATGAATTCTTACAAATATGGTAAAGAAAAAGTACTTGGAAGGCAAAATTACAGAAGAATCTCATGAGGGCACGCTCTGTTCATTTTTGCCTCATGACGAAAGCATCTATTTCATGACACTGTATGCTGTTGTCCTTGTCAACCAAATTTTGTAACCATCAATTCAAACCAAATCAAATAATAACCATCATATAGCTTTTATGGTTATGGAGTTGGGTACAGTGTGTGAGAAATACAAGAGAGAAGAAATCAAATGAACTTTATAATTATATGAATTGTAAAAGATTTGTAGGAACATCGCGAGCACAATACCATCAAGTAATTGGAATGCATAAGTTGGAATTAATTTGATCTTATGGTATGGGTCCATTTGCGAGTAGTACCCCACAGCTGATGGGTGGAGAAATGTGTAGTCTCTGCATCTCATCATCCAAAGTTTGTAGATTGGTCAAGTTTGTTTGAAGTTGGCTGCCTCACATCCACACCCATCGACCAAGGACTCTACTGAATTCATACCCAATTCAAACTCCTTAGTGTATATCATGATAATTCAATCATATGAGTTTATCATGATGAAAACTCCATAAAAACCCAACATGATATATATATATGTTTAAAATAAAAGCCTAGATTTCTGGTTTCTTGATATATATATTCTTATGTTTTCTAATGTTAAAAGTCATTTCAACTTTCAGTGATATTTTTCCAATGTTATTCCAAAAACCACAATGTAAAACTATCCCTTCATTATTTCCCCCCCTAATATTATCTCAATGATGATATTTGCAACATTGACCCAGACATGGGCCTAAACCAAACCTTCTATTGACCAGGCCCAAACTTTAGACCTAGAGTTGGACCCCATTATATCAATCTGGCCTAAAAAGAAAAGAGCCCACATCCAGAATCTTGACGTCTAGTGAATCCAATGAAAGAGCAATTGGGGCCCTACTTAATTGCATCTCTAGCACATCCCAATTCCCAACCATGCCCGTCCAAACAATCCCAGTTGGGGCCCACAGATTCACCACACATCATCTGTCCAAACACTCTTTTTGTAAACTTTAGATGCTGATTGTGTGAGCTGAGCTTTCTGAGAGATCGACAAGGAGATCAGAGTACCATTTGTTTTAATTGTTGTTGCGTGAGCCAATAATTCAAGAGCCTGGAGACAAAGATGCACCGGTTTCTATCAGTACAAGTTCTCTGAACTCCTCTTTGTGAGGTTTCTCATTGCATCCACACAGTAGCACTACATGTGCTTAGATTTAAACTATGTCGTATATGTTTCTGTGAAGTCTGACGTTGTCCTTCACTTTGAATGCCACACTACATTCCATCACAATGCTATCATCTATGCTAGAGGTATTGATTCTTGGAGGAGTACTAGGACACAGGAAGAAAATTCAACCAAAGATGGCTATGTGACAGTGAGGCCCGCTCTGATGTATGTGAATTTATATGAGTTAAGAGTGAGAGGGTAGCTACATCGATCCATGTAGGGCAGTTTTAAGGTTCTTAATGTGAATTTTGAGTTAAGAGTGAAAGTGGTAGCTACACCCATGTAGGGCAGTTTAAGGTTCTTAATGAGAGTGGTAGACGCAAATATCTTGTGTGGCAAACTGCTAGTTAGTAGGACTCATTACTGGTTCAATTTCTGCATGTATATTGCATTATAGATGCACATGCATCAATGATGGATGAGGATATAACAATTGTTTTCTTGCATGGTTTTGAAACACATCTTAAGATCCAGTGTCCGCGGAAGCCAAAACCTTTTATATTGAGCAATATATTGGTATTCGACTTGCCATCTAAATTTTCTTTGGACCTTTTTTTTCAAAAAAAGAAAACAAGATCTTCAATTCAAATGCTTTTATAGTGTTTTAGAAGCATAATAAATTATAATATAGAATATAAAGGTGGTGAGATCGAAGTTCCCATGCTAAACCTATAAAAAAAAAAATAGTACTGATCATGGCCAAAACCTTTACATGTCGAGTGATGAGAGACAGCATTAGCTGAATTTTAAAACCATGTTACCTATTGATGGTTGATGATAGAAGACTATGCAATATTTAACCCGTGAAGCTAAAAACAATGAGGCAGAGAAAATGGAAATATATAGAATCGGTCCATGTGCAATATATATGAAGGACTCTTAGAATTGGTGCCAAAACATATCAAGTGGATTTCCATCCCCATCCATAAGCTCCATTAAGGTAGGGGCACTTGTGAATAAATCATCATTAGAAACCAATACAGGACTGAAAAGGTATTCACTCATCAAATGCACTTTTGAGTTTGAATCCATTGTATTGGTGGCCTGAAAAGAACCATCTTCCCCTTGATCAGTTTCAACAATGCCACTGTCGTTGCTGCATCTTGGCCGTTTAGAGGGCAAATCCCTGAGAGGCACAGGATCTTCTCCTATTTCATCATCTTTATGGGTGTGTTTTAATGAGGAATTACTTTCATTGCTCTTGGCTTTTACAATCCCAAGCTTCTTCTTTAGATGTGTGTTCCAGTGGTTCTTCACTTGGTTGTCAGTTCGCCCAGGGACTCGACCTGCAATTAGAGACCACCTTCAACCAAACAAGAGAAAATAAGTCATTTCCAATGAAAATTAGTTTCATCCTAGTGTTAAATTTTATTTCTTTTTCTTTTTTTAGAAGGTTTCATCCTAATATTGTTGATGATTAACATAGCCAACATCAATATACCTTGGTGTTCAGGTCCATTGCAATATTTTGGGTAATGGGTGTAGGACTTAACATCTAAGACCCCATTTTCAACATGCGTCCGAGTTCAGGTCAGCGGCACGAACCTGAATAATATTGGGGTTGTGATATATATAGGTCCTTGATGTTCATGTCATCACAAAACCAGAATAACAAAATCACACATGAAATTATATTATATATATGAAGGGTGGGTTTGTTTCATGTAATTCAATACAGGATTCGTAAGACTTTTATTTCAAAAAATGGTTAAAATTGAAGAAGCAAATGTGAATCTTCAAAAATGACCATAAAGTTGTCTCTATAATGGAAAGTGAAAGTGAGAGTTGCATCTAAGTCATACATTAGTACCTTATATCTTACACCCCTCACCTCTTTAAGCACATTTGACCTTGATTTCCTATGTAATCAATTTCTATGTATTCTATGCAGACAAACCTGCACTTAATGTTTTACTTAGAATTTTAAGTGGGTGTAGTATAAATAATTAGAAAAATATGGCACAAATTCGATAGGGATAAAAACAAGTACGAGCTTGGATATACAAGTTAAACCACTGGTGCAATTTATGTCCAGGTATAGATATGGACACCTCAATTCTGATGGTATTTAGTTTCATTTGAATTGTTATGGAAGTGTCCCAATTATCATTGAAATTTTTGTAGGTAAATCTATGAAAGAAAATGAAGACATAGATAAGTCGGATATTTTACAATAGTTTCAAGGATGTCCTAAAAATATATCTGCCTTTTGTTCAAATCATGACTAGGTCCCTCTCCTGAAGGTAGGCATATTATCCATAATCAGAAGCCATTAGAAGTATATTAAATGACCATTTTGCTTAATTTTAAGCACCTCAAATAGTCTATCAGTCTACAGAATCCTTATAAAATGGAGCCTCCCAAGATTTCAACAGTTAATTAGGTAGCTGCAGCCCACCTCATACAAGAAATAGTAACAAATGTGAGAAAATACAACAAGGGCAACGAAGGCAAAATAACCATATATGCTTTAGGTTGCATGTCAGCCATTTGTAACTACAACAACAATACCAAACAAAGAAGATGATTGTGATAATGTCAAAAAGCATACAGATACATTGAAGCCAAACTGTTATTGGACTAAAGAAGGAAGATTGATAGATCTGTAAATTGCACTGCATTAATTGGTAGTTGCAGATTGATAGCAACAATAGTAGTACAATGAAGATGATAGTGATGATTAATTAAGACCTGTTCCCAAGGAGAGTATGAAGTCGTATTATGAGATCTTCTTCCTCCTCAGAAAAGCTCTCTCTCTTGACATTGGGGCTCAAGTAATTCATCCACCTCAATCTGCAGCTCTTCCCATTCCTCTTCAAACCTACTTCCACAATTCGAAAAGAAGAACAAAAAAAAGAAAGAAAGCCCATATCAACTGCTAAATTACCAGACCCAAACCTCAAAATCCTGCAATCATTCTTCTCACATTAGTAAAATAAGAGATCTATTCACCCACTTGTTGTCTTAGCAATCCTACTCCACCGACCTTCTCCATGAATACCAACATAGTCAGTCAGCATCTTGTCTTCTTCAACTGTCCATAGTCCCTTCTTGTAGTGGTTGCCTTCCATCATCTTCAGGCACACACCACGCGGCGTGGGGGGGGGGGGGGGGGCGGCGGGGGGGTGGTTGGGGTTTAGAGAGAGAGGCTTGGCATGGTATGTGCCACGCAGTTTATGCTAAATGCATACATAGACATAGGTAAATAAGCACTAGAAATGTGATCACCAACCTTTTTTTATCTTTCTTCTATTCTTCTTTTTATGTCCCTTTTGTCTTCTTCCTCTCAGCCCTTCAGTGGCCTTGGAAGAATCTCAATTCCCAATAGCCTGAATCATCCTAGCTCATACTCATGAGAAACACGCAACCCACAAATCATGGAGGAGTTCGAACCATGTGGGGTCAACCAAGATATTAAATTTCTAGCCAATCTAAAACCTTTTAACTCATTCATCTGTGGTCTACAAGTTTAGTGATTTTATATAAAATAATAAAACTGACCCTCGATCCGACGGTTCACTCTATTCAAATCTATCAAAATCCGGCGAAACCCATGTAAATGTGATGGTGAGTTCGGATGGTCCGCTCTGATGGACCAATAGGGCGATAAGGAAAGATTGTACAAAAGCATTACTATATACATTTCACATGAAGTTTGTAAGATTGATAAGGTATAAAATGAATCTTAAGGTGACCAAGTTTAAGAGTGAAAATTGATTATACAAGAGAAAGGTATTTACTCAGTGGGATGGAAGAGGCATCCTCACGATGTTGCGTGATGCAAGGATCTTATGCACTCATTGAGTTACCATTTTTTTCAAAATCAATTGGTGATGGAAGATGTACAACTTAATATTTTATTCAACATGATTTTAGAGCTGTCGTATAGAGTGGAATTGTAGCATGCCTCTACCCAACATACTCTATCTAATAGACTATTCCACAGTCTCACTAATTATCTCAGAGGATTACGATCCGGACCGGGTTTCGATCCTTTTGAAATGGAGTCCCAGTGTCTCCCACAAACTTCCCCCGTATAGCAAGTTCGAAATTCTACCATGGGGCTGCCTATTCATAATATCAATCATTATAACAAATTTCGTCTGCTACAATGATATATTCCCGATCTTTCTTTAGTAAGAATCGATTTCACGGCGGATTACGTGATTAGCATAGTTTATGCATTATAAATCATATTATCAATGTTACATTTAATCTAAAATGAAATCAACTTTTATTGAAGTAAAATTAGAAAAAAAATATATCGCGAGAATCACATGCATTTAAATGTCCCGGAGTATCAGTAGGTGGGGGCCATGGTTGAAAATCACCCATCCCACTCACGGGAATCGCAGGGGGAGAGAGTCACGGGTTGAGACTTTTTAAAATGGAGCAAAAATTATTGTTTTTTGGTTGGATAATGATAGAGCAATGATGCACACTTTTTGGTTAATATACGGTAGGACACAAGTGGTCATGGTCTTTTGTCTTTCAACCCTGTGTCGGGACCCTAGGGTGTAGGGAAACAGGCCAGCCCCTGTGTAATCTGTTCGTCGATCCTGATGCCTGCTGCATTATAAATCATGAGTGGCCCCCACTATAAATTCTGTACGACTAAATATGACTCCGGATCCCATGTGGGGTCTCATTTGGTTACTTGAAAAAATACTGGAAATCACTTTTACACCTCTCTGGCAAAAGGCATCAAGTACATTTCTTACACCCTAATAGCCTTCCATGGCCCAATCAACCACTTTTGTGCTTTTTTTTTTTTTTCAATTCTTTGATCTAATATTTATAACTCAAACCATTTAAATTGTTTATTGAATTAATAATCCTCAAAATATGTAAGTTTTGATCTTTTATTTTTATGGGTTTTGAGTAATTTGTGATCTATTTTTTTAAACTTTTACGATCCCCTCTATTCATGATTTAAACTATTCAATATTTTTAATTAATGGTAAATGTTAAGAATTTAATTTCATATCCTAAGTATTTATGGATTTTGAGAAATTTGTGAAAAATATCCAAAAAATCTAAATACACCTAAAACTGTTAGATGCATTTACTTAAATAAAAACGGTGATTTGATAAACATAATAATGTGTTTCACATATATATATATATATATATGTAGCATTTACATATATGAAGCCTTTTTCTTTCCTATCATATGCGTAGAACGCAAACGATTCTCCCACATGCTTCTTGTGAGTGGGTTATATGAATCTCCATGTAGAGCCCACTAATTGATCATCCCAACTATTTAGAATAAATGTCACCCCCTCCATTGACAATATTTCTTCAAACTTAATTGGTCACACCCTAAGATTTCGGACATGACTTTTGACTTGATTAACGCAAAAATTGTATTAATCACATCATAAATCGTGCACAATCTTATTTTGGGCCCTAATCCTTTTAAAATGAAATTTGAGAATATATCAATAGTAGAGGGGATGAAACTACATTTTGGATTGCCCCAAACATAAACTAAAAGAGCTATATGGAGATTCATACATCCCACTCATGATAAGCATATTCAATTTTGATAGGATTGGAATTTTGCCCAAAGCTGGTATTTTGAGCTATAGGAGGATTCTTTCTTCTTACTTGCACTTGCTGAGATAGAAGGATTAGATGGTAAGAATAGTCTAATCGCTGTAACTTTTTTTAAATCTTTTTTCCCTGGAAGTACGGCCTTTTTCATGTCTAAATCGCTTTAATTGTTGGACTATGACCCATGTACCCATCTATGTCTTCTTCTGGTTGTGAAAGGGAACTAAAATTTACAAAGGCAACAAAAACAAAACCCACCAGCTAGCCCAAAACGAAGGACAAATTTACAGACTTACCGACATATTTGATCCCATCTACTTTATTCCTCACAAGTTCACATGGGCTCCTTGTGCATGCTTTGGGAGTCCGTGTGATCCCCTAAGACTCTAACAACAAAAATCCTCTCTCGAAGGAGTACAACACCACAGTGAGGCACAGCTTTTGAAGATGAGAGCTTCTTAAAATAAACTATTGGATGAAAAATGTGACTACTAAATCATCTAGGGGCCAACCCACCGCAGATTTAAACTAATTTAAAAATCTTGACACTTGATAAATCTATTATTAGATCCCACCAGAATATATGGAGTTGTTGATTAGAGGTCCACTTTAATCAAGGATCAAATCAAAAGTTCTTTGTTGATAGTCATCTACATATGTAAATGATTTTCATGCATAATAATTACGCATCAGTATATTTGTTTGCCCCTAAATGAAATATATCAATTTTATATAAATAAGGTAATTTATACACCAAAATTTACTCACTTGCCAAGGTGGTAAAATCAATTACACATCTCTCTTGCAAAAGGTGCTAGTACAACAAATGATATAATGATTCTTTCTTCTATGGGACCCATCGATGACCTTTCTCTCGCTTTGATTTTTTTTAATTCATGATGGGATGCATATTTATAATTCAAACTGTTCATTTTGTTTATTGAACTAATATACCTCAATACCTAGAAGCTGATTATCTTATATTTTTATAGATTTTGAGTAATTTGTAAAAGAGTTTTAACCTAGGGTCTAATATTCTGCACTTTGTGGGCCCCTAGTTAATGATCTGAACCATTCAATATTCTTACATTAATGGTATTATCATGATGTTTAGTTTCATGTCTCAATTCTTCATTAATTTTGAGGAATTTGTGACAAATGTAAAAAAAATTCAAGTACATTTAAGTCCATTGGATGTACTCACTTACTCAAGGAGAAATGGTGGGTTTGACAACCATGGTAATGTGTTTTATATATGTAACACCTGCGTATGCAACATAAATATATATATATATATATATAAATCTCATTTTTCTTGTTATGGAAATTACTTACGAAGAATGTACAATAAAATAAATAAATAAAAAGTTAGAATAAATAATTAGTGAATGATTGCGAATGTGAGAAATTGAATAAGAAAGCAAAAGAGAAATCTCAAGAGGCACTTGAGACTTGGATGTGTTTTTTTTTTTTTTTTTTTAATATTTTAAATTTTTTGCCTTTTCAATAATATTTGAAACCTTTGGATGAAATTAATGTGTCTTTTGGTCATTTATGAATGGATGTGAACCAATTTCCTAGAGTTACTTCCAACTCTATAAATTAAGGTGATTTTCAAGTTTATATATAATATTCAAAATGAGCAGAATGCAGCATTTCTAGAAGCACATTTTCTAAAGAGCATTTTCTCTCTTGATTATTTTTATTTTGATTTTAAGGGTAATTCCATATTTCTGATTCTAGTGTATAGACTTCAAATTAGAGTTGGGCATTGTATTATAAGAACAAAATTTCATCAAAACCACCTGCATGTGGGAAACTGTTGTCTTTATGAAAGCATCTTAATTAGTGTGTCTTGCCCATTTTCTATTGCTTTCTTATTCAAATTCTCACATCCACTTTTATTCACTAATTATTTATTGTAATTGTTTATTTGCTTTTCCAACATTCTTCGTAAGTAAGTTTTCAAACATTCCTATCACATATGTAAAAGGCAAACGACCCCTAATTGCCTATTTTCTATTGCTTTTTTATTCAATTTCTCACATCCACTTTTATTCACTAATTATTTATTTGCTTTTCCCACATTCTTCGTAAGTAATTTTTCCAGCACTCCTATCACATGTGTAAATGACATACGACCCCTAAATGCGTAGAACCTAATTCCATTTGTTCCTTTTAAGGTTGAACTATTGCATATGATGAGTTAGTACCACAGTGTTCGCATCCATGGAGATAGGCGTCAAGGGCTAACAAGCCAAGCCAGCTTGTGACCCAACTCAACTCAGCTTAATTGAGCTAAGGTTTGAGTTTAGCTCAAGCCGAGCTTCATCAGCTCATGAGCTGAGCTCAAACTGAAACCTAAACAGCTTGAGTGAACTTTAGCTCAAACCGATTAAAGGCTTGGCTCTAGCTTGAGCTGGAACTTGATCCAGTTATGTTAATATAAATTTATATGAGTCAAGCCCAACTGAATTTCAAACTTTGATTGTTGATATCCATCAACTAGAGGTGTTCGTGGGCCAAATCAGTCTGGTTCAAACCTTGACCATCAAGTACTGTCATTAGGTTACCAGGCCTAATAATTAGACCTAGATCCACCCACAACTCTAAGAGTCAGGCCCAAAGTCATTCCATTTACAAAATTTAAACACCCTTTGTGTTAATCAATATGTCGATTTGGGCAAGGCCTTTAAGAATACATATATAGGTCCAAGCCCAGCTGATTTAATAATTAGGCAAAGAATTAGGTTCAAGGGTCGAGAGCTGAAGCATGAGCTTGGCCAAGTGATGCAACCATGCCCATGGGTGGTCTACGTTCGGTCATGAACTATAGCAATACTAGAATTAATTATGTTTTTGCAAATTATACTAAACTTAATTGCTCTTTCTAATTATGGTCATCTTTGATAGATCAAACCATGTTGGAATGAGAAAATTGAATATGTTGGATTATTGGATAGCTTATTCGATTAGTTTTTATCGAAACTAAAGATTATTGGATGGCTTATTGGATAGCCGAACAGGCCTGTGCTAAGCTTGGGCCCTAATAAGAAAATTAATTCCAAAACTGGAGCCCTTCAAATGAATTTTAAAAGAAAATTGCAAAGCCCAATAAAATTCACAGTCCAATTCTATCCAAAAAACAGAAAATAAACTCAAATAAATCATAAAGAATACTAACATCCACCAGAAACCAAAAAAGTATAAATAAAAAGTTATAGTAATAACATTAATTTCATGATCATAGGCATACAATCAAAACAATGACAATTAAATAAAAAGAAAAGTTCAAGCATCCCATGAAACTATAGTTGGGAGGAAAAACAAAACACAACCAGCAAACTAGCAATTGTTTTACATTCAAGCAGAAAAATAAGCAAATTAAAAAGATCTTCCCATATGATTCCCCATGAACCTACTAACCACAAGCACATTTGCAAAACCTTTTTTTTTTTTTCACAAATCTTTTTGTCATTAGAAATTTTTATCCAAAAGTTCAGTTGCAAGAACCTTGATCTTACTAAAAAGGGGTTTACAAGAACTTTGACCTTGCTGCAAACCTTAAGCCCAAGAAGGCTAGAACAACTAACCCACTAGCCAGAAAGAAGTAAAGGACGGATGTCATAATTCTTATTGATTACACATAACACCTTTATTTCTTTTCCCTTTTCAATTCAAAAAGTGCACCATGCACCCACATTTTGGGTAGTGGGTAGCCTCCATTTTCTCTATACGAAGGAGTTGGAAGTTGGAACATTTGCCAAATATGTTTATCATTCAAACCTAGAGGCATATGTGCAAATGTATAATGCAATAGAGATTAAAGAAGAAACTCAAAACGAAATGGACAACCTTGGAAAAAGTAGAGATGAGTCCAACGGCTTGTTTTAGATAGATCAAAGGAAGGGGGCAAGTTTGACACATAGTGTAGATGGTAAAATTTTGGTTATTCTTACTGCATGGCAGATAAATATCAACAGGAAAAGATGAAAAAGAGATGGAGAGAGAGGTACCTGGGGTTTTGAGGGAGTTGGATTGCTGTTGAGAAAGTAGACAAAGATTGAGAGAGATCCTAAGAGAACAGAGAGTATGGAAAAGGTTGAGGCGCCAGAGATATTGTCTGAGTTCTGGCCACAGAGATTGGAGGATGGCGGACAGTACACCCTAGATGGCACAACAAAGAAGATTAAAAAAACCCTTGAACCAAGACCCTATAAAAATTGCAGATGAGGTGTTTTGTGTGGATGTGTATACCTTCTTGGAGAGCTCTGCCGAGGACGTGAAATGGAAATGGTGGGAGATTCACTCATGACACAGGTGGATTTAGTCAAGCCACACCTTAAATTGAAATTTAACAGTAGCACACAGGCTTTGCCCTAGCAAGTAGTCACAGAAGACAACTGCAAACCCTTAGAACAATATATGTTTAAGTAACGGATTCCATTTTTTGCAAACAGAACAAGCAAAAACATAGAGAGAAGAAAATTTGAAATTGCACACAGAGAAGAAATCCACCGCCAACAAACTCATATTCGATATTCAACATACATTATTCAAGCCGAGCATTTGCTTCAATAATCAAAGATGAGAATAGAAAGAGAATAAGATGATAAAACCAAATCACCTGTCGATGGGTGACAACGATTGCATTGCGAAACTGCACAGAAGGATATGAGGAAGATGATGAAGTCATCGAGCCAGAGAGGCAGAGGATTGAGAAACTTGCCTTCGAAAAAGGATACCAGGATCGATCGCTTTCAATTAGTGTGGAATCTGGGGCTTAGAAAAATGGAATGGATTGGAAAGAAAATGACTGACACACATACACATGTAGGATTTGAGAGTGTAGAATTCAGAGAAAGCTTGGGAGGAGGAAGAAGAGGATTTCAGGAGCGCTTGGGTGCGGATCGTTGGAGAATGTATTGCTTGCAATTTTCTGAACGTCTCTAGGGTTTCATGTCATTCTCTCCCAGAATCCATGGGTCTTTCTTACGAATACATCTGGTAATCGATCAAGCTAAGACCTTGGAAGAAGCTCAGCAAGAAGATGAAGGAGAAACCAGAGAATCCAGCGATGCTATCGGGTTCGCAAGATATTGGTGCCAGGGGTATTTGGGCGCGAAGGTAATGGGAATGTTTTAGAAGTTGACGCCAAGAGAAAAAAATAAAGAGGGAACGAGTCCTGGCTTATTAGAATGGGTTTTTTTTTCTTATGAAACGACTGTTTTCTCTTCAAACGGTTTGAGACCACCTCAAATTACAAACGGCTATAAGCCTTTCCTAGTCCAGCATTCCTGATTTTGACTTTTGGTGTAGTATAGGAGTTGGCAAGAACCTTGATTTTTGCCTACTTTGTTGGTGATGGTGGAATGGGATCAACAAATGGATGCTTCAACACTCTAGAACATTGCTTTCCTCCTCCTTTTTTTTGCGTGAGAGAGAGAGAGAGAGAGAGAGAGAGAGAGAGAGAGAATATAATCATCAGAAATAGAACTTTCGAGGATTACAAGATCATGAATAAATTATGGAGCGATCTCTCCAAATATGATCTGTTGGTTGGAGTAGAGCTTCATTCGCCAATCTATGTGCCACTCTATTTGCATCCCTCTTAACATGTTCAACTTGCCATGACCGAAAGAAGTTCAAAACTGATTTAGCTGAGTCAATCAATTGTCCATAGTGACTGTACTTCGTTTCTTTGCACGTAGCTCTATAGCTACCCAAGTTGTCATAGCCTCAGCTACAATTGGGTATGGCCTGAACTATGTGTTTACAATCTACGGAAAAATAACAAAACTACAATTGTATGATTATTTTTAATTTACTTTCTATTTACTCATTTGTTCACACTTCTATGTATAAAACCATGGATTAAAAGAAATTTAAGATAAAATAAATATGCATGTGGGACCATGAAAGCATGTGAATTGCTTAAAATCTTACTTTCAATTAGAAAGAGACTTGTTATTAATTAAACTATATGCATCAGATTTTATGATAACTCATTTACAATAATAGTGTTTCTTTCTGTGATTTCTGTTTGTTTTGCAAATGCTGTAAACTGCCTTTTTCTTCTTTTTCTGCTGTTTCCAATAATCCATTAGAACTTATACAAATTGATGTTTGGGGACCTTCTCCACTTTCATCTGATTGTGGATTTAGTATTATATTATTTTCTTTTGATGAATTTAGCAAATGTTCTTGATTTTACGCAATAGTGAGCAAATCAGATGCTTATTCTGTCGTTCTTTCATTGAAACTTCAACTTGAAAATCTTCTCTCTTAAAAAATTAATTGTCTCTGTTTTGATGGTGGGGGAAAGTATATGAGCAAAAGGATTAAATCTTTACCAATGAAAAGTGGGATCTTAGATAAAATCTCTTGTCCCTGCACACCCAAACAAAAAGGGTGAGCAGAAAGGAAACACCATCACTTGGTTGAGACTGGTCTTTCGATGATGTTTAATGCTTCCATGCCTCAGGTTTTGGCCGATGCATTCTCTACTGCAAATTGGACTGGGAAGAAAGAGGTTGGACTGGGAGGAGAATAGAGATGGAGAGAGAGATCTTGAGGCATGGCTGCAAACACAAGGTGAAGAAGAAAGATTGGGAAGTGGCCAGGCAGGGTGGGGTGTGGCGTGGCGTGGTGGCTGGATGGAGGGGTTTTCATGCTGGGACGAGGTGGAGAAGAGAGAGGGGGAAAAAAGAGGTGCCTGGGAGAGGTGGGTTGGCTGCTCGTGATTCTCAGGAAAAAAAAACTGCGCCAAACATATGAAAAATAAGTTTTTTGTAAAAA
This sequence comes from Persea americana, assembly GCA_029852735.1. Classification (NCBI taxonomy): domain Eukaryota; kingdom Viridiplantae; phylum Streptophyta; class Magnoliopsida; order Laurales; family Lauraceae; genus Persea; species Persea americana. Next base: position 72,086,669 of record CM056815.1, read on the forward strand.
CCTGTCTCCATTTCCATGGAAATAGGCTACACAAACGTGCCCTTAATAATCCTATCCACGTAATATTATCTTAAGAAAGTAGAAGGCAAGGACCACACCACACCAGCCTAGATTAATTCTTTTATATACCCAAAAGCTATCTTTTTTCTCCTCTTTTCCTCACGGCCAACAATCAATTAAGATGAACAAACAACAAAAGAAGAAGAGAAACAAATAACACCCAACACACATTAAAGTGACACAAACTTGTTCATCCCATCCCCATTTAACAAAAAAGCAACCAACCTAATCCATAATAACTCTTTAAATAGGTACCCCAAAATCCAAAAAGATAAAAATATAAATCAAGCACCACATTATCAATGCAATATAAACAACATCTCTTTCATGAAGCACCTTGGAGCCTCACCATTTATATCATCTCTTTACCGTCATCAACAACAAAAATAAAATAAAAATAAAAATATAACAAAAAACCAAAAAACTCAATGACCGTTCCCTTCTCCTTCCTCCCCTTCTCCCCCTCTCATAACCTACTCTCCTTTATGTGCACAGCAATCAGATATCAATCCATGCCCAATTCGATCAAGAAAGGAACCCAAAGGAACAAAAATCAAAATAAATAGCTAGATGTATCCAGTCCGAGATGATTAAACACCATTTAGAGACGAATTAGATAGAGTTTTAGTAGTACGGAGCCCAGTCTTTTTGTCATTTGAAATGGTTTTAGCTATTAAAATGGATTAAACTGCCTTAGATTACGAACAGCTACCGCCCGTTTCAATCTAGTGTCTCTATTTTTCATTTTTGGTGTAGTGATTGTCCACTTATTGAAGATATTTTTTTAATATACCTCCTAAGTTATTTTTTATTTTTTGGATTTAAAATTCGGCCCCCCGTAATTTTATTATTTAGTGATAGAATCTGTTTTTTCTTTTCATTTTAATACCTTTTGTGTCCCTAAAATCAGTTATTACAAGCAATTGCATGTAAAATAGAGTGTAAAATAGCACTTTTGTCCATGTTTTTACCGGTCTCCATGCTGAATTAAAATGTCATCACCTACACCCTTATCACTTGCCCTTCATCTTCCTTTCCCATGAATTTGCCGTTTCAATTTTTATTCTTTCTTCCTTCCTCACTTGGCCATCTATGTTCAGTTCACTGTTTATCTAACAAACAGCAGCATCCTCCTTTCCAGCATTGATGTGAGTTTTATGTTTTTTCTTCTTATATTGGAATCGATGTTTCATGTTTTATTTAATATATATTTTATAAGTTACTAATATTCTTCTATTAAAGTGAAATTTGCCTGGATCTTATACAGTATAAATACGTTTTTAATAAATAGGCCCCACTGCTTATCTTTCTCGGATTTCATTGATATTCCCCGAACCAAGGGCATGTAATAAACGAAGGTTGATAAATGTGTGATGACAAAGTTGGCCTTACTTCTGATAATCCTAGCTTTAACTCACACACGTTCTCTTCTTTGTCCTGGATCATAAATCTTGAGCTTGTTCTATTCTTCACATTAAGTCAGTTAACGACTCACTTTATCCTCTGAAGGTAACCTTACAAGCCATGAGTGGGGCTCGGCGGCTCGCCTTCTAAATCCCAAACGAACAGCCCTTTCTCCATGACTGCCACGGTTGAGCCTACCATCAAATTGGCCATATGTGATTTCAGTTATTATATATTTATTTTCTTTTAATTTATTAGGTTCGTCATAGGGATTTTTTTGTATGGTCCGTTAGGGATGTAAAGTGGTCGATTTTAGTTCGAGTCCGTGGTCGACTCAGAATTGAAACCATTAAGAAGAAGATGGAACCAAACCCGGAATCACTTCAAAACTGGTTTCCGAGTTCCGGAGCTAGAACTATTAATGAGAAGATGGAACCAGAATTGGAATTGGTTCTATATATGGGGCGGGTTCAGATATGGGTCTGGATCTACGTGAAAAATGATTTGGATAATATATTGGATCTTGAATCCACGGGCAAAAACCAAGGTACAACCGGACCGGACCGTTTAGGTTTGTTTAGATCACGGGTAAAAAAAAAAAAGAAAAAAGAAGGACCCAAATCCCAACCCGTTTACTTATTGAAACCTAAATAAAAATCCAAATCTAGTTATTAACGGGTTGGAGCATCCAAAAACCTATTTAAATCCCTAATCACCATTAGCCGTGAAAATCCATGCAAGCTGGTGAACGTTTTTGAAAATTTCCCAAACTGCTACTCTTTTCCGATATCACAATGCCAGTTATAAATAGATGGCGTCACGAATTCGACAGCCAGCCGACAAAAAGAAACGGGCAGGCCTATTTTCATGATGGGTCCAGCATCAAACGGCTGTGATCTCACACACGTGTGAGGGTGTGGCCCACTGCAAAGAGCGATCTCTAAAACGGAAGCTTACGCTGAAAAGGAAACGTGCGGCCAATATGAAGCGATGGATGGAAAGGAAAGATTTCGCGGACTTCGAGCAAATAGAGGAGCGAAGAAGAAGCTTCTTGGACAAAGTCGCCCCAGAGAGAGAGTCAGTTGTGGCGCCTCGAACATGTACCATTTCTTACCAAATTCTTCCTTCTTCCGTCCTCATTCACATTCTCGTCAACACCCTTCTTTTTCATTTCTTAATCCCATTGAAAGATCTTCTCAAAACATAAGCTTTTCTTTCTATTGTGATAGACTGTCGTACATATGTGATTTGTTTCTTCCTGTGTTGTTTTGTTCATTGCTGTTGTTGTTTTTGGAAAAGATAAGAGATTCAGACACTTGGGTGGTCTTGTTTTGTTTTGTTTTTCTTCTCTTGATAGGAAGCCTTGAAACCAGAGGGAAAAGTTGGTCTTCTTTTGGATCTCTCTTGGGTCTTGTTTTGTTTATTGGATTGGATTGAAGCATGGGTGTTTGTCTGTTAAGATTGTTATGCGCACCAGTTGTTTGATGAGATTCTTCTTTGAGTTTTGTTGTTGGGTTTTCGTTCGGACGGTCGGAACTTGCTGGCTTGGGCATTAAGCAGAATATTTAACAGTGATTTTCGGTGTGGTTCGGGCATTTCAGCTGTGAAGGGAGGTGGGTTATCCAGGTGTTTAAGTTTTACGATCTGGGTATTGGTGTTTGTGCTATGATATTGATGTTTGTAGGATTCCTTTAACTGGGTTTTTGGTGCTTTTGATTATCAGCTCGGTTTTGGGTGGGTGGGTGTAGGCGGTAAAAACGACACCTACTTAGATTGAGATGAGATTGTAGGTAAAACTCGTTAGGACGGGGAATGCTGAACGCCAAGAACATGAAAAGGAAGGAGAGAGGCTAGAGTCAGAGCCCCTGGCTGCCGTGAGCCGAAGGCACTCCGATGCCTGAGTTAGTTCTGAGAAAACTAAACAGGAGGAGGAAGATGGGAATGAGACGATGTGGAGTCTTGTGAGTTGTGTATTGCGTACCTCTCATGGGACTGATTCCATGTGTATATATAAGTGAGCGTTCCTCGTTCATTCTCTCTGTGAGTGGGGTAGGTGAGGTGAGGTCCCATCGATCCTTACCCTGACTGGCAGCAGTAGGTAAAATGGGCAACACCCCACCCTCTCTTTCCACGCCTTCAGTCAGTTGGCGTACAGGGCTGATAAAGCGAACTTCTTATCGCTATAAATGAGCGATCCTATCGTCATAAATGACTGCTCATATCTGTCTGGGCGCGCCGTATTTCCAGGAGGAAGGTGGCGGCCCACTTTGACTCTAGCATTCTGGTCTGAGACCAAGGATGGCTTGGCCGTGGCGTGCCCTTATACTGAGCTGGCATTTATGCCGAGCTGCCGAACCGTAGTGCCGAGCTATCGAGCTATTGACCGAGCTGCCGAGTTAACGAGCTTTTACCACAGAGGCCGAGGTGTTCGGCGAGTTTAGCTGTAATCTTTGCTTAACTTCGTCATTACGGTATTTTACCCACACAGTGGATTTTGTTTGTTCATGGTTACAATTTACAAGTACCGTCTGCTCGGTCGTTTCTCTGGCTGCTTTGTAGACGTGTTGAACTGGTTTCCATTTCCGGGGATAGTGGGTCACACATATTTTCTCTTTACAAATGGGACCCACATAATTCTCAGGTTGGTCCCAGTTCAGCTGATTGGAGCCTGTGGTGTGGAGTACCATTGTGTGGTTGTGCCATTCTTGTGGCCTCTTGATCATGTTTCTCATTCATTTTTGTTATGTTTTCGCAATTACTGTGGTATCATGCTAACATAGCATGATATGATAGCTTTTAGGAAAGAAATAAGAAGAGTTTTAATATCATTTTTTGTTTGAAACTTACCAGTTTATATTTAACTTTATGGTCTCTTTTTTTGTCCACTATCTCAATCTATCATAATTATTTTTCAAACATTGTTCTCATGTTTCTACTCAATAGAGTTGCATTGATTATGAAGAAATATTCCTAGATCAAATCTCAATGCCCCATTATACTAATATATATATATATATATATAGATAATGGAATGTGTTTGATATTTTTTTTCCCATTCTATTTACTCATATATGCTTTGCTGTTAACCTTGTCCCACAGCAACATGACTATGACAACAAGTCTGGTGACAGGAAGTACCAACCTGCATTACAGAGTTAGATTATGTGCGGATAAATGCTATAGACTTGCTTCTTGCTCATCTGGTGTTACTTTTAAGAGATGCATACAAGGAGATATATCAAGGTTTACATTCCATTACTGTTAAGGCAGAGTTTTTTTAATTCCATTTTCTTTAACACTGTTTGCAATGTGCTTTTGTACTTCAAGTTAAATCTAACAGTATCGTTAAAAAAAGAAAAAGAAAAGTTAAATCTAACAGTTAGGAAAGCTATGATCAGAAGGAACTATGATGCATAAGCAGTTCAATTATCCACAGGAAAGAATGGAAAATATTTTCATCTGGTTTCAATTAGTCCTACTCACGCAAAGTGTCACTGAGCTTTTGTAATTTTCTTGTTTCTTCACTTTCTATCCACATTTGCAAAATGTAACTCACATAATCAGGTACAATATTGTCTGTTGTTTTGTACAATTTAGTGGCATATAATTCACTATGGTCATAAATTCCTTCTTGTGCATGTTTTAATGGAAAGTTTTCTTTTTCCCATATTTGATGATGGGTTCTGAATTCTGCTGTCACTATTGTATCAGGATCATTTTTGCAAATAATTTTTCGCAATCTTTATACTATTTATGTGTGTATCAGAAACTGGATAGGATCAAAAACTCTTCTCAGTTACAAATCCGCCCATCTCTCAGTTTGAACCATTTTCTCCAAAAATCATGTAAACCTTGTTACCCAATTAAGTTAAGAAATTGGTTGGAATGGTATCTGATAGCATATAATCTTGCTCTATTTTACTTTTTAACTTAAAAAAAGAGAAATTAATGCAATCACCCGAGCACCATTGTCCAAATAGTTCAATCTGGTAGTTGAATTTAAAAATAAAAATAAAAATCCCAGACCAGTTGAATTAGAAAGAATCCAGACCAGTCGCTTCTCCAGCTTAGTTTAAAATTTTTGCGTCTCTGTTTAGGTCCTTTCCTTTCTAAGCTCATCTTGCAAAATTTCCACCCCTGCATGAGGATTGATCTACAATTTCCAGATACAGCACGGCACAGGTTTTTCACATAAAAATGAAGTATTGGAGACTATACTGCATGATTATGTTGTCTTGCAGTATCTTAGTATCATCAGGGACTGACCCTTCTATGAACATGGAATTTACATTTGCATTTTTTTTAATCTTTCTGGAGTGAGAATTTCTTTGGAAGTCAACAATTACAGAGTTGTTAAATTTTTTGTTTTAACATTGGAAACAACTAATTTTTTTATCGGTGGCAATTAAAATTTTTACTTGATTTGTTCTATAAGATACTTGTATTTTAAAGATGCAATACTACAGCCACAGGTACATATGCATTCCACTTTCCTATGACATTAATTAAATGTCATCTTTTAATTTGTTGGTATGAATTATGTTCATACTTTCCATGTCATTTAGAGTATATGAGTTCTTGGGGGTCCACAAATATCATGTTCCAAAAGAAGGTGGGTTTCTTCGTCAAAAGTGATTGAGTTTTGTCAAATATTTTAATGAACTGTATTATGAAGTGTGTTGTTTGGTCAAATATAATTTATTTTTCCAATTGCAAATTGATTGCAATACAACTATATAGTCCACCTAGGTCATTTAATTTATGATTCTACTATTGGGAAAAAGAAACTCCTCTCTCTTTCTCTCATCTTCTTTCTCTATCCTTCAATTATAATAAATAGGACCATAGATAGATATATCATATTATACATAGAACTGCATTATGCTAAGAGGTACTTCTCATGGGTTGCATGAAAGGTAAAAATCTAAGCCCCTCATGCCCCACATGTATGCCAATCATGGGAGGATAGTGAGATACTGAGATGGAAAGTTCTTTTTGTGGATATATGACTTTGGGAAAAGATCATCTCAATCAGATCAAGTTTTCTTAATTTATTTTTTATGAAATTCAATCTAGTGGTGAATATAACTTAGATTAATGTCAAATTAGGGTGAGTGCCAATTCAGGGGGGATTAGCTAGTGTGAAGGGTTGGACTGTCATGGGGAGTTGCGTGAGAAGTATCTCTTAGTAGAAAGAAATCCATTATACATAATGCAAATTTTATGTCGCAAGTATTATCGGGTGTTTTCACCAATGCAAATGTCATCCGTTGCCTGTGTTTAGCACAGGCATTTTTTGCTAGTTATAAGTCATTAAATTTTGTCTTTAACAGTTTAATGTCAAACAACATAAGAAACAACTTAACTTTTTGGTTGATTTGTTCTTGAAGAGACTCATATTTCAAAGCTGCTATACAATTACAATTACATATGCATCCCATTTTCCTAGGAAGTTAATCAAATGCTGTCTTTGAATTTTTGTTGGTATGAATCTGTTTATGATCTTCCAGGTCATGCAGAGTATATGAGTTCTTGGGGGCCCACAGATATCATGTTTCAAAAGCTCCTATTTCTAAATGTGCTCCCATCAGAAATGTTACCCTATCATGTTTGGGAGATAATGTGACAAAGTATTTTGACTTTATTGTCGTTGGTAGTGGAGTTGCTGGTCTTAGGTATGCTCTAGAGGTTTCTAAGCATGGATCTGTTGCAGTAATTACAAAGGCTGAGCCTCACGAGAGCAACACAAACTATGCACAAGGTGGAGTTAGTGCTGTCTTGAGCCCTTCAGATTCTGTCGAAAATCACATGCGAGATACCATTATAGCAGGGGCTTATTTATGCGACGAGGAAACTGTCAGGGTGAGCTCAAAATATATGATATCGTACAATTCATATCTTTGGCATCTACCTGTCTTTAAGAATACTTTTTTTTTTATAGATTTTTTTTCATTTAAAATAGTTTTGATCGGTAATATCCAATGGAATTGCAAATGGATACATGTAATTGTGTATTTTTCACATGGATTCGCCTCATTCCTAGCTAGCCAGGGCATTGCCAATCCTAGCCCCCACCAAATTACTGACAGTTCAAACTTCGGTCTTTGATATATTACTATATATTCAATACATAATACAGTTTGGTTATTTGACTTAAAGGATGTGATTTGGTTGTGATGATTGCGTTACCTTTGTGATTTAGCTTACTTTTTACTATGGATATTTGAGGTTACTTATTACCATGTATTTCTAGCAAATATATATATATATATATATTATATGAGAACCTTTTTGTGAGGCCCACCTGGCAACCTATCCAAACCATGCACAAATAGGGATCCCCCTTCATAGTCACTTATTCCAAGGATTGGCACACATCTGAATGGACTGGACTGTTGGATAGAGGGTTGAATCTTTTTTTGAACATGAAGCCATTAAACTTGTGGGCCACGGATCAAGGGGTTAGGGGCATGGGTTTGAGTTCAAACTTGATATTTGGGGTGGTCTCACGTAGATCTTTCCATCCCCCCTGGTCCCATCCCCAAATGGGACCCACATTTGGGCCCCACAAAAAAGTTCTCATATAATAGGTGTTCTCACCTGAATATTTCCGATATATATATATATATATATAATAACCAGGTTTAATAACCAAAACTTATAGCAATATCAGTGCCCTGTTTCATATTGATATGTATTCTTATTCCCATAACGCATGGGTACTCAATCATATAAAATTGAAACAGTATCCTGTCATATTATGTTCATTATCGTAGGACCCTTATGTTTGTTGTTGTATAGAAGTACAGAATCAGATACTTTTATTCATAGTTTGATGAAATTGCTGAGTTCCTATTTCCCAAATCCTTGTCTATGTCTATATCCATGTCAGAATTAGTTAGATGGAATTTGTGAGTTACCTATTTCCCAAATCCTTGTCTATGTCTATATCCATATCTACGCATCATAAGAAATCATCATATTTTAAACATGGAGACGCTCAGCTGCTACTTACTTTTTCCTCCCATTAGACAGTTGAGTTTTATATCCCCTGCATGCCTTTCCCTTTGTGTTTGTATGTTTAGTTGCAATATTAATGTATGTCATCTATGATATGATTTTATTTTATTCTTTTACTTACAATTTCACTATCAGATGTCATTGGCTGCTGTATTGGAGTTTTCCCTAAGTGCTGTTATATCTTTCTGCAGGTAGTTTGCACTGAAGGTCCTGATAGAGTTAGAGAGCTGATAGCTATTGGTGCATCATTTGATCATGGAGATGATGGAAACCTGCATCTTGCGAGGGAGGGGGGACACTCTCATCGTAGAATTGTTCATGCTGCTGATATGACAGGAAGAGAGATTGAACGGACATTATTGAAGGCTGTGGATAATGATCCCAACATTTTTATGTTTGAACACCATTTTGCCATAGATTTGCTGACTTTGCAGGTTCTTGTTAATTTGAATTAATTACATGGTCTTTAAATATTTTTTAAGCCAGTCATAACTATTTGTGATAAAGCAATTTTATCATACCCCTAAATTGTATTGACTGTCCATTGAGAAGATCTTTGTTTCTTATGTAAGTTGCATTGAGCATGGATAGATGAACTTAGGGGTTGCATTTGACTTTACACCATGTTCCAACTGGTTTGGAAATTTTGGTGGAATTGATTGTTATCTGTTCTGCTGTGGTTGGGAGATCTGGATTACAGAAATTAGGGCAAGTCGATGCTTCCTTGCCCAACTTTTCTGCACCAAATCAATATCAGCGATGCGCTGATAAGTGATGATGTGTTGCCACAGAAAAGACGAGAAAAATCAGTATCCTAGCTAATGAGGCTTCCCACTTATACACAGACGAATGGACTGCTGTCCACTCTGCCAAAATATTCAAACCACTTGCAATGCAGGTACTTCTTTTACACTTCCCAAATCCCACATGCTTAGGGAATGTGACTTAACCTGATTCCTTTTATTTTATTTTACTTTTTGCAAAGCAACACAAAATATACTAAATTATTAAGTAAAAACTCTAAAACGATAGGTCTGCCTCTCTATTTCATCCTCTTGGAGTATGTGAAAAGGACACTAAAACAAGGACAAGAAACCTGATTTGTTTCCTAAAAAGTAATTAATCTTGTCAAAACATGGGTGGCTCAATGTGCATCGTGGGAAATCTTGTCAAAACAATGAAACATAGATGGTTCAACGTGCATCATGGAAGCATCTTTATTTTTTCAAGAATAGTAAAGTTCAGATATGAGCTGATGGATAGGAATGCACTGATTCTGGTTTCATATGCAATTCTTCATGAATATGTGAGTTAGTACTGATGGTTTTGCAGGATGTTTCAGAAACATGTTGCTATGGTGTGGACACTCTGAATACTGAAACACAACAGGTGATTTGATGGGTCTTCTTTGATAACTTCTACTTTGTGCCTATCTTCTTTAGTTAGCAGTTGAGAATTTCTTAGCCCCCACACAGCTCTTGACTCTTTGGCTGCATGCACAGTTGCATGTCTTAACATTCGAGCTATTTAACTGGTTGACACCATTTATGTTGCAGCACATGTAGGCATTCTTTTTTTAAAGTGCATGTGAGCATTGGCATACGTAGTTGACCGGCCCAAATATGAAGTGTGGAAGCACAAGCACAAGTATGTCACGTGGCTATTGTCTTTCTACCCGTCTATTGTCCCATGCATGTGTGAGCAATGCCAACCCAATGACTGGATCTCTGTTCTTACACCTTGATTTTTGGGCAAGGTCAGCTACCAAGGCAGTCCAGCTGTTCCATGGTTATTTGTGGCACACTTTGCAACAAATTGATGGTCTTAATTTGCACGCTCGTCTGGGTTAGCAAATCTCATTGTTGAGGTTCATGCCTCAGTTTGGCAGATTATTTTTCCTTGCACTGGTAACATTTTCGTTTCATTGATTTATTTTTTGATGTATACATGCTCCAGGTGACTCGTTTTATCTCCAAAGTGACATTACTTGCATCAGGAGGAGCAGGACATATTTACCCTACAACTACAAATCCACCGGTACAACCTATTTTTATGGTTCTTCTCTTGGTGGTCTCCTTGATTTTTCTTTCTGAGGCACTATTGCTGTTACGATTTCAAGAGTAAAAAATTTCAGTCATTATAGCCAAGCTTTTTTTTTTTTTTTTTTTAAGTACTTAAAAGGTTAACTGAACATTTAGAAGCAGGACATATTTAACCTAAATCTATAATCCATCATTACTACCTATTTTCTGGTTCGTCTCTTGGTGATCTCCTTGATTTTTCTTTCTTAGGCACCGTTTCTGTTATAATTTGAGGAGTGAAGCATTTCAAAGTCTTAATAGCCAAGCCTTGTGGTTTAAGCACTATAAGGTCGAGGGAACATTTTCTGCTGCGAACGTCTCCTGTCTTGAAAATCATGCAGGCATGATTTACTTTGCCAAAACCATTTTCATGGGAGTTTCATTTCATAGCAGAAAATCATGGGATATAGGTTTACAACAGAAGATGACCAAAAACTTGACTACTGCATAATCATATTCACTTTATGGGCCACTCCAACACAGTATTGAAAAAAGTAGGAGTTATTCCTTTGAATAAAATGAATTATGTTTTGTCAATTATGTTTTGTCAGTGACGATCTGCATAAGAAAAGTTATGCTGATTTTTAGATGCTTTCTGTGTGAAAATAATTTGGGGTTACAGTGTCGAAATTTTAATGTTGAGGATTTGTCTATCCTATCAATGTCAGTAGAGATAATGACCCAAATACTGTTTTATAAAAGTCTGTTCTTTATGGAGCTTGTAGGTTTTTTGCAATCATGATTGTGCTATGTAACTTGGCACTGACACTTTGGTGCGGCCCATGTGGATATGAGACCAGCAAACATAGTGCACACAATAATGAATTATAAGGAAAGATACTAGAGAAAGAGTTAAATAAAGATGTACACTACTTCAAAATAGAATATCTGAATTGTGGTTCTTTTTCTAGCATTTGTGTTTGATGTGAGCCAGACACATATTTGACATTACAGAATTTATTAAAGGAGCTTGCCCATTACTCATAAAAAGTTGGTTGTGAGTTCCTTGCACATTCAACACTACCATAGAAGCATGCAACACACACAAAGTCATGCTCTCTACAGTGAATATTTCTGCTGTTGAGAACTAACAACTCATGCAGGTTCGTCAATGTTAGAAATCCCAGTCATAGGAATTGCGAATCGTTTGAGAAAGTAATGGTTTATGACCGGGAGTCATCATGTTGTAGTTCATCCACCAATTGTAATAAAATGATTTCCATTCTTTCCAATTATTGCACCTATTGAACTGCCGCAATTCATTTCACAAGTTCAACTCATCTTAGATGGTACAATCTAAGCAAAAAAAGAAACCCTTACATTCTTTGAGCGCAGGAAAAATCCCTTGTCTCAATTTATGATGTCATTTTTAGAATGTTAGTCGTTTGTTGTATAAAAAGCAATATTGTATGAGTATATCATGGATTCTAAGCACGGCAACTTCTGAGAAACCGGTCAAGGTTCTCATTATCGCAACCACTAGGTCGTGGATTCATCATTCAAGTCATATTACCCCCAAAAAAAAAAGATACATAAAATCAAACACAACATAGGAGAAAGTTAGACACCACATTCCTACAACCCAGAGGCAATTCTGTCGAAGTGTGGACAGTCTTAGAAAAGTTATCATCCTTCTACTCCTGAACATATTGAAGTAACAAGAACATTCCAAGTGCACTTAGAGTACACATTCATTTAGGTTTTTATATCCCATGATTCTAATCCTGAAATCAAGTAATTGGCAGGGCAATTTAGACCAGAGTTATTTGGAAAAAGAATGTGGAATTGCACTCTTTCTTGGCTACAGACTAAAAGTGGGCTATGTAAATATTGAATAAAGTTGTCCCCAAAGACTGGTGCATATCGCATATATACTTTTAGCATGAACGTTAGTTTGAGAGTTTTTAGGAGTTGATCTGTCATACAAGTCTCTCCTAAGAATGATCTGTCGGTTGACATCTATGATCAATCATGGGAGTCTGTTGTACAATTCGCTCCCAAGATTGATTTCTAGCTTCTGTCTGAGATCAATCTTAGAAGTTGATATGTTGTACAATTCAATCTTAAATTATCTCTGATGGTCGGCATCTAAGATCAATCTTAGGTTTTCTAGTTACAGTTTAGAAGACTTATTTTACTGGCCTATTATTTCATTACAATGAGAAAATCTGTTGTCCAGTTCTGTACCACAGTACTGGTCCATCTCAACTCGGCCAACCATACTGGCTCTGTCCTCACGGAGTTGGTAAAACTTGACTGAGTCACAGACATCCTAACCAGGATTTAAGACGGTAAAATCACCCTCACTAGTCGGAAGTCTGATATGCTTTACTATCTATCACCAGGGGCTTTTCCATTTACATTTGGCATGAATCCCTGTAAAGACGTGTTTTTTTTTTGGTCTTTACAAAGACGCAGGCCTAGCTGACCTCTAGATTGATGGACTGGTTTTGATGAAAGGATTGACTTTAGGTGTATGTAGAAACCCATAGTTTTATAGGAGCCTTCATTTATCCACCTGAGTTCATCATGCCCACAATGGCATGGTCTGCACCGATGGACCCATGGTGGCATCTGCTTGGATTAGGTTGCAGTATCAGGAGTTCATGAAAGATATGATTTTTCTTGACCCTCTAAAACGCTTCATAGTCATTTTTGAGTTGGATTAAGAAAAGTTTCAGTGTCGGTGAGGGTGAGGGTGATCCAATCTTCTATTGATTCTTCGTGGATATTTTCGCAGGTAGCCACTGGTGATGGAATCGCAATGGCACATCGAGCTCAAGCCGTGATCTCCAACATGGAGTAAGCAAAATTATGTCTAAAATACACTACATATAACTGGAAATACGTAATGCTTGGCCATCAGAATGGTGTCATGGATGCAGGAACAGACCATAATAACCTTACTTATGTAAAAATAAAATAAATAAATAAAACAAGTCCAAAAAACCCACTGGCTGGAAATTCTTATTATTGTAACCACAGATAGATTCTTGTTGAATGTGAACCATTGGGTAAGCTTTCCATGCACATGACACAGGTTGGGTAGTTGCAACCTATGATGCACGGATACTTCAAAATGGGCAACATATCGTGTCGTATCGTATCCGATACTTCACTTTTTATGTGTAAAATCCGTGTCCTTTCCGTGTCTATGGAGTATCCTAGCCGTATCCATGCTGTATCTGGGCATCATAGGTTGCAACAATCCATTCGATTCTATAGCATGCCAGGTACAAATGTACTTGCTAGATCGAACCAAAAGAATCATTTGGATGGGTTGGCCAGCCTGTTATTCCTCTTAAACTAATAAGAAGATCATGGTCATCTGCAAGAACTTTCTGCGATAAAATCTATTGCCATATATATGTGTGTGTGTGTGTGCTTAGAATAGGTACAATATGAGTGAAAGATTTCTTGATTTAGATTAATGACCTTATTGTTTTCTCGTTCAGGTTCGTGCAATTCCACCCAACGGCCTTAGCTGATGAAGGACTACCCATCAGACCAACAAAGACACGGGAAAATGCATTTCTGATTACAGAAGCTGTCAGGGGAGATGGTGGAATCCTCTACAATCTAGCCATGGAACGGTTCATGCCTTTGTATGATGAGAGAGGAGAGCTTGCTCCAAGGGATGTTGTCGCAAGATGCATAGATGACCAGCTGAAGAAACGTAAAGAGAAGTATGTGCTGCTTGACATAAGCCATAAATCGAGAGAGAAGATCCTATCACACTTCCCCAACATAGCTGCCGAATGCCTCCAATATGGGCTAGACATAACTCGAGAGCCAATACCTGTTGTGCCTGCTGCGCATTACATGTGTGGTGGAGTCCGTGCTGGGCTCCATGGAGAGACGAATGTCCAGGGCCTATATGTGGCAGGCGAGGTTGCATGCACAGGACTGCATGGTGCGAACCGGCTTGCAAGCAACTCATTGCTTGAGGCTCTAGTGTTTGCACGCAGAGCTGTGCGGCCTTCAATAGATCTCATGGCCCAGACCAGCCTTGACCCCAGTGTTTCGAACACATGGGCCCGACCGAAGCTGCCTGTTTCACTTGGGACTTCTGCATTGGAAGATATAATAAGGAAGACAAGAGAAACTAGAAAAGATATGCAATCCATAATGTGGGGGTATGTAGGAATAGTGCGGTCGACGAGTCGGCTGAAGGTGGCAGAGTGGAGGCTAGGGGAGTTGGAGGCTGAGTGGGAGGACTACATGTTTCAGCGAGGGTGGGAGGCGACAATGGTTGGGCTACAAGCGTGTGAGATGAGGAATCTCTTCTGTTGTGCGAAGCTTGTCGTGAACAGCGCACTGTCCAGGCATGAGAGCCGAGGCCTCCATTTCACTGTCGATTTTCCTGATGTGGAGGAGAGCAAGAGACGACCAACACTCATATTCCCTAGTTCCCCAATGAAGGTGACATGGAGTTCCCAGCGTGTCCACAAGCAACAACATTGTTGAAATCTGGGATACATAAAGCAACTTATCCCAACCTTCATCTTTCTTTCATATTTGAAATGCTTTCTGACACCAGTGATTCAGTGGTTTCGGCTATTGCATGGGAAAGGTATGCGAAGCCTTTGCTTTCCCATTCTAGAATCCAAAATGGACTGTATTGTTCCCTTGTAATGCGGGCTGATATAGCATTTACCAAACCAAAATAATTCCCATTTTAAGAGCAAAAAATGCCCATGTCAATTGTTAATTCAGAACAAGATGTGGATTATAAATTCATTTTTGTTCATCCATTTACTTGTGTTCGTGACTGCCCCAAGTATGGTAGTGGTCATCTACTTCAGAATGTGGGGTAATATAGGAGTTTCAAGTTTCAACATAAAGATTTAGCCATTTCTTATTTTTATTTTATAGGTTGGCGTTAGGTTTTGGTCTAATTATAATTTGTTTTGCTCTTAAGGATATCCTCAGTTGTCTACTGTTCCTGACAAAGGAACTGATTTTGAAGAACACACTTCACAAAAATATTTGCCTACAATGATGAACCAACATAATTTCGTACTTCGAGAGACCTCATATGTAACTTCGTCTTTTAAAAAGAGAGAATATGAAAAAAAACCCTGCCCAAACTATTGCAGTGTTACAAGTTCAATACATGATTGTGGGGATACAGAAGAGAAGATCGTCTTAGTAGAATTAAGTGGAAAAGCCGAAGTCACAAAGCCAACCCAAATATATTGATAATGTCAAAATCATGATGATGATGACGACGATGACGAGACAATGATGGTACCAAAAGAATGATGTTCAGGCTCTTCTTGGGCTGTCTGTGCGTGCACTGTTTGATGAGGAACAGAAATGAGATACAGATTAGTAGTAAAGATTTCTCTTGCGGAAGTGCACAGGATGCGGTGGGTGCACACGGAGTTCTCCACATCAGCAATGATTAGTGTTAGGAGCTAAGAGTATGGAATGCATGATAGATGAAAGGCTTGTGCTTGTGTGCCACTGACTAGTTTGGCCAAAAAAATATTGCACCATGGCACGTTTACAATTCTTTTTCGCTTTGGAAAATACTCAACACTCCTACACATATGCTCATTACCGAAGTCTCTAACCAACAAGAGCTCCAAATAGGGATCCATCCCTGATTCTTTTTGTGAAAGGAGAGAGACGCCAGGCTACTTAGCTATTAGTAGATTAGCACATCACGACAAATTTAGTGCATGGTCCAAGTTTTTTCTTTGGAGTAAAATGAAATAAAATTGAGTGTCAAAGCAAAAGAAAAAAAGAAAGTGGCGGGAGTTGGTAGTAAAAGCTTTTTTTTTTTGTGTCACTCTATGCATTTTATTAGTGTTTTATCGTCTATTTGTGCTTTGTAAGGGTATCTTTTTTGTCATTTTGGTAAAAGTACCTTTTTTTGTCATTTCTACAACCAACTCCCTCTATTTCCTTCTTCTCTTGATTTCACAATCAATTTTATTTCATCTTACTCTACCCCACAAACAAATGGGAGTAGCAAATGTGAAGATTCACACAGGGCTATGGCATATTTTTCCCTTCACATTAAAATGATCATCCACTATCATCCTCTTTCTTTTAGACAGCATAAAATTGAGATTCTGTAGCTTCAAAAAAAGTGGTTGCATCTGTTGGTATATGGGCACATGACAGCTCAATGGACAAAATACTACATACCTTGCAATTTGTCGCATTCTCCGATTTTTCTATGAACAAAATTACAGTAGGCACAAGCAATACATGTAATTCTGCCCACGTTATCCCATCACCGAATATCTCATTAACAAAAAGGCTGAGGCATAATAAAAATATGCCTAGACATTATTGGTGGAAAAATGGCAAATGGTGGCAAAGAGTTTCAAACCCAAGACATGAAGGAAACTGCAAACAGCAAGTTATCAGTTACCCAGGAAGCAGTTGCTGTTACTGTTGTACATTAGAAAATATATAAAATAAAAAAAAAATCCATTACTTTTTTATAAGTATTTTCTTCTCCTGGCTCTTTATTTCCCCTTTTCTGTTAGTATTCAAAATCATATACAACATTTTCTACATTTTTATTTTTTAATGTTAAAGTTTTTCCTAATAATTTCGGGATAAATTTATCATTTAAATTATCCCCATAACAATTTTTTGCCACATTTTCTATAATTTAAAAAAAAACAAGAAGCATAATTCAGATGATTATTGGCATTACTCTCTACCCACCTTTTGTTATTGGTGTTGTCTTTTCCATCCGTTGGATGGCTGCAAGCTATCTACCATCTTATCAAGACTGAAGCCATTCACCAATATCTCCACTACCAACTGAAGTCCTGAAGAAATAGTTCGTAGCTATCAATTCTATGTGATTCCTGTCCTGTAGCTAGCAATTCGCTCGTGCAAGTTTCACTTTGGGATGAGCCGGAACACTGCTATGATGAGAAATTGAGATTTGAGAACCATTCATGGGTTATGTCCCAAAATCACCCAGATTCCAAAACTGGTGAGCCACTCAATTTTTTGGCTCTTTCTAAATGGTTGATTCATTCCATCCTTCACCACCAACTTGCCAACCATGTCCAGAATCATTGGTCCAGCGCCTACAAAGCTGGGATCTGGAATCACATAGTTGGCAATCCTTGGTACTGGTGCGGGATTTTTGTTTGACGAGGGCGGGCCAAAATAGGTAGTTGGGTTTTGGGTGCAAACCTAGGATTTTCATGTGGGTTTTGGAAGTGGACCCAAAATCTTCATTTGTGTTTTGGAAACGTACCTAGGTTCGGTGAAGGCGACCGCCCCCAAATCTGTGTATGTAGGTCCGCCCGTGCTTGGTAAGATAAAATTGCTTTAGTAAGGGCTTTGAAGATTCAATTATGGGCCATCCAAATATTTAGAGAGAGAGAGAGAGAGAGAGAGAGAGAGAGAGAGAGAGAGAGAGAGAGTAATGGAAGCATCTTCTAATCATTTCATTGCAATAATAATACAGGAAAGTTTCAATCATTGGTAATCCCAAAGCATCTTCTCACCACCATAAAGAGGATTAAAAAAAAGTAATCTTCCCATAACTTCAACCACCACATTTTAGAGGCATCTTCCCATGGAATTTCATTAATTGTCCAAACAATAGATATCAAATAGAATAATTGATAGAATAATAAACAATAATATAATAACAGTACAATCAAGTTGCAATCATTGCCCCACTATTGCCCAATCAAACATGAACAACTCCATTCTTTTAAAACATGCCAATTCACAACAGACATAGGTATTTGTCGCCATTCTCATGCCTTGATGGCCTCTTTATTTATAACATAACTGGTGTCTAGAAGAGTTTCCAGTGATTTGGCTTTTCTGTTCCTGGCCCGGCCAGCTTCTTTTAATAACTCCCCCAACCTCCTTTTCTCATCATCCACATCGGGGTTGGCTGTCCCAAGCTTCTCTTCCCTGATCCTAACGATATATTCCAAAATCTCTATAGCTTCATCCAACCTACAGCAATAATGAGTTCACCAATCATATAATGCTGCCATGCAGGCAATAGAGAGACTGAAGAATATAATGGACGATCCAGTGTGAAGTCCTTTGCACTGCACAGTGGGCCATATCTTTGTGTGTTATGTGCAATTACATAGGTTAAGATGACAATGACACCTGACACTGAGATCAGACAGTCTATAGACCTATCACTGAGATCAGATGGTCTAACTGTTGATCAATAAAGAACAACATCAACAGTTTGATCATTTTTTTATGTAGTTTTTTCTCATATTTTCTTTAACAATCAATTTCAGGGAGCTTAGTCTAATGAGATAATCTGATCAAGATGGTAAGTGCTGGTTCGACAGGAGGCCCTTCCCATTCCCCAGACCATGATTTAAAAAAATAACAATAATAAGAATAGAAATTAAGGGTTACAACGCTTCATTTCCCAAATGGTTATACATGCACATCGATGGTTCTACTCATCTCGTAGTCTGAACCTAATAAGTGGACTGGTCTTTCTATTTGACACGGTGATTTACACGAATCCACCAAACTCATGGCTTGGATGTGGAACTCATACATTATGGAGATGAGAGTAGAGAATAGCATTTAGGACTAGCAAACCTGTATGAAGACATTTGTGTAGTGTGCAACAATATGTGGATGCAGCAAAAAGAAAAAAAAAGGTCCCAGAGAACTAATGAATGACATCTAGGGAAAATGAATAGCATAAAAGCTTACTAAAAACATAAATGATGAACAACCATGGATGTGGATATACCTGCCCATTGCATCATATGCCCCTGCAAGATTGCTATATACTCCGAGTGTATCTTCGTGATATGGTCCATATTCTTGCTCCAAAATACTCCTGGCTTCTTCAAAAAGATCTGCAGCCTCATTTATTGCATACCGCTGCACACACGCCAGTCCCATTTGGTTCAAAGCAATGCCAAAGAAAGCAGATTTTTTCTCACCACTTGCTCGAAGCTTTGCAACAGCATTCTTGAAGGAGGCATAAGATGCTGCATAATTCCCTGTCATATAATACACGACCCCCATCTGTGCCTCAATTCCTGCAGTTGTGCTTTGTTGACCAGGTGCGTCATTATAAATCTTTAAGGCCTTTTGAAGCAACTTGAGTGCTTGCTCCGGCTCATTCATTGATTCATATATAGCAGAGATATCAGTAAGACCGCTTGCAATTTCCTCTGGGGTGGTCCCAGGAACAGGCTTTTCATAAATTCGGAGGGCGTTTTCACAATAAGATTTTGAATCCCTCAGCT
This sequence comes from Persea americana, assembly GCA_029852735.1. Taxonomy (NCBI): domain Eukaryota; kingdom Viridiplantae; phylum Streptophyta; class Magnoliopsida; order Laurales; family Lauraceae; genus Persea; species Persea americana. The sequence continues at coordinate 72,106,470 of CM056815.1, forward strand.
TTCCTGTCTTGTTATACAAATCCGCAAGGCGAACAAAAACTGAAGCAACTGCAGGATGATTCTCTCCCTTGGCAGACTTGAAAACAGTAAGCGCCTTCTGATAAGCGAAAACAGCCTCATCATATCGAGCCAAAGATAAATAGGTGTCCCCAATGCTGCAATCAACGGAAGCCACCTCTGCTTCATGGCCATTGGACACCATGGCCATGCTAGCTAGAACCAGATGCTCGAGAGCTACTTCATGTTCTCCTTTGGTATCACAAATGAGACCCATGAGCCTCCTATCTGCAGCTTCTTCAAGTGAAGCGGGTGCGCCATTTTCTCTATGGATATCAAGGGCCATTTGGCACAGCTTCTGAGCCTCATCAAATTGCAGTGCTTGGACATGCGCTTCAGCCAAATATCGGCATGTTTCACCTACTCTGGGGTCCATTTCTCCCAGGACTTGTTTCTGAACTTCCAAACCCATCGTATAGCAATGTATAGAATTTTCAAGCTGACCCAACATTGCATAAGTATCACCTAACTGCATATACCCAGAGAATTTTGCAAGGGCATGCTCCTGGCCTTCATCTAAGACTGGAATCTCAACTGAATGCTCCAGCACAGGGACTGCCCGACTATATTGCCCTAAACTGCAGTGGATTGCTGCTACAACATGCAAGCTCATGACTAGTTCCAAACTGGGCTTTCCATCTGCACATTTCTCAAATGATTTCGCTGCTCGAAGAGCATATTCTAGAGCTTTCTGAGGACTATCCCCTGAAGAAATTAAGTCCCTTGCAAGCTTAAGGAGAAAAGGTCCAAGGTCTGGGTTATCCAAACCTAATTCAGATGGATCATCAGTTCCATTGTTTAATTTTGACACTCCAACAGAAGCATTCCTATGCTTCTTTACAGTGACAGCTCCAATAGGTGGTTTGCTTGAACTCCCATCATTCTGGTTCTCATTAGAAGGTTTGGAATGGGGAGTTTTGGTCTTTGGACTTGATTTTACTGAAATGTCACCATCCAGTTGCAAACGAGGTCTCCTCAAATGCGTCGAAGAAACAGACTTACCACTAGGAGAATGGGTTTTATCCAGCTCGCTAGGTTTTCCATTGGAAGATCCATTGCCCTTGTTAGAAACTACATCTTTCTGTATATTCTCATTGTGCTTCTCCTCCTCCACCTCTTCTTCTATTATCTCTACAGCCCTCATCTCTCCACCAACAAGATGGCATAACTCTGAGTCAATCCTTGACTCTCCCCCATCAGATCCAATGCTCAACCTTGACGGGGATCGACCACATGAGCTCTGCATGTCATAGACATTATCATACAATCTGTCAATAGATGTGTCAATGCAACCATCTTTAGGCAGATTACGAGCCTCACTCTGAGGGCTATTGGGACTCCGAGGACTCCTTGGTGACTTATTTACAGGACCTTCCTTAACAGGGGTGGAATTCAATCCATTCTCCACCCCATCTCCATCTACTCCATCCATGACAAATCCAGGCATTCTATAGGGCAAAAAATGAACAATAGCTCTCTGATTATTTGAATCAAATTGAAAAGTTCTGCAAATCATATGGGAAAGGAAGAAAAAAAAATCAACAGTAAGGTTAAATGATATTGACAAAATTAATAAACACATTCCTTTAACTACACAAACATTAAGTTGGAGACAGAGATGACTGATAGTAAAACAGAGAAATGATAATTCGGTCTAAAAAATACAAATCAAGTAAAAAATAATTTCATAGACTTAAAATTTCAATCTCCCATAAAACTATAAAAGTAACAAAACTATATGATCCGATCAGTTAAAAGATAAATAAATAAACATGAGATGTACAAAATTGAAACTTCAGTTTAGCCCCTAAACAGCACCAGATCATACATTTCCCTTCTCTACTTTCAGTTATTATGACAGAACCAAACCTTTTATGAAACAGAAACACCACAATTCACAATCAATTACAACGATTCCCAATTTTGTTTCATTAAAAAGTCCAGAACTCTACTACAGCATTGAGATTACACTATAAAGCATTTGATGGAAATCTCAAAGTTTTCAGCTGCTGAGATGGATCAATCAGAGGAATTATTTATCTGACAGAATTTCACTAAGAATTATTCAAATGCCAATACCCAATGTAAATATCATAAAACCTTCAAAGTGAAAGAAACACAAGATGGATCAGATCTCAGCAAATTAAACACAATTCCTCCAAAAATAATGTAAGCTACAGTTTTATTTAGATCCAAATCACACAAATAAGCCATCAAACAGACAAAAACTCATTTTCTTTTAACAGTATTGAACCCAAATAATCTTAATAATTACAGATGGACCGGAAGTCCACAGCAGAATTGTTAAAACTTAAAACCCCACTTTCAAGATCCAAAATTACATGACCAGACCCAAAACTCAAAGAAATTAATAGTGCAATCAAAATCCACCACCAATGCAACTATCCAAAACACAAATTCAGGGTCGAAATTGCAGAAGAATGCCTCCATTGTGACAAAATCTGACCTTTTCTACAGTTAAGTTGTGTCATTTCTCAAATATTCAATAAATCGACATAAACATCGAAAAACAATGTATAACAAAGAGATTCATATCTTCAATCGCCAATCTAAACTCAGTATACCATGGAACTTCCAAAGGATGAATTCAACCGTTTCCTCACTGAGGCAAATCAGATCTGAACAATATAGTTACCTCACACATTTCCCGCCATTCTAATATAATAACAATAACAAAACAATCCAAAACCCTTCATCTTTCCACCGCGGAAAATTATAGAAGTAACACTGAAACTATCAGAATTCCAGCCATATTCGAACTCAAACAACTGAAATCACTACAAATCAGTAAAAAAATCAAACAAACATCACATTTCTACTGATAATACATTACCAGAACCCTAGTTTCTAATCCAAAATCCAAATCACACTACCTGGAGGAAGTTTAACCACTTTCCGATAATTAAAAAAAATCCCAATCTTCACAAGGAGATAGAATTCAAAGCGAATTCCACATTGCAAACATCCGAAAACTGAGATCAACAAGAAAAACCAAAGATTCAAACAGAAGAATCTCGGAAAAGTAAGATTTTTTAACTTCCATACTCGATTTCTTCAACTGTTTCAACGACTATGGAAAGAAGAAAAAGAGGTGAAACGAGAAGAAAGGTCACGGATTTTGAGGAGAAAATCTAGATAGTGACGACGCACCTTGAAATCCGCCATTAAAGAGGGTTTCAAGGATTCCTTCTTCAAGTCTCTGGTTTGGTTTCCATGGCGTTTTCACACACAGACAACAACACGCATACAGAGAGGAACAAGAGGAATGTGGTTATATAGTGGAGAGAGAGAGAGAGAGGGACAGAGGAGGAATTTCGAAGAAAGATTGAGGGCAGTATGGGGATGGGAAGATAAAATTAACTGTCGGCCGCTTTTCGGCCGTCGATCCAACCAACCGTGAAGAAATCGAGATTCCAGAGTGTGGGCCCCACTATAAATTGGACTGAAAGGCCATATATATTGATCTTTTGTGGGGGCCCGGTTGGATTAACGCCTGAGATCGTTCCACGTGTGGAGGAGAGAAAGGAATGGACGGCTAGAGATGTAGTGCTTGGGGGAGTTGGAAGGCGGTAGCAAGCGGAAGGCGACTTGGCTCCTGCAGTGGCCTGCTATTGCCGGTCGGTTGGGGCTCTTTTTGTTTTATTGTTGGAGAAGAGGACACGTGGCAGTTTCCGGATAATGATTTGTGGGGACAGAAAGACTGATATACTACTGTACCATTTGGCATCCAAAGTCTACATTTATTAGGACGGTTTGGCATTTCCAATGGTTATTTATTTATTTTACTTTATTTTTCTTCTTTGAGTGTTTTTGGGTCTGTTATTAGAAGTTTCCTTGAGGTTTTTATACAAAAAATTCTAGAATTTGGGCGTTCATCGCGAAGGGTTTTTGAATATTGTATAGCATAAATTTGAACTTCCCACCATTTTTTTTATACTTTTTTTCTAAGCGACGACAGCGTCTCCTAAAAAAATCTAGAAAACGCTAGCACTGTTCTTCACATAGTGGTGAAAAAGCTGCAAATATAAGTTTTATGCCGATCATATCGGTGGAAAAGCTGCAAATACAAATTTTTTCCTGTTCATAAGGGTTAAAAAAGTTACGTCCAAACCTGCAAATACAAATTCACCATGCGGAGTTTTTCTTTCCCATCTCTTTTACTTTTCAAGATAAATCTTGAGAACATGAAAAAAAAGAAAAGAAAGAAAGAAAAAGTATGTCGGTTAATAGTAATCTTTTTAGAAAGCCTTTGATACTGTTTTTCTAAAATGATTGAGAGAAATTAGAGTGGAGGAGATAGATAAATAGGTGGGAGAAGAGAAAAAAAAAATAAGAGAAAGAAGAGTGTTTTGTGAAAACCGAGTAGAGCAATGCCAGCATTGCTCCAATCAGACACGAGTGACGCTTGGAGCAACGCTAGCATTGCTCCCCTCAACATTACGAAAAAAAGGGAAAAGGTCCTAACAGACCCCGTTTGTGCTACACAATATTCAAGGACCCTTCGCGAGGAATGACCAAGTTTCGGGACTTTTTCCGTAAAATCCTCAAGTTTCTTTATTAAGAGAATTTTAAATTCTTCAAAAGCTGTCTCCTAAGCTAGAATTCCTAAATCCTCCTATTAGATAGTGCATTCAAAATTCTAATAACATGTAAAGAAATTGGATTTTTAACTATTGTAAAGGTTATTTAAGATATTTTTAGATTAAAGGAACTTGGAGTTTTGATAAAATATATATATATATATATATATATGACATTTCAAATGACTAGAGACAAACCATCATATCTTGTCTAGAAAAGGAAAAAAAAAAACCCAAAAAACTAAATTCTTGTCGCGAAGTCTAGTAGAAAATTAGACATTTAAGTACGAAAAGTTTTACATGAATTTTTTTTAATTCAGTTTTAAAGCCTTTTGTCTTTTTAAGGAAGGTAATAAATATAAAAATTCAAATAAATATAGATGTTTATAGAAATCAAACATCTTTTTAAGTCTTTATTCTTAATAAGTTTGTCAATATGATTTTTACTATATAATAAGTTTGTTTGTATTATTTTTGTTATTTTGACAACTTTACTTTGGGTATATGACTAGTTTGCCTTTTTATATTTTGGATTAGAAGTATCTAATAATGGCCTAATTGAAATATCTATTTTTGAAATATGATAGATAAGACTTGCAAAAGAAAAATAAAAACCCTTTGTAGATCCCACAAACAGTCATATTAATTCATCACTTTTTCCAAAAGTCTCTGAATAGAATTTATATTCAAGAATGATTTGATGTTAACTCTATCAATATATCCTTGACAAAAGGCACATGAAGTTGTCTTGCATCGACATTGTGAAATCCTGGAGATACATGAATGTTAATATACCAACAAATATGTTAGGATACCTTCTATGTATCTTGTAAACGGTGGGGCCTACTTAAGACACTGAAATTTTGAAATTCATGAAATACAGCAGATATCATTCTCGGAAAACTATCCTTTTAGGTTATTAAAATGCAGTAAAAATAATTTAGAATTTAAAATCATTGTACGTATAGTTAGGAAATAATAATAACTAGCATTTAAAACAAATCTCTTTGTAATAACCATTGTTCTTTTTTAATAACGGAGGGTGTCCCACCCCTTTGAACCGGGCTAATCCCTACGGGCCCAAGGGGAGCCGGATAAATTCCCTGTGGCCTCAATGTGATAGTGCAGTTGGCTAGAACCACTGCTCAAGAACCGGATGTTACAGTTTTGAACTCACACTCTTTCCTTGTGCCATGATTCAAAATGACAGTAATGGAGGGACAATTTTAACATTGTGGGTTTCTTTCTCCATTCAAATGTGGGCCTTGCTTTGCTTGTCCTTGGCTCCATCTCTACCTGTATCCACCGTCCATTTGCAGTCATTTGATTGGATGAAATTTTAATTTACCAACTTGACACTTGAGAGGATATATACTCAGTCGAAATTGGAAAAGAATGGAGCAACGCAACTCAGCTATAAATAATAGGGACTGATCTGGACTGTTGATCTAACTGGCACCAACTTAGTCCAGCTGTGGACCAAAATCTTGAAAGCAAAAAAAAAAAAAAAAAAAAAATATCCCTTGCTCAGCTGATGGTAGCCTGTTTCAAAAGATTGGAGACAGAATCAACTGGGGCTACCACACCAGTGGAGCCCACAAGAGGAATGGTCCAACCCCCACCCCTACAATTACTTTTTAAGGAAATGGCAATTTGCACCATCTGTTCTTCTTCCCATTTTTAGTATAGGGCGCCACCTGTTCGACATATATCCAAGAATTTCTAGATATCTAAATAGTTTATATATCATGCTATTATTGATAGGTCTATTATTAGATTGATCATATGCTTTATATGTAATGAATTTCATTCTATCTTCTAAAAATAAGAAGAGTAGTTACATGTGCCGGGCCAGCATTTGACATCTCTACTCATGTAAATGATCCACTATTAGAGTCGAGAACAATTTAGATTTTTAAAGGGTGAGCTTTACCATCGAATTTAGTAGGGTTGTTATGCTTTAATTTAGTAGGATAATGTTAAAATGATGATAATTGTGATGATGCACTTTACAAAGAGAACCATCACCCCTCTACTCCACTTCTAAGTCTTTGTTGGTCAATGGTTGTCAATTGCTAATTAATCCTTACAAAATTATGGATTCAGATCTTGAGACATCATGGTTTCCAAAGAGACATGGTATCTTTATAAAATCCCTACCCTTCCCCAAGTTAGTGGCATTGAAAGTCATGTAACCCAAGAAAAGGATGGAATCATATCCTCTTTAAAAGACCAATAGTAGCAAGAGATCTAAGGTTACAAGTGACAAATGATATTTAGGAAAGCAAGTGGACCTAAATAATGCTAGGTGTAAGGTTAGGTGAATTCATGTTGACAAACAAGATAGTGAACATATACCTACTTCTGTTGAAGGTAGGAAAAAGTAAATCCACAGCAACAAAATGGGACGTAATGTTTATTAATTGCAACTGTCTTCATCGATCAACTGTTTGTGTTTCTTGAATTCCAAAATCTTTATCAAGAATAGTACTTGCCTATAGTTTATGATAGAGCCTAGGGAGATATGAATAATGTTTTGAAACCCATCCAAGAGCAAATCAATGAAGTGGATGGTTTGGTCCGATTTGATTCAGCTGTATATATATAGTTTAATTCGACTCCATCATGTTGTAAAAAGTATTAATAGTTATTCTAAAATAATTAATGGTGAATTCAATAGACTGTCTTTTTCATTTTTACTTAAATTAAAAACCGCAGTAATAATTACCTTTAGCGGCAGTTTTTCAAAACCACTACTATATTAAAGTGACTTTTCTTGTAGATACAAGTACTTAATATTGAGACTTTTTTTTTTTGGTATCCCAACTAAGGGGGGCTGGTTCCCCTAGAGACTCGCAAATACATAGAGAAGAACCCTCAAACGCTGGAAGAGAACTCATACATGAAAGGAGAGACGAACTCACACACATAAGGAAAGAAAAACTCCCATATGCAAGTGGGGGGAGGCCGGGGTCCTGCTATATAAGAAAATGAATTTGCCATACGCTGTCAAGTTGATCTAAGCTTCATGTGTGCTGCAGGGTAATAAAGTGCACTTGGAGATTAATCTTGTATTAATCTTGTTGTGTACCATGGGATATACCCTCGTCAGCAACAAAAGATAGTTGATCTAAGCTTCTATTAAGGTTTGAGAGGAGAGTAACAATTTACAAAAAAGATGATTACACCATTTTTATGCTATATTAGGGGCTTAAACTCATGCACTCTCACTCAAATCATATCTCTAGCTAGCTAAGCTACAACTTGAGAAGGCAGTGCCAACATTTGATGAATTTAATTGCTACAAATAGCAATTTGACCTTGGAGGAAAAAGTTCTTTTGAAGACCACCTATTTTGATAAAAGGCGGTTAATAGTGTGTAAAATACCAACATTATCAGATAATTCAACACCTTGATCTAAGGCCCTCATGAGTGATTTTAAAACATCAGTTTTTTTTTTTTTTTTTAATCCAACGGTGAGTAACGGCTGAATGAGTGCAAAATTTGGGATACTATCTTCCTTTTGCATTTATTTTTCAAATTAAGGAAGCAAAGTACAATGCTGTAATAGATCAAATATAAGAAGACACCACTTTCTCAAGGCTTTCTTAGATTTTAACCATCACAAACAACTTCATTAATGGAAATGGTTAGAAGAAGATAGTATGTAGAATGACTATTAATGCAGAAGAACGACTATAACCTCTATATAACTACATTACTACAGGTCTCCTAAATCTGGACAGACTGGACTCAAACCTAGCTATTCCCGAATACTAACTGGGCCCTAAATAGGGCCCATGCCTGATTCTCACTTGTTGAGTCTTCTAGAGAGGTAAATGGGCTCATTTTGTCTGTGACTCATCTTATTGTACTTGAGCATTGACTCAAGCCCAATTGCTTATAGAAGTTAAAACTTCCTTTAATTTGGGCATGCTGGTACTGTACAAAACCAACTAGAACTGAACCCAAACCTGATACCTCATGGGTCCATAACTGTGGAACCAAAATCAGACCTAATTATTCATTGGATAAGAAATCATGGCCCATATATAATATCTCAGGGTTTATGATTTGATCTTCAAGGCTCTTTTGGATGATGAGAAAGGTAGTGAGACTTTTCTACAAAGGTACATTGTTTCTTCTTTTTGAATCAGGTTTTAGAAGAGAGTCCAATTATCTTTGACATGCTTCTTGCAAAAGAGAAAACACGTTTTTTTTTTTTTTATAGCAAAACTAATTGGTTAAGAGTTAAGACGTGTTGAAGAATTCTCCAATACTCAAATGTCCCATTGATGAGATCCATTATTTCAAAAGGGGGTTGTCTCCTTAAACCCTAATGTGAAGTGTACATCAGCTTGCTTTTCTTAAAAGCTAATTAACTGGTCAGTATTCTAGTTGTTTGGCTCATTTATCAAACCTACTCAGGAACACAGCTTGTTTAGTTCACCCAACTGGCCTAGAGAAGAAATCAGCTATAACTTTAAATCCAGAAATTAATATCATGGAGATTGAGCTTTAAGACCTAAGTGAAAACTCCATTCAGTACCATGTGATTATGGGATGACTTACAACAGGATAAGGTCTATGCTTTCAAGTGTCTTTTCTAATTGTGTTATTCTGGGCCCTAGTTGTGTGGTTCAAGATTCATGGAACATAGTTCAATAGTCATACCAATTAGGCAAAACTGAACTATCTGATTCTCCTCTTTCTACTCGACTGATCAATTTCCTTTAGACTGCCTCCTTAGGTCCTACAATTGGATGGCTATGGTGTTGCAATTAGTGCAATTTGGATCAACCAAACAATCCAAATTGTGGAGCCCAATTTGAAGTTGTTTTAGCCCAATTGCTTTGTGCTTCTGCCTGTCTGTTAATTATAGGGCCATAAACTAAAAGGGAATGCAAAGACTTTCATTATTTCTGACCCTACACTAGGGGGCCAATGCCAGACCTGGATCCAAGTTCCAGGCATAGAAATAGAGGACCAAGTTAGGCTTGAAATTGGCTCATTGATACCCACAAGAAGGGAGACCCACATGGTAATAATGGACCAAGTCAGGCTAGAAACAAACTAGACCTTAGCTGTGAATTAAATGATAGTGATGATGATAAGCCAGGCTTTATTTTGTAATATTTGATGCTAAGCCTTTTGAAACCACATGTACCCAATTTGATTTCTGACCCAAATCAAACCGCACCCCAACTGGATCTGACCCTGTATCCTGGTACTAGACTAGACTTCGACCCGAACATTGAGTTGCAACCAAACTGAACGATCTTCGTCATCTTGAAGTAAAACTAAAAAAATAAAAATTAATGGCCTGTTTCTTTGCAATAGGGAGTCCAATTTATAGGAATTCTAAGAAATGCATTTTAGCGGAGCAACTACATTTGTAGAAACAAATGTGAAGATCCACAAATGAAGATGAAACATTCTTTGTTTTGGTGGAAAATAATTACCCAACCATCCTTAGGGTTCCCAGCCTGACACAAAAACATTGGCAAAATGAAGGATTTTGTTTTTTTTTTTTTTTTTTTTTCTTCAAAGGCCTAAGGGCCAGGCTTAAACAAATTTTTTGCAAGCCCGCTAGTTCGAGAGTCGAGCTTGGACAATACTTGGACATGCTTGGCCTCTTATCTTTATTATTTATACATGTGGTCATGCAAGTTTCTTAGGTGATTTTTAAGTGAGTTCTTAATAGCATAGAATCACTTTTATTTAGTTGTTGGGTCTAATATTAATTTGGCCTCACATTCATACTCAACTTCAATGGTCCACCTCTTAGGTGGGAGGTAAGCCACAACCTAAAAGCAAAGTGCTACAAAACCTCAATGGCATGTAAAGAGGAAATCACGAGAGTCCCTTTTCTTTTCTTTTCTTTTTTTCTTTTTTTTTTTTTTATATAGGATCCATTTGTTTGTTTGATAGTTAATTATGAGAATTTAACGCAATGTATTCTATCGAAATCTAAAATTAATGAGTTAAAAGATCAGTGTTACTAAAACCATCAAATAGTCTTCTTTTGGATTGTTAATGATTACCCAACCATGAGAACGGCCACTTACCTCACGGTGAGTGGCGGCAGTTCTCACCTGGCTGTTCAGGGTTCGAACCCGAGGTATGTCATTGCCACCTCTTCCCACTTGTGTAGGCTTTCTTCTCATTCGTGCTAGCTTCTTTCCCACTTGTGCAGGCTTTGAGTCTCAGCCCCCTTGCTGAGTTACCAAAAAAAAAAAAAAGATTACCCAACCATCTTATTGTAGTACTTGTTGTATCATATTGTCAATCCCAAGCTCAGATAAATGAGGAATGTTCACGTCAAGTTAACACTTAACACTTGGTGCCAGTTGGCAATGTAAAAAAACAAACTAAAAATTGATTTTCTTTTCTATAGGCTCTGGGCTTGGCCCTAGCCTTTGAGGTCCCTAGGTAAAGTTGGCCCTCTAAGATCTTTGGTTCTGCTTAGGCCCAACTTGCATATGTTGAGGGTAGGGCTTGGACAACCCTGTGCCGGACCTACCCATCGTCCTAGAAAACCAAGTCCCAGAAAAGTTTTGGGGTCCCATTTACATCCCACCATGTGTCCTCCATTCCTCACCTTTCTACCACAATTTCTTTGGAACTCAATCCACACAAACAAACAACCCTAACATATAATTTAACTTCACAATTAACGAAGAAATAAATAACGGGCTCATGATCTAAAGGAAGCATTATAAGTCTCACCATGGACTTTAAGGATCTATTTCTCATGTTGCGAATTTTGACATTAATATGATGTTTGTCCCCTTAGTGTTTCAAAATATTATGTTCAATGGTTGGACTAGATTTCAATCCACCAAAATAGTCACAAACAAACTTTAAAATTCTCAGAATCCCAACTCCCTTTTGCATTTGAAAATGTTGGATGGGCTTAAAAATCTTAAAATTTCATTGGGGGGACGACATGGAGAGTTCCAAAACTCTCCATACAAAAATTCTCATAGTTCTTGCAAAATATCAGGTTCCAAACCACACTTCAAAAGATCCTCTTAGAAAATAGGGAATATAGTGTGAATATTTATCTGAAGGGCCTTTAGAAAAAGATATCCGACATTGGATCCTTTTACACTGGCGTATGAGTCTAGGAGGAATGCGTTGGAGACAAAGAATCACCAATCATGTGATGTGAGTATGGATGGATAGTGGGCGAATATGCAACATGGACAGAAAGCCCATGGATAGGAATCTAACCCCACCAAGATAATTTAGTCAATGGAAGGTCCCATCCCAGTGTGACTGTGATTCATCCCATTCTCAGGACACAGCTAAAATCCATTTTGCTAACAAAACAATGCATGGGTGGAAATTTTCTTTTTTTGACATCACAAACAAATAAGTGGAAGGAAAATGTAAGTGGTGAAAATAGGAACTCTTTTTCTCATTTGTTTTTTTCTTTTTTCTCTTGTATGGGTGATGTGGATGTGAGAAAATGAGTGGAACAAATTACAAGTTTCAACTGTTGACAGTTTTCTTCCTTTACCATTTTTTATTCATTTGAAGGTATCCCTAGGACCTAAAAGCGGAGAAGTAGAAATGAGAAAGTCATTTTTTTTTTCTAGATAAATACATGTTTTTTAATTTCCTATATTGATCTAAGTTTTGGAAGAAAAGTAATTCTTCTTTTAGCTAATTTTGTAAGAACGCAGGAAAAAGAGTTTCTCCTAAGGAGGTGGATTGTAAAATATGTGAGAAAGTATTTTCTCCTCGGAGGAGCACATTTTTTCCTAAATAATTAATTTTTTTATTAAGAAATGACATTTAATTATTTAATAATTACTTTTTTACTTATAAAGTATTTCCAAGTAACTTTCTATTACATAGATTTCTCCATTCAAATACAAATATAGTATACTATCACTATAAGAGAAATTGTTGGATCCCCCAAAAGGGATTTTCTGCTTTGAGGCTTCTCCTCATTTCTCCACCTCATGGGGATTACCACTTTTTATTATTATTTTTTTAGAGCCTCTTTAGATGCAAAGAAACGTGAGGATGCAAAATATATATATTATTTAAGAGAAAAAAGTGATTCTCATCGTAACTACTTTTTGCAAGAAAGAGAAATGGTTTATCCTTAGTAGGGTTTTATAATTGCAGTTCCATTTAATCTTTTTGCTAATTATTTTTAAAAATAAAGGTGTCAATATGATTTTCTCCTATCATGTCTTTTCCTTTCTAATCCTAAAAGAACCAAAAACCAATACTTGGGAAAAGTGGTGATTCTCTGCTGGGAGATTTTCACCCCAATATTCTCCTCATTTCTTCATTAGTGGAGGTCCACACTTGCCGTTTTCTTTTCATCCAAATGGATTCTTGTAGCAAAAGTAGTTGGAGAAAGTAAGAGAAGAAATATGTTGGAGAGTGCAAGTGTGAACTTTGACAGTTTTCTCTTCATCCAAACAGCAGGCTTCTTAATAGAGAAAATTTCAAATAAGGTCTTAAGTTTTTGCCTTATTTAAAAAACGACTCAAGTTTTAAAACTTCCCAAATTAGTCCCTAGATTTTTCAAGAGTTTTCAATTATGGAGATTCGTCCATTTAAAGCTAGTTTTTGGCAACTTTTTCCCTCAAAAATTTTAAATTACCCAAATCACCCTTCATTGAAATAAAATCATCATTCACTTTCTCTATACTCTCTTCCTTTTCTTCACCGCATCCTCATGGTGATCGAGGACAACTAGCATCTCCACAACAATCGGCTGACTATAGTGGCTTCTAGCATATCATGGCTTTAAATGAATGGTACTTTGGATATCTTAAAAACAATTGAGGGAAAAAGTCATCAAAAAACACCACTAAATGGTTGCATGTCTTTAATTGAAAACTTACTAGAAAACTTAGGGACAAATTTGAGAAGTTCTGGAACGTGGGTCCTTTTTTTAAATAAGGCAGAACTTAAGTTTGAAAAGTTTCCTTCTTAAATAAATATAATGTTTATGTTCTTTTTTTTTTGTATGCGTAGGAAATATAATGTTTATGTTAGGGGCTTCTTTTGTATGAAAATATTTCTTATATAGGTGTGGCATAATGTGGTGTCTTCCATGATACTTAGGTGATGTGTGCTATGCTTGGAGTTTGGCCCCCTTTAGGGTTTGTGGTTTGTTGCTTCGGAGACTTATTCATTTTGCTATCTTCTTGTGGTCCATTTAGAAGGAAATGAATGAGGATTTTTTTGGGTAAATTAGCCAACAGTCCCCAAGCACGGTCTTGTAAGGCCTCCAGTCCAACAACTTTTTCTCTAATGTCTATAATCCATACAGCTTGAGATATTTTGGTGAGAGGTCCCTAATACGCTACATCATAAATTTTCATGACTAATTTGCTCCTTTCAACGGTTTGAGCATAAAACTTTGAATTTTAAATTTTCAAACCATCCATTCTCCCTTATTCATAGGCCAAGTTCTATCTCATTCTTTGTTGTCCCGGAGAACCCCTTCTGTTTTCTTCTCTTGGAACGAGGGACTTCACCAGACAGATTTGCAGATCGAAGTCGGTCATCTTCGACTACACTAGCCACGATGGTGACGGCCCGGCGATGGAAACGCGATCAGTTCGGGCATTCTACGGCGACGGGTTCTGTATAACACAAAAACCCGTTGCTGTTTTTGCCTTTTCTTTCCTTTTTCTGTTTCGTGTAAGTCTATCTTAAATTTTTGTGGGCTTTTGGAAAATAAGTAGTTTGGAAGGAGATTTTGCTTTTTCATTTTCTGGGTTGTTTTGTTCTGACCTGTTAGCAAAAGCCTAACACATAGCAACATGCTTCTTCTTCTGAAAAATTTATCTGAGTTTAGAAAATTTATCAGAGTTTCTAAGAAACTCAAGTAAATTTGCTAAGAACTCTGATAAACTGGATAAAAATTCAAATAAATTTGCCAAAAACTCAGATAAATTTATTTGAGTTTTTGGAAATTTATCTGAGTTTTTGGCAATTTTATATTTATCTGAGTTTCTGAAAAATTTATCTAAGTTTTTGAAAAAATTATCTTTATCTGAGTTTCTAAAAGATTTGTCTAAGTTTCTGACAAATTTATCTCCATTTTGAAAATTTTAATCGAGTTTTTTAAAAAATCTTTCTGAGTTGTTTGGCAAATTTCTTTGCTTTTTATGAAATCTATTTGTGTTTTTTAATTTTATTTGTGTATTTTAAAATTTGTTTGCGTCTTTTGAAATTTTATTTGCATTTTTTGAAACTTACTTGCGTTATTTTGAAATTTATTTACGTCTTTTGAATTTTATTTGTGTTTTTTTTAATTTATTTCAAAATCTCATTAATGGGATTTTCATTAATTGTGGCCAAGCAAATAGTAGCTAGCCATTACTAATGGCATATCCCACTAATCATGGGATATGATTTATCTTTAAATGAATTAAAGCTTTTAAAGAAATGGCAACTTGAACATTTTAGATCTTTAAATTTGGAAAAAGGACCTACCACACTATGAAAAGAAAGTGTGGATCTAGGGCAATAAAATCAAATGTTCAAAGACCTATCGCCGAATGCCCCTTTTTTTTCATAATTTGACCTCTTCGCTGCAAGATTTGTTGGAGACAATGTTGTTGAAAATTGGAAAATGGGCTTTAGGGAGAACGGAGTTTATTTCTCTTGGCATTGATAATATTTTTGTTTATTGAGAGGTTTATATGACATGCAGGTCTTCCAAATCCATTAAGCTTGTTAAATGGTGCCCACCTTCGAAAGGGGGTTTTAAGTTCAATGTGGATGGGGGTGGCTAGAGGCAAAACAGGCCTGGCAAGTTTAGAGGGGTGCTTTGTAATTTCAAAGATGAGGTGATCACTTCTTTTTCTAAGACAATTTGGAGGGTCTTTTTTTTTTTTTTGTTAGAAATTATACCCAGACCTACAACTTGTCCCAGTGCATCCTATATACGACTCATGTTAGGTCGTAGCCGATTGGAGTTAAAGGACTTTAACGAGGCAGAAGTGCTTGCTATTCTAGAGGCATCGAGAATTTATTCCGAGTAATTAATTTAGCCGAAGCTTGATTGTGGAAGGTGATTCTTCCATCGCAAGGTATTGTGTCTCATGAAATGGTAAGTCTCTTTGGAATTTCTCGACATCCTCAATGAGATTAGAGCTATGTCGTCCTAGATGTGAGTGATTTTCAAACATGTGATAAGTTTGGCCAATGGCATTGCAGATTTGTTAGCTAAGCAAGATGTGGATGTACGGAGAGGGTCCTTTTGTTGATATTTGATATTTTGTGGTGTTGTTTTGTTTCATTTTTCTTTTGTAAGAGGAGTGTGTTATAAAATTTCTGTACCTTTTATTTTTCTTATTTTTCTTACATTTCCTTTGCGGTGCTCTTTTTGATATTTTTATATATGTTCCATTACCAATAAAAAAAAATGTTTCTATTAGGGAGCAATGGAGTCTTGCATTTCTATCAAATTTATTCCTGTATCATGCACTCTTCTTTTTTTTCTTTTTTTTCTCATTTTTCTTTTTTAAAAGCAGCAGATGTGATATATGAAACGGAATATCTGCCAAAACTATGGTACATTAAAAAAATATGTATAAGCCGACAGACAACAATCAAAGGCTCTCTTATATAGGCTTCTTAGATCTTTCATTTTATTTGTGAAATCCACCATTCTCAATGGGTTGCAATTTTGTATTATTTCTGAGGCTTCTATTCCAAATTGAACAAGTTCATGACAATTAACTAATTAATAAGTCTAATCCAGTCTCTCCAGATCAATTACCGATAAAAGAAAGGTAACATCAATAGACCACCAATGACTAATGCAAGGGAATTTTGGACCATGAATGATGGATCCTCTGAAAAAAGAGAGGACGTACACCAAATGAACCTGTTGGAAACTTTTGTTAGTGGTCTCTATGACTATGACCACTGGAACTTTTTTAATATATCAACCTTGCAGTTTTTTTCTCTTTCAATGCCTTTTCTCTAACATTGGGCTTTTGGGTTGTAGAAACTTAATATAATGGCTTTAAAAGGCCAAAGAGTCATAACCACAAAATAGTCTTGATGGAAAAAGGACTGATAAAAGATGCTGCAAAGTGCTCCTTCTCTCCCTCGAGCAATCTTCACAAAACTATCCTTATTCGCAGATAAGAGAAGTCTTAATTTGCCTACATCTGTTCTTGACTGTAGTTCTATTTAGCTCCATAAAGAGTAGATCCAATTCTAAACTGGATTATTGTTTGAACCAAGACTTTATTTTGAATTGGGGTAGGGACTAGGGACCGAAGAGGGGATGGATAAGTGGCGTTTCATTTGTTCTGTTGCTTTGCTTTCGTGGTTCGTTTAATGAAACTTCCTTGCCATGAAGAAAACAACACTGAGAGAAAAGATCCAATTATTTATTTATTGCTAAGAAGATCCAATTTATTCATCTTCAAAGACAGACAAGGAATTACATGTATTCCACTCGAATCTGGAGTGCTTGACTACTCAAGGTAAGATTTACAGCTTTCTACATTCCTTGTTTGTGTTTACAAAGTATAGCAGTAACTCCAAAATATAGATCATGATTTTAAATATTTATTTTTTATTGTTTTTAGATTATAGAGCACCCGTTTGATATTTTACTTTTAAAATTAAGTGAAGTAAAGTGAAATAAAAAGAGAAAATAAAATATAAGTGGGTTATGATGATATATTAATTTTAGTTGTTTAGGATGGAATATTTTTGACTTTTTGTATGGAGAAATGGAGTTTTTTTTATCTTTTAGTGAATAAATGCAGTTTTTCTTTTTTAACTTTTTTTTTTAAAAGAAATGAGGGAGTTTTGAATTAAAGTACTTTTAATTTAATATTTAATTTTATTTGACTTAACTTTGCTTGAACAAGTAAAATTATCAAATTGGCCCGAGGAAACCGACTTCAGGCTTTGACATTCCACTGATGAAAAAGGTTGATTGGTAGTTGACGGTGGAATAATTCTCATGGATTTTCACTTTAACTTTTGAGATAGGGGATCTCTAAAGCTAGAACCCCAGGACCTACAAAGTCAAAAGGTCTGAAGCTGTTACTGCATTTTCCACAAAGTCAGAAGGTCCCCCACCTGGTCAAACCAAACTTTTGATTTCCAGGTAAAACCTTCACCGGTACCTCCCTCTCTCTCTCTCTCTCTCTCAACAAAATAATAAATAAATAAATAAAAACCATGCATGACAGGGGGACATGTGGATGGCAATTTACCAACTCAACCCATACCCAACCTAGCAATTTGTAATGCAAGTTGACCCTCTTTAACTTTTACTTTGAATTGAGCATTTCTAACCAAATTAATGTGAGTCACACTTTGGCTGAGTCCATAGTTGTTATTAAAACCGTGAACCCTTCTCGTAGATGCAAATAAGTTAGATTTAGGCCAAAACCATATTGAATCAGAATTGTTTCTAACTAGACCAGACTAGTTTCTATATATAAGAGGATACGAATCCAATTTAGGAACCGGTTCCGACTATAGGATTGGGATCCGGTTCCAACTTCTTTTTCAGTTTTTTACCTTTTGTTTCTGGCTTCAACTAAGAATATCATTCAATTGATAATAGTGCATCAAGTCTATTACCTCTAAAATTAAACATAAAAAATGTCTAAGTAAAGTTGATTTTGAGCTACAGCTTACAACATTAGAGACAAGTATATGGGTGCCGGGTCCTCTCAGGTCGGAACCTAGCCAAAGTGGGTTCCATACCTCAACCGATTTATGAATTAAAACAATTAGGTTTTTTTTGGATTGGAACGTTCGGGTAATCAAAGAATCAGATATCTATTTGCATCACTAACCCTTCTAGACCCTTTTCTTGTATTTCAACCCATCATCCTGACCTGAATCCCCAGTAATTTAAGATTCCTATTGACCCCTTTCGCATTTGGGTTGGATTTACTTTGGGAAACACATTTAACTTATAACGGACAGCCGGACTTGATCCATCTATTGCTAGAGAGAGAGAAATGTGACGTTAAGCACATACAACTCAATATAGATGTGTACAATATGTAGAGAGGGAGAGCATTTTACACCTAGAGAATGATTCTTGATAGCAAGTGGCCATGACAGCATGGATTGCTACGAATGATGTTATGTCATGAATATTCCTCCCAAATCTTGGAAGATCAGTCCAAGAAACAACAATCTCATGGCCTTTAAGAATCATTTCCATCCTCATTCTTTTCAAGTCCTCCTACTGACCATTTTACATGAAAAGAGAAACCTTGTAAGGACCCACATGACTTTCCCTAGCATTTAAATGCAGCCCTACCTCCTCCTCCTTCCTCACAGTCTCATCACATCTTCGCTCTTAGAGTCACATAAATTTACCATGGATTTCAGAGCTGAGTCCTCGGAGTCCGCAAGGTACTTCACTATCTTTGTGCTAGTAGCTTTGGATGTCATGGCCTTCAAGTTTGTTTGGAGTACAAGTTTTCATGATTAAATAATCCTGTCGAATTAAAGAAAAACAGAAGACATCCAAGTATTTGTTTAATTATGTCCATAATATTTTCATTTTTTCATTTTTCATTTTTCATATATCTCATCATCATTATAACCTTATCTCATCAATTTGGCTCTGGGTCTCCATTAATTTAATATGTACTATTAATATCATCACACACAAGTTATGAACAAAATCTCTCTCTCTCTCTCTCTCTCTCTCTCTCTCTCATATTATCTTCTCCTTGTATTATTTGTGTGAATGAAAGAATGTGCATGAGACTGACCGTTAAGTTTATACTGTCAAATTTAAACTTTCTATTTTTCTTGTGCTCATGCCTGATCAGCATTTTCACGTTAGAATTTCACATGGCCATTGTTCAATCCACGATCAACTAGTGATTTTGTCCATAAACTGAAAAGCCTTTTCCAATTGGATTCTATAACGACTTCAAGTTGTTCATCTGAGACATGACCAGACAACTTACTTAGTATTGCCTTCGCCAGGAATGTATGTGCAGCTTGCTTCAGGCAATTCAACAAATTGGAGCACCTGGTGGACCATATGAGGACTTCATTCCACTCAGTTCATGAACCCATCTGTGGTATTTGCAAGAAGCACTGTCGTTCATTTGAATCGCTCCGGGAACATCTGATAGGTAGAAATCAAACCATTACGATGACAAACTATTTATCTCCAAATTCGTCGATACTGAGTCATGATTGATTTTCAGGGCCATTGCCAAAGGTTGAGTGTGCAAGACTATTCGGCGTCCGGGGGTGCAACCTGTGCTTAACTGTTTTGGATAGCCCAAATGCTCTTAGGATCCACCGAGGAACATGCCAATTTGCACGCACCAATGCTGTAAGTCTATTCACAACTTTACTTTGTTTAATTAACCTGTTTTAACTACAATGGTCTTCTATTGTTTGTGGTCCATTTGTTCAAAGCGCATTACCTAACAAATACTAGAAATTCAATACTTCGTCTCTTCACTATTTTATTGAGCATGGATTGGTTAAACTCTTCTCACCAATGTAATGTCATCTGTGCAGGGACTGGTTGCTCAAATGGCTAGGCTCAACATGAACATTCCAACTGAAAATGAGATGTATAACAATAGAAGAACACAAGGAGCACAAGTGGTAGCTCTTGCCTGTAAAATGGTGGGTGGTGGAAATGATGGCTCGCTCGATCTTTGTGCGAAGGTTTGCCTCGTCGATGAAGATGAAAACATCATCTTCCAAACTTATGTCAAGCCCAAAATACCGGTCACAAACTACAGGTGAAGAAAGGGACAAGGTCTCTAATTATTTACACAATTAGTGTGAAAAAACACTCTTCCAAGGACCCACCCGCATAATTTAATTCCTAGTAATTCCTATGATTTCCTTCAATATCCCTTGGATAAAAGCCCTTTTTCCTATCAATTTTGAGGAATTCAATAGGAATTATGCAAATGAATCTCAAAGGAGATATAAACCGTCATAGAACTTTTGTCTGAGTTTTCCATTTACTGCATGCAAGTCTAAATTTTAAGAAACTTTCAGGTATGAGACGACCGGCATGAGACCTGAGCACTTAAGGGATGCTATGCCATTGAACCTAGTTCAAAGGAGGATTCAGGACATCCTATGTAATGGAGAGCTCTTGTGGAAGATTCGAACAAAAGGAGGAAAAGCAAGGATTCTAGTTGGCCATGGTTTAGACCATGACCTTGATTGTTTAGGCGTCGAATACCCCGCTCACTTAATAAGGTTTGGCAGTTAATTACGCTAAATCTAGTTCATTGCAAACCTTGTTAGGAATCCATCTCCATGATCCATTTACATTATAATGTACCATCTCATGAGATTTAGACTTAATCAACTTGACATACCTGCTCAGGGACACTGCCAAATATCCTCCACTGATGAAAACAAGCCAGCTCTGTAACTCTCTCAAGTACCTAACACAAGCATATTTGGGGTAAGGATCTTCTCTACTACATCTTTAGATATGCATTTTACTTAGCATGGTTCATTGTCAAATATATCCAATATGAACAAAAACTATCATCAACATGAATGTGCACAAGCCGGTTCATTCAACATGGTTTCATATCTTAATTTCTATTGACTTGGGCTTGAATTCAATTTGATAGGTATGATATTCAAACTGGGATACAAGAGCCATATGAAGAATGTGTGGCTTCAATGAGGCTTTACATGAGGATGCGTTCTCAGGCTCATCAAACAAAGGAGCTTCCTGGATCGAGCGAAGCACAACACCTCAACAATTTCGCATCTTGGAGGCAGAAGGAACTCGAGAAGATGACACCGGAAGCATTGCTCGAGATTTCGAGGTCCAAATATTACTGTTGGTGTTTGGATTCTAAGCAAGTGATGGAACCATGAGCAAATTTCAACTAGTTCATATGTGGAGAGGACTTGCATATGTTTCTTTACATAGTAGTATAATGATTTTAAGTTTGGTTTAGAGCTAAATGACATGGGATCTAGGTAGTTACATGGATTTGGACTGCGATCAGTGATTGTATTCCTGTGATTGCATATTTGCTGTATTTGAATTTTATTATGGTAGTTATGAACTTCTGTAGTAATGTACTCAGTGTGATGGAGCAAAGTAAGTTGGTAATGTTTGTTTGTCTCATTCAAAACTTTCCAGGACTTACAAGGCATGGACAACAGTAATTAGCTTGTGAAAATCCATGCAAGACTATATAGCTGATATATCTTCATCATCCATGTGGCACTTGTGCATGGGGATTTGAACAGTCTCCTTGATGGGCCATTCTGTGAATGGGCAGGACCCAGCATATTGAAGCAATTGCATGAGTCTGGATTTCCTAGACCGTGGCCATGAAGTTTTCTCTTACAGCCGAAGTTAAGTGAGGGATCCAAATGGGGAGAGGGAATCTAAAAATGTGCAAGGGACTTTTTAGGTAGGAGGTGGGTAAAGTTTCACCCTTGTACAACTAATATCTTGTTGGAAATCATTACTAACTCTTTGCAACAGTCATAGAATTGGACTTGTCACATTGGCTCATAGGTAGTTTGTCCCAATGATGCTTGCTTACCTAATTAGTTTTTATTGATAATGCTTGCTTAATTAATTAGTTTCTTAGCTACTCATTATGTTGACATCTGTCAATAGGTAGAAGAGTCTTCAGAAAATTGGTTGAGTCAGAGAGTTAAGTGGAAGTTTATCAAGAGTCATTAGTTGAGTTTTTTTTTTTTGGTACATTGGGTGAGGGTTGTAGTACTGGAAAATAAATCCAATCTAAAATAGCAAATTGGAAAGGATTCTCTTAACTCTAGTATCGTAGAAGTATCTTAATTCAGTAAGTTTGCTCATCTATTCCAAACTGTTGGATTCCTAATGAAAAACTTTTTGTTAAAGACAATATCCCAAATCCAAGTAAAGACTCTAGTTTCTTGTGAGCCAGGTAAAACACAGATGATAAATCTCTTACCTCAATCTCATCGAATTAGGTGGTCTAGGAATTAGAAATTTAGATTTTCAATCCAAGGCATTGTATGGTCATCTTATTTGGGGATTTATATCTCAAAACAGCTCTTGGTGGGGTTGGCAGCCTAAAGTCTTGCATAGAGTTCACTGGATGTGTCCTTTGGAGTTCATAAAAGTTGTTTTGGAGGGGTTATAAAGGATAGTGATGGTAATGTTGTTTAAAGTTGGTATGGGCTATGGATTATTCAGATGCCAATGAAGCTGAAGTGTTTGCTCCTTTGATTGGGAGTGGATAATTGATTAAGTTGGATGGTTGTAATGACATTCTTGAAGGTGACCTTTTTTAGCTGTTAGTGGGGGTTTGGGAAGGTTCTCATGTGTAGAAATTAGCAAACTTGGTAGGGGAGGTGTAGGATATTTTTACGCAGTTTGGGGCTTCTTTTTTTATACCTCTTCTGAGGTCTACTTTCCTCACCCAAGGTCTACTACCCTCTCCCGAGAGGGGTCCCAGCCGCCTATAGCTGGGGTAAAAAAAAAAAACGGACTCTTTGATCCAACACCCAATGGGTCCTTTGTTACATTGGTAGAATCTTTGGGCTTTGAAAATTCCCACTTAAATTACTGTCTCACCCATTTATCAAAAAAGAAGGTGCTTGTTTCGTCTTGAAGATCAATTAGTAGACCAACTCTTCATAAAATGTTCATTTGCCAAAGATATCTACTAAAAAATCAGAACAACAAAAGTGATCCAATCCTACCCTCCAACTTTCAGCTCTTTTAACTATTTGTTTCTGGGGAGCTCCAAAACAGGATGGTTGGTGGGGTCCTTCATCTCAGCTTGCAAGTTTGGAAACCAAGAAACTCTTACATCTTTCAAATGTACCCACTAAACCCCTCAACAGTTACAGCAAAATCCTTGAACTTTTATCACCAGTGATAGCAAAATCATCACAAATTTGCCTGTCAATATCTACCCCCTCATATAGCAAAAGGATGGTTCAAGATTAAATTTTGATGGGGCTTATGATTATACGAATACCATAGCAGGAATTGGAGGAATAGTCAGCAATCATGAAGGGAATATGCGCTTCTTGCTTATTCTACTCAGAAAGTTTGCCCGATTACTTAATAGTCTTCTTCTATCTTAAGACTGTTGCATGGATTCTCTGTTAAGTGATACTACTGGTATAGAGGGGTCTACAATCTACATCTACCATTTCTTGAACATACATTATAGCTAAAGCAAGCATAGTGCTTAAGTTAGACTTAGCAGGTGAAGTTAGGATGTCCCTAGAACATTTGTGGGCCAAGGGTCTAGACCGAGCGGGTTCAATATCATAGATATTTTGGTAATTGTACCAGGACTTTCTTGGAGGCTAATAAAGGGTCTCTTGGAGGCAAAAAAAAAAAAAAGAATTATATATATAAATGTAAGAAATATGTAACCCAATTGTCGAATCCTGTAAATCTCAGCATTTTATTTTTTTTTATTTTTATGTGGCTTTTTTTATTAACGCTTCTGCATACACGTGCATAACACGATCTCTATGTAGATTCCATGAAGTTGTCTCCTTCATGTGTCAGTCCCCATCTACTTGTATCTCCATATCATTGACTTTAGGATTCAGATAGAGGTTTCTAATTTTGGGAATCCTCAGAAGTTTTCACTGTATCCCTACCCGGAGGCGAACACAAAAAACAGGGACAGGCACTCATGACTCGTCTCTCTGTTGTGGTGGTTGTTCATTGAGTCTTCTTACATTGGATTTAAATGCCTCTTTTCTATTTTACCAAGTGGATGGTGTGGATTCAACCAAGGCAATTGCTCTGGTTGGACCTGGTTTAACAAGGGGCAAGGGTCCAATCTGAAAATGAGGATTTTATAAAAAGGCTCCTATATTTTTAGAAAACCCCAAAAATGCTGTGTCTCTTATGTTTTCCCCAACGCCCCTTGGTTTGACCGTCTAATATGTGACTGTTAGTTTTTTTTATTTTGGGATAAATGACAGAAATACCCTCGATTTAAGCTCAACAAATCTCACTAACTTAAGCTACTTTTAGTGGGGTCCACTTGAATGTATGGCATTATGATAAAAAGGCTTAGATGCGGATTAAGAAAATAGGTAAAGTGAAACTGTCCTAACCTTGGGGTTTAGATCTTCAAAGTTTAGGGGCTAAATTGTCTTTTCATTACTCAAGGGATAAGTAATTTGAGTTTTTTTTTTTTAAGAGAGCTTCCAAATGCAACCCACCCTTTCTTTGCCTAGCCTCTTTCTCTCTACACCCACCATTGAATTTGAAATTTTCAAAGTTTTTCTTTGTACACCCCCAATAGTACTTAAACCAACCTCACCCCAGACCCCACCCCCACTCTAGCCACCACCGCCAGGCGGAGAGAGAGAGAAGGGGGGGAGAGCATTAATGGAGAGAGAGAGAGAGAAAGAAATGGAGAGAGAAAGAGAGAGAGAGAGAGCAAGAAATGGAGAGAGAGAGAGAGGGGAGGGCAATCGAGATGGAGAAGGGGAGGCGGTAGAGGGCATGGTGGTGGTGTTGCTGGGTGATGGAGATGAGATGGATAAGGAGGTGGAGAAGGGGAGATGGGAGAAAGGGTAGTTTGGGGATTTACCATAAGGGTATGTTCGTAATAAAAAAAATTAAATGGTGGGTGTGCAAAGAAAAATGGGGAGCACATTTAGAAGCTCCCTTTTCTTAAGGGCAAATTAGTCAAAAAAAAAAAAAAAAAAGAACCACCAAGTTACTTTTTGCATAGTTGAACTGTTTCTCAAAGTATTTTTTAGCAAAATCATAAAATACTTAGGGGCCATTTTGATGTTTTGTAAAAATACAGCGGTCTTTTTGTTAAAAAAAAAAAAGATCTTTATCAAAATATGCTCCACCAAAGGGGAAGGTAGGTTGTGCCTATTCAACCTAAAATTTCTCGACCTACCTGACTTCGGTTTGGGATCAGGTTGGCCCAACCCGACCCTACAATCCAGCTTGATGGAAAAGGAACCAATTGATGTTGAGAAAATAGACAATAGGTTGCACTCGGATTAATCTTGAGTAAGTTGGCCCAATTCCAATACCGACCAGCCTGGACTCCCAGTAGTGACCTATTGGATCGAGTGCCACACATGAACCTAGGCTTTGACCTATCATTTTTAAATTGGGTGGACTAAATTTCAGGCCTATAAGCTGGCCCAGGCACTATATAATTGCCCAATAAATGAACGGGCTCCATCGGATGATGGATCTGGAACATTTAAGAGAAATTGGCCAAAAACTCTGCAAACAAGGCTGGCTTGAGCCCTAAATAAAAAGTAGGCCTGGCCAATTTGACATAATTCCTTCAGTAGGTGGGACTGTAAAACCACACCAGGCTAATTACCCTAAGCAGTAGGGAAAAAAACCGGACTCACTGAAACTCGGTCTTTGATGGGTTCTGACTAGGGTTGTAAACAGGTCGGTTCCGGTCCAGGTTCATGGTGGATCCGGAACTGGAACCATTAAGGAGAATATGGAACGGATCCGGAACCGGAACCGGAACCATTAAGGAGAATGTGGAACCGGATCCGGATCCAGACCCGAAATCGTTTCTAAGCCGATTTCTTGGCTTTGGAACCGGAACCAGAAACATTTATGGGACGGGTCTGAATCCAAGTCCAGGTTTAGGTAGAGAATAATATTAAAAAAACATAGTTTTTAGGAAAATTTTTGAAAACTGAGGTAATATGTAGAGTCTTAGGTCCACGGGTCCAAACCAAGGTGGAACCGGACCCAAACCCATTTACTTATAAGGGCCTAAATAAGGCCTTAGACCTTGTTTTTAACGGGTCGGAACCTTCGGGTAATCAGATAATCGGGGGCCCATTTACATCCCTAGTTCTGACCAAGACTCCACTAACTCGAAAAAGACTCAGCGAGTTGTCTGCCTAACTCAGTCAGAGTTCCAAGAAAAATTTCTAGAAACCTATTTCCATCTTTCTTTTCACATATATTAGACCAGTTTGATAATCAATCTCCAAATCAACCTAACCCAGTACCCTACTGTGTTTCCGAGTTTGTGAACCGAGTGTTGTACAAGTTTTGGCCGAGTCAATGACTCACAGAGCTGAGTCAGCTCGAATGAGTGTGTAAATATAATCAAACATGCGATCATCCCACCAAACTATAACATTTGAAACTCGTGTTACTCTCTGTACATGAAATAGAATTGCTTTCGATTTAGACATTATCAAATCAAATTTCTTTTTTTTCTTTTCTTTTCTTTCCTTGATCTGATGATGATGATGATGATGATGATGATGATGATTTGTATTTAGTAGTTTTGAGTACATAGATTATAACCAGAGATGAGAGCGCTGAAGGCAAAGGCGATGAAGGCTAGGAATGACATTCCTATAGAAGCAGTAGCCATTTTGGTGAATTCATCCTCACCCCAGTTGCTCACCCAGTTGTCCGTTCGAGTGGCCGCAGAAGACGAGGATGACATTAGTAGATAAGCCAGTATCTGCAGGTTAATCACAAATATGATGAAAAGGTGAAGAAACCAGAAAGTAGAGACTTGAGCTGAGTGAGCAATAGACACTTATGAGTGAAGCAACATGTAATGAATAGGACACTTTGAGATAAGTTGTCCTAAATCTGCTTTGAACCCACCGCAAGATGTAATAACACTTAAATAATGTTATAAAATATATATATATATAGGCCTTAGTCTTACCCACAGTGGGCCCACCTACTTTAAATATATAGAGAAAACTATTTATTTAAAATTTTAATAGGTGGACTTAATATATATAGAGACTTTTTTTCACAGCCAAATACTCACGCGCCCGCACACACCCTGCCCGCTCACTATTGGGGCAACTTGCGATCAAACCCTATTGAGAGGAGGTGCCTAACCACTCTAAAGACAATAAAATTTTAAATCTCTCAACATAAATGCCCGTTCTTAGATGAGGCCTCCCAAAATTTTATTTTGGTTTTAGATTAAAAATGTACAAAATACATGAATTTGTTTAATAATTCTAGGCTTTGGTTGGGGACGTAAGTAGGGTCTATGCGTGGTTATGTGAGTATTTACTAAAAAAAAGAGTAGTAGTAGTAACCCTAATAATAATAATAATAATAATAATGATCCCATAGAAAAAAGAGGGATTATTCTACTCAGTTCAGATGTAAAGCATGTGCGTCTTGCTATGGATTTTCATGAGCGGGGCAAAGATTT
Source organism: Persea americana (assembly GCA_029852735.1). Lineage (NCBI taxonomy): Eukaryota > Viridiplantae > Streptophyta > Magnoliopsida > Laurales > Lauraceae > Persea > Persea americana. The sequence goes on from CM056815.1 coordinate 72,134,300, forward strand.
AAGGGTGGATTTGTGGGACAAGAGGAAATCTCCAACAGAGAGGAGAATTATCCTGACTTTCTATGCAACTCCTTTTTTGGTCATTTGGTACAATACATTTTCCTCGCAAGAAGAAAATGAGTTGGTTTTCCTTGATACAGAAGATTTCAATTTCCTAATCTAAGATAGAAATAAAAGATTCCTCTCTTGCACGGAAATGAGAATCCACAAAAGAGAAGAATCCTCTCACGCACCAACGCACCCTAACCAATTGATTCTTTCCAAGAGGGGGATATTGTTTTTTTTTTTTTTTTCTCTTGAAATGGACCTTTTCCTCTCAACACCGATGACTTGGAAAGTAGTTCAAAGGACAGCTTACGTGGCATTCTGCCATTTGCCTATAAGGCATCCTTTGAGCCACATTTCACATATCCTTAATTTTTTTAGAGAGATGCTAAATGCATACATGATTTTGCCCATCTTTTACCTCAGTGTGTGGAAAGCAAAATTGTGTGTGCATTTAGCAGCTCTCTTTTTTTTTAATGAGGAAAGGGACCTTTCCACTGCAAAAGAAAATTAGACACTTTGTAAGTTTAAACATACACTGTCCCTCTGCCAGTGTTTACCGTCAAACTCAAATGTAAACGTAGCAGCATAAAGTGGCTCTCATTGGATACAAACTCTAATTAGCCATATGCCAAAAAATTCACCAAAATTTCCTTGTCCAATCTAAGGATAATGATTGTGACCATCGACTCATTTTCATTTGAACTCTCCATTTTCATCACGTGGATAATGGAGCTGTGGCTTTTTTTGCTGTGGCTTTTTTATTTTTTTCTTTCTTTCCTGGTAAAGGGACAAGCTGCTGTCAATGGGCAGTTTGCCTCCTGGGTCTGTCTGTTTAGACGAATTGGGAGAATTCTTGTTGGAAAAATTATGAGAATTCAAAATACTGTTGGAATTTTATTTTTTGGGACAACATTTGGAATTCTCAGAATTCTTCTAGACAGCAGCGTCTTCAAAAAAGGGTGGTGCTGATGGGCTGGACCAACTTGATGCAGCCCACATTGCGATTTGGATGTTTTAGGCCCATAGGTCAAATTTTCTGATCTGACCATTAAACGAACCATGCCTAAGCACATCCATGCTTCAAGACCACTGTCGCCCAATGTCAAAATTTTCACGCATGGCCTGTCCCATGGGAAGATAGTTCTCTACCTTTGGAGTCTGTTTGTGCAGAACTGCAGAAGAGGAAACGCAGGTTCCTCTAAACTTTCAAACAAAACCACCCCCAACTTCGACCAACCCGAACCAGCCAAAGCCACTAAATGCCAGTGAGGGGAAATGATTGCCCACCCATTTACCAAAATGGTCCCCCAGCTGATGGGCTAGCCCAAACCCCGTTGTCACAAAGCCATATGAGGGAGGCACCGACACAAGTTGGATGTTTTTGAAAATATAAAAGAAAAATTGTACTTGCCTGATCCAAAGAGAAATCAAAATAGTAGCGTATGGGATGCGGGATCACGTGCTTCCCCACTGTCAAGAGATGATGCGTCAGTGCGTACGCCTGGAACCCCGAGTAAACAAAGCCAATAATTGTCACCGATATGCAATACCTGCAAATATTCCAATAATAATAATAATAATAATAATAATATAACAACTCTCGAACATTAATCGAGGGTCAGAATATACAAAACTTGATAAAAATTATCATTAACAAGAGTCCTGATAGGTAGGATACAGGAATTAATAAGAAAAGACGAGACGGGGACGACTTCTTTTTTTTTTTTTTTTTAAAGTTGGCCTAAAGGGCCGAAAGAAATATTAGTACTATTAAGCCCAAGGATCAATCAACCACAGGCATATGTGATACAAGATGCTAACACAATGACCCATGCATGTGTCATGTGTGAACCTTTCAGAAGGCAATCTATTTGCTTAATTTTCAATGTTTTTAGAATTATAAAAGCAGGCCTCCTGGATAAATTACAGGGATGACTAGAGAACTTATCAATCCACTTTAAGATGAAGGGCCTTTACAGTATGCATAAAACAGAAGCTTTCTTCTATACCACTTTATGAGGATGTTTAAGAAGCACATTGATCTCGTGGATGTCCAGTCCTTACAGCACGTTTAATAACAGGTGATAAATTCATGAAAATTTCACTGTTAAAAAGATTGCACATTTGGTAATAGCCCGAAGACTTGACATCAATATTGGTGCATATCCAAGCTGAGAGAATTTAGCATTGATGTGTAAATCTACAACAGAATGAAGATTTCCAACCCCTATGGGGTGAAGGGATTTGAACCTAAAAATCCTAACACAAATCTTCAAAGATTTACAATTGCCAAACATGAGTTCTTTACAATTTTATGGAAGATGAGTAAAAATTCTCCAAAGACTTATATTGCCAAACATGACCTTAGATAATGTTTCTTTTTCAAAAGTAAAGTGAAAATTACGGGGAAAGTAACCCGGTGGTCATTTTTTCCCCATGCTTGCTTAGTCAAAACAATTGAGAAAGCAGAGACTGGCCGCTTCAAATTTTTTACTTCTACATTTCCGATAGCCAAATAATCTCTTCATGAAAAACAAGCAAATTGGTTACTTCACCGGTTATTTACTTCACATCTAACTTCAAATTACTTCACACCAAGAAAACAAGTGCAAATTACTTTACCAGTCCTTACAACCCATTTGTCATATGCATTTGGCTCCTTGGGAATTTTAAGAAATTTTTTGTTTAAAAAAAAATAGAACTAAAATTGAAGAAATAAAGGTGACATAAAAAATTGTTAGATATTCACTTTTAGTAACTTATAAAGCATAATTTTTAAATTCTTAAGAATTTAATTCCATGTAATAAAATGGGGCCTAAGTGTTAAGGCCTCTTTTCTTTTTTCTTTTTTTTTTTCGCTTCACAAAAGACTCGAACTCACGCACCCACGCACACTACCCATGTCCCTAATTAACTAAACAACAGTTAAGGGACTTGGCCTTAACCATCTCAGCAAAAGCTAAGAGACTTATTGCTCGGCCGGTTATGAACATGTGTTATGTGTGTGAGTGCATGAGTTCAAGTTCTTTGTCAAGCAAAAATAGAAAAAAAAAAATCATTACTTACTTTAGCTAGTAAATATGAGGCATGAAATACTGGTTGAAACAAAAGCTTTCTTGATTATTCATTTTGTCGTCGTGTATTGTACAGCTAGCAACATTCCAGACCTACTTCTGTAGAGCCCGTTTCCTTATAATAATTCTGAGAATGCTTGTCTGGAAAATTTTCAAATTCTTCAAATGTTGTACCTCATTGGAATTCTAAAATTCTATTAGCCCTACCGAAATTTTGAAATGCCAAAGGGGATTGGAATTCTAAGAATTCCAAAGGCCTTTTGTAATTGTTCAAGTGGGTTGGAATTATAAGAATTCGCAATGAAATAAGCGATAATGAAATGCTAAAGGACAAACTATCACATCATGTCAAGATTCCCAACATTAAGAATTCTCAGAAAAAATGCTTCTAAAGAAACAAGCCATTTCTTTCACAAATTCTTTATTAGGATTTGTGATGTTGAAAATTCATAGACATAATGTGATGGCTTGTCCCTTGGCATTTAAAAATACATTTATTTATTTATTTTTTCTAAAATTTCAAATTCCAACCACCTTAAAAGTCTCAAATAGCTTTTGGAATTCCCAGAATTCCGACCTCCTTGGCATTTGCAGATCTTCCACCCAAGAGGAAGATTTAGGAATTCCAACTAGGAGACAACTTTTGAAGAATTTACAAATTTTCCAAACATTAATTCCCTAAATTCTACTAAAGATGCAATTAGGAGAATTCCTAAAAGGAATTTGTGATGCTAGGGATTTCTGGATAATAATGTGATGATTGTTTCCTTGGCATTTCTAAATTCCATATCTCTTTGCGAGAATTCTGAATTCCAGTCACTTGAAAAGTCAATTTTATCCTCTGGAATTCTCAAATTTCACCCTTCTTGCAAGCATTCCCAGATTTCTTCTCTTGGATCATTTGGATAATTCTAAATGTTGTGCCCAAATGAAATTCTGGAAGGCCCTAATTTGCATTCCAAAAATTGGATAAATGAGAACTCTGCATGGCAAAACTAACATTCAAAATGCCACTTCAAAGAATTCTTCTTAATCAAACAAGGCATTTCAAGTTTTAAAAAGACAACACAAATTCTAAATACAACAGCCAAGAGGAGGATTTAGAAATTCCGTCCAAACACAACTTTTGGAGAATTTACAAATCCTCCATGTATGAATTCTTTGAAATAAACAAGCTCTCAATTTGTAAATAATAAAAATAATAAAATAATTATCTTTTGATAAAGAAAAGTTTATATTGGTGTCTTATTCTAAAATTAGAATGGGTTTAGAGGATTTGCTCTTTATGCAAAATGAAATGGCAAAGAACAATATCCTCCTTTGAACCATGGTAGCTCAGGTGTCTCTTTCGTACAAGTGGAATAGAGTGGGCAGGCCAAAAAAAAAAAAAAAATACCATACAAGTATCCTGAGACGTAACTTTTGCCTCATAGGTGTAGACATTTTAAAAACTCTCATAGATAAGTTCGTGCAACAAAAGGTTGTGTAAAAATGATGGTGTTGCCCTTATAGCGTGATGGTAGGATTTCGCATTTATTAACCTTTTTCCCTTTATAGGGTTGATAACCAAGATTTTGTGCGACATGCTACGACATTATAGGGGCAAAATTGTCATTTTATAAACCATCTTTTTTTGTGCCACAAATGGCCCCTCTTTGAGTTAGCAATTTGAAATTTTTTCTTCATTAAAAATAATTAAATTAAAATAAGCCCACAAAAAGAGATGTTTTATATACATCGATGTCATTTTCAAAGCTTAGAACCTGTCCAAAACTGGCTGAGAGACATGTCTCGAAACATTGTGTATGATCGAACCACTCATCAAGTGGATCACAAAAGTCGATGCCAACCATCTTAGCCTGTGGGCCATAGATGTCACAAAAATCCACATTCAACGACAGCAAAAGGCCATCATCTGACGGCCAAGATTGCCCGGAAATGGATGATCTTGAACATGGCAAATCCACCACGGGAGGCTTTCAAGATGATACGGTCCAAATGATAGAAACACCATTCCGTGGGGCCACATGAAAAAGATAACTTTTTCATGCAAATCGCAAAGCATTCGGATTTCAAACTGGAGTTACATCCAAACGCGCACAGAAAACAGCAATCATGTTACTATTTTTGGTATTTGCAAAAAGGTACCTGTATTCTTTGTATCTTTCGTAGGAGTCCCCGGCCCAGCCCTGCGTCTTGTCTGCAGCCATGACAGAGAAGGAGATGAGGCAGAACACGAGCCCCAAAACCCTAAAACCCAGCGCCGCCTTCTGCACCATCTCCTCCCTCCTCGACCGCCGCATGGACGACGGCGCCACGCAAGGCCGAGCATTCTCCACCCTCGTCACCGCCGCCGTCTCCTCCTGCTTCGACAGGTTCATCGCCACGGCCTGCGGCCGGGGCGCCTCATCCTGCTCCGACCGCATGATCCAAGCCATAGGTCCTCCGCACTCCGCCCTCGGCTCCTCTCGAGCTGCCGCCGGCGACAGCGGCACCGCCTCCCCTTCTAATCGATCATCGATCGGAGGCGGAGGCCGAGGCTGAGGCTGAGGCGGTGGTGTCAGATAGAGGACCTCTCTGATCGACGGTTGAGGAGGCATCCTTGCCGACGGCCTGTTTTCCGGCGGTCGGTTGTTCTGAGGAGGGTTTTCCGGTAGTGGTAGGCGTCTGTTGGGATTCACGACGGAGTGGTTTGGAATTTTGTGATTTACGTTGGACATGGCTGTGGTTACTGTGTTTTTTTTTGGGAATTGGGAGAGATTGAGGGGGTTTAAGAGGAGTTGGAGAAGCAGCAAACTTACTCCTCGAGAGCACTTATAAGTTTTAGACTCGGTGAGACTGTGCAAAAGGCAAAACTTGGGATCTCCCATAAAGGTAAGGTAAAGTAAAGCGGGAGCGCAAAGGAGAAATTAAAAACTGGTTCTTTATATTGATTTTATTTTATCACACTTTATCATGCTTTTGAGTGCTTAAAAAACCTAGTCTATAGTAAATATATAGTAAAATAGGTGGTGGTTGGATTTTACTCTATTACACAATTTTTTCATGCAAATATTGTAAAAAGAGAATATGTTGCATTTGAACTTACCTTTACCCAAGGCTAAACAAGCATCACAACTGTAACTTATATTGATTTTGAGAGAATCCACCTAACAAATGTATCTTCATGTATAATTTTCCGCAAAGCATCTAGCTTTGATTGAAGACATAGGTGTGAATCAAGTATCTTTGTATTACGTGCCCAAGTTGAAAAATTCATGGCTCTCTTCCAAACTTAACTACAAAGAATCAGCATGGTCACTTTCAAAAAGTGGTTTTTTCTCTATTAAGTTACTTTAAAATATTTAAATGATCATGAATAATTGAATATAATTTTAGAGTATCTCCGAGGAGCACGGTATCTTTTATCACTTTCCTTCGACCTTTCCAAAGCCTCCGAGTGAAAAAAAGGAAAAGATTCACACGTTAGGTTGTGGGAAAAGTGTCACTTTAAGGTAGGTATCAAAGGGTCTTATCCCTCTTCTCACTTTAATATCAAGTCCCCAACACATCCAGATACAGGCCCCACTTTTTTTTTGTCATTCTCTCTCGCTCAAGACCGCGTTGATGGCCAATGATTCGTATCTATTCTTAGTTTCTCTTCACTAATGTCTTTTTCTACCTATGGCTATGGCACCAGTGGCCACTTGGCAAGTTGATACACTTTGCTTTCTTAAAGCTGAAAAGAAAGACGGCTCTTTTTGGCAGTGTAGATATCTTTAAATGGGTCACAAAAGTTTAATTTATTCAGATAAGTTGATGCTTGTTTGATTGACATCCTTCAAGATTAAGTTATGTTAACAGTGACTAATTATTAAATTTCATTCTAGTTTAAATTGTAATTAAATAAGAACTGCATCTTTACGCTTATACATAACTTCAGATAAAATGGAATTGTTGTATGTACTCTAGAAGGTTATAAGTTCAAAACTACACTACCACACTTGGGCTACAAGGGAGTTTATCCAGCTTTCATATAGGCTTGCAGGGATTAGTCTAGCCCAAAGAGTTGGAAACCCTCCGATAGCAACAAAAAAAAAAAAGATAACATTTTTGTATTTTATGTAAAATCTGAGAATACCCCCGTATATTTGGAAAGTGTTTATTTTGAACAATTTTGATTTTAATAGATGAGCCCTACTGTAGAGTCCAACTCCCATCAATCAGAATTTCTCAAGATTAAAGAGGATCCGGACTCAACATTTCAGCCCTTTGAATGGGGCAGGGGCCCTATTCCTCTGAAGGCTGAACAGGATGAATGGTCCTACTTAGAAATACAATGTTGACGTGGTCCCCATTTAAGGATTATGGAACTGCTAAGTACGGCCCAGTTGCTAGACGATTGAAAGAATCAAAGATAGCATCTGGTTTACAACTAGAACATCTCTCACCCGAGGGCTCTTCACCTCACCGGAGGTCTTCCTCCCACTCCTGAGGGCTCCCTTACCTCACCCGAGGTCTCCTTCCCACACCCGAGGATTCGATGGGGTCCCAATCCTGCTTACATGGGTACTAAAAAAAAAAAAACACCATCTCTGTGAAGGTTGCTTCCACAAGCGAGAGCCCAAGTAACAGCTTTCCCAAGGAAAAAAAAAAAGCGCCTCTTTTTACCACCTCAATAGGGGCAACTGGCTTAAGGACATGCACATTTTGCCCAGCTTAAGATAACGATGAGTCAGGATCCTCTCAACCCTCAGGAGGTTGGACCCTGACCAACCGGCAACTTAAAAGTGACTAATTTTTCCTTCCATCTCATTTTCATCATTTGCTTGTTGGGAGCCTTCACTCAGAAGTGATATTATTGACCATGCATATCATCATCAAGCATCCAATGCATATGGGACACCACCAATCATGAATTGAACACAGCACCAAAATCGATCTGACCACACAATCTTAGCCACTCATACAAACATGGATGTTGAATGTGCTTGCTCTACTTTAAACTATCATCAAGTCACGGGCCAATAATTCAGTGCCTAGGTTCAACTAACTGAAGCAACTTTGGAAAATTGGGAGTGGGGTCCACAAAATCAACAGTCCATATGGTTTGGATATGACTTGCATCTGCCCAAAGGTCCCATCATCTTGCCTGTACTAGAATACATTTCATTTGTTCCCAAACAAAATTATAATATAAAGCAAAAGGTAACAAGGAAAGGGGCTTTATAGAAACAAAACAAGCTTTCTACCTTCTTTGAGTACAGCTTCCTACCTTCTTTGACTACAGCTTTCTACCTTCACGACTACATCACTTTGGTCCTCAAGATGCAGCCATGAATAGGACCATTTCCTGATGAACACTCTATTGGCACAATTGGTGCAACTGGTACCACATTACAGAGCCCTTCTGGCAAGAAAGGGTGAAGCAGGCATGTTGGAAACATTGATCGCATGGGTATCACTCTGGGAGTTTCAATCGGTCAAACAGCACGAGAAAGCTTTGTTCAGGGACTACATACAGAAATCCAAGCTCAGCACCTCTGACATGCTGCCCCAATCCCTGAATAACCAATTAAGTTACAGCAGCTATTATGAATTCTAAAAAATATTATAAAAAAATAATAATGCATTGTTTTAGTTTGACCCGGCGATGGTGAACAGGGCCCAGTTTTTAGCAATCTAAGAACTTGAAGAGAATATGAAAGAACTTCCCAATTGATCTGATTACCTTGCCATTGAGCTGGAGCAGTTCACCCTCGACCCATTGTGGGTTCCGAAATCCAGGTTCTGCTATTCTTCCTTGACCTTTGTGACTTGCAAGCTGCATAACTTTGCTCATTAAAGCCTGAGGTTTCGACACACAATTTAATCTAGACAATGCAGAAATACTTGGAAATTGAAAATTCAATACAATTTATGTTCCTATTTAGCAGACTGATCAAGGCTTTGTAGTTATTTAAAAAAGTGGGGAAGGAGACAGATATTCAGATAGCTACTTAGAAACAAGGAATTTTATTAGACCCTTTACAGAAAACTAATGTATTATTAGTTGATGCATGCAATTTTATAAATGCAATCTCACAGCCTTATCAGGCAGTGTCATACGCTGGAAATCTTCCAATTTGGAAAACATCTTAAGCACTCACCAGCAACAGACAATTAGGAATAGAATACAGAAATCATCCTGGAATGTGAAAAGGAATAGATGACAGGAAATTTCCAATCTGCCAAATCAAGAAAAAGGTAGTAATGTGTAATGATGCTCGATCCAGCAGCACAGCCCTCTTTTGTTCAACAGGTAATGATAAAGGTGGGGCCCGCCTTCCGAAGACCTGAACTATCAATCTGGAAGGCCCCATACTGACAGGTAGTCCACATATTAGAATATTCAGGAGTTTACACTAAGAAAACAGGGATATTTCTCATATTTTTGGGCCAAAATTATGGTGTAGGCAAGTCGCTAGGTGCAATTTGTTGGCCTTCAGTTGGTGTAAGCCCCCTCGGAGCTCAGCAGATGTGGTGGATGAGGTGCTCAGCCAAGCTTAATCTTGATGCCTCTTTCTTCCATATGAAGCAAAGTGCCCAATGAGTAGGCGGATATTGCAGCTGAGTGCGTGCCAAACTTTGATTTTTATTATTTTTTTTTTTTTATAAAAGATAAAATTTTATTTCACCAAACAGACAGACAAAAACAAGGGGCAACGAAAACTACAATGAACAAGGGAAGACACTAGAAATTATACATCAAACGAAATAGAAGTGCGAAAGACTCCTTCCCTCGCCAGATCATCCACCATAGTTTTAGCCTCTCTCAAAATATGATGGAAAGAAGCACCCAACAGATTTGAAAGATCTTGCACCTCCTCCACCCGATCCGCTAGCCTCCAAGGATGAATAGCTTTTCCAAAACCCCCTTGGATAGAAGAAAAATAATAACCTTCAATAATAGGATTAAGACCTCCAATTCTACGCAGCTCATGACACCCTATTAGAAGAGCAAACAACTCAGCTTCGTTAGCATCAGAAGAATCCACTAGCCCAAAAAGGTTTCAAAAAATGATTACATTCCAATCTCGGAAGACGCCACCAATTCCTCCTCGCTGAACACTTTGAACAAAGTTATCATCAAAGTTCAACTTAAAAATACTAGGCGGGGGGTAAATCCATACCGTTCTTTGAACAATTCTAGAATGCCAACATCCTTTTAAAATAGCTGCCCAAGATTGATATAGATCTTCCAAAGAGATAACAATAAAGTCCTTACTATTACATACCCATTCTAATACAGTCCAAACAATGGACTCAACAACTTCCTCGGTATATTTGCTCTTATTTGTAAACACTCTTCTGTTCCTCTCCAACCACAATTTCCAGACCGTAGCATAAGCAACAAACTTCCACAAAATATTGCCACGAACAAACTTACTTTGCAAATGCCATTGAAGAAAAAGATCTTCCACATTCTTAGGCACCACCCAACTCATGTCAAAGAAATTTAACATAGCCATCCAAACTTTATAAGCAACCTAACAATGAATTAACTATCAATTGCACACGCAGGGAGGAAACAAGAGTATTGAAGGAGGAAAATGTGTACCCCTTAGGGTTGTATCCTTCTCACTATATAGGGATTGATTACCCTATTATTAGTATCTTAATACAATTCAAGTTCCTAAATTATAGCTAACTTTCTAATACAATTAGAGTTCCTAAGTTATAGCAAACTTGATGATACAAGTTCCTAGATTGACAAACCCCTCAAATTGATGTGGGGGAGTCATAAAGCAACAATTTAGAAACCAGAAACTGATGTCAAGGCCGAGGAAGTCATTTTGTGAAAATGTCAGCAAAATGAAAGTAAGTAGGGGCATGAGGTAAAGAAATGACATCACGTTTCAATTCATCTTGAATAAAGTGACAGTCCACTTCAATATGTTTGGTGCGTTCATGAAAGACAGGATTTTCAGTGATCCTAATAGCCCCAGTATTATCCGCATGCAAGGATGTAGGAGTTGGTTGTGCAAATTTGAGTTCTGAAAGAAGTCCCCGTAGCCATAAGATTTTTGAACATGAGGAAGACATTGCCCTATATTCCGCCTCTATAGAAGATCGAGAAACACATTCTTGTTTCTTGCATTTCCAAGAAATTAGAGAATTGCCAAGATACATGCACCAACTAGTAGTAGACCGATAAGTATCCTGACAGCCCACCCAGTCAGCGTCTGCATAAGCGGTCAGCTGAAAATGATTATCCTTGGGATAATATAAACCACGAGTGACGGTTCCTAACAAACACCGGCTAATGCACTTGACAGCAGTCAGATAAAGGTGTCTAGGAGATGTCATGAATTGGCTCACTAGATTGACAGCATATGATATGTTGGGTCAAGTGATGGTGAGATAGTTCAACTGCCCACCAAGCGCTTGTAGGTATGTGGATTAGGCAGAAGATCACCATCATCTTTACTCAATTTTAGGTTGACCTCCACAGGTGTATCAATTGGCGAAGATTCATGTAGATCAACGAGCTCAATAAGATCAGATGTGTATTTGTGTTGATTGAAAATCAGGCCTATGGGAGATCGATGCACTTCTAAGCCCAAAAAATAATTTAAAGGGCCCAAATCCTTCATATGGAAGCAATCCCGCAGAGAGGCTTAGATAGATGTGATCATACTATCATCAGTGCCAGTGATAATAATATCGTCAAGTGTCAACATACACAAGTAGAACAGTAACACCAGTAAATATTCTTTGCAAGAACAGAGGGATCGTATGGGCTCTAAGTAAAGCCACTTGTGCATAACCACCCCCTAAAAGTTTCAAACCATGCCCAAGGAGCTTGCTTTAGGCCATGAAGAGATTTACGACAGAATTTTTAGACGGAGAGGTGACGCCCTACGGTATCCTCATGTAGACCTCTTCTTTCAGATCCCCATGGAGAAAGGCATTTTTAACATCCATTTGGTATAACGGCCAAGAATTTAAAAAAAAATACTGGTTTTCAAAGAAAATAACATTACGAGAAACCCTGATGTGACGACCAATGGGGTCGTAGCACACAAAACCTTTTTGATTGGTGGCATAACCCAAAAAAGCACACCAACGAGATTGTGCGGTTAATTTTATTCGTTCTGTGGGAGGTAAATGAACGAAGCAAACACATCCAAAGGTATGTAGGTGATCAAACACAGGATGATGACCAAACATTTTAAAATGCGGTGTCAATTGAGCAATGGTATGAGATAGAAGACGGTTTATTAAATGGACTCCAGTAGTGAGAGCTTCTGCCCAAAAACGTGGAGGGACTGATGATTCAATCAGTAGGGTTCGAGTAACATCAAGAAGATGCATGTTTTTCAGTTCCACAACTCCATTTTGTTGAGTATACGGACAGGTACGTTGAGAAATGATTCCTTTAGTTTTTAAAAAAGATAGAAAATCATTGGAAACATACTCCCCCCCTGAATCTGAGCGCAAAGTTTTAATGCATTTTGAAAATTGGGTTTCAACATAGCTAAGAAAAAATTGAAAACACGCATGGAGGAAACAAGAGTATTGAAGGAGGAAAACGTGTACCCTTTAGGGTTGTATCATTCTCATTATATAGGGATTGATTACCCTATTATTAGTATCCTAATACAATTCAAGTTCCTAAGTTATAGCCAACTTTCTAATACAATTAGAGTTCCTAAGTTATAACTAACTTAATGATACAAGTTCCTAGATTGACATTAACAAATGATGCGTCGTTTCCTTGTCCTTTAAACACATAGGGCACCCATTTACTAAAAAATACTTCCTTCTTTGCAACTTGTCTATAGTCAGAATTTTATGCTTTCTTGTCACCCAACAAAAAACCAAAACTCTTGGCGGAACATAGGGATTCCAAAAGGATTGCCAACCTTGCCCTCTATCAGAACTGTCAGCCAAAACATTACAAAAAGACTCGACTGAAAACTGACCTTTTACAGCAGGTTTCCAAAGCCTTTCATCATATCCGCCAACTGACACATAGACCTTATCAAGAATGCCAGGCAAAGCAGCAAAATCAGAAATTTCGATGTCAGTCAGATTTCTTCGAAAATAAAAATTCCAAACTACCCCTCCACCAGCACCACAAAATTTTTCAGCAACAAAAGCCTCTTGCCTCCAATCCACCCAAAAAAAAAAATTTGGGAATTGATTTTTCAAAACAAACTACCCACACCACTCATCGTGTCGAAGTTTAACACAACGAACATTATGAATCCTGTAGCGAATCCAAGAAGCAAAATCGTCTAGAGCAGAAATAATAGACCTCCATAAACCTGAGACCTTATTATCCTGGTTTGGAATACACCAGCCTCCATTACCTAACTTATATTTACACAATAAAAGCCGCCTCCAAAAACCCTGTCCTGGATTCCCCACCCTCCATAACCACTTGCCTAACAAGGCTTTATTAACCTTTTCAATAGAGCGAATACCCAATCCACCATGAGCTAAGGGCTTACATACCTCCTCCCATTGAACCAAATGATACTTCCTCTTTTCAACAGAATCATTCCAAAGAAAATCACGCGGATTTTTTCAATTCGTCGACAAACACTTTGAGGACATTTGAAGCAAGAAAGAAAATAAATTGGAATGCTTGACAAAACTGATTTGATTAAAACAACACGTCCTCCAATAGACAAATATCTTCCTTTCCACGAACTTAATTTCTTCTCTATTCGCTCCACAACTATAACCAAAGTCTTTTCTTTGGTAACCCAATACATCAGGGCACATTTGGTAACGGGAGAGGAGTCTCTCTTTAGAGGATTCCTAGGTGTTGTTGGAATGAGGCCTTCCTTGGTGAGGATTTATGAGGAGAGGATTCAATGCAATCCACGTTTGGGTAGAATAGTGGAATCAAAGATGAGTTCCTCAATCAATTTATGATAAGCATAATAAAATCAGGACCTGGAAAAATAGTCCACTCTTTCTTCTTGCTCCACTTCCAAAGCCAAAATGTAGGAAAAAATTTAATGCTTTTGGATTTCAATAAAAACCAAAAAACCTCTTCATCCAGGAATATACAGCTGATACAAAAACCTCCATTTCAAACATAAAAAAATGTATATCATAGCAAAAAACCCCTCATATAAAAGAGGGAATGAACAAGATAGAAAGATGACGGACCTGTGTAGTGATTATAAGGATCCTACTAGCAAGAAAAGAGATATGCCGATCTGTTCCCAAACATACATCCAGCATTAGAGAACATCGCTATAAAAACAGACTCCTTCATTTAGGATTTTGGGTTCTTTTCCGGATGAGATTTTGGGAGGGAGGGGTTGTGAAAGGGCTGGATTTGTGAAAATTTGAGTTGTTAGGGTTTTGCAATTTTAGGGTTTTTGAATTCCCCATTCTTCGAGCATCAGAGAGAGAGAGAGAGAGAGAGAGAGAGAGAGAGGATCAACATCAAGGAACATGATGGCAAGGAGAGACTGGAGTGAGTAGAGAACATCATTTGAAGCGAGAGAGAGAGGTCGAGTGGTTAGAGGAGAGCGGATCGTTTTGTCGCTGAAGATTTTACTTTTTATACTTTCCCTTAAAAACTGATCATTTACGAGATCCGATGGGGGAGGGTCAGACCAGTGAAATCTACATCTTTGTGGATTTTGAGATTCCGTAGCGAGGAAAATATGATTTTATGAAACGTGGGTTTTCCTTGCTAGCGAGGAAAACCGGCACAGAATCCTCTATAAGGACCGTTACCAACCATGCCCTAAAGGTAATCCCAAATACTTCGATGGGAGCTTCCCAACTTTACATCCGAATGCACTTGCCAATAAAGCAACATTTCTGTCCTCCATCAGAACACCAATCATTTCACACTTGCCATAATTTATTTTCAGACCAGATAACAATTCAAACCACTTCAAATCAGATTAATCACTTGAATCATAAAAGCATCACAAAAAATAATAGTATAATCAGCAAATTGTAGATGGGTTACCTCTTGATCAACATTATCAACAGTAAATCCTTTAATTAGGCCCTGATATTTAGCTTTCTTCATTAAAGCATTAAAAGCTTCCACCACAATTACAAAAAGCATAGGAGATAAGGGATCCCCTTGTGGCAAGCCTCTAGAACTTTTAAAACAGCCTTTAGGAGACCCATTCACCAAAATAGAAAAATGAGCGGAGGAAAGGCTACTGTGGATCCACTAACACAATTTTTTACCAAATCGCATTCTATCCAACATTTACTGAAGAAATACCCAGTCTACGATGTCATGCGCCTTTTCAAAATCCATCTTATAAACTAACCCAGGATGTCGTTGCCGATTCCTTGAATCAATTCATTCATGGGCTATTAGAATACTGTCAAGAATTTGGCGTCCTTCAACAAATACACCTTGAAACTCTGAAATAATCTCGGGAAGCACCTTCGTTAGCCAATTAGCGAGAACCTTAGCTAGGATTTTGTAAATACTTCCAATCAAACTAAATGGCCTATCGTTTTTGATAGAAACAACTCCATCCCTCTTAGGAATCAATAAAATAAAGGTAGTATCCAATTCACCTATTAACACACCATTTGCATGAAATTCATCGAAAAAAACAAGTAGGTCATCTTCAAAAAGCTTCCTAAAATTTTGAAAGAAAGAAATTGGAAATCTGTCTGGACCTGAAGCACGATCACTGCCAAGACCAAAAATTGCTTCTCTAATCTCCTCTTTTTTAAAATGCCCTTCGAGAAAAGAAACATGAGAACGAGAAAGCTACCTAAACGAAACACCATCCATTTGGGGCCTTGAGCGATCATCACTAGTATATAGCTTTTTTTAAAATGAACAATTTCTCTCTATATATCTTCTCTTTTCTCCCACACCCTTCCTCTAGCAGATAAAACATTTATCCCATTCACTCATCACTGAGCACTAGCAATGGCATGGAAAATTTTAGTATTCCGATCCCCGGCTTTTAACCATTTATTTCTAGAACGTTGCTTCCATTTGAGCTCCTCTTGGAAGATTAACCTGCACAATTGCTCCTGAAGATTTTTCCTACGGACCCTATCTTCCTCTTCTAAAAGCCCCTCATCCTCCTTCCCATCAATGCTTTGAATATCGGCTAACAAAAGATTCTTCCTCTCCACTATGCTGCCAAAAACATTCGCTCTCCATATTTTTATTTTAGTTTTGAGAAGCTTTAATTTCTGAGCTACAATTTATGCCCCATCCAACCACTTATATAAAAAGAATCACACCATTCTTTAACATTATGAGAAAAACCTTTTTCAGACAGACACATAATTTCAAATTTAAAAAGGACCCCAGAATTCCATACCTATCTCCAGCAACAAAGGACAATGACCACAAACCGGTCGTGCCAACGCTCTTTGAACAGAATCAGGAAAAATATCCAACCAATCTGTCGACACTAAAAACCAATCTAATCTACTCATCACAGGAAATTGTTGCATGTTTGACCACGTGAATTCAGCTCCTCGCAAAGGCAAATCACAAAGATCCCGGTCCCTGATCCAACCATTAAATTCACGCATAGCTGTACTAATTGAACAACCTCCTTTTTCCCAGTTGGAAAACGAATAACGGTGAAGTCTCCTCCTAGCACCCAGGGACAATTCCACAATCCAGCCCACCCAGGGACAATTCCACGATCCAGCCACATGATTGAGTTGTCCAAAAAACGCCCCTATCATTGGCATTATTAGGCCCCATAAACTAAAGTAGCCACGCATTCAGCATCACATCTGACATCCTTCATCAGAACGGAAACAGAATGACTCCCCACAAACTCATCCAACTAATGCCAAAATTTAGTATTCCAAACTACAAGAATGCCCCCAGAAGCACCTAAAGGAGGACACATAACATACTGACAAGATGGCCAAGGACTAATCGATCTAATTATTTGATCATCAATCATCTCCATTTTTTGTTTCTTGAACAAACATTCACCCTTATACAACTGAACCATATCTTTAAACACTGCTCTCTTAGAAACTGAATTCATTGCATGAATATTCCAAGATATTATCTTCATAAACCCAATAATTTCAATCCATTTTGACCGTCACTGTTAGGCCTTTTCATAATTAATTGAGCATGCCAATTTGTCTAATTCTCTTTGAGCTGTCGATTTCTTCCTACTGATATTACCTACCTTGCACTTTCCATCCTCCTCTTCCCCCAACTCTAGAATAATTTTCCTCGAATCCCCTATTTTGTCCCCCATTGATACTCCCAATTTTTCAGCAATTTCAATCAGTTTTTCTTCAATCAGGGATTTAACATCCTTCTCACCTTGATCAGTAAAACCTTGTTCCGCAGTAAAATCCTCCAAACTATCAGTGTGAGCCACCACTGCTACAGCTTTGCTCTAGCATCCCATTCAGTTTTAAAACGAACAAAACCAAAGCCTCTGCCTTTCCCTGTGATATTGTCTTTTGGCAAAAATACGTCGAACACTGGACATGCCTCCTTGAACACATCAAATAGATCCTCGGTCGTCATTGCTGGAGAAAGATTCAAGACGAGCAGTGACCAACAAGCTCTTATCTGTCCCAGATTCGCCATCTCTCAAACAACTCATATTGCTCGTTCAACCACAACATCGGCCACTGAAGGGAGAGTCAGTCAGGAAAGTTAGTTACATCAGGATAGCTAATCTATGTCTTAATATGTTCTCCCTTTGATTGGCTGGTTATTCTGTTTGGTTTTTGTTTGGCTTTCGGGACTTGTAGCATTTCAGTATATTCCTCTTGTACTATTTAGCTCTCGTTTAATGCAAGTTACCATTAAAAAAAAAAAAAAGGAAAATCATTATATTCAATCAATGGTTTTGGCCACCACTAAGTAGGCGCCACATATGTCTTAATATGTTCTCTGTGTGATTGGCTGCTCGTTCTGTTTGGTTTTTGTTTGGCCTTCAGGCCTAGTAGCTTCAGTATATTCCTCTTTAACTGTTTAGCTCTTGTTTAAGGCAAGTTAGCATTCAAAAAGATAATAATAGGAAATATCAACATATCACTCAATGGTTTTGGCCACTATATAGGCACCACATGTATAATTGATAAAGCCTATAAATTGTATTGGAACATGAGTATTTCCTCATCAGGAAAACCATCAGAATGTATTTGGAATTTTGGATGCAATGTGAGAGAATCCTTACCACCCCTAGTTCCTCAGGATAGATTCCACGATTAGGGAGGCGACTCCCTTTGCCAATTTTTGCACGAAAAGTTACCTGTACCAAACATTAAGATAGTACAATGAGGAACTGACATGTAAATATGGGCTTCGACATGCTTGGGTCACCTCAACCCTGGCCCATCCTGAACATGGGCTGTCATTTGTCAAGCTTAAAATCCAGGTTCAAAATGCACCATTGTAATTATAAATGTCCAAAATCCAAGCTTGGCCCAGACCTCAATTGGAAATGTTTGTAAAATCTGAACAGGAAAAGGGTCCATTCTATTTTTGAAACCTTTAAATCAAGCACAGGGCCCAACCAATTTGGGACAAGTTTAAATCTAAAAGTTCCACAGGGCAGCCCAGCCATTGGCAGTGCTTTATATAAATGATATTATCAATAAGGGCTACAACAAATGAAATGGGTACATACCTCACCAGCTGGGACATTTAGATCACCAGTCAGCTTCACTGCTTCTACATATTCAAAAAACTCTACATCCGAACCCTCTATGTCATCTGCACTTTTCCACTGACCGAACTTACGCTTCAATTGTACAACCTCAGTACCATAAGGGCCAAATGCCCCAACGTACAAGCCTGATCAGCCCACTCATGTTATTTTAACAGAATATACATACAATCTTCTTATTGTCACCATTCAAAAATAAATAAATAAATAAATAAAACTTCTTATTTTCATTGATAATGATAAAACAAAAGAATACCATCAAATGGATCCAAACTTTCACTGGTTGCGGTGATTCGATTAAAAATTGTTGTTGTGGATAGCCTGTTCCGCCTCTGAGCCTGACTGACTGCAAGTTTGACAACCTCGCGTACATCTCTAGAAACCTAAAATAAAGTTGGGACTAATCAATTTATTATCATAAAAGAATACTTGACAAACTAAAAAGAGAGGCATGCCTTAACTGCAAAAGCATTTCTAGCAGGAAATGCACGGAACCCCACAGGAAGGCTTCACCACAGATAGTAAGAACTATTCAGGATGCAGGCCCACCATGCATGGTCCTCACTCAGTAATAGCCAATTCTTATACTCCTTACAGCCAATCCTCTTTGCCACTATAAATTGTAAAACAATTGCAAATGTGTGGATCCAACAAACAGACTTGTCTGTAGGAACACATATTTTGCCCAGGGCATCTTGGTGGGGCCTACCTCTTAGTTGTTCAATACAAAATACTGATAACAGAATCAGAGTAAAGTAATTCTTAGGTATCAATAACTGCATCAATAGACAAGAAACAGGATAGCATAAGAAAATTTAATATAACTACTGCCTCCTGAGAACGTGCAGTAGGCTTTGAATTTGGACACATGGCTGGTTCAGTGGTAGAAACCATTTACATGATGGACCAAACAGCAGATGGTCCCTGCACAGTGTATGTTAACTGTTAAGATTCTAGCCTTGCAATTTTTCCATTAAGTGGGCTGGTGGTAGTATTTCTTTCATAACCATCTGTTTACTGGCAAACAAATTAAAGGATAAAAATTGCTTCTCCTTCGAGACTTACGATGATTGGAGCATCAACACTATATCCAAACATATCTAACCTATAAGGAGGGATAGAAGGAGGGGGAAGGGAAGGTACATGGCCCCCCCAAAACTTTGGAAACTTCTCTGTACTCTAAGCCATCTGATAAGGTGGACCCTCCTTGATAATTTTAGTTAGCAAGATTGCCCCTATGAGGAAAATTCCTGCCTCCACCCTGGATCAACAGTTCAAATAATTGAACCTTTTGCCCTCTTGTACAAATAAAAAACCTGAGTAACTGTACATATTTTTGGGCCGGACCTTGTATATTTCCAGATAACATAAAAAGCTAGCCTCTTGTTCAAGTAACTTGGGATGACCTATAAATAACAATAATGCAGCAGAAAGTACATATGACACAAGGCAACCACTCCTATTTGAAACTGAAAAACATATGAACACACATATTGACTAAAGACACAGTATGAAAGAAAAACAAATGCACTTTGATTTCCAATCTCCAAGCTAAATTTATGTGTAGCACTACGAAAAGTTTCCCTAGATTCAACCCAACAAACCAATCCTATAACTTGCTCTTAAGTTGAATAAATAATGCTGAGCACAAAGCAAGTGTACATAAATATGTGAAGACAATAAATGGTATAGCAATGATGATGATATAGAGATCCATACTTGTTAGACTATATGAACACGATAAATTTCAAATCTGCATTGTATAAATGTCAACACGGTTAGATTACGGGCAGGTATGGGGAAATGCAGGGTCAAGTTGCATCTAGCCTGTTAACCTGTAGTACCCAGCCATGACATCAATAATGGGCAAAAATATGGCAGAGTCTGTCATCTCAAAAAGTATTGGCTAATGCCAGGCCCCAAAAGATGTTAAAACCTTTGCCCAACTGACTGCATAGTTTAGCAGTCTTAGGGGCAATCCCGGGCCCAACCATGGGCCTTATATAGCCTGACCACAATCAGTTGCAGGCCAGTCCAAAGCCCAATAGACCAACCCAGCCCATTGCCGATCCTATGTATGAATCAAAACAGTTAGTAAACATAGACAGACACATATTATTTAACATAGGAACAAAGTCTGAGTGTCGTATGCTCACCTTTGAAGGAGCCTTATCAACACTCCATAATGCCTTAGCAACATCAAGAGGCATAAGTTCAGAAACTGCCTGAGCTGCAATAGCTGCCACTTTTTGTTTGGACACACTATTTACTCCAAAATCTGGGTCTCTAATTCTCCCAGGTATATGTAGTGTGAAAGAATCTCTTTCCATGTCGCGTATTTCAGCTGGAATACGCGTGTACGCCTTTGGCAAGACATCCTCCTTATTATGCAGCACCCCACCAATAAAAAGTTTCATGGGTGTCTTCTTGCCATCTTCCCTTGAATCTGTTCCTCCTCCCACTGCAACCCCTTCACGTGGAACATCTTCATCTAGGCTGTTGGTCCCATCTTCAGTGTCTTCAGTCAAACTAATCTCCTCGACATCTTCCTGCACTGATTGTTCCACAGCTCCGCCATCTTCTTTTATTTCCTCTTGAGCATCAATGTTGATGACTTTAACTTTCAGTCCTGGAATTCTATCTTTGAGAAAGTTGATAACGCTTTTTATTCCCTCTTCACTGACGTCCTTAGAATTGATGTTCTTCACTTCAGCTTTGTTCTCTTCACTTTTCTCCATTACATCACCATCCGAAGGAATGTCTTTAGAATTGATGTTCTTCACTTCAGCTTTGTTCTCTTCACTTTTCTCCATTACATCACCATCTGAAGGAATGTCTTCTACAGAAGAGTTCATAGAGTCAGGTATGGATGGACCATCAGCAGGTTTTGACGGTGACACTGCAGGTAGTGTTGATATGCTTTTGGTGGGCTGCAAGATTACTACCTGTCTAAAAACAGAAGTATCAAAACCAATTGGAGAAAATAAAGGGAAATTGACTATGGTTCTATAATTGATCCACCACACCGAAATCACAGCAATGCTTTCTTTTTTATTGGTAATATTGTGTATGTATAGGAGAATGATCATATAGAAGCAGTTGCAGATGTAAACTTCAAGAAGGTCCACTTTTCTTCAAGGTAGACCACTAAATCAGAACCTTTCTTTGTAAATTGGAAATTTTCCAAAGATCACTGATTGAAGTGAAGTGATATTCATCATTGGAGAGAGTAATCTAAATTTAAAAATAAGTACTCTGGATCCTTAAAATTGATGAATATCACTATCGAACCAAGTTGATCCTTCAGTCATAACCAAACCATTCTTGGTGCTTGGGATCTACCAGTTCCACCGGCCTACTTGCCGATGACAAGGTGGTGGTCCCACCATTGAGCCACAGACGCACGCATGCACACACACACACACACCTGCAAGCACGCACACACGCAGACCTGCACCTGCCTCCATGATAAACCATGGGCCTGAATAACAAGTTGATAACCATATGGAGAGTCATATTTGCTGATGTGAAAATAAGAAATAACATTATAAGTGTGTTTAATTCTCTTTACCATCATAAATCAATATCAGCGATTGGTGCCTAATACGGAGAGAAAAATCCAGAAAAACAGCAGCCCAAACAACTGATATCAGATTTATGTGCTGCAAATGCATCACAACCAGATTCTTAGTACTGCCAACTAATCCAAGCCACAGGGCAATTTAGGGCACATCAAAATGAACCATAATAAACCTTGCAATATATAGACAAATGGAATGGTTTCTAAACAAGAAATGCAATCAGGACCTCCACATAATGGATCTACATATAAAAGCACGCCACATATGTGCAAAAATGTCGAAGTTTATAAAGTTGGACCTACTGCAACATGACCTGGCCCAAAAATCCACAGATAAAGTGTGCCATAAAGGCACATATTATGTTGTATAAGAGGAATTGGTAACTTTCTTTTAACAATCCATTTCTGTGCAAACTGCCCACCTGATGGCTGAAACAACTTATCTTTTTAGTTGGGCAGGTTTACAACGGGCCCTATCAGATTAACGTCATACACTCGCACATGTATAGTACATTGGCACCTGTGCCTCAAGATCACTCCAACCAAACCCTGATGTGCAATTCTCCTCAGCAGGGTTTGTTATCAACATGAACATTTTTTTTTTCCAGTTTGGGTGGTGATGGAGGTGGTGGTGGTGGTGGTGGTGTGTGGGGTTACAATACTAACATTATATTACCTGCATTGAATATGTATGGTCAGCTTCTTTAACGATGAAAATCTCGAACAATGGAGTGCCAGGTGATGCAGTAATCAATTGTCTGAAAGAAATAATCATCATATAACTTGTTATAGCCGGTCCATAATTACCAAAATCTAGTAATGCCATAGTTGCCATGACGAAAAACAGATAAGAGAAACTGAGCAGCTCAAATAGATGAAACGCCCCATTATGCAAAACTTTATTATAGTTTTTATGTAGTGAAGTTCAATGAAAGTGACTGAGTAGGAAGTAAAAATACGTAGGTATTTGCAAGGCACTACAGATTTCTTGAAAACTATGAGTAAAACATTTACCTTGGACTGTAATTCCTGGCTACAAATCTACCCATAGCAGGAGTTATTCGTACAATTCTGCCAAAAGGATCACTGGAATCCTTTGACAATCCCACCCACCAACCCGCCTGGAAAGGAAAGGAAAAAAACATTAAAGAGCAAATGAAAAAGGAAATAACTTGACTTCTCTTGATATGAAGTTATGTTAATCTACAGAAAATATTATCTTCCTTACATTGCAACATGGAGATTCAGATTAAATAGAAAACAATTTTGGAACATCCACAAAACTGTTAAATCTCAGCTGTTTGTGCTAGAATTAGAAAGCATGCATGTGTGGAAGGGGACCCCATTATATAAAATAACTAAGTTGGTGGAAAACAAATATGAAAACTTCCAAGAAAATAAATGATCTTCAAGCCAAGTATGAGTACACTTTGTCCCAAGTACAAGTAGGTCCGTGGTGCACTACTATGGATAGTTTATGTACCAATAATCTCCCCATGGGACAATCCTTCCCTCGATTAATGGCAGCACACAAACAGTTAAGAAAAAGATAAGAGCATGATTGCACATTGCATGTAAAAATATTGAATGTGCAGGACATTAAATTTATGGTATTTTAGGAAGAAAAAAAAACTAGTTGAAGTGCCCTTCGAGATTTTGATGTAGCCAAGGGTCCTGATAATAGCGACTCTTAACTATTGTAGGAGCTGAGGGACATATTTTGTTTGTACTGCAGCACTGTACTATATCCATTATAATCTCTAGAGATTCAATTAGTTTATCATACTTGTCCTTAGAGATTAGACAGTCCATCTTCCAGATTTGTAATTTCCATATTGTATAATTGTAATCTATAAAAGCATCTTATGGCTGGTCAGAAAGGCAGAGACTTATTCATTCTAAAGATAACTTTAATTGAGAGTGTAGTGCGAACTTTCAACCATGACCTTAAAACCTCTCAGAAATCAGCCTGACATTAGATCGGTTATCCAATCGGGATTCACTCACTAATAACCCAAACAACATCAATCAAATAGGATAATATCATGAATTAAATTTGATAAACGCCAACCCCACCACCAACACCCCACAGAAAAAAAAAAAAAAAGGAATCAAATCAACCATGCCATTTGAGAGTTGTAGACAAAGGATCACAAATAATCACAAGTTATGAATAGTTCCATCTATGCCATTACAATTTATCAGAACATGGACAGCAGCCCACAAACATCAAGGGCCAACTTTAGAAAAGCATAGTTCACACTTCAAATATTCCGCTATTTTCATGAATGGTTAATCCATGCCTAACAATAGGCCATTTGAGATATGATCACCCTCATATCCTATAACTGATTGAGGGCGATGCATGGTAGGTCAAGTAAAACCTCTGCACGGAGGTAAACTCAACTTGGTAAGGAAGCTTGTATGGCCAACTGCCAGCCTGCCACCAATGCTGCACCAACATTTGGTGGAGGGGATAGAGAAACATCTGAACAAGACAACAAACAATGCATGCAAGACACAATGCCCACACAAAGTTTGCTCAGAGAAAGGGAACACCAAGGGAGCATCATATTAAAGGCCAGTGGCAGAGACAAGATTTTCTTTTGTTCTTTCTTTATTTTTTTTATTCTTTTAATTCTTTTGGAGGGGAAGGGGCGGTTGGGGTGGGTTGGCAAGGATTATCAACTAATAATGTTAGTAGACCCACTTATGAAAAATCCAAACAATTCAATATGGCACTTCTCTTATAGTCTTCCTAAGATTTCACTTAAATGGTCCACAGTCAGAATGATAACTTTTTTAACACTTAGATAAAATATTATAAAAATATAAATATGTTGTAGAGATCATTCTGGCAATAGTCATACATCATAATAGAGTGAAATTTCTCACAGAAAATAGGGGAAATTCTTTTGTGACCACTAATGATTTCAGGCCCACCAATGTTATCTATGTATTAGAGAGAGAGAGAGAGAGAGAGAGAGAGAGAGAGAGTAAAAAAGCACAGAAGAGTTCCACAACAATGGGCCCACTTATAAAACATCTAAATCATTGAAAAAAAAAAAAAAAGCCTCCCCATGTAGTGTATAGTCCCTATCAAATTTCTCTCAAATGACGCACTTCCAAATTGATAACTTCTAAAACACTCAAATAAGATATTATAAACAATTCAAATATTTCATATAAATCACGGTGGGCCTAAATCATATCAAGTTATCGTTCTCATAGAGAATAGGGCCTTTTTTCTTTTTTTTTTTGTAAGGTTTAGATTCTTTTTAATGAGCCCACTCATGAGATCAGCCTTACAGGATCCGCTTTCCAAGCCTATTTTCGTTTTTCTTAAGTGAGCCCACTCAAGGGCCTGACAAAACTTTACTCGAAAGAGAGCCAAACAGTTGGAATGTGGGATGCCCACTTTGCTGATAGAAGGAAAAGAATAACAAGAAAAACGTTTTTTCCAAAGGAAAGGGGATATGAAAAGTTTGTTCCTATTATATCTTTTACAATAAAGCAGAAGCCAAGATAGCCCTTATTATTTTCTAAAATTCTCTCTTCTTTGTAAAGAGCAAAGAATGTTGTGGAAGGGCAAATGGACATAAAATTAATATGCCCATATCAATTCCTATGATTTATCTTCCTTAATCAAAGGAAAGAAATAGTTGAGATTTAATCGCCTCCCCTTGACACCCCTTGGCTCTACCCCTAGGAGAGGCTATCTCTAAGGCTGCATATGGATCAAAGCCACCAAAAAGGACCATCAAAATTAACCACCTTTGACACAGTTAGGGAAGCAGTAATCCTAATTGATGGTGAACCCAACGATACCCGATCTTCAATCAAACAGAAAATCCACACACAAGGAGAAAGATAGATATTCGCTTACCGATGATAGCGAAAATCAATCGTCAATGCCTTCAATCCAATGGGAGATGCTCAAACCAAGGAGAAGGAAAATAAATAAAAGTGCACACATGCAATTTTAATTAATTTTTCATAAAATATTCCAAGACTGCCATAGGACACCCATAAACCAGGCTTTAAGTAAGACATAATGTTTAAAGCCCTAAAGTAAATCTAAGCCCTTGATAAACCTTACTTAAATGACGCTAATACTAATAAGATAAGAATGTATCATAATGAGCTTGAAAATGGCAAGTTGTAGCAATATGTGGAGAGCCTTGGACGACTTGTGTGGAGAATTTCTAGGGGATGATTTAAACTACTTTCTGTTTTGGCATTCAATGGATCCCATACGGCAAGTGATGAATTCAAATCCCTTAATTACCTATTAAGCATAATAGTTTCTGAATAAATGAGTCTTAATTGCACTTGAATAGGAAGGAAAAGTCTCCAAACACAATTGAATCAATTGAGAATAAGCACGTGCATGTTTATGGATATTTCCATCTTTTTAGGGATTGTTTTGATCCTATGATAATAATCAAAACTTTCAGCTTGGACCTAATTGGGACTGTTCAATTTGGATCTTATATCTTTCCAGTTGATCAGGCCTTGAAAAAGGTGGATCAAGACCCCATTTGGTCAATCAAATGGCTCTAAATACTTTGGGGCCTGATTTATGGTGGGATCCTCTAAGATCTTTGATTTTGCTCCTGCATCAACCTTTAATCCATTCTTGCATGTCACTAGTTAACATAAATGCTCTTATCGATTTGCTTTATATAAACCATTTGGAATGGAATTTCATCCACGTTCGAATTGACATCAATAGCCAAGCGAACGAACTACCACAACGCAAGGTCGATGTCGCTCCTTCTTCGTCTTTAGAAAGCCGAATAGTTCACAGGACAGATATTCACGTTATAAATAGAACAATTGGTCGTGCATTTTTTTTCTTGAATGGAAATGCAATTTTATTAAAGCCAGGCAGCACAAGAGACATTTACTGAACTCAAAAGCTAAGAGAGGCAACCAAACAAAAACAAAAGGGAAACAAAAACCCCCACAGTGAAAACCAAAAGGCTAAGAAAAAGAAGTCACGACAAGAAAATTCAAACCCCCAACACCCCTTTTAGAAAGCCTATCAGCAACCTCATTAGCTGAGCACTTCACAAGAGAGAAGGAAATCCTAAAGGACCTATTTGTTTGCATGAGGGGTGAAATGAAATAAAATTAAGTGGTCAAATCAAGAGAAAAGGAAAGACGAAAGGGTTGAAAGTAAAGGCACAACATGACAAAAAAGCTACCCTTAAAAGGCACTAAATGAAAAAAAGGGACTCTTAAAAAGGCACTAAATGACAGAAAGAGGAGTGTTTTTTTGTCTTTTAGTGCTTTTACTCTCAACTTCTCTTTTTCTTCTTTCTTTTGATTTGGCCCATAATTTTATTTCACTTCGCTCCACACTACAATCAAACAAGCCCTAAAAGCTTCGAAGCCAACTAAACCACCTCCTTTGAAACATCAGCCAGATGCCAGGGAGGCTTAGCATAGCCAGTAGCCCACCTAACAATTGGTCATGCATGATATGATATAACATCAAAATATGATAATATATAAATCACATTGACGCCATACCAAATTTGGGTCCTAAGTTTCCATGGCCATAGTCAAGGCTAGGTAGCCACATATCCAAGTTGAGATGAATGCAACAATAACCCAAGTTGAACCCCACAAATCACAACAAAATCAATCTTAATCTAAGACCCTTGTCACAGCCAATAGACCAGATTTCAAATAAACCTCAAAACAAGAGCTTCATGACTTTTAAACCAAATTAATCAAAATAGAAACAATCAAGCTCCTCTCTTGTTTCCACTGTTTACGGCTCCAAGCCTATTACGAAAGTCCAAAAAAAAAAAAAAAAGCAAAACTAATCCTGTAATAAGCATGGATTAAAATAGCGGCCGCCACGCTATATATCGGCCGTAGCGTGGCGGTCAGCTCGATCCCCGCCGGGGGATACCCCCGGACCCCCTTTCCGAAGCGCATGTTTTAAAGAAGTGGCAATCATGAAAATAAAAGGATCCTACTTGACCATGATAGCTAGGCCTCTTTTACTGGTTGTCTTTCTTTGTTGTGCTTGGATGTCTATTATTATCATTATTTGTTAATATATGACATTAAGCCTATTTAATTATGTTTGGAATGTGTGTAGTAGTATATATATGGTTACCTATTAGTCTATTACTACTAAATTTTAAACTGGTCTTAATTAAACTGTTTTAGAAGAACCCTCATTGTTAAATAACTAAGTGGGAGAGGGAACTTCTTAAGTTCTCATGATCTCCATCATTGTTTTGTAGGAAATGTAATTGATTTATGTGTTGACCTTGGAGTCTTCCTCCTAATCGGATGTGTCATCTTCTGAGAGGACGAGTGTTGACCACTTCATTTCTAAATTAGTGTTGAATGTTGAGTTGTTGAGTGTTGACCACTTCATTCACTTAATTGAATTTGAACCTTTAACCTTGAGGCTTGAAGTATTGACTATTGATTGTTCAATGTTCACTAATGACCTAACTCTTAAGTCTTATACCTTTATTTCATATTCTATTTTTATTTTTTTTTTATGAGCTTTTCATTACTTTCTAAGTTAGCATGACTAAAAAACATGAATACATGTGAAAAAACTAATCATTACTATTATTTTCTATTTATATAGCGATACAGGACCTCATATATTGAGGGCACCGCTACACCCCGTTTTCTTACTTACTTTTGCAAAAGAACCACATTTTCTTTCATTTTACAATTTTCTAGATTTTCTGGAATTTTTTCAGATTTTTTTGGCGAGTATTTCAAATCACACTGCTACGCCGCTACGTATCCCCGCTACGCTACGTATTGCCCGCTTCATAGCGGTTTGGCGGCGACCGCTATTTTCATCATTGGTAATAAGTACAATAATTCTTAGTAAACCTTGCTAACGAGATTCAAGAAGCAAATCTCTACTTGTGGAAATTGGAACTTGGAAATAGCACCAATTATAGGTTGTGCAGAATGAATGGGTGGCCTGCAATAGGCCAAGTCATGTGAACCAATCAGTCTTTTCGTGGTTAAACCTACACTATTGGACGCAGTTGCAACAGTTTTCTTTTAGCAATCCTTGTTCACAGGATGCACTCAGCTATTTTGGATATGACGTAAGATTTCTTGCTTTTTAAGGTCCACATGTAAGGCAACTTAGATGAAGCTGAGAGTTAAGCTCTACATGGCAAAGTTATAAACTCACTCTCCTTGGTTTGCTCTCTTCTTTTAGCAATGAAGGAGATTCTACGAAAGCAATTGAAAGGGCAAATTACTGAGGCTTATCCAAGCAGGCTTGCACATTAGGGATTAGGAAAGACACTAATGAGCTTATTCAAGCATGTGCATTTGTTATCTCTGGTGTATCATAAGAAGAAAATTCCTAGCCCTTCCGCAGATAGCCTGAATAAAAATGATAAAGGAATACAGCAGCATCCACGTAGAAATATAGGATGAATAGGGCCTTCAAATTAGGTTATCGACAAAAAATGAAAAAACTAATTGTAGTATGTTATGGGTTTTCCTCTAGCTATCGAACTTTTCTATATTGTTCAGAAATAGTTTAAAGGATTACTCTCATACAAAAAGAAGGCAACTCAAATGAAGCATAGAGTCAAGATATTCGTGATAGAATAAGAATCTTACCCTTCTTGTATCTCCTTCAGCTTAGAAGTAGATTCTGGAAAAGCTATCGAATGGGCAATGTTGGTGATGGAGGGAGATGAGAGTTCATATGTGAAGCCTTTTACATGTGTGGATATATGTATGAGGAGCATCGCTTGCAAGGATTCGTGATTATTTCATAATGATAAATACAAGTTAAACTAATCAAAGATTACAATAAATCTTGAATGAAAATCACTAAGACTCACCAACCATTCTCCTCGTGCGTATATTTAGTTTCAATTCCCTCTCACATGTGAAAGGTTTCACAATTGTGAGGTGTGAACCATTCTACGAGGCCTACACAATGGATGCTTAAAAATTGTCTAGAAAAAACTAAGAAACATAATAAAGGTTACCTGCATGTGGTCTAGTGTATTTTAAGAAGCAAATTCCAAGTGAACTAGCTTTAGAGTATCTCTTGAAGTGTTCCTCCTCTTTAATGAATCCATATTTAGTGGTATATTGCCCTTCTATTATAAAATCACTTTCACTGATCAACAAGGAGAAATTGCGAGGGGTAGCGCAGTTGGCCTAGGACCACGGTTTGCTCCCGGAGGTTGAGGGTTCGAAACTGCGCTACCGCACTGGGGCCACAGGGGATTTACCCGGCTCCCCCGGCCCGTACGGATTAGTCCAGCCCTTTGGGCTGGGACACCCTTCGTGATCAGAAAAAAATAATAATAATTGATCGACAAGGAGAAAGGAAAGCTATTTTCGGTGTATTTGTAATAAACTGATAGGACGTTCAAACAAAGGTTCAATTCATTGTGATGTTACCTTATTTTATCCTCATGCATGCACCTTTAGTCCTTGACATTGTTAAATATGCATATGGTTCCACATAATATGACATAACATGCACTTTATTTTTGAAGAGCTAAGGAATTAATATTTGGACTAAGTTTGATATTCAAATGTTTTAACCTCAGATATTCGTGAATGATTTTTTTTTTTTTTTTTAATTTGCGTTTGCAGTTCGGAATTTGGACATCTACCACTATGAAGATATTTGCATATCTTTATATTGGAATTGCTAGCAATTAAATATGTGGGAAACATATGGCTATCCGTTCTACAGCAAATAGAGTTGCATAGAAACCAAAACCAAGTTAAATCACTTTCTGCGTTTCTGAATTTCCCACCAAAAATTAATCTGGGCTATAGTACTATTGCTTGATCTCATTTTGTTGAGTTCTCAAGACACATCAACTTTAGTTAGCTGCCTACCTTTAATTGTCCATCAGAACAGGGTTTTGGGCTTCCCCTTTCTATCTTCTTGAACAGCTTTGCCAAGTGTTCCTATGTCACCTTCTAGGCTCTTTCTTCAACTTACCTGTAGTACGGTGTTTTGGCAGCAAGAGGAATCTGGATTTGAGCTACTGCTAACAACTAATGTAAATCAAGACAACTAGGGCCAGTTAGGGCAATTCATCACTTCCTTAGAGGGCAACTTTCGTGACAGATAACTGCTACAGGGTTCTAGCAAAACAGAAAACCAGTTTATGAAAGGGTTAGAGACAACTGGCCTTTTGAGGAGCTTCTCTTGAATGGATGAAGTTGCTGCTGTTCCGGTTTGACCTGATGGGGTTGAGGTATTATTGAATGAAAGAATTACAGGCTTAGGTATTATTTGGGTGTTGCTGCTTGCATTAAGTTTTATAGGCCCTTTCATGAAATCTCCTTCATATATAGGGGTTTCAACTTCCTGTTGGAAAGTGGAGTTCCAGGCAGGAGTGTGATAGAGAAGTAGCAGTTCGCAGTGAACAAATTCAGGAGGGATCGAATTTAGAGTGAACTATGTGATCCGTGTAATCTAGCAGACCCCAATATAGTTAGGGCAACACATCGATGATTCACTCCACACCATCCCAAACATAAAGCAGAATGAAATCTGAATTACTATTATTTTAAAGGGGACAAAACTATTATGGATGTTTGTTTAGAAACAAAAATTACCAGCCCACTTCCAGTAAGTCTGCACAGTCTTGATGCATCATGATAGAGTTCCTCGTCTATTGCATTCTGCAATGTAATATAACACGTAAGTGGAATTCATGTTGATGGAAGGTTCTCCTCATTTTTTTCATTCAGAGACTAACCTTCAATTGAGACATAACTTCAGCCACTGTGTCTTTTGATGTTGCTTCTGCGATAGCCTTTTTCAGTCTTGCAGCCTCCTCAAAGTCCTCCTTCTCAATCGCATCTTCAAGTTGAAACTGCAAAGGTCAGAGCAGTTAAAGGAAAAAAGCAAAAATAGTTCAACGCTGATTATTATTTGAAAAGGAAAATACTGAGTATGACTGCTTCTATTGTAATTATACTAATGTAATGGAAGGTTATGCTAGTATTTCACAACTATTGTAGGATAACTTACCATAACCCCTGAAGTAGTGAATTGGCTTTAAATGACAGTAAAACATCAGTTTGGTGATCAAAGAATACATGAAATATTGTAGTATTTTCAATTTATCTTTTAAACTCTTTCATAATTTTCAAATATGATTTAATGTCATAACCATTTCAAAAAAAAATTATAAATAATTTTCAAGTATGATCAATTAAAATAAAAATCAGAAATGGTCTAAAGTATATACTTCTACATCCAATCAACTAAACAATAAAGACCCAAATTCATTCATAACAAATGATGAAACCTGAAACTCAAAACCAGGAACCCAAGACAGCAGAAAATCAACTAAAATTAACCAGTATAAAATTCCATAAATACATACAAGGAAGACCCACAAGGAATTAAATCCTATAAACCCAAAAACACAAAGAATTGAAGAAAAAAGGAATAAAGCTATGTAATGAATATCCTAATTCAGGACCCCAGGTATATAAAAAATTTAAAAAAACACAAAAGAACTCTTCTTTTTTCTCTAGTTCTATAGACACAGAACAAGAGAGTCAAAACCCAGGTCCCAGACTCAAGAGGGAAACGGTACAATTATCTTAAATTACCAAATGGGTGTCCTAGAATTACGAAACAAAACTGGCCCACGAGTTCATAGACGAATAAAAACGTATTCTTTTCATCCTCCTCCTAAGAGAAAGAGGATATGGGGTACCTTAAGAACTGAAGAGAAACTCTCAGCCTGATCGATTTCTGAGAAATGGCGACTCCATTGATTCCAGTCCCATTCAGCCGACGTGCTACTGCTGCTATTGCTGATGCTGCAACGGAAAGGAAGATTGCTCGAAATCCTGGTGATCTTAGGTATGGGTCTGGGGAAAATCGATCCAACGACGACACTGGGATTCAAATCCTTCTTCGGAGACCAAAAATCGACAGCAAGATGATGTCTCCAAAGACGAAGATGGAATGGAGGCGCGTTCTGAGCACACCATGCATTCGCTAAAGCCATCTCTTCTTCTTCTTCTTCAGTGTTTTTTCTTGGCGTCTGGTTTTTGGGAGAATTTGTATGGATGGAGATTGTCGGAAAGTATAAACAGCAAATAAGAAGAGGTGGCGGAAGAGGATATAGGCAAGTATTGGAATAAATATACATGTTGGATATGATCTTCGAGGTGGGGCCCACCTTTGTTTGTCATCATTCTTTGAGATGTGAAATCTATTTGAAGTTGGGCCGTCGGTTGTTTTGGTTTTTGGGTTGATGCTGGATTGGAAGGAGAATGGGCGGTTGAGATTGTTGATTGTACTTAACTTTTTCTCCTCTTCGAATAATGCAATGGAAATAGAAGCAGCATCTTGTGGACGAGAGTATTCTTTACATAAAGACACCGTATCATGATATTTGAGAAAATTGGGCTGTTTTGATGGCTTTATATAAAAAACTTCCCTGCCCTTAAAAAGATATGCAAGACCACAGGATGGTGCCTTTCATGAGCTATGGATTTCACCCTATCCTCATGGTTGTCATGCATCATTTTATTTTATTTTTTGGCTGAAAGGCGATTTTATTGCAAGGGAAAGATTACGTGATACTAAAAGTAGAGGAATACAAAATAAAAAGCGGATTAACCGCCATAGACCCTCTATCACCAACCACTGTCGGTACTCTTCTGTGCAAAATCCTAAAGATCTCTTCGGAAGTTTTCGCCTGCAAATCATTATAACGGTGAGAGTGGTTTGCACTACGATAGGGAATGGAGGAAAAATTTTAGAGAGCCTATCCGCATCCTCATTTGCACTTCGCCTACATAACTGGGCTTTCCAAGACTTTATCTTGGCTAAGTCGTTCATGATTCGACGCCAAAAGGACATCAAGCTCCAAGGAAGTGACCCCCTCAAAAGAGAACGCATGCATCATTTTTGGCTTGTTGATTGAATCCCCTCAGAAGAGAAAGTTACAACTATATCTGGGATTCCACTGTCCCAAACATGCTTAGTGGTCTCAAGACAGAATGTTCCCTCAGGCAAACTGTGCTCCTCGTTTGTTTGTTTCCAGTTATTTATATATATAATTAATGTTCATGTATAGTAGTTACACATCATCACATTTATTTGCACTTAATTACGCTGAGAGTCGTAAAAAAGATGTGTGCAAAAAGGCATGTGATTGCATTTCTGATGGACTCCATCCACCACTTGTTTTGCCTAATCTTGTAGACTCGATGTTTGTAACCCAAACAAGTTAATTTGTTGATTAGACTAATAAACCCTAAAATCTTGAAGTTGATTGTCTTAATGACCTGCTCTTTTATTATGATTTTTAATAAATTTGAGATGTTGAAAACTCATAGATAAACATGATATGATGGCTTATCCGATTGTTCCTCGGACATTTGTAAATGCCATCATTCTTTACTAAAATTTCAAATTACCACAACCAAAAAAGCCTCAAAATGATCTTTGGAATTGTCAGAAATGGTCTAGGGATATCACAAACTGAATTTTGACGAATCAGTAAATGCAGGTACTGGCTCGACGGGGGTGGGTGGGATGATCATAGACCATAGAGGAGTAATGAAGTTGCCCTACTCAGGCTCCATTCAAGCCTCCCACCTACTTGAAGCCGATCTCCAATCATTGCTTCAGGGGGTTGCAATCTGCATCTCACATGGATACTCCAAAGTGATTCTGAAAGGGGACAGTCTAATTCTTGTAGACAGCATTACAGAAGAAGTAGTGCTCCAATGGTATTTCATGTTTGGGTGGAAAAAACTGTTGGAACTCCTCGTTGAATTGGATGTTTGGGAGATCAAGCATTGACGTCGGTCGGATAATAGAGTTGTGGATGCCCTTGCCAAGCTGCACTATTCCAACCTAAAGATCGTTATTGCTAAGATTCCAAAGGCTGCATATGGAAAGTATCAGATGGAATGAAAAGTTATTAGGGCTTCTGAAATAATTTCAATCCCAAATCCTGCTGTAATTAGAAATCCCTCGAGCCCAAGGGATCCTACCTTCGATCAATTATTAGAAAAACATGCCCGTGCCGATACAATCATAATGTTAAAATTTATAATAAAAAAAAAATTAACTTCATGATCAGTTTCTTTAAAATTAAATGTAAAAGGCTTTAGTCTGAGAGAGAGGAAAAAATCCATAAGAATTCAATACATAATACCATATAATTTAAAAAAAAAAACACAAGCCCATGAAAATTGAAGATTAATGATCGAGAAAACTAAAAAACAAAATCAAAACAAGCAAACAATATAAACTAAGAATAAAATCCAATGAAATTTGAAAGACACATAGAAATAAAACATATAAATGAAAATCCATAATCAACTCAATAACATAAGCAATTTAAAAGGGGGAGTATGCTTATGCATACTTCCCTCACCATATGGTGAGAGACATTTCCCTTTTTGGAAATTTTGAAGTACAAGTGCACATCACCCTATGTACTTTAAAACCTCATTTTCAAGTACAACCGTAATCGCTGGCTATAAGCGCCTCATGGATTGCATCACCCGTGGGGTCAAGGTCAAAACCTAAGCATCAATCAGATCTAAGGATCTGGCTAGGCACCATATACAGATAACACATGATGTATGCATCAAAGAGAATAGAGACAATCATATAATCATAAGAGCAACAAGGAAACACAACTAGGCAATTGAGCATTAAATAGCAGTTTAGAATCAGAAATATAAGTAATCTAATCTAACATATATCAATATGGCACATTCACGTAAGCTGGATATCGCGGCATATTATGCCGCGACCCTCCCATACTGTAAACAATCGCGGTGGGGAATATAAAATAACCGTGCAAGGGATAACAATCCTAATGATAATAATATATATATAAAACACCGATCACACTCATTTATCGCACCAATCACACCCCTTTATCAGATTAGATCGGACCCGGTATCACACCGTCCGTCTAACCATAGCTCATCATGATAACTCTAGTCACAATCAAATATAGCTCCTACCAGTTATGATCAGTCAACAGGTTAAGCTTAGATTAACTGAGTGAATGTATAGTGCCGACCCATGGGAACAAATACAGGTCTGTGTCTGTCTAGGCTTACATTGCATGAACAAGGTCATAACCATGTCTCTAAAAGGTTCAAGTATAATATTATGAGACACAGCCCAATATCTAAGTCCAAGCCCAATCACCATTGGATCCACACTAGGCCCACAACCATGGCCCTAGTTTATAACAATACAAGTAGCCAATCCATACACATTCACAACTATACATCATGACCAACCTCTTCATTCTAAGGTACCATACACCTAACTTAGCCCATATGAGGGCCCGCCTAGCCACAGACACGGGTTATTTATCACCAATCACATCGTCGGGTCACCACTACGTATTCCTAGGTTTAGGTCCTCCACTTTCCCTTTAATTAACAAGCTTATAACAATAACAAGGATATAAGAGAAGAACAATGTGTAAAATCCTCCAAACAATAGAATCAAGTGGAATAAGACAAGGGTCCAACCTAGGTAATGGTCCACTCTCAGGTTCAGGGCCACATCAGATAATTAGATCCCTAACTGTAGTCTCAGATGCCAAAGAATGTTACATTTGGTGCTCCTGAAGTTATAAACATCACTAACTACATTTAAGGGTTGAATCACTGATAAATCCTGTGAGGCCCCACCCCTTGTGGGCCCTCAGTTTGAATTAAATAATAATTAATAAAGTATTTTCTACTTTAATATGCTAATTATTAGGAATTAGTAGTATAGTTTATAACATTCCTAAGTCTTAGAATGTAGCTTTTATCTAATTTTTAGTAGATTTTGATTATATTAGGATTTAATTATCATTAGAATTAATGGGAAGGGCTTTGAGGGTTAGAACATTCTAGAAACTCATCTAAAGACCTAACTATTCATGGCCCCATTTCATTTTCATTTACAACCAAATTACCCTTTTGGTAATTAGCCTAAACCCTAAGTTATAAAACCCAAACTATTGCAAACATTAGCCTAAACCCTAATTCCCACTCATCTCTCTCAATTACCCTATCTTCTTCCCCAAGCAACTCTAATTCCCCAAAATCCCAGCACAAGGAGGCTAAAAACCACCCCAATTTCATCAACAACACTAGTAAAAGCTTGGAATTCTCTTCTCTCTCTCTCTACACTATCACAAATTCTGAATTGAGGCAAGTACCCTATGCAATTTCACTAGATGCATGCTTTCTTCCTTGTTTCTGTAATCTTAATTCAATTAGATGATAATGCATGATTAGATCTTCTTTTAAGCCTGTTTTCATGGAAAAATGGTCATTGATGGATGGGTTCTCCCATTTGGAAGATCAATGGCCCGGTTGGATGGTGGATGGAGATTATTGGAGTGCTTTTGTGTTTATTCTTGTTTATATGATATATGGAGGTGATTGAGGATGAATTGAATGAGAATTGGATTGAAATAGGAAAAATCCCAGAAATCTAGAATTCAGCTATCTGCGTGTACCCGGTCGACCGGACCCTGTCTCGGTCGACCGGGCACACTATAAAGTCAAGAAACCAAGTCCCTGTTATTTTTCCTGAAAATGTGCACAGACAGTGTACTCGGTCGACCGGACTCTGTCTCAGTCGACCGGGCACACATGAACTTGCAGGAAATAACTGAGACCTGAATTTTCTCAGACATACAGAGTCTTGTCCTGTGTACCCAGTCGACATCACGGCCATGATGTAGACCAGATACACAGAGAACCCTGCGGGACCCCCCAGATGCTTGACACCAGGTCCCAGTAGACCCGGTCGGCATCACGGCCATGATGTCGATCGGGGACACTATAGGATGTCGACCTGGGAGGTCAACATCCAGTTCACTCGGTCGACATCCTAGGGTATGATGTCGACCGGGCAAACTGTGAACAGTGAGATTTTCCAAACTTCCGTATTTGTGATGTTTGATCATTTGTGGGGTCCATTGACCATCCAAATAGCCTCCCATCAAGTGTGCCACACACTAATCAATGGCATGGCTCAGCCTTGACTCGTGGGGTCCACCAATTGAGGTTTTGGGAATTGAATCGTCAATGATTCGACCCTTAATTATAGTCCATGGTGTCCACAACTTCAGGAGCACCAGATTTATTATCTTTGACACCTGAGACTATCATTAAGGATCCAATCACGTGATGAGGCCTGAACCAAGAGTGGACCGTTACCTATGATTGGTCCTTTGTCTATTTCCACTTGATTCCATGTTTTGAGGATTTCTTGTGTTGTTCTTCTCTCTTATCCTTATTGTTGTCTTAAACTTGTTAATTAATGGAAATTGGAGGACTTGAACCTAGGATTACTTAGTGGTGACCCTATGTAGTGTATGGAGATAAATGACCCGTGTCTGTGGCTAGGCGGGCCCTCATACGGCCTAAGGTTGGGGATGTGAAACCATAGCATGAAGAGGTTAGGATAAATGGTTTGTTAGCTCATTGTGTATGAGCATGGGATGAATACTTGTGCAATGGATATGGTATGGTACTTGTGTTGCCTCAGGCCACGGTTATGAGCCTTGGAGTGGATCCAATGATGTTGGATTTAGATATTGGACTGTGTCCATGTTGTTGTACCTTGACCTCTTAGAGACTTGGTTAGGACCTTGCTTACGCAAGATAAGTCTGGACAGACACAGACCCGTACTTGTTTTCCGATTCGGCACTAAACATTTACTCAGTTGTTCTAAGCTCAGTCAGTTGACAGATCATCTCCGGTAGGGGCTATATTGGTTACTTAGAGCTATCATGATGAGTTGTAATTAGACGGACGGTGTGATACCCAGTCCTGGTTAATCTGATAAAAGGGTGTGATCGGTGCGATAAAGGGGTGTGATCGGTGTTATATATTGTATGTTATTATTATTTCAGGGATGTTATCCCTTGCATAGTTATTACCCTTTCCCCATCACAAATTGTTTATGGTATGTGACGTTTACAGTACGGGAGGGCCGCGGCATAATATCCTGCGGTGTATTTAGCTTGTGCGAATGTGCCCTTTGTTGCCTGATTAGATTTGATACTTTATCTTTCTGACTCTAAACTGTTTATTACTGCTCAACTGCCTAGATCATGTTTTCTTATTACTCTTATGATTACGTACCTGTCATTACTCTGTTTTGTTGTATACATCTGGTGTTATCTGCATATGGTGCCTTGCCAGATCCTTGGATCTGACCCATCTTTGGTGCTTAGGTTCCGACCATGATCCCGCGGATGACGCGTTCTACGAGGCGCCTGTAGTTGGTGACTACGGGTGGGGGCCGATTGACCAAATGGTCGAGCCGGAAAACGGAGTACCTGCATAGGGGGACTGAGTGCAGCTTATTTTGGACTCTGAGAGTATTTTTGTAGTGAGACATGGGTAGATAGCATTATATGTATAAACACTTTGATAACTGTAGGCGATAAAAGTATCACCCACTTAGATTAGAATGTAGAATTTGTGGATTAGGGAATACCGAACGCCGAGGACCTGAAAAGGGAAAGAAAATGGCTTGGGTCAGAGCCCTTGGCTGCTGTGAGCCGAAGGCACTCCGATGCCTGAATTAGTTCTGGAAAAACTAAGCAGAAGGAGGAAAAAGAGAATGAAAGTTTGAGTAGTGGTTCACGTATTGGAAGTTAGCGTACCTTCATGGGGCTGATCCCATGTATATTTGTAGACCATTACTTGTTCATTCTTCTTTGTGAGTGGGGGTAGGTTGGATAAGGTCTCATCGGGCCTTACCCTGACATTTGGTGGTAGGTAAAAAGGGTACATCCCATCAGAAACTTACTTGCTTTCGATCAGCTGATGTTAAGGGATGATAAAGCCAACTTCTTATCGCCATAAATGAGCGATCCTATCGCCATAAATGAGCGCCCTATCTGTCAGGGCGCGCCCGTACTTCCCATAGGAGCGTGATGACTCACTCTTTGCCTTCAGTACTTTTACAGGGACCAGGAATGATCTGGCTGGGCTGGCACTTACGCCGAGCAACTGAGCTGATAAACGCTGGGCTGGCACTCTTAACCGAGCTGCTGAGCTACCGGGCGGGGAGCCTCTTGAGCCAACGCTTCTTACCGAACCGCCGAATTGCTGGGCTGTGATTACCGAGACCGAAGTGATGAGCTAGTGCATCACCGTGGTTCTCACTTAATCTCATCATTACGGTATTTTATCCACACAATAACTACACTTGAGATTTATATTAGACTTCCGCATTGTTACATCTGATTATTTACATGATACTATTGTTTCCGCTATCTTTTTGTTACGCTTCCGCATTTCAACTGTTGATTATGTTATTGTGCCAAAAGTTTAAAATTTGACCTCACTGCGGAATACGATCTTGGAAGTTCTCGGATTTTCCGGGAAGTAGCGCGCCAACTTCGGGTACTTTAGCGTTATCTTCGGTATTCGGAATTGGGGCGTTATAATTTCAATCCCAAAAACCTATTTGGTGGTCCCCACGAGTCAAGGTTGAGTCATACCATTGACTCGTGCTTGGTACATCAATGGAAGTCTATTTGGATGGTCAATGAGCTCCACAATTGATCAAAATCTCAGAAGAGCCGAAGGCTGGAAAATCACTATACACAGTGTATCTAGTCGACCGAACACAAGGTCCGGTCAACCGGGTACACTGGGAAGTCAGGATGTTGACTCCCAGGTCGACCCACTGTTCAGTGTGCCCGGTCGACCGACTCAACCTCTTGCCTGGTTGATCAATAGCGCACACTGGGAACCTTAGTCAAACACACCTGGCAGGCATGGCTTGACTCAGGGATTCACTGTGTGTCCGGTCGACCTCTTGGCCTGGGCGGTTGACCGCACACACTGAATCTCTAAAAAAAGGAATGTCCAGCTCCAATTCATTCCATAGAATCCCCTTGTGCCCCGTCGACCCGGAACAGGGTCCAATCGACCGAGCATACTAGATTCTGGAACTGAGGGGAAGTTCAGCTGTCAATTAGTTCCCCTGTGAATCTTGTGTACCCGGTCCACCAAGTACATGGTCCAGTCGATCGGGTACACTATTCTTGTAAATTTCACAGAGTCTTAACTGAGACTTGAATTTCCTGGTTTTCAGTGTCGCTGGTCGACCCCACTACAGGCAGGTCGACCGAGTACACGTGCTTGGGCAGAAATTCCAGTTTTATGAAATTCAATCTCTTTAATCCAATTTCCAATGAAAACAACTCTAATCACTTCCGTTCATCATAAAAACATCACTAAACAAGAAAAATACTCCAGTATTCATCCCGCTATTCATCCTTAGGCTATTGATCTTCCAAATGAGAGATCCCATCCATCAATGACCATAAATCCATAAACAAAACTCAAATGGTAGATCTAAGCATACATACATATGTAACTGAATTGAAATTGCAAAATAAAATGAAGGAAGCATGCATTCTAAGTTATCCAGTACAGGGTACTTGCCTCAATTGAAATTGTAAAGAGAATTGACAAAAAATATGAGAAATCCAAGCTCCTAGGAGGTTGATAATGCAATTGGGGCTGATCTCTTACTCCTTCTTGTGTTGAGATTTGGGGAATTAGTGTTTTTTGGGGAGAGATAGGGAAGATAAGAGATGAGAGTGAATTATGGCTAAGTTCATTTTATTGCAATAGTTAGTATATATAGGTTAGGGTTTAGGACAATTACCAAAATGGTATTCTAGTTTAAATGAGGGAGAGGATAAGGCCATGGGTGAATGGGTCTTTAGATAGGGATTCTAGAAGTTTCTCTAACACACAATATCCTTTCTATTAAGATTAATTACTAGCTAAGGCCTAATCCAACTAAAACCTAAATTAAATTATAATGAACACCCTATATCTATAAGGAAATAAATAAAAGTCTAATCCTAAGACTTAGGAACATTAAAAGAATATTCTACTAAATTCTATTAATTAGTATAATAGGATAAATAATATAACATTAATAATTATTTAAATTAAATTGAGGGCCCACAAGGGGTGGGACCTCACACACCCTTTCTCCCCCGTCTAGTATGCATGGTATCACATCAGTTACATGGAAAGTTTTCCACATCTTCTTTGGCTTCACGCTGTTGTCGCGAGTTTTTCCTTTTTAATAATATTTTCATTTTTTTATTAATTATGAAACTTATTATTTTTGTTGATCAATTCCATATATTATATATTCATTTGAGTTTAGTTTTATTGTAAAATGGTTGTCATAGAAAATTAATGACTATATAGGAAATTATATAAAATAGTTATTTCAAAAGTTTGATCATCTATGCTTAAAGTACAATGCATAAGTATGAAAATAATAACAACAGTATTTTATAGGGGTCAATATTCTAAAAATATAGTTACTTTTATAAATACCTCGTAGATAAATTCCAATTCTCGGTCAATACTCCAAAGTGGGGCCGGGTCCCTTCCTCATTAATTAATTTAAAGTTTTTATTGTTAACTATTAATAAAAAGATGCTTTGTGGTGTAGTAATTGGGTCGTTCTTTTGAAATCCATGTTGTCCTGAGTTTGAGTCTTGTCACAGACCTGACCTAATTTACCTTGAACTGACCCATTTACTAGGGTCAAAGTAAATTAAATTGGTAAATTGGATGAGTCAAAATCAATTGGAGCGAATTTGAACTGATTTCAATTTGAAACCACTTCACTTCATATATAATATAATAACAAGATTTAGAGATTCTTGTCAATTTTAGGGAGAGATTGGTGAGAGATTTAAGGGATTTAGAAGGTACTTTAAATTTAGAGTTTTTAGTGGTTTAAACCTAATTAAGCAAAAACATATGGAGAGAGAGAGAGAGAGAGAGAGAGAGAGAGAATTTATTATAAAGAGTTGAAACGATTTATCATTAAGAGACCGAGTTGAAAGTGGTTTAAACCAAATTAATAGGGTGGTCTTATCAAGAAAAAAACATATCGAAAGAGAGAGGGAACGTTCATGTAAAAACTATTAAAGGGAGAGGGAACGTTCATGTAAAAACTATGTGATGGTCAAAACGGTTCTTATTAATTGCTGATATTAGTGGGAGGTCAAAATTAGAGAATGGTCAAAATCAAATTTGAAATTTGCAATGAAATCGGCAATCGAAACCATTTCGTTTCATATTTAATAATTGTAGTTAGGCCTTTTATTTGCTCTTATTTGTTTTATGAACTTAACCTTCTAAGCAAAAGAAAAAAAGAAAAAAAAAAAAAACCCGAGGACAAGCCTCATCATATTCGGAAAAAAATCCAACATCCCAAAAACATGTCAAGAATCCTAAAATAAGCCTTGTACTTTGATAAGAATTTCCGAAAATAGTTTGGTATATTGGGAATTTATGGACGTGATGTTATATCTTGCCCCCTTGCATTTGCAAGTACCATATTTATTTACCATATATCCAAAATCCCAACCGCCTAAAATGTATCACATGACCTTTTGACATTTTCATTTCTTTGCTTTTTGTTAGAATTTTTGGATGCCTAAGTGCATGGGAGGACTAAAGACTTCCACATGTTGAAAAACTTATAAACTCTTTAAATAGGAATTCTTTGAATTCTAATAAACAATGACACATTTTCATAAATCTTTTTTTGTTTTCTTTAAAAATATAATTCTTCATGTATTTGGTGCGAAATAAATTTGGGGAAGTGTAATTCTGCCACGTCAGCATTTTCCGCAGCAGAAAAA
Source organism: Persea americana (assembly GCA_029852735.1). Lineage (NCBI taxonomy): Eukaryota > Viridiplantae > Streptophyta > Magnoliopsida > Laurales > Lauraceae > Persea > Persea americana. The sequence goes on from CM056815.1 coordinate 72,178,366, forward strand.
CTTCCTCCCTGTATTTAAGGCACGTTTCCTCAGTCTTCCTCGAAATCGTGTGAAGCTCAGGCGAAAAAAACCCGATCTCCATTGACGATTTGAAGCCGTCTCCCTCTTCTCCGCTCTTCCTCAATCTGATCTCAGAAACCCATCCCTCTTCATCTTGCGCCCCCCCGCCCCCGCCCCCCCGCCCCTCCTCTCTCTCTCTCTCTCTCAATCCGCCTCCATCTCCACCCCTCTCTCTCAATCCACCTCCATCTCCACCTCTTTCTCTCTCAATACCATCTCTGGCTCCATCTCCATTTCCATCTCTACCGCAACAGTACAATCAAATCGTAATTCCAGCCCTAATCCTAAAATCAAGTTCAAACCTTATCCAAATCCAAGGATTGCCCAAGGTCTCCATCTCCATCTCCATCGTCCCTGTTGGCAAGCAAGTTCTCTTGTTTGCAGAAAAGAACATATTTTTGTGATGGGTTCTTTCTCAGGTATGTTGTGGATTATGTTGGAATTTGGTTTTTCTACTCTTTGGGTATCATTGTCGTGTTCCTATTCTTCTTTTTAATTATGTTGAATTTGGTTATTCTCCCATTGTTGGATTCAATTTTTGTTGAATTTGATTTTTCTACAATTGTTGATAATTGCTCTGTGTAAAGTGAATTGGGTAGAATGGATGAGGAATCCACCGTTGCACCAAACATGAAAATTACCATTTCAACAAAAATTTTTTTTTTTTTGCACCAAACACAGAAAACCTTTTTCTGTGGTATTCCTTTCCCACAGATTTTACTTACGTGGCAATTTCTCCTTTCCACAGAAAGTACGTCCACACAAACGTGCCCTTAGAGGTTTAGAATTTCCAAACTCGGGTTTTCACAGTTTTATGAAAAACAGAAATCTTTTTCCCTGAGAATTTGGTTACCTGTACAAATAAATGCTCTTTAGACGTCTAGATAGAATCACTCTCACACGAGTTGGGCCTGGTGTCATGTTCATCACTCATAAGATACATGAGTGGGGAAATTTTATAAAGCTCTATGTTGAGGCCCACCTATTAAACATTTCCACCACTATGGATTCATCTAGCCCATTGGAAAACTCTATATAAGTTTCCATTTTAAATTCTTTTCTTGGGCTATGATGGGTTACTAGTATAGTACATTTGGGACTACCCATCCACTCAGGGTTCCATGGATGGATGATCATGTGAGATCACTAGGGCCTCTCTTATTTCTAACATATTATAGTATTTTGTAAACTTTCAATTATATTTATCATTTGATTTGATTAAAGTATAGGTTTAACCCTCAGAAACACACCTATTCAAGATGCGGGACAAGTAGATGAAGAAGATCAGAGACTGGGGATAGGTTCATAGCTCCTGCTTGAATTGAATAGATTTTTACCCCATACCTACTGGAGGAAAGGAAAAAGAGCAAAAACGCAATCAAATTTTTCTTTCATTTATCGAAGTTTGAATAGCTTAGAAGGCTTTACAATTCTTAGGAAAAAAAAAAAAAATATAACACTAAGTTAATTTAGACCATTTGGGTCTAAAGGCAGGTAGTCCCATGAAAACCATGGATCTATCGTGCACTATTTACTTTATCACGTAAAAAAAGTGACTTGTGGTAAAGTTTATACCATATTTAGACTCTCCAAAAAAGAGTGGTAATGGGCCCACTTTTCACAACACCTGCCCCATCCCTCCTTTTGGTGAAAGGTAGCCCTGAAAGACGATCGCTCCATCCCTTCTTCACTGCTGTAAGCGTCTCTCTCTCTCTCTCTCTCTCTCTCTCTCTGTGTTGTCCCATGTCGAAACCCATAAAAGCCCTAAAATTGGTTCTTGTTCAAAGGGTTCAATTCAGTTTGTGACACTCCTTTTAGGGATTGATTGCTGGAATTGCAGGAAAATGGGATGCAAAACCCCGATCTCTCTTCATCTTTTTTGTTCCATCTCAATTTTAAGTGCATTTCCAATATGTTAGGGTTTCTGAGAACCATATCTATTGTATTATCGACCTGAATTGTAAATGGCTTCCTTTTATTCGAAAAAGATCCAATCTTTGCAATTTGTGAAAACAATAGGAAGTGTTATTCTTTTCCATGATTGGTGAACTATCAGTAATCATCATTTTCTTTATATCAGTAATGATCATTGTAGTTCTTGATCTGATCAGTTTTTGTTTGATTATGTTATGTTTTATTTACTTTTCTTCTGTATTTGATTTTGAAGTTTTGTGGTTGTTAAGTGTCTGGATTTGTGAGAGTAAGTGTTTCAGTTCTGATTTGAAGAATTTTTTTTATCCGGTCATGGCGTCCAGGGGAGGGAGACTAGCTGGCCTGGGATGGAGAGGGAGATCAAAGATGACTAGGCGCCCATGGGTTGTTGAATATTGAGAAATTGAGCAATGTGTGGGATTTGGGGTTCCTTGATTTGGTGAGATTGGATGAGTATTTTAAATGAACTAGAGTCTAGAGTTTTCTTCAATCCCACAATCAATGGTGGTAGTGTCACGTTATATATGCCATTGCCCATTTAGGATGAGATATTAAAGAAAGCACAATGTTCTTCTTGCTTTAATTGTGGAGAGAGACCTTATGGTATGGAAGCACTGTTGATATTGAAAATACATAACTTGGTTTTTGGTAAGAACGCAATGTTGGTTTTAGGGGTTTTGAATACTCTGTTATCTGAATTTCTATAAATGTTCAAGAAAAACACTTACTCTTGGAAACCTCAACATCATGGTTATACATTGTTTTGTGGTGAATTATACGTTGTTATGTGTATGAGTCAGTCATTTTTTATATGATGATTTTCCTGATCCACTTTCTGAAGCTTGGATATAGACTGGTTGAAAGTCATTTTAATTATTTAGGCACCACACATATTACTTCTTCTTCTTCTTCTTCTTCTTCTTCTTCTTTGGATATGTACTAGTTTTTATCTTTGACCAATGTCCGCCCCAGTCAAACGATAATCCTGGGTCCACCACTTATTTTATTTAAATAGTGGTGACTGAAGATTAGTTTCCCACTTTATTCTTTCAAACAAACACGATAAAGGAAGAATATGTAAGATTAAGTCAACTCTACTACTTGCTACAAACCTGCCCTAAAATAAACTCAGTTTGAGTTTTAGCACTTATTTACATATTGTTGTTTTGTATACTTTCAATTATTATTTTTCATTTGATTATAAACAATATAATAAGAATTAGGCCTTTTAAATTTTTTGAACTGGCCTAAATGCCTTTTACCCTTTCTCTCTTGACATTGTGCATTTTTTTTTACCCAAAACCCTTCTCATCCATCTCCATCTCCCCTGCAACTCTTCTTCTCTAAATTAAAGGTTCTCACAACTTCCCTTGTTGTCGCCTTCGTTTTCCATCAGCACTATCAAAACCGTCTCTCTGGTAAGTATTATTAGGGTTCTTCTTCTTCTTCTTCTACACCTCTCTCTATCTTTATCTCTCTTTTGCTCAATTAGAAAATCAAATCATTCACCTTATGTAGCTGTTTAACAAACTCATACAGATCATAAAGAAAACTTGACACAGATAGTGTAGTATTTAAGATTCAGGTGGACATATCACCATCAATGTATGCAATAGATGAAAACAGTGAAAACAATGTGAGATTTCTGTGATGAGGTTTCTACAGTGAAAACAGTGATCAATGGTTTATTGAGTGATCATCCTGCAATAGAAACAGTAAGATTCTATGGCGCAAAAGTAAAATTGTTATCATTGTCCTACCTTTTGGGTTGCTCCCCTTCATTGAGGTTGATCAACTAGGCACAACCACTATTTTTTTCCAAGCATATGCAGTAAGTAGCATTTGTGCAATTGGAGTAGATTTCTGCATTCTGGCTTTCCTGTATTGTCTTTGGGGAGTTGTCACCATTTCACATGCTTTCTTTTTTCCTTACAACAAATAGGAGATGAAATGTTTGGAAGATCATGCCAGGGGTAGACTTGGTCAAGAGCCTGAAGCATATGGAATGTTTGAAATATGAGGTTTTTTTTTTTTTTTTTTTTTTTTTTTTATATATTTTACCAAACAATCTAATTGTAAATTAGAACTTAAATATTAGAGCCCTTTTGTTTTAGACCTTAATCTAATTTTCTATAATTAGATTAGACTAGAGTTTCCAAAGGGCCCCTAACTAAATTTCACTTTACAGAAGATGGGGTTATAATACGATTGATGATATGAAACATGGCCGAAAACAAGTGGGCCTAAATTTGTCCATGGCCAGTATAAGATGGGGCATTTACTTTGGCCATTTATATTTTTACTTGGCAGCCCTTGCCAAGGATCTATGATGCCCAGATACGGCATGGATACGGCAGGGACACTTCATGGGCACGGTAAGGACACGGATTTTACATATAAAAAGTGAAGTATCGGATACGATACGACACGATACGTTGCCCCTTTTGAAGTATCTGTGCATCATAGCCAAGGATCCATAAGAACTTCTCGTGAGCCCCAACCTCACATGATCCACACGCACTCAATTGTGGGAAAAAAAAAAAACCTAGAACAAGCTAGCAGTGTGTGCACTTGTCTGCCCCCTCTTTTTTGTGCGGGAGAAGAGGCGGAAGAAGAAGAGGAGGGAGTAAAGGAGAGAAGAAGAAGAAGAATAAGAGCAGAAAGCAGCAGCAGCAGTTAGCTCTCTCTCTCTCTATATATATATATATTCTACTATCTGCGGATTGCAATATCTCTCTTTTTCTGTCTTCTGAGTTTCTTGGCCGCTATATTCATTACGGTTTATGATGGCCAATATTTTGGTGAATTTGGTGGGATACGGACCATTACTGATTTATAAGTAAAACCTATAATACTTGGATACTTGTACAAGCCCAACGTATCTATATTGGACTGATACGATACTTGTATTGGTATCCGATACTGCACTGACCCTTCTAGGGTATAAGTTTATCATATCCTACTCAGGAAGTCCATTATTCCATTTAGTTCTTTAAACTTTCTTACTTCTCAACCTAGAAAATGTTAGAAAGGAACATAAACAATGATAATTTGATTAATTCAAACGTGATCTAAGGGAAAAATCGGGACACCAGTATCCGTATCCGTGTCCTAGATTTCCTAAAGTGCAGAGTAGTATCTCTTATCCCCGTAACCATGTCCATACCTGTATTCGTATCTGGGCATCATAGAGTAAAACATCTATGTGGTAACCACCAACACCAAATTATGTATTGTCGGTTAAGCTTTATAAGAGCTGGTACTTTAAACCATTATTCATATAAGAAAGTCTATAAGATGAGCAGAACATTCATCACACTCAATGGTGTGGGTACATAAGAAAGTGATGTGGTTCAATTTGAATTGCCTGCTACAAGAAGAATAGATGGTAAGTATACTTTTATTATCTTACGGGAATCCATGTAGAATCCAATATTGTATTGATTGGCATCACCACCCAAAAACATCAATCAAACTTGAAGAAAATAATTACTTTAGGGTTCCATATCAATCCTTTGTTTTGCTAATGTGTCAGCCACATTGTTGGCCTCCCTGCCCACATGAGAGGAGACCATCTGAAGAGGAACAGATATGGCCTAAATCTCATTTGGGGCATGGTTGTGTAATGCTGGAAACTTGTGTTATGTGGACTCAAGATAAAATAGTCCATTTTTTCCTCATTCTACACAGAAAAACATCGCACCAAACCATGGAAAAGTAGTAGTCTACAAAAAAGTTGAATATTTTTATGTGGAATTGGTCTTATACATACATGCCCTCAAAGAAAACTGAAATTTCCAAGGAATCCACTTTAGTGGACACCTAGGCAATCACATTTGCCGCCATTAAACTTTTTTTTTTTTTTGATCGGTTACCACCATTAAACTTCTAGCAAAGGATTGCTGCTAGAAACTTTCAACACCATTGACGTACAAAATAAGCATTGAATGCATTATAAAATGATATACATGAACCACTGCATTCATTTTTAATGTAATTTGTTTTTCTTTTGTTCAGTGAGCTCTTTGGCAAACTGGGGATTGTGAAGTGCTAAACAAGAAGAGATAGCAGTTTAAAAATACTCTTTCTTTCCATGGAGAATGCCAACCACCTATGTTGTCCCACCAACATCATCCTTTTTGTCATCTCTATATTCATAGCTCGTGTTGCATATGTATTATATTGGAGTGGCAAACCCCTTCGCACCTTAATAAGCCAACCCATGTGCGCTCTTATCATTCTGGGTTCAGGTATATTCATTGCACCATTGCTATTGCCATCATTGATATGGTTGTAGTTGCCAACGTAGCTGTAATCATTAATTCTACCAATGTAGGAGGTCATACTGCGGAGATGCTTAATCTTGTAGCTGTGCTTCAGAAGGACAAGTACACCCCTAGATTTTATATTGCTGCTTTAACTGATAATATGAGTCTCCAAAAGGCTCAGGTATTGGAAGAATCATTGGCTCATCAGGTACTCTTCATTAGCTTTTAGACTCACACCTGAATGGCACTGTTGCTTTTCTTAGCTGTCTCATTTTTTATCATTCCATCTATCTATACAGGCAGCTTTATGGTTTTGGTAAATAAATAAATAAACTCTAATTCACAGGGATATTTTTGATCCCACGGTCTATACTGACAAACGCGATCACGTTGTAGACTTTCTTTTTTGATTGGCCTCTCATTTCTGATTGCAAATCTACAATTACCCCTAATAATTTGTTTGCCTCGAGCAATGCTGTGAGCCACTGTTGATTCTCTTCGAAAGCAATGTGTGACCACCGTCCTTCAAAACTAAATGCAGGTGGCACCAGTTTCCTATTTACTTGACACTTGAACCAAACAGACCAGCTGACGATCTCTTAATTGTAACTTAAACAATGAAGTGAACACCAATGAAATTGAGGAGAGACTTAAGTAAGCCAAAGTGCAGTAGGCTGCAGAAAAATATATGAATGGTCCTGCAATTCTTCATTTGACCAACATAGACCTATATTTGGTATGGCAAAGTTTTCTCTTTAAATGATTGAGAATTTATATCTTATTGTTTGCAATTGTCCAACAAAGTGCCTTAAACTTGGGTTTGGTGATCTTACCAAAGCCAATCTGAAAGAAGAGTGGAAGAGGTAATAGTTGATTAGGACATGGACTTACAGGAGGAAGATGATGCAGCAGCAATACCACATCGTCACAACCAGGCTTGTGGGCCACATGTGGGACCCATGAAATTCTGATTGTTAATTGTTATTAGTTTTATTTTTAGCAAAGAGTGTAATTGGAATTAGGTTTCTAATTTGGATAGGATTTTTATTCTTGTTTCCTAGTTTGATTAGGATTGATTTCTTAGCCCCTAAGTTTCTTTTATTATAAATATAGCATTGTAGAGATCAATGATCTTATAGATTTGAGTTAATAGAGTTTTCCCTTTGTGAGCTTATCGTTGGAGAGTGTCTTCATCGTGTGATTGTTCCATTGGAAGTTTGGAACCCTAATTGTGCCACGGCACTTGCGATCGTATCTACGATTGCATCAGAAGATCTACAAGGATGAGTTATTATTCTTTGGAAGTATTGGTATCAACTTCGATGGATTTCTTTTAGAGTCTTTTTTTTCCCTTTCTCAGTCAAATTTGCCTGGTCAAATAAAAATGCTTACTGTCAGATGAACCTTATGTGGGTTCATCAGTGTTAGCTTTTGAATTACTGGTGGTTCAATCATGGATTAAAGTTTTCAAGTGTACATGTCAACCCCAATTTCAAACTTCAACTGGCAATTCATAGATATGTGGTAATGGCCCTGTGGCCCATTTTGAACTTAATTACCTGAATCCCAATCAACAGAAACATGTATGGATTACATCAAGTATCAGTTCAACTAGCGTAAAGTGCCCGTGCTAAGCACGGGAAATGTATGTCATAATCTTAAATATCCGTTTGATGAAATTTACAGGTAGAATTGAGCACTGGTAGTATATAGTATACATAGCAATCATAAACTCTAGAAAATGAGTATTTGACCTGTTAATGGTGTTGTGAATACCATTTTTAATTTAAGGAAACACGATACAAATGTAGATAGGCAGTAGATCCTCACCTTCTTGATCAATAATTCCTTCATAAAGTCATACGGCTATTTTTAAAAATGCATGATAGTATTGAATAAAGGTGGTACTGTAGTTGAGTGAACTCCATAATAGAAGGTGGTACTACAAGGCCATTGATGTAAAGGACAATAGAAAAAAAAATGTCATCATTGTTACATGGAACACACTGCTACTGAATAAGTTTTCAACTTATTGGGGCTCTCTGTAGTGATAGTGAGCTCTGCTTCTGAAGCTCTAGGTACCATTTCAATAGGTAAGAGGGAAGGCATGTCTAAATAAAGAGAACAAAAATCACAAGTGCTTAGAATGTTTTGGCAGAACATATTTTATACATTTTAAAGTACATTGTTGGGGTAGTACAGAAAGTAAAAATCACACATGGTGGGATATTATTTTTCTATATACAATCCCTTCAAGTCCATATTAGACATAGCAACCATATAATGACAAATTGTCGAAGAAAGATTCAAATTGGTTGGAGTTTCAAATAAATTGCAAATGCACCTTGGAACATAGTTGCTGGAGTATATTTGATAAAGAAATTAGCATAAATATGGAAATGGATATGTTAAACAAAATTTGGAATCATTGACATTAGAGAAAAGAGGAAGTGAAGTAGAAATCTACAACTATTTTAGATGTCATACAGTATTCTAGAGCATTGGACTGACTGTGCACTCATTTTGGATGGTGAAAATTTGTCGGCATATCTTTTGATCCCACTCCAAAAACACATGGTGGTGCCCACTTTATGGTTCATCTTAGTGGACCATAAGAAGAGGGACCCTCCCAGTTCAATCATTTAAATTTTGCATGTCTGACAACTAACATTTCTTTGAGTGCAACCCTCCTAAGCGTGGCATAGTCCTATTCTAGACACTTTTTGCCCACACTAAAATCTAAGAACCTTTTCATCAAGGTCAGTTACAAATGCCGAAACAATGTTGGCCGCTTATGCCTAGCCATTTGACGTTAAAATGGTTGTAAACAAATCCAATAGAAGCTACGGCACTGAGCCAAGTTCTTTCTATGAAGACTATTGGTTTGTTCACATTCTTCCAAACTGATATCCAACTTCCTCATAATGCAATTGGAACTCAATTGCTATTTTCTCCGTGTTCCCATCTCTTTATCAGACACACATTTGCAAATCTCTGCTGCAGGATTGCTGCAGTGGGATCATGTGATGGTTAATGGAATGATACTCTAATACCATCATCTTTATGTTTGTAGCTTTGATGATGTGTCCTTAGGCTTGCTGCAGATGTGTAATAATAATAATAAGGAAGAAGAAGATTACATGAGATGAGTTCGAGTTCTCTTTCTATCTTCATAATTGGTAAGAAAATGCATCTATCTTCATAATTGGTAAGACAAATCCAAATGATAAAAGATGAAGGGAGAAGTACAGAACCCCACCCTTTGTACGATAGGCTAGTCCCACTTTCTCCAAAGTCTTCTTCTATTTAGCACATCTAAAGGAATTATCTGACTATCCTCAAATAACATTGAGGTGAAGTTATTGTTGCAATGACGACAACCTTGTGGCCCATGACATGGTCAATGTAAGTTCAATTGGCAAGGTCAATGTAGATATAGCATTTATAGTATTTTGTCTGTATTAATAATATCATAAAACTAAATGAAAATGAAGAAATTCAAATTTGAATAATCACACGAAATTAAATTAATTTGTGCAAAGTAGCATTTGTTTTGGTATGATTGCAGCAAATGGAATCCTACCTTGGCATAACACATAGTAGCAAAATATAGTTCTATAAAGAGAATACTAAATTATAGACATTCTATACATTTTCTCTTGTGGAAAGATCCAAAATACAATCACAATGTTCAAGTTTATCTGCAAACAACTTAACAAATCTTTTAATTATAGGACTATAGGAATGATTTAAATGTTGAACTTGGCGGAACGAAAACTACGCTGCTGATATGAGTGATAGTAAGTGCTTAGACTCATCTGCATAATCTATGTCGCTTAGCTTTGTGACAGGACATGATTGATTTGCGTCATCGGTTCTGTTCCTATTAACTTTCAGGTAAAAAATAAAAGATTTCCAAAGAACGCCCCTGAGCTTCTCAGCAACTTTATCAACCTCATTTTCCTGCATAAAAAGTAGCAGTATGTTAGGTGAAAATAGGATATCGTTTTTCTAATATGACTATGGAGAAAGTATTGAGAATATAATCTTACATCTCCTATCAATGTAGAGAATTCATCTTTGCTTGCTTTTAGAATATGTGCAATGTCTCATCAAATAGCACAACATTTAATGAATCCGTGTGATCTATCAATGTTAATCGCACAATGTACCTAAAGAAATAAATTTTTTAATCATTTACTTGTTATGTATAATAAGGATATGAAATACTATTTATGGTATTAATATTATTGAATTACCTTGGATAAGTCTCAGTCGTAGAAAGTTTGCAAACTTGACAACTACTGTTTGTTAATTTCTTTGTGCCTTTTTCCCACATTTTATACATGCTAGGTACCACATTCTTGATCAAGTTTTGCTCTAAATATGGTTGCTTTTATCCCCATCATGATGCTCTAAGAGAAGAGACCATGGCAATTAGAAATATAAAATAATTTTGCCCTGTATACTATATATTGAAGATATATGGTCATCTATCCTACCAATGTGTATGTGTCTGTTTATACTACCGACTTCATCGTGCTTGTTTGAACTTCTGTTTACTTTTTATTCCACTTGTAAGCATTTTATGATTTCAAACACTGATTGTAACAGCAATGATGCAATATTCTTGTCTAATTACTATTAAGTTGCTTTCATCACTGGTAAGTCTACAGAGAGAGTGGTATTTATTAATTGGTGTTCTTTCTAGGAAAACTAATTCGCATGACATGCCTTTGTGAAGTAGTGAAGTCCTATCTATATACTTCTTTGAGTTCAGATTTAAAAAATATGTTGATGTGATTTATTTTATTGATGGACTCGTTAAGGTTGTATTTTTAGATGTTCTTTAACCATAACTTCTAGTTTGTTACCTATTACATCCTTTAAATATTTCAAGTCTTCTGTGCGAATAATGCGCTTTCTTTGTTCTGTTTCTTAACTATCATAAGCAATTACTGCTGCCTGGAGTAGAACATATCATTCTGTTGTTAGCACAAGTCCTAGGTTCCTTCATTTTCATCTGTTTGCTATTGGAATTAGTCAGATGCAGATGGAATTAGTCAAGATGTGCAATATCACTGAAAAATAAATATTCAGAGCAAATCCAGATTATAGAAATATAAAAGATAAATAACAAAGTGATCATAAAGCATATTGTCATTGGGTTGACAGCGAAATGGATGTGTGAACCGAAAATATTAAAATACTATAACCATATTTTTAAGGCAAACATAGTTCGCACCAGCATTATAACATACAGTGGCAATTTAAATAAAAAACAAACTTTAAATAACAAACAAACACACATCTTGAAGAAAATTTCTATCTTACTTGCTGCAATCCCTACGTGAGAGCGAGCAAAGCACAACAGAAAAATATAACAGAGACTTAATAACACTAAGATAATATGTGCTCAATCTTCTAGCAATATGCTTGTAACAACTTGATGAAAAAGTCGTCATCTCCTCATCCTAACGTGAAAGAAATAAGATTTTAAAGCCCTGAAGGCAGATTGTAAGCATAGTAAAGAAGAGGTGGTATTTCACAGTTCAAGATCTACATGGTAGACCACATTTTGGTTTCTTTTTCTCCCTTTTTTTTTTTGGGTAAATGCAATGATAGCAACTATTGAGTCCATTAAGTTCGTTCCTCTCTCAATTGGAAAAATTCTCCATTGCATCATTTAAATGCCTTAATGAGCTTTTCTATCTTGTCTATATCACCATTTGAATGAGTAAATCCAGTTCCCGAGTAACCCAAATTCTTCCAACACTGCACAAACACACCCTTGGTTGCTGGGTTTCGCGAAAATCTCAAAATTGTTATAAATTTCAACTTTCATATATTTTATGTGTTATTTGAATAAATATTCAGTAAGATAGAGGATTATATTAGTGATCAGAACATTATTTTAATTAGAGAAGACCCATAATGTGTTGCATATGCCTCTTGATGCATAATTAGTGAGCCTATAGTAACTGAAAGATTTCACTGTCAATTTACCTAACTTTGGTTCTTATTATTATTGTATACAGAATGTAAGTTTTAGTTCTCGAAGGCTACTAAACTTTTATATATTTGTCCTCTGTTTTAAGTAGCCTTTCTTTAGCTTGGTTTTGTTACCCAACTACATCTGTGGTGTCTTTCTAGTTGATCCAGAGGCGTCATTTCTGTGATTTCTTGTTTTGCCCATTGTTTTTTATTGCCTAAGCATGTCTTAATTCTTTTGTATAGCCTCCCAGTTTTCTGGGATTGTTTTGTGGGCTAGTTTTTGTTGTTAGGGAAATTACCTACGAAGAATCTGTTGGGGGCTTATGGAGTGTCTACCAACAACAGACAGATGGAATGCATAATGCAATCAAGCCTAATGCAATCCAAACATAGTCATTTATATTATGGAATATAATTAGTTTTCTAATTTTTTTTTACATAAACCATAATAGCAGAGACTAAAAAATTTGCTTATATTAAGTGGGTTGATCACAATACAATCTATGAGAAACTATGTGTCAACTTTGAGAATCTGCCCATTATGGCATTACAACATACAGTTGGAATGCACAATGAAATAAAGCCCAATGGAAAGCAATATCAGAAAAGCACACCAATTCTTGAGAATGTAAGAGTGCTGGAACTTATTTTCTTGTTTCTTTATAAATATGACAGGCCAAACTGAGATGTGGTCTCATTTCTTTTCTGTTTGACCATCAATATACTCTTATTTTTTATTCCTTGCTCGGGAGTTACTTGAAAGTTTCGAAAAATCCTTTCCAGGATTGAGTTTTCCTCCATTACCAGATCTAGCTGAGCTCAACTTGCAAAATGTTCTTGAATCTCCATATTTTTTCAACTGATTCTGCATCTTCAAAGAGTTGTGGGCTCCATCCTTGCTTCCATCAGCTTCCATTTTACATCATATGGAGGCCCACTTTTCTGAGTGTCAACAGCAGTACAACATTTTTTGCAAGTAATAATAAGGATTTGGTAAGGACGAAAAACAAAGACAAAAAATCATTGTCCACAACACCAAGTGCCACTGTTCACAACACCATTGTTCTATGCCAAAAACATAACTATTTCTATGAAAGAGAAAAACCCACAAGCAGAACATGTACCATAGCAATCGAATCAATGCCCCCATGGACGAAACAGTCATCAATCGGAGGTCTCCCATTAAAATCTGACAAAAACAGAGACCCCATTTCTTATTTTATGATCATAGATCTATTGACATCTAGAATTTGAAAGAAATGGAAAGAAAAAGCAATGGCAATTGGGAATTGAAAGGGAAGAGGGGTACTGTGTGAGACCTTCCATTCCTTAAACATAGCCAATTGCATAAAAAAGTAAATAAAATTAGTCACTAAATCAAGGCCAAGCAAAATAGGTACCTCTACTTTAGCAGGGAGTGTTAGCTGAAGATCCCAATTCTATGACCACCAGTGAGCTTGTTTCGGTGGACGATGAAGACAGAGGAGCGACGTGCGGGGACGAAGATGAAGAAGAATTCTAAAAGACAAAATGTAATCAAGGAAGAGAAAGCGATAGATGGGAGAAGTGAATGATAAGAAAAACAAAACATTATAAAGAGAGAGGAAACGCCTAATTCATTTACCCATAAAGATTTCCATAATGCAGCTTCTCCATTTTCTGGAAGAGAATGAAAATGCTGGCAACGGAAGAGAGTTAAGAACAAAACGTAAATGCATCTTCTCCATCCCGAGAGAGAAGGAGAACGCCTGTGTAACATAAGGGGGCAAATTAGGGCTATGAAGGGTTGAAGGGAGACGAAGAGGGGATGAGTTTTTTTTTTGCTGTAAAAGAAGATGGGTTAGAAAGGAACGTGCAATAAGAGCGAGAACTCAAACTCACACACGTACAATCAAAGCACATGTTGTGGAAATGAATCAGTTACTATTTAGGAGTAATGATAGTCGATGCAAATGAATTGGCTGGTATCAATCAATAAGCCTGATATTATTAGTACATGATATTAGTACACGTCAAAATCAGAGAATTGTCAAAATCAAATTTGAAATTGGCGATTAAATTGGCAATTGAAAACAGCGGCTTTCATATATAAGAATAGGTCTCATACGACATATGTTACAAATTATTATGAAAGATGTTTGCAAAGGATTGCCTACAATTTATGAGGTGAAATCATGTTAAAGTATCCATGGGTGTCTTGTGATGCAAATAACCAATGGGTGGGGGTATCAATGGGTGGTTGGCCAGAGCTTGGAGAAAACCAGAATTTAGATATGGTAGGGCCTTCAAGCTCAACCTAATGGGTTCCAAATCTAGGTCTTGCTGTCCTTTTGGAGACAGCTCCAAAGTAGCATAAACCTTTAGATATCTCTGATCCAATTGATATATATGGCAGTGATGTAAATAAATGTAACAAGAATATGGATGCTGGATGCAGACCGCAGGTTGCATGCAGTTTCCATTACTAGGGAACTTACAATTTTTTTTGGCTACATAGGGACTCGAACTCATGCACTATCATTCACACACCCATGTCAATAGCTGAGCTACTTCCAGGATAGAGATTAGAGGCTTACATATTTCTTTCTATTTAAGTTACTTCATTTTGCCAGTGCTTTGATTATTCAGGTAACCACATAAAGGTGTCACCTAGCTATTGTTAAATATCAACATCAGTCGGGTTACTTTCTGATCAATAGGCTTGAAACATGCTCTACCCTTGTTTCTTTAGATGCATGAAAGTGCTGGGGAGAGAACAGAAGTTGCTCAGTTCATGAAGATTTATCGAAGTCGAGAAGTGGGTCAATCGTATTTAACGTCAGTTGGAACAACTCTAGTTGCCATAGTTCATGCCCTCTGGCTAGTGTTTAAAATCAAGCCCCAAGTGGTATTATTCTTGCCATTCCAACTCCTGCATTTTATTCCAGTTATTAACCTCAGAATTGAAGTTATCATTTAATATATATGTATGTATGTACGTATGTATATATGTATATGCATGTACGTACATATACATATACATATACATATACATATGTTCGTCCTAAGCTCAAGCTTAGCATAAGGTAAGCTCAAGTGTGTGGTGGGGCCCACTTGGGGACCCACATGGGGATGGGGATGGGGGGGATTTCAAAAACTCCCTGGGATCCTCCTCTCTGCAAAAAATTAGCCCCAACCGTGATTTCTATCATCCCCATATGAGCTCAAAAGTTTAATGGTCAAAAGGCTATTCGGATCGATACATAGTCAATCCAACGGTCCAGTAAATTCGGATTTGACCGAAAGTTGGTGGACACGTGCAATTTAGGGGGTCATATGTTTGGTCCATTTGGTCCAAAGGTGGGCCCCACAATCATGAGCCTACGAAATTCTATCATAAGCTCGAGCTTAGGAGAGCCTTGCTCATATATGCCCCACTTTAAAAACACCCTTTTTCCGCCACTCTTTTTTTCAGTCATGGGGCCCATGTTGAGTTAATCAAGTCTTTTCACAGACACCACCCCCACATGAATAGTAACTAGTCCAAGTTTGACGCTCATCCAACTTTTCCTCACCGTTGGATTGAAATCAGGATAAAATGATGCCTTTAATCCATTAAATTTTAGGGTCATGGATCAAAAGGTTAGGATGATCTTATGGACTCAATATTTTGCATATAGGCAAGCCTCATATGGATCTTTCCATCCAATAGACTTCCATAATCATCATGCATTCCGGTGGGCCCAACTTGGAGGGGCGTTTTTTCCTAAAAAATGCCAGGGCGTTGTGCAGCGCTTTGCCCATATACATACATATATATATATATATATATAATTGAAGTTAATTATGCATTTTCTGGTATAATCAAATGAGTTTCAAGCGTTTGCCACTTTTTTTCAGGTAATTTGCAATGGACCTGGGACTTGTATTCCTCTCTGTGCAGCTGCATTTCTTCAAAAGGTTATATTATGGAAATACTAAACTAGATTATTTGTTCCATAAAAATGCAGATTAACTCCATTTCTATTGGTAGTAAAATGAAAAGCAATGAGGATAGATTTTGCAGAAAACAATATTCTATGGTCTAAGTGGCTTGATATGGACTTTGTTGGAATCAAATGCCAATCATCTATTAAGTGGCTTACAAGTGTTTTGTTTTGGTCTGTGATTCAACATTATGTGAAATTAATGTGTTGTGTTGCAATCATTTTTTTTAGTCTTGGTTGTGCTTTGGGTAGAAAAGTCTCTTATTTTCTAAAGGATTTTACAAAAAAAAAAAAAAACTTTATGTGGCGAGTGCACCAAACACGGAACTTTAGCCCAACTCACACCAAACAAGGAATCCGTATAGAAAAACCAACTTTTTTTTTTTATCAATTTTTTGGTGGTTGACTTTGACCTTCATTTTTTGTGTTGATGGTCGACGACGGCCCTCGCTATAACAAGTATAGGTCGCCGTTGACCCTGAGCAGGCATGTTTCCTTATCTTCTTCCTCTTTCCTCTCTTCCCTAAATCCAATCAAATGATTGGGAAATTCACATGTCCGCCCCAAGGATTACATGAAGAGGAGATGGAGCTTGGCTGAGCTAAATTATCACGAAGTTAGGGGCCTAGGGAGATTTTAAGGCTTTTTGCATGCATGTGCCCTAGTGACAATTTTCTGGTTCTGCCCGTTGCCCTCCTCCCCAAACTTCCACCGGCACCAAATAGAGTGATTCATACCTAGCAGCTTCATGATTTCTAGGCTTCCTGTTTCTCAACCTCCTCCACCTTCAAAAGATACATCCTTTTTTTCTCATCTCTTATTCCTTCCCACAAGAACTTGTAATAAATCGTCTCAAACCTTTCTGGATAATGACTAATAATAAACAGGTAACTTGACCAAACAAGCCTTAATCAAATTCACCCTACCCCTTAATGAAGAGTATAGCCTTTTCCAAGTAGGGAGCTTCTTTTGAAACTAGGCAATTAATGGATCCTGAATTAGACTTTGGTTCTACCATGAGACCCAAACGGAAGCCCCAAGTATATTGAAGGGGAGGAGCGAACACCACATCAAATATTTAGAACCTGAGCATCACCCAAACTAGTCCCAAGAATGAAGCTTTTGCCCAAATTCAACTTCAGTCCTGACATTGCTTCAAAACATCAAAGGATTGCTTTGATTACAAGTTTACAACAAACCATCAATGTTTGTGATAATTTGGCTCGGCCAAGCTCCATCTCCTCTTTATGTAATCCTTGGGGTAGACATGTGAATTTCTCCATCATTGGATTGGATTTGGGGAAGAGAGGAAGAAGATGAGGATACATGTCTGCTCAGGGTCGATGGCGACCCTCAACACAGAAAATGAAGGTCGTTGTCGACCAAAAAAAAAAAAAAATGGTAAAAAAAGTTGATTTTTCTGTACAGATTCCCTATTTGGTTTGAATTGGGCTGAAGTTCCCTGTTCGGTGCACTGGCCACATAAAGTTATTTTTTTGGTAAAATCCTCTATTTTCTACTTCTTTTCCCCTCTTACTTTCTTCTTTTTTTTTTTTTCTGAATGTTTGTTGAATGTTGATTTTTTCATTTAATTCGTGCTCATGGTAATCATTATTCATTACTATTTTATTTTTATTTCTTTTATCGAAGGAATGATTTGTTTGAGTTGGATATCCTGCTTCTTTTTCTCAAAGATTAGTATTCGTAAAAGTTAGAAGTGTAATAATTCTTGGAAGAAATAAAATATGATATAGTGATCTTAGGAATGGTTAGCACTGGAAAAAAAAACTTGATATCTTATTGTAAGTGAAATGCTCATTATTGAACTTTGTTTATTTGGATTAAATTGCAGGTAGTGGGTATTAAATGGTCTTACATCTTTTATGTTGAGAGTATAGCAAGAGTGAAGAAGCTCTCTTTAAGTGGCTTGCTACTGTACAAGTCAAACCTAGCTGATCAGATTTTTGTCCAATGGCCACAATTACAAAAGAAATATCCCAAGGCTCACTATGTTGGTTGCCTCATGTAGGGAGCTCCTCCTGTGCTGCCACCGGTGTGTCTTTCATTTTCATTGTATCTTTGACATGATTTTGTGATCTTGTTGGGAGCTTTGAAAGGATTACTAATTCACCCAAGAGGCAATATCCATCTTGACCTGTCAATCTTATGCTCTTATGTGTAAGCAACTCCTTTCCAATATCTCTGTGCCTTTTTACCCGTGTTTATGCAACCTCTGCAGATACCTCTGTTGGGTTTAGCCTCTATATTCTTTTGTTTCTCACGAATGAAAATCTTGTTGTAAATACACATTCCACACAGTATGTATAATTTTTCATGCATTTAATCTTTCAACATGTCTTCTCAGCAATACCAAAATAAATTGTAGTAGATATTTTCTCAAATCAAGCATTCATGAAAACGTGAAGGTTTTTTTTTTTTTTTTTCCCATCAGCTTGCAATATCTTTTGGCTCTAAAACTCTGTTATGTCCATGCCTAAAAAACTTGCTGATTCATATCAGTACCTACTGAGTTGCTTCGACTCGGCCGAGTTGCATGTGCATCAAACAACCCAGTCTGATTCGGCAGAGTCTTAATGGACTGAATGATCACCAAGTTGGCGACCAAAATGACCTCTTAAAACCATGGTTGTGACCAAAATGAACTCTTAAAACCATGGTTACGTCCTTTGAGTGACAGCTGACTAATAATGGAATACCTTACCTACTAATTTTCAATTGCGGACGTATTATCCACCCTCTGCACTTCTTTGGTGGGGAGTTAACCCTGAACCTCAGTTGCTTAGTTGTACATGCCTTTCTACATCCATTTCTAGCTTGTCTATGTAGAAGTGATGACTTCATTTACAGAAAGGAGAGAATGTTCATTATGAATTTCATACTTACATGGAATACTTCAGGCATGTTTGGGATTTTTTTTTTTTTTTTTAAATGAGAAAACTATCTAGTAAGAGGGAAGGATGGAAGCTGAAGAATGGAGATGTATGGAGAACCACAAACAAGGGCAGACATTCTTCCTCCACTTTTGAGTCCAGATGAGTGTCTTACACTTGGGGAGTGGAACTCTACGGTGTGGCCTACCTATAGAAAGTCCAAACTGTTTAAAATGAATGCTCTCCACCTCATTGAGGTTTTCCTAAATATTACTCCATAGGAATTGGTCCTATATTAAGCAAATGATTAGTAATGGATGCTCAATGTTATGATTGGACCTACCCTAATAATGGAGTAAGATTTGAGGATAGTGGACCGAAGGGTAACATATGCTCCGTCTTGTGGGGGGATTGGCATCTATTGAAGTAAAATTTGAGAACAACCCACTGCAAGAAAGAGAGAAGAGAGAACGGGTCAAATAATAAGAATTGCCTAATCAAAGGATTCCCACTAATTAATGGTAAGAGGATAGATTTACATGGATCAATTCAGCATAGGTCCTATTTTAATTGGAGTGAAATTCAGCTCTCGCTGCTAAAAACAAGGACAATTTTTTTAGCAGTTTAGATTTATTAAGGTGAGCCTTGTTATTTTTCTAATTTTAACTGCTGTCAAAAAGTTAAGGGAAATTATCTCGAAAACTGTTGGGATATTTGCAAATTTATTGCGTTTTTCAGTTATTAGTGAAAAAGGTTGCAAAAAAATAAAAAAATAAAAAATTAATAAACCAATAAATTCAAAGTTTCATTGATCGGCCATCCCTTGATCCCCCTACAAAAAAAAATCTTGGCTCCACTGCTAACCACAAAATTTTTCTTTGCATGCTGGATTTCATTTTCTTCGGAACCATGTCTGGAGAACAATCTAGAGTAGAAAACAAATCGTGCTATATTCCCGTACAGGAGATCATAATTTTACAGAGACGGATTTTAAAAAGGAGATGGCGGTGCGTGAGTGGGTTGGGGTTTGGTGCCCCTGACCAGGTAAGCTACTGCTCATGACCAGGCGTGAATGTTATTTTGTTATTCGCCTGAAAACAGGAAAAGATCTTCTAAAATAAAAATGACAGTAAAAAATGGAAGTTTTTGAGGTCATCAATTTCTCTTTATTTTATTTTAAATATCTCTTCCCCATTTTGCAGACCTGGATAAACTCGGCATCATCATCATCATCATCATCCTCCTCCGTCAACTCATGATTCATGGGTACTCCACATTAGCCTCAAATACAAGAGAGCCTATTGTGTCCCCCTTCAAGTTGACCCTGTGTTGGTTCCTTGGCATAAGGTGTGGGTGAGCTCCTCATGTTTTGTGTTTGACAACCCCACATTTTCTTGGTGTACGTGTGTTGCAGGGATTGTCATGCTGAGTCAAAACACCATGAGGATGCTCTAATCGGTAAAAAGAAGAAAATAAAAAGGACTATTTCATACATGTTTTAAGAAAACATCAAAAGAACTTTTTTTTATAAGAGTCTCAGACAATATAAATTAAACTCAAATGAAGAGGTGAGCATTTGAATCTAGAGCCAGGTACTTTGCAAGAGAATGAAATCAAAATTGCAGTGCTGCTGCAGTTTGGGAATTTTACGTGTTGAAAGAAGTGAAGCGAAGCTTTAAATTAAAAGATAATAAAATATAAATAAATTATTATGGTATTTTATTTTTAATTATTAGATAAAGAGTCTTTTTAACATTTTGTGTAAAAAATAGATGGTTTTTTCATTCGGTGGATCAAGGAGGTTTGCTTTTGATTTTATTTGACCTTTAGTGTTTTCTTGTCCGACATACGAAGGCTTGACTTTTAACTTAGCTTGATTAGTAAATTTCCATACGGCGAAATCCCCAAACATCATACATTGCAGAGGGTACGGCAGAAAGGTCCCATCATCGATGAAGGTTGGCTCCACACACTTTTTTAGGGTAAGATGGGTCATGCTCAAAATATTTTCTTGTCTGTATAATCCCATGACAAATAGCATGCCAAGAGAAGTGTAGAGGAAGGCAAGGGTGGCAATAGACGGAGCAGTTGTGTTAGCAGTTGTGGCGGTTGAAGGGAAGAGCCAGAGAGGGACGAAGAGGATTGGAAATGCAGCTGATTGGACTAGTGTTGCGAGCCATTTGCTCTCTCCTCCTTGGTCATAGTAGAAATTACCTAGCAGAGTGCCCACAGCTTGGCCTGAGAGAAGGAAGGTGATGCTGACTAACACAAGAAGCCACCATTGGCGGCCTTCCTGTTTCTGCAATGGCGAATGATTTAGGACAGTTGCATCTGCATGTGAGTTTGCTTCTTTGGTCTCTTCATGTGCGAACAAGAAGAAAAGTTCAGAACATCTGTTTGCTAACCTACTGATAATTCGATGACTATGAGTATTTAAAGATTTCCATCTGTTTTTATGAAGTACAAGACATTCAATTAGGTACAATCTCATGCCAAAAGTACATGTAAAAAAGTACATCTCCTTCATGTGATTTTTTCTTATTTGCTTTAGAGGATAGAAAAGAGAAATAAAACTAGGAAAATATAGAGAACAAGATGGAAATTAAAATGAGACAAGAAATGTATACCATACATTGTGTTGAGGAGTGGGCTCAACCCGAGGGAGAGTGTTGAAAAGTATTTATGCTACCTCTATTAGCATCTCGAGATTTTGGTACGAATGGTTGGCTGAAGAGACTTAGTTTTCCCTTGGGTGGAATCAAGTCGGCGTACTTTTGGTGGCATATATTTTTTTTGCGCCGAGTGGTTCTTCTTGGGATTCAAACTTGTGATTGATTGATTTTAATATCATATTAAATTTCTTTAGCTAACAATTCACAGTAAAACCTAAAAGTATTTGTAGAGGTTGCATAAATACTTTTCAATACATTGATATATGCATGCAAACGCCCTTTTCTTTTCTATTTCTTGAAAATAAGGTAAATCTCTATGAAATTGGCCGAGCCAAATAGAAAGTGTATTTGTGCCATGTTATTTCATTTGACTTCTTTGTTTCGATGAGAGCAATGAAAAACTATTAAGGGAGGACATGGAGGAGACATGGTGACCGGAAATGTATATGGTGAAATGGGCATCCAAACATTCTTACCTTTTTCCATTACCTAGAGAGAGAAAAAGAAGCAAGGTGCATATGGAAATCAGCTT
The DNA here is from genome assembly GCA_029852735.1 of Persea americana. Lineage (NCBI taxonomy): Eukaryota > Viridiplantae > Streptophyta > Magnoliopsida > Laurales > Lauraceae > Persea > Persea americana. The sequence goes on from CM056815.1 coordinate 72,200,680, forward strand.
AAGTCAAATAAAGTGGCGAGTCTATGCTTCCATGTTTGAAGGAGAAGAAATTATTTTGGATTCTTGCAAGAATACAGTAAGTTTAAAAAAATCAAACACACTTGTACTCCTTTTTTTTTCCTTTCTTTTTCTTGTTAATTAAGGAGAAAGCTTCACCTTCAGAGATGGGAAGTAAAGGAAGAAGAGGCATCAGTAGAGCCTTCTGTATTTTTTTTTTTTCACCAAATAGATAGATCATACATACAAAACAGGCCCCCAGTCTACTTTATGGGAAAGAACTCTTATTGGTTGTACAGTGAGGATCCACACATTTAATGGGAGAACCCATCGTTCTAGTGGTTGGTCTGGTCCTGTCAGTCTCATGGAAGCCTGACTCCCCAAATAACCATGTTTGTTGAAGATGATGCTACCTTTTAATATGAAATCATTCTCACAATTAATATGTTTCAGTCGTTGCTGTTAGTAGCTTCAGTAGGATTACTGGAAAGGAAGGTTACTTCTACTTGCAATCTTTTGTATATGCCCAAGGGGCACTGTCCTGGGCATTGCTAAGCTCATGCAATACATGCAGTTTTTGAAGCATTCATCTAATTGGGTTGGCTAAGAAGCACTAACTAGAATCTAAAACCATCTTGGCAAGTTATTATAGTGGTCTGTTAGTCTTGGGCAACAACCCTCCATCTGAACTTGGTACGGGCTCATCAAAACGTGGCAACGAGGAGGCGTTTGAAACACAATGGATCATGATGAACGGACAATCCAGAAGGGATCATTTTTAAGACAGTAGTACAAACAGATTGGAACCTTGAAATTGACACATGGAAGAGACCATCAAGAAGGGACTTGAAGAGTTCGAGTGATTTTACTCTATTCATCGCTAATTACTAGTCTAATTTTGGTCTGTTCAAAAATTTGGTTGCAATCAAAGCCTCCATATTCATGACTTTAAATTCAACTCCTTTCGTACCTGCGACGACTTGATTATGGCGTTTATAACCAATGATTGGGTGGGCAATCATATGGATGAACATGGCCACAATGTCAAGGTGATGGGACTAGATTAACCATCTCACCCTGTGCAATACAGGAGTATCATGTTCCCCACATGTCTAGATCGGTAGAATTTTATTTAGGTGAGAGGCATCAGGACTTGATCTGTTAAATTTGCAGCAGCGATGCAGTAAACTTGAGTAGAAAACTGAAACCGACTTACCCGAAAAATGGGAAAATGGAAACCAGTTTAGGAGAGAGATTGGTGTCAAGGGACGGACCTTTGATTGGGGAGTTGCAATTCTTCAAGTACATCCATTGATTTGTTTGATAATTGAGAGAGAGAGAGAGAGAGAGAGAGAGAGACTGACAAAGAAACCTGGCCATGAAATTGGATTAAAATTTGAGGTATATCTTTTATTAAGGTGGCAAGAGAAATTCCCAAAGAAAGGTAGTCATGGATACAAGACTAGAGTAAATTTTTTAGTATACGTGGTAAGATATTTCATTCTATCAATTTATGTTTTTTTTTTCCTCTGGTAAATACTCAACACCCACCCTACCCAAATACCTCACTGTTAGTGGTGCCAGGGATGTTCCATAATTATTTCTGTGCATGTCACATGTAGTATACTTTTCCGGTGAAGTAAAAGTTCCAAACCAAGTCGCCAAAAACAGTGTCCTGATGAAACTCAACAATCAATCTCCATAGGTGACCCCTGCTGTTGTGCAGCTCCATAGGGTCATGAATGTGTGCGTGTGGGATGTTGGGGAGATTACTTATGAAGAATGTGCAATCTTAAAATCAAATAAACTCTCAGTATAAATAATTAGTGTATAAAAGTGAATGATTGTGAATGTGATAAATTAATTTAAAAAAGCAATAAAAATAGGCAACGCACTCCAATTGAGATGCTTTCTTAAAAACAACAATTTCTAACATGTAGGTTGTTTTGATGAAATTCTGTCCCCATGATATAATGCCTAATTCTGATTTGAAGTCTGCACACTAGAATCAGAAATATGGAATTGCCCTTAAAATCAAAGGAAAAATAAAAGAGAATAAAATACTCTTAGACAATATGCTTATGAAAATACTGCATTATGCTCATTTGAATATTCTATATTTAAAAACTTGAAAAATCATCTTAATTTATAATGTTTGAAACCAATCTTTGAAATTGAGTCACATCCACTCAAATGGGTCCAAAAAACACATCTCATTGAAAGGGCACAAAACACTTGATTTTGAAAATACACATCCAATCTCAAGTGCCTCTTGAGATCTATTATTATTATTATTTTTTAATAGTGGGTTTTTTAGAAAATACCCAACATGGGAGCCTGTGAATTCAAGTCCCCATGTAGGAAAAGGAAGGGAAAAATAAAAAATAAAAATCTCCCAATTAGCATCCGTTAGACATTGTGTGGCCCATCATGCCACTGGACCTTGCATTGAATTAAACCTTTGGCTAGAGCCAAAATGATAGTCAACCCAACCAAGTCTTAACCTGTGTGCCCAGGAGAGTCTGAAATGAGATGCAAATCTATTTGGTGGCTAAGAACCCCAATGCCAGTCAGAGATGTGGAGTATCTGGCAGATTGGTCAGCTACAACTGTACAACCATCTAGAATGCACAAAAGCAAATGCATCGAAGCCGGTGTCGACCCCCTTTATTGGACTGGCAGAATCATCACAGAATGTACAAAAAAAGGTTCTTATTCTTCTAAATTTTGATGACTACAAGTAACCAACCCCTAACAGCCAACAACATAGCTGCTGCCTTCACCCTATCCATTTGGTAATGGGAAAAAAAATTGTCAACATGGATAAAAAGACAGAGGCAAAGCCAATGAGGTAATGACATTTGAAGAGAGAAAGGGATGAAACAAAGATTAAACACACAACACCCACACATAGAAGAACTTTCCAATACGCAGCGTCCACACAAATGTCAATACAAAACATATGCAATGTGTCATCTAAACTTCGTTCCAGGAAAGGATTCATGCTCCTCCTCTGTAAGTCACCTTAATCTCTATTTGTTTCAATTACATTGAGTCGATTCTGTGCCCCATTTCCAAATGGGGAGTGAGGTATTTTTATAGCCTTGACAAAGTCCACATGAATAAGAATGTTCTGAGCTGCACTTTCTTAGCTTGCTTAAGATGAGAGACAGTTTCTTTAAGAAAATGCCCATGAGTCTTGTAGTGCGGAGGAATATATGTAACACCCCGACTCAAGTTAAACGTGTTTAACATTAATTAGATATGATTTAATTACTCTAATTATGTTTAGATACTAAGTAAGCTACTTTTGATGTAAATTAGTCTTATTTAGTCTTTGGGCTAGATCTTGAGTCTTGCATAGGTGAGTTGAAACCGATTTGACTTAGTTGGGTTGAATCGAGGGCTTCTTCGTAAATTTAGGTTTTCTCATTTAGCATCATATGCACGTCCTCTTAGTGTTATCGCGTGTATTTCGTTGAGCACATCGATTTTTTTATTAAGCCTTACTTCATTTGACCAAGGGTTGAAGAAATGCGCCATTATTTGACTCAAATTGGAAATACCAAAACCTAGTGGACTTTTGTGCAAAAATGGACCTTCTTATCCCTTAAAACACCTTTACCATGTTGCCTTGGCTATTGCTCTTGAGAAGGCAAGTTGGAGTTCATCTTCATCTTCTCCATTCCTTCATCTTCATCAACTTGGTTAACAAGAACCCATTTTTTCCCAATTTCGAATTTCTCGCCAAGGTATGAAGCAAACCTCTTCTTGTTGTGTTTTTGAGTTGAAACGGAGTCAAGGGACTCTTATGTACTCATACTGCATAATCATTAGCATTTTCATTTGATTTTGTGATTAGGGTTTGTCATTTGGGGGTTTTTGGTTCTTTTGAGCAATGATTAGAGAAAGGATTTGGAAAGCTAATTAGAGGCAAGTATAAGCTTAATAAGGACTTACATATTGTTTATTATTTGATTGCTTCACAAAATTCCATTCTTTGATAATTTAGTTTTTCTAATGGAATATATGATGATGGGTTGGTGAAGCCTGATCTAGACTTTAGTTAATTACAGGGGTTTATCTGTAATGTGCTGGTTTGATTTGGACCATCTGTTATGAAGCTAGATCCGACGGTTGTAGGTGTCTAAAGGTTTAGGGTTTCATGTATTTATACTGGGTGGTGAGAGCATTATACTTATGACGGTGAAATTAAGAGAGAGCAAAAGAGACAGTGGGTGCTTGTACTTTTGTAGGAATCTCTAATAATAGTGAACGGTGTGAATCTCCCGTGGACGTAGGCAATCTTACTGAACCACGTAAATCCGTGTCTCGTGGACTGTGTCTGTGTGATTGATTGATTGTCTCGTAGATCGTGCATGTATTTCGATCCCTAACATATGATTAGGATGGATTTCATTGAATTAAATAAATGGTGATGCTATATGTTGAAATGGGGAGCAAGGAGGCTCATGCTTACTAGTTTTATGTAAGAAGAAGTTTGAAGAAGTGTGAGATGAAGATGGAAGGAAGAAATCAGAAAGTCCTGAAATCAGAATTCTGGGAGCGTCCGCTAGAGCGGGCAGCTCTTTAGAAGGGTCCGCTTGAGTGGACATGACCCGCTCGAGCGCACCCCCTCTCTAGATGACTTCATCTAAGTGAACATAAGCCTGCTCGAGCGAAGCAGAAATTGAGACTGGGGTTCTTTTTGGACCCTTCAAAAGAGTGAATGATCACTCCTAACCTATAAGAACCCTCTATAATCCTCCTCAATAGATAATTATGAGGCATACCTTAACCACTAGAGGATTAAGACACAAAAGACCTTTACGTCTTTAGAAAGGAACCTTTAACCTCTTTCTTTTGTCTAATGGAAAATCATAAGTCTAACCCTATGCCATGAGGGTTGGTTTAGAAGCTCAACGTATCATTCTTATAATAAGTGGCACTAAACAAGATAGTAGTACATTGACCTTTCGAACTACCTTGTGTTGGACGGTGAGAGACTATGAGTAATAGTTTAGAATTAGCTAATGAAATGTCTTGATTCCTCTAAATCTATTGCATTTCATATTGAGATTAGATTTCCTCATTGATATCACATCGTGGTTAAGTGATTGTTGCATTATGATTCGATTATCCAATTTCCAATTCGTTATTAAAATCGTCGTACAATTATTAGGTATTCGATGGAAACTTAAATTGAGTAAGTATTCATGTGTATGGTTTTACTATTCGATTCGATTGGGGACAAAAATATTTGATTCGATCGAGTCGGCGCTACTTAGTTTCGACCTTGTGATACCTGACGAGGATAAACTCGGTTTAATATTCGAAACTACTGCAGTAAGTCATCTGGAACACCGAAACTTTAAACCTGGGTAGCCGGCTAGCCTTTGGCCGGGCATTTGGTGATATCCCAACTAGATTCGCTCTCTTTTGAGAGAATTAGCTTAATGTAGTAGCCAAATTAGTATATTTTATTTTTCATATGATTCGTAAAGCATGAATTTATTCGTTATTGCATAATTGCTTAGTTATCACAAAATATTGACATCTTATAATCACTTGTCATTTAAATTCGATTTGATACATTATGTAATTGCTTATTAATGCCTATACTTGTTAATTCGTCGTATTTGAGATACTACTCTTGTGTAACAAATGCAGGTACAGCTCACGATCCTAAGGAGGCCCAAGAGAGAGAGGAGGAGACCGAAGAGGTTCCTCCAGGATTAGAAGAGTGGCCGGGCAATGGGCCTATGTAGTCTGGTCTATCGGAGAACGATTTGGACTCCTTTTGAGAGCTCACTTGGAGGGGGTTACTGACTCCTTTTTGTGTGGGTCACATCAGTTAGATTAGAAGTTAATAGTGAAGATTCTTTTTGTAATAGAATGTAGAGTGATTTTTGTAACCGCTACTTTATTGAATGTGTAATTATGTTTTGTATAAACTTGACAGTTCACTTCAAATAGGACTATTCAATGAAATGGTACATAGTGGCTCATGAATTGAGATGCTTCCGTACTTAAATGTGATTGACATATTAGTGAGCTAGACTCACAAGTGGAAAATAAGAAATTTCCTCCTTCGTAATGTTGTGCTTGGTTCTATACATGTATAATATTGCAGGAGTACGCATGTCGTACATCAGGGATTACCCTAGGTCAGGATGATTCGAGACATGGATGTGACAATATATATAATTAAATTAAGAGAGATTCATTTTAGATGGTTCGGCATGTTCAATGTAGGCGATCAACGTTGCTGGTGAAGAAAAATTTATCTCTCTGACCCCTTAAAGAAAAGGGGTCAAAGAAGATATGGATTAGAGTAGTAAGAATAGATCTGAAGAAGTGTAACCTCTAAAATGATTTTGCCTGCCAATGATAAAACATAATTCATGCAGCAAACCTAACATAAATGAGATAAGATTTTGATGATGATGATAATCTCGTACCTATAAGAGTTTAGATCTAATGTTAATGATTTGATGATTGGAATGGTTCACACGCCCAGAAGTCAAAAGTGAACCTATCATTTTCAGCTTGGCTCAGCTATGCCCAACTTCTCTCTTGTACTCATTGCTCCGTGAATGGCTATTGCTTATGTTTTTGTTTTCGAAAGCATGCATAAAGCATGTCAATGACAATCAAGATAAGCAGGGTAACTAGATTGATATCTTGGGGTGCATCGGTGTAGAGTCATGGAAAAGAAATCCCCGTTTCCTCTTCTGCGGCACTAGAAGTCCGACATGGGATGGTAGAATTTCCGGATTTCCTTCAGTGCAGAAAATGTAGGTAAAATTGGAGACTTCTCGGTCGTATTGTCAATACATCAAATGCAACGGATAAGGTGCTGGACTCCATTTTCTGTGGCAAATCCCACTGCATGTGGATGGGGAAGAGCACATGGATTGCACTGCCCTGGTACCATGGATTGTAGACTCCCTTCGCTTGTGAGTTGGCCAAGTCACTTCACTTTGGACAGTTTGATTCAAATGTTCAACAAGATTCAGAGCATCTCTAGCGGATACGTCAAATGCCATAAGGCAGTGGCATTGGTAAAAAAAAAAGAAGGCTATTGAGGACTCTTCACCCGAAATGCCATATTTGATGTGACATTTGACATGAGACATTGGGCTGCCAAAATTGGGAGAGATGAAGAGGTAACATGCCATATATTATTTTTGAATGTTTTATGATCTGGGTCCCATGAGAATGCAAAGTCTTTGGAAAAAGACATAGAGGTTAAAAGAAGTAACAAGCAAAATTTTTAACAAAATAACAAATTTGGCACATCGGGTAGAGTTTCTATTTTAGGAGATACCAAATTTCAAACCTTCAAATTACCTCATAAGCCTTTAAATAGAATTAGACATCTCCAAAATAACATCTCGAATAGAGATGCTCTTAGATGTAATAAAAAAAATGTTGTATAAGAAACTTTTTTATTTAAAACTAAAAATAATAAACATTTTTTTCCTTCTTTTTTTTTTTTATTTTCATATTTTTTTTGAATATATAAATTTGCTCGAATTGTCCGAACACTGATAAATCGATGACAGAGGCAACCTTGATTTTACAATGCCAAACATGGATTGATCCCTAGAGCCTATTTCCTTAGCAAAATTCTTGATTGTTATTATGGGAATTCAAAAACAACAATGTGATAACAATGATGTAATGGATGCCCCTTGGAATTTCTAGATGTATTATCTTTTTTGCTAGAGTTTTGAGTTAGGAATAACCCAACTTCCTTAGCATTTCTTTATGTTATAGTGATGAGGAGGATTCATGAATTCTATCTAAGGGATAGCTTTTGGAGAATTAACAAAATTTTCAGAAATAAACTATTAAAACTCTGCTAAAGAAACATGCCCCTGTAGTCTTACATAGAATTAACAAATTTTCACGACATAAATTATTAAAATCCTGGTAAAGAAACATGCCCTTTAAACATTCGCAATGAAAAGGTCTAGGGGTGTAACGGTTCGGTTAATCGCTGTTTTTGGGAAAACGGTTAACCGAACTGTGTTTTACGGTTTTTGGTTTTTAAAAATCGTAATCGTAACCGAACCGTGAAAAATCATTAAAAACCGAACTGCGGTTAACCACGGTTAATGGTTTCAGTTACAGTCAATTGTCACTTAAAAATTTTTGTGAAAATTTTGTCATTTACCAATCAAACTTATTGTGAAAAAAAAAAAAACCATAGTTAGATAATGGCATAATATGTTACTGTAACAAAATAAAATAAAATTCCATTCAGGCCCTTAGGTTTTTTTCTTATTAGCGAAACGGTTCAGTTAACTGAGTGTTTTGGGAACATGGTTAACCGAACCGCGGTTAACGGTTCGGTTCGGTTAATAACCGCGAGTCGATACGAAAGCCGTAACCGAACCGTGAAGCACGGTTTTTCGATTTAAAAAACCGTAACTATAACCAAACCGTGAAACACGGTTATTAACCGCGGTTCGGTTCGGTTAGACGATTTTTCGATTTTTTTTCACACCTCTAAAAAGGTCAAATTCTGTTTTTTTCCCCGAGTTGGGCGAGTTGAGTTCGTGTTTGACCTGAAGAGAGGCCAGTCCACAGCCTTTCGGATCCAGTTTGTGGGTCCATGATGGGTCAATCTAGATTACCCAGATCATTCCTCAAAAATGTATCCATCCAACGGCTATAAATACATCCTCACATCCTTCATAGTTAAAAAAAAAAAAGTCTCTTTGTTCAGCATCCACACCGATCACATCTTCGAATCGCTTTCTCACTTCTCAGGAAAGGTACGTTATAAACCCTAGCTCTGCTCTTCCAATCTGCAATCTTGTTCCTTGAATCGATCACATAACTACGCTTTTACTTCTACTCACGATCAATGAACTGTGCTTTTTGAATGAAGTAGTATTTCTCAAGAAGCTTTCGTTGTTTTCTCCAATTTATGGAGAACATCCTTCAGATTTTGTCATCTAGGGTTTATATCTCCATCAATCTGTGCCTGTTTCAATATGGGTTTGCTTGATTTACTTATTCATATGTAATTTGATTGATTTCTGTGCACCGGGGTAATTGCAATACCTACCAGAAAATTGGGTTTTGTTCGGATTACGCTTTTGCTCCCTGATGGATGACAAAAACAATCAAACTGCAAATACCATCAAATTAGAGGATCCTCTCTTCTGAAATACTAATGAATAGTTAAGGGGATTTGTTAAACACCCCAAAAAGAAGTGCTTAGATTATTTGGGCAGGTTAGCGTTAATCTAGCGTCTTTCGTTCCACCGAGCTTTTCGTAATACATGGTGCTTATCTGGAGTCTGGACTGGATGATTGCATGTGTGGGTATTGAATAATGTAGCATAGTAATGTAATTGAATTGATGAATTGTTAGGGGATATGAGCATGCATGAATACATCCATGCATATTGCACATGCAATTGGCAAAAACTCATGGAAGTGGTAACAGACTTTACCACTTTCTTATCCATCTCTGTAAGAAAAAGTTGAGAATTATAGTATTTGTGGTCCCTCGTGTGTGAACTCGAGCCTACCTAAATAAAAAGATTGAAGGGAGCAGAAGGAGGATTGAGCCATGGGCATCAGTGGAAGTCGGAGTCATGGGCATTGCCTTCGAAGAAATCTGAGTCTGCTGGTTTGTTATCAAGGATGGTGGTGCCTTCCACGATCTCCAGAGAACCAGTGTCGTCATCCATAGCCATGACTAATTGAACATTGGTATTGCATATTTTTTCTCTTTGGGTGGGTGCACTTATCTGTATGGATGGGTATCAGGTGTTTTCTTTATTTAATTTATTTTAAAGTTGGAATTTAATGGTATGGGCCAATGTCATCTTTTTCAATTTTTTTGTTCACTTTTCTTATTTCAGGTTCGATTGGTATTACAATTGTGGATCCTTTTTTTTTTTTTTTATAAATTTATTTACTTTCTAAATCTTGACACTTATCACAAAAACAGAAAGGGATTGATTGAAACTCATAAGGGGTAAACGACTGTGGTTGGTCGTGGGTTACATGCATCTGATGTTGAGGGTTTTTTTGGATAATTTGTAGTACTTTGTTAAGGTTCACTGTAGCTAGGGTTACGGTAGGTTGGATATTAATGGCTATAGTTTTTGTTTAAGGCAGGTTGCGGTCATTATTTCTTCTCTATCTAAGTGTTGAATAATTTAATTATGTCAGAAATGTAAGTCAAGGTCATTAGAAATATTTTAAATGTAATTTGATTTGTCAAAAAGTTGGAGCATTTCTAATTGTTACAAATCTTAGAGTTTTAATAACATTCCTTGATTTTATGCTAAAAAAGGGGTTGTAGAAATTACCCATGTACTGGTGAAAGCCAGCTTTTATATATTCTGAAAAGTAACATCTAACCATTCTAAAGTTGTTTTATTTTATCTTGAAGAAACAGCTTAATTTTTTTTTTTTTAACCTATGCAATCTTTTGCAGTAAATGGCAAACACTAATGAGAAATCACCATTTGTGAAAGTTGTAATCTTGCATGAGGGGGGTTTTCCACCTCTAGATTTCTGCTCATTTCTGCATGTATTGGGGAATTTCGACTTTTCACTTTCTCCTCATTAAAACAACCTCTAAAAGCAAAGAAGGGCCCCATCCCCACATGTTCAATCTGCTGAAGGTTAGAAGTGCAAGGGACTAAGAGGGGAAAGACTGATGACAAGGTTGTTAGGAAAGAAAGCTAGAATGTGGAGCAATAGAGTGCTGGCTTTGAATAATACCTATTGGAAAAGTAGAACCCTCAAAGGCAACACTGAATAGTTGGGATGAGGATATGTTGGCTCTGAAGTTGATGGACCTCTACTGGAAAATTAACTATTTTGAGCGGTCGAATACAGAATTATGACGGAGGGTACCCCATGTCATGTTACGCATCTCAGGTTGCGTATTGCATGAGACTAGTACTTCCTTTTAGAGTGTTTGAGTTTCCATTTTTTTCTTCTTATGATACTTTCTTCCTTTATTTTCACTAACTAGACTATTGAGCACTTGTATGCATGCATGTACACCTAAATTGAGAGATGTTCCTTTCTTGCACACCTGCTAGTGCAATGGCGGACCTAAGTTATGCGGCCCTGAGGTGGTCGCCCCAGGTCAGATCCAAAAAATGGGCTAAAAGTTGCCTGGGCCATATGGCCCATCCCCATTTTAGTAAAGTGATTGCCCCACCTTAGCTCTCGAAAAATCCACTCCCGGTCTCAAAGATCTCCTGAATGAAAGACGTTGGAACCCTTCATCGTTCTCCTTCTTCCACTTCAAAGTCAAGCAATTTGGCTTTTACACAATAGCATAGCATAAATGTCTGCCCTTTCACCATACCTTTACACAATATGTGGGGAAGCAATATGTTGATTACTAGCGGGATATGAGTTCTTTATACTTCATTTTCCAAAAAAAAATAAAAAAATGATGTCTTTAAACCATGCAATAAGTGAAAATTATTGGTAGTTGGCGTTGATTTTGACCTTTTCAGTTTTTAATTGACCATCCTACGCCCCACCCAAATGAAAATCCTAGGTCTGCCTCTGTGCTAGTGAGTTAGGATTTTGAGGAGGTGGGTTACTTCCTAGTAAAACGCTGGAAAGTTTAGCCAAACCCAGTTTGATGCTGTGAACTTTGTAGTTCATAGTAGGTCGAATATTGTATATATCTCATATAAAATGGTGGCTTGCTGCAATTTTTGGAAAAAGCCGGAGAGTGTATGATGTAAATCAAGTTGCAGCCATTTTGAAAGTCTTAACTCTTAATCAAGGTTTAAAAAACCGGACTCGGGACCCGACTCGTTTAGGGCCGAGTCCGAGTCGACTCGCCGAGTCGCATGGGACTCGGCCGAGTCGGGCCGAGTCCTAAAATCAGAGGACTCGGCCGAGTCTCATGCGACCGAGTCGCATGGGACTCGGCCGAGTCGCATGAGACTTGGCCGAGTCGCACGATTTGAGTCCGAGTCTCATGCGACTCGGCCGAGTCGACTCGGACTCGGCCGATTTTTTAAACCATGCTCTTAATAGAATGGATGGTTACCTGTTTTATGTTGTTTCTGTCTAGTTGATGAGTGAGTTTAACATGATTCTGTGTGATCAAGAATCTAAATTTATTTCATTAAATGAAAAGCCCATACAAAAAAAAAAAGAAGAAAAAAAGAAAAAAAACATTATAAGAGGATATACAATATATATGCATAGAATGTTGTCGCATTTGATAAAGCTTTTAATGTTTTATTGTCCTGAAAGATAGCAAACTGAGAGCTTTTCTTGATCTCTCTTGCCGTTCCTTTTCTTCTTCCTACTCGGTAAGCAATCCTTTGGCAGTGGGAACATTAGTTGTTTTTTTTTTTTTCCTTGGGTGAATAGTAGGTCATGACATGAAAATTTCTTCTGAAACGGAAGTAACGAGATTTTTTTAGAACAAGGATTCAAAAGAACAGTGCAAGAGGTCCATGTTGCCAGAAGAAGCAACAAGGGACAAACTGCACTACTAAAACTAAAGAAAGATTACAATGTTGGGTCTCCACACTAGTGAGTATTGATACCTTCCTTGCCTTGGCCAAGAGGTTTGCAAAATTGTTGGACTTGGCGAAAGAACATTACTTAAACTTACAGCTCGCCTGTTTGGGCAATTCACTTTACAAGTGAATTGAAGTGAAGAGGTGATTTTTGGAATTTTGTACTTTTTGATATGATCCCCTCCTCTTTTCTTCTCTACATCAATGGGAACCCTACTCTCTCTCTCTCTCTCTCTCTCTCTCTCTCTCTCTCTCACACACACACACACACACACACACTCACACACACACAATTACCCAAACAGACCTACATCAATGGGAACCCTACTGTCTCTCTCTCTCTCTCTCACACACACACACACACACACACACTGTTCTCTCATATTTCTAGCCTTTTTATTATTATTTTACTCCAATTCACACCATATATACATATATGTCTATATATAACTATATATCTATCTATATATCTATATATAACTATATATATCTATATATATGTATATATAACTAACATTTGGACTTGTTTTCAAGGGTTTATATATCCATCCATTGCGCCTCAATATGCTTTGATATTGATTTGCTTTTTTTTTTTTGTAAGAATTGATTGCTGTTGTTTGTTTTAAGTTTCTTTCTGTTTTGTGCGGAGATGAATCTAAGTTTCTCAGCTGGAAAATCTAAATCTAGGAATATTTAAAGACATGAAACTAATTGTTTAAGGGTTTACTTGGTCAATAAAAAAATTGAACTCGGATTAAAAATTTGGGGCCCAGAGGAGTTGGGAAAAAAGGCAGTGAGGGCATTTGATAGTGTGGAAATTTCAGAAACAAAAATGGCCTCATTTATACAGAAAAGCTGTGAAAATTTTCATATGAAAATGGCATCACCCCATTTTCACAACTCATTTACGCATGAGATGGGTAAATGAGGGCAACCAAATGTGCTTATGCAGAACATTTACATATGTAAATGGTGCAAACAAATGGCCCCTAAGGAAAAAAAAGGGTTTTTTCTTTCTTTCTTTATTCACTTTTTTATATGTTTTCTTCTGTAAGCTGTATTTTTTATGTTTTCGTTTTTTGTGTTGATTGATTTGTTTTGATCTCAGAAAATCTTTTGTTTTATGTTTTTATTAGCAATACTTATCTGTCTTTAGATTTCTTGATACTTCGTGGTTTTTTATAGAACATTACTGGGATTTTTTGTCTTGCTTGGTTGGCCTACTGGTCAAGAGCTATGATACCCGGATATGGCATGGCTACACAGAAATGCCGTGGACACGGCAAGGACACGGATTTTATACATAAAAAGCGAAGTATCGGATATGATACGACATGATACATTGCCCATTTTGAACTATCCGTGCATCATAGGCCAAGAGTGATACCTCAACTTGAAGGATCCTTGGGCATTTGTGTGATATTGAGGTGCCAATACCACTCAACCATGAGTGTGTTGCTATTACTGGGATTATTATTTTGATGTGTTAGCTGACATTTTGAAGGACGTCTCTGATTTTGTAAATTTATAATTTTGTTAGGCATGGCAGATTCGAAGCCCGGTATGAGGAAACCAGTTTTCATCAAGGTTGATCAACTTAGGCCAGGCACAAGTGGGCACACTCTGACGGTGAAGGTGGTGAGCTCAAAGATGGTGTTACAGAAGGGCCGCCCTGATGGGTCACAGGCTCGGCAAATGCGTATTGCAGAGTGCTTGGTAGGTGACGAAACCGGCGTGGTCATCTTTACTGCTAGAAATGAGCAAGGTACTGGTTTTTATTTTAAATTTGCATGGAAATTATATTCATGAATTGTAAAAATGTCTTAAATTATAGCAATTATATTCATGCAATACATAATACCATCTTTAATTCTTTTGCATGTAATTGTAACACTAGTGAAAAAAGGTTGATTGTCTGACCATGCTACATCTAATGTCTTTTACCAACTTCTGTAATTGGAGATGTCTTATTTGCAATGTTTGAAGTCTCTTTGGACTATTTGTTCAACATGAGAATGATCATAAGGAGAATAATCAAATATTGACTCTTGAGCCTTATTAAATGCTGCCTCCCTGGGTAACCATTTTCATACACATAGCTCATGCTAGGTTAGGTTTTGGTGTATCACAAGGTTAAAATGACAGGTCTCATCACTACATTCGATTTCAACAATTCATACCTGAATACCCATTTGTATGAGTGATATGTATAAAAATAATATGTATTATGTAAAATACATATCAATAATATCATAGTAGTATTATTTTATATGAGGTTTACATATCGATAATATCATATTAGTATTATTTTATATGAAAATGGACCTAACCTGAGGATGCAGCACAGTTGGAAGGTGCTCCTTGCAAGCATAAAGTTGTGGCGAAAGTCATATTACTAATCTCAATACACACAGTTACACTCAAATATATAATTATAATATATTAAGACATAAGGTTTTGTATCTAATTTTGACCGAAGTTATTTTCGGTTTCTACAAGTGCTGACATACTCTCGCTCCACTTTCCACTAATATACTTCCACCCACTTATGGACTCCCTTTTTCCCCATTTCTAACGTACATAGAATTCGACCTGCCATCACGGGTTTTTGTGCTAGTATATTTTAATGTGTTTTGAGTCTAGATTCGGTTGGGGCATATAAATCTGTTCGTGTCCAGTCCACCATGGACCCAAACCAAACCTGATCCATTTATGTCCCTATGGCCAGGCACATAGCTCAGTTGAATTTTTCTTGTCATTTGGGTCTACCGCACCTTGCTTCCTGCGCTCTGGAACAAAGCATACAAAGTTGCCGACATCTAGATGAGAGTTTCAAGCTTATAATTAATCTTTTGAAATTTACCATGATTCCATTGTGATGATGCACAGTGGTTTGCAGTCCCATTGAGGGGATGGACATACACAGAGTGTACAAAATGAGTAGTGTTTAACTGTGGTGTGGCATTGTTTACTGCAATACCGTTCAAAGAGAATGTGGTTGTATTATATCTTTAGAGATCGAGGACGTGAATAGGGTATATTTATATAGTGGTTGCATCCTGCATGTTTAAATTCCAATTGTTTATTTTTATTTTTTATTTTTTATACAGGTAACTGAGGATTTCGTTAATAATGAGGAAACCAAAACAAAGGAGGCACCAATCAAAAGATTTATGTTCATAATGCCTCTATGCATGAGGAGTTTTTCTACCTCAACCTCTATGCATGAAATTCAAAGAGAATGTCAAACATTATTAATTTCTTTGAATTCGTGAAGTCTGCCTTTTCAATGTCCATTAGTTCTTCTAGGTGTTCTGCCATGTTCTTTAGGTTGTAAATTATAGATATATTTTACACAGAAGGGTGCTAATTGCTGGAATAGAAATGGAAGCAAGGAACTTGGATACAGAGGTACGACCTTAGGTTAGGCTGTGATTGGAAGGGTGCTAATTGCGACAATTACAAGGTTGCAACTTTGAGTGATGGCACCCTAAATAAAATGCGAGGCAGAAAATGCTAAAAAAAAAAAGACAGAAATTCAAATTAATATTTGTACTCATTTCTAGAACGTCTCTCTTTGAGAGAGAGAGAGAGAGAGAGAGAGAGAGAGAGAGAGAGCATATTTAATTTTTACCTTAGGTTAGGCTCTCTATAATTGACACCCTCTCTCTCTCACACGCGCACTCACGCATAGATACCGACCAGACTTGGTTTTGACCGTGCACATTCAAGCCTCTTTTTCTAAAGTAAAAATATGTCTTGTGTCCAGTGGACTTGATGAAGCCTGATACCACTATAATCCTGCGAAATGCAAAGATCGACATGTTCAAGGGATCAATGAGACTTGCTGTGGACAAATGGGGCCGTGTCGAGGTCACTGATGCTGCTGATTTTACGGTTAAAGAAGACAGCAACCTGTCTCTGGTAGAATACGAGTTGGTGAATATTGTTGAAGAGTGACATGTGAACGGTGGCTCCCTCTCCTCCCTGAAGAAGAAAATGTTTTTGGAGACAGTCATGAAGCTATCAAGAGGAATTGATTAAACCTTTTGCTATCCTTAAGGGGCGTTCTATGGAGCCTTCCGGTGGGTGGCGTGAAAGAGCCCACCACGTATTCTGATCATACCATACTAGCAGCCACTTGTAGAACTTGCTTGTGTTGTTAGGTTGTATCCAATGATTTTGGTTGTTTTGTCTGGATAGAAAAATGGCTGAGCTAGTGCTTCTTGCTTGTGTTGTTTAGGTTGTATCCAATGATTTTGGTTGTTTCATCTGGATAGAAAAATGGCTGAGCTAATGCTTTTAGACTCATGGATATTGTCGTGAAATGCATTTCTATTTGCTACTCTTAACTGTTCCCAATCATAATGTCTCACAATCATCCTTTGATCTTTTTATGAACTCTGTTTTCACCCTCCGGTTTTAGCCCAGGTTATCTTTAAATGGCTTTGTTCAAGAGCAAGGCTTTGTTTGGAGAAATGCTGAAAACACACTAATTAGATATATCCCGAGACCATCCAAACCCATGTAATTTTGTTTGTTGTCCTTGTGAATCCATTATGCTTTTTTCTGATCCACTATAAATTTCCAGGATCCAGTTTACTAAATAGTTTGACTGAATGGAGAATTGTAGGGAGCATTTTATTGTTACTATTTTGAAATCATGATTAATGGTCTCTTTCAAGGGTCCATTTCTTTTCTTGTGAATTCAAAGAGTAACCACTACATATATATATATATATATATATATGGGGGAGATGCTCCTATGAGAGATATTTCTTACTTTATATGAGAGATGGGGGCGGGGACCCTTACATTTAAGTTGTTGGCATTAGATATGGATGTGAGGGCCCCCACCTTATCTCTCATAGGAGCATCTCCCCCATATATGTATATATATATATATATATATATTTATAACCCAGGATATCTCTTGCCCAGCCCAGGAGCCTTTGGCCCTAAGCCAAAGGGACACTCGATTGTGGATAGCTGACAAGTAATCTCTAGAGGCACATGCAAACCCTCTTATCCATATGCATATGTAGCTTGTTCAAATTATTCAATCTTAAATCTGGGGTGTCATATTTGGTTTACAGACTCAGGAGTCGGTAGAATCAAGTCCTTAACAAGTTTCAGCCTGATTTGGTTGACTTGGACAAGGAAACAAATTATAATTCCTAATTTATTTTTATACATCCAAAACCTACTTTTGACATTTTGGCTCAGTCATAACTCGTCCGGGTCTCTGGACCGAGCTGGCCTGGTGGCTTCGCTTGCTAAAACACAAAATAAGAAAAGCATGCCCACTCATTTTGGTGGGCCATATATTAGGCTGAAGTGGAACTCTCAGAGCTTTTCCCAGCCGTCCATTCATTTCATGTACTTTTAACCCAGCCCGCCTTATCATTAGATCAGCTGAATCACAAGAGGGCTCAAATTTCACCCTTTCATTTTGTTGGCCGGGTCTACTGGATCTGTAAAAGACACCAACTTCTTTTAGTGCTGCCATCTTTTAGCGTCTTCAGATCAGATCATCCCCATCGAAGATGAATCGTTGATTTTCTTCACTACTCTTCTTTCTTACATTCTATGTTGTTTTCTTGTGGATTGGATGATTTGTTTTTAGTTTAGTGAAAACTGGTGTTGCTCTTTATTTAGTTTTCTCACCCTAATACATTTCAAAACTATGAAGAAACAAAGTGGCCCTTAGTTTCTTGATACCTTTTGTAAAACTGCGTGAATTGTTTGCTGAATCGCAGTTTTGGCATGGTAAGTGATGGTGGGTGTTGATCTATGGACATAGAATGTGTAATGTTCTAATCCTCATACCGTTGTTAAGAGCCCCAGAATTCAGAGAGTCTACAAAAGGTGAACAGGGTGAATTGTCTCCACTGATTGTGACCTATACAATTGCCTTAGTACCAACGTGATGATCATTTTTTGACTCAATGCAATAAAATATGACTTTGGTAGAAGGGTTATTTTCATGAAAACAGCAAGAGAGTTTGAATGCAGAAATAAATAAATGTAGAACAAGGAAATCTTATATTTTCCTAATACTACGAAACTCTTCATTCTCTTCAGTAGAAGCTAACCTATTCATCATTGCAACAATGCCTTCGTTTATGTGGTTCTTGTCTAAACTCAAAAGACAGATGAATATTTTTAACAAACAAGATTTTTACTAATTACTAACTGGCTTCAGTACAGAATTTGAGGATGACAAACACCATGTTCTTTGTAATGTCATTGTGATTCCTCTCAAGTTCCAAATCTTAAAGCATAAGAAATTCACAAGTCTTGGTCTCACACTGACAGACATTCAACACCAAAAATAAGGAGAGGACACTCTTAATTCATGGAATGCGTTGAAAAGAAGAGAGTAGTACATCTTTCTGTAATGAGTCTTTGGGGATTGAGAAAATCCCTTGCACATTTTAGCTTCTTTCTAAATTTTTTCTTTATATGCCACCTTTCTTGAACAAAATTCTTGTCCATTTCGTTGTGTGTAATTCTTTCATGAAAACTGGACAATTGACAGCGTGGGTTATAGCTCGACTGTCAAACCTTTTTGTAGTGATATTGTTGTAAACACCAATTTTACATTAGAAATTGCTTTCATCAATTAATGTACAGCAGCAGGTAGCCAGTAGTTAGTTCTCTGTCAGACATCCAATCCATCCGCATCTGAATAAATTTTGATGCCTGTACGTGATGCTATGTCTACCTTGTTTGGATGTGCGGTGAAGTGAGGTGAGGTGCGGTAAAACCTCCATTATCAAGATGAGAAAAGATAAGTGGTTATATCAAAAGTACACAATTTTAAAATTTTCTCTATTTAAAAAAAAAAAAAATCCAAAAAACAACCTCATTTCTCCACTATAAGACAAATACTATACTTTTCTATACAAAAAGTAAAAACGAATTTCATATAAAATAATTAAAAATAAAATACCATCATAACTCATAATATTTTATTCTCTCTTAATTTGATGCTTCACCTCACTTTACGTCAATTCACCGTACATCCAAACTGATAAAAAATCTAAATTACAGCATTCAAATGAGGTACCTTGGGAGCATGCAAAACTAACTAAGCATATGGC
This sequence comes from Persea americana, assembly GCA_029852735.1. Lineage (NCBI taxonomy): Eukaryota > Viridiplantae > Streptophyta > Magnoliopsida > Laurales > Lauraceae > Persea > Persea americana. The sequence goes on from CM056815.1 coordinate 72,220,322, forward strand.
CCAAAAAGTGTAATCAACAAAACATGAAATGAAGTGGGTCAAGTGAGGGAAACATTTGAAGGTGAGCATTTGCATCATAGGACAGTATCCTACTACCTGCGGGAAACTGCCCTTGGATGTGCTCATATACTGGGTTGAAGCCCGATAAAAGCAGAGCGACCTGAAAATTTTCACACCACCTTAGTAAGTATGATCTTGTTCCATGATCATGTCTGAAGGGCATTGTTGTAATATTACTTCCTTAAAATTTTATTATCTAGCCATCTAAAGGAACATATCATGATAATGCTGATATCTTCCAAAAATTTTTTTTGGCTGTGTCAAAGAACCATTATATTACAACCGTTGGCAGCACGCTATATAGCAACCATGTCATTATATGATAATGTTTTTGGTTCCAATACTTGTATTCACTTGGGCTCGGCTAGATCGTTGCCGCTGCTGTTGTTGTCGTCGTCATCATCATTATCATCAAAGCAAACTTGCAAACTTAAAAGGACCGAATAAGGATTCGCTGACAGTAGAATGCGGATTCAGTAAAATGGAATTTTTGTCCTAGTGTCCACTTACTGTGGTGAAGGATTGCTATTGTACTAGTCATACTAGAGAGAGGTGCGGTTAAATTGGTGATCACCACCAACCCTAATATGTCTTGATTGCTATCTTAGGATGGTTTAAACTGAAACCATATCAACTCTCTGATTGATTGTTGTGTATATATGGTATCCTACTAAACAGTTCGTTTTTCATGAGTTGTTGGGAAACGCTTTCCGCAATGGCATGTAGATAGCTATATTTCAGCAGCCAGAAAGACTGAGTCAAAGTGACTGTGAGCTCTTTGTAACCATGTGTGTAGGCTCAAATGGGCCACCATCCAACAAGTGAGTATTTGGATGTGCAAAATTAAGAATCCGGATCCTCTGTTTCAACGAAGCAGGGAGATGCTGTTTCATCCTATCAACATTCAATAGCTGTATATAATCCTTTCTTTTCGTTTTTCATTGAAAGGAAGCAACTGAGAATGTGCATTAGCTGGCATGAGATTTTATACGACTGATGAATGTTGATAGAATGAAATGGTTGGATCCTGGCTTGAAAATCAAAGATATACGAGTGAAGCATGCTAAGATTGGGTGTTGTGGGATCCCAAGAAGTCTGCTATTCGGTGGTGCTTGCTAAGTGGTGCTCCCATTGATTGTGAGAGCACAAGAAAACCTTATTTGAAATGTGACAGGTGTTCTTGTCACCCGAAATGAGATGCCTTTAATCCTTGAACACAGCAGATCTTTATTTGGGCCCAGTTCATGATTCACACCTACGATTATGATGTGATTTGGATCTATGTTGAATGGAACACCATTGAAACTTGGGAAGAATAGCATGTGATGACCTTTAATTAGATGATTAATCATTGTAACAAGCGAAGATCTTCTAGAATATACTCATTTAAAAGGGTGTTCTCCCTAGTGTTGATGTTGATCGTGTTGACTTTGTGGTTATGTGGATTGTTTATGGTGGCAGTCCATCCTCCAGTATAGTTTTAAAACATTAGACTGAGTGCATACATTTTTCCTCTCATCCTTTTTCTAATCCTCTTTGCTTCATGGTTTTCTCCTCTAAAGTGGAGGTACCACATTTCCTGTTTGAATGTAAACTTCAAATGGCATAGCTAATATTGATTTTCTGTCCAACCGATATTTATAAATAGCTGAAATGGAGAATGCATTTGTGGAAATCTTTTTACCATGTTTGCACCCAAATTTATATTGAAACTGATGACATTTGGGCATAGAGTCACCCTTCCTCCTATGTTTCTCTAGTAGCTTGTTATTGAACATTAACTTCATCATTAACATAAAGTAACCATTGGGATGTCTCTATTTTTGTATAAATGAAGGTTCAAGTGTTTGGATACCCTGAGAGTCGCCTGTAAGTCAGTGTTGTTTATTCTTTCCCATGACCAATTGCAGGCAATGAGAGTGTGTGCAGCACAATTAGTACCCAGGACCCAAATGGGGCCAACATGTTTTTCTGTTTCAATGTTCATGAGATTGCATGTCTGCTCTGAAAGATCTCCAGTAGACTATGGTGCTGCAATTTTTCTTGAGAAGTAGTTAGCTGTCATCGTCGATCTTTACAATTGGGGGACAGGTGTGACAGTCAAACCGACAAGTGAGGCCTACCTTGGACGAACTATTGACCAAAAACGTAGTCCAATTATATTAGCAGGACTATGTTCAAAGAAAATGCAAAGCTAATTCACCCCAAAGTACTACTGGCCATGATAATCTTTTCAAAGTAAAAAGCATAGAACTCCATTGTTATGGCCAGGATTATTCTTTTATAATGTTGGGGCACAAACCATCCTTGGCAGGATTCTGCAAATGAATGATCAGGATTTGGTACACTTACATACATTTCTGAGTTTGCACTCCTCTAGTCACCCACCCTTTTTGCACGTATATGGTATCTAAACTAATCCTAGAATGCGTAGCTGCATGCACTATTATTGATGCCACCACTTGCCAAAATCAGCTTCATTAGAGAATACCAAGTGACCCAATTTTCTAACTTGTGCATCATTTTCCTTAAATGCATTGGGCTGAATTGAACTGGACAGTCATCTACTTCTGCTGGAATTTGCTATAAATTAAGAGGACTAATGTCTATGAGTTGTGTGCTTCTGATGAGGACATTAGATCCATTTTGCATGGTCAATCACGTGGAAATTGATTCAACAGATTAATGCCCTGCCACTCAGGGTTGGCAATTATTCAACAAATGAAATTGAGTAGGACAAGTCCATAAGGTGATGGTTTGTCAATACAGTGGTGGGTGTTTGTTAAACCTGTCAATGACAATGCATGGTCCAAGTCCGGGTTCTTCGTTAAACCTGTCGGGTGATGCTGAGCCATACATCATGCAATACCACATGGTGGGCCTGGTTGCGGTTCAGGGCTGGCCATTGGTCATTTGGTCTCAATCTGTGTGAAACTGGGCAAGGTTGGGGTCATCAATGCTGCAGCTGTTGCACATTCCTGCCCTGTTCGCTATTTCTCAAAAGCAATGGAATGAGACCAAGGGTTGTAAACAGGCCGGTTCCGGTCCGGGTCCATGGTGGACCAGGAACTGGAATTGTTAAGGAGAAGGTGGAACCGGATTCAGATATGCAACCGTTTCGGAACCGGTTTCTTGGCTCTAGAACTAGAACAATAACCAGAACCATATATGTGATGGGTCTGGATCCAGATCCAGGTCTAGGTAGAGAATGTTATTAAAAAAAAAAAAACATGGTCTTTAGAAGAAATTTTCGAAAATTGAGATAATATGTAGGGTCTCGAGACCGAACCAAGGTGGAACCGGACCCGAACCCTAACCCATTTACTTCTTGGGGATTAAATAAGGACCCAGACCCGATTTTTAAAGGGTCGAACCTCCGGATAATTGGAAACCCATTTACATCCCTAAACTCAGGGCAACATGTGTGAATAGCCACATGCCTGATGTGCTACGCAACGGTTGATCAACATACTAGGCCCGTTTGAATGTAAAGGGTGGTGTGAGGGAAAACATTTTTTTTAGATGAAGAGGAAAGTGATTCTACTCTTAACCACTTTTTGTCAAAGAGCAGGAGAAATGATTTTCTTCCATAGAGGGCAAATCTGGTTAGAACTAGAGTGATGTATGATCTTTTAATAGTACTTTTATTTTACCAAAAGTTTCAAAATGATGCTTTCCTTTCAAATCCAGATACACTGGGATATCATTATCAATAGGAGGATTCGATGTCCATGTATTTTAGTGTCCTCAGTAAAGGAGAAATCGCCATCTTTATAGATCATTTATTTCTTTTATAATACCAAACAACAAAAACTATATTTATATAGAAAATCAGAACAATTTCTCTCTCAATTGCATAATCTTCTTATATCACAAATATACTTATAGGACACATTTGCTAACAAGTGAGGAATCCATCACATCCTCAAATATGAAGATTCTTCACTAAGTATTTTACTTTCACGTTAGCGCATGTAGCTGATAAAGACGGGCATCAATGTGTAAATCCATCAAGCTGAGGATTTCTAAATCCTAATGTGGTGGGGTGTAAGGAACGGGAACGGGGGATCTTGAAAATCTTCACTAATAAGAAATTTCGGCTAGCCCAAATATTCGATTTGCAATGCCAAACATGAATTTTTCAAATTCTCCAAAAAGCTCCATAAAGAAAACCCCAAGAACTTTGGTTGGCAAAGTGAAAACATGACAGAGAGAATAGTGATGATTCTCTGGAAGAAGATTTTTCCACCTCCACTTTTATCTTCTTTTATCCACCTGAACAGTACTCCCCCATTATTGGTGGCCAGTTTGGTTGTGGCCACAGTAAAAATAAGTGAGTGAGCACTCTCTCCAATAATGGAAGGAGGTTGGCTGATATCGACCACTCTTTCCAGTATCGACCCATGAAATCAGCTCAGCCTGTAGTTTTCTGTGCATTTATTTCTAGTGCTTGGTTTCTTATTTTAATTTCCAGAGTGCAGGAAGGGGAGGGTGGTTGATGGGTCCACGGTCCACAGAATGGATTGGATGATGACTGTAATGATGTAAATTAGAGAGAGTGGGAGATACAGAGAGAGTATTATTGGGAGTCAAGGTCAAAGTCGTTTGTGCAGAGAGGAATGTACAGTTGAAAAAGCAGACTTTCTTTGCTAATAATCGTGGTCCCCACGAATGCGGCTGCCACTTTGTGGCCGACCTTTGTCTCAACCCCGAGCGTCGCGAGGAGCCAAAGGGCCAGAGGAACCCGCCTGGAAGGGGATATGTTTGGAGAGCGACCCTCCAAATCTCACATACAGAGGAATATTTGATATAAGGGAAACGGTCTAGTGAGGACCGTCCTCACCATATATCGTATGGACTCATCCCATCCGTCCGTTCTCTCAACAGATCCAACGTTCCACAGCTATCATATATAACATAAGAGAGGGAAACGAAAGGAAGGAAAAAGTCACCCAGCTCTGCGATTTGGGTGAAACGGAAGGAGAAAAGAAGATTGCAGTCGCTGATCGAGAGGGAAGCGCACAGGGGGCGGAAGGAGAAAAGAAGATTGCAGTCGCTGATCGAGAGAGAAGCGCACAGGGGGGGCAAGAGGGAATGGTGGCAGAATGGGGGCTCGCTACAGCGAGAACCTTGCTATAGCGAGACTTGGGCTCGCTACAGCGAGGTTCTCGCCTTTCCAACTTTGAATGATAGCATGCCATAAAAGCCCCGATTTTCTTTACAAAACAAGCACTAAAGCCCCAAGATCTTGAATCATAGCATGCCATAAAAGCCAAAATCTCATTTTTGAAACATACTCTAAATCCCCAACCCAATAGTCGTGACTGGGGTTTTGGTAGGATTGGGTGAGATATGAGAGGAATAGAGAATGAAAGATAGATGTACCTGTGCACGGATTGAGAGAGTCTAGATCAGAGAGAGGTGAGCGTGATTGGAAGACAGAGGGAGAGACAAGGAAGAGGGGCGAACTCAGACTTAAGAGAGAACTCGTCCGGCCCTTTTTTCATTTGTCGATGGATTTAGGGCGAGATTAAGCGAGGGCATGCGAAGAAGTGGGACGAGATCGTGCGTCTAACCGATCGAGGGAGAGAGAGTATGAGAAAGATTGCAGGAAGATGGAGGGCGCGGAAGGCATGACAAAGGGGCAAACTCATCCCTCTGGTTTTTTTTTTTTCTTCCAACGAAACCTGGACCCTCTTTTTTTTTTTTTTTTTTTTCATTTCCCGCTGTTCCTTTTATATGGGTGCTGAGGATCGTTGGATGAGAGGTTCTCTTTGTCGGTGTGGATGAGTCCTTATAAACTTGAGTAAGGACGGTCCTCACTGGACCGTATCCCTTGATATAATTGAGGTACGACCTTTAAATTTTGGTAAAGTTCTAGAACTGTGCAGCTACTCAGATACAGATTTGGCCTGTGATTTAGACAAGAAAAAGTTAATAACCGGCTGTGTGTTTACCTTCGGAGGAGGTGCAGTTTCTTCGGATAGTAAGAAACAGACCTCTACAGCTATGTCGACAGCTGAAGCAGAATATATAACTTACAGTACAACAGTCGAAGAGGTTCTTTGGTTAAAATATTTCCTAACTGATTTGGAGATAATTAGAGAAAAAAAGTATGTTCCAATGAACGTAGATAGCACATTTGCTATATCCATGGTGAATGAGCAAAAGTTTAACTGCCGTTCAAAACATGTTGAGATAAAATATCACTTCATCAAAGAGAAGGCTGAAAAGAATGATATAAAATTTTTTTATATGCCTTCAAAGGAGTTGATGGCTGATGCTCTCACCAAGGCTTTGCCTGTAGAGGTTTTTGCAAGGCATGTGCTGCGTATGAGACTGAGATATATTTAATATATGTGACATCTGTGCTAAGTGGGAGATTATAGGAAATCGTGTGGCCCGCATGCCACGGGTCCCACGTCAGATTAAATAGGGCTAATGCCAATAGAGAATATAATCCCACTTAATTTAGGACTTGATCTAGTTCACTAATAATACACCCAATATGATTAGTGGATGTTGGTTTTTTGACAAAGAAGTCACTAGTAAGTGTGACTCTTTGGGACTTGTCTATATAAGACAAGGGAGCCCTAAGGTTGGGATCATTCATCCTATAGGAGAGACAAGGGGCGAAAAGATCCGCGGAGCTTCCCAATTGTCGGAACGCACATAGATCTCCGGCCACGTGTCGGAGTCTTCGCATCCAAATCCATCAATTAAAATTTGGATATCTAATGGCGTCTCAAATTGGGTTCAGTGACAATTCATGAGGGGTGGGATAAGATCAAAGGTGAGTTTTGGCAAGATTATACAGTTAATCATTGGATTTCTTGACAACCATGAATGAATTATTTACCTTGAACCCCAATTAGAGGTCTGCTTCTGGCTGGTAATTAATAATAAAAGAGATTCACTTTATGTCTAACTTGGTTTGGATTATACTGTGTATGAATATGATAATGCATAACTTGGATAAATTTTATTTTAAGGCTTCTTTAATTTTTTGTGTTGTTGTTTTGAATAGACTATCAAGTCATAGATTAATTAATGCTGGCTAGTGTTGACTGCTCAATCCAAATTGTAAATTCATACTACAAGCTTGTTTGTTTGCATTATGATACATAACAATTCAATGCATATAATTCACACTATTATATTGGTAAATGTAAAATTTAAAATCAAGCTTTAAATAATCACTTTTTTTAGGGAAATAGAACTTTAAAGAAAAAGGATGGAAAATGAACTACCAGGCTAGTTGTTGGTAGCTTATTTCCTATCTTCCATTTATATTATTTCCCTAAAAGGAAAGGTTATTTGATTCTCATTTTTAAAAATGGACATTTGCTCTTTTTTAACTAATAATGGTATGAATTTTATATATTCAATTCATATGTAGTTTAATGCAGACCAATAGCCTTTTGGTGAATTTATGGGATTTCATCAATTTGAGACACTCTTATTATAAATGTTTTTCTTAGAACTTCTAGGAACTCGACTCCATGCGAATAAACCGAATTTGGGCTTAGATTTTTTCTGTCACCTTCTTTCTCGTGAAAAAAACTTATCAAAGCCAAAACTTTCTTCTCTTTTTAATCTTCTTCACCATTCTTAATTCTTAACAAAACAATTTAGGGATCGAGTTCATATATAGAGAAAGCCTAATACCCAAAATTCCTAAACTTGTTTGATGGAGTTCCTCAAAAACCAACATAGGAATGTATTTACAATTTAGAAAATCTCAGATGCTATTGTAGTTATTTTACTGTAGTAAATTCTTTTGTTTTTTTCATTTTCAAACTCCTTCCGAGGAATTTAAAGAATGGTCAAGGGAAAAACTGCTATTCCAACACAAGGTAAATTTTGGTAAAAAAGAAATCTACCTATAGAAGATAACTTGAGGGCATTGCTTGTTTGCAACTGCACATAAAATACTTAGAAATTGAATGCATACAAATTCATAGTCAGATGAGCACTACCTAAGGATTATTGAAGAGGTAAGGATATAAGATAGTGGCATAGATGAGACCTCAAGTGTCCTAGTATTTGAATTACTAGCATGATGGCTGGGTATTTTCTTCCTCATTTTCCCTTGATTCAGTTTTCATTAAATAGGAGATTATTTAACTATCGTTTGTGATTCATCAAACTCTGACTACTTATAAAAAATAGAAAGTTCGGGAAAATTCAATTACATGAAACAAACCGGCTCTAAGTGTGCATTTGTGCATAGAGAGGGTTTCGCTCTATTCAAATTTTGAGAAATCCTACATACTTGCCCCTCACATATGAAACCAAAATCTTCTCTATCCAGGAAATTACTTCATTTCTTATTCTTTCTGGCAAGGGAAATATATCCACACCAAACGAAAAAAGGAGTAAACATGAAAAATAAAAATAATCTTTCTCTCTATTACAAATTTCTCTCAAAGCACAAACGCACCCTAAAATGATAAGTTTTGAAACAACCGTCCACTTCACCACTTGTGGAAAGTGTGCCATAGTCTAACCTGTTGTTTTCTTACTCGGAGGTGAAGTCTACTAAATTTGCGTAGCAAGGCTAGGGGTAATGACAAATATAGAGCTAAATGACAAATACAGACTTCCAACCATGCTTCTAACCTCAATATCACAACAAGGTGGTTCACTTCATCACGCTGGCTATACATTCATGCATTCATCTGATCCGAGTAAGAGTTGGCCATGGATAAGGACTTGTTAAGCACATGTAGTTTCTGACTCATAAAAGAGGAGATAGGGATAGCTAATGATATTTTGGGTTGATTGATTAAATACACGGGACCACATATGTCTGAGGCAATCTTTAGGTTAGAGCCTAGAGGTTAATCAGAAGTCAAACCATGTGGTTTTAAAATAAGAATTTGAACCCATATCGAAGCCATTGCGGTCTATCATTGACTAGTCCAAGAATGTTAATTAATAAACCTCTTCTCTTTGAAAAATATTACAATGTTAAGAAATAAAAAAAAAATAAAACTGCTCATTTTGAAGATAAGAAGTTCACTTTGTTTAGGGGTTTTGATTAGGGGTTCAACTTGAGTGGGAGGAGTTGCATTTTGGGGCAAAGGCAGGTGTAACTTGAACTAATTAACTGATTTAACCCATCCAAGTCCAATTATTAGTGTTTCTTAATTTCCTTTCAAACGGGTGCTTTTGGAAAGAGGTAGATATTCCATGGATGTGGAGTTTATAAATGTACTTTTCCCCTTCTTTACAGGAGACTTGAAAGCACGCATCCAGGCACACTACACTTCATCCTTAATCAACTGAGGAAAAATAAGGCACTTATAATGTACTTATTTTATATACATGCATCTTTGAATATGTAACTCATAACCATCATCATCATCAAAGTCTTATCCCAACTATACTGGGAGGACGGAGAGACAATGCAAGTCACTTGAACTAAAAAAATCTTAAAATGTTGAACTTTTGTCACACAAAAAACTTTGCAAAAATTTAAAAAAATAAATAAATTATCATTATCATTATCATTATCAAAGTCATGTCCCGACTTGGGGCCGGCTACATGAATCCTGTTTCTCCATTCCTATCTATCCTAAAATCGAATAATATATATTTGCAAAAATGTTCAACTTTTTCATGAAGATGTCATGGGTTCCAGTCCAAGCCTAACCAAAGTAGCTAAATAGGATCCAAAGTTCAGGTTGGTCTCAGCCACTGTAATTAAGTATCCATGATTTTGAAGATGCCATGACAGTATCTAAATAATACTTTTCAATAATTTCAATGCATACAAAATATAAAATATCATGAGAATGTCATGGTACTACTGAAACAAAAAATGGGAACAATGAAGAAGATACAAAATGGTTTTTTTTAATATTTTCTGTGACAGTTCTTGAAATATACCAAGAGAAATTCCAAATTAGAAAACTTCACAACATTTTTGGAGACCAATAATTGCGACGGTGGTCTCAATTACCATTGTCGTCACAAATAGCATTAGTGGAGTAAGAAATGAGAAATGCCTCAAATTTTTGTGTACTTCTCAGGTTATAAACAGAAGAAACAATACTAAAAACAGATTGAAATAGGAGAAAACCTATAAAAACTAATTTAAACTACTTAAAAATATATAGAATCAATTAGCCTATTGGTGAAGAGTGATACTACCAATCTGAAGACCTATGAATCAATCATTGAGCATGTGTGTAATGCCGAGGTGCAAACACCACTAAATCATATAGTGTGCTAAAGATATTTCGAAATTAATACACTGGGCCCGGGTCGTTACATTGTTCTTCTATTTTTTTGGCTTTAACAAAGACTCGAACCTACACACACAACACTGTGGTTACCCTGACAAGCCAAAGAAGTTTGGATGCGGAGTTCATACCCATGAGAAATGATCATTTGCTAGTGTTATAGTGGTACTAACCACAACTTAAACCTTGTTCAATTCAACATGCTTGGTGTCTTCTTTTGTATGAACCAGCTCACCTATGTTCCATTCCTCCCTGTAATTTGACCAATTCAACATACATGGGGCTTTTGTTTTTTATAAACCAACTCACTTGTATTGCATTCCTTCTTATTTTTGGATCATGTCCTATAAATTTCATTTCAATTAAAGTGATATGAGCTGTTTTTTCAAATCTTTTTAGGTATCCAGTCAGAGAATAGAAATTTGCTTCTACAGGAACATGAATCAAAGTATCAAAATTTAAATAATTAGGTGAGAAACATGGGTATCCAACCAACAGGGCAGGACCTACTTCTCAAAGGCATATGTATGAACTTATGGGATAGTTATACTGAAATAGTTACATCTTAGACACTGATCAATTCAGTCGTCAATGTCACTTCAGATCAATGAATTTGGCCCCTTCTACAGCCAGCTTCCACCAATTTAAGGTGGAACCAGATAAGTCAAACTGGCGATCAGCTATTCAGCTGCAGGATGCCATCATTTTGTCTGCTACCAGTGCTTTTGCTATTACCCGGTACGCAGGTTAACAGAGGACACATGGGCAGGACCAGCAAGCAACATGTGCAGTTAGAGATGTTGCCAGACCGTGTGGCCTCCTCTGGGTCAATCGGCCCATAATAGGACAAAGAGGTGAATAGTGAATCCAGTGGAGTGTGTGGGCCACCAATCAGTGGCCCCTACTCAGTGGTGATGTCACCTTTCAATGAAAAAGGCCGAATCAATCTGCACCGTCCAGCTAATATCCCTTCATTAAAAATTCAAAATATTGAAGTCACAGTCAAGGTCAATACAAAGTTGGTTTGTCTCTTTACTCTTTGGTTGGTTGATTCATCTGTCACTTGTGCTGATGTTAAAAGCGGAGCGTCACTTACCTAAATCACCATGACCATAGGCGCTTCTTTATATTTTTACTGTGATTTTACTTTACTGGGAATCTGACATGGTGTGTCTTTTTCTTCGCAGCTTCCATTCTTTGCTTTTCATAACGCCATAACGTGTGATCTTTTCCTCTTTTCAACAAGGTCACGTGAACGACCGACCGAGTTACCTGATTGATTATCCGATCCAAGGCGGCTGCCGAGCAGAGAGTGGAGACTGGAAAGCAGCCGCCGAGCAGAGAGTGGAAGCTGGAACGCAGCTTCACACTATGTTTGGGAACTGTGGGGGATTTTTTTTTTTTTTTTTTGGGTGGGGTGGGGTCGGTTGGGTGTGGGGGAGAAGAAAAATTAATTTTACCCTATGTTGTTAGGATAGTCAAAAAGTAGGAAAAATAAAAGTAAAAAAGTGTAATTTAATTTGTTTGTAAGGTAGAGAGACAATTACCATTTTTTCATTACTTTTGTAAAAGCTTCAATTTGACAAAAGAGCAGTTCAGTAATTTGCTAAAAATCCCCTTTTTGCCTTATATTACCCCCCGGGTTTTGAAGAGAATTTCTTGGAGTGGGCCCACACTAATCTTACTCCTAAATTCCCCTCTCTCCTTCCCAAACATCATCAATTTCAACATTCCCTCCATTTTTCCCTCTTTTTTTTCCTTCCTCTCATTTTACCTCATTCCCAAACGATACCTCAAAGAAAAGGTTCTTCTTTTTCAAGAATAGCCCTTGCCTTTTTCTACAGCTTGATTGCAGCCTCCTAGTTTGTGTATATGTGGTGAAATAAATAATTCTAGCCATCACCCATTTTATATCATCTATGTTTGATTGATAAAAAGGCATAGGAAAGTAATTCTTCACCCTCAACCCATTATTGATAAAAAGGCGTAGGAAAGTAATTCTTCAACCTCAACCCATTATTGATAAAACATCGTCTGGAAAGTAATTCTTCAACCTCAACCCATTTCACCTCATACTTTTACTGGTTGGTACACATTCTTATCTAAAAAACATGAGGTAGCGTGTGATGAGATAAATCCAGACAAAAAGTGATTATAATACCTCTCTATTTCTCTCACATTTAGCACGCCCGCTATAAAGTTATTGTCATTGATGCGATATTTTTGTCACTGTTAATTAATTTTGTTCATGATTAGATTAGTGTCAAAACGGGATGAAAAATCAAACAATGAGTGTAAACTCTTGAAAGAATCTGCATGATTTACAAGTAAGTGTGTGATCCCAAATGCTATGGTGAGAAATTGGGTATTCAATCAACTGCGCAACCCCTTTTTCTCACAGGTGAGGCTGTTGATAAAAACAAAATTTTCCTTCTTGGTCACAAGCCAATTCGTGTTTAGGACCTATTTGCTTGCATGAAATTGGATCCTGAATATGAATTTTAGAAAGATATTCCTTTAGGATGTCTAAAATTGAAGAAACAAAACATACAAATTCACACAAAAAAAAGAAAAAAACATCAAAAGGTCTCTTTGCCCCTTATCTCTTTATTCACAAACTCTTTTCTTTGATAAATAAGAATAGAATTCCATGCAAACAAACAAGACTTATTAGCATTTTCATTCTTGTGGAATGCCCAGAGACAAATCATTCTTTGGGTCTCTTTCCAATTCAACATTTACATGTTTTATACAACGTGCGGATGAAAATAGCTGGCACGCTAAATATGGATAAATAGGGTGTTCACATGGGCTTGAAAGTGAAACATAAGGGAAGATATTCTATGAACTCTGGAGACTTCTATTTGCGGGCAATGAAGAACGTCCATAGCCTTCGAATTTTGAATCTTCTTTCACAGGCCATTTATTTGATGGGAACTGGCCTAACAGGGGTCAATTTGAAGGGCCTACTCCCATAAATCACTGGATGGGGCCCCACCAGTTGAATGCCTTCCATTACATAAATGTAATCCATGTGTCTCATGGATGGACAATAGACACACACATATATATGCTTTCTAATTATTAAACACTTATTTTCCTTTTTTATTATATTTTTTAGGATAGTAAACAGGCTCAAATTCTTAACTCTATCCTATTTGTTGGTGGGGTAGAGCAAAGTGAAATAAAATAGAGTCAAATTCAGAAAAGAAGAAAGTAGAGGGAGTTGGTTGAAGCTAGTTGTAAAAGCACAAAATGACAAATGAATGTTCTTAAAAGACACAAAATAACAAAAAGATACTATGAAAAAGCACAAAATGACAAATAAATGTTCTTTTACTCTCAACTTTGGAACTCTCTCTTCTATCTTATCTTCTTGATTTGACATTGAATTTTATTTTATTTTACTCCACACTACATAGAGACAGGCACACTACATACAAACAGGAGTTCATGGATGTGACAAGATTTTAAAATGTGGTTAGGGATATAAAGATGCTTCAATGATATACTGGTTTGTTTTTGGAACTTCAGAAATAAAAAATATATAATTAATTAGAAATTAAAAACTACAAGTGTTGTTCTAGAGCATTTTACGTGTAAAAAAATAAAATAGTATTTGATGTGGTGAGAATGAGATTTTAATTTCTTTTAAGTTTAGTGAAACCTCCCACGAGCACCCGTGCTCATAATAAGGTGAGCAACATGTGCCTAAATACCTAGTGTATCCCACCTTATGATCCATCTAAGTAGAACATAAAATAAGGATAGTCACCGATCCCGAGTTTGGCACCAATCCGAATAGACTAGACTATTGAATCGACTGTATAGTTATTTTGGGTAGTGAAGACTTGTTAGCCGTTGACCAAGTGAAAAGAACAATGATTCAAGCTTCCATCACCATACATGAGTAGGTTGGGTGGGGAGTTGAGTATTGGCTGGAACTTGTATGTATTAGAATATAACTGGGTTTCATGCTTTTATAAGAGTTTTAAAACTCTGATTTGTGCATGATTCTTATAATTATCAAATAAAGTGCATTCTCATTTACCAGAAAAATAATAATTCAGAGCATTTTCAGCTTATGATGACTAAGAAAGCACTTTGTCCGAGTTTGGAGTCAACTCGAGCCTATATTGAGAGTAAAGTACAAAGAGAACTAAGACATCAACAAAAAATCAGCTCGGAAAGATATTGGTCTCCATCATGATCAAAGGCAGTAAAATGAATAGCTAATGTTGACCTTTCAATTAGATGACACTTGACCGGGAACTACTGTTTCACACATTTAGAATATTTCATCTAGTATCACTTATTGACAAAGGTTTGCCTCATGATGATGACCAAGGACAAAACCTATATTGAGAGTAGAGTACAAAGAGAACTAAGACATCAACAAAAAATCAGCTCTGAAAGATATTGGTCTCCATCATGATCAAAGGTAGTAAAATGAATAGCTAATGTCGACCTTCAATTAGATGGCACTTGACCGGGAACTCCTTTTGCACACATTTAGAATAGTTCATCTAGTATCACTTATCGACAAAGGTTTGGCTCATGATACTGACCAAGGACAAATTTTTTGTGGGGTGGGGGTGGGGGTGAATTATTTGGGAACATCCAAGATCCGTATTCTTTCTATCAATCTCAGTTTTAGGTCTACATTGATATTGATATTGTTGGCATGTGATTGTGTGGTGAGGGTGGGGCGGGTCATCTAAGGCTCTCCACACATGACGTGTCTATAAAAGAGCTTCGACGGCCAGTTGCTCATTTCTTTCCTGTCAGCGGTGGGGGTCCTCCATTTCTCTTTAGATGTAGACTGATGAGTAAATATAAGCTTTGAGTGATGATCAACCTAAGTCTCCATTGATCACCATCTCTATTATATTTTCCCTCTGCATCTTATTTCTTTGGGATCTTCAAATTCATGGAAGTATGTTTGTGTTGGGTCTCTTATGTTGGCCCGTCTATAAATATAGAAAAAGAGGACCAATTGAAAATTTTTAACTCTGCATGTCAGTTAAGGGTGTGGTTAGAGATGGATGCACGATTCAGGTGTGGTTCGTTTTTGCTGGAGGAGGTCCGCTTACACAAGTAAGGGAGATCACTGAAGTTTTGAACAATGACAATTTGGTGACAACCGGACTCCCATCCATTCAGCTTATCTCTTTATTCACATTGCAGCATGCGCATTAAAAATGAGAATACCATCCATATCAGTCAAGATTGACAGGTCTAGAACAACTGCAACAATCAATAAAAATTCATCACAGCTCTTAGATACCTGATAATTAGAAAAACTCAAGAATAACTGCAACCAAAAGAAGAGAAGATAAGAGAAGAAAAAACTAGTTTACCACACTGCATGTTTTGCTGGTTGGTCTTGTACTCGTGCCAATTTTTCTAAGCCATGATACCTTGAAATTTTCTTCGAATCCTTATCTAAAAGGAACTACAAGATGCTCTGATAGGATGTTGGCTATTTTATGCACACAATTGTCATTTAAGTAACAATGAATCAATCCATGACATTTCGGTTGTGGGTCGCAATCCAATTAGAAAGCACCTAGTCTGAAAACTAACAGTGTCGGATGATCCTCATCTTCCAGTTCAAGGTCACTGATTGAGTAGTTATGATGAGAATGGAAAAACAAAGTTCATACTGCAAACCCGAACATGGTTGATATTTCAGTGATGAAGATGATGATGATGCATATAAGATAAATATGTAAATCTTATTTACTTGCGTAAAATCGTAAATGAGTATTTGTGTGTGGGTCGGATTGGACTTATTGACAATTAGACCTGAAAATGATCCATGCAAGGACATTTTGAGGTGTGCCCTTCAAGAAATAATGTAATTAAACTGTTTTACTTGCTATATTAGGGATTTGAACTCATGCACTTTCTCTCATACACCCATGCCCATACTAATGTATTGTTGTAGCCTCATAAGGAGGTGGGTCCGCCAATTTAAGTTGTTAGAAGATCAGCAAAAGGGAGAGGACATTTATTTATGGGAAATAATTAGGTGAGAATGTTCTCATGGTTCCAACCGTGAGAACTATGGGTGGGGCCCACCTATCACTCAATCCAAACCTTGCAATGACAGGGACCCCCTTGATAGTCATGCGCCTCAGAGTTTGGCACCAATGCGAATGATTGGATCGTTGAATTGACTATATACCCATATGAATGGATTAAGCTTGTTGGCCATGGATGAAGGGGTCAGGAGCATGGGATTGGGGCCAAACTTGGTATGTGAGGTGATCTCATATAGATCTTTCCATCCCCATCGGTCTCATCCCAAATGGGACCCCCGATGGGCTCCATAAAAAAGTTCTCATGGTGACTCCGTGAGAACAATTCTCACCTGATTATTTTCCTTATTTATATTTATAGAAATAGGATTTCATTTGAAGTGGAGGAAGAAAACGGATAGATGATAAGGAAAGAAGAAGTTCTCTTTGGACCCTAGGTCGTGTCATTCATCACTCTTCTGTGATGATTTTAATTGTTGTTGAAGCTCAATGTCTCTACGACATCTCATTTCTTCAAAATGCTTGATAGTGATTTTTTTTTATTTTTTATTTTTTTGTTTACTAATGGAGGATTCCCAACCCTTTGGGCTAAGCTATTCCCTTTGGGCTCAGAGTGAAGCCGGGTAAAACCCTTGTGGCCCTTAGGTGGTAGCCAAGTGGATTCAACCTTCAGTTCTTGAAGAGAGGGGAACCAGGGGTCTATATCAAGACTTCTAGCTCTGGAAGATGGAGGAACGTAAACCTGACCACCTGGCCAACCCCTTGGGGTTAAATGCTTGATAGTGAATGGTGGTGAAAAGGTAAATTTTAGAGAGGAGAAAACTATCCTAAAGACAATCCCTATTGGGGACATCCATGCGGACAAGCCATGTAGACCCCACTTGGACATTGATTCCGACGGACCGCCAAAATCACTATACTGTATTTACACTCTTGGATTTGCACCAATTTAAATCGACTGGACCATTGGATCGAAGGTCAAATTTTCTTTCCTTATATAAAACCACAAAACATGTGAGCCACAAAGCAAGGGCTTAGGATGATTTGATGGACTTGCAATTCTACAAATTGGTAGGTCCTATCTATATCTTTCAATCCCCACCTCCTCTAAGATTGATGGGGCCCTAGGTTGGGGCTCCAAGGCCATCTGCACGGAGGTCGATGAGAACCGTCTCTAGCATAGCACAAGATAACATTATATTTCTCAATTTGATGTAGTACTACTAGTAAAAAAGAAAGCATTGTGCTTATCTTGTATGATACTAATCATGATGTGGCTAAAAAGGAAAGCATTGTGCTTATCTTGTATGATACTAATCATGATGTGGCTTGACGGTTTGTTTGATATTTTCTTGATTCTTGCGTATGCTAGTCATGGGTCCATATTTTACATTCCATTCATATATAGATGAGAAAACATATATTTCATCCATGACTGGCTGATAATATGGATGGTCATGTTAATTTATAGCTTCTGGGCCATCCATGTGGTCATTGAGAATCTATGAGTATGCAAAACAAGAGGAATGTACTTAATGTGGATTTTTATTTATGGAGTAGAAAGGATTTCTGCATTCTTACCCCTCTCAAAGAAAAACAAAATCCTCAATGTCACGGAAAATTAATTTATATTTTTTCATTTCTTCACAAAATAAATATCACACCAAACGACCGATGAGTGGCTTCACAGAAAATTAGGATGATTTTTCCCTCTATTGCAAAATCGTCTAGGTGAACGTTGGTAAATGGTACCCTGTGTATCTAAGCAAGATTGAGAACCAGCCATGCTCTCCTGGACAAAGGTGGACAAGATATATCCCCTTTCAATTTCACCTTCACAGAGAACAAAATAGAGAAAAACGAATTTTATGTCACATTGAAAGAACAATGCAATTTTTGAGATTGCAAAAAGGAAATGCCTCTCAAAGTCATTCGATGAAAAGAATAAGAATAAGACGGAGTTAAAGAAAAGTAAGGAAGCTAAACCAAGGCAGAATCTAAGAATGGTTTTATCAATTATCAGTTGACATAAAATTTAAAAAGACAATATAACATTTATAAGAAAATTGAAAATATGGTATTTGCTATTTAGTCTATAACAAGGACTTCCTTCACTTTGCAAGTGGTTATCATGGGTTGGTGTATGCAGCGGTGGAAACTGGAAACCAAGAAATTTACTTGGGGGGTTGGAGACACTATGAAAAAAAAAAAAAAAAAAAGGTTTGGAGGGACAATGTAAAAAGATTCTAAGACTTACAATACATTAAGGGGTTTTTTGAAATTTGAAGAGAGTCTGTGCACCGCTCTCTGCCGCCCCCGGCGGTGTAGTGGGGTGCACTTTTTTTTGTGCTTTGGGGGGGGATTTATGGTTTCTCTACCAACGCTTCGAGGTTTTGGTGAAAATGGTTGGCTAAAAAAATTTAAGATGGTAACAGAGCCAATCGATAGCTAGTATGTAATTTAAGAGAAAAGACTTGAAGTAAAAAATGCATCATATCAAAAGTGCATTGACCTAGATCCACCTTAGGAGGATTAGGAAACTTGACGTAAGCATTGATTCCCAAATTATTAGGGACGAACCTGATTGACCTAAACAACAGTTCCCAAATTATCAGGGGGCATTTCGTTTTGGAAAAATCAAAGAATTTCTGTTGGGAGAATGAACCATTGTTTTACCTTACCAAACCTAAAGTTTGTTTTTATTCCGTTTGGACATGTAGCTCCTATACCTATTAATGCTTTTTTTTTTCCCTTCTATTCTCTCTATGTTGTACTTTTAGGGGTTTTGTACGTTTGTATGACGGCTTTATCCACAGAAATGGACGGTGACAATCTGACGTTTTCTTCGTTAGCATTTGGTGCAATGATGAATCAAAGACGGAAAATCAGATTTTGCCTTACTTTTCCATGCGAGAGGGTCCTTAACATCCTATTTAGCGGGGTTGAAATTTGGTGCCATGAAAGAGGAAAACCAGATTTCCTCTTGTACGGCTCTATACAAATGCACTCTTCAATGTAATCTACCGTTACCCTAAAAAAAAGAATTTTTGTCAGGGAGAATTTACAAATCTCCCAATGTTGTTTCCTCAAAATATAAAATCTAGGAGTTTCTTGAATAATGATTGATATTGCTATCGCTATCAGAAATCCCATATACAGAGAATCTCAATAAAAAATTATTCCAGCAATCAAACATCCTTGGAAGGGACATTTGTTTCGCAATAAGTCCTCATGGAGGTACCAATGCTTGGTAGCGCCGTTGGTTGGGGCATTCCGTAATCACGCGGAGGTCTCAGCATCGAAGCCCAACAATGCGTTGGGACCCAGGCTATTATATAGCCCAACGAACCCAGTGAGTGAAAATAGGGGGAGGCCACCACCACAGAGAACTAGTCAGGTGCTCAAAGAGACCTTGGGCATCCCTCATCAGCTAAAAAAAGTCCTTATGGAGGTTTTTGCTTTAGAAAATTTCTGGAAGCATGTCAACAGGCTGTCTCTAATATTTGAGATTCCCCATGTGATTTGTAAGGTTCAAAGAATCAACTTCATAGCTTGAGACTCTTGGCTCACAAATTCTTCAAATTCTAGCTTTGAAAAACGCTCTGGGGCATTTAGCATCATGGATACAGTTGCAAGACATCATTTGAGTCCTGGCTGGAAATTATCATGCAAACGAAGAGAGCGATACTGACTCTTGAAGGGAGAATGGCTATGTGCCATCTGGTACAGCAACTTCTATTCAACATCGATGGTACATAACTGACTGTCATTACCCCCATTGATAAGAGGCGCCAGTTGTTAGCTGGGTCATTAGGGTTTGAATATGCACAATCACCTTCCCGCACATTGACATGAGGCATGTCCTAGCCCACCCGAGATCTACTTCCCTCACTTGAGGAGGGAAAGTGAGGGATGCTTTGCTATTAATCTAATAGTGAGCACTAATATCATGGGCCACATCTACCGTTTGATCGGAACAAATACATGAATCTGGATCATCTGATTCTTTAACCCAGAGAAATCTTGAGTTAAAAGGAGTGAAACTCCATGGTGAAGTCAGCCTACTGAAATATGAACGATTCAAAAATAAAGATAAAAATCAAGTGTATCGGAGTATCCTCAAATTTCATGTCACCAATCAATTGGCACCTTTCAATTGTATATGGGTATCCTCAAATTTCATGTCACCATTCAATTGGCCATTTCATAAAAATGTGATTAACACAATCTTATAAATATATATATATATATATATTCATGATAACATTTTTCATCAGACAGTTAATCTAACGATGGAACTAATTTAAATTGATGTCAAATTCGAAGATATCCCATATATATTAACCGTTTGGATTTCAATAAGTCGACCCAACTGTGGAGTTTCACTCCTTTCACTATGGGTTTTCTGTGCTAAACCCTCGTAAACAAAAAATCTTACCAAAAGCGGGTGAGCCGTTCTTTGCCTCTTCCCAAAGATTCGGCTAGTTTTTTTTTTTCTTCTGTTGTGTCTCTTTCATGAATGAAGTTTTTTCTTTTTTTTTTTTTTTTTTTCCTTAAAAAAAAAAAAGGTTAAAGCCTCAGAGACCCGGATTCCGGATTCCAACGCCATAGACTGAATTGTAGACGCGTTCAAACTCGTGTATACACACAACAAATCAGTGTATGTACAATCATATTCATTATTGTTTGAATATGATCAGCTAGAAATAGCACTCATTAAGTGGCTTTAATGGCCGGTGCAAGCGCGGCAGAGAAGTCAGTCAATCAGCCGAGCCGCCCTCCTCTCTCTGGTCACTATTACTCCGTTGCTACGATATAATAATCAATGGTGGTTCCCACTGAATTGTCCCCACTCCTTTCTTTATAAAAGCACCCATAGACCCTAAACCACCCCACAACAGAGAAACACATTACCAAGGCAACTTCTCTCTCCTCGCTCTTTTTAAGAAGATACCCATTTCTTCTTTGCAGACTCTCTGTTTTCCTTCCCAAACAAAGAAGGGAATATGAAGAGCTCCAGGGCTTCATCCAAGCTTGAACGCAAGACAGTTGAGAGAAACAGGAGAATGCAAATGAAGAGCCTCTGCTTTAAGCTTGCCTCTCTCCTCCCATCTCACTACACCAGGGTATGTGTATCTAATGATTTAAAGGAAATGAAAAAAAAAAAAAAAAAGTGCATACACCTATGTCGTGTGACCAAAATTCATCAACATCCAAAGAATAAAAACACCATCTTGTTCAATTCCCCTTTTCTTTTTCTTTGAAAACTTAAACTGCTGGCAAGGGTACTCTGCCTTCTTCTCTTTTTATCCACATATACAAACTCAAGTTGGGCATTTTTACTGCTGAACTAACCTTTTCTTTTTTGGATCTCAGGAGGCTCTGTCACAACAGGATCAGTTGGACCAAGCTGCTGCATACATCAAGAAGCTGACGGAGAATATAGAAGGGTTGAAGGAGAGAAGGGCTCTAGCAGCACATATTGTAGGAATCAATAAAGATATGAGTGATGGGATGATGATAGAGTTGAGGGCGCCTGTGATTGAAATTAAGGACTTGGGTTCTACAGTTGAGGTGGTTCTGATAAGTGGGTTGAATAGGAATTTCATGTTGTGTGATGTTATTAGTGTCCTTGAGGAGGAAGGAGCTGAAGTTGTGAATGCCAGCTTCTCCCAAGTAGCTAACAAGGTCTTCCACATAATTCATTCTCAGGTACTTACTAAAACAATCAATCTTCATCTCACTTCACACTATTTCGTTTTTGGTTTTAATTATTAGGCTTCTTCATCTCAATTTTAGAAAGAAAATTCCTGTTAGTGATGGATATCATTAGGATGGTGAGACATAGGTCACATACCTTTTGAAAATACAGTCTAAAACAATATCTTATATTATCACCTAGCGATTTAGATTGTTATTAGAGGGTCAAATTGAGTTGATTTTCTTTTATCTCTGCAGGTCACAAGCTCTAGAGTGGGCTTTGAAAGTGAGAGGGTGTATGAGAGGCTGAAAGAATTGGTCCATTGAACTTGATGGACGTCCCTTGAGTTAGCAGTTATTATATCAGAAAACAAACGATATGTGCTTGTTTGTCTTGGTGTAATTTCATGTAAGCTTGCAGTTGAAATAGAAAATTTAGAAGATTTTATCAATTATGAGAGAGTTTGGTCATGAATTCATGAAATTGAAGTTTCTTTCATTTGTACAACAAATGGGTCCCTAACACCAACTTCAGGTAGCTATTGTGAAAGACCTAATTATCTTGAAAATTGAAACTTCAATGTCCAAAAGCAATGATCTGTAGACCATATCTGGACGACTGGACTAGACCAAGTACTAAACATTAATGGCCATGTGAAGGTGAATTTGTGAATACATACTTGCATAAACCCAAACCCAAGCACAATGAAATTGATAAAAACTTACAAAATTACATGTTACCGTGGTGTGAAATACTTGTTCTTCGAACCAAACCGTTAAGATTGTGGTCATCAATTGGGAGGATGAGTTCGTACCCTAGGTAAATCGCATCTCTTTTCACTTGTGTGAGGCTTTTTTTGTCTTGCGCGGGCTTCTTCTCCGCTTGTGAGGGCCTTCTTTCTGCTTATGAGAGTTGCCTGTGTGTGTGAAGGTCTTATTAAATCAGTGATCCTGACCAATGGATGGGTTTCTTTTTTCGGATCTCAACATTTGATGAAACGATATGTGATTGCCTATTTGATGATCAATCAAGCTGGTTTTTAATTTATGTTCCATCAGGATAGGCCCCACTTGATGCAATTATGTTGATTTGTGAATGGCTTTTCTAAAGTCCGGAATTTTGGACTGACTCAGATGTCCTTACAGAATCAGTTTTTGACTAAGAAGACTCAAGGAAATGTGTCCACCTCATACCTCTAGTGCTTTATCTTTTATTTTTTCTAAAGGTTATGCTTTTGTGGTGCTTCGAAATCATATCTAATGAAAAAGAGTGAGAAATGACGTATAGATAGGTGCGTCATGCAAATGCCTCGCCTATTATCCAACACAGACATTTTTGGAAATTCATGTGATAGAACTTAGAAAGATTGGTCCAAACTCAACAGGCACAGACAGATCGGGTCATAAAATTGGTAGGGTATACGTTTGATATTATAATCTCATCTAGAATATTATATAAAATAACCTAATTTAAGTGGAAGTTAATGCTGTTATAGTTATTTTATGATTTTAAAATTTACTTTATATTTCATAAGTTTATAAATTATTTTGGTCATTTCAAATTTGTCATAAACGTTTAGTATTCCTGTAATATAAATTAAAAATTGTCATAACTTCCTGAGTTGTTGTTGAGTCGACCCCTCTCCTAGGCTTGCCTAGTCAAGTTCTGAAGTCCTGAGTCACAACTCAGCAATATGTGGAAATTAGACTATACTCCAATTAATGTTTTCACCTTTCCTCCATGCGCATACAACTGCTAAAAAGTACTTTCTTCTCATTGTCCTTTTGTTTTCTTCTTTTCTCTGAATATTGAAATTACTAAAAATGAAACCTCTTTTATTCTTGAGGAATTTATTCGAAAAATGACCTTAGATGACCACTAAACGAAAAGGCCTCCAATAGTTCATATGATACCAAACTGGTCTTCCTGCCAAACTTTTCTCTTTTTTTTGCTCTTTTACGATGAGCGTCGATGTCGTCGTTCATTTTAATGGAACCAAGCATCTCAAGATTATGCGGAGCGTCGACGTCGTCGCTTATTTCAATGGAACCAAGTGTTTTAAGATTTTGCGGAGTAACGACGTCGTCGCTTATTCTACCCCTTCAGTAAGACTTCATAAACAGTTGTGCAACGATGACGACGTTGATCTTAGTTTGAAAAAAAAAATTATTAGATCCACTATGATGTACACTCGCACTACATGATTTATAGAAACCAAGTTTTCTTTGATATATGTTGTGTCGATGGGAGGATGACCAGGTTTTCTTTTAAAGAAAAGGATGTCTTTTTTTGGAGGGTTTTTTTTTTTTTTTTTTGTGGGGTTCCTATTAATGATGCTTGCTTTTTTTATTTATCATCTTATGAGGCATTCAGAAATAAGAAAATTGGTAGGTCTTTGAAAGAAATCAATCAATTAATTTATAGGCTTAAAGCTGAGCAAATTGTAAATGAATTTGGATATGTTATCATCAATACTGAAGGCTTATTGGGAAATGATATGTTCCATTTAAAAGTCTTGTTTCATTAAGGTTTGGACTTTGGAGTCTACCAACTTAGCTTCAGGGAGTTCACTTCACCATTCAAACTTTTGATGGTTCAGTTCACATGGTCAGAGCTGATTGTATCCTTTCCTCATTGCCTAAATTTTTTTAAAGGAAATAATTTATTTTTTATTTTATTTTTTTAGGAGCCCTCTGCCATTGCTTATATGCAATTAAAAGTGGTTGTGGTAGGAAAATGATCAATGGGGGCATCATTTGTTGCATTTCAATGGATCTCTAAATACAAACTAGGATGTATGGTATTATTGGGGGGCATCATTTGTTTATTCATTCAATACTAAGAGTGCAAAAAAAGAATAGTTATTTTGTTTATAGTACACTCACCTACACCATCATCTACTTCTTCTAGTCATTCGCCATGGAAAATATGCAATGACATGATTCAATCATGGCTTCTGACCACATATCCTTCTGATATCCCCAACAGGGTTATGTACACTACTACTATATCATTCAGAAGCCCAGTCAAGAAGGGAAAAATGGAGGGACTAATTAATGGGTTAATTCATTGCAAAACACACGTGTAGTGCATGAATATTAATAATTTTATGATGCTATATTGGAAATAGGTAGAAGGAAATTGAAAGAAGATGAAAAAACCCACAAGAATCATTATTTTGAGAAAAAGACAATGGGTAGACGACAAAAAGGTATACCTCCACATGATATGATGCTTGAATCTATCATGCTTCAATCCAAAATAGCTTGAAAAACAACCTCTGAGACCATGTTACAAACTGTTGAGGAAGGAGGAGTCAACAAAATCACCAGATGGGGGAAAATGATGGGGAGGAAGAAAGAAAAAATAGGATTTCAGGGGTTTTGTAAGGTTTAAACTAACGATTACGTCGTCGCTCAATGAAAACTTCAATAAAAAAACGAAAGTGATCTCAGGGGACCACTTTCGTATCATATAAACTACTAGAAGCCTTTTCGTTTAGTGGCCATCTAAGGTCATTTTTTAGGTAAATGCCTCTTTATTCTTTAATTTGTATATTTATCTTATTGTAATAAACACACTAGATTTGAGATTATTCTAATATTATCTCCCACTGATATATCCTTATGCCAATATTTGCAACATTGAGTCTGACCTAGCATCTCATAAGATCCAAATTCTCCTCTTTCCTAATTCACTCAGAACTTGGAAGCATTCAGGTTTTATATATATATATATATATATAAATTTTGGTATCCCAATTCTGAGCTAATGGGGATGGGACTCAAAGAGACTTGTACAAGTGAGGAGAGAACCCACACACGATGGGAGTAGAACCCCAACGTGGAAATAGTGAGAACTTGCACGTGTAGGAAGTGAGAACTTGCACTTGTAGGAAGTGAGAACTCACACACGAGGGGTGGGTGGGCATACTAGGGTTGATCCTTGGTCACCCGACCAACTGAGCAACCCCTCATTCTCGGAAGGATTTAGATATTTTCGTGAGTTCTTATTTTGCCTTGAGAAATGCAAAGGACCGGTTTGTTTGTATGCAATATAATTATAGTTTTTAAGAAATGTACTTATAAAGTGGTTAATGTTGAAGAAATAAAGGTGAAGATCTATAGATGGTCAGCAAATAATCTAGCCTTTGATAATAAAAAAAAGAATTAAGGCCCATTTGTTTCCATGGAATATACTTATTTTCAAAAGTGGCTAAAACTGAAAAGCAAAGATGAAGGTAGCTAGATCCATAGATGTTCATCATGCAACTAATCTTTTGTTTGATGAAAAAAAAAAGTTATTTTCAAAAGTGGTTAAAATTGAAGAACAAAGGTGGAGGAAGATCCATGAATGGTCATCAACTAACCTTTTCTTCGATGAAAAACGAATTAAGAGAAGGCTGAAAATGAAAATCAATCATCACCCTAGTAAATCAAATCATACGAAAGTCAAGGTCCTATCTACTTTTTTCAGCCCTCGCCTTCTTAATGATCTTTTCTTGCAACCCATTTTACCATGAATTCCAAAGAATTCAATTTCATGCAAAAAGCATCCCTTAACCCAATGGTGCAACCTATAATATAGCCTTCTCCATGAGTAGGCATCACTAATTTTAGGACTTTAAAGTATGTTTTTCCTGCTTTCAGGCTGAGAAGGATGTTCATCTCCTTATTATTAACATTTGTGCAAGTGATTAAAAAAAAAAAAAAAAACATCCGTGCATGTAGGCTCCATCTGATCCATACCATTCAATAAGACATGTCCCATCTGGAAAGGAAACTATATGCATAGTTTTCAAAATCGGAACTGTATCGCAAATCATTTAGACCTATGAATCGAAACAAATCACAAATCGTATCGCAAATCGTAGAGTTTTTTATTTTCTAATAAAAATAAAAATAATTATAAATTAAGATAGAAAGAAAAAAAATAATTATTTATAACCATGCATATTTTCATTTTTAGCAATATAAATATACTAACAAGTAAGTCTATCGTATAACCATATCAAGAACATCATGACATATATTAATATGGAAAATATTTATGCGCATCCATCCCTCATCATGTTATGGTGAGGGACAACATAGTAGAGTTGACTTTATAATACATCCCAACCAGCTACACACATAGGACCCCCTTAAGTACACCAGATCCGTTGAATTGCCACCTATCCGAATGGATTGGACCGTTGGATCCATGAATAAATTTCTTCCTTTAATGTAAAGTCGTTAAATTTGTAGGCTACGGATGAAGGGGTTAGATGCATGATATTGACCACAAACTTGATATATGAGCTCATCCAAGATGTCCTTTTCCATCCCCCATAAGTTCCATGATCAGTGGGTCCCTAGGTGGGGTCCATTAAGTTTGACCTTTAACATATGGTGAGGGAATGATGCACATGAACATCCCCAAATTAATATATATATATATATATATATATCTATGAAACAAATTATGTATAAATAGTTAAATAAGTTTAAAGTATGAATATTTTTTTGTATTATCTTTAAATCAAAATAAAAAATCTGAACCATCAATCTTACACAGTGGGATATCTTTTGAAGTTAAGAAAGTGTTTATGAAGAAAAAAACTAAAATAGATTAAAAGAAGAAGAAGATATAGGCAAGTACCATACGTACAGTCAAATGCTTTAGTTAAATGCATGTTCTTTATTCATCTTTAAAACCTTATCAAAGGAGCAAACAATTCTTAGGAGGTTTCGTTAACTAGTAAATAACCTTTTAGAAATAAAAGTGATAAAAGAAAGATAGAATAAGAATATTAACTTATTGGTTGTAGTTATTATCACTTAGCCGAATCGCTTGAATCGTAAGATTCAATGAAACTAGTATCAAAACATAAGACTCGCACTTGAATCTAAAGATTCAATTGTAAATAAGATTTGTTGCATAGATATGAATCGTTTTCCTTAAGATTCAGGATACAAATCGAGATTCAGGATACGAATTGAAGGATTCTGATAAGTATGCCTATATGTCACATTCGTGGCATGAAACCTAACAATTAACAAAAGGAATACAATAGTGGCCTGGTTGAAGCAAAATGCTCATATAGCTGTTACCTTTGAAGGAAAAATCCAAGGGTAGGGTGGCAATGGGTTGGGTTCAATTTGGGTTTACATCTTAGGGTTTCATAGACCCAACCCGATCACTGCCCATTTATTTAGATAGGTAGAGAATGTCAACCTAAACCCCAAATTGGTCAGGTCAAAGTACAATGCACGGGGATGGGTTGCCGGGGTTAAGTAAATGTAAGAACTCAAACCTAAACCTGACCCATTTATCAATCAAATACAAAATGATAACCGTAATCTAGAATTAGTGGGTTAGTGTGACGGATCAGGAATTGTTGTTATTTAGTCTTTAGGTATGTTTGGAATTTGCCTGAAACTTGGCTGCCCTGCACTCTATTAACTTAAATCTAATTACATTAGTTTCTTTTCATTAAAGGGGTAATATATTATTTAATAAATAGAGAGTTCATACAAATGGGACATTTAACTTGTCCTATTTAAATATTCACCAAAAGAAAAACTGGTCTTATTTAATTGCAGGGCTCTGGTGTCAAATGGGACTTTAGGACCTAGGTGGACCCATGATATTTTCAGGTATAGGCCTATATCTATATCTATACCATTTATAAAAAAGGATACTTGAACCTGGCCTTTTTCTGACTCCTTCCTCCCTTCATGAGGCCCACTTATTATTATTATTATTATTATTGCCCTTTTAACTTCCTCCCTTGATGAGGCCCAATAAATTATTATTTTCTGCCCTTTTAACCACTACCTATATAGCGCGACTCCTTTCTCCCCTCATGGGGCCCACTTAGATTTTTCCCTTTTTTGCCCTTTCTACCATAGTGAAAAAGCTATATAGATGACATGTGATACCACTCTCTGACATATGGGACCTCTTTTAATGAAGTTTATTGCAGTTAAAAAATATGCGGCACCACCGTCTCAAAGCTATATAAATGAGAGATGGTCCCACATGACCCGTCCTTTCCCTCATCGGGCCCACTTGCACATTTTTGTTGCCCCTTCTATTGATGGCCTTAAAGTTATATAAACGATAGATGGTCCCACATGTTCCCCATGTGTATGTAACCAAGTTACCCCATCCATGTCCAAGCTCTATGAGGACCCATTATATCAGTCTCAAACACCTAAAAAAAAGCCAGTGCCGAAGCCGAAGAAATCTTCAGCCCCGCGTCATCTTGTATGGATATGGCCCTGCTTCATGTGCATTCCGATGCAAGGAATCCACCACATAATGAGCTCTCTCATGAGAAATGAGGCTGCTCAACAATTATGGTACAACCCACGTTGTAAGCCCCTTTATCACCCCATAAATTGATGATGAGTTGTTTGATAGAGTGCAAACGAGATCAATATCTCCTTGATTTACTGAACATAGCCATCAAGAGAACGTGCTCAAAGAATACATTTCCAGAAAAATCTGATCTAATCTTGATTCTATGATTAGGACCATCGAATAAAATTCCAATTTGTGATCGAAAACATACAGAGCCTACATCACTATTTTATATATATTTATTGTTGGAAAGCTCTCCAAGTCGACTCTTGACTAGCCCGAGTTATCTCTTTTTGAAGAATGACTAAGTCAAATATAGAGGAGGCTCAACTGAGTCATCTCATTTTAATAATTTATTTGTATTTTAAGTCATTTGATGGGTAAAACTAATTTTGAAGAATTAATCTTTATCTTTAAGTAATTATGCACGAGGCTTGGAGTCGGCAATTAAAAAATGATGACTAGAATGTAATTTGGAACTTATATTTGATCTTTTAAATTTTATCATGGTTGGAAAACTCTTTGGGCATGTTTGTGTACACACCCTTTCCATGGAAAGGAGAAATTTCCATGTCAGTAAATTCCATAGAAATGGAAACCTCTGGAAAATGATTTCAGTAGAATTTAGAAATTCATATTTGGTGCAAAAAAAATTTCCTCGTTGAATTGGTGCTAATATTGTTTGATGCGGCTGTGGATTCCTTATAGAAAATTAAATTTTCTTATTTGGTGAAATAATTTTTTGAAGAAAAATAACATAACATGTACATTATTTATTCAAAATTAAATAATAATTTATTTAAAGAAATAAAAAATGAATGAGTTGTAGGGTTTTGGGTTGAAATGGACAAGAGTGAGGAAAAGAGGGAAAAGTTTCCTAGAAAATCCATTTCCCATACCCTTCATAGGAAATCTATTTCCATCGTTATCAAGGAAAATGCTGACGAGGCATGAAATTGTTTATGTGGAATTGCTATGCACCAAACGCCGAAAAAATCGATTTTCGGTGGAAAATCGTCTACTTTTCCGCGGAAAAGTGTGACACAAACATGCCCTTTGAGTCGACTCTTTTGACTCTCCCAAGTCATCTCATTTTGAAGAAGACTACGTCAAATATAAGGGAGACTTGGCCGAGTCATCTCATTTTAATAATTTATTTGCATTCTGAACTATTTGATAAGTAGATCTAATATTAAACACTTAATGTTTATTTTTAAGTAATTATGCACGGGGCTTAGAGTCAGCAATTTAAAAATGAGGACTGGAGTGTAATTTGAAACTTAAATTTTATCTTTTACATTTGATATTTGGACTAACAAATTATATAATATGTAATATTTTTCCTTTCATTTTTCTTATTTAAATTTGGACTAACAAATTATCATGAATACATGCAAATAAATGTGTACTTATATTTTTTAAGTAATTGATTCATTTTTATATATTTTTAAATTAGTATAAAAAAATCACTCCCGAATCTCCGTGTTGACTCTATCTTAGTGGATATTTTTTACCTTTGATGAGGTGAGTTTGAGTCACAAGCTTTCCAACCGTGATTTTATCTTAGATTGTTTAATCTATTGAATTTTAGCCAGGCCTATCTTGTTTATCTTTCTCTCAATTTTACGCATTCATTGTCAATGAAGACATACAAATATTTCGATGATCTTTAAAAAAAGACTTTTTATAAAGGCTTAAAATGACTTAACCTCCCCCGTAAGACAATCATGACTTTGTGGATAGATTTTTATTTTGCTTAGCCTATCTAAATGATTACCCAAATGACTGATATAGAATTTTTTTTCCTTAGGAGTTATTATGTTTATTTACTTATTTATTTTTATTTGGGGGAGGGGGTTTGGGTGTTGATTGTGATCATCAGTATCCATTTAGTTATATTATTTAATCTTTCCCCTCCGTATTGATGGGTTTTAATTTTCAATTCAATTATTAAGTCACTTTGTAGTATGCTCAAATAGAGCAATAAAGAAAAAAAGCGACAGATTTACAAGCATACGAGCCCGACTAAGCCCCAGAACTATGTAAAAGGAAGACCTTTTTAATTTTATTTGATGATATTCTTTGTAGCTCATTAAATCCACATTCATGTCTTTGAGAAATAAAATAAAAGATTCCACAATTGTATGGTTGTAACATTGAACACTTTCTCACTGTACTAGAAGAAAAATCACAGTACGATAAGCTCTTTTTTTTTTTTTTTTTTTTTTTTTTTGTGATAAGGATGTATTTAGTACCAACAAAAAAAAAAAGAACTAAATTTATTCCGAAAACGAAAAAACGAAGCAAGAATTAGTAAAATTCACTATGACCTTCTTAGTTTTAAACCATTTATGAATTTATCAAACCAAAATCCAGTTTCGTTTTATTAGAATATGTTTACCACTGCCCACTCCTTTTGGGGTTTAAATCTCACAATTTAATATTAATTTACATATGTAGACAAGCATCTTGTAGCACTTCTCTATCTTATAAACTCAATCGCAAAACATTCATTAGCCATCCTCATTTAAGAATTAAATCTTTTCCCTTTTTAATTTAATTAAAATCAAACACAACTATATGAATCAAACCCAAAGACTTAAAAAAAAAAAAATCCCAAAAAGAATTTGAAAGATGAATAAAAAGACTCTATTTAAATATAAATTAATACAGTAATTTTAATAACACCTACCACCAGTTTTTTACCTAAAGGCCAAGAATTAGGCCTGCAAGATGATCTATCTAGCGCTGTCCAACACTTGAGACAGTCTGTTCCTTGTAATTCTTAAAACGTAATTGTTATGGCATGTCCCCAGTTTTGGGGTCCATGGGCTGATCAACAACAAACGTTTATGGGTTCGATCCAGCTTATACACTTGGAGAATCTCCCACCATGGTTGGATCCATTTCCATCATATCAAGTTAATTAATACAATTATACCAATGAAAATTGTGTCACTGTCTGGGGCTGGGAAAATCAGGAAGTGTATATTTTTCAAGATTTGGGCCCCAATGTTTCTCTTGCTAAAACGGTGGGATCCATCCACCCTAATTTCTCGTTTATGGGTTATTAACTGTTGTGTAGGGATGGCAACGGGTCGGGTTGGTCTTAACACGGATGACAGTTTATCTGCTCTATACCTAACCTGTCCATGCCTGGTACAATCAAGTTTATGGGTTCGTATTTTTCTATTTAAAATACAAAAAAGCTCTAGGGTGTGAAGGTTGTGGACACCAAAATCCAAACCCATGTCTAACCAGGTCAATTTACTAACAAACTTGCTCTTAATAGGAGTGGGAGAGGGCGGCTACCCTTTTAAGCCCAACCCATTACCATCCCTACGATTGTATTAGAAGACCATGGTTTGGTCTTCTCATATAGTACCAAATGCAAAAAATTAAGGACTAAATCTTGTGTAAGATGATTTTATTGAGAATAGTCATTGACTAATTATAAGTATAAAATGACGTAAATTAGAAAACATTGTTATTATACCCAAGTTAGAAAACTTAATCATATCCCAAAATGGAAAATCTACTATATTGTAATCTAAAATAATCTTAATCCTAATCTAATTTGAGCTCATCTTTCCATATCCGACATCCAACATTCTCTCTAATATTGCTTACCAGCTCACTGCAATCATACCTTTCTTTTCAAGAAAGGAGATGTAATTGTTTACGATAAGCAGGACCCCTTAATCATGTTTGGTTTTAATCATGGCCATTCTGCTCTCTTGTAAGTATGTCGAAACTGATGACTATGTTGGGTTTATGTCTTGTAATCCGGATTTATTGGAGTCGTCTGGGTTGAGCGTCAAAGGTATTTTTGTCACTGTATCAGGGCTTCTTGTGGGGTTAAGAAAATTTTTTTATAGAGAGTCAAGATGTGAGTCTATACTCTCCTGCCGTGGTATACGGTTTTTTCGAACCGCATAAAATCCTGTCTCTCTCTTGTAATGCATGATTGATCGTTTGTGCTTTTGCATGCACGCACACGCTAAGCAGACTCATTGGGTCAAATCTGTTAGCTTGACCAAAAAAATTAAATTGGTTAGCTTGACGAAAAAAATTGAGGGACTTGATGACCCTTCACGAACCTTTGGATTGTCCTGCTGATCCTTCCAATGGGTAGACCTGATCTCTGTAAGCAAATTGACGACAACAGAATGACGATCAGAGTCTGAATGAATTCTTTTGATCTTGTCTCAAAACATTTGAGTTCTGTAGCTACTAATAGGAGAAGTAACGTGAGGAGACATGATCCCACCTAGATATGCAATGTCTAAAATTAAGAAGAGCGGTGGGAGGTGGATGGTTGCAGCTACTTTAAAAAAAAAAAAAAAGAAGACAAAATGACAATTTTGTGAATAGAACATGCTGTTTCATCTTGTCTTTCTTTTCTTATCTTCCAATCTTTGCAATGTGAAAGGAAAATTGTGAGGCAGTAGAACTTCTCTTTTTGTCACAATTTCCATGTTTAATTTGTTGTGAAGAATCTCCCCTGCACCAGGAAGAAGGACATTGACATTGTCCTCACTGCTATCTTGCACATAAGGAGGAGGCAATGTAGGCTGCCGTAACCACTTAACCTTGGGGTAGGAGTAGTCGTGCCCCAGTTGCTAGCTAGCCCGACGTACAAGGGCGCCAGTTAATTCTACAATAGAAAGTCCTTGTTTTGAACAGGTGGGGGCAGTAGTGCATGTGATCACTTTATGGGACTCAAGAAAGGACGAAAAGGAGAGAGGATGGATGAAAAGGACATGAGAAGGATAGATAAGCTCATAAGCGGAAGAATCTAGTACCATGGCTGGCTGAGGACGTGAGAAGGATGGAAGCGTATCCCTGTTTGGTCCAAACAGGGTTCCAGGGGGTGACACATGTGGGGGTGGTGGGGGGGGGGGGATTTTTTTTTTTTTTGTAAGGGGGAGATGGGATGGTGATTGGACTTCCCCCCATGTGTCATCTCCTGGTTGGTCCAAACAGGATTTCCCTGTTTGGACCAAACAGGGGATCCTCACTCGAGAAGGATAGATAAGCTCATGAGCGGAAGGATCTAGGACCATGCCTGGGTGGCTCAGCTACCATGGAGAAATTTAGAGACTATATTTTATCAAATACTCCATATGATTGATTTTTTTTTTTTTATTAAGAATAGCTAACTTATAAATAGATAAGAAAGAGACAGATTCCAATTTAGAGATCAGCCTCAATTAGTTCAATTAACTTTGACCTTCTAAATTTGTTTTGACTTTTCGCGGTGCATTCTTTAACTTATTCTCACTCAATTTGTTTTTGACCTTTTGGGCGACAGATCCTCACCTCGGAATAGTCGTATTTCCGAAACCCTAGCTTCTTATTCCACTCTTTATCAGTTTGTGATGAAGCCTTTCCAGATTGATGCCGATCTCGCCCTTGTTCGTACCTCGTAATAACATGTGAAATCCTTTTATTTCCACTCTTTATTTTGTTGCTTCATTTTATAAAATTTGTACCCTTTTTTTTTTTTTTTCATTGTCTTTTAATTTTTCCTACCCTGTTTGTAAGGTTAAGATTCAATGATAGGTCTTTTATTGATTTTCTTTCTAGAAAGGAAAATGAGGTGGATAGCCAAGTTAAACATATCTCAATTTTTGGGCGAGGGCTATTTTATTGTTTAATTACTTATATATATATATATTCCGTTTGTATCTCAAAAGATAGCCCCTAATTATATGTATCTTTATTTGAGTGCAAGGCTTACCACGGGCCTAAGTTGCTAGTGATGATTTATGAGAAAAGAATGACAAAAGCAGGAACATAATTATACCATTATTAGAAAACATAATCACATCCCTAATAGTAAACTAATCATATCTCTAAGAGAGTGTAACGTATCAATATTAATCCTAAATTAATCATAATCCTAATCAAATCTAAGCTTATCTTTCCATATCTAACATTCTCTATGAGAAAACTTGCTCACATGGGATGGGCCATGTGCAATCATGTGAGATCCATTTCATGATGTAAGCCCGACCAAGAATAGGCCGTGGATGGTGCTCACTTTCTGTGGATGTTTGTTACATGATAGGAGTAAAAGATAAGTATGGGTTAAATCATGAATAAAATTAGAGAATAGGGGTTGAAGGAAAAGGTAGTATAATACAAAATTTTACTTCTCCCCAATTTATCTAAGTTGGACTAAGTAAGACAAAAGGAGAAAGCGCCTTATTTTTATGTCATATTAGTCTTACTATTCTTTTACGTTTTCATGGAAACACTTATGAAGTAAAATTTTATATCACATCAATCACTTTTTTTACTTTCCTTCTACTTTACTCTTGCTAAACAAATAGGCCCAATAGAAAATGGATTTGCTTTGAGGGATATATTATGGTCTACGAAGCACGCTAGCCTAATTTGGCAAGTATGCCTATGTCTTCTTGGACTTAATCGTGCGACATATGGAGTGTTAATGGGGTGCAATGAATTGGGTTTATGAAATACAAAAGAAATTAGTGAATAAGCCATCTATATATCAAGCATCGCCTCTATTCAACATCTTGGTCATTTCATCTAAGGATTTGAAATAGATAAAGCCTACGGGGCTATTTGTTCATGTAATTGAATTCTCAAGAATTCTTACTTTGTTTTTTTTTTTTATAAGTAGTTGAAAATGAAGAATCAAAAGTGAATATCCAAAAAATGATCATCATATCACCTCCCTTTAAATGAAAATTGAATAAAGGGAAGATGAAATATGAATACCCAGCCATCACCCTAGTAACTCAGATTCCAGTAAAGTCATGATCAAATCTTCAGTTGTTACTTGATATCTTTCACCCTTCTACTCTTTATTAGATCCAAAGAGCTCATTTGACCATCAATTCCTTTGGATTCAATGCAACCGTACAACCCCTAAATAAAATCACTAAAGGCTCAATTTCACTGCCATAGATTGAAGCTCTTAAAGTCCCATAAACCTAATACAAAGTTCCAGTGTATTTCTTGGAGCATAGGCAGTGGACAATACAGTGCATTTCAGATCCACGCCATCCACAAAAGAAGGACCCTACATTAAAAGCATGGACCAGAATCTCTGCGTAGCAGCTGTACAGGGGTTCCATAGGGTGAAAATTACCCATAATTCAGGTGTTGTATGATTAGATCAAGTGTGATTTAATAATTTTTTATTTATTATCCCACTTAGAGGTGGACAGTTCATGTAATTGATGATTAAATAAGCATCCAGGACCCCTTGGGCTGGGTTCATGTTTCTTGTATGTTTGAGTCATTGCAGGCACAGATATCGGATTAAGATACAGTAAGTTTGTATATGCAGAAAGAATAATACGTAGAGGTCAGGATTATCAGAATAAGGGTTGGCAAAACCTGAATCATCCTGTGGGCAGTCACAGGTTAGGAAAACCTGACCTTGCATCTAAAAGGGTTAGGTTATGGTCAACCTGCATAATCCACATAACAAATTGTTGTGCTGGGAATAGGGCACCAAATTTGTGTTTTCTATCATGATGAATGGGGTATTGCGTGAGTCTCTTTCTAAATGGAGTCCATTTCTTTGTCAAATAAGAGCTCTTCTCACAGGATAGGATGGTGGCTCCCTCAGATATATGTTCCTAGTTTGGTCAGCATGTCTGTTTTTCCAAAGTCCCAAGCCAACAGTTCAAACTTCAAACATCCTGACTGGCATTATTGTCTCCAAAGAAAGTTCAAAGGCAAAAGATACCTCTCTAGAGAGCAAGCTGGGCCATGCCCGAGCCTGCATTGCATGGCCTGGCCTCCATAAAAGTGCAACTCAGTCTGGGCTTGTTCATGTTTGGGCTCAGGCCTGTATTTCCAGGCCTGAGAGGAATTTGAGTCTTGCTTGTATTCAGACCTCCGCAACCTGATTAGGCCTGTATAACCTGATTGTATTGTAACAATGCATAGAGCATCAACTAGGCTTGGGCTTGTCTTTCTCACATGAAATTTAGGCCGGGCTTAGGCAACATCTATGCCCAGTCGGGACTGGCCTGCTGTAGTCGCACACCTACTAGGCTATCATTTTGTTTTTCATCTTACTCAAATGCTTAAATGGCCTTGACCCCGTTGCGACTTGGTAATTCTGGGCTTGTGCTAACCCATTTAGCTTCCCAACTCGGTTCACTTGACCTCAGTGGTACATGGATCTAGATTCAGGCGGGCTCTTGCATGTTACCCAACAGTGGTTAGAAGTTTAATGTGACTCAAACTGAACCTGGCCCAACCAATAACCCCTGTTGTCCAAATGGCACCTAGTATAGTTATCCAAACGATTAAAATAGTTTGGTGCATTGTTGATGATGCTTTCATAGTATTTATCATCCTAACCCTTTGATCGATGGTCAAGGACGGTCAGGAAAGACAATGCCATATTTTACCATTTAAGCCCAACATCTGGCGTTTGTAAATATGAAGCCCATGTTACTGTAATTTAAACTATTCATCTAATGGGACTGTTGTTGATTGTAGAGCCTAGCTCTATTTCTTTCCTTTTAACTGTTTGATTTCAGATCAGTAGAAAAGGGATGCCAAATCGCATGCAATGGCCCGAGGACACCGTTCAATTATTGGAGAATCACATATCTGCAATTTGCCGGTGCAGAAAGACACACAAACACTAGCTGTGATGAGGCAGTCCATGTGCCCACATGTTGTGGTATCATATTACAATCCATTCATGGCAATTCCCTTGCTCCCCCACAAAAAAAAAAAAAAAAATATATATATATATATATAAATAACAGACTATGGTAGAAATATATAATGAAAAATTGATCCTTTCTGGTGCCATGTAATATATAACCTGGTTACAAATGTAGGGTCCATGTTGGTTTGATCCAACCTACTATTATCATATGTCTCCTCTTATTTTGAAACTCGCTTTCATTTCACTCCTAATGATACTCATTTCGGATTCATCTATTTGTTTAAAATATAAGTATATTTTATAGGGATACCCGCAGATCATGAGATGGATCAAGGGGATGAAAGATCCGTGTGTACAGCCCACATATCAGAATTCAGCTTAAAAAGATGCTCCCTAACCCATTTTATAATTGACCTGCAAGTTTTACGGCTTCACATCAAGAGAAAAAAATATTGATCATCGATCCAACGGTCCAATTCATTTAGATGTGTTTATAACTCAGGATTGGCGACTGCTCGTTGGGGGTGGGAGGGGTGTGCATTCGGATGGATCATAAAATGAAACCCACTGTATTGCCCATACCATAAGATGGTGAGCGTCATACTTACAGAAAGATTTGCCTATATTTTATACAAATAAATCCAATCAAATATTTTCAAATGATAACAGTTTAAATAGTTATTATTAATGATCCACCCTTATAATCAAAAAATAAATTTATTAAATTTAAGATTAGTGTATTGTAATTTAAAATAATCTAATGAGATTGATATTTTTCATATTCTATATCACATTGA
The DNA here is from genome assembly GCA_029852735.1 of Persea americana. Classification (NCBI taxonomy): domain Eukaryota; kingdom Viridiplantae; phylum Streptophyta; class Magnoliopsida; order Laurales; family Lauraceae; genus Persea; species Persea americana. Next base: position 72,259,192 of record CM056815.1, read on the forward strand.
GATCTTTCAATGCCACATGCCCCACGTAGATCCCATAGGCATGTGCTCATATTTTACCATATTAGGACAATTCTCAGTAGGAAAATTCGATAGTGTGAAAGTTCACATCAGTGTTTAAATATGGGAAAGAGTGCCATACAAAAGCAGGTCACGATAAGGCCTCACGCATGCAGATATTCCTACCCGCACACAAGGATGTGTGGGCCCCACCCAGAAAAAGCTCCCACAAGAGGAAATGCCCATGGTTGCTATTAGAAGAATTTGTTAATCTCGCAAACACACTTATTAGTGGGGAGGTGTTAAGCACTTTAATAACATACTCATGGAGGTATTACTCACGGTGGTATTATCACATTATTGGTATCACACATGCCCTAATGACCAATTTTGAGACTTCAAATTCGAAGCATCGCTCTTGACAAATAGGTAGTTGCCTGAAAAAGAGAAAAGAATTTTTTTTTTTCCACACCGTAGGTTTAAACTCACGCACTCTTATGCAAACACATGCATGTTCCTTCTATACAAGCTGAGCTTGAGGGGAAAAATTGCAAATATCATGGGCCGCCTTTTTCTTTAAATTTTTTATGAGCATTTACTAAAATTTTGCTTCAGTTAAAGTAATATATGAAATTGAATTTGGTCAAATGAAAACTGACCTGCAAAATTAAATCAGGTCCAACCGTCCAAGCAACCATCAGTGCAAGATAAGGTCTCCATTATAACACGGTTATATATACTTAAAGAAGGCAAGAGCTTGACCATCCATACCCATCCGCACCGTCCAAATTCCTGATCACTCAATAGTGGCCCACTGGAAAAAAAAAAGTGGGTCCCACAACCACCTCCACATCAGTTTGTTGAAGATCGCTATCATCCACAAATCAATCACAAATCAAAAGTGGGGCCCACTGGGCTGTTAAAGGAAGAAGATTGTTTAAAAATTGGCCACTGTTTTGACCGTCCATTTGGCAGTGGCCACCACGCTAGTCTCTGTATCTCTCACAAGGAAATGATGAGAGCTGAGAAGAAGACTCAGAAGAGTTAAAAAAAAAGCACAGAGGAGAGAGAGAGAGAGGGAGAGAAAGAGCAAATACTTAGATTAAACAGCAAAAGCTCACCAACCCATTACTTTTTCCTTGCTCTTGTTCTTCTTCTGTGTGGTGTTTCTGGTTCTACTGTTGAGAGATGAAGGAGAGCAGTGACGGGTTTGTTAGAGCAGACCAGATAGATCTGAAGAGCATAGATGAGCAACTGGATAGGCATCTGAGCCGGGCATGGACGATGGAGAAGGAGGAGGAGGAAGGGAGGAGGGTCGCTAGAGAGGAGTGGGAGATCGACCCCAGTAAACTCATCATCAAGAGCGTGATTGCTAGAGGGACCTTTGGGACCGTCCATCGAGGGGTCTACGACGGCCAGGATGTAGCTGGTTAGTGTCGAAACACACTGAAACGTCAAAAAGATCTCATCTTTCTCTATTTCGAGTGCATGTTTGCTTCTGCTGATTGTTGTTTTGGATACCCATTTGAGCTTTCTTCAATACCCATTTGGGTTTCTTGTTAACTTTTTTTTTGCTGATAATTTTGATACCCAATTGAGTTTTCTTTAACCCCCATTATATATTTTGGAAGGAATATCTGTTTCTGGGTTTCTTATATTTCTTCCCTTTACTTTTCATTCAAATTTTTTTTTTTTCGGTTTCATTTCATTTGGTGTTTGAATTGGGTGAAATGGCTTCTCTGTTGATTGAGTATCTTTAAAGCTTAATTTTTATGGAGCTTTTAGTGAAATTTGTGGGACAAATGATGGAGTTGGATGCAAATGAGAGAGGCAAGGGCTCTGTACCTGATGGTCTTATAAGCTCTTTGTACAATATTTATGGGGACCACTATAAGTACTTGGTGACTCAATTATGTTATAAAAGGGTTACTTCTTCAATGTCCAATATTGGATATTCTCATCTAGTTTTAATTACATTAAATACCTGTTTGCTCCTACTCCATTGACATATCTTTTTCCATTACTTATTGAGAAGTTCCTGAATTTGGCATTTTACTTGTTTCCTTGTTTAAACTTTAAAATACCATAATTTGCCAGTTGCTACAATATTTTTTTTTTTCTTTGTGTTTATGTTGGTTTCCTTTTTGGGTGTTTGTATGGAACGTTAATTTAGATACCAAGTTGATTTTTTCAAGTAAATGTGGTTTATTTGATCCAGATGGAAATTCTAAAGATTTTGGTTATAAAAGATGTTAAGGTTGTTAGTGAGATCAAATTTGGTAAGCTGATTCAGTTGACAATTCTCTAAATTTTGGTTGTGATAGATGTGAAGTTCATTGGTGAGATTTGATTTTATATGTGCCCTTGCTTTGTCACCGTTTTGGGCATTTATCTGATTAACCAATTGAGGGGATCTATTTCGTTAGCTTTCTGTTACAGTTGAACGCCTTTTGATTCTGGTAAATGACTCGTCTTGATCTGTTTGTATAGATATTCATGGCTTGGTCACTGGTTAGTGGCTACTGTTCATGAGTATTATGCCTATGTGTGACTCCCGTGTGATTTTTGTGTTGGGTTTCTTTTCTGAAACTTCATGTGATCCCAACCGCCCTTTGATTTATACATTTTTGGAATCTGGGTGTTTGACTTGTGATCTTTAGTGGTTTTGTATAAAATGTGAGGCAAGGATTCATTAAAGAACGAAAGCAAGTTGGTTAAAAAAGTGTACTCAAGAGGTTAAAGTTGAAAATGAAAACTGAACCATGGAAGAAGTAGCTGTTATAACTTTTAGGGCACGTTTGCGTGGAAAAAGTGAGCATCGCAAAAATTAATTTCCGTGCTATGATAAAATTTATGTTTAGTGTGGCCGCTTTTCCAAGCTAAGTTTTCCGCGGGCGGGACTTCATAAAATGGGGAATTTTCTTTTGTATTTATTCTGTTATGGAACTTTAGTCATAATTATGGGGGAGGCTGCACCATAGTACAGGATTCCTACTTGCCTCTGTCTCTAGCTAGGAGAGAGAGTGATGTATGACTCAATTTGGTGTTTTTTTTTGTAAGTTATCCTGTTATACATTAATATCATTATTTAATTGACATATTTATGTACCTAAACCAGATAAAAGCTTATCAATGATGGAAAACTGCTTAACATGACTGATTATACATAGCCCTAATAATCTGGTCGCCTTCCATTGTCTATGTCACTCGTTGATCATTTTAAATTGACTAGACTAGGTTTTGTTCAAAATTAATATTTTAGAACTATTTTTTTTTCATTAGTAATATTTTTTTTCCTTTCTTATGTGTGGATGCTGTTTTTTGCACAGTAGACCTCTTCTATATTTTCTATCTTACACTTGCACCCTCGTTTGTTTCTTTTGAGCAGCACTCTTTTTTTCCAGATCTAAATAGAAAATCATGATTTGAAATTCTATTTACATTTAGAATCTTCCTTTTTCTTATGTTTAGTTAAGCTTCTGGACTGGGGAGAAGAGGGCCAGAGGACTGAAGCGGAAATCGCTTCACTTCGTTTAGCTTTTACTCAAGAAGTTGCTGTGTGGCACAGACTTGATCACCCTAATGTCACTAAGGTAACTTTTTGTATGTGGTGTCATTTCAGAAATAATTGTAGCTAAATTTGCATAATCATACTATGGCCCTCTGTTCATGTGCATCTGTCCGGTCGTATTGTGATTCTTTCTTTTTCTTTCTTTCCTCTTTTTTTCTTGTTGACGTTGCAGAAGCTACTGTTTTTAAATTTTAAACTCAAGACTTGGGCATATTGAGAGCCTAGTCAAAATGAGCTATCAAGTACTCTAGGGATTTCTTGGAGGTGTAAAACTCGAAGTAGAAAGAAAGGACAAGTTTTTGAGTACTTGGTCAAGTTTATTAGCCCCTTTGACTCAAATCTTCATCAGATAAAGTTGATTCTGCAAATTTTTGGGTACTTGAATCCCATTTTGGGTTGTTTTCATTTGCTGGTCTATGATATGGTGCCAAGATACATGTGAACTTCTAGTCCAGTCTAGCTTTCAAAGAAGCCTCTATATAGTGTGAACCCCTGTGAGATACATCAGGGATGTTGACCAGTTTGTTGGGGTGTAAATTAGCACTGTTGCCTTTAAAGCCCTCAGGCTGTTAAGGCATGTAGCATTTGGACCTTATGCTTGCATCTTGTAGTCAAGACAATTAACAATAAGGGGAAAAAAAAGGATGATGCATGATACTGATTCTGTGCCTGCGTGACACTCTTGGACCACATTGGTGCTATACAATAGTTGGACCGTACCATTTAGATGACCCTGCTGGCTAGCTGAATATCATACCTGTCTAAAAGTTTAGTACTATTTAACCAAAAAGTACAGAGGATCGTCGTCCAATAAAGAATAATGCGAACTTGTATTAGTAATTACTGTCCATGTAGCCCAGTTTCTTATATCTGGTCTCAAATATTTCTGAAATGGAGGTCTTAGTAATTATTTGGAACTTCTTTTGCAGTTTATAGGGGCTACAATGGGATCGTCAGGGTTAAATATACAAACAGAGACTGGCGCACTCCTTGGTATGCCAAGTAATATTTGTTGTGTTGTTGTTGAATATCTTCTCGGTGGTGCACTTAAATCATACCTTATAAAAAATCGAAGGAGGAAGCTAGCTTTCAAAGTCGTCGTTCAGTTAGCTATGGATCTTGCACGGGGGTCAGATTTTCAGCCTCATCTGTATTTGTTAATTTAATATTGTTACTTAAAAGCTAAACTCAATGCTTGTCCGTTTCATGACTCTTCTCATCAGTGCTTGTTCATCTAACCGTTGAAGTAAACGTAGCATTGTCTGCTAGAATTCCCATTTTTTTGTTTATGCTAAAGGTACTGGTGTTGTATAATGTTGATACCGACTCTTATAGCACATTATGGAAAATGATATATTCTAATATATAACATATTACCCAATGTCTTGTATATACTTAAGGTACTGGTGTCATATGATATTGGTACTGACTACATACTATATTCTGGAAGAATGGATACTTCTAAGCTATGACATAAGCTGCATCTCACTCTAGAGGACTTATTGGCCCTTCTGTATACCTAGTTCTTTATTCCTCCCTGTGCCATTATGTGGGATTCATTCTTTGGTGATACATACTAGTGATATGATAGGTCCTATAGTAATTGCTAGATGTTACCAGAATCTCCCAGATTAGAGAATCCATTCTATGCCTGGTTTCCTGGACTGATGCTTTTTTTTTTTTTTAATTTTTATATGGAGAATTTTCTCCTATGAGTGAACATGTACAGTCCGGTTTTATGGGGCCGACTTGTGCCCACCTTTGATGAGTGTAGTTCCTTCCGCATTGTTATAGCCCTATGATCTTGCACCATGCCTAATTTTATGCTCATTGAACCTTTACTCATGGTTGGATTTGTTCTTAACAAAAATCTATGGTTAAAAAACCATTGAAATTAAAGGCTGTTAAATCAAGGGCCAGGATAATCTGATGGGGCTGGTTTTTTACATGATTCTTATCCATAAAATGACTTTCTCTCTATCCTACCTCTGATGATCTGAAGGCATCCATGTGAACCCCATGAGCTGGAATGTATTGGCACATTATGCAGTCTGCGCGGTGGTGAAAATCTTCCTTTATGATATTGTTAACAGTCCATTTATGAGCTACTGATTGAATTTTAGGATATTTTATCGGAGATTCTTGGGGCATATTCATCCATTGGTGAAACCCATTACATCAGAGGCCTTGATCACCACCATGGATCCTTTTTATGCAATTAATTAGCATAGCGAATTGTACATTTTGGTCGAGGACCATATAAGTTCCTGTAGTAACCATTCAGGAGGAAGAAAAAAGTTCTCTGTTGTATCAAGTTTTCATTATTCCAAATCCTCTGGCATTTTTTTTTATGTAATGAACAAATCTGATGAGATACACATATCTTCCTATATTTTGAGAAATGTAGAGTGGAGTACTCGTTTGTTTCTATTCCAAAAAACCCACCCTCATTAAGGTACTGGATCTCTCGAAGGAGCTTTTTTCAATATAAACAAGAAGTCATTTTCTTTCCTTGTATAGGTTGAGCTATCTTCATTCCAAGAAGGTTGTCCATAGAGATGTGAAGACAGAGAACATGCTTCTGGACAAGACACGCACAGTAAAGATTGCAGACTTTGGGGTTGCTCGTGTTGAGGCTCAAAATCCTAATGATATGACAGGAGAGACGGGAACCCTCGGTTACATGGCACCTGAGGTAGGCCTGCTTTTATGTAGAATATATTTCATGTTTAACATTTTTGTTCTTAAGTGGGGTGCTATGATACCAGATATTTGTACATCATAATGCATCTGTGTCAGACCAATGCGTCACTTGTGTCACTCCTCGATACTAAACCGATACTTCTAGCGTACAGTTTAGCGTATCGAACTTACCAAGTCCACTATTTCATATAGTTTTTTTAGTTTTCTTACTTTTCAGTGTAAAAAAAAAATGAGAAAAAAAAAAGAAGATATCTTAGAAAGGAATGTAAACGATTGTAATTTCATTAATTTAGAAATATTTTAAAGACAGCCGTATGTTTCCTAGAGTTCCAAAAGTGAAGAATTGTTGCCCTATATTGTGTACATATCCGTATCCATGTATCTGAGCATCATATGTAGGTAGGAAGGTGGTGGTTTTGAACAGACAATCATCATTCTATATGCTGTATAATATCTAAATCATTTGCATAGGTTCTGTATGATATCAATTCTGATTGAGAGAGATGACTAGCCGACCTCTACATAGTTGGGACAAGGTTTGATGATGACGATAATGATTTAGAGAGATGACCTTTTTGCGTGTGTATAGTGTCTGCTAACTCTATTTTTGAATTGATAATGCCCTGATGAAAGAAGGTACTTTTCGGGCTTGAATCCATAAACTGAAGTTTTTCTGCCCCATATTGCAAGTGGCAATTCTGCTTGCATCCAGGTGGACATCCATTTATGGATAGAAAACAGCATTTTAATTAATAGAATGTTACCATGTGTATGGTCACTAGGTTGCTTCTTTCTTTTACCACTAATGGCAGTTTTATTAGTATAAAAAAGACATTAAAGTGCTCAGCATCAAGAACTTGCCTGCCTATTAATTGGAGATGCTTTTTTTTTTTTGGCTTGTCTCCTAGTTTTGGAATTTGAATCTCGTCATCACCCAAATTCATGTTGGCAACAGTTCTTACGAGTCTTCAACCCTAAATCATTCAACTCGTTTCTTTTGTGCATTCTTGTGGTTTTGTTTATTCTGCCCAGTTACCTGTGACTTGCCGGATGGATGGATGACAGGTCCTCAACGGCAGCCCATATAACAGAAAATGTGATGTGTACAGTTTCGGCATCTGCCTGTGGGAGATATATTGTTGTGACATGCCTTATCCCGATCTCAGCTTCTCAGAGGTGACATCTGCAGTTGTCCGGCAGGTATGTAATTTTTCCTTATCATCACCACATTGTCACCTTACATTAGAATCTGGTCAAAACTGGTTTTAATATTTTGGTCAAATTGCGAAATATATTTCCATGCGGATGTAAAGCAGTGCAGTAACATAAATCACATTGGCTTACCAGATCATATTATTGACAACCAGCATTGATGAAAATTTCTTACTAACTGCTAATGACGTCTTTTATGTGAGAAACCGATGCACTCACCTGATGTTGTTTCCAGTTCTTTTACTACCCAACTGCAAAAACATTCAAACTAATGCCATTTTGGGATGCATCCATGTTTAACCTTAAGAAACAAGAAATAGTAATCAAACCAATTGGAAACTGCAGAACTTGAGGCCTGAGATACCGCGCTGTTGCCCGAGCTCCCTGGCGAATGTGATGAAGAGATGTTGGGATGCAAACCCTGACAGGAGGCCAGAGATGGATGAAGTGGTTTCTATGTTGGAAGCGATTGATACATCTAAGGGTGGAGGTATGATTCCTCTTGATCAGCAGCAGGGCTGTCTGTGCTTCCGTAGATACCGCGGCCCATGATGATATCCATTTCTCGCATGTGGAATAAGGCCCCAATTGGGATATAATAGAAAAATTGTTACTATACTAAAGAAGGAAAGAGAAATCTCAGAGCCAAATGAGCATTTGATGTTACTATCAGCGAGGAGGTCTGGATGTGACTTCTCTGTTTAGGCTGATGTAAAGATTTCGTTCATATGTATCAATTATAGGATTAAAAGAGCATTTTATCTGTCGAATTAGCATGGGTTGTATCTTAGAAACATGCATGATAAGTAGTTAACATGCTTTGGGTGTTGGACTTTACAAATTAATGGATGTCTTGTGGTTAGCAGTTGGATGTATTATTGGCACTTAATCTGGTGATGAATTGATGCTATAAATAATACATTAATGGTTCATTACAAATAGTGTCTTCTAAATCATTTAGAAAAAAACAAGAAGAAAAGAAAGGTCCTTCAACCATGCAACTGGAACCATTTGCCTGGGAACCGCCTTTCACCTCCCAGTATTGTTAATCTGATGGATCTCCGGTTGTTACAGCATGAACCAATCATAAACTTCATCTAATAGGCGTATGTCCATTTTGCTTAACTCGACCATTCCTTAGCACAGTAATGGCCAGACCATGCTTGACAATTTTACCATTGGCTATTGTATATGAACAATGACAAATCAGACCAAGAAACCATCTGATCAGAGTTATCTAACTGATGTGATCATGTGAGTTTGCATTTTTTTCTTCCCTTTCTAAGATAAAGATCTGATAAGATCATAAGTTTGTATAAGAACTGTTGTTAATTAATAGATATAACATAACACGAACTGCACAAATGATGTGGATGTTTTAAAAGCAACCACATTGCCAAGCAATTTGGCAAATTAAATGATTCATGGTTCAAATGGGTTGTAATTTTAAAATTTTAATGCCTTTTCTGTAGGATGGCAAAGGGTTGAAGTCAAATCAGTACCAGCCGGCTTATCATAGGCAGCAGCAAGAAGGAATAGATGCTTTTACGAGTTTTTTTTTCTTCTAAATAACGGAGGGTGTCCCAAGCCTTTGGGCTAGATTAATTCCTAATCCCTACGGCCACAGGGGATTACGGGCCCAAGGGGAGCTGGGTAAATCTTCTGTGGCCCCAGTATGGTAGTGCAGTTTCGAACCCTCAGCTTCTGAGAGCAAACCGTAGTCTTAGGCAAACTGAGTTACCCTTCGGTTCAAAGTTTGTTTTAATGCTTTCCATGGAGTGGGGGTGGCAATGGGTTGATAGTGCACTTTGGAAAAATATGTATGGATTTAAGTTCAATTGTGGTGATGTAGTCCAAGCAGCATAAAAAAGGATAAGACAATGATAATTCTATCATGGAAGTGAGAAGGAATAAGACTTTTACAAATAATTATTTGACACATACTATTTTCAAGACATTCAACGATGATTCCATCATTTATATATCTTTTTAATATTGACAATAAGAAAAAATAAGAAAACTTAGATCAAACAAAACAATAAAAGAGAATAAGATAATCATTCTTCTTCTTCTCATCATTTTCCTTCTCTTTTTAACCAACTGTCATTGTGACATCAATCAAGTTATCACTAAGAATGTTGAATACAAATCTAAATAAAGTCACAAAATACATCATCTTCTTCTTCTCATCCTTTTCCTTTTCTTTTTAACAAATTGTCATTGTGACATCAATCAAGTTATCACTAAGAAAGTTGAATACGAATCCAAATTAAGTCACAAAATACGGAGATAGACCACCCCATGGCCATGGGGGGTCACTTGGTCGAGAGAGCCCAATAGGTGCCATGTATACAAGCTGTGCGCCAGACACAAACCCTTTGTTAATTGGGTTCAAAATGTCAACCCAAACTCAACCCACGTGGGGGGTCAATCCAAATCTTTAATTAATGGGATAGTTTTGGATTGAGTTGCAGTTCAAAGTGCAATTAGTCAGGATAGTTGGCAGGTCATATAGTAAGAATTAAGTCAATCTGAATCCAAAACCCATGTATTAATTGGGCCTTATCTGTCAATCTGAACCCAATTTGAGCGTTAAGGTAAAATTGAACCTTTTGAATTTCCTGGGACAGGCCAGGACTTGCCACTGATCATTAGTATTACTTTTGACCAGAAGTTCACTCCTATCAAAATATTCAAACAGCTCAATCTTGGTTCATACTAGCACACCAGGATATGTTGGTACCATCCTCATGTAAGGTCTAAGCAGTGCTTGGCTTGGTTGACCTTCTGAGTTGATTTGAGTATATGAACTATGCATCAAACATGGAATTCCTGATCTCTTACAGAAAAAAACAGCACCAGGTACACACCTCTTCAGTTATTTATTCAAACATGAGACAAGCAAGTTATGAGTGTGCCACTCTTCAATCCAATTAAAATTTAACCAAGAATTAGTAGCTATAATAATTTCACAAATGAGTCCACAAATAAATCATATTATTCTATTACAAAAATTCAGGCAAGCTTTAGCCAGCAATCTTGTAGCTTGGGTTTACAAGATTTTCAAGACCAGAGACTACTTGAATGGACTCTATAACATCTCCAACCTTGACATCTGCCAGAAAATCTTCGTTCTCCGTCACATAACCGAAAACCGCATATCGCCCATCCAATATGTTGGCATTGCTTGGAGTTAATTCACTTTCTTTCAATAGCCAAAATACCTGGCTGGAAGCTGAATTGTCCTCAAATTCCTACTCAAAAAACATGATACAATTCAGTTTTAAGGACATAAACTTTTAAGGCCTCGTAGATGAAACACTTTGGAAAAATCTGGGTTATTTGATTTTATCAGCTCTGCACAGACACACTAGCATTAGCAGTCCGCTTGTGTTGTCAGTTCCTAGCTGCTAAGGGCAACTTCAACAAAAATCTGGGTTTTTTTTTAGTCTTTCTTCTCCAGAAGGTGATGCAGAACGGCTACCACTCCACCACTGGTCCCACCCAGATATTTATTTTTTAGTAGTTTTCTAATTTTATTGTAATTAGGATTAGCATTATGATTTATTTGGTTTCCTAGTTTGATTAGGATAGTTTCTATTATTAGATTGGTTTTTCTTAGGCCCTAAGTTTACTTTGCCTATTTATATTGCATTGTAGAGATGATAATCGCAGATTTGGGAATTGAATAAAAATTGGGATTTTCCCTTGGAGAGGTTTTCCTCGTGTTAGAAATCTCTGCGGAGATAATTTGAAGTATCTTTGACACGTACTTCGGCATCTGCGCAAGCCCTAACCCTAGGGTCTGCATCAGTTGGTATCAGAGCGAAAATCCATGTCGCTCCGGTCGTCTCCAGTCACCGATCGGAGCAAATCCCCGTTCCATTCCGATACCATCATCGCCCCTTCCCTGCGTAATCCCTTCACTGTCAATTCCAAATCGAGCTCATTCCCGGCTCCCCATCTCCAATCCCTCCGCTGCCACTCCCAAACCAAATCCCATAACCCAAATCCTCTATCCCCCTATCCATATCCTTGACCCATTCGAACCGCACTTGTTGAAAACAGCCGAACCCCATCTCCTTTTCCTTTCACCACATCGAAAAAAAAAAAAAAATGCTCACGAAACCCCTATCAAAACTACTCGCTGTCTGAAACCCCTACCCCAGACTCACTGTCCGAATCCCACCAACTTCCCTGCTAGCGCACCAGAATCGAACCTCCACCCTATCTCAACACCCAGACACCAGACTGCAACCTAGATCGCACCTTCGGAACCCATCTCCCATTTTCCGAAACACACAAAAACCCCAAACTAGAGAAGAAAAAAGGAAAAAGAAAAAGAAAAAAAGAGAAGCAGAGAAGAAGCAGACGAGGAACAGGAAGTGACGTGTACCTTGTCACCACAGTCGCCCACTCGCCGCCGTCGCCCGCTCACCTGCTGTCGTCGTTGCCAGCGCCTGCGCCACCCTTCGTGACATCTTCGTGTAGTTGAGAAAGAGAGAAAGGGCAGCCAAAATCCCCTTTCTTCTCTTGGGCTGCATCGAACCCGAAGAGCGATCACGTGACTCCAGTTGGGTTTAGTTCGGCCCAAGGGCCTCCATTAGGGGGGGGGGGGGGGGGGGGGGGGGGGTGGGTGTGGAAAAAACACATATCTGCAGACAAATATTTTCATTCACAAGTGGGCCCAAGTTCCTTCCAGTCCTCAACCGTTCATTTTCAATTATCCAGATCTACTCATCAGGTCACCCAAATATTTTAAATTTTTATTAAGAAAATGCCTCCCAAGAAGCATGTAGAGGTGAAGTCTTCCTCCAATAACGATGATGATTTGAGGGGAACCGTTGCGGAATTATCGGGAACTGTTAATCAACTATCCGTAATGATGGTTCAAATACAAGAGACTCTTGTACGGATTGAAACCCGATTAACCAATCTGAAAAATAATCGGCGTGAGAATGACCATAGAGATAATGGAGGACATAATCGGAATCACCGAGATCCACATGCCGTCAATGTTGATCGTGATTTGGGTATTAAACTTGTGATTCTCGAATATGATGGAAAATTGAAGCCAGATGAATTCATGGATTGGTTAGTATGTGTTGAAAATATTTTTGCACGTAAGCCAATAACGGATGGTCATAAAATTCCATTGGTGGCAACTCGATTTCGCAATTATGCTGCGATGTGGTGGGCCGAGTTGCAAAAGAAAAGAAATCAAAACATTGACCCCGCTAACACATGGATCGAGATGAAGAATTTGTTGAAGCAAAAATTCCTCCCTGTGAATTATTCAAGAGATCTTCGTTCATGTTTTCAAGATTTGAAACAAGGCTCCAAAACTGTTATTGACTATTCAGAGGAGTTCTTAATCATGCAAGCTCAATGTGGCTTGAATGAGGATGATGATGTGTTGGTTGATTGATATTTTCATGGACTGCGCATTGACATACAACATATCCTTACATTCAAGAATTTTGATAATGTTGATGAAATCATCCAACATGCCATTAAAGCTGAACACATTGCTAATTATCAAGCCCGAAAGTTTAGTGTGTCTAAATGGCCTGCTCAAAAGACCCCCGCAAAGCCAGATTTGAATCCAAGTGCCAGTTTCTCATATAAGTTTTCCTCTAAGTCTGAAGACCAGAACAAGTTCACATGTTTTCATTGTAAGCAAAAGGTCACCGTGCGTTTGAATGTCCAAAGAGAGTTACTTTAATGGAAGGTACACAAGAAGAACCGGAAACAACAGATGATCCTAAAAGTGAAGAATCCGATGAAGTGGAGGAAATAGCACCTGAAACAGATGGTGCACTTCTCTTGGTACAAAAAGAGTCTATATCCACTGTTGAGAAGAAATGGTTGCGGAAAAATATTTTTCGTTCCACCGGTACAATACGTGAGCAAAATTATACAGTTGTGATTGATGGTGGAAGTTGTGAGAATATTATCTCTCAAACTCTTGTCGATCGTTTGAAGTTGAAGGCTTACAAGCACAATCGTCCATATTTTGTCAAATGGCTAATGTCAGGTGACGAAGCGCAAGTGCGACATACATGTCAAGTTACTTTTGCAGTCGGTCATGATTATCAAAATACAATTTGGTGAGTCCAGATCACCTATCGGAGTTGTTATACCTTTACCGTGAGTGGACCAATAACGATACGCCACGTCATCGAAAAATTTAGGGGATTTTGAAGTTTAAATTAGATGATTGAAAATCCCTAAATTTTTTTATGACGTGGCATGCCGTTATTAGTCCACTCACGGTGAAGGTATAACAACTCCGATAGGTGATCCGGACTCCAATTTGGTGTGACGTGTTACTAATGGATAGTGGAGATATCTTATTGCGTCGCCCGTGGATGTATGACAAGAATGGAGCTCAGGGGGTGTGCGACAACACGTACATATTCAGGCACGGCAAGAAGGAAGTCATACTCTATCCTAAGAAGCCAGATTCATCGAAGAAGAAATCAAGGGCCCATGCTACAAAGTGCTTCACGTACATCATCTATACAGAGGCAACTTGAAGACGCCCCAAGTTCGAGGTCGAGCTCTTCTTTCAGCCTAGAGGGAATGATGCAGAACAGCTACCACTCCACCACTGGTCCCACCCAAATATTTATTTTTTAGTAGTTTTCTAATTTTATTGTAATTAGGATTAGCATTATGATTTATTTGGTTTCCTAGTTTGATTAGGATAGTTTCTGTTATTAGATTGGTTTTTCTTAGGCCCTAAGTTTACTTTGCCTATTTATATTGCATTGTAGAGATGATAATCTCAGATTTGGGAATTGAATAAAAATTTGCATTTTCTCTTGAAGAGGTTTTCCTTGTATTAGAAATCTCTGCGGAGATAATTTGAAGCGTCTTTGACACATGCTTCGGCATCTGCGCAAGCCCTAACCCTAGGGCCTGCATCAGAAGGGGCCTGGATTGGCTAGAGTTTGCTTGATATGTCAGTGTAGGCCAAAAAAAAAAAAAAAAAAACACAAATTGACTGTTGGAAAAGAAAAAAAAGTAGAGAAAGGAAAAAAACAGACAAAAGAAAGAAATTCCAGAAGATGAGGGCAAATGAGGCCTAAAACATAGGAAGGACTGATCTGAAGTGAGCTCTACTTACATCTCTTGCCATGGCCATTGTTCCAAAAGCATTAAAGGGAAGCTTGGTTTGAGCTTTGTATCGACCAAGTTCCTGATTAGAAACAAAGGAGTCAGGTTCCATACAATCAAGTTGGCAACAAATGGACTTCTCAAGCAGCATAACAAAAAGAAAAACATAAAAAAGAACTATAACCGTATAACCTTAATAAAAAAAATGTAGACCTCGAGCTTTTGGTGCTTCCGGTTGTTAACATGGTATCAGAGCGGGTTCCGATTCCTTCATTTTTGTATAGCCCACATGGCAGGCCCGTCCATGAGATCTATTGGGCCTGCACGTGAGGGAGAATGTTGGAAAGTCCCACATCCCACATCATCGAAGTCCTGAGTTAGACATGGCTTCATATATTTGTTTGAGCATTCCACCTATCAGCTTAAGCTTTTGGGTTGGTATAGCTCGAGCTGTTAGTGAATAGCACGATAATGTATATCAATACCCTCTCTCAAATGGGAAGCCGTTCGAATTCGAAACCTAGCAGAAGGAACGGACAGGAACTCGTAGCCTCAGTCTCTGATATACCATGTTAATAACCGGAAACACTAAAAGCTCGAGCGTTTGGTGTTTCCGATTATTAACAATACTTTGCCTTTCCTTTTTCTTTTTCTTTTTGTCAAAGTTTCTTTTACTGCATATATGTCGCATTCTCATCATTCATTCACAATAATATAGTAAAAAAAATCATTAGGTGCTATCTAAAGTGAAGCTTTAATTCTTAGAGAGCTTGTCACTTCAGGAGAGATTACAAAATCCTGTGTCCCTTTTCTTATCAAGAAAAAAAACGAGAGGTAGCTACTAAATTAAAGAGAAAACTGTACAAAAATATAACAGTCTGATAAGACAGACATAAAAAAGGATACAGAAATTACAGGTCTAATGAACTAATTGAAACAAAATCTTACATATAAACCCCCACTTCTGCAAGCAAATTTGTTTCTACATTCCATTCTCTTGGAGTATTGGCCAATCTCCAAGGAGGGGACGATATTAAAATCCCAGAGCCTAATTTAATTATAGCCCCTCTTTTTTCTTTTTTGGAGTCAGACTTGATTAGTTATGAATCATCACAAAAGCTCAAAAACCATTTTAATCTTACTCCATCTCTTTTTGCCAGGGGCGGAAAGAAAAAAAAAATCCAGAATATCATTTTGTTTTGGGGTGGGGGGGAGCTGGGTTAAAAAATGGAAATAAGAGGAAAGCCTTTATCATCTTCAGATGTATTTGCTGAGACATCCCAATGCTTAGAAGTGTAGCCCTATCCATCCTGTTTACTCTTGTTCGCTGCGTCCTTTATGACCATCCATATGTAGGTGCCAGGATGACATATTGGGTCTTCCATTCTGAAATATTTTAGGGCAAATCATGAGACTATTTAGTGTGGAGCTCTGAGCACAACCTCCAAATAGTATGGATTTGGGAACCTCAGTAAATTGTACATTGGATGATTCCTAGGACTCCTTATTTATATTTCAAAGGACAAGATGAGCTCAGCATAGATAGTTGGTTTCATAATGTGTTATGCAATTAATGGAACAGTTGACCACATGCAGCATTGTGGTTTTCTCATCACTTGATTCTTGGTAATCTCTTTCCCATAAATATATTATTTACAACCGACAAAAAAGCAGCAACACGAATTTTTTGGAGTTTTCTGCTACAAGAAAATAATGCACAAAAGTTGAACGTAATACACAGAAGAATTGAAAAGCTTACTTCCAATGTCGCACCATAGACGGGTGTTTTGTCCCCATCAACCATGATTTCTAGTGGTATCGTTCGAATTTTTTCTGTACTAGGATCAATGAAACCCTCCGCAGGACCCTCAGGATCACCTGTTTGGACTACAAACCCATCCGCTGCGGCATATCCAAGTAAACATAAACGAATATTCCAGATGAAAAATAAAATACAGGCATGTTTGGATGTCCCTCATAAAAGCAGACAGGAAGGATGCTTTTCTGTGAAAATGAATATCCATTATTTACAGGCAGGATCCAAAGTTTTCTGGATGTCGATTCAAGGCAAAAAAACTAAAAATGATATCTCTGGTAATGCCTTTCCTTATTCTGCACATCCATATTACACAGAAGAACAGACAACCATCCATTCTGCCAATAAGTTGCTTAAACTTTCACAGTGCATCCAAACCTATTAAGGTGTCCCAAATTTACAAAATTAATTAATATAAAGGGTATCATAAAAGAATGATGCTTTCTTGACGGAAAAACTGGTTTTTGTTCAAGAGAAATCGAAGGACACCTGGCAATCCAAGCCACTCATATACAGGGATAATCAAATGAAGTCATGCCCTCTATTATATCCACAGTTTGATGTTCCTATCCATCCCATTGGTGGCTTGCAAATTGGATAAGTGCAGCCATTGGTCACCAATAGGAAATGGGGCCACGTGGACAGTTTAGAATTAGATCATTAAACAGTTCATCCAACATGTACCATGGCAATCAGTACGACTGAACACTATGTTATTTCCACCAAATATAATGGGGGCATGTGCACATAAATGGATTTGGTCTGGTGGTGTCTAGGTGTACATGTTTCCCTCTGGAGTAAAGGGTATCATATCAACAGTTTAGATCACCAAACGGACAGTCAACAGTGGTAAAATTTGACTGTTAGAGCATCCTGTGGGGAGATTTTCAGGAGCATCTCCCCATCCACAATAGGCCCATGGGGCTTAATGCATGATACAAACCCCTAATATATTAGGCTGTTTGGTTCCAAAAAAGAAATGGTACATCCCACATGTACAGTTGCTATGGTATGAATTAAAACCTGTGCAGTTTCCCTCAAAAATAATGTTGTCATGTATGCATGAATGTAATGGTGTATGTAGCAAGCAGCAAGGATGAAAATAGCGGTAGCGGCAGGCGTAGCGGCCTGCCGCCAAAACGCTACGTAGCGGGCGATACGTAGCGTAGCGGCGATACGTAGCGGCGTAGCGTTGCGATTTGGAAAAATCGTCAAAAAAATATGAAAAAATTCTAGAAAATCTAGAATATTGGAAAATGAGAGAAAATGTATTTTTTTTGCAAAAGTAACTAAGGTAAGGGGGTGTAGCGGTCCCCTCACTGTATGAGGTCCTGTATCGCTGTATAAATAGAAAATAGTAGTAATGATCATTTTTTTCACATGTGTTCATGTTGCTTGATTATGCTAACTTAGAAACTAATGAAAGGCTCAGAAAAGAAAAAAACTATATCATGAAATCAAGACTTAAGAGTACCTAGAGAAAAAAATACATCTACCAAAGGGAGTGTCTAATAGGATGTACTTAGAGAAGAACTCTTTGTATCGACTGTAATTCGGCGAGATCATGTGCTTTTTGGTGTTCTTTTAAATATAAAAGGGTAGAAGAGTTGTGTAGAAATGTTATTTGAAGAGAAGAAGAAAAGAAATAATTCTTATTATGTATTTTAAAAAAAATTGAAAAGTAGAAATTTTTCTCACCCCGTAGCGGTCGTAGCGGGCCCGTAGCGGCCGTAGCGGCCCCGTAGCGGATGTAGCGGCCCCGTAGCGGACGTAGCGGCCGCTACGGGTGCGGCGGCCGATAAATCGGCCGTAGCGTAGCGGTGGCGGCCGCTACGGCCGATATAGCGGCCGCTACGCTACGTAGCGGCCGCTATTTTCATCTATGGCAAGCAGTGTAGGTGTTGCATTCACCTCAGTGCATTTAAGGTATGTATTAGAACTGCAGAATGCTAGCTTGTGCAATTCTGAAGAAATCAGTTTAGGCTGTACCTCTCTGGATTTCCATTCCATCATAAAAGTGCCTCTCCACCAAATCTACAAAGTTTCCCGCAGTCACAGGGGCATTGTACCCATCAAGAACTATACGGAATACACAATTCTCTAAGTTGGGGTTGTCCTTAATCTTAACCTTCATATCCACAGTTGCCCTCCCTTTCAAAAGAGGCATATTGTTGTATTCTTCGGGCACTTCATATGGGAAACCATCCACCATATCCTCTTCAACACTGCAGAAATCCAATGTCGCAGGAAGATCTCAGCTGCAGTCAATGACAAGGTTATATATGAGAAATAAGAATAGTTTCTTTCAAGAGGGCTCCTGTCAAAATAATTTTGAATAAGTTGCGTAAAAAATGGAAAGCTAAAAGACCCTGTCTTAATAATTCCCAATTTCCTAGCTTCAAGAAGAAAAACTTTTGAAATTCAATAGAGATAAACAAATGTTCTGCAAAAGATTAACTAGCAAGACAAATGTGGAGCCTGAATTCCATTGCAACATTGCATGAATGCTCAAACAGTATGACATAAATTCATCCTTGCAAGTTAATAGATAAAAAAATGGGCATAATCATATGCAGTTTATTAAGTAAGATCTCGGTAGATTGACCTAGTATGAACATTCTGAACAGTGCAGAGTAGCGTTTATTTTTTAAATATCCAAGATTTACAACCTAGATTAAGGAACTGCCAGGATTGACTACTCAAGACAGCTGGAACCAAGCAATATGTTTATAGGATGATCAAGCATGTGAGGTGATAAGTGTCCTCTTGCATTTATATACAGGGGCAGCAAGCACGTAGATCATCATGCTTCTCCCCTATTTTGGAAGATACAAGCAGCCCCCATCCCCGGAATCATGGGGATGTGAAGCAACCAATAAATATATCATACATACACTCATAAGGTTCTCTTTATAACCCATGTGGTAGTAGGTAGGAATGCAGAATGGCAAGCTGACTCTCCAGGCGAAGAAAGTTCGAGCCAGCCAAATCTCTGTTTAGAGGATGAATTCCACTTCTCTTTTGTATTTTTGCTATTCTAACATTTTTCCAATAAAAAAAAGGGCATAAGAATTAGTATAGAATTGGCATTACTCACCCTCCAACATATTGAAGAAGCTCCTTCTGTTTTGGTGCAACTGCATCCCTATTCCTTTCAATTACAATCTGTTGGAGCTCCTCCATCCCAGCTGCCAGCTTATCAAGCAACTCCTTCCCACGCTCTCTCTTTGATTCAGCTAGACCTGACAGAATCACAGCTTTCCCTTGGTTGAGTGCACGAGAAGCCTGCCTCACATTCTATAATTCACAAGTAGACAATAAAAGTCAATAAGCAGTCCAAGAGCTTTTGAAAAAAGAAACCAATTTGGCCAATTATCAGAAAGTAATCACATGTCCATTTTTTAGGAAAATATGGCATATTTCAGAAATCTCCCAGAGAGGTTAGCAAGTTCATAGAGGATAGGATTGAAAGTATGCGTGTGGTGGGGGTGGTGTTGACAGCAAAAATGAAGCAGAGGTTTTCACCATTAGCTAGACCTCAAGAATTTGAAGGAGTCCAATTGAGGTCATGTTTTTATTGAATTGAGAGTGTCCATGGATGTAGAATTTCGTTTCGTGAGAGATAAAAGGGTTGACATGGTCCATGGAAGTTGATCTGTGATGCACTCTCAGGGAAGCTAATGATGTAGAAGACACATTACCAAAGAATGGAGTGGCATTTATTCTTCTTTGAGTGATATTCACCTCTTGTACCACATTTCTTCTTCCTTATTTTTCTTCTCTGTTTAATAAAATATTTACAATTACTGCGAAAGAGATTGTTTCTCCTATTATTAATCATAAAACTCAATTAAATGATTTCAGTTGCACTTGCAGTCATTTCCAAATACCTGAAGTAAAGCACACACTGAGTAAACATGGGTTACCTTCAAATGTCCCTTATCTCCATTCTTACAGTTTTTTAGAGCTTAAAAAGAAGGAAAAAAAAAAAAAAAAAGGGAATCATTGCAACTCAATTTCGGTCAAGAACAAGTTCCACCCAGAAATAAAGCTGTCTCTTCCCAAAACAGATAAGATGAATTTGATATGCACCATAATGAATTTGAGTAACTTAAAAACAATCCTAAAATTGGGATATTCAAATATAACACTATATCCAAAACAAGCTCCTCTAATTACCAAGAGAAAAGGTTCATTTGATTTTTCTTACCCTTTCAACAGAATCCAATGCCTTAACCCCAGCAAGCTTGAGACTTTCTGTGATGTCTTCAAGAGGCTTCTGAACCTCCCTGATAGCTTTGTTGTCAATTGGCAGTGCATATCTCAACAGCGCACCGGGATCCTTAATTGGAGGCCCAGAGATCAATACTGAAACATTAGGAAGTGCAGATCCAGCATGGGAAGCAAATGCAGGCAAACCCAATGTAGGCATGCCTGTCATCAATCCAATTGCCAATGCAATTGAAAGCGCACTCTCCCTCAAGGAAAAAGACTTCTCTTTCTGCTAAAAAATCCAAATGAAATAATAATAAAAATATTAGAAATCTCACCCAAGTTATTAAAAAGCACCAAGACTTGCCATTTTATCGACAACCTTCTCACCATGAACTAATTTTTATGTTTAGAAAGAAACCCATGATTCCAAATCATGGATAAATTAGGTAATCTTAACAAATCAAGTTAAGAATATGAGAGACTACTCACAGTTTCTCACTATAAGTTATAAACTTAAAACCCCATACAGTATGATTGAGAACATTACTGAAGAGAAGGGAAAAAAAAAAGATTACCTGATTCTGTTCAGAGGAGGAGCGAGAAGAGCAATGGAATCGAATGGGAGGGATCGAAGCACTTCTCTGATGGTTATGGAAGGAAGTAGTGGGTGTTTTGGGATGGAAAGAAGGGAAGAAACTGGATTTGAATGTAGAAGAAGAGGAGCAACAGTAGGAGAGAAGAGCTGCCATGGATGAGTTTGAGAATAGATGATTGTTTGGTGTATGGAGTTATCAACTTAAGAGTTCAAACCCAGAGAGATAAGGTTTTGCATTGCAAACTAGTTGCTGGTCCTGAACTCCTGATTCTCCAGATAAGGATATCATCTTGGGGAATTATGCAAGTTTGGGTCAACCCAACCCGACCCACGATAATCCGCATAACCGTTGCAGGTTACTTTGTGGTTTGGTTTGACCCGCATTACCCACATCCTTCCTGTGAATCAATCAATTAGGTCAGATGCGGGTTACTAGGGTTCATATTGACCCGAATAACCCACATTGTTCTAGTAAAATGATCAATCCGACCATTTAATCCGACCAGCTTGACTTAAGCCCAATTTCATTTTAACAAATATTAGAGGTCCATTATCTATTTTTTTTATTGGCTGTATGTGGTGCCAAGGTCCGTTCGTGTTTTTTTTTTTTTTTAATATATATATATATTTATTGTATTTCCCATCTGTGCAAATTCTAGCCTATTTGTGAATGATTTAACCAAGCCCAACCTCATTTGAACAACATATAACGGTTAATTGGGTGCGATGCGGGTGGACCCTAACCCAACATGTTTAATTGCGGATTAGATGATTTCCTTACCCGCAACCAACCCGTATATTCTGCAGCTTGGGTTAGTTTTAGCTGGCTCTACATGGGATGCGTGGAACTCCACTTTGGGGGGTGGGTGGGTGGGTGGGAGGGGATCAATTAAATAAACGTCTTTTCAAATAAGCTCAAGAAGTTTTATTTCAATGGAATTTGGTCGCACCAAATGATTGAAACCCAATCGACACACACTGTTATTAAGAAATCCATTGATTGGTTACCTATGATATTTTGGTGGGGCATGAAATGATGATTGCAGTTAAGAGAGTAACATTTAAAAAGTAAACTTAATCTGACGTATTTAATTCATATGTATCTTAATGCAAACAAACAATCTCATAAAAGATCTTATACTGCCAAGACAGTTGCCAAAATACTTGTAAAAGAAAAAAAGTAAAAGGTACCAGAGCCACATATCCGACTCTAAGAAATGTTAGCACAGAATTGGCCATCAAATTTTGCAAAATAAAAAAGGACCAGGAGCCACTTGCATCCCACCCTGACCCATGTCACCAGGTTTGTTATTAGCTTCCAAGAGAAAAATCCACGAAGGACTGATATGATAAATCCATATAATCTAAACCAGAAATCTGTCCCTCGTTGGTACAATGAAATTAATTTAGGCGCTTTTCCTACTGATCCATGATATTTCTATCTTAATGTGTTTGAGTTGTTTTAGGTTATCATCCCTTGCTAAATGAATAGGTCTACTCATATGTTGATAAAGTTTTTTCTTTTTCAGTAGAAATGTTAATTTGCTCTAGAATTGGAATGTCATCCAACAATCAAGAACTTATGCCGGATGATTATTCTGGTTGGCAGGTTGATTTTCTCTGTTTTTTTGTTGTTGTATTCTTTTTTTTTTTTTTTTTTATCAATAAAGATTTCCGTTTCACCCAGAGAAAAAAGTTTAGGCAAATTCAATTCAACACTGAATTCTATTTTTATTTTTTTTTTGGTTGAATAACACTGAATTCTGGTTAATAGAGTCTTTAGACACAAATTCAATCCAACACTGAATTCTACTTAATAGAGATTTTAGACACATGATGTCTCCACTCCACGGTCTCAACTGAGAAAAGCGTGTCTTGCCCTAGGGTATGTTTGTGTGATGAGAGGAATCAGCGATATAAAGGAAAATTGTTTAGTTTGACTCATTTTCCTCACGGAAAATAAACACTTACCATCATTTATTTTTTCCCAACTAAAGGGGTTGAGAACTAAGAGAGCCCACATATGAGAGAAGGAAGCCCGATAGTCCACACAAGTAGGAAGAGGGTAGCATACCCAGGGGTCAAACCTTCTGCAACTAGGTGAGAGTCGGATGTTACCCCTTATTATCAATACTTGTTTAGCATTTATTCTAATTTGACCTAGTAGGGCATTTTCAACTTTTCGATTTAAGTAAAGAAAACACTATATATCAAAGTTTGTCTCAACATCAAGGGCTATTCTAGTAATAATTATCTCAACATTAAGGGTTATTCTAGTAATAATAATATTCAGTCTACTCTTAGTTCACATCTTGTTGAGGTCAACGTCCACCTTCACTCCTAAGCGGTCATAATTGTGGTCAAGCCCCTGCCCCCACCATAAATCATTATTGTGTCGTTTCCCATCACCAATTGGTTTTGTAATAGCTATATGGGGGTGTAAGATCTTACAAATGATATTAGAGCCTGGTAGGTTGCGTGTTCAAGTCACGGGACATGCGTTTTGAGCAGCAGCCCCGTCATAAAATCATTGTTGTACCGAAACCAGTTAATTTTAAAATAAGTGGTAGCTTAATGGGGTGTAAGACCCTACACATCAAAACTTATAAACTTTTTTTTTCACAAATCCATGAATCAAACTTTTAATTGGAACATAATCCTTCTTGTATTTGGTAAATACTCACACATACACAAACCATACACATTGTTTTTTTTTTTGTTTTTTTTATGCAGCTGTGACGTTACTTTCCCAGTTGTTGTGAACAAGAAAACGTGAGAAAAGTGAAAAAAAAAAATCCACCCTTGGAATTACTTTTCCACAATCTTCACTTCACCTCTTGAAAAATAAACGTTGCTTGGGTTCTGCTGTCCGAGGAAAGATGATGACTTTAACTTTTCTTTTATGCTGATTTGTGTGTTTTTTCCTCCTCTCTATCATTTCAAAAATTAAGATTACCAGGGCAGATCTACACTAAGAAAATGTGTCAAATTTCACAGTAATCATGAAATACAACGTTATCAATTTCGTTAAAAACATTGAGACCATCCTATTTAAACTTTTTTAACACATGTGAATGACAACATGTGTCAAAAGTTTTACCTATGGAAAAAACTAAAAAAAAAAAAAGTTTATCCATGAAAAATTCTTAAACAAAAAAGGGGTTTTATTTATGAAAAGAGCTTCATCCACATTATATAAGAGAGAGACCATAGTTCAGTAGAGTTGAATATACATGGAATGGACTAATGTAAGTTGATGATTAGTTAGATTAGTCAAAAGCCATGGAAACTGCAACAATTGCTTGCATCAAAGCAGAAGAGTTCTATTTCATGCTAACAAGCGACAAACACAGACCAACTTAAAACACGAAAAGTATAAATGTGACCTCCAAGAAGTACTTGGTTTAGAGAGGATCACTTTGTTATGACAGTTTTAAAAACTAATGGAGATTGTCTGTAACTATTAACTATAAACAGAACCATTGGTGCCGTTTGAAGAAGGTTTTGTTGTGGGTAGTTGCATTTCTGACGCGGGCTCGGCTTCATCATCCCAATTTGTCGAGCTGTAGTACCATCCATATAGTATCAGTTGCAGCGCACCAAAAATTGCACCCAATCCATTTGGAATCTGCATAAAGAAAAGAAAGAAGCAAAAAAGATTAAAGTTGCATTTGAACCCGTTAGGGCAATATTTCACTACAAGCAAATTAAACCCTTATAACTGTTTGATCATGTGTCTTTTTAAACATCCTACAAACAAAAAAAAAAAAAAAAATCTCTTTATAAACAAAGTCTTTTTAAAATTGAAGTTTTGATCATAGTTCAAGCAGAGCTACTTGACCGCGTCAATTTGGAGACCTGGTTGAGTCTCAACCCTTTGGTGATTACTTGTACAGTCTCGCTTACCCTGTCAAGTTCCTAACCAATAGATCCAGAGATTGATCTTGGATGTTATGTGGATAGGGAGATGCCTCACCACTAAGTTGCTAGTGGATTGACTAATATCTTTGAAACAAAGTTGATTCAATTATATCTATTCGAAATTGAGTTGTTTTAGTTAAACCATTATATAAATAGATTGTTTGTTCAAACTTGCCGCATTATAAAAAATATATGGACAAACTTGTCAATTGTCATATAGCAAAAGTGGTACATGCAAACTTATCATGTGGAAAATGAGTATATAGAGGCAAACTGATCACATAGTAAGCCTGAGGGGTAGCTCAGTTGGCGTAAGACCATGATTTGCACCTGGAGGTTGATGGTTCAAAATTGCACTACCACACTGGGGCAACGGGGGATTTACCTGGCTTCGCTTGGGTCAATGAGGATTATTCTGACCCAAAGGGCTGGGGCACCCTCCGTTATAAACAAAATTAAAAAAAAAAAAGAAAAAAGAAAAAAAAAAGCCTTGTTACATAATGAAAGTTATATTGGTGAACTTGTTAAAAAAAAAAACCAAAAAGGTCTCCTATTGCTTTTGACATTCATGATTGTTTTAAAAGAGTAACTTTTTTTTGTTAAGGCTTTTTCGGCAAGTCTGATCTGTTTCAAATAGGGCTAATTCAAATAGAGTTGCTTAAAAAATTATTGTTTCAACGAGATCCTCTTGTCTATAAACTGCTATGTCAGGCTTCAATTAGAAAAAAAAAAAAATAAATAACAAACTTGTCATATTAATTAAGTTCTTGGGCAAAATTATTACAAAGTAACTGTAATATAAGCAAACTTGTCATAGCAAAAGTAGGATAAGAAAAATTGTCATACAATAAAAGTTATATAGACAAACTTATAAAAAAATTAACAAGGCATTGATGGCTTTACACAAATCATGTCTATTTGAAATGAAATATTTTTTTGTTACTCAATATAAAGAGACAAAATTTCTTAAAGCTAGTTGGAAAATACATTTACATAAACATTGTTGAGCAGTCTAAAGCACTCCAATATTTGTTTGAATTAATTTTAAGTTGCTAACCAGTCTAAAGCACCCCATCATGTGTTTAAATCAGTTTTAAGTTAATTTAAATCAATTTTAAGTTAAATAAACCCAAAAAATAGACTTTCCAAACAACACCTGCATCTATCCAAACTTGCTGAGAATAGAAGTCTCGGAGTCATTGTTTTCCACTTTACTAATCTAAATGCATGTTTATTTGTATTAAAATACATAGGAATTGAATGTATAGAATTTATACCATATGTTGTTAAAAATGAAGGCTATAAGGATAGTTTTTAAAAATGAGCGTCAAATAACCTTTCTTTTATAGAATATAGTAAAAAAAAAGGAAAATGAATAACCAGCCATTACTTTTGATTATTTATTTCCCAGCTTCCTTTGATTTTATTTCCATAAAAGAAAATGTTATTTGATTCTCATTTTTGAAAATCCACCTTTGGTCTTGGTTTTTAACCACTTTTTTTCTTCTTGTAAGTTGGACTATTGGTCAATAGTAGTACTTTAAACTTAAAGACATCCCTAGGCATGTATGAGACACTAGGTGCCAACAGCACTCAACAATCAGTGTATTGACTTCATTTTTAACCACTCATGACATAAATCTCATATATCCAATTTCTATATATTATAAAGGGAGATGCTCCTATGAGAGCATCTCTCACCTTATTATGAGAGATAGGGTAGAGGCCCTCACATTAATATCCAATGACAACAACTTAAATATGAGGGTCCCCACCTTACCTGTGTTATTAAGGTGAGATATGCTCTCATAGGAGCATCTCTCTATTATAAACATATACAAATGGACAATTGCTGAGGTTTATTGATTTCCATTAAATTCTTGAAGCATGGAAGCCAAAGGGGACGAAGTAATAGTAGAATTCATCTTCAACAATTTTTCATAGGTCCATTTACTTTACTAATGGATAGAATGCATGGATATGAATGAGAGCGCCACATGTATTAAGAAAAGGACTTGAAACTCTAGTTATATATTATGGTGTCCGGCTGCTATATATTATAAGACAGAAATGTGAAGGATGCATCAGAGGTACAGACTTGACACGTAAAAACGTAAAGTATTGAATACGACATGATAATTGACAAGGCATATTGCATATCTCAAACTAAATGAATCGTAGGTTCCATACTGTGAGGTAAATGTCGAAGCGGATAAGTGCATAAGCCGTCCAGCATACCCCATTGAGAAAGTTGGCCAGGGAAAGATAAAATGGCATGTATTTCACACTCTTTGTACTAATAACCGTTCTCTGCAAATGACCCATGAGAAAAATAGAACAAGATTAATCACTTTACAGTTTGTGTCCTTGATACATTCCCTCGTTGAAAGAAAAGAAAAGATGTAGACATGATCCTCACCATGACAGAGAGCGGTGAAACATACATGCCGGTGCCGAAGATTACACACAAGATTCCAACTATTAACATTCGCTTCTTATGAGTGTGAGCAAGAGTAAGGACGAGAACGACCACCAATGCCATGAATGCTAACTCAATTAATAGGATTGTTAATGCCTTCAACTGAAAAGAAAGAAGAAAAACATCAAGTTGACAAGTCATCAAATACTACTCGTAGGCCGTAGTAGAGGTCAATGAGCCTAACATGAACCCGGCTAATTCATTATTAGGGTTACCAAGTCGCGAGTGGAAAATTTTGAGATGGGAGTGGGTCAACAAATATAGAAGTCAATTCCATCTCGTTTCATCTGGAATGGTAGGGATTTTTTGTTCAAATCCTTCGGCAGAAACGAAATGGGGTCAAAACATTCTCGTTTGAATTCAAGTCCATTCTGGCCCATTTCAGTTTGTAGCACATTTTTTACTAATTTCTTATTCATTTTTCCATATCCATATCAAGAAATATATTTTATCATTATGATTCTATTTTTTACACTCCATAAATGATTATTTTCAAGTATAAAAGGGGGATTTCAAATACATATGGTGAAGTACAAAAAGAAGATTCATGTGTAAAAAAGAAAAGTGTCCCACCCGTATTGTGAGGGATAGATGCACATGAATGTCCCTCTATATATATTTTAATTTTTATTGTTCCAAAAAGTTACTCTAAAAAGTTTTGCTTAAATTTCAAATCATCAAAATATTCCATCTTGAAAGCTAAACCGAAATGGATTTGACAGCTATGTACACCAATTGACATCTTCAAAGCATAACCATCTC
Source organism: Persea americana (assembly GCA_029852735.1). Classification (NCBI taxonomy): domain Eukaryota; kingdom Viridiplantae; phylum Streptophyta; class Magnoliopsida; order Laurales; family Lauraceae; genus Persea; species Persea americana. The sequence goes on from CM056815.1 coordinate 72,287,585, forward strand.
ATCACATAGGGATTGGAATCAAGCTAAAGTTTTCATCTATGTATAGGGAAAAAAAAAAAAAAACTGATATAACCATTATTATCCAAAAAGGATGATTTTTTAGCCCATCATCATGCAAAGTGATATTGGTGATTGTACCAAGTGGGCCTCTCTAAGACGATGAGGTGTAGGAAGATGTGTTGCAAGATAACATACTCTCTGTTTTTTTGTTGAGAAGGCGAAGTACATGGAGAGGTAGATGGCCTCGAGCACAAGCCCAGCACCGTTGATGGTGAGAACAAGCACACTGTTAGGAGTCACAAAAGGGAGACCATAGAACACCCATAGCATGCAGTTGAGTAAGGTTGCAAGGTATGGCACTGGAGAGAATTCCTCCACGTCTCGTTTCTTCCATATTTTACAGAAGGTTGGCCTGCAAAGATGTTATTAGTCACTCTTTTTCTCCCTTTTTTTTATTTATTTATTGGTTCACATAGAATTTAGGAGTTTTGACATATTAGTTTCCTTTAAATTCAGTTTTTCTAATTTCATTGTCGAAATTTAGATAATATCACAGGTCATTTGACTCTAGTCAATACTTTTTAAAAACCTTTTTGGACCATTTCCCATGATATTATGAGTTTTATCACTTTCTGTATCATTAACTAGTAAGAGAGTTTGTTTTTAAATAATATAAAAAATGACATTTTGTGAAAAGTAAATACACATTTGACTACCAATTCTTAGGTCCTATCATTTGAGAATTTTTTTTTTCTAAGATGCCACATAAAAGCCATGACATCATGGGACAATCCCTTGATATCTTGGGATTTATCGATTTTTATGACATACATTGTTCCTATTATATCATGGGATTTGGGGCAAAAAAGTAAAAGAAAAAAAGGTTGACTAGAGTCAACTGACTCTTGTGATAGTATCTAAATTTCGGTCATGAAATTGAGAATACTGAGTTTAAGGAGGACTAATATATAAAACCCCTAAAATCTATTTCATTGATTTGGAAAAATCATGTTAAAGATGTTCTAAAATCATAGCAATTACTCTATTAAGGGTTGGGAATACACCATTTTGGTAAACCCAACCAATTTGAAATCTTTTGGGAAAGGGTCCATGTCCTTCTACAAGATTCCCTAATGCTGTTCCACCGGCCAGATTTTGCATATATAAGAGGCATTTTAGATTAGCCATTCACAAAATACTCTTAGAATGAATATCACTTCAAGGGCACAAAATGACGGGCAAAGTTGAAACACACTTTTATTTGCTGTCATCAAGGCACCACCCTTTTTTTTTGGAAAAATTAGCAAGAGGTTCTTTAATTTTATTGTTTAAGGCTTATAATTTATAGGATTTTTGATTAAGGCCTCTAATCCATCCGCTTAGACTTATTTCAGGTAGAGGTCCCTAACTAGTCCAAACGCCCCCTTTGTTTTGTCTTGAAACAAAGTTCCACCTGTCTCGCTCCACTGGTCACACAAACTCTGGCCAATAATATAATCTATTGGAAATAGTATGACTTACACTGGAGAGATAAACAAGCCGAAAGATATGACATTTCCTGCAAAAAGGTAGAAATGGGATGTTAGTGGTTGTTCGGTTTAGAGAACTCAGCTCTTGAGTAAAGGAGAATCTCCATGTGAAAACTCACTACTAACATCCCTTGATTCACACTCATGCCAAACGCGTGACAGCTTCTAGTTTTACATCATTTTTATCCGGTCTGGTCTCTACAAAAGGAATCCTCTAATTATAGAATTCCTTAGTAAGAGGAGTACGACCCATCGTGAGACCCGCCTATTAAAAACTCGAGCGGTTTAAAATAAAATACCCTTACTTTCTTCATGCATGGAATGCATATCCCAAAAATTTTCTCCTATAGAAGTTGGCTCGCTCCGACATAAGATTGACCTTATTATGAATAATAGAATTAATAGAATATTTGCATTATTTATCCTAATTATTTAACAGTAATTTATCATACAGTCAATCATATGGTAGGGCCAACATATACTTCAGTAAAATGCGGGGAAATTGCATACTTTTTCTTTTTTTTTTTTTTTTTGTAGAAAGAGGAAAATATTACATACTTGGTGAGGATGCTCTGATCAGCTCATGTTTTTTTAAGAATAGGCCCCATTGTGGAGTTCCACTCCTTCAAACCATAAATTCAAGGGAGAAACTCAGAGGATGCAGGCCCATCTATTTATGCATGGTCCTTCAGTGGCGGCTAGAGGAATTCGAGTCAATGGGGTCAACAAAAGACTTATTTTCTACAAATCGAATAAATTTGTTTTTCCCTTTATCAACATCTGTCATCTTCTTTCAATAATTCAACAAATATAATATAAAATTATCAAATAATCTATTTCTGACAATTTGACAAAGATAACATTGAATTCTCAAATAAAAATAAACATAAATTTTAATACATTGTTACTAATAGTTCATAATCTAAAAAGAAAATCCAAATACATAAACTCCTACAGCTGCCATCGACGGGTTTTCATGTATTGAAATCGTTGCATGATAATTTCATTCTCCACATTAGAAAACATGTCATTTTCAATATATGTGACCAAACAGTCATTAATCTATTGATCTCTGCTGCTCGGTTGGGGCTGGGAGTCTATATGCCTAAATCTAAATGTTAGGATTTTCTCCTTCTAATATGGGGAGAATACCGTATTTAGAGGTTAAGTTAGGGTAAATGAAGAGTTAATGACAAAGTGCCTAAAAATCAGAATTTTCTTTAAAAAACAAAATTTGGGCCCATTATTATTATTTTATTTTGGTAGACAGATGATCCATTAACTTAGGCATTGAGTGGTGACAAAATCTTCACATAAGTTCAGTTCATGAAAGATTTTTTTTTAAATAATTTTTTAGATCATTGACCCTACTGACATCCATGTAGCGCCGCCCAGGTGGTCCTTATTCTTTGAGAAGAAAACTTCTAACATCACAAAAAAAAAAAAAAACTATCAAAGGACTAGAAGATACAGTTTGATGCTGTTGTGTATACTTGGTCATTAATTAAATGACCAACAACAAACTATCCTGGTCCTGGGAGCAAAAAGTACTAGAAAGAAAATAAAAATAAAAGTTACCCACAAAAATATGGAGTTCAAGGAAAAGGAGGTTAACTATAGAGTAGCTTGTCCATGCTTGCATGCTTAAAGCATGGGCATAAATATAAAAACAAAGACTAATAGGGGTCATATTTTTATAAATACAATCATTTTCATGATTTGGTTGTAATTGATTGTGATTAAAGTCTTATTGGCATAAATATTCAGACATTGGAGAATAAAGTCAGAATAGTTTCCTTTCGTGAACTAAGAAATTAATATAAACTTAAGGTGGAAATCAGTAGAATTAAAAATAATTTTTTTCCATACATTTAAAAATAGGTACAAAAAACTCGAAAGGAAATGTTTATTATCTTCAAATAATGTTAGATTCCAAGAACATAAAAGTGGGAAACAATGTAATAGAAATAAGTATTAGATGCGCGTCTATAGCAACCAGAATAGCATTTTAATTCCTATGAAAGATAGTCAAGGAGGAACTTATTTTCAGTTTTTGTATGGATCACCAAACTAATTTCTTGCACAGCATGATTCATATACACAAAAGAGAGAAAAATCTCATAAGGCTAATGAATTGTACAAACAGATCAACTATTTCTCGTAACCAATTTCATGTAAATACAGTATATGAAAGGTAAACCTCTGCAGGGCAACCTGGATCCGAACAAGCCTGAATGGGCGTGTAGGGTCAAGAATATCTATATATTTGTTTTTCATGGTTACACAATCTGTGCACAGAGTTGAATTGCCAAAGATGCTTGATTGTGAAACAAATAAAGAAAAAAAATAAAAATAAAAATGCAAAGAACAAAAATTTAATGTTAAAGGCAGTAGGGTCTTATTTGATCAGATAAAGAGGCGTAAAATAAACATGTAGATGGAGAAACCATCTCTTTTCCATGCGGAAAATGGAAAAATGAATAGATTTTCCTTGATAGAGGATCTTATTTTCAATGAGACTTCTTCTCTGCTGTGGATGGAGTTGGAACAAAATTTCAAATGCTTCGAGTTCCTTTCTATTCCCACCCCTTTGCCCCCTCTTGGATTTGCATATAGATCAGTCAGTGGTGGATTCTCTATTCTCATAATAACAACAATAACAATAACAACAGAAAAGGTACAAAATCTATGGAGAAACAAGGTAGTACTAGTAAGAGGAAGAGAGGGTCAACATGTTTCACTACCTATGATCCCAACAACACTCCGTGCAGCATTTGCAGTAACCATCTCTTCTGATGCAAATGGAGAGAGAGAGAGAGAGAGAGAGAGAGAGATAGGAAGAGAGAAGTTTGTGAGCTGATCCAGAGAAAAATGGAGAAAGATACAGAGCGAGTTTGTTTATAAATGCGGATAACGTGTAAATCAATTTCACATTATCCACACTCACCCACTCTTTACTACTTTTTTTAACAAGCATGCTCCGGACCATCAACAACATTAATAGATTCATGCAAGTAACCTCATGTTTCAACTAGCATTGAAGGATCTTACAAAAATAGAACCACTGTCACACCATACAAAACTGGATTTGTGGATTCTGGGATTGCAATTCCTGACCCAATCAGCCCAGCTATCCCACGGTTCTGATTTAATTGATATCTTTTCTCTTTATAGGAGATCTTAAATTGATGTGCAAGTGCACCCTAGATAATGTCCCTAATCAATTGAGCAACAATTTACAGCAATCCATTTCAAAAATTGATTGAGTTGGGTTTAACTAATACCTTCTTTAGAGTCACACTTCCAGCCAACCTCAACACGATATTATTGTATTAGAGTATATTTTAGAGGGTTGATATGAAATGGATGAGTCCATCTTCGATTAGGTTTGGATGGGCATCCTTATTAGAGTAATCAAAGAAGCCTTGGCCTTTGACTGATAAAATGATATGCATCCTCCAAAATAAATAACTTGTCGAGATAAGAGTCGGATTATATTTCTCTATTCTATAAACAACCATTTACTATTTCCAATAAAATCACTTGAGAGATTTGCAAAGATGTAGTCCCAAAATTTTCCTACCGGAGTAATTGAACCATGGCCAATATAATCCATGCACACTGAACGGTGTCACTAACCAGTTGACCAAAATCTAGAGACTACCCAATTATTAAATTGGTTGAGTTGGGTCTAATATCTTCTTGCTACTGAACGGCCTTCCACTCAACTTGAACACAATTTAACCTGACTAGTTGCAATATGGCTAATTCAATTTAACCCAACTTCATAATTAAGGATCGGATTGAAAGTCTTAATTTGAAACTATAGCTTGGTTTGCATTGAACCTATATGTAAGCCACATGCCCACAGCCCATTGGCACCTGGCTCATGGGTCGAACAATAAGGGCCTAGAAATTGAATCAGACACGGATGATGGAAAATGAATACCCAACTATTATCCTAGTTGTTCAATACCTGAAGAATTCTAAGGTCCCGTCTGCAGCTCCACCTTATATTCCTCTCTCTTTACCTTAGCATCCACCTCTCCCCTATTTAATAATCATTGAATATTTCTTTGACATTAAATATTGATATCTTTCTATTTAAGATTTCTTAACATATGTGTCCACATCACGTGTCAAAAGTTATATCCGAATCTTCTATTCCACGAGCTTGAACATTAAATCCATGGTCTCCCTTATTTCTTCCTCATCATATCCCTTCCTACTTTCCACCTTCTATAAATGAGAAGACCATCATCTTCATATCTCTCTTCCCTATATCTATTCTTGTCTCACAACTTAAAGAATTATTTGTTAGAGTTATAGGGGCTTAAGTATGGCCCAATGACCGCACTATCATGTGGGCTCCTCACTTAAGATGGTCAACTCACTGAAGGATAGAATTGGTCTCTTTATGGAGATAGAATTGGTGTGTAGAGAAAAGTTTCACTTAAAAGAGTTGCACTAAAAAATGATGGGGAGGGAGTTGTCTAAAAAAACCTATATATTTGGTTTAGGGGTTAGAGCTCGATTGCAGCATCCCCTTCGAGATCATGCAGAAAAGCCATAATAGTGGAGTATAGTAAATCTCCAATTAAAGATAGCTATTCAGATTAGGTGAACAAAATGGAGATAGATATGTGTTTAATTTCAATTTTAAATAATGTTATTTAAATTAATCATATATTTATTTAGATCCGATTAAAAATATGCTAGTCACAGACTAACAATATGCTCCTTTTATTTTTTTTCTTCAAATACACATAGACTACAAAAATCCAAATCGAAAATATATCCATTTCAGCTTCGAGATCACTGACCCAGTTCACCTTACACTTTAATCATGAAAATCAAATTTAATTGATATGCACGTCAAATGCCCCAATTAACCAAAATAAATGGCTTTAAAAAAACCTAAAAGAAATGAGAAAGGAAGAAAAACTAAATAACATCAAGGTTCAAAATTCAAGCGTCTAGTATGGCCTTCCACATTTTATTGATATTTTCTATAACTTTAAACTATTCTCTGTAATCTATAATGATTATAGATATAATGATCAAACATCCACTCCCCTCAATGCGGCCATTTTAAGCAGAAAAAAAGAAAAAGAAATAGTCCAATTGTGACAAGCAAATCAAGTACATATTAATCGATATGATAGTAATTTCTCATGTTATTAAGCATGCCACTCAATTTAATTTAAAATCTAAAATTATTTAAAGATCTATTTTGATTTCAGCATATATACTAATAAAATCTTCTTGAACTCCTAAACATCACATCTTAGAATATGTTCTATTCTTCAGAATTTTCCAAACAACATTAAGTGTTATTTCAATATATGAAGTCCAAGGTCCACTTAAGATACCATTCTATTAGTGGGGGTGGTGTACATGCAAAGGTCTCCTTATGGATAGGGACCAGTAAAATAATCAGCACCTTCAGCTCATCCTAGCCTTTGATTTAATAGCTTTATGCTTTTTTAACTATAGTTGTTGTTTTTTTTTTTTTTTTTTTGGAGGTTCAATTAAACAATGCATAAAGGTTTGATAGTAGCAAATTTGGGTCCGGTGGCAGATCATTGGGCGATGAGAGTGTGAAAGGGTCTGCACTGATTAAAGGTGGACTCGAATGGGCCCTAAAGAGCTGGACTGCATATGTTAGCTGGGTGGATAACATCTTTTTAATCTATACTATTTTATTATAATGACATTTAAATCTACAACTACTTAATTATGCATGTATCCAAACAGGCCCTTACCTATGGAAAAAACTTAAAAAAGAAAAAGAAAAGTTTTATCCATAGAAGAAATCTATAAAAAAAAAAAAAGCGGTTTTCCTCTGAAAAGAACTCCAGCCACATTATATAAGAGGAAGACCATAGTTCGGTAAATTGATTATATATGTTATAAGACTAAAATAATATGATCATTAATTAGATTAATCAAAAGTCATGAAAAGTGCATCAAATTAGAAGAATATTATGCGACAAACACAAACCAAATATCGACACTAAAATTCTAAATGCCAACTCCAAGAACTACGAACTTCGGTAAAAGCAAGAACTAATTGGGATGATTATTTTGTCCTATCAACTTTACAAACTGAAAAAAGGCTCAACTACTAATTAAACGGATCCATGAGGGCCATTTGAAGTTGATTTTGTTGTGGGCAGTTGCATTTCTGACGTGGGCTCATCATCCCAATTTGTCGAGCTGTAGTAGCATCCATATAGTATCAGTTGCACCGCACCAAAAAGGGCACCCAATCCATTTGGAATCTGCATAAAGAAAAGAAAATAGCAAAAAGATTACAGTTGCATTTGAACACGTTTGGCCAATATTTGCCACAAGCAAAACCCTCAACATTGTTTGATCCTTGAATCGTCTTTTTACAATTTTGGTTCAACTCATTGTTTAAGGAAAGCTACTTCCTCGTGTCAATTTGGAGACTTGAACAAGTCTCAATTGAGTGAAAGACTTTAGATGTTGCTCAGTTGGTTGGTAACTTTATTTGTCACCTGACTAAGAGATTGATCCCTAGGTCCCTTTTTGAATGACACCTTTTTAAAAAGAGGTAAAAGGTCTATAAGCTGGTTGAATTGAGATATTACATAACTTTACCAAACAATCTCAAGCTCTCTAACATCTATTTCAATCAATTTTAACTCAATTAAAACTTAAAATTAGACTTACCAAACAACACCGACTCTAACCAAAACTTGCCTATTGGGAAGGGAGTGTAGGACCCCAAGTGCCCGTACAAGTGAGAAGAGTAGCCCACATGCAAAGTGGGAAGTATAACCCACACAAATGTGAAGAGCTGCCCACAAAGTGTGAAGAGGATCCCAAGTGCCCACACAAGTGAGAAAAGTAGCCCACATGCAAAGTGGGAAGGATAACCCACACAAATGTGAAGAGCTGCCCACAAAGTGTGAAGAGTGGCATATACAGGATTGCCAACCAACTAAACAACCCTTGTGATCAAGGATGCTAGTCTCGGCACCTAGTCATTCTACTATCGATTCCCATTGAATTCTAGTAGTATTGTTCAGCCAAAAAAGACAAAGTAATGGTAGAATTCATCTTCCAACTGTTTTACATTGTATTCATTGACTTTATTAATGGATAAAATGAAAGATATGAAAGAAAGGGCAACATGTATTTAAAGAGAAAGATATGGAACTCTAGTTATATATTATGTTGTCCTTGGCGGCACTGATACAACAGGGAAATGTAGTTGATGTGGTAGAGACAGATTTCACACAGACAAAGCATGGTATTAAGTACGATATGACAAGGTATGTTGCATATTTTAAAAAATATCTGAATCATAGGTTACATACCGTGATGAAAATGTCGAAGCGGATGAGTGCATAAGCTGTCCAGCAGACCCCATTGAGGAAGTTGGCCAGGGAAAGATAAAATGGCATGTATTTCACACTTTTTGTTCTAATAACCATTCTCTGCAAATGACCCATTAGAAGGAAAAAAAAAAAAAAAGAACATGATTAATCACCTTACAGTTTGTGTCGCTAATACATTTCATCATTGAAAGAAATGAAACGAAAGGTGGAGACATGATCCTTGTTGAGGAGTGATTTTTTCACTCAAGAGGGAGTTTTGAAAAGTATTTATGTTATGCCTACTAACGCTTCAAGGTTTTGATAGAAATGGTTAGCTAAGAAAACTTAATAATCCTCACCATGACTGAGAGCGGTGAAGCATACATGCAGGTGCCGAAGATAACACATAGGACTCCAACTATCAAAGTTCGCTTCTTGTGAGTGTGAGCAAGTGTAAGGACGAGAGTGACAACCAATGCCACGAATGCCAACTCACCTAACAGGATTTTTAATGCCTTCAGCTGAAAAAGAACAGAAAAACAAGAACTACAGAAATCAAGTTGACAGTCATCAAATAATACTCATAGGCCAAGTAGATGTCAGCTTAAACACAACTGATTTATAAATATGGTTACAAAACTGCGAGTGGAAATATTGGAGATGGGAGTGAGTCTCCAATTCCACCTTCACTACATAACCATCTCACCCCATGGGGTTGGCAAAATTGACCAAACTTGCTGACCCGATCCTGAATCAAATACAGGTCAGTCACAGGTCGAGAAAAACTACCCCCATTTAAACGGATGGAGTTAAGGTTGACTTGTATAATCCTCTTAACACATTCAAATGGGCCGGGTTAGGATCGACCTGCACGTCTAATCCATTTAAAGGTTTGCTGGTTTAATATTTGGTGCACAAAATAGTTTATTTATTATAAATGAGCCAAGCTTTTGATTGGCTATTTTGGTTCTGGGACCAAATGAAATATAGCCTTGCTATTCGAAATAGACTGAGTACCAAATAATTTGGGTAAACGGGCGAGCCGGGCTAATTTGGGTAGGATTAGAGGTGGGGCCCACCTTTTGGACCCCAACCCATTACCAACCAGTTTTTAAAATGGGTTGCAAACCTGTAACCCACATCAATGATGTCTCAGGTCGGACTAACCCTCATTAAATGTGGGCCGGGTCTGCTTGACCTAAGCGTACCCTTGTAATTTAGTTTATTACCCTTCCATTCCTTTTGTATTTGGAAAGTGGGCCATAGTCCATTTAACATTTTCTACCATTATAATTCATAAATGGTGTTGAGATTTTCAACCATTATCTTTCTAAGATGTGCTGCAAGATAACATACTCTCTGTTTTTTTGTTGAGAAGGCGAAGTACATGGAGAGGTAGATGCCCTCCAGCACAAGCCCAGCACCGTTGATAGTGACAACGAGGAAACTGTTAGGAGTCACAAAAGGGAGACCATAGAACACCCATAGCATGCAGTTGAGTAGGGTTGCAAGGTATGGGATTGGAGAGAATTCTTCCACGTCTCGTTTCTTCCATATCTTATAAAAGGTTGGCCTGCAAAGATGTCAGTAAAAAATGTTAATTTTCTCACAGAATTCAGTTCATGGATTTGGTAGAATCATGTTAAAAATTAAGGATGTTCTAAAATCATTGCAATCATTATCCTGTTAACCGTTGGAAATACACCATTTTGATAAAACCATTCGATTTGGAAATTTTTGGGAAAGGATCCTCGTCCTTCTACATGACTCCCCAATGCTATTCCATGGTTAGAGGCTTTTTGGACCCGCAATCACTTAATAAGAGGCCATTTGCATTAGTCCACAGTGGGATCCAACCTATTGAGAATTTGAACCGCTCAAGTATTAGAGTTGGGCCATCAAAAGATTGAGCACGTTATAAATAACATGATTAACACAATTTTTATCATATTTATAAATCATGTTATCCATCGTGTGATCAATTTTGTGGTTGTTAGGAGACATCCCATGAATGATGAGGGCATTCATTTTGTGCAATAGGTTACCGGTCTTTGTTCCACTCTTTCAACTCATGATTTCTCTGAGTTGAGAGCCTGGGAGGATCCAAATTCATCACTAGTCTTATTATCTTCATTTTCCAAGAAAAGTTGTCTTATTTTCTATTGGAACAAAGTACCACTTATTACACCAGTTACACAAACAAGCTCTTAGCAAGTAATATAATTTACTGGAAATATTAAAATACTTACGCTGGAGAGATAAACAAGCCGAAAGAGATGACATTTCCTGCAAAAACAAAGAAATGAGATGTCAGGGTTGTTTGGATGACTATGAGTCCTTAAAAAAATACATCGGGGTGAAAATTAAAGAGATAGAAATATTAAGGGTACATTTGTGTAACTACAGGATTATACAAGAGATAGAAATATTATTCTTATTTTTTTAAGTACATTCTTCTATCATTTGGTGTTATAACTTTTTATGCATAACAAGGTAAAAATGCAAGATTTCCCATGACAGACTTCTGCCTACTGCAGACAGAGTCAGAAAAAAAACTTCAAAAGCTTCAAGTTCCTTTCTTACCCCACCACCCCTTTACTCTTTCTCTTTGCATATAGATTAGTCCAATATTCGTTCTCATATTCTCATAATAGTAATAATAATAATAACTTCCACTAACAAAAAAAAAAAGAGCAAAGAAACAAGGTGATAGTAGTAAGAGGAAGAGAAGATCAAAATGTTTCACTACCTATGATCCCAACGATATTCCGTGCAGCATTAGCAGTAACCATATCTTCTAACACGTAAATGGAGAGGAAGTAAACAGATCGAGGTGTAGAACAAGAGAGTTTGTCTATGAATGCTTGATTGAGTTTTTCTATGAATGTTTGAGTGAGTTTGTTTATAAATGTTTGGATTATATCTTTATCCAAACTAACAACTTTTCCTATAACTTTTCACTAATATGCTTAAAACCAGCACCAATACTTAACAACCTTCACGGTTTAAAAATAGCAACATAAAAGATAAACTCTGTTAGTTATTAAGGAGAGAGACAGGTGGGAGTCAATTATACCAAGATCTCAACGTTTGTTAGCTTTAGATTTTGAAGAACAACCATTTTCCGTTAGGATGAAATCGAAATCGTGGGAGACGGAGATGGTTTTAAAATATGGTTCCCTACTTTGGGCAGCCACATCAGAACAACAAGATGACGTTGTTAGGAGGTGGCAAAACATGTCTGGACCAGTGAACCTGACCTGACCCATATTCGACATGATTTTGATCTGCATAACCCTGCATCCAAACACATTTATCATTGGTAAGACAAATTTGAGTCATAGTAAAATGGGGCAGGTTAGGATTGACCCGTTAACACATATAATCCACATAACCCATCTAAATGAGTCGGATTAGTGCCGCCCTGCCGATCTAAACAGTATGGTGCCTTAATATTTCTATTCCATGGGCTTTTTTTCCTTTACAACTAAGCTCAAATAATTTTATTACTTGAAACGGGCTGGAGTTGGGCTAGCCTTCTCAAGTTCAGTATGATTGCATTTGTTTAACAAATTGACCCAAGTTGGATGAAGTTCTGAAGGTTGGATTGACCCCTATTGGATGCGGCTTGGGTTTCCTGACCCGTTTTAAGAAACAGGTTAGATACGGTTTGACCTTCAACTTGTAGATAGACAAAGTCAACTCTACTCATTTTTAGCTGACCCTACCAATTTGCCACCCTAACCTCCTGTGGTAATCTTAGGGCCTGTTTGGATAGGCAAAAAATAGAGTAGATTGAAGTTAAATGGGCCCTAACAGCCTAAAATTTCAACTTTATCCCGTTTGGATGAATCTGACCCGATAGATAAAGTAATGTTGTGAGTCATATGTACTCAACTTCACTTCAACTCTAAATATTTTATTTTCTTTAGTAAAAGTAAATTCTACTCTAAACCTTAACTTCAAAATAAACATATAAATGAATTTAAGTGAAGTATTCTACTTTAACTTCAACATACTTCTCTTCACTCTACTCCACATGTGAAATCCGTTTCATTTTATTTCACTTCTCATTTATCCAAACAGACCTTTAATATAAAATTGATGGGAATCTATACCAAGTTCATGTTATATGGTGCCCACCTTTGTGGTGTTAAATCCACCCCAACATGTAGGAGAATGTTCATTTGCATATAATTGGATGGTTACATGCAGTTCAATTCGTGGGGCCCATTTAAACGCAGATGGAAAGATTTCCTTACATAAGCGCAAGATAAAAAAAATCACCACCACCAAGTTATTCTAAATTTTAATTTAATAATATCATTGTTTAATGGAGATGTATATTTTAGAATCAACTCAAAAGTGAGTGAAGGTAGATTACGTAGGATTGGTCCTGCTGTCCCTCTGGCACTGTGCCGTTCCACATTTTCATGGGGATGAGTTGAGCACACGAGAAACCTGTTTGGTTGTTTCAAATTTAAATCGTTTTGAAAAAACTTGAAAACGATATCATATCGTATTTGTTGGAGAACAGTCTCTCGCTCTCTTCCCCACAGCCTCAGCCTACTCTTTCGTGCAAATCCACCTGTCCCTGCAACTAACTCTCTCTCTTGATATCATATCCAGTTTCAAATTTAAATTTTTTGGTTGTTTCACGCATGACCCACCTGTCCCTGCAACTCTCTCTCTCTCTCTCTCTCTCTCTCTCTCTCTCTCTAATGGAATTTTAGTGGTCCCTTGTGACAACCCGCTGTACCAGCAGCAGCTTCTGCTTCAGTTGTCACCAACAAATCATTCACTACTCTTTGGAGACCTTGGTAAAATTGTAGGTCTCTATTGAATCCACAGCCATTTCTAGACAGGATACACTCATGTGTCTTTTGGGTCGTTTCAGCTTCTATTGATCTTGGAAGTCTCAAGTGGTCTCCTGCATTCCTCTTCTTGATCTCCCAAACAGATTTGCAGATGTTCTCTGGTCGTTTTCAGTTTCTTAGAACAAAGAAAGCTTAGCAAGCTGTTGTCTCTCAAGTCTTCTTTAATTTTTGAAGATTTTTATTTTTATTGTTTTGTTCTTTTGAGCTTGGAAAATAATTAGGGGGCGTTTGGCAAGTCTAAATCATGCATCCATCTGTCTCAGAGACATTTTAAATAAAGGTTTAAAGAATAAGACTCTTTGGCTGGTGCCACCAAAATGCCTAAATGAAGCAGACAATAGACAATATATGTACGTCTTTTTCGGAAGGGCCTGAAGCATGACTTTTTCAGGCACACAAAGCTGTCTAAAGCAGACTGCTCAAACACGACTCCCCGCTGCTTCTTTTTATTTCTTTTTTATTTTTATTTTTATTTTTAAATTCTAGGGAATAAGATCAAAATCCGAACCTTTGGATGTCTTCGAAAGCTCAAGAATGGCATTTCAGTTCCTAATTCCTTACGGATCGTGAGAAATTGGAGAATAACTTTGGACCGTTAATGAATGCAAAGATAAAGTTTTCACCTTAGAAAACTCAGTCCGGTTTTTTCTTTCTAATTATTCTCAGTTATTTATCTCTTAATATCAACCTGAACCATGGAATCTCTTTAGAAGCTAAAGCACGGCCAACGTATCAAATTTCAGCCACCTAAGGTTTGATTTTCTGAAACGTGTGGGCCCCCAAGTCAAAATTGGAACAGTTGATCCTCTTCACAAGCTCAATAACGTAAATAATCGTTTTGGTTGATATTGAAATTTGAAAACTTTTTTGTCTTCACCAAGTTTAAGGGATTTTTTCGATAAAATCCTCTAATTTTTTTCATTGATAGAAATTTCATTGAGATCCAAACTCCTATACACCATGGTTTAAGCAGATAAATACACTGGATTTCGATCGTTAGATCAAGTTTTTTTTTTTTTTTTCGTCTCTTTAATGGTATAGTTAGATCAAAGGTTTCTTTGTGTGGGTTGATGTCAGTGTCTAAAATGATTGTTTTGTGGAAACCTCAAAATATATTCCTTGCACTCTCACTTGGGCTTTCATGTTGGACCTACTGATAAGAAGGCATTTTATGTGGGACCTACGAGTTGGATGGCATATAAGAAATACTGGGGGTACCGAGACTTTGGAACTGATCCCATCTCAACATGCAATAGACTTTATCAAAAGAAGTTTACACAATGTACAGCTACTAAATTTTGATGACCCAAAGCTAAAAGCTAGGAGCATTTGATCAATTTAATATTACATGTTTTTATAATCCACATGCAAGCCTTAATTTCCATGCTACTTCCGATGCTCAGACTCATTAGCCCCAATCAAGTATCCTGAATTAATTGAAAGTTTGGCAATCCCATTGAAGATTTATGAGATCATGTTAGAGACCATTTCTGGGCTTTTAGAAATAGTGTCGGACCATATGCTGTAGGGTCAGTTGGGTCCATTTTCTAGTTAGTCTCATTTTTAGCACTCCACGTCTACCTTGTTTTTAGTCTTGAGTATGCTCTTAATTGTAGTTGCTGTTCTTGTTTTCAATGAGACTTTCATGACCAAAAGAACGGGACAATCTTTTTAATCAGGAGTGGAACATGGACCAGCTGGACTGAACCATACCCCTTATTACTTCACCATTTAAAAAGAAATCGGCAAAATGCTCGGATTGGTCGTGGCATCACTGATTCCAATCATCTGAATATTCAGTATTTGAATGTTCTATTTATGAAGATGGTTATCCTTCATTTCCTTAGATAGAAGTGAAAAATCATGACAAATACATTGAGTTGAAACTAGAACCATTTATTCATTTATCAAGGAACCATCTCTAATGACCGAAGTGATCCCTCCAAGTCATGGGCTGCGATGGTTTCTTTTTAGTGCCTTATTTTGCATATTATGTGCTAGAAACAACTCGATTTTTAACAATGCAACTGCTTCTCAACTCTCTATCAGAAGGCGTCTTACTGAACAGATTCCTGATTCAGTTTCCTGTCTCTCCAGCTCTGTGTTCAAAGGCCGCCTGGTGATAGTCTTTTTCAGTTTTTGGGAGTTAATCTATAATTCTTTCACATGTATTTTAGCTTTTCTTTATATGTTTCCTTTCCTGATTCTTTTGTGGCTCCTTGGGACTTGTTTTGCTGCGGCTCAAAAGCTTTTGGGGCTTTGGTCTTTCTATTCTTTTCTCCTTTTATGTTATACTTTGCCTATAAGCAAAAAAAGACAAAAAGTAACAGACAGTACGGTTTTTTTTTTTTTTTTTTAAACAAAGAGGAGGAGAGTGATCTGCAATATTACTGTAAAGCTAGTTACAGTTGGATTACACACATAGCAGTTCAGGTTCAGCTGATACATCACATAGAGGGAGAGAGGTTCAGCTGATACATCACAGAGAGAGAGAGAGAGAGAGAGAGAGATTCTACTTGAACGGGAAGAAATAGGAACACTGAAAACAGATAACTGGCAAGATCGGGTAAGAAATGTTGAAAAGGCTGTTCGTATCCATGATAATCAAGACCAATGGAGACTGCCACTACATGGTTCCACCTGATTTTGTGGGCAATTGTAGATCGGACTTGTGCATGTCATCTTCATCGTCGTCCCAATTTGTTGTGCGATAGTAGCATCCGTACAGCACTAACTGGACGGCACCAAAAATTGCGCCCAACCCATTTGGAATCTGCATCCCAATCAAAGTTAGAAAAGTTACTCCTAACATGATTATTTGACCTTATATTGATGAGATAAAGCTCCATGAGATGATGATGATGATCCTTACTTTGCAAATACCTGCACAACCTAACACGCTATTTTCTAATTATACCTTGTCAACAAGGAGTGCTTGATGGATGGAATTGGAGTCCTACAAATTTAAGGCAAAATAGGCTCAAGTAGGGATTGTTAAATAGGGAGAAAGCTCAAGAATATAAGGTAAATCTGTAATAGATGAGACCTTCATTTTCCTATTGTTTAATTTATAGGGTGATGGATGGGAATTCTTTTTTTATTAAAGGAGAATAATTTAATGGTCATTCTTGGATCTTATACATTTGTTTCTTCAGTTTTAGCCACTTAGGAATGCATTTAACTAGAACTCCTAGGCATGTAATTGTATTCATAAACAAAATAGGAAATGGTTCTAAAACATGAGAACATAAAATAATAATAATAATAATAAATTAGAACATAGGGATAACTTAGTATCCCATTTCTCACCCAACTACACAAGGTTTGGTCCTTAGGTTCTCTCTATGGATGTAGTTGTGTTTTTTGTAGCCTCAAAAAAAAAAAAAACACACACAAATCCATCCTTAATACAACTATGTAGTGCACCAGGCTATTTAATTCTGATTTTGGAATTAAAAAAAAAGAAAAACACTTCTCTTACACTCTCTATCTCTCCATCGTTCAATTATGATATAGAGAAACATAGATAAATAAATGATATCATATGTATTATGCAAATATCAGGTTGTAAATGTTGTTGGTCATTTGCCCTTACAACTAGCGTTGGTTTGTTTCTTTTTTTTTTTTTTTTTGGCCGAGTTTTAAACCATGATTACCAACAATTAAATTAGACTGTATTGATATGCATGAGTTAGCAAAAGCAAAATGAGAAAATGATGTGTGAATAAAATAAAAAAACATGCAAAACACAAGGAACTTCAATTTACTAAGATGAAGATGTCAAAGTGGAGGAGTGCATAAGCTGTCCAAAAGAGTCCATTGACGCAGTTCGCAAGACACAGATAAAAGGGCAAGTACTTCACACTTTTAGTTTGAATAACCAGTTTCTGCACGACATAAGAAACAAAATCATTATAATCCATCCAGCAATATGTTTTCATCATGATATCTCATCAAATTTGAATTGCTAGAAGCAGAAATCAAAACCCTTACTGTTCCTATAATGAGATGCATATCAACTCTCCTCTTTCATTTGAATTTGACCAAAAAAGCTTACCATGACAGACAATGGTGCAGCATACATGCAGGTGCCGAAGATGACGCATAAGCTCCCAACAATTAAGGATCGCTTGCTTGGTACGTGAACAAGGGTCATAACGAGGACAACAACCAATGCCACGAACGCAAATTCTACTACTAGAAACTTTAATACGTTTAGCTGGACAAGTAATACATAGAGAAGGGTCAATTGAATGATACAGGAACACTAATTTAGTTAGAAGCAGTCTAATTAGAATTGTATTTGAGGCACATTTTGACAATTCATGGAATCATCCAATTTAATGACTTCATCACTGATAATTTAAGACTTGAAAAGAGAAATGATAGTATCTTGATGACCAAACTATACTCACGACCCAATTAGGTAATAGGACACTAATATATCTTTGCTTGATCAAATCTATTCATATTACCTCTTTATTACAACAACTTAAACATAAGAGCATATAATATGGATGGTTTGAACTTCTTGTGATCATCACGGTCAAAAGACCTATTCATTCCTCGATTGATTCAAATTGATTAAACCCACGTCACAACTAGTACAAGTGTGACTGTAGTCCTCTCTTTCATGAAGAGAAATGATCAAGTGTCCAACGAGACAACCACCATTTATGTGGCCAATGTGCTCAACACCATTGTACTGAATCACTTAAGATATAATGGTTGGTGGGCCCACTCTCTAAATTTCAAACATTAGAAGGCATTTGTAAAATGTATCCAATGAAGATGTGTTGCGTGCATGATGACATACTCTTTGTTTCCTGGAGGCGAAGGCGAAGAAGAGACAGAGATAGCAGGCCTCCATTCCGAACCCAACACCATTGATGGTGAGGACGAGCACACTGTTAGGGGTCACGAAAGGTAGCCCATATACAAGCCATAACATGCAGTTGAGAAGAGTAGCAAGATATGGAATTGGAGAGAATTTTTCGACTGCGCGTCTTCTCACAATCATATAAAAGGTTGGCCTGTTAAGATCATTACATGATAGTTAATTTATTTTCCTTTTAAGTAGTACATGATTTTCTTGTAAGATATTTTCCAAACATCTAAATGGCACTATTAGGCCTTGTTTAGAAGTATTTGGGACTGAGAATTTCTCATGTTGAAGATTTCTTACAGTTATCTTTTTGGAATTTCAAACCCTATGTTTCCTACCTGGCGTTTTGAATTCCGGACCATCTGAAAAGTCAAAAATAGCCCTTAGGATTCTCATTATTCCAGCATCTCAAATGATGGATTGGCTATGAGGGTTTGGAATTAATTCCACGTGAGGGGACTGCATTTGGAAAATATCAAATTCTCTAGACAAGGGTATGTATGGAACCGTCATAGGCAAAAATACAAAATTCATGACGAACATTTACACGTGGATATTTTTGGATGTGGATTCCCTAATTTTTGTTAGACATAGTGACATAAAGTTGAAGGAAAAGAGTGCAAAAATTTGGGAAAGGGTCACAACTAAGTCCAACCTCTATCCCTTGGAAGATCCTCAAAATGACATGTCTCAAAAAATTTCTTATGAATGAATTATTGCACAAAACAATCGACTAGTACATCCACGCAAGGCTCTTGTTTTCAACGAAAAATGTCCCTGTACAAAATAACAGTTGCCCAGGGGCTAAAGATACGACTTTGAATAGTGTGATATGCCTTTGAATAGTGTCATCCATCTTTCATAGATCGTTTGCGTGTCAATGTCTTCGTGGAAAAATGGACACACAAAGTGCTATATGATATTTGATTCCGGATGAAACAGGGAGAAATTAATTCATCCAATCTAAACTTGCCAAACTATGAAAGATTTTAAAAGAGCTAATGCACCCTCTCAATTGTTTTTTTAAAATGAGAAAATCAATTAGGAGATTTTATACAGTTAGCAAATTTGGATTGGATGAAACAGTATCACTTGGGGGATTTGGACTCCTAATGTTTAGTCTAAATTCTTTTTTCTCATTATTCATATTTTTCAAAGAATTCTATGATCTTGAAATTTTTTAAGTGCAAAGAATAGTAGTTGAACTTGTAACTTTTTCAAAAAAAAAAAAAAAGAAGCTCTCTCAGTGGCTACGCCCAGAAAAAAAAAATGCAATTTCAACATGTCCATTGAAAATACCATAGAAAAAGTAAATCGTACATTCTTCGAGCCATGAAATACAGGGCTGTCACTAAACATGTCCTTAGAAATATATTTAACATGCAGAGTGTACCAACTGCCATTTAAATATATTTACCAAAAAAAAAAAAATTCACCATTTAAATTATTGTAAATATCTCCTATGAGCAATAGCATTGGCAGTCCAGCTCTATGGAGCTCACTGGAGCCCACCTTTGATGAGTGTGTGATACCAAACCAACGTGGAATTAGGCAGTCTGCTTGTACAAGATTCCCCCACTAACTAAAATGTTTTGTTTAATTGTAATATGGTGGTAAACTGAGTGGAACAGTAGAAGAGTATGCCAAAAAACTGAAAAACTTTCCCCCCCACTAACTAAAATGCTTGATTTTGTTGGTGACATGATGGTAAACTGCGTGGAAAAGTAGGAAAAAAAAAAAAAAAAGTGAAAAACTTACGCAGGAGAGATGAACAAGCAGAACGCCGTGACATTTCCTGCAAAAGAAGAGGCCTATTTTCAGAAGTGAAACAAAAAGGATAGATATTGTGTTTCTCGAAGAAAACGAATCACATGGTGCACCACACTGGGTCCGGGTTTTGGCCAACAATGGTACTTAATTGACCCGTTTAAGTATCCAACTGAAAACTTGTGCTTGTTAAGAGGAGGCAGACTGTTTATTGGCCTGTACAGTTCCTTCATTTTTAGCTGGTTTTTAGGGACTTTCAGGTGCTAATAACAATGGACTGAAACCTTAATACATCAGACTACACATACACAGAGAGAGGGAGAGAGAAAAGATGCTTCATTACCAGCGATTCCGACGATGGTCCGAGCAGCGTCAGCAGTCACCATTTTTAAAATTCGATGTTTTGAATGCTGAGAGACAGAGAAAAGGCCGTGAGATGAAACTATATACGACAGAAAAAAATAATAGCCTTGGAAGTTTGTATTTGATTGAAGATGGCAATCTATAGTCTTTGGAGGATATATGAAGCAATGGGTCTGGTTTTGGAGAATGGAAGATGAGTTGCTCACCTTTTTGTCTTCTGATTTTTTTGGTGAGTCGGAAAGAAAAGCTTTCCTTTTGATGTTTTAAGCTGTGGATACTTCACTCTTTCACCCTGCAGGGGTATATATAGGATGAGGAGCAGAATGAAGAAGCAAATGAAGGATCCACTAGAAGAAAATGAAAAAAGAGCAAGAGAGATTGTATGGTACTGAAAAGGCGGCGAGGGTGGTCCCCCCATTACTGCCAATTGGTGTCTTTATATAAGCATATACCATGTAATGTTGGGTGGAAGGGTGAGTGGTTATTCGTTTCCTAAGGACGCTTTTAGTTCTAACCAAATAGCAGGAGCGATTTTCATGGATAGGACTTGGGCCTCAGTGAAAGTAGCTGATAAGACCAGGTCTCTGTCTCTCTGAAATGTATAGACATTTGCATTCAACCATTTTTTACATGTGGAGAGAGAGAGAGAGAGGCCTCACCACAAGCAGTCCGGACTTGGATCCTATTGCGCCCATGACTTTAGGAATTGTCAACTATGTGAAGAGGCCAAGAGGCTTATTGGCCCCACTATGTCAAGGAGAGGCTGTGAATTAGACATCTTCCCAAAGAATAGCATTCATTTATTAGCTGAATATTTTTGGGAGGTCAGTCGTCCCTGTACGAGTCCCGATCCTTCGAGGTTTTAATCTAGAGAAATCTTGAGTTAACGGATTGAGATTTCATAATGGATTAAATCCGTTCAAAATAAATACCCTCTAAGTATATGGGTCATCCTTTAATTTCACGTCAATCGGAGTTTGTTCCACTTTTAATTGACTACTTGATTAAAAATGTGATAATGAACATGCATATGATTCTGTTAATCACGCTTTCATCCACAGTCGATCCTATGGGAACTAACTTGTACTGACGTAAAACTCAAGAATACCTATAGAACTAGAGATGGTTTTCTTTAAATGATTCGGATTTCAGAAGGTAGGTACCAGTAGTGGAAGTTTCACTCCTTAAAGTAAGGATTCCTCTAGGTTAAAGCCTCAGTGGATCCGGATTACCGTATACATGAAATAGCCTATAATGTGGGGGCCATTTGGCCTACCTTATCATCATTTAAAAGCTCTGCCTGTTTGTATGCATAAAATTCAATTCCTTTAAACTTCGAAGAAGTATGTTCTTATCAAAATGGCTAAAACTGAAGAGCATGAGTGAAACATACAAATTACAAGCAAATAATCTCTCATTTGCTTGGAAATAATTACCTAGTAATCACCTTAGGAAATTGAGTTTTAGAAATTGAGGTCATGCTCCCATTTATATATCTACTTTAGGTCCTCCCTTGAACTCACTCTATACCGAGAATTACTAGGAATCTAATTCTATGCAAACAAATGGAGCCTTCAGAATGAGTACTCACCCAAACTTGGCTACACCATTGTATACCATTAAATTGATCATGCCAACATGGCACCCTACAAACTTGAACCAAGGGTTACACCATGAAATTGATTATGCCAACATGGCACCCTACAAACTTGAACCAAGGGTTACCATTTGACACATTATAGTCCCAAAAGTGTACCTGTGTGGTCAGTTGTTATCATATATTTGCAGGGACGTACCTTTCAAACCCCAGGTGGACCACCTAAGCAGGAAGTGCGGATCTGTTACATGTCATGTTTCTGATTTCTAAACACAGTCCAATGATAATCAAATCAATGGCCAATATATGCTCGAAAACAAAACTATTTTGGATGTCGATTTCATTCACTGAAAACAGATTTTTACAGATGGATGTATTTTGATAGATGTGTCCCCTTTTGTGGCATGGGTTTGAGGGTTTCCTTCCATGGTGGGACCAATAGACCACCTTCATGTCATATGTCCCCTTACTTTTGTAGGAGGATTCCCACAACTGTAGAGGGTTCTGCAGAGTCGACCAAAGGCATACATGTATCCTACCATTCCTCCCCATGTGAGGTCCTAATTAGTGGGCCACATAAATGTTTTGAGAGGAGAAGTGGAATTGTTAGGGCCATGCCATTCTCAAAGTTTCATTTTTGTTGGTTTTTGTTGGGATGCTTCTCAAAGAAGAAAGCTGCCATTATGGAAAAAGGTTTTTCAGCTGGGACATGTGACATCGTTCTGTCGTCCATGGATCAATCAAGGATCAGTACTTGTATTGGACATACATATCTAGCCCTCCATTCCTGGACGATCAGGTGAATGGACAATGAATTCCATCACCTTAAATTAAGTTGCAAGTAACAGTCCCATTCAATTAATACCGACCTATGTATTTGTAAGGCAAGAAGATTAGTAATATTAGAGCGCCTACTTTCTAGGGATTTTTATGAAAAGCATCAAAAAACAATTTTATATCTCTAAATGCATCCTCAAATACATATAATGCCCAAAAGCATCTCATACCGTAGACTTCATTTATTTTTTGATCAAATTGTCCTTCACTTTATCTCTCGCGATAACAAGACTCAACCGCATTCGCCTATTGAAGTATTTCGCAATTTTTTATTTTTGTTTCAACTCTCAAACTCAATAGCGTATTCTGCTCATCGTGAGTAGTTACTATTTATTTTAAGTTCGATCATATCCTAAAGCGAGAAACGTGGAAAAAACTTCCTCGACTTTATAGCTAAACCTCCTAGACTACAGTAAAAGTAAGGTTACAAATAGGGATTAGCGAGGAACACAAACAATTTTTTGTCTTTTCTTTTTCTAAAAATGAAATGCTTGGTTTTTTTAGAAGAATCTTCACAAATTGTACCACAAAAAGGGTAACGGTGAGTACAATCACTATTGAATAAACTCATAACAGAATGGCTCAGCTCATACATTCACAAATTAAAATCATTGTCCCAGCTTCAAAATTATTAGTTAAACCCAATGCAACTTTATGTATCCTATTTGGGAAACTTTAACTATTGAACTAGCGAGTGACTTATTGACATCACGAGTTGATTATTGACATAATGACTCAATCATGTTAACGTTCAATTCATACTCGAAAGTGAGAAAAGTAGGGGAGAGAATTCTACACTTTGGAGCAAATTCTCCACAAGTAGAGCCGCAATGAGTACATTAACCATTAAAACAAGTCATTGAATCCTAACTTCACAAGTTTTTTAGCTTAGCGTGACAATCACGTTCCTTTAAAAGTTTCAAGTGAGACTATGCTTAATTCCTATAAGTTTGAGCTAATTTTTTATTAATTGTCGTAAGAGTACATTCAAAATGAGGATATTCTTGGAGTTATAGAAAATATAAATCAATCTAGCATGATAGACAAGATTGATTTATAGAAAATATAAATTAATCCATTGAGGACCATGATCAATCGAAGTCTCAAATTATTATAGATGCTTTGCAAGGTTCCCTACCAGAAATCTAGTTATATGTGATGAGAAAGGCTTCAAAGTCATCCAATTAAGTCGATGAGTGGGATGCAACCCGAAAAAAACGTTTCAGCCTATAAGTGTCATCCAAACAATAGCTCATCATCATCATCAAAATCTTGTCGCAGCTATTTTGAGGGTTGGCTACACAAATCTTGTTTCTCTATCTTAACCTATCTTAAGTCAAATCCTCACATAAGTTACACTTTTTCATATCTATTTTTACTATGTACCCTCATCTACATCATCTTTGGTCTACCATTTCCCCTTGGTAGGCCATCAACCTTCATAATCAAACTTTTCCTTAGATGGGTTAAAACTCAACCCCAACTTGCTTTTAGATGGGTTGAAAACTAGCCTAAGCGGCATCTTTAATTGAGTTAAAAAATTAGATCCCAAGCTCTCTATGAACTAATCCAAATTATCGGTTAGAAAACCAATCCAAAACTGGATTGTAAATAGACCCAAACGGTGAAAAGTCCAAGCCAATCCAAACTTATTTATATGAATGGGATGAAAATCATTTCAAAGGGGTTTAAAACTCAGCACAGTTTCATCCCAAAAGCCACATGAAAATATGTAACCAATGGGCCAAGATTAACCTAAGACCTTGAACCGACATCTAGAGAATAGGCTTGCAAATTTGAATGATGATCCAATTGAGTTGAAACTCACGATGAAGTCATCCAAGCAACATGACCCAGGGTTAACACACCAACCCATTTTCATAATATTATATTCAACTGATACATATGGTCATAGTAATTCTAACCCATTTACAGGAGTCCAAGCTATCAGTAGATAATACATGAACAACACAAATACAATTCCAGCCCAAGTCCCGAGCAGCACACGTAAGTAATAGCTTTCTCTTCGACAAGCTGACTTTAGCTCCCTCTCCAACACATCAATCTTATTCAATAGCTTCGGCACAAGCTCTATTTCTCCATCAACCCAATAAAAAATCCACACGATGGCTGGATTTGAGAAAAAATTGAAAAAAATACATTAATACTACCATGGTTGCCCAGATACCAAGAAGATCAATCAGATGGATCAAAGCATAACCCCATATAGTGCACAACCAAGAAACCTCCTCCCCATGTTCTGCTGTATTCGGAAAGTCCTCAAAGCAGCCCTATGCCCACAATGACAGTAACGAATTTCACCATCAAATTGAGAGTTTTGACCACGAGAAAACTGGATATAAGAGTTTTGAGAGGAAGCTTTTTGATATGGCTGAAAAAAATGATAGAGCAGCTCACAAACTCAAGCTGCCCACCTTTTTATAGGGCAAGTTCAGGGGCAAATGAGTCACGTCCGTACCTATTTGGGCCAGAAAGTTGCCGCCACTATGCACAATACACTATTTATATATATATATATATATGCCGTTCCTACTAACAGAATCCGTTCATTTTGCATGTTAATTAGAACTTCAGGTATGTTTAGTACAAATACCAAACTATAAGGGGGTAGTCTGACTTTTGACCAAAGTACAGGTAGGTATTTTGTTATTTTCCCAAAATAAAAGCTTTACAATTTGTCAGTTTGATTATCACTGTCTAATTCTCTTGATAAGAAATTAGTAATTTATAAACCAGTTTATGGCATGTATTCCCCATATAATTATAATAGTCAATCTATTAGAGATGATTCAAATGGATTCACCAATTAAAATACAAGACTTTTTGGTATAGCAGAAGCATGAAAAGAAACAAAACCAAGGAAGAAGATCACCGTCTTCAACCCAATATCAACACATTGACTCCACAAGGAAGAAATAAGGAAACCCTAATCAAGCTGCAATTCGTATTAATTCATTAAAAGAAACATCACATTGATCTTATAGGGTCCCAAAATTCTAAATTATCCGAAATAACAAAAAAAAAAGTAAAAAATAAAAAAATTACATCAAAGCCCCTTGATCATTCCTAAATGATTTTCTAAGACCCGGCCAGTTTGGTAACTCTACTAATAGAGTCAAGTGGAGTAAAGTTGATTTTGAAGAAAGAATAAAATATAAGTGGGTTATAATGGTATTTTGTTTTTAGTTGTTTATTATGAAATCTTTTTTACTTTTTTTTTTTTATGGAAAATTGAAGTTTTTTTGGATTTTAGTGGATAAAGGTAGTTGCTTTTTTACTTTTTTTTGGAAAAAATGGGGGGAGTTTTGAATAAAGTACATTTGATGTGACATCTTGTCTGGAAAAATGGAGGCTTTACTTGACTTTGATTGTATTAGTAAAGTAGAATAAAAACTCAAATGAACTAAAAAAAAAAAAAAACGCCTTTAATTGTCTTGACTCAAACTCAAACGAACTAAAAAAACCCCTAAAATAAGCAAAACGACAACTTATTATAAATAATAAGTTTTTGCACAAAAACTGCATTTTGACCTTTGAAACGGCATAATTTGGCATCCGACAAGTCCAACTGCCTTTGGTTGTTGTCCAGTGCATAGATCTTGTCGATAGTTTCGAAATGCATAGTTATAGGTCCCGTGACAATACCCTAAAGTTATGGTCGTTTGAAGTCGATACTATGGATTTAACCTTCTTGCTTAACTTCTTGTGATCTTCTAGTTCCAGGAATGCTTTTGCTACTTGTTCTACATCACATTTGGTGGGTGAAGTTGCACCTCTATCACACCAATGTCTACCGTTGGAAATTTCATTACAAAATTCAGAATTTTGTAAATTATAAAAAGAAAACCCTATTTGTAATGCTAGGCATGCATCAAATGGATGAAGGTGAAACTTTAGTCACCTTCTATCTACAAGACCTTCTACATTCCCAATCGCCATCTAATACGACTTCTCATGGGTGTGCCAACTCAAGCTTGGCTCACATTGAACTAGATTTAACGCATGTTTGTGTAACACCGTTCCTCTTGGAAAAGGATTGAGAGACTATTTTCACTTTTCGCAGATATCATCTTCCATCATTTGGTGCAAATAAATTTTGGTGAGAAAAGTAACTCTTTAGATTGACTTCTTTGGAAAACAGTTTCTATTTGGGATATAGAAAAGGCGGAGTGTCATAAAGAAAAGTAAAAGCATGAGTTTTTTTTGTTTTCGTGGATGCTACACAAATATGTACTTAAACTCTAATTTCACACTTGCGGGTTGTGCGTGGCCCAATTCTTAAATGAGCTGTGCTTGCCACTAATTATAATGGCCCGCCCTAACCAGATATTCATACATGCAAAAGCTAATGTATCTTGTAAATGCGCTGGCCTAAGCCTAAGTTTCAAGCTTGTGGATTGGATTCAAGTATGAATATTAGGCTCAATGATCAAATGTCCGGGGCCATAAGCTACGAGCCAATCTGATCCGGCCCATTAACTACCTTAATCTCATACCTCAAGTGGGCCTACTTAAAGTTGGCCACAAATAGTAAGTACCATTGGGACCAAGATCTCAACTGATTATCACTTAATAGTTTAGCCATCCTTCTCAATCCAGTAGACACATATGTTCTTGCCACGCAAACTCCAAGCACATGTTGTGAATGGGAAGGAGTTATGGATGTGAGTTTTTGAGTTAGGCATACATGGAAACAAATATGTTTGTAACTTTAAGTTTGGTCAGGGTGCAATTTGTTAGTCATGATGTTAATATAAAAAATATGTGGGTTTCATAATGTCAGGGTGAGAGCAGGTGTAACAGTTTTTTCATGCCTCCATGTCAATGAAAGAAAATGACAGAACCTCAAAATTACCTCAGCATGTAGCATTGCCTATAAAAACAAAACCCACCAGCTGTATACTGTTTACTTACCAGTACTGCATACTGTTTACCGACACCACATGACTTTAGATACCTATTGCATGACTTGGTGAACCCAACAGACATCAGTGGATCTACAATCCTAACCATCTGTTGAGAGGGCTTTCACAAAAGAGTGGTCATTTGCTCTGATATTTAACTTACAGTGTACTATTGGTTGGACTATTGTAGTTCGGTCGATTAGCATAGGAAGATCTGATTCCTGGTCTGGATCCAAGTGGGATCCAAGTCACAATAACCAAAGTCAACTCTGTAAGATCGCCTGTTAAGATTAAAGTTTGACTGTAGATGTGGATATGGACAGAAACTAGAATCCAAAACTTTAGCTAGAATTTTTGAATTCGAAGTCTTAAGTGGAGGACTAAAGGACCAACAAGTGCCAAGATCAGCGTGGAACCCATTGTGACAATTGGACCCTGATTATAATCCGTGATTGGCACATTAGATCCAAATTGATGCCCATAGTTTTTTTTTTTTTTCTTTTTCATTAGAATTTAAAAAAAATCTCTCCTACAGGAGTATCCCCATGTAGATCTGAACACTATGGGCGCGTTTGTGGGTTTTCTCTTGTGCGACTCTGCATTTCCGACGTACTAAGGTGGGAATCCGACACCTGGGATCCTCACCGGCAATGAAAAATCGCATAAAATCCCGTATTCCGTTTGGATTTCATCATTGCACCGAACAGCACGAAGGAGGCGCCAAACACCTCCTAAAGAGGTGAGCCCTACATCAATAACCAAGGACCCGCATAATTTCACTGGATCTTCCTTGACGAGGAGAGAAAATTCCACTGGTTTAACCCCAATGTCAAAGTTGTGAAGGAAGTCCTCAAACAAGGTTGGTTGTTGGTTTTTCTCATTGATCTATGATGTAACGCACATTTTGTGAATACAAACCGGTCAATTATTCACTACCTGGAAATTGATAGCATGCGAAATGTCATTTCTGCCCCAGTGTCATTAGTTGGAAGATTTTTAAATGTATAATTTTCTCTTAAAAAATACATGATTCTCAATTTTACTTTGAGTGTTAATCATGCCCTTTACATATAAATCAATACAATGGCGTGCATCAATGAAATCTAGCCATTTACCATTTCATAAGAGTGGTGATTTATTGAATTGTTTAATGGAAAAGGGCCAAGAGTGAGGGGTTCCTTAGTTGGTTAGTAACCTGGTATCTCACCTAGCTACGTAGGGTTTGATTTCTGTATATGCTGCCCTTTTCCACTTATGTGAGTTATTTTGTTGTTTGTGCGTGCTTTCTCCCCATACGTAGGTGATGGGTACCATGGGCCCAGCCCTCTTTGCTGTGATATAAAAAAAATGAAAAAAACAAGGCTTTTAATACAAGGATGATGATGATGATGATTATGGTGATCTAGTGTTTTGGATAAATAAAAAAGGGAGTTGAGAAAACCACATTGGGAAAGCTTTCTAGGTTGCGTGCCCAACTCACATACTCAAAAAAAAATCTACTCTTGGGTCACCGATTAGAATGCACTAGTGTTTATCTTTTTTTTTTCCCCTCTTATTTTGCTTTCTATTGGAGCATGTTTTCTTCTTCGTACATCGTTCCACTAAATGGTCAATGATGAAATTGGTTGCTACGTCAACGGAGGCCAGAGAAAAATATGGGCAAAGTGGCACACATTTAAATGGTTTAACGCATTTTCACACCGAACATTTTTAGAATTATTAAAACATTGGAAATAGAGAGAGAGGACATGAAAAATAGTGGCTAGAATATGGGCAAAGTGGCACACATTTGAAAGGTTTAACGTATTTTCACACCGAACATTTTTAGAATTCTTAAAACGTTGGAAATAGAGAGAGAGGACATGAAAAATAGTGGCTAGAATATAGACAAAGTGGCACACATTTGAAAGGTTTAACGCATGTTTCACACCAAACATTTTTAGCATTCTTAAAACGTTGGAAATAGAGAGAGGACATGAAAAATAGTGGCTAGAAAAGGTACAATGCTTGGATGCATATAGTTTAAATTTCAATCAAAATAGATTAATTAAGTTCATACAATATATATCACTGCAACAATTTGTACTTTTACCGACGTTTTTTTTCCGACACAATCATTAAACGTCGAACAAAATACAACTTTTACTGGCGAAAAAGCTTCTTACGCTGGAAAAAAATACGGTTTTACCAGCAACAGATTTTCGCCGACAAAGATTTGATTTTTCCTTGCGATTTACATTTTGTCGCCGACAAAGGTCAATATTTCCCTGGCAATTTGTATTTTTCACCGACAGAGGTCAATTTTGTACCGGCGACTTGAGTAGTTCGCGGGTAAAATGTCACCCGCCAACTCCAAATGAGGCGCCATTTTTTTACTTCTGCCCGGGCAATGTATTTTATCGATAATTTTTTTAAATTATTTTTGCCGGCGCGTCATTACCAATGCCCAGAAAGGGCATCTATTTGCCCTTCTGTAATTTTCCCCATCTCCATCTTCTTCCTCTCCATCACCATTCCTCTCCGCGCCTGTGCCTCCATTACCGACCCATCTCATCTCGTCCTCATCGCATCGCACGACCCCACTTGCGCTCTCCGTCAACCTTCCATCATCCCTCGTCCCGGCGCAGAACGTCTCAGGCCAAGAACCAGCCCCCCACCTCGCCCAGCAAGTCGTCGTCTCCAACATCCATTCCAGCGCAAGAAGCCCCTGGATCGCAGCCCATCACCTCGCCATCGTCACCACTGTCTCTGTCCGTAGATCGTCTTCTGCATCGCCACAGCCAGCGGGTTCAGCTCATCCCTCTCGTCTCAGGCTTAGATTCTACCCCAGGGCAGCACTCGTTTGCAGCAATCCTCTCTCCCTTTCGCGGCCGGACTCGCCTAAAACTGGAAAAGTACGTCTCTCATCTAATCAGATCTAGATATCTTTTTTCTTCACGATTTTAGGTTATGACTGTGCAATCTCTTCTTCTTCTTCCTTTTCTTTTGTGAGTATGAAGATCTGTTTTGTTCCTCCTTCTTAATTCTCTGAAACCAGATTTGTTGTGATCTCTATTTTTAAGGATCTATTTTTGGGGTTCTCTTGGATTTTTATGATAAAGCTGCTGTCTTTAGGAAATTAAGGTGAAGATTTGGGTTTTTTTGGTTGATGCAAACCCAATTTGCATCCAAGAATTTACATGACAATATCTGAAAAGTATCATCTGTGAAACACAACTTCAAATGCCCCAAAGAAAATTCAATTTATCAATCTCTTAGGTTCATGTCCTACAGAATTGAATTCCTTTTTTTTTTCCCACCCATAGGACGTCAATCATAAGATCATTTGATTGGTCATAGCCACAATCAATCAATGTATTTGTTTGTCTATTTATATGTTCCAAAACTCATAAACAGTGAGATCCACTAGACAAACAATCCAGATCAGTGGACGATGATGGCAGTTGCTAGATGCTTGTGGGAACAAATGAGTGGTAGTTTGTGTAGAAAGCATGAATTAGATTTTTCTTCATTATGTCCCAAACTGAATGCCAAAATCAGTTCAGGGATTCTGTATGAAACAAAACTCCCTAACTAAGAAGGCAGAAGGGCTCCTGGCTTTAAAACTAAATACATTACAGAAAATAGTCATATGAGTTACACAACATACTTGCTTGCAACAATGGAATTTAAACTTACAAAGTAAAAGGTGTTTTAACATACCTTCCCAGGTGGCAATGGCTTTCTCCATGCCATAAACCATTCCAATGGGTGCCCATTCATCCATGTCCTCACCCCAAATAAAGGTATGAGTATCAATTATCCCAGCACCCCAAGCTGATTTAAGCGTTATGAGCTCACATGGTCCCCTCGTACGACCCAAGCGGTCTTTGTAGTAAAACCTGCTGCTCATGATAACTATTGAAGATAAGAAAAAATACGACCCATTTTTTCTACAGATGGGGTGAAAGTATTAAAATTCTGTCTTTTTTCTGGTCTCTGACACTGTATTGTGATTTGCGTGTCCGCTCAGTGTTTATATGATGAACCGATTGTTCTCTAATTTCCATTTAGAAAACCAGTGTTCAGTTGTTGATCTACAAAATTACGTTTGGGACTTGAATAATGGGCAGGACTGATAAAGGTTAGATTTTGAGTCTTTTGTGCTTTCATCTTTATTACATGGTTATTGGATAGTCAGAATGAAATGGGAGCTCTTTGCCTTTTATTTGAGCATTTTCTTGCTTAGCTTCTATAACCCAAGTGTGGAACATTGCATTTTTTTTTCTTTGTTTTTTTCCAGTAGTGTGATGGATCTTCTTTTTTTTTTTTCTTTTTTTTTCTTTGTATATAATGCAATCCAACCCGTTTGCACCTTTAATTAGGACAGCTACACTAAGAGTCTAAAGCATTTTGTACAGCTACACTAAGAGTCTAAAGCATTTTGTACGTCTAAAAATGTCAAGTTTCATGAACTAAGCATTTAGTAAATCTTACGAAGGGTCTATTGCTTTTTTTATTGTTCTAAGCTAAGTCAACTTTCTACATTGACTGAGCAAAGCTCTTTGCACACCCAAAGCATCTCCACTGTACATGCCTCTACATCAGAAAATGATGTACCATTTCCATAATCTGATGGAAGATTTTTCCCCATCAAAGGGTGTTTCTCAACATTTCAACATGTGTATTTACTTCTACCATAACTTAGAAAAAAGGATTCCATGCAACAAAAAAAGAAGATTAGTTTACAACCATGAAATAGCTACCTATGCATTTTAGGCGTACACTGTTGTTTTGTTTTTCTTATATTTAAGTTCTTTTTTTCTCTGTTTTTTTTTTTTTTTTTTCTTTTTTGCATTTATTTTATACCATCTATTGGTTGAATTTGAGTTAGCCGATGATGTGGGTTGGAAGAGAAGGGAAGCAAGACAGATCCTGATGTAGCCGATGATGTATATGCCAAGGCATCGGCATGGTACCATGTTCTCACCTCCTTTGTCAAAGTCTTCATGGCCAGTTTGGTTTTACAGCGCCCTGTTTTTTGGTTTTACACTTTTACATGTAACTGATACCTGCCAGAATGTATAAGTTTTCTTGTCATTGTATCTTATTACTTATGTAATATTTGTTTCTTTTACTAAACTCAACTTCAACGTCAGCATGTATGATTAACATGGGTCAACTTCAAAATTCTCCCCACCCCAAATCCTCACTCAAACTCTCTATTTTTTATATCAGATTCTTGATCAGCCCATCTTTAACTCGCAATGATTGAAAGACTTCTCAGGTACAAATTCCATAGAATGTCCATGAAAAATTCAAATTCCAACTTTCATAAATATATTTTTTTCTCCAGTTTGAATTTCTTAATCTCCAATAACTGGACAACAGCCAAATTTCTTTACCGGTCTCTGTTAACTCATATCTCTTATTTACTCATTCTTAATTTTTATCTATTGTTATAATTTCCCACACTAATAGTTCTTGACCCACCATTACCAAAGATATCAAACCAAATCTGAACTACTATTTCAGGATTTTGATCAAAGGCACACCTGAGTTCACCAACTTAATTAGTCCACATTTGCTATCCAAACTGCCACTCAACCTGAAAATAAAAAAAAAACCTGAACCCAATCCAGTAATTCAGGGTTCAGGGTCACTCTTTCTACTTAGGTTTGGCCAGGTTGAGATTTCCAACCCCATTACTTAATAGGTTTTGCTTTGCATAAGATGATTATACCTGCTACCAAATGTGATTCTTCTGCATATCTGTAACATGATGAGGGTTATAATGACCTGAACTGCATATCTGTGATTCTGCTGCATATCTGTGACATGATGAGGGTTATATCTGCATTGAAAACTGTTTTAAGTCGTGAAAATATCAATGTATAATGGAGGCCTTATTCCTCCTTTCTTTGATGTGGTTTGTTATCTACATAAGGATATTCACACGGAGCAATCCATAGCCCCCATAATATAGTAAGATGTATACAGAACAGCAAAAGTGATGACAATAAGTTTGAGGGATAGATGTTCCAGCAAACTTCCACTCCTCCAAACAAAATCAATCTGCAAAAGAGAGAAAAACAAACCAACAGTTAGAAAACCAAAAAAGAAACATTAAGATATCTATGGTCTGTTCGTTTGTATTAGATTACATAGGAATTCATAGTCAAATGAGCTCCACCAAGGGTTATTATATAGGTGAGAGGTGAAGGATATAAGGAAGCGATTTAGATGTCCCATTGACTTTCCTAGGATTTGAAGTATTGGGGTGATGGCTGCCTATTAATTTCCCATCTTCCCTTTATTCTATTTCCATTCAAGGGGAGGTCATTTGATAGTCATTTTTGGATATTCACTTTTGGTCTTTCCTTTTTAACCACTTATGGCATGAATTCCTATGTATTCAATTCCAAATGTATTCTATGCAAACAAACAGGCCGTTAATGGTTGACTTAAATTAAATGAAGCATGAAGCACAAATAAGTAATGAGCATCGAACCGAAGCAGAGTAGGTGGTACAGGAACAATCATAAGCTAGCCCCACCTTCTGTTCATGCCAATCATAAGGTGGACCTCATCATGACTATATCCCAACCGCATCAGAAAATCGTAATCAAATGTTCATGACAGATATTTTTGTTTTTTTGGGAAAAAGAGCCCGGGGGGGGGGAACAAATTTTCTGGCTCCTTCATAATGGGGAGACACAGATAAGGTCTGGATCATATGATAGAGCTTTCCCGGGTCAGACAAAAACAAATGTCACTCCTTTTATCAGACAATACCTCCCATTAAAAACAACTGGCTGGAGATGAGTACAGGCATAACCAACTAATAAAAATAAGGAGCCAGTTAGAAAGTGCAAAAAACACATTTATTTGAGTTGGGTATTTACTTGTGAAAGGAACCTGAGAACCTTATTGTGATAAAGGCTCTTTATTAGCACATATTTGGGTTGTGAGATTGCTTAATTAGAGAACATTTCACTCTTTTTATACAGAATTATCAAATTGTCCTTGAAGAAATTTCTTAATAATTAACTTATCAATATTTCCCAACAATGCCTATCTACCTTATAAAGACCAAGGATTTAACTTAGAAAAGATCTTTATTGTTGGTAGAGTGTAACGTCTCTGATATGTTTAGAAGTGACATATACTAGAGTTATTACTGGCCTAAACATTTGCAAAAAAAATTAATTCCATTAGAGATAGCAAGCGTGAGTATCATTCAAACTCTCAGTACTCCAGCCTATTGAAACTCGGAAAGCTCAACATCAACACCCTATTCTTGTACAGGATATGACTAAATTTTACTTCATAGGAATTGGCCCCGCCATAAAATTTTCCACTTGTGTTAACACGTCTAATTAGTGCCATCTACGGTGGGCCCTGTGGCTGACATGTGAATTAAAGAGATCAGATTGGCAAGTTGGAAACAGTTGATTTCCAAATCACTGGATGACAGCTTAGTAGGAATTTTGACTCTCTGATGAATGACATGGCAAAATTCAACACTTAAAGAGTTTTAGTATCCATATGCTGTCTGGTTCTGTCTCTCAAAAGGTTGATATTTTGTATAACAGGCATGGGTAATTAAATAACCCCAAACTTCAGGTGTAGAATTGACTGAGAAACCCTTCATGTGAACCCATATATACCTAATCAGTTCCAAATTGCTGATAAAGGTAATTCTCAATGAATGGACCCGTTGAGCATTTTTTCATCCTTTCAAATGTGCAGTTGGTTAGAATTATGGTAGTTACAAATTTTCAGGTGAAATTTGTAAAGATTGGAATTTTTTTTTTTGGTTTGTGTTTCTAAATGTAGCATTTAGCTTGAATAGAGCATCCTATCTCTGTTTGCAGGTCAGGCCGACCTCGCCCGTTTTCAGCGTTTGGCATTGGAGAGGGAAGACTCGGCGGTTTCCATCGTTGTTGCCACTGTTCCTTTGCCGTTGTTGCTTGTCCATCGCCGAAGAGGAAGAAGACGCTCGAGGCTGTCGCTGGTCTATCGCCAAAGAGGAAGAAGAGGTAGGAACAATTTCGGTTCCTATTGAACTTTGCCCTAAAAACGAGGGAGAATGGAAGATTTAAAATTTTTAAATTTAAAATTTTTTCCCTAAACAGTTTAGAGGGCAAATTAATCATGAAATTGTTATCGAGAGACCTCTCACCAAAATATGTCTAGCTATATGGACTGTAGGTCTTAGAGAAAAAGTTGTTGTGATGGAGGCCTTACAAGACCTTGTTGAGGGACCTTTGGGTAATTTACTCTTTTATTAAGTCATATGTCATGAAAACTAGAGGTTTTTCATTTTTTTTTATTTTTTTTTTATTTTTGTAAAAGTAGAAGTTTTCCGCTGAGGATGTAATTAACGGTCGATAAATCTCCACGATCGGGAGTATAGTGTACCCACAAATTAAATTAAAACCTCCCATTAAATGGAGAGAAATTTATATCTAATGAATTTAGTGCATTTTTTTATTATATACAGTGCAATATTTTAATTTATATGAAATTAATTATAGACATGGAATCCTTTAGGCAAGGTATGAACAACATTTCGTAGTGCATTTGTTAATTAAGTCCAAAGGGCTTGTAATATAACAGTGTCATGTTTCTTTCATGAAAAATCCCTTCCATGTGTCTGGTATGATTATTTTTTATTTTTTTAAAAAAAATTTAGGGTGTTGCTAGCATGAATGCTATTTGCTATCTTGGTACTAATGCATGTTTTTCTAAAATATTATTTTCTTTTTTTTAATTTTTTTTTAGATATTTTTAATATTGAGCTAGTACTGATGTATATACTGCTTCATGGATATATCATTATATTATCATGGTATTATGCCAACCAAATGGGTTATTATAGGCCCCACTAGAGTTCTAAAATTGGGTTTTAGATTGGTGACACTCAGCTGAGTCACTCAGATTCTTTTAAAGGCTTAGGACTCAATGAGAAACTGTCTTCAATGAATTTTCACTAGATACAGGTTAATACAGTCAAGGCTAGGTTGACTCATCAAACTGGGTAAAGACTCGGACCTGTGTTTTAAGGCCCATGTTCTAGCCCTTGATATTATTTTTCTTCTTGATGGTTAATTGCACTGAGTTACGCTTATCAAGACAGTGGTGTTCAGCTTTCCCAACGAGGACCTTATATTTAATCTATGGGTTTCTATGGGTTTCATTAAGTCTTTAAAATAGGCCCAATAACTAAGCATTGTGGACTCAACCAATGTGCAAAATGGTTGTATGAGAGAGAGAGAGAGAGAG
The DNA here is from genome assembly GCA_029852735.1 of Persea americana. Taxonomy (NCBI): domain Eukaryota; kingdom Viridiplantae; phylum Streptophyta; class Magnoliopsida; order Laurales; family Lauraceae; genus Persea; species Persea americana. The sequence goes on from CM056815.1 coordinate 72,324,981, forward strand.
AGTACAATTTTTATTGGGAAAAAGACTCATGTCCCCCTCGAACTGGAAGTTGTTTAGCCCACTACGTGAAGGTTTTGTTGTTCAACTACATCCAAAAGGGGGTTGTGGTTATAAGAGGCTTTACCTTCGCTTTTCTAAAGTGGGCCGAGGGTAAAAATGACTGTCAAACGCTTTTACTGCTTTAGTTATTTAGGCAAATAGAGCCTAAAAATAAAGATGCCAAACAGGGGCTTATATTGATTCTGTATGGGTCTAGTCCAAAAGCAAGTAATATATTGAAACTCTACTCTTATCAACTTTTTTTAATAGGACCTTTTATTCCTAAAACATTTAAAAGCACTTAAAATGAAGATTAATAAGTTATCCTTTCATGAATGTCTTCAAATTATTTTTCTTTAAAAAATATCTAAAATAAATAAAAATATCAATTATGTATATGATGAGATAATTGTAAAGGGTTCAACATCTCCTGAAATATAGGGAAGGCAAGGGGCAGGTTTCGTACAAGTTAGGGTAAACTCAAACTTGCCCCATCTCAAATTTATCTCATCCAAATCGGACTCACCACTTGATGGGTCGCTGGTATGTAACTAATGGCAAACCCGCCCCATGATGGGTTGGGGTTAAATCAAATTAAAGAATAAATAAATAAATAAATAGGAATGAGTGTGGTAGAAATGGAACACGCTTTTTTCTTCCCACATGCCGTAAATTAATGCCCAAAACCACATACAACATCTTAATTTTGTCTATATCTTTATATATATATATATATATATATACATGTATAACAACAAAATCCAAACCCGCACCGTATAAAAAAACCACCACCAACCCCACCCCTAATAAGAGAAGGTCAGGGCATATTCTTGTTTAAACCTAACTAATTGCCATTCGTACTAACATAGTGTGCAAACCATTTTTTCAAAACCATGTTCTGTCATGTATTCCACTTTTCTCCAGTAAGTTTCCAAATAAGAGAAAAGATCAAAGTGGAAGTTTCTCCACCTTATAATATCAAGAGTTTTTTGCATATACTCCCCTAAGGTTTGTAGGATTTGTAAATAGACTCCTGAGATTTTAGTATTTGTAAATAGGCCCTGAATTTTCATTTTAATACCTTCTATGTTCCAAGAATCAATAGTCTTCTAACCAGCATAGGTTTTTAGAGTGAAATGACATTTTTGCCCATCTCTTTTACCCTTATATGCATAATTTCAAAAGCTTTGACTCAACTCTTTTCATAAAGCATATAACATTAACAATTTACTTAGTGGGAGAGAAGAACCCTATATAAATTTATTTATTTTATAAATATAGGGTTCATTTCATTAAATCTACATTGATCATCATGATGGCAGTAACATATGTACTTATAACTAGTGATGATTTCTCAATCCATACATGACCCACCTTTGGATTAATGAAAGTTTCAAAATACATAATTAAGCTTCTTGTGTTGGAGGTGTAAAAAGAATATTGGGGAATGAGCAAATGTAAAAAAAAATATATTTAATTCTAGAATTTGTGAGGCGGTGATGTTTGCCTCTATGTAAAAGAAATACTAGGGGGAGGGGCAAATGTTAAAAAAATATTAATTCTTAGAATGTGCAGGGAGAGGGGAAATCTTAAACTTTTTTCAAATATGTGTCCGGCTTAAGTCCCTAGGCCTTTGTACTTAGGTCCACCCTCGGTCATGTGCATGAGAGGGTTATTATTGAGAGAAATCATTGGGACTTGAGATAAAATAATGGTGTTTTTGCAAATAAAACTATACTCACTTTTGTTTAATGTATGTATAGGCAAATATGTCATTTATATAAAAATCCAACATAAATTTCATGGTGGATGCTCATTCTTATTAGGAATATTGATTTTGGGGACATAAAATGTATTAAAAAGAAAAAGTAGGCGCCTATTTACAAATACTAAAACCTCAGGGCCCTATTTACAAATTCTACAAACCTTAGGTGGGGTCTATACAAGAAGCTCTAATATTATCCATTATGTATTCATCTCACTGGCACTAGGGTTGCACAAAAAATCCGGTATCACCGTAAAACAGGACCGAACCGACCGAATCGAGCGGTTAGGATCGGGTTATAGTTAATCGGTTCGGTTAACGGTTTGGAAATCATAAAAACTGCTTACATCGATTCGATTAACGGTTTGGATATCATAAAAACCGCTTAAACCGAACCGTCCGTGTACATTAACTTAAGTATTGCTTTTTTGCCATTTCAGCCTTAGGATTTCGTTCACTACTTTCATAGTTACATTCGACAACTAATTTTTACATGAACTCAATACTGCCTCTTTACCTCATAATTGATCGGTTCTGTGTCAGTTTTTTCTCTGCTCTATTTTCAGCTTTTGAGATTTTCTTTTTTTGGTTGGATTGTAGAATTTCTATTCTATAATATGATTGTGTGCTTGCGTTTAGTCCAAACTCTTTTTTTGGAATAAAATTATTTTTTAGATGGATCATTGGAATGTTGGATTTTTATGTTTGCACTAAACATTAGAATAAATGCAAAGGATGGGGTCTCATCATTTTGAAATTTTCAATGTCTGATTTAAAAAAAAAAAAAAAAAAACAAAAGTTTAACCGACCGAATCGAACCAAATGGTTGGTTTGGTTTGGTTTAAGTCCATTCCATCGGTCGGATTGGATCGATTAATTAAAAAACCGACAGGTTCGGTTTGGTTAATGGTTTTAGTGTTAAATTGATCCAAACCGCCCATGTGCAGCCCTAACTGGCACCAAACACAACTTATAAAACTGGAAATTAGAAACAGAATTAGTACAAAATCAAAGATCGGAAAAACGTTCAAAGGAAATTTCCCATAATGTGGAATCAATCAATGGCTGCATTATTGGGTAAGCAGATTCCTTAATTGTTATTTTTTGCTTGCTCTGAATGAAACCGCATTAAGTTTGTCATATTTGTTGAAAATAGAATAGTCACCGTATTGTGATATTTTAAAAATGTAACCAAGAATTAAAATGTTGGTAAATTGCAATTGAATAAATGAAGAAAATCTGGAAAAATCACTTTGAAAATAGTTTTAACAGTTTTTTATATTTATCTCCTAGCTGTTTTTAAAATTATTTTATATTGATTTATATTTACATCATTTTCCAGATGATATTTCAAAGAAACCCACAACTTCCAAATTGAATATCTAGACATTTTACCACTACTATTATTTTATTAGAATGACTATAATTTCACTCTAGCCTTTTGTGGGAGGGTTTGCCAAGCTTTATCATATATAAGAGGGTTTGTGATCTAATCATTTATAAAAAAATTAGTTGATTTTTTAAGCGTTTTATTCTTGTGAGAATTTCCCGGACTTGCCTATGGAATCCACCTAGAGTCATATTGATCATATTAGGGATATAGATGATGGAAAGATTTTATCATGAGACCCTAAGCAGCCAAGTGAAAAATGTGGTTGCTAACCAACCAGGCAGCACTACGTTGTCAAAGGGAATGAGCCTTGTTTGTTTCCAAGATGGATAGAGTAAGCGTAGAGTAAATCTCAGATTATGAATAAAATTAAAGTGACGTGGGTTGAAATAAAATGAGTATAGAATTATTTTACATGTGTTTGGTTGGTTGGAATAAAATAAGATGAAAGTGAGGGGTAGCAACTTTCATGCGAAAGAAATAAGGTGGGGTTAACAGTAAGCAAGTTATTCAAGTTTGCTGGAATGAGATTTTGATAGGTTGAGTAGAGTAAAGGGGGGTGCCACGTCACCCGACAGCTTTATTTCACTCGTCCCATGTGCTCCATTCAAACACGCTTTGAGGTAAAAATTTCAACCGTTGGAGCCTTTTTTACTTATCTTCTATTTTATCCTATGGCAAATAAACAGACCCAGGGCTCATTGGTTTGCATAGATTCAAATACATGAAAATTTATGCTCCAACAAGGGTTATTAAAGAGGTGAGGGGCAAATGATGTAATGTGGAGATGTAAATAAGATATTGACTTTCCTAGGATTTGAATTACTAGGACGATGGCTAGATATTCATTTTCCATATCCCCTTAATTCATTCATCATTAAATGGGAGATTATTTGATGTATATTTTTGGATATTCACCTTCGTTTCTTCAACTTGTAACTTCCTTAGAAATACAAGTCATAGAATTTTATGAAATTAATTATATGAAAGAAAAGGATAAGGGCATGTTCATTTCCATAGAATACCTAGGAATTGAACACGTGGACTTTTACTTTTTTAGGATTTGAATTACTAAGATTTATTGATGGTCATTTTTGGATATTGATCTTAATTTGATCTTTATTAAACCACTCAAGAATGAATTCTTGTGTATTCAATTACTGTATATTTTATACAAACAAACAAGCCCCAATGATCAAGAGAGAGTTTCCGACGTGGACACGATTTTTGAAACATGGCATCCACGTACAACATCTCCACATGGATCCGAATCCCATCAAAGGCCCAATGTGTTAGACCTTTCTGTCCTTACTGTGGCTATTTACCAGAGACAAAAAGAGGTTGGATTCCTACTGGGCACATGGATATATTTGGACTCATAAAGACTTTTTTTTTTTTTTTTAAGAGACTCGTAAAGACATCATAAGCGGAGAGATTTAACTTTCACGTAGGAGCATCTCCCATGTATATATAACTGCACCTAGCCATATTGAACATATATACTATATGAGGTCTGCTCCCTTCCCGAAGGGAACCCAAGGTGGTTACAACTTACAACCTACACGGATTGAGGGTCCCAGCATGAAGGATCAACATCAGAAATCAGACCCACCACCTAACAAATTTTGATGCCAAACACTGTTGATAAATCAGTCTGGTTAAGATCACGAGCAGTTCAATTAAGGACTCACAATATGGGGGCCACAGGGGTTTTACCCGGCTTCTCCTTGGGCCCGAAGAGGTTGGTTCAGCCCAAAGAGTTGGGAACCCTCCTCCATTAGCCAAAAAAAAAAAAAAAAAAGGCTCACAGCATTGCCGCATCGCATGGGCTCATTTACAATCACAATACTGCAGCCAATGACCCTAATATGTGACTGGGTCAGCCAAGCTCAAGCCCAGCTTTTATTCTGATGAGGATTGTCCACACTAGTAGGGGTCTACTGGGGGTCTTGCCAATCAAGAGAGAGATAGGATGGGGGATGGAAAGTTCTCAATGAAACCCCAAATGTGCAAAAGATCAACCCCATTAGATCATTCTATTTTCTTGATCAATAGTCCTCAAGTTAAATAGTTTTGGAAGACATCATTTTGAGTGTGAGATATGGGCTTGTTGCAACCAAAAGATGGGTTAGCATAGTGTGTGCGAGGGGGGTAATTTAATCATAAGTGGGCCAGATGATGGAGAAAATTAGGGGATGGGGGACCACACGTAAGAACTGTATGATTGATTCTCATTCGAATGCTTCTGCTTGTATGCTGCATAATTTATGTGTGTTACTTTAAGGAAATGGATTACATTTTCTAAATTTATACCTTCCAAATACATTGTCTGACATGACTCAAATCAACGCTGCCCAACCCGAGCTGCGTTCAGGTAGATAATTTACAATTTGGGTAAATTTTGGGTCAATCATCGAGTTCAGATCCTCTGAGGATTTCCTCCATGGTGACCGTGAGTAGACCAATAAAGGTCTGTTGCATCACCACAGGCAGCCTCCCACACAATGATGTGGTGGACCGTGATTTGTCCACTCAAAGTCACCGTGGAAGAAATCCTCATGTGATCCCAATTCTCTATTATGTTGTGTTTGTTTGCATTTGGGTCATATTCACCCAAGGATTTGCTTTCCTATAATATGAATTTATATATGGTTAGGTCAATAGCTGACCAAGCTGATCCATTGTATGCCTACGAGGCTACGACCCACGTCCATTAAATGGTAGGTTAGAGCCCCAGGAACTCCAATAACTGTAGAACACACACAAAAAAAAGAAAAGGGAAGATAATCAACAATGAATACAATCACCTTAAAAAAAGCACATATTCCACTTTGAAAACCCCATATAAAGCTCAAAAATCCAAATTAGAGCAAAGATCCCCCAATCCCTGAATACATACGTGTGTGAGTATATTTCTGAGTTCTGACTTCTGACATTGCTTGTTTTGACATTGGTTATCTCATGAAAATCCATATACTTAACCCTTATTGCAAGTTGCAGCATATAAACAATCAATAACAGTACAAACTACCATTTAAAAAACAGTACACAACCATGCATTATATTCATGCAAACAACTGAGTCAAAATCTGGGCACCAAATAAAAAAAGTCCAAATCCAAAGCGTGTATGAGAGAGAGAGAGAGGGAGGGAGGGAGAGGGAGAGGGAGAGGGAGTTTGGGCTAAGCAATACGGAAAGGAAAGCACATTAATATAATAGGTGTTGACAAAGGCAGGTGAGACTCTTCTGTCTTGTGGGTTGGGAAGCATTTAACAAGGTGAGAATTTTCTCAAATGCACAGCCAACTTCAATGTCATTGCCAACACATTAATAATATACGTGTGGAGGAATTAGCAGGCCATGTTTCATGTGGGAGAGACTTGTATGGTATTTCCAAGTGGGGTCATGATTTTGGTTTAGATTAGAAGGTTGATGTATAATTGGTCACACTGCCTGCCATGCATGTTAGGTCCACCACATTGGAGGGTTCATCCATTTAGTTGACTTTGATTGGTCCACTTGAATGACAAATCTGTGATCATCATCAGCATAACTTCGTTTCATTTATTTGGAGTTGGCTTTACTTTTCTTGATTTAAATAGTATGGTCTCGCAGGCTTGAACAAGTAAATATTTTTCTAAGTGCTGGTAGAAGAGTGATTTGAAAGCTGTGAATCACATGAAGAGCAGTCCAACTTCAAGGGCCAAATAAGAGAATAACAACATATTGGCGGAAGAAGCAATGTGTACAGGTGACCACTAAAGATCAAGACCATAGACTTTTACTTCTCATGATATGATGGCATTGATGGACGGACCCGATCAAAAGATTTTCTAGATAAGGATTTTGATAGATTGTGTAGAAATCGAGATTTCCCTCCAGTAGCTTGGGCCTACTTGGTTGCAAGCTACAATTTCTTTTTTTTTTTATTGTTTCCGGCCTCTAACGATCCAGATTTCTTTACAATAAGATCTTTATTCAATTATGTAAGGAAGGCAATTTGAAAAAGTCCTTGGTCATACCTACTTCTCTTTGAAATCGAAAGTAACACCACAAAAATGGAAAACCCCCATTCAAGAGCGTTGTAATAGTGTTGAGGACGAAGCTCCACCCGAGGGAGAGTAATAAAATTATTTAAATCTGCCTCTATTGGTGCCACGAGGTTTTGGTAGGAATGGTCGTCTAAGGAAAACTATTATGGTATTAAAGCTAATCATTGGTTAATTTGAATTCCATGATGAATTACTTGACGATGAAAAAAACGCGTATCGACAAAGCTAGGCCGATCGAGTTCCACCTGAGATGGAGTATTGAGGAGTGGGCTCCATCTAAAGAGAAGTATTGAAAAGTATTTATGCTGCCTTTACAAACACATATTTTAATAGGAGTGATAGACTAAGAAAAATTAATATCTATTAGGAGTAACCTAGGTATGACAAATTATCGACGGGTTTAGTTAAACCCATCACAGTTGGGTCATGTATGGGGTGGGATAGGGATGAGTTAAGATGCATTCGAGTTTAGCCTGATCAGTACCAAAGTGACTCACTACCATCCATATCGATGCCCGTTTGTCTATATCGAATTTGGAGTCCATTATACCATAGAGCAACTGTTAGAACATTTAAATTTGAATTCGATAGATAGGGACTTCCATTAATGCCTCACCTTCAAATAGTTAAGAACAAAAAATACATCGTGGCCCATGTTTAATCACTAATCCGGTAAAATTACTTTGGTATATTAATACATCGAACAGTCTTTCAACTTGAAGATTCTTGCCCATAAATACATGTCCTATATAGAGGCAGTTAAACAGCTCAGAGATTACCATAAAAAAATAAAAGAATGTATGGCTGTGATCTGGAGACTCTTGAATCATCTGGGTCCAACCAATTCCACATGAAACAATGTTGCAAGGAACATGGTGTGCCATGCATTTAATTCTTACTCATTCAAGATTGCCAATATAAGCTGTCATTGGGGTTGGCCTGATCTTCTTCTGACAGACTTTAAACTGGTTGAACCCACTGTGATGGGTTATATAGCTAAAAAAACACTTGGGAACATGGCTAATGGCCTGGTTTAGAAGCCACCCATCCAAGTCAATTTGGAGGCTCCATGGAGTCAAACACTGAGTCAAGAACTCAAAACTCACCCATAATATATATGGAAAGGTGCTCCTATGAGAAGCACTCTCACTAAATTGGTGAGAGATGGGTGGGGGCCCTCACATTTAAATTGGAGGTCTTTGCATTTAAGTTGGTAAGAGTGGATATGAAAGTGAGAGCCCCCATCCATCTCTCACTAACTTAATGAAAGTACCTCTCATATGAATACCTCGCATGTGTACAAAAGTATTAACACATGTTTTTTCTTCGCTTAAAAACTTACTCAAATCTGAGCCCTAGTTGAATCTTATAAATGTCGGCTATCGGTTAACTAGAGTAGATTATGAAATCCAAAAGATGTCAAGTCCTTACCTAGTTTTAGCCAAGTCTACCATGTTGACCAAGTGAGCCCCACTCTGTCATAACTCATAAATGACAGACTCTCTCCTGTCTCACTTTTGACCTAGTTTTTGTTTTTTTCTACCTCGCCAGGTAATTTGAATGAGTTGTGAAATGCATAGCCTGAGGCCCTGAATTGATCACATTTTTATTGCAATAAGATTTTGGATTTTTTTTTCTCAGTTTCCACCGAGCCAAGTCGAGCAGAGCCTGAACTTCTTCTAAGAACGAGGACATGGAGAAACAAGAAAAAAAAAGGAAAAAAATAAAAATAAAAGTGAGCAATGATATATACGCCCAATTAATATGAGCGACGAGTTTAAACACAAGTAAATTAGCGGAAGGGCCTTTACTGTTATGGGAGTCTCTTTTTTGCACCCGACCCGACATGTAACGAGAATTTTTTTTTTTAATAATTTTCTCTAAATTCATCTTTAAATGAGTAAAATAACAAATAACTTACAAAATAAAAGACCATTAAAAGCGGTTTTAATAGACTTTCTCAAAAACTTCCCACAATTCTATTTTGATGTCATAATGACTTTCTAACAATAAAATATCTACAGGTTGTTTTCAACTAGGCCGATAGTTGTCACCGTGAATCCTGTCCCTATCAACAGGTGAATTTAGAGGCTGTTACCATGTTGGCAATTGTTGTCGGGGAATTTGGTCTGTGATCAAACCGAAGCCTTTGATTAAAGATCATAGATAGATAGATAGACTGGCCCTTCATGTGGGGCCCATCAGATCGACCGCGTGGATCAACACAGGTGGGCCCCAGCTGCAAAAAGAAGTGTGGCCTGGACATGGGTCCCACAAGGAATCCCCGGAATTATTGATAGAGATTTGGGCTGACCTGTGATTTGGCTTCCTCCGTCTTGCATGAAGGAAACGCACGGGAGTATGCCTCACGTTTGGATGGTTGAGATAACTCGGCTTTTGCTGCTGCCTTTGTCGTTTGATGGCGAAGAAGCTTCCTCACAAATCAAGAGTTTCAAAAATGTCGGATGTTTCTCTTTGTCAACTTTTTTTTGAATAAATGTTTTTCCAATCTAAGGCCTTGAGAGTTTCTCCAATTCATGAAGGAGTGATTTCAGGACTCGTGCGTCTGGGTTTCTTCCATCCGGATGTTGTGCTTTATTGGTTTTGCTGCATTTGGTCAGAAAAGGTAGTGATTTTAGGGTTTGCTTCACGGGACTTGAGATTAGTGCTCTAGGTTTTGCTGCATTTGCTCAGTAAAGTTTTCTTCTTTGCGGAATGACGGCTTGGTTTCTGCTTGGAAATGAGTAGTATTATTATGAGTTTGCTTTGAAAAAGGAATCTTGTGATCTGGGTTTTGCACGGAAAACAGTGATTTTGGGTTGGCTCGGTTGACTGTCCACACTGATTCGAGATTTTCTCAGACTGGAATTTTGTGATTTGGGTTCTGCTCAGAGAGTTGTTTGGTGATTTGGGTATATCTCTGAAAGGAGATTTTGATTGGGGTTGTTTGAGGAAATTGGTGATTTGGGATCTGCTCAGAAAGGAAAGTGGTGGTCTGGACTTTTGGCAAGATCGGATTTTTAGGTGATTTGGATGTTTCTCCGAGGAGAATTTCGTCACTTAGGCTGACAAGGGAAACCGGAGATTTCGATTTATTGCAGAGACGGCATTTTGGTGAGGTGGGTTTTGCTTAGAAGAGCATTTAGTGATCTGGGGTCTGCTTAGAAGGGTTTTGTTGATTGAGTTTTGCTCAGGGAAAAAGGGTTCTGTGATTTGGGTTTTGCTTTTGAGAAGTTTTTAGTATGGGAATTTTAACAGTAATGTTTGGAGGTATGGGGTTTTGATCGGGATAGTTTGAAGAATCAAAGGCTTGGCAATTGTAGTTTACTTGATTTATGCCTGGGGCTGAACTAGGTGAAGATGGCTGCTGCATCTCCTTCTCCAATTTCTTCCCCTGCTGTAATAGGAGCTTCACCAACTTCGGTTACCGCAGAACCACCTCCATCACTCTCTCCCACACGATCTCAAGATAGTGCAAGTTCTAGTCCACCTACACCTTCAAATTCTTCTTCATCCCCACCTCCTCAATCCCCTCCTTCCACTCCTTCGGCTCCTCCTCCTGTTTCTCCATCCCCCCGACCTCCGTCACCCCCACTTCCAATTCCTACTTCACCGCCACCTTCTTCACCACCTGTACTCTCTCCTCCTCCGCCTTCGCCTTCTGTCCCTTCTCCTCCAGCTTCTCCCCCAGCACCTCCTCTTGGTTCCTCACCCCCACCACCTCCTCTTGGTTCTCCACCGTTAGTTTCAGCCCCACCACCTCCTCGCGGTTCCCCACCGGTAGTTGCGGCCCCACCACCTCCTCTAGTTTCCCCTCCAACATTTTCAAGTCCACCCCATTCGGTTTCAGCTTCGCCGCCTCCTCCCACATTATCTCCGCCTCCATCACCCATTGTTTCGCCACCACCATCATTGCCTCCTCCAGAAGTTCCTCCACCTCATGTCTCTCCTCCTTCCCCTATTGTCAATTCACCCCCACCGCCAGCTAAATCGCCCCCACCACCACCTTTGGCAAAGCCGCCTGAAAGTTCACCTCCCTCACCTAGTATCCCGCCGCCTCCATCAAGTCCTAAGCTAGCACCTCCACCATCCTCTCCTCATCATCCAAATCCAGCTGCACCACCAACAAATTCATCTTCTCTTGTGGCTCCTGCTTCTCTGCCTTCCTCTTCCTCCCCTGAACAAGGGAATTCAAGTTCTCCAGTTCGTCCTACACCGACAAATTCATCCACTTCTAATACAAATGCTAATGGAGGATCGGAAAACTCGACTTCTTCAGGTGGCGGAGGAATCAAGACAGGAAGTGTAATTGGAATTGCTTCGATAGTTGTTTTTGCAATTTTTATTGTATTTGGCATAGTCGTGTGGCGTGTGAGGAAGAAAAATAAAAAGGTGGGTGGATTCAGTGGTGGCTACATTATCCCTGCATCGATTGGTTCTTCTCAGAGTTCAGGTAGTACCTGCACGAAGTTTATTTGTTCCTCTAGCAAGTTATTTATGGATGTTCCTCTGCAATTTCTGAATTTGAAGAAGATGATTGGAACGGCTGGATACCATTACAATTTTATTGTTGTGCATTTATAGCTATACTAAATGAAATAGCAATCTATAGTGGTCACTTCTATGGTTGCATGCTAACTGCAATTTGCAGTTCTTCATTTCAATACACTCTCCACAAGTCCTTTCTCAATTGAACTCACAAAATTTGAAATTTGAGGTATCATATGATTCTTGATCAAGGAAAGGGGAAGGGGATTTATTGTTGCATCCAGAAATGGTACTTGTGGTCTCAGATTTTAGTAATATTATTTATTGAACTGTGGACCTTGTGTCACCTATTGTATCATACCCCAGTTTCCCCAGTCATATGGTCGTTGTCATTTGAATGAAATGGATGGATACTGCTAATTTCTCCAAATAGAAAGGCTTCTCCAATAGAAAAGATATGGATTTCTCTCTCATTTTTTGAGTTTTTTTTTTTTTTTTTTTGTCCTTTTTGGTCTATTTCCTTGTCCATCTATTGCCAATAAACCCTACATTTAAACCTTTTGGGAACTTAGGCAGAGCAACTGAACAATAGAACATAGTTTCTCATAAGATTCTTTAAATCAATATTTGCCCCTAGTGATATTTACTTTCTGCCTTCAGATGCTTATCATTCCAAGCCCACATCTTCAGCTCGGCTTCTAGGAAATGTCTCCAGCAGCAGTGGGTATCCATATTCACCTCCGGACAATGGTGGCTTAGGCAATTCAAGATCATGGTTCACTTATGAAGAACTAGTAGAAGTCACAAATGGATTTTCTGAGCAGAATCTTTTGGGTGAAGGTGGATTTGGCTGTGTGTACAAAGGACGCCTGCCAGATGGAAGAGAAGTGGCTGTAAAACAACTTAATATTGGTGGCTCACAGGGCGAGCGAGAGTTCAGAGCTGAAGTTGAGATTATTAGCCGAATTCATCATCGGCATTTGGTTTCCCTTGTTGGATACTGCATTTCAGAACATCAAAGATTGCTTGTTTATGATTATGTCCCAAACAACACACTTCACTATCATCTTCATGGTAAGAAAGATTTATGGAAGAAAGTGTCTTTGCTTCTCGAGCACTCTTTATTAACCTCTTTCATGTATCTTTATTCTTTACAGATTTCCAATTATTCATTTATTTGCACAATTGAAATTTCTTTTTTTCTTTCTTTTGTTCCAATCTATATAATTTTTGGTGCATCCTCATTCCAAAAGGGTGCTGATGAGGTCAACAATTTGGATCGCTGAATCCTGTGTCTCACTTGTTTGGAAATGTGTTATGTACAATACTTATTAGTAATCTGCACATTTTGATGTGTGAGTACTTGGTCTTTTTTTTCCCGTTCTCCTTTGTTTCATTCAGGAAAAGAGACTCACAAATGTTGTCTTACAAGCATATCTCACATGTACTTTTCAGATAGTTTCCACATTCTTTTTTTGGTGTGGGAACTATGGTTTGGACACTGTAAACATTGTTATGCATTAGGTCCAAATATAGTTTTATGTTTGTCAGTTACCTGACACAATATGCAATTTGTAGGGAAAGGGAGGCCAGTTTTGGATTGGGCGACCCGACTCAAGGTTGCTGCTGGTGCATCTCGTGGAATTGCTTACCTGCATGAAGACTGTAAATCTTTATTGTTTGGATTTTGTTTAGCTCATCTGTACATTTCCTTTTATATCTGTTTCTATCTTATTGCTAACTTTTATTTTCTTTGATGTTTGATTGTTGTTATTATCAGGCCATCCCCGAATCATTCACAGGGATATAAAATCGTCAAACATTCTTCTAGATAATAACTTTGAAGCTCAGGTGCAATGGTGTTTTGAAACTTCCATTCATGAATGATTTGTAATTATTTGGCTTTTATATTCTATAATTAATTAATTTTCTTATGATTTGATCATTTCTCATGTAACAGGTTTCAGATTTTGGGCTTGCAAAGTTGGCTTTGGATTCTTTCACACATGTAACCACTCGTGTAATGGGCACCTTTGGGTAGGAAAACTGGTCTAATCATGAATTCTGCTTTAGCTCGTGCCAAATCTTTATTTGACAATCTAGTTTACAGAGGAGATTTTATCAAAGGATATGCATAGGGATTGGGGATCCTTGGGTCTTAACTCTAAAGTATGTATATGTGTGGCCAATGGTCCTGTGATCGGGACTGTTGGTTTGAATGGCTATTCTGTATTGGTGACACTAAAAAAATCTTATTGAGAAGACAATCTTAACCTTCCAATCCCCAATAAAAAATAGATAGTTTCAAGAGAAAAATGGTCAATATTTGCAACAATTTGGGCCAATACTGGATGTTGAACCAGTGCATAACAGAATAGTGAGGCACACTTCCATCCTTGGAGAGATCTAGGGATAAAAGACCATGGGGGACAGCTTACTCTTTATTGTTAAGAAAGAAAAATAATAAAGAAAAGAAAAAAAGGGCCAGGACTGATAGCTAGAATCTGCCAGTCTGGATGTTGGTTGTGCTCTATTTATTGTAGGACTCATTAGGCAAATGGGCTGGATCACATAACTTCAGACCTATGATGCACCGATACTTAAAAATGGGTGAAGCATTATATTGTATCGCATCCGATACTTCACTTTTTATGTGTAAAATCAATGTCCCTGTCATGTCCATGGTGTGTGCTTGCCGTATCCATGCCGTATCTGAGCATCATAGCTTCAAACCTGTATGTACAATCTCAGGTCCGTAAGAAATTGGATTTGGAATCATGTAGTTTCTCTTTCATAGCAATGGATATTCTCGTAAAGAATTTTAAAAGGGTACAAAACACCATTATGAGATTTTTATAGACATCTGACAGACAATTGATATTCGCTTTCCAGCTATTTGGCACCAGAGTATGCTTCAAGTGGAAAGTTGACTGACAAGTCTGATGTTTACTCGTTTGGAGTTGTGCTTTTGGAGCTTATAACGGGCCGGAAGCCTGTTGATACATCTCAACCATTGGGGGATGAGAGTCTGGTTGAGTGGGTAAGATCTTTTTCACTAAGAATATAGACTTTTGCTGAAGATCATCGCTTACAGTTTGCAGTTTATTTTCTGTGGCGCGCTTGTTAGTTTTTGAATTTATGCCATTACTAATTATTGCTCATTTGGCTTGCTTAATATAGTTCAATGGACTTCTATGTTGTCAATGTCAAGCATGCAAATATTTTGCAATCAATGAAAATCATTCAATGAATTCAGAATTTATAACTGCACATCCGTCTCCATCATTTGGTTGTGTACTTGTGCGAATCCTTTGCATTGTCGCATCCATCTAGTTAAATGTGATCTCATCATTTCTCAGTGATTTCAGTACAACTTACAGCTACAAGATTTGCTGGGTTCACTTTATGTTCCTCGCACTTAATGTATTACTAATAAGAGCAGTTTTGCTTATGGGCCCCCTCGCTATTCCTAAATTATGCAAAAGTTTCTTGCGAGCCATGAATAAAAAAGTGACTATTTTTTTTCCCCATTGTTGTTGATTATCTCTATTGAAGTGTTGATTAAATAGATGACAGAATCAGATGACACTTTCTGTATGTTTCTGTCAGCTTACAGTTGCAAAAGAGCTGAATTCCCACAAACGCCTTTCTTAACTTCTGAAGACAAATGATAACTTTTTGTGATTTCCATCATTTTAGTGGGCCCAACCATGTTTATCAATATCTTTGGATTCACAATATGAATTGTATGATTTGTATTGTATCCGTGGGAAAACATTTATAATCACAATAATCACACTCCTGAATCATTGTGGGTTGAATATAATTCGATTCAGCCCTGTATAGTGCAGTTCGATACGATTCAATTCTTATGCTAGTTGGATTCCTAAAGGGCAGGATGTTGAAGAACTCAATGATTATTTTGGTATTCTAAAAAGGCCACCCAACCAATTGAGTTTAACCCACGACAATCTCCATCCTTGGAGCTGCCTGCATTGATTCCACCATGTTGGTGAGACCCACCCTAATTTGGGCAAGGCCAACCATGTTTCCTCCTTTGGGTGGGTGGTGCTGCCCAGATTTTATCAGTAAGGTACACTAGAATTTCACCACATATGGGTGGTCCTAATCATGATTCCACCATTAGGTGGGTGGTACCCACAATGGTTACATAAATGAGGTGGATGGGAGCAATGGTTTTGGAAAGAGAGCTGCTAATGCCACATACCAAGCTTCTCCTTCCACATCCCGTCTCTTTCTGAAGTCTCTCTCTACACAACCCATTGTCGGCAAAATACCTTTCTCTCTCCCTCCCAAGCTTCTCTTTCCACATCCCTTCTCTCTCTCTCTCTCTCTCTCTCTCTCTCTCTCTCTCTCCGTGTCCCTCTCTCCCTTTGGCGGTGCTATCAGAGGGGACCGTGGTGGCTCAGCTGGGGGGTTAGGGTGGGGGTGGGTGAGTGTAGAAAGAAGTTGGGGAGGGAGAGACTTTGGGTAGATGTCCTTTTAGGTAATTTTACACAGGGATATATTGGTCATGCAAAAAAGGGATGTGGAAGGAGAAGCTTAGTATGTGGCATTAGCAGCTCTCTTTTCGAAATTGACCAAGTACTTTAGAGTCTCTTTAACCAAGTCCCACAAGGAAAAGGCAAATTAATATTTTTCCCTACTTTCGTGATGTGAGAAGATGTTTGGCATAGCAGAAAGAGCGAGAGGGCTATGGAAGAAGATCACCCTCTTTAACCTAAGATTAAAACCCTTGATCTGCAAGGAGAAAACTAGGGAAACTCAGAGAAACTTTGTTTCGTGTGATTTCTCATTAGAAACTTAACAATTACTTGTCGACTCATACTATGACCCTCATAAACAATCTTAGATTCAAACTTTGAAAATAAAACCTATCCTTCCTAAACAATCTCAGACTAAAATACGGCCCAATCTCTAATACTGACACAGGCACCGATGGAAGTAGGTGAAAAGGAGATGGCATATGAGTGTATGACTGGTTGTAGTTCCATTAATGTTTGGATGGCTATATCATTTGTGGATATCTAAAATTAACACTTAAACAATCTTTGCCTCAAAACTTGAAATGAAAACCCTCCTAAACAATCTCAGACCTAAAATTTGAAATTAAAACCCTTCCTTCCTAAACAATCACAGCCTCAAAATTTAAAAATAGAACTTATCCTTTCAGCTTGATTCTAAACTTGTCCTGTATCAGTCCCCTCCACTAGAAAATAACTTGCCCTTGAGATTATCTCTGGATAAACTGGTTCTTCCAGGGTATGGTACTCGAACAAATCAGCAACGCTAAATGCTCTGGTGGTTGTTGCTGATGACAAATGTACTGCATAAGCTGACGAGCACAAAGTCCACTATCAAAAGATCACTTCATACCAAATTCAAGATGTAGGACATGCTATCGCTGCTGCCACTGCATGTGTGCCCACCTCATTTGAGGCATAGATTGCAATATCTGCTGCTGTTGCAGATTGTGTAGCTGTGGGAGTCTGCTTTGGAGGTAAAGCATGTAGCCGTAAATTTTGCCCTTCTAGTTGAGTAGAACATGCATTTGTAGAAATTGCTGAATAACTTGTTGCTGCAAAACATGCACTTGCCTGATATTTGCATTCGCAATAAACGATGTGGCTTTGAACACGTGCAATGAAACTTTCCCAATCTGTAGTGTTGAGTAAGAAGTCATTGGAGAAGCCCCTTGCTGCTGCTTCTGCTGGATTTGATGAGGACTCTGATCCTGTTGGGAGTTCTGTTGTACTATAGGAGTATAGGTGAATCATCCATGACAAAAGACTTAGAGATGCTGATGCTATTAGAAGAGAATATAGTATACTCTCTCTGATAAGACCTTTCCAAATCAACGTTTCTACTCGACCCTGTAGAATCTCACTCTCCTTTGGGCTCATATGATGATGTTGAAGGTTAGGCAAACAATCACCTGGGATGGGATCAATTTGGTGTTGGGTGGTGTCCCCTATGGGTGTCCCTCATAGAAGGTAATCCATCAAGAAGATCATCTAGTATGATCTCCTTAAAATTTTCCAGAGTTATTAGTTTGTCTGGTACCTTTGTACGCTTTTCATCATTACTGGTGTCTTTTAATTTTGATGTGGTGTTGCCAATATTTATGAAGGACTTCTCCACTTTAGAAACTTTGGGTCTGGTCTCCCTTCTCATCCCAAGGGTGATTTTTCTGCCATCTTTTACGAAAAAGTAGACATTATCTTTATATTTGTATATCCTGTTTGTGTTATACTGCCATCGCCTTCCCAGCAACATGTGACAGGTATCCATGTTGACTACATTGCAAACAACCTCATCCTTGTAATAATTTCCAATTGAAAAGGGGATTCTGTGTTCACTATCTTTCGCTTTGTGGTTGCTATTGATCCAATAATCTTGTAAGGTGTAGGGCACTTATCTGTCTTCAACTACAGCTTGTTCCCCATTGTTCTGGAGAACAGAGTTCTCACTGCAACCATTCATAATGATCATAATTCACATCACAGAACCTCTGGTTGACTGTGCATTAGTCTTCAATATGTTATGACAATGTGATAGATCTTCTGCTTGGTTGTACATTATCCTTCTTAAAATGAGAGAGAACCTTCATTTTTCACATTGGAAATTCTGTCGTTCCCATTGAATTACGGAAAACTTCACTCTGATATCAACTGAAACTAAAAAATTTAGGAAGAAGATCACCAACTTCAACCTAAGATCAAAACCCTGAATTTACAAGGAGAAAACTAGGGAAAAAACTTGATTTTGTGTTATATATTATTAGAATCATGACAATGACTTATATAGACTCTTGATATGACTTTCATGAACAATTAAAATTTGAAATTAACACTTATACTTCTTAAACAATCTCAGACTCAAAATTTGAAACTATAACCCTTCCATCCTAAACAATATTAGACTCAAAATTTAAAACAAAACACTTCCAAAAACAATCTTAAACTCAAAACTTGAAAATAGAATTCCGGCTTGATTATGAAATTGTCCTACGACAATGTTGAAGGCTTTTGAGACCCTTTTGCATTGATTTTAGAAGATCAAAACCGTATTTTCTTAAACAATCTCAGTTTGGTGTTTGGGTGGTTGGCCCTAAACAACAGAATCTTAACTATGGATAACTTAAGAAGGAAAGGTTTGGTTCTGGTGAATGTCTGCCCTCTGTGCGTACAGGACGAGGAGTCTGTGGAGCATCTTCTGCTTAAATGCAGCTTCACCAATAGGGTTTGGACTACGGTGCTGGATTGGTTTGGGTGTAGATGGATTTTCCCAACCAAATTCACTTCTGGCACTGTTTTAAGCGTGGATTATTTAATCCTCCTCTGGCGCCTAGAGGTAAAGAAATGTGGAATTTGTCTTTTGTTGCCGTCATATGGACTGTCTGGAAGGGGAGGAACATCAGGTGCTTTGAAGGGGTTGCCTCAAGTGATAATTCAGTGTCTGATAAGACAGCTTTTGAGTGGGCTTTTGGGTGTCTGCAAATCCTCTTTTTCATGGGTTATCGTGAGACCAGATGATGCTAAATTGCAAGGACGTTGCAGTGTCCTTTTAGTTCTTTCCCCCTTGCTATTGCGCTTTCTTTTGGTATTCTTGTTGCTTGTTTCAAGTGTTGTTTCAGCTTTCTGATGGCTTTTTTAATGGATTTTATTTTACCATTCAAAAAAAGAAAATTTGAGAAAAGAGGTACTATAGGTCTTTCAATAGAAAAGGGACTTGGGGGTGACTCAACTCGGCAATTCCCAAGTCCAAGTTGATTTGGCTGGATTTTAAAACCTTGGGGTATATGAGTCTATGAAAAAATGCTTGTATTTTTCAGGCTTTCTCATTCAAGGGATCCTCCCCTAGTTGCAACCTCTGTTTCTCTCTCCCCACTCTTTTAAAAATTTTACTATGGTCTCAACCAAATACCTTCTTTCTTTCAGGCCCGACCATTGCTGACCCGTGCACTTGATAATGGAGAGTTTAAAGGTTTAGTTGATCCAAGGCTTGGCAAGAACTATGTTGAAAATGAAATGTTCCAGATGACTGAGGCAGCTGCAGCATGTGTGCGACATTCAGCTGTGAAGAGACCTCGAATGGTGCAGGTACTACAGCATGCCTATTGGTTTTTGAAAGCTTCTGTACATGTATCTTAAAGTACAGGAAGTCAGTTTTAACTGTTGTACTTTGTGAATGAAAAAGATAAGGAGGAAAATACATTAGGTAATGTTAGGTCCAGAAATTTGCTTTGTCCAATTCAAGTTTTGATAATCTTTTGGTGATCATCATTCATATGATAGCCTCTTGCTGGTGAGAATTGTCCAAAAGTGCCCTACATGGGTGGAACTTAACTGCCTAATTTTGGCATCAACAGATTTGATTCAGTGATCCTACAATCAAGTCGGACCACTCCCTCAGATCCGTTTCAACTTGGACTGGTGCCTTGTCCATGCTGCAAATTTTTTTCTGATTATTAACTTTTTTAATTAAGGTGATTTAAACCGGGCAAAAAGTCTGCTATGTTGGACACTTTTAAGTTTTAACCAATTTCATTATTCTCTATTTATATATTTTTTAAGTATGGCAATGGCAGACTTGATTGAGCCATCAGTTGAACTGTTTTGGATGACCATCAGGTCAAAATTTTCAACCTCCCAGTTGGTTTTTATGACACTGATTTGAAGTTTGCAAAGCTTGTATTTGTCCATTTGCAATCTACTGGCTGGACTGCTAAGACCATCTCATAAAGAATACAAGTGCTCGGTTGATCCCATGATGATCTGACCCATGATTGACTGTATTATCAAATGCAAGCCCATCTATTCAGATTTCAGAGACAGATAATTTCTGCTGGAGTTATTAAATCTGAAAGTAGATATCATTCCAAGACCAATGCCAATATTAGGTGTTAGGTTTGATTTGGCAGGCTGGGTTCACAAAAGGTGGGCCCACATGCAGATATCAATTGGCAAATTGCTAACATGTCTACTTCTATGTTCACAGATTGTGAGAGCATTTGAATTTGTGGGTAAGTCAGATTTAAGCAATGGCATGAAAGTGGGACAGAGTAACCTCTTTTATTCAGCACAGCAATCTGCTGAAATCAGACTGTTTCAGAGGATGGCGTTTGGCAGTCAAGACTACAGTACTGATTTCAGTGAAACTAGTTGGAGAGATGAGAGGGAGTTGTAACTTGGTTCTGTAATCCTCTTTAGTCTATACTTTTTTTTTTTTTTTTGTTGTGTAGGTTTTTCCCCTTGATTGTGGGGATGCTTTTGCATGAATTCTTGGCTTAACGTTCTTTTAGAGCTGTCAATAAAACTTGCATTTAATCTTTCTGGTTGTCAAAATGCTTTAGTTATATTCATCTCTGTGCCAATGTATTTGAATTTTTTGATAGTGTGGGCTGTTAGTGTGCTACTTATACTGTCATGCATTTGAATTGTCAATGGAGTCAGAAACTGCATTAGATGCGATGCTGTCCAAACTAATCCACTCTAAATTAATATTGGTGATGAAAGGCTGTTAATTATTTGTTAATCAATTGGGAGGCAGGAACCTGTGGCCTAAAGTTCTGCATTGTCGATTCATGTTGCAATGAATAACCATCTATTCTAAAATATCCAACATAAAATGTAGTGTACATCCAATCAAACTTTTAAATGTGTTGGAGTCCTTTGACTGCAATCTGATTTTAGTAACTTTATCTGTAACCTAAACATGATGGTTTTGGAGACCTACTATTGTAATGGATCTTTCTGTTTGCCTTCAGCCAATGCTTAAACCAACTCTCAACCTCAACAATGGCTGGCTTTCGTTTGCCTGCATTTCCTCTCCAGAACGATGGTTAACCTATCATTTGGGTGGAAATCTCTCTCTCTCTCTCTCTCTCTCTCTCTCTCTCTCTCTCTCTCTCTCTCTCTCTCTCTCTCTCTCTCTCTCTCATATCCCATATTTTAAGTTCTGGTGGGTTAATTCATGCCCAGTTCCCATTTTAAAGTTTGAGTTGTGATCATCATCATCATCATCATCATCAAAGCCTATATCAATTGGGTAAAATGCTTGTATTTGTAGTCAGGAAATGATAGAACCGTGGTCTTGCATGTGAACTTGCAAGTCATCACTCGTAATAAAAGAAGTAAGGAAAATGAGAAGAAAAAGAAAATCCTTATGTCTAGTTGAGTCTGGGCAATTTTGCTCGTTGGAGATTTGATCAATATGTGCATATTCTCAGTTCTGATGAAAATGTACTCTAAAAAAAATGTGAAGCAGGTGTTTTCTATGGGCTTCACAAAGAAAGAATTTTTTGACACAGTTGACATTTTTAAGTACAGGTGACCTGCAGTTATGTGTTCAGTTAACCTGAGTATCCTGGAAGTGACCGATGCTTTGTTTAATTTTGCTAAATTTTGCGGGTAAACAGAGTGCAAGGAAACCGAGTTTCGAGGATCCAAACAGGGGTTAGATGGGAAAATAGATGCCTATCTTGCAAGTATTGACTCATTCATACCACTAAGCTGATGGGTTTTCCCTAGAACTTACTGCAGCATTGTGGTGTTGTTACTCAGGTTGAACTGGGTTTCCCTAGTCCAGCAATTGTCAGATGGAAGAGTTGGGATATGCTTTTAGCATTTGCAAGCCTTTCCTGCTCGAATTTAGAAAATGCATACCAAGGCGTTGTTTGGATCCTTGGAATTCATTTCATTCACCTTGTACTCAAGTTACCCGTACATGGAAATCTGACCACATGTGATTTTTTGTTGCAAAGAACAAAGTATATCTGTAGACATTGTGTAACTGTAACCAGACCATCCAAGCACAATATCTATAGGCTTACATGTAACTAGAGCTACTTGCGCTTGAGGTTTGTAAATGCAAACCAGCCCCAAGGGCCAGGTTCGGATTAGCTCAACCCAAGACCAACTGAAACTTCCCGTGGGTCCGAGTGAAACAAAATCAAAACATAGCTGACCTGGGTTGGAGACTCCAAACCGAATTGTAATTTTCCTACCCAACTGCAATTCATGTTGAATTGGGTCAGTTTGGATGCCCCAAGTTCTTGGGTTGGTAAGTTTCTTGCCCAAGTGCAATTCAGGTTCTTTTTTTTTATTTTTTATTTTTGGTAGAAGCAATTCATGTTGAATTGGGTCAGTTTGTAAGTTTGGATACCTAAATTTCTTAGTTTTTCTTTTTGAAGTGTATAAAATTTAGATTGTATACAAATATAGTATCAGCACATACCATCCATTATAAATTATCTATTCACGTGTTCGTATACAACCCACGCATATCAAACAGCTGCGGTAAATTCCCACTACATGCAAAACTACGAAAAATCCGACAGAGAGAATCCCCTAGGGAGAATCACCTCTTTTTTCTATTTAGTGATTCTTCTTTTCGCTTGAGTTTAAATGGAGAAAACTATTTTTGAATTACCGTACAAGGGACTTGTATAGACTTATAGTTTACTAAATTTTTTTACTCCTCCCTACTTAAAGTCTACATCCTAAATGGAGTTTCTTTTTATGGTCAAACACATTTATGTTTTGACAATTCCTCAAACAGGGATGCAGACATATTCCAATTGGTCCTTAGAAGACTTTATGTACCTCCCAATAATACCATGCCAGCATAGAAGACTTAGTCCCATTGGTCTTTTAGTCTTACTTTTCCACTATTATACCCAAAGACCAAGGCCCTCCCTCTCAAATGTTTAAAAAAAAAGGATGATTCTCCAATGATCTCAACCATCCATCTCATCTTAAAATAATCACCGTCACCTTGATCAACGCGCTTTCTGTTTTCCCATAAAGAAATAAGCCACCCCACATCTCTAACTACCACCTTACCATTCCAAACCAACCTACACCTCTCTCTCTCTCTCTCTTCCTCTCTGTGTGCTTTCTCTCTCAATTCCAATTCCAATCTCCCCCCCTCATTGCAGCAGCAATGGGTCCGCTGCAAGCAGAGCAGATCCAACAGCTCAAAGACATATTTTCACGCTTTGACATGGACTCTGATGGCAGCCTCACCCACCTTGAGCTTGCTGCTCTCTTGCGCTCCCTGGGCTTCCAGCCCACTGGTGACCAGATACATCGGTTGCTTGACAACATGGACGCCAACGGCAATGGCTCGGTTGAATTCGATGAGCTAGTCGACGCCATCCTGCCCTCCATGGCCCCCCAGAAGCTCGTGGACCAGGACCAGCTCATGGAGGTTTTTCGGTCTTTCGATCGCGATGGCAATGGGTTCATAACTGCTGCCGAGCTAGCCCAGTCCATGGCCAAGATGGGCCATCCGCTCACCTTCCAGGAGCTCACTGAGATGTTCCGAGAGGCAGATACGGACGGCGACGGCATGATCAGCTTCTCGGAGTTCACGTCGGTGATGGCCAATTCAGCGTCGGATTTTCTTGGGCTTACCGTGTCATAATGGATTGGGCCTGAGGCCCGTTTGGGAGTGCATGAAGATGTTGTGGTTGTGTGCAACAATTGTTCCTTCACTCAATCAATGAATGAATATTTTAAGTTGTTGGGGGATCATAATTGTGTTGCAATCTTAACATTGACATCCATCATTAGTATATCATGATTTAGATCCAGCATGGTTTTTCATGGAATTTTATTTCTATAAGGATTCCATTTCTGCAGGAAATGAAAAATTAAAGGTTTCATTTTCTGCAGTTTCAATTTCTATTGTTTGGTGCCTTTGAAATATTTTCTAGGATGAAATGTGTTTCTGCCTCTTCTTTACCTCGTATTGCAGAAAATGATTCTTTACCTGCAGATCTGGATCTGCTTTCTGCAAGAATTGCAGAAAATGCTTTCACCTTTCAGAAAATGAAAATTGTGGAAACTGTTAATAGGGAAAAATAGAAAAACGTTCTCCCCAGAAAACCATTTTCATTTTCCACAGAAAATGCTCTGCACAAGCATAGCCTTATTGCTTAATCTTTTAATCAAATCTTAATGCAGTCATCTCTCTCCCTCTCTCATTGGTGGACTTGTTCCTGTATCTCTTATGTAGAATCTTGTTAGGATTTACTATCCATCTCAAATGAAATGGGAAAACAGGATAGTGGATGCCCTCTCAATTCTCTATTTGGAGTTTCTCTTTCCCTTGAATATTTCAGTGGAGTTCATGCATTATTCATAATGAAAATAGTTTCTGAAGAGGCAAAACAAAAGATTTCTAAATAAAATTAAGAATGTTTTGTGATATTTTCAGAAGATCTGAGACTATCACTGTCCCGGGGATATATTATGCCTGAAACTCTCCCCAACAGAACAATCTCTATTTATTTATCTGAAAACAAAGGTTGAGAAAAATGCAACAATGTTTCATATCCAATATATAAGCCAGTTGAAGATATGAAACATTACCCGTGTCTTCTTCCAAATGTATTCAACAATGAGGCAATGCTTATCAACCATTTTGTGATGCCAAATATACCCAACGCACCAATGACAAGTGCAATCACTATACGCAAATACTGAAGTTTTCTATCATGTAACCATAAAATACCATTAAAAATTGAACAATGGAAAATACATAGACACTCCCTTTTATAGGAAACGTGCCAATTGAGCACCCAAGAAACAGAGAAAAAAAATAGAAGATAAAAAAAATCATACTAGCTGAAGAATTGCAGATGATACAATCCATTACAAGGCCCATGAAATAGAAGAATTTGTTACCAAAACTAAAGTCCATTTTCTCTGTTGTGATCAAACGAGACCTTGAAAAATGAAGGGATCCATTAAATTCCATGCTTCTTCATTCATGGGATCGTGACATCTTAATGCCTCTAGAATTCATAGGATGTAGAGTTTTCCTTTCAATTTTCATGAGGTGATTGTTTTATTAAGTTAGAAAGAAGCCTTAATAGTCCTACTAATCCATGTAGAACTAGCAGCTTATTTGTGGTATGATTAGTACAAAAGTGCGGTTAGTTATACTCCATACAATTCATTCATTTCAGCAATGTATTTAGGCAGGATCAGCAATGCACTCAGACAAAAATTGAAGATCTTGCAAATCACCAATATTATTTTGACTCTGCAAAATTGAAAATAAATTTTGCATGCAAATATAATTCTTTTGGTGCAGCAATATGATAATTTCTGCTTACTCATGAGAAATGTTCAATGACACTTGTAATCATTCATTACAAGAGTGTTTATTAGAATGGAGAACAAAAATACTGGGGCAAATACTACAAGAAGTTGATAGAGAATCTGGAAATCGACGTCTTCTCCATTCCTTGTGAAGGAATCTTCCTATACATGTATTGATTAATCTTCTTTCAGAGGCCACTCAGAGGTGCCCTGTCATACGATAGCATCTGGGTAAAACTTGACAACGATTTTTTTTTCTTGTAATCTGAAGAAGCCTCTTTAATGGTTCTTCATCGCAGTGCATTTATTGCTCATATTCTTTTAAGATATCACTGTTGGAGGGTGGAGGGTATCAATCTTGATCCACTTCATGGAATGGGAGTGGTACAGTCTTGACAGCTCTGAACTTGCCAGCATTATTGAGATGCTCATTCTCCAACCTGGACCATTGATAAGTAGTTCATTGAGAAAAAAAAGGAAGACCAAGTGTATTTAATAAGCTGGGTATATATAACAGCTTGCGGTATTACTTTAGACTAGTGGTTGAACCATACCACACCTTGGGCCCCACCATAGATGGAACATTCAAAAAAGTCAAGACTGACAGGATGGTCCTATTTGTGTGCTCAGCATCAAACAAATGGATGAATTGAAAAGGAAATGGCTGATGCGACCAAATTTCTTTAGAAAAACAGTGTTTATGATCATTTGATTAGTGCACCTTTTGCCCATGCACCATCTACTATGCGGCCCGCTGTCACATTCCAGGATAGATGGACTAGCAAGCCATTTGGTAACTTGTCATAATATGGTGTGATTCTCTACAACAATGCCCATGTAGAATATTGATGACAGGAGTGATTTTAGACATTTATGTGGACCATTTTGGCAGTGTGCAGAGTAATAGTTCATGGATTCTCATTCATAGTACACACTCTGGAGCATTTCATGGGAAGGCCCCAGTAGGCCTTGTCATTGACCAACATCACGAGACCCAGACCAACTGAACTTTTCTGCTTAATTAGTTGCATTATCTCATTGCTTGCGTCAATAGATGTCATCTTGGTCATGTACAAGTATTTTGAGGGGAAGATACAAGGTTATGTACAACTTGGATAATTGATGTTAAGAAATGATTATACCTATAGAAATTCCACTGTCCACGCCGAATCACTTCAAGGGCTGCTAAAAAGAATCCTGTTACTCTGTAATCCACACTCCCAAAGTTGGAGTGCAGAACAGTTTGTAACCAAGCCAGCCTAAGAATAAGGTTCAAACCCTGTTAAGGCAGCACCAGAAGTTAGCTTCAACAGCCACATGAGAGATGGTTCTAGTGTCAATAAAAATATCCACAAATCCCGATCATCTTGTGACAAGAAAAATAAAATCAATAAAAAGGCCTGACAATTATAATCATTACAATTTGAGGAATGATCTCAGCATTTAGCAAAGAAACTATTTTATTGGTATATGGTGGTAACAATAACTTTCGGGTCCTGATCTAGCAATGATCAGGTATTCTCCCCTGGTATCTCATAAATTTATAACTCGTGAACATAGCCTGATCATGATCACTCAGTTGTGCTGACGGTTCTCTTCAGTGTATTTGCTAAACACATGATCATTCCTCTATACTATCTAAATAGGTTTCATGTTATATCAATTAACTGGCTTTGGCAAGGTGAAGTATACCATAGAGAAGAAGTAAATGATCTTTCGACGAAGCATCAATTCATTCCTCAACCATGGGTTTTTTGAGTTAGACTGGAGCAAGCCCCAGTCCTTCACAAAGTCCCAGTACAATTGGTACACAGTTGCAGTGCTTGACAAAACAACGACAAGAGACAGCCATCCTACACTCTTCTCCTTCTCATATGCTACTTTGGCTCCGGCAGCTAACATGGCAGAGACATACTTCCCTAAGTTAACAAGGTGGCTCATCTGTCCTTCATCAAACCACCTCCTCGCACACTGCACACGACAAGAAGGGAAGCATAAGCATATTTTATTATTGCAATGGGGCTAGCATGCACTACCCAAATTATTCTATTGGAATTTAAAAAGGAACAAGAAGAAAGAAAAGATCATCTCTTTCAACTGGAACATTTTCCTACCATAATTTCAAACCAGAAATGTTTTCCATTTGTAGTCGATTTTTGAATGAGAAAAAATGAAACAGTAGAATACTTGGTCTTAATGCAATAGGGAATTTTAGTGGGTTAAGACCTTATGGTAGAGCTATCTGAAAGAAATGTTGTGTGGATATTCTTTTGTAATTTATAAACAAAAGTTGTCGTCTAACACAAAAGCTGCTATGATAAATGGTTACTGTTGATAACTGATAAGTGTCCAGGAGCTTCAATTAAAGCTCTCCTTTTCTTTTCGTTCATTTTTTTTAATAATGAAAAGAGCTTCAATCAAAGATCATTGTAATAAACCTGCATCGCCCTCCAGTAATATGGTAGGAAGGAAACAGCATAAGCCAAATCCCTGTAATGCTTGGTCCTCATGCAAAATCCATAATCTTGGGTTTTGTAGCTTCCAGTTATGTAGTAGCATGCGACGTATTCTAGGCTCCTGAGCATTGGCACCTGTTCCATTGTTAAAAGCATTTTTAGATGACTGATTACACAACCTGATGGAAAATAACTGAGACATGGGGCTTGTAATGAATCTGATCATCTTGTCCTTAAATGGAAACTGATTTTTGAAGTTATTAAAATTTAGGTAGATAGATAAAGTCATTTAATCATATTTATGCAATCTTAACTAAGGGAGAAACGGAATCTTATTATATACGCAACCCACCCCCACGAAAAAGAAAAGGAAAAAAAGACAGAAAAAGAAGTGTTATTGAAGACCTAACCTGACTACAAAGTTGATCAGCCATGAAGAAGTCAACCATTACCACCTGCACATGTTAAAAAATAGGGAGTTTGATTGTAGGCTTGGTAATTCTCATTAGTGATTTTGTCAGGTAGTTATGACACAAATTCATTCCTAATCAAACCGAAATACATTTATTGCTAACCCATGCATCTCCATAGCTCTTACAAACAATGGTTGTTCATTGTACGATCAGGAATAAAATGGTGGCAGATGCTTAACCACCTATTTTCTGGTATGCAAACTATTAACCAAATCATTGTCCAGTTTGTAACAGTGTCATACCTTGTAAAGAGGTGACAAGATGATATTCCTAATGACCTGGAGGAAATGATAGCGGCTCGACCGGTAGAGAATATTGAAAGGACACAAGAGCAACAATAGAAAGAACTGCATGGAAAAGAAATATAATAGCATTTCAGTTACACCTCTTTCTAGGAGCGGAAATATATAGTTTAAAATTAACAAGATGGTTGAGAAAATGTTATAAAAGAAAATCCTGTTTAATCCAATGTACACAACTATTTTCATTATGCATACACCTCAAAAGGAAAACTAATGCAGGACTGAAGATTACCGATAGTAAAAGGCCTGGGATTGCATGGACTTCAGTTGACGAATGCCCCTTTGCAACGAGGGACAAGTGAACAAACATGACACCTACCACCATAGTCATGGATGTGGTGCATATCAAGAAAACATCTCGATATTTAAGCTCTTTCGTGGGGGCAAATTCAAATATAAAGCTATAGTTTATGCGAGCTTTTCGCCACATGAATATGTTGCATCCATACAGAAACAAATGGAGGAACAAGAGGCTAAACATGCTGCAAAAGAGAAGATGGAATTGGTTGTTAAGGACCATTAATTACTAGTAGCATGTTGAAATGAAATTGATCGATCTACTGCGATCACCCATGACAAAAGTGTTAGAAATTGTTTGATGGCTTAAGATCAAAGTAATACAATGATGATTGTTGAAATAGATTGAATGATTGATCGAAACACACTTGATGATCATTCATGTAAGTGATTGTACAAGATGCTCTTTGAATAATGAGAGAAAAGACCCAAGTAAATGATAGGCAAGGAGTTACTCGCCTCAAAACAGGATATACAGTTTCCATGTAGAGAGAGCCTGACCGCCTAGTGTACATTCCAGCAAGATGTGCCATGATAACATAACCCACGAACAAAGCAATGAAACATCCACTGAACAGACCTGAAGAACAAAAATCCAAAGAAATCTATGAGTATGATCTTTCACGAAGAACATCCAATCACGCAAATCAGAGTGGTGAAATGTGGGTCCCACAATGTAAGCTGAAGTGTGTGGCCCACCCTGTCTGATCGAGTTAAAGAATCAGTGATGACCGCATAGAAAGGGTATATACAACAGATTGTTTCCCTCTTCAGTATTAATAAATTTCTAATTAAGATTCATTGATTGCTTGGGCAAAATATAGTCGATCACAGTCACAAATGCTCACTTAAATGGTGCTATAAGAGAAAGGCTCATCAACTAAGGGATAATTGAGAGTAGAGGGTTAGCCCAGTAGTTGGGTGTCCCGTTCTCACCCAGCTGCCCAGCATTTGATTAGTGCATATGCATGCGGTCCTCTCCCCTGCATGTGCCGGGGTTCACTCTTACATGCATCAAATCTCTCGGGAGTCTACAAAGAAGAGGCTATTCTCAATTCTCAAGGAAGTCATGGATTAGTCCCCCACAAAATGAGTCATAACTCATAAATAAAGACTATCAAAGAATGCTATGAGAATAAATAAAGCCTATCAGGGGATCCATCATTAATTCATTAATGCGTGCCACTAATTAGATGTGGCCCACAATTACACATATGTGAAACAAACCTCTGTGGGGGTCTATTTTTGTAAAGGTTGGGTTCAGGTCCATGGGCAAAGACCCATGGACCCCAGAGCTTTTTTTTTTCCATAAATGGGCACATCAAATGTTTCCGGGCACACCAAAACCAAAGGCAAAATCCAATGGTTGGAATTGTCCATTCACAGTGCTATTCGGGTTGCACCTTATCTACAGTGGATCCCAAAACTTGAACGGTTTAGTACTTAGATTGACATAAATGAGTTTTTGGATGGAAAGGTAAATTACCAATGAAGAAGGTGACAGCATGGGATTCTTTACGTTGGGAGGGCCTGAGGTATTTCATGGCCTTTCTCTTGTCATTCCCTGCAAAGTGTCTTACAAACAACTCCTCAACTTCATCCATTAACTTCACCGCCTTATCTGAGCTGTTGAAATAGGAGCTCTCCACCACTTTGAGATAAATGGGCAGAGCTTGTTTCTCAGTAACCTGAACAAAGACAATTAAATAAACGTTCAATTTCTTCACAGATACAAACCTATCAGGTAGGACTCTAATGGGTTGGGTTCAGATCTAGCTCTCCCTAGACACAACCTCTACAGCGTTCACTGGAGAAGTTCTCTACTGTTTTCTTTTGATAAATAAACACAAGGCATGTTTGTGGGGGCCTGGCCCAACAGATGCAAGGACTCACATGGTGTTCTAACAGTTCAATGTAAAGCATGAAATGAATTGTTGTAGATAAACAAGGGTTTCAATTTGAACCGTCCATTTGATACCCTTTGCTAAATTTCTTATCATTTGTACAAAAATTGATATTTAATAGATAGTAAATTCCCTTTACCTGTGGAGTCAATGGGTGCATGCCACAAACATGGCACATCTCCTCAATACTTAGATGATAGATTATGAGGTTTTATAGGCTTTAATGTGCTGATAAAGGGAAAAGTTTGGTTTCTATGAATCAATAGGATTAAGTGAAGAAGTAGGAGCTTGTAGGTCAGCCCTGTTGAGCCAATAAAACAAAAAGGCTAAGATGATGGTGGTGATGATGTTGAAGTTTATAATGTTTTGATGTTTTTAGAGGGAGACTAGTTGGTCCCATGTATAGACCCAGCCTATGGACAGGTCCAAACGACAAAGGAAAAGGAAAAGAGGAAAAATATCACTCACCTTGTCGAATTTCTTCAGTATCTTTACAAAAGCAAGCATGTTCAAGTTCCTACAACATCATAGTAGGAAGACTTGTAAGAGAGTGTAGAATTGAGGATGACATGGCTCACACCATGGACGTACAATACACTGAAACTTGGTATATGTTGTGGTTATATGGTGCCCAGGACCATTGATGTGGAAAATCCAATCACTGAGCCACCTCTATGGTCTTTTTCTTCACTTCATCATTCATTGGAACAACTGACCAATGTGGTTTTCAGGTGATGACCCATTTTTGAAATTATGGTCAGTGCAGAACACTTTCAAATTCAATTGATAGGAATGTGGTACCATTTAGGCAAGCAATAGAAATATTACCTATATGTTTTTAGATAACCCAATCCTTTGTAGAGCTCAATGAAAGCTCCTTTGATCATCTTCTCTGCACGCTGCAGCTTAGCTTTGTTGATGTGGAGCTTACCACCTTCGGGTCCGCATTTCTTTGACTGGTTAACCAAATCCTCCCAAACCAAGTAAGTGATCGCCGAGATGGTTCGAGTAGGCGTCGTTAGGGGGATGTTCATTCTCAGATTTTTTCCTTGCCAGTTGAAGATTCTTCCTGATAGAGTCCTCATCTTCCTTTCATCCCCCTTCGATTTAATCACCTCCCCAGTGTCATCGGATCTAGGAGATTCTGTGCATTCCACCTCATTTCTTTCAAATTCGCACAGGGAACTCTCTTCTTGCGGCTGCTCTTGTTCTGTATTATCCTTTATGGACTCCTCCTCCTCCTCTGTAACCAAGTGTATGAATTTTTATGTTTTCATTAGCAAATAGATGCAGCAACTAACATAACGTCCTAATGTGGTGTGTATACACATAAATTTGGTGTTTTAATTTGGCCACTTGAAAACAATGGTTATGAGTGGGACCAGCTCCTGCACCTGCTTGTGTAGGCCCTACTCGTCACATTCTCGCTCAGACCAAGCATTTGTGGCGTATGCACTACACACGCCCCTTCTTTTGTAAAGCATAATTTTTGGCATAAAAGTTTGAATGGGCCTAAATAGAGCCCATGTCACCTCCATATTTGGAATGTTTAATCGACCAATGGGGCCAAAATAATACTCAATAGGACCCAGAACTCTAATTGAGATGGACCCACGTCCTACCTCCGACCCTTGTAGGACTCCGAACTTATTGCATATTTGGTGCACGTTTGTTTGGAGGAATTTTTGATGAAAATTTCAACCACAGTATCAGTTGCTACCTGGAGCATTTGTATTTCTGATTTGACTGATGAGATTTGAAATATCCAGCCTTTTGAATAGTCTCTTTTGTCCTTTAGATTTTTCAAATTTCCAAAAGTTGTCAATTTTGCTAGAAACAATATTTGGAGAAAATGTATAACCCCAACAGTAATTTTCAATATTCCTGCAAACAAACAGGCCCTTTGACTATATAAAGGGTTTATGTGGCTAAAACCACACTCAATAGGGATTGGAACTTTAATCAAAATGGACCCACATCCTGCTTCCAACCCTTTAAAAGGGCACTGGCCTTATTGGGACCTACCCTTTTTTGGGTGGACTCGGGCCTCCCACAACTTTCATTTGGCGGGCTCCGATGCCAAAAGGATTTTTAAAGTAGTACACACATTAGCATTTGTGCTTCACTGACGTGGTCCACATTTTATCTTCTCCTTTTAAAAGGGCAACAAACAAGCCTGCCAGTCCCTGTAGTCTGCCAGCCCTCTTGGCCCGCCCACATGGAAACCCGCCCATGGCAGGGGACCCACACTCGAACTAGTCGGCTCTGATACCATCTATATGGCCCCACCCTACACGCATACATGATATTGTCCGCTTTGGCCCACGGGCCTCACGGTTTTGTTTCTGATGGGCCAGAACCCATCAAAAGGCCTTATACAAGGTAAGGGTATAGGCTCTACATATAAACCCATTCACTTTCCTCTCTATAGTCGATGTGGGACTCCGGGGCGTCACACAATTCATCAAAGGAGAGGAGATGCTGATTTGATCAATCAAAACCAAGTTAATATACATATGAACATTCGATCTCTAAATCTCCTTGCCTTAAATTAGCAGTAAAAGGAACAAAATGAGAAGAAAAAAGAAATTGATTTAGCATCATACCACATAAAATGGTATGAGAGATGGAGACATCTTCCTTCAATTCCTGAGAGGATGACTGTGCCCGCTGTTGCTTGAGTGTGGCCTTGAGCTCAATGAGGATCTCCATCTGCTTCTTAAGCGACTCCCCTCTCTCCAGAAACTCATTCTCTTTTGCCTTGTAAAACTGGTTAACTTTGTTCAATTGATGGTCCAAACAAGCAAAGAACTCCTTAGCTGCCTCTGTGTCTGCAAACTGTTCAAGCAATTCGGTCTCATACATGTC
This sequence comes from Persea americana, assembly GCA_029852735.1. Taxonomy (NCBI): domain Eukaryota; kingdom Viridiplantae; phylum Streptophyta; class Magnoliopsida; order Laurales; family Lauraceae; genus Persea; species Persea americana. The sequence continues at coordinate 72,359,150 of CM056815.1, forward strand.
CCCCTTACTCGCCGAAGATGCCAGCTTCTTATGAACCTTAACAATATTAACAAAAAACAATTCAAAACAACTGATGAGGAATATAGTAACAATAGAACAAGAAATTAATATATAGCACACATGGGTATTAGCCGAATTGCCAGAGCACCAAGAATGGTAAAGAACAATGGGGTTATATCCCATTCTTCTGAAAAAACAAGTTAATGTACAGAGATGGAGAGAGAGGATGAGCATTCTAAGAAGACAAAAAAACAGTAAGTAAACCAACCATGAGAGAAGCATAACAAGAAATATTATGCACTAACACAAACATTGTCTATGATTATGATTTATGAATGAAATTCATGAACAGGAGAGAGAGAGAGAGAGAGAGATTGGTGCCTGAATGACTCCATGGTCAGTGTGTTCATGGCCCCATACAGAGAATTTCCTGAAGGGTGCCAAGATTGTGGTAGATAAGGAAGGTTTTTCTTTCTTAGTGGGAGTGTTCTGAGGATTAAGGTGATTGACTTTCTTGAGGTCCTTCTTCAGTTGCCAATAATCAACAAAAGCCTCTTTCCATTCAGGAACGAGTTGCCCCTCGAATTGCTTTGAGAACTTCACCATCTCTGTGTGTATAACACACACACACACACACTAGTATGTGATATAGAGCTAGAGAGGGAATGGTGGTTTGTGATATGTGAGCACTTCCATGGAACCCCATGAATTGTATTTATCGTGGTTAAAGGAAAGCTATTGATGGAAGTGCTTGCAAGTCGTACAGATGCTTGATGGCACATACTAAAATATCCCTTGGGTAACACACATGTACAGATTATCCTATGCCTCTTTCCACTTGATGGAATCACCTGATTCCCGGAATAATGCACGGATAGATGGTCGCCCGGTAAGCTTTCTGGCCGTCCAATTATGACCCACATTGGAAGTTAAAGGTGCAATTCCTTTGTTGGGGTGCATGGCCCACCTTAAGATGATTGAGAAAGTACCCATGAGTCTCTCCTGGACACACCTGATTTCAAGAGTACTACTATGGTCATTTTCTAAGAGACCGTAGTTTAAAATGGCTACCCTACAACCACTTGTTATCTGGGATTTGGAAAGCACTAGATCTATTTCATGAATAAGTTGGCCTAGCACTCCAGCATAACAAAGGAAGCCAGGCGTGGCAAAACCAGACCCACAGCTTATATGAGGGAACGCTCTTTGGGTTGGATTTAAGTCTCCCAGTGAATAGGACCCAAAACAAGTAGAATTACTCCATACCCCCAACAATCTTAAAGTTGCAATAGTGAGCACTTTTCGCTTTGGCATAAAATCACCCTCCGTGGCCATTTGTCATTAAGAGTGGCAAATGTGAACCAAGCAGCAAACTCAATCCGTGCAAGCGCTCCCACATTCAACCTTTAGTTTATATTGGTCTGGTGTGGGTTAGAGAATCTCAACCCACATTTATATGGGTCAGGTCAGATTTTACTAGTCTAATACATGATTTGGGCCTTAACCCATAGACCCCATCCCAACCTTAAAAAACTCCTAAGCATATAACCAACCCTATTTTGAGGGTCAAATCTGCTGGTAGCTCAATGGTGAGCACCTCCCACCCCACAGAATCATCTAGCGGTTGATCTCTAGTCGTAACACTGATGGTATTATGCAACTTGGGCAAAAAGTGTGAGTATTCACCATGGAAAAAAAAAAAAAAAACCCTACTTTGGAGGTGTTTTAATTTGGTCATTTGGACAGAGGTTCTTGGCAATGTTAGGAGGAAGGGGATAAGGAGTGGGGTACGGGTAACTTGAGATGAAATCATTTCATCATTTTTGAAGAAGATGGCTATTAAGAAGCACCAAGTATAAGAGGAGAAATGTTCACCCACAAGCAGACTGCATGTAGTTTATATGACGTCCATCTCGTGGGACTCAATTTGATTCAAGTTAAGAAATGGAAGGAGGGCAGATTCAAAGCTCACTTCATGCATAGTGGAGATCCAAAAAACTAGTCCCACCAAATTATCCTAGTCCTTAATTTAAAAACTTATAAGTTTAATGACATATTAACCATAGATTTTCTTGGATACAATCCAACGATGAGCGAAGGCGCAATGAATGTAAAATTTAGCTACTAATGAAAGGTGGGCCCCTACAGGGCTGGACTGTGTTTGCACTTGCTCATAGGTGAACATTTCGATTTGAGCACATAAGGTCTGGTTTAAAGGGACATATCCTCTAGTCTCTAGATTAGAAAAGGACCAAATTGGGCGTAAGCACAAATAGTCTGCTAAATTTCAATCAATTGATTTTAGCAAGCAGACACACACGTATCAGGAGCACTAGAAAACGCCCTAGTGTTTTCAGAAGCAAAAAATGCGCTCTCCAAATAACGAATGGGAAGAAGAGAGAAGTTAATGAGGAAGTGTTTATGAAGTGGCATGAGTTGGCATTCCTATCTCTTCCTAGAAACCTATCATTAACGATCTTGGAGAGCCGCCATTTACCTCACTGGTAAGTGGCGGAGTTCTCACCTGGCTGCACAACAGGGCTGGAAATTTATGTACACCACCTTTTTTTCATTTGTGTGGGCTTTATTCCCTCTTGTGTGCGCTTCTTTCCCACTTGTGTGTGCTTGTCCTACCCCACTTGGCTAGGTTACTAGGAAAAAAGGATCTTGAAAAGGGGCCTTTTGCCCCAATTATTTTGAGATTCTTAAGGCTTATAGGGGGGGGGATGATTCTCAAAAACTCCCCATTTCAAAAGGGGCGTTTTCACCCCTTTTGATTTGTCCAATGAGATAATGCCACTTCACATTATTTATGCCAACTCATATTTATTTGCTCACATTTATTATAGGATTGTGTAGGAGATTAAATAGGAGATGTGAAAGGCAAAAAATAGAAGATTTGAATTTGAGAGAGACTCTTTTGAAGTGCTCACGTGGATATAGTATGTCATTCAGTTGCCTTTGTTGCCCTTCTTTATCTTGCAAAGTGGGGCACAAATTTGGATTAAGCAAAGCCCTTCATAACAAAAATAAGAGGGTCCCATTGCGGGTTCATATGATGATAACCCAAATTGTTCATCTTGAATCCCAACCCCTACATGGATTTATCCTTCAAATCTTATTTTAATATGAGAGAGTCCTATCATATGATTGAACACATAACGTACATAATTGATGCCACGTGAAAAAATACGATGGATGCCAGACGACACATACGTGATTGATTGGGTTTTGAATTTAGCTACTTTAAAGGAGAAATTAATTAAGATTGATTTGATTAGCTACTTTTAAGGATATGAGATTGGTAATAAGAGAAGAATCAATCTCTAACTTGCCATTAGTGTTAAATGTCATTATCTTTATTTAAATTGGATGACATGGCACTTTCATATGCTTAGAAGAAGGGGCGTTTTCTTGCAAATAACACCCGGGGAGTTTTGTAGGGTGACCTTATATATATATATATATATATATATATTGAGGCATACTTATATACAAAATCTAGGAGTGGGGCAGGGGTAGTGTGGGTGAAAAGACTAGATTGACTCAAGGTGGGCTCCATGATAAAAATGGGGGCATTATTTAGAATTCCATATATATACATATATATATATATATAATCTAACAGACCGATTTTACATAAGTGTTATTTGTCATGCCAATAAATAAAACCTAAATCTTATCCATTTACTAATTGGGTTGAAAATGCCAACCCTAATTATGTTTGGAAGTTAAAAGAGTCAAACCATAACCTTAATCTATAGGTCAGATTCGGGTTGGGTTGATAGATCATAGTGTATTTAGTCTAATTAAATGAAATTTGGTTCCCGTGGTGGGCTAATTGACAAGAACCTGCTTAATATGTACCAAACTTATTTATTAATCGTGTTAAAAATGTTTACCCAAACCGAACCCTAGATAAATAGAAAAAAAGGGTCAAATTGAACCTAGAATTCCCCCCATTGGTTATTAATCGCGTGACAAGTTATGCTCATAGTAAAAAGGATTTTTCATATTAGCTTTCCATTAAAAAAAAATATCAACATCATTAAATGTCGATTATTATTCAATTAAAACATGAAAGTGGACAATAGATACAAAAGAAGTGATCAGTTCATTATCATTGCGTTAATCAATGGTTAGCAAACTAAACCCATTTTATGATAGTCATCTCCTTAGTTAGGAGCATGACGCCCTTGGTTGGGGCAATGATGCGTGAGTTCAAATCTCTTCTCAAGTGGAAGAGTGAATACGTACGTTAGATATTAAAGGAACAAGTCATACAATATCATTGCTTTTGATTGAAAGACCAGTGAACCAAGCACTCTTTTATTTGATTAGCTTTTCTAAAAATTAGAAAGATTAAAATGTTATTGGACATCTGATTAAAGAAAATTATATTGGAAACTAGAGTGTATTTTGAGTTCGAATCCCCACTGTAGCAAAACGAGAAGAAAAAACCTTAAAAACGCAAAGTCCAATACCATTTCCTTTGATCAAATGACAAGCGGACCAAACTCTCTCTTTTTTATATATACTAGCCTTCTAATCAAAGAAAATGAATGTGGACCATCGATTTTGAAGCATACAATACGTTATCTTTGGTCAAAATGGCAAGTGAAATAAGCTTTCTTTTATATGGTAAGACTAAGACATTTGGTATTCACTTGTTGCATGCTAATGGAAAGGATGGCTTTGACCCTATCAAGTGAGCGGCAAGTGAACTAAGCTTTCTTATATATGGTAAGACTAAGACATTTAGTATTCACTTGTTACATGCTAACGGAAAGGATGGAATTGACCATGTCATGTGAGAGTACATAACACCATAGATAAGTCCCACAAAGCTAGTGATGACACCAGATTCGACTGCATTCGGGTGTCTGATCCAACCTATGACAGATTCTATGGACCATGGTACCAAATTCGTCCCGTGAGAGGTACAGGCCGAGTTGAGTTTACCAATGCTGCAAATTTTTTTAAATATTCAATACATAAACATTTAGGGTAGGGAGATTGAATCTACAACCTTAGGGTTGTATATTTTACCTGCTAGTACTTATTTTCACTAAACCAATATAAATACAATGTACTAGATAGGTGCAGAGTAAGTTGATTAAAACTCAAATCCATTTCAAATCCAAACAAACTCACTATCAAACCAGTCTCCACTAGAAGTTTGTGAGCCAGTGGTGAGTACATGTCTCCTGTTTAAACCCAACCCGTTGCCATCGGCACTCAAGGCTCCTAAGTGGAGTGGGATCACAAAAGGTAAAGGATATATACGAAGGTCAATCTGGTCTTTAGGGTGGATGTGTGCTCTTATATCCGAAAAACTGTGTGGTCAAGTCAGGAGGCATTGCTGGATAAAAAGACATGCAGTTACAGCCTTACAGGTCACACACCAATGCTCTCTCCTATTAGACCAGCCGGATTTGCACTACCATCAGGATAAGAAGCTCTTTTTTTTTTATTAATTTCAATTCCACCACAAGTCTAAATGACTATTTAGAATCAATGATCATATGATGTATGCCTTATAACTTCTTAAGTGGAATTCCAGGCTACATACACAGCCCTTCACACAATTTGGATAGGTTGCTGCTTAAATGTCACATTGTAAGTTCTTAGGTAAACAATTAATACGTTCTGGAAAATCCTGTGGAAAAGAAGCTGATTCTCTTCTCCTTGCTACAGTTTTTGCAGTTGAATGGCTGGGCAAGTTTGTGCAGCCATGATATTACACAAAAGTAAAGGAAAAGTTTGACCGCTTTTCTGTAGTAAAAAATTTTCATGTTTAGTGTGGTTGCTTCTCACCAAAAAAAGGCATAAAAATAAGTTAAGCTTTTCATGATTTTGCGGAAAAGATTTTCTGACAGATGGCAGAAAATGAATTTTTCCCATGGGAGAGGAAAAGTCTGCGGAGGAGAAAAGGGACAAAAACCAATGATATTTCCTTGATTTTGCTTAATCCAAACTTATTTTTTCACGCTACTATACAACCGTGCCATAAAGTACCAGTGCCTGCATCATCAAAAGGTGTTTTTTTTTTTTTGGTATAAACATCATCAAAAGGTTGACAGTCTAACCAACAACAGGGGGCACTAATCTGTTTATCGATGTAGTGGATGGTTTCGCAGGGAAGGTTTCAATAATAATTACATATCTCCAATATTCCAATTTGATAAATTGATCAAACTATTGAATTAAAGCATGATGAACTGAACTCAACTGTTATAGTTAAAGGCCCTATTGAGATCATTCCTATCTCCAAATTAAGTTGTTTTCCCTTTAAAAAAAATATCAAACCATATACTGTGCGTCGAGGTAGCTGAAGTGGGTACCACAAGGTGGATTAGACTACTTGATCTCGATCATTTCTCCCATTACTTCCATTAGCATTCACGGTTCTTTAATCTTAGGCAGCCTTTAATGTATAACAAATGTGACGTTTTCTTCTACAGGAACATTTACGTGCAGACATCTCAATCCGAACCATAAAGGGATGGGCCCTTATAAACACCTTAGAAGCTCTCCTGAATTTCAGAGTATGCAGATATCTGCAGAAGAAAATTAACAAAAATTAACAAACCTAATGCCCCCCCCCCCCCCCCCCCCACCCCCCACCCCCCCCTAAAGCTGACAAGTATTAGAATATGTGTAGCCCGACTGCCATGGGTCCCACAATAGATCAAGTAATGATCACAGGCCAAGATGATATCCCTACTAGCCTTGTTTTGACAGAATTGTGATTGGGATTAACTCTTGCTTACAGAGTTGGAATTGTTGTAGGAATAGTCAATTAATGAGTTATTTTAGGAGGGGTAGAGCTCTAGATGGTTCATGAATCCCTGGGATTGTTTATTGAACCGAGTTAGGAGCCCTAGTTCGTCCATTAGAGGATAAAGCATTAGCAGCAAGTTATTAGAATCTACCTTACACCGGAATGCACAGTGATACAATGATTAGATCGATATCTCTAGGGTTTAGTCCTCTGCAACATATGCCACATATGTACAAGACCCGTCAACAACACTTTCTTTCTTTATTTATAATTTATTTTGTTAGAAGAGTCAACAACCCAACCTTTAAAACATTGAAGTGAACGTAATATAATCTCTGGTTTTTTTTTTTTTTTTTAAGCCAAGGGGATTGGGGCCCAAGAGAGAGCTCACAAACACACGGGAAGGCAGCCCACTCTAGTGAGAAAGAAGCCCGCGCGCACAAGAGAAAAAAAAAGCCTACACAAGTAGGAAACAAGCCTGCACAAGCAGAAAGAGGTGATGCACCCGGGGTCTGAACCCCAAGCAACCAGATAAGAACTGACACTCCTTACCACTCGGGTAAGGAGCCATTCTTACATAATATAATCTCTTATTATCTATCTTCTCTGGCTATTGCTAAGCTAATTAGGAACATGTATATTGGTGTGTGAAATATACATGGTGGAAGTTTTGTTTTACAATCTAAATTGTAGTTTTGTATTTTTTTTTTTCTGTTTCCTTTTAATTTTTCAATAAATGAGGGGTGGTGTTGTTGAAATTCTTCTCTTCTGGAGTTGTTGAGGCAAGGGCTTGAGAGATCTTGAATCTCAATTTATGTTTGATTGTATGATCTTAACCATTCAATCAAGAGCCTCAAACTTTACTAACTTAATTGGTAGAATTTGTTTTGGAAAAAAAATTTTTGATAGAGTGTCAAATTGAGACTGATGCTAATTCAGGGAGCAGAGGAAGGTGTGAACCGAAAGGCCAAGGTTGATCTTCACCTACTATGAAAACGAAAAGGAAACATTCCAAGGAATCGAATTTCTAAAGAAATACATCTAATTTGGTAAGAATAGATTGTTACTAGTGAAATGCTTGGAACTAGTTCTTGCCCTCTAACACTTTCCTTTCGGTAGGAACAAGTGGGTTTGCCACCAAGCAATTGTAGTTATAAACAATGTAAAATCTGCAAAAGAAATATTGAATCAACCACAGAAAAGCAATCGTCATAAATAAGCTCCATGATAGAATCATTTGACCTTGACTTTTTCAGCTTCATTTGGAGCAATTCTGTGAATATTTCTACTACATATACCAGAAAGAATATGTCTCAATTGAAAGCAGTGTATACATACACTCATAGCAATCATGTATCATATACGCTGGCTAGTAGCAGAAGATGCAAAACCATATTATATATACCCATTCTTCCTTTTCTTCATGGTTGAAATATTTCCTTACTTTAGCAAGAAAAGGTATCCCAAATGATGGCCCGCCCCTATTCGATAATACCGACGTTTGGTACGTTGAGGAATTTGGCAGATTCTCATAATAGAGACCATCTTAATTGAAATTATGTAGTGAAAATCTCTCATTATACTATCATGTGTGGTTTTATGATTATAAGCCACTAATGTGTGGTTTTATGATTATAAGCTACTAATGATTTAATTGTGATGTATCTCAGTCTCACAGTGACAATAACGGATCATATTAGTCATAAATCAGTGATTCATTCTGTAATAAAAGTCAAACAAAAATACCAAGTCCCATGCTTGAGAAATTCAGATATGATATGAACTCCCTGATCTGCCAAATTCTCCCCTACATTGTCGAGTTTAAAACTTTGGCGCCAAAACGCTAAAGTCCAAAATGAGTGAGGCCCACCAAGTTGAGGGTCGTGATCACCCATATACCATGGCAAAGCCCCCATAGCCATAGACATCCATCTGTTTGAAGAAGTGGTGTCTTACTAATTTGATGTAGGCCCGACATCCCTTTCTTCTTTTCAATGGTAACATCAACAAAACAATTGCGGAGAATTGAAATCGTGTCCCAGGTGGCTGACACAAAGATACGATGTTCCCTGGTGTCCTCCTGCTCCAGATTCGATATTTTCTCAGCATCATTTTCCAACTTTACTGTGGATTGGGGAGGGGGAGCCATCCTCCAAGTTTCAGTTAAAACAGAGGGGGTCCCACCATCCATTTGAGTATCACGATGGAAATACGATTAACACCACGCATAAGCAACAATGCCATGTCAGTCAGTGCACAGTCACATTTTTGTTATGGTGCTCAATCGGACAGTGAGAACCACTCCTTTTGAATTAAAACTTTTAGATAAATAAGTTGAATGAATGAGAATAATCTTAAAAAGTCCAGATTGTCTCTTTCTGGGCCCCACAATGGAGTCCCAGTCATGTGTTACACAATTCCTGTGTAATAGTTAAGAATTATGATAGAGGATCTTGGACTCATATTGCAATGCCCTTGCCTTGGGAATTTAATAGGTGAAAGTGTCTCTATTTATATAATATTTATTTTGACGTTTCCACTTTGATCTCTTTTAGGGTGCATTCATGCAACAAAAGGATTATGCATAAGAGAGGTACACCTATTGCATCATTATCTGGCCCAACATTTTGTTTCTTGTAGAAAAGGGGAAAAATGAATTGATTTTCCTTGAGAGAGAGAATCTTTATTTCCTATGAGAGGGGTTGAATGCAGGATTCTTCTCTCCGGTGGAAATAGAAGTATGTAAACCTTGGAATCCTCACGTTCTACAAACAATTCGAGGGCATAAGTGAGGATCCATAAATGGTTGTCATCGAATATCCCGTTGATTATGATTTTCCGGTTATCACTAAAGTAAATCAAATCTTAACAACTGACGGCTCCATCAATATCTCCATATTCTATCATTCACTCCTCACCTCCTTAATATCCCTCTTTAACAAACTACATTATTATAAATTGCTCAACACAAAGTTGATAAAAAGACCTTAATGGCAAACTACATTGTTTTTCAAAAAATAAATTAATTAATAAATCCAATTTTGTAATAAAGTCTTTTTTGTTATTTTATTGATAAACTAAATTGTAGCATTCCAAAATCAATTGTGGGAAATAAACATTGTAAAGAAAAAATTATTAATAAAATGTACATACATGTTTTTTCTTTTTTCTCTCAAAACTTATAACATGTTTAAAGAATTCAAGGTCAAATGAGCTCCACCAAAGGATTATTAAAGAAGCAAAGTGTGAATGATATAGGTGAGGAGTGAACAATATATATATATATATATATAATGGCAATGTACTCTTGTAGGATTTGAGTTGCTAGAGTGTATTGAGAAGTGGATTCTACCAAAGGGGAAGTATTGAAAAGTATTTCCGCCTCTACTACTAACGCCTCGAGCGTCTGATAGAATGGTTAGCTAAGAAAATTTAATATGGTATCAAAACCAATTGGTCGTAAGGTTATGATTATGCGCCTCTACTAATGCCTCGATATTAAGGTTAGCTAACAAAATTTAATAGGGTAATAATTGGGTGTTCATTTCCCATCTTCTCTCAATTTATTGCATGCATTGACAATATAAGAAAAGCTATCAAAAGAATTATAAGATATATATGCATGCAGTTCAATGGTCTAGAGGAATATAAAAAGAGCTTTTTAAGTCTTCAATTTGCCAAAAAAAAAAAAAAACATTATTTGATCTAAGGCTTTGAGATGGGCATAATAGAACAAAATCTTGAAAAAAGATCTTGACTAGATCCTGATTAGATAGACTAATAGGACAATCACATCAAATCTCGATTGGCCTTAGTTAGAGAACTTTCTGTAATATTCTTGGATTTATGAATTTATGATTATCTTTCAATGTGGCCACTTTTATAAACCTTATAATTAGGATCTGTTTGTTCGCAATAGACCTCCTTATAAATTAATATATAAGAATTTATGGTCAAATGAACTACACGACTACTACTAGGTGAAGTGTGAAAGAAATAAGGTAAGGGTGAGGGATATACGGCAACTTTTTGTTCAATTTATTCATAATATCTTGGAGTTGCTTCTTTGCTCTTATTTTGCCTAACCCATTTGTGGGTCTTTGGTGTTTGCTGCCCCTCGGGTGATTCGTATCTATGCGTTGCAACCAAACTGGAGTACTGCCCTATCTTGTTGTTCCCTTTACGTTTTGAAATATAAATACCATAAATATATATATATATGGTAGCAATGTAGGTGGGACCTTGACGTTCCTAAGATTTAAATTAGTAGGGTGATGGCGGGGTAAACATTTCTCATCTTCTCTCGATGGCCATTCTTATATATTCACCTTGGATCTTCGATTTTAACCACTTATGCCATGAGTCTCTGTATTTAATATACAAACAAACAGGGATCCCTTAGGACACTTATAAAGCCTTCAGATGGTCAGAAGCTGAGAAATCCAGATCCACATTTCATGTTTTAGAACAATAGATAGATCTATATGACTGGCAAATCCACATGGGAATTGGCATGAAAGTAACTTTGACAGCCAACTCTCCCAACCCTTAAAATTTTGAAGGCTTGTAGAAGACTAGAGGTTTCAAAATTCGAATTCCATTCGTTGAACTACATCCAGAAGGATTGATATCTCAACAGTCTTATTCCTCACTAAGGATGCACTATTTATTTTTATTTTTTATTTACAAAGGCATATGATTCTTAGACATAGATTGCACAAAATGTTCAAAGCATGTTCTTGATATGCACCCAATTAACGAGGAATATCCTACTTTAGCTAAAGAAAAACCAAATTGCAATAATCTACTATAAAGTAGATAGACCAGGTCTCCCTCCTTTTTTAGCTTATCCTCAATTCATCATGCCACACTGTTCAATTTAGCTAAATCTACTTTTTTAAGTTAGATAAAAGGGTGTTGTGGAATATGATAACATGCAGGCTCTTATTAGTGTTGGATTAATCCTTAAGCCACCATGGATTTCCAGAGTATATTCCAAGATTAGCATCTCGAACCAGGATTTTGGATACCCCATTAAGGAAATTCCGATGCTGGTGTGATGGGAATATGGAATTGAGAAAGACTTTTAAAGATTGTAGAGAGCAGACATGGAAGATGATAAGAATTTTTGTAGGTAATACACTATGGATAATGCTAATTCCGGGGTCTTAGGATTTTTTTTCTCTTTGGAAAGGATTACAACATGTACCAGCGTCATTGATGGTGATACGAGGAATATGGTGGCAGATGATGCCATCCAAAGCAATTATGGTTATTCTTATTCCAGGTGCAACTTCAAATTGCCCCAAGGCAGCCGATCTTATCCAGTGCAATTCACTGAAGAACATCTTGGACATGTATGGCATGTGCTTTAACTTTGATTCGAATTTAAGTAATAATATACAAAGTTAGGGGAAATAGAATCTTCTTTTTTTGTCCTTTTATGAATGATGTGATTTGAGCCCACAACTTCGAAGTTGTAATGGCAAGCACCTTGCAGTGTGCCATGGTCTCTTGTCAGAAAGTAGAATTTAAAAAATCAGTGGACAATAATAACATTAAGGCATGTTTTGATATAGAGAAAATGATTTGTAATAAATTCCCACTAGTTAGAGAAATTAAGAGAAAGTAACAGTGGAGATCTCTTTATGTAGCATCATCGCCACTTTTCTTTTTTAAATAGTGATTGTCAATGTGTTTGGATTTAATTAGTGAAAATTGTGGAGGGGCAAGTGTTTTATCTACCATTTTCTCTACCTTCTCTATATCAGGGATGATATGGCCAAGTTTGTTCAAGTTCAATCCAGTTAATTATTGAGATAATTTAGTTCAAATTCAGCTAGCTTGTCCTTTACTAATTGATTAGGCCCATTTTTGTTATGTCAGCCCAGGTGAAGCCATCTGCTTGTGACCGTATGCGGTTATTGCCTCAGATTTGGCCTACTTAGTTCTCAAATGGGAATATAGGTCCAACTTTAGTCCATGCATCTAAAACCTCAACTTAATCAATTCCAAAGCCCACTGGAAGTCTAGGGGTGCTGATGGGATGGATCAGCAGAATGTCTAATTGAGGAGGGGCCAAGTTGGGCTTGATTTGGGCTTTTTTTAGGCCCATGGTATGTACCAGGAAGTAATTGTTTTATCCTAATTATAGGCCCATGGAATGTACCAGGGCCAAATATTAGGCCCAATAAAAAAAATAGTCTGTGCTTGGGAAAGCTTCAACCCCGCCCGAGTTGACCATAAGCACCCCTAGTTTGACTGGGCCGTTCCCATGCAGGCCCAGTCACCAAGGGAAAGAAGGTGCACCAACCCCTTCTAATGGCAAGGGTTTCTTAGTTTATTTTGTTCTTTTTTGGTACTTGGTGAGTATGTATCAAGTAAAAAAGAGCACCACCCAGTCCCATATAAATCCTGTTTTCTTATTGAAATTATAGCTCCCACATTACATGGATCCAATCCATCAATCCAACCCTTCCTCTATGAAATCATTGAACATCTAATTTTAGTTCGATCAAAGAAAATATTTGCTGTTGGATTGGACACATTTGCAACTTAATCATATTTGTCCAATCCAACAGTGAATATAAACACTATTCAGTTAGTTACAAGTGAATAAATTGATCATCTGAAGCATCAATTTAAATCGCCAAAAGTAGGTTTTCTAGAGTGATATTAGGGATTAAACAAGTACCTAAATATCTAAACACCCAAAGGACTTGGATTGAAAGAACTGGATATGGGTCCAAAGTTGGATCCGTTTTAACTGGGTCAGGGTCTGAGTCAACTGCATCTGGGTTCAGGTCTATTGATTCCATACTGGGGGGCCTGAGTCAACTAGGCTTTAGTTTGTACCTATATCCAAGCTCTTTATCTGAGCTCTGGTCTTCCTTTAGATCTTTAATTTGAATTCATGTACGGGTACAGGTCTCGTAAACCTATACTCAGGTCAGTTGTGAGTTAGGTACGGGTCCTTTTTAGTTATTTGGGATCAGATTTAGCCACCATATGGCCTCCACCTAAACCTGACCCACCACCAAGTGGTATCGAGTGAACCAATGACTTGTGTTTTTTTTGTTTTGGTACCCCAGCTATAAGGGCTAGGACGCCCTTTGGTGAGAGAAAGTGGCATGTCCAGGATTTAAACCCTAAATAGTCATGTACCTCTTACCAGTGAGAGAAGATGGCTTTCTCCAATGACTTAGATTTTGGTGCAAACATTTCTTCAACCTATAAGTTTCAGGAATAATTTACCATTCCATGGTAAGCATGTTTTCATCTTACAGCTTATGTTTAGTGGATGGTGTTCCCCAGACATAGGGACCATTTGATTGATCAAAAGATACCATCTTTATGTTAACAGTCAAAGAAAACTAGGTGAAAAGACCCCAACCCTTCATTGCTTTATTCATATTATCAATGCTAGTGTCAACATAAAAAAAAAATGGTCTCTTTTTAACTTTGAAGCGCGTAAGTGGCAGTAGTAGAGTCCAAAAGAAAAAGGAGAAATCTTGGGCCGTCACATCCATTAGAACTCTATTTTGTTGTGTTCATGTGTATGCAGAGGAGGGACATCTTACTGTTGCAGGCTAGTGATGATGCACAAATCACTGTGTTACATCTTTGTTGATTACATAATGCAATACATTGGGATATAACTGTTTACAAAAGCATAAGCACATCTTATCCTACAACTTAAAACAAAATTCTGCCTCCCATGTAGAAAATTGTCTTAATCTTAGTACTGTGTTTGAAGTTTGAACTGTTGATATATCTGTTGAAATTAGTTTAGAAATATGGATACTACCTACATGAATACATGGGAGGTTCAATGTTATTGATCGCAGTAAATGAAACTAACTAGGCTTTTTTTTGGTATCCCAGTTTAGGAGGGTTGGGGCCTAACCCTCTGGGAGGGGATTAAACCTCGGGTGAGGTGGGGGAACCCTCTGGTGAAGGGAGATGACCACTGGTAGGGTAGCACAGTCTTGGGTGAGAGAAGGTGCATGCCGACGGTTCGATTCGAACTAACTAGGTGAGCTCATGTTTTATGATAATTGCAATCAATATCGGTCAAATCATATCTTAGTCTAAGCGGTTCTTGACTTTCTATCTTAATGTTTGCTTCCAAGTGAAAAATGAGCATTTCATGAGGTTTTTATTAGCTTTATATAATGATGTGACATTGTAATGGCTCTTTCTGCTGCATAGGATTGAGTTTGTTCGCTCCTTGGGTCTCCCTTGAGACCTAGTTTCTAGACAAAAATTAGCTTAGTTACATATACATATTTTCTTAAGCTTTGGGGTTTATAACTATCTCAAAAGGTATATTGCATGTTATTCAGAAGTAGATTAGCAATGTATAAGAGTTATTGAACATTTTACACAAGCGTTTTGCAACTGAGGTTTTTCACTCTTTGGATTTTCATTCTACAAAATCTCAACCAAAAGTCTCAGTAAAACTCAAAATGGATGCCTCATGCAATGATTTAGCCACAAGAGGATTCGACCCACCGAGGGGTGTAAAATGGGTGTGGCCGCCCAGGCCGAACATGCCGATCAACCTGCCGTGCCCCGGCCAGCACATTGACCAGCTTGGCATGGCCTAGCCCATCCCAAGCACGGGCCATGCTGGGTCAGGTGGGCTGTGGCCTGTTGCACAGCCCGTTGCCTAGCACGAGTCAGCCCAGGCACGACCCAACCCAGCTCGGGACGGTGAGAGTTATTTTATTATTATTATTATTTTATAGAGATGATTTTTTTAAGCAGGATTGTAGTAGGAAGAGAGGATGTTTTGAAAGCCCATGGATAGAGAGAGACACATGTTTGCATGTGATGGGAAGAGGGAATGATTTAAATGCTCCCATAGCTAGATAGATAGATAGATAGATAGATAGATAGATATATATATATATATATAGAGAGAGAGAGAGAGATATTTCTATTGTATTGAAATGTAGAGATCATTTAAATGCCCATAGAGTGAGGGGTTTTGGTTTTTGGGTCGAGCCGGCCCGAACCAGCCCAGCATGGCACAAGCCAACTCGTGTTGTGCAGGGCCAAGCCCTAGCCAACCCAGGCACAACATGGCTTGGCCCGTGACATTTCACAGGCCGACACATCATGGCTGAGCTAAGCTCCAAAAAGTTGGGCAACCCATTTTACACGCTTAGACACACCTTCTTAACACATTTGTTACGGTTATGAAAGAGTCTAAATGTAAATCCTCTATCACAGCAATTACACATGAATTATGTAAAACTTGTAGGGTGCTCCATCTAGGAGCCCACATAGAGATAATCATGAATACTCAAGATGAGTCTCATCCCCTCCACTGATATATCCGTAAGTCTTATGGAAAGTAGTGAATCCTAATGTTTGATTGAGCACCATGACGGAAACGTGACTAGCACTGATATAGCATCGTTGCTGACTTAGTGTTAATCACATTTTCATCATGGTTCTCAATCAAATAGTAGGACCCACTCCTTTTCAATTAGCACTTTATATTACATCAGTAGGGGAACTACCAAAAGTAAGCTCCAATTTGTGTCTTTATGTATTTGATTGTTGGTATATAAAATTAGGTAAAGTTTATAGTTTTACCATCTATTTCATAGTCTTAAATTAAATGGCTAGAACAATTTTGATAAAACCGAAGTACTATGCATGCTTAATTTAGAGCTCCCTTGTATATGATGTTATCAGACTTTTTTTTTTTTTGTTGGTAAGTAAAGATATTAGATATTCTAGTGGCCAGCCCACCAATTGATCTGACCAAAATAATTCGTGCTCCACATGGATGAAAGGATCAGATCCAAAGATACATGTCTCAACCATCAATTGATATTAAAAAAAAGGGATGGAAGGAAAATGGGTGAAGCTGACTCCATTGCATAGCTGGGCACATGTATACAATAACAAGGGAGGAATGCTTCCAGTCATTGAACCTCAAGAGTATATGCTTATTTGCATGTGCTGAGTATTAAACTATGCTTTTCTTGATCCAAAACGTTTTGGCTCACGTGCATATCTATATTCCCTGTCGTTCTTTGTTGGGCCTGGTTGGGTTTGTAGTTTGAAGAAGGTAGTCATTGGGCCATCCTAAACTTAGGACTAGGGGTGGCCTTCTTTTTATCTTACTCATAATTCAAGCCTAGCTTAGATTGTGTGCTACTTTGGCCCAGAGGTTGAAAACTCTTTCTGACTCACCTGGAGTCTATCTGGTTCATTAATATCACTTGTTTGATTGAGTATTTTGCCTGAGTTACTCATCTTCCATGATAGACTTATAACCCATTGTAAGGCAAAAGGAGCATCGAAATATTGGGTTTTGGGGGCGGTCGCACCCACCAGAAACCAGCCCTTGCCCCCCTCAAGACAAACGATAAAATAATGAAGAGAGTAATATCCCCAGCCCAAAAACCCTAGCCCAAACATTGATGGCCTAGAGTGGAAGACCACATTACACTGGCCCAGGCTAAACCCAGCCCATTACAATAAACCATTTATCACGTTATTTCCACATGTTGGCACATGCATTTGATATTTAAACACAAATAATTAGTAGCAAGAGAGGGAAAGAGTAACAACAGAAGAAGGGCTGTCCACTTCGCCTCACATCAATCAAACAGTCCTACTAGTCGTCCTCCATATGGCGATTGATCTGAACCACCTATTTGGTGGGCCACTCGGGCCACTCAATCAGATGTTCCATAAAGTCCCACAGCGCTCGTATAAGTGTTGAAATACTGGGCTATATATGTGGACTCTTTACCTAAATATAACGTATTTTGGGTATGTCAAAAATAAAATCTACATGTAATTGGGCCAAAGGAGACAATATTATACTAAAAAAAAAAAAAGCCCAGATGCCACGTGGTTAAATGGTTATGGATGGTTGACAGACAGTGGCCAGTGGGCCCCACATTGCAGATTTTACTTGTCCCTGTGGGAACGTCTTCTACGGTGCTCCTCAGGTGTACCGTACGTAACTACCTTTTCCCGCCCTCGGTGTCCCTCTCTCTCTCTCTTACAAACGTCTTCTCTTTGCTCTCTCTCTCTCTCTCTCTCTCTCTCATGCATTCAAATTCAAACCTCTCTCTCTCTCTCTCTCTCTCCAAATGCCGATAATGGCGACATCTGCTATTCCCAGAGAAGAAACAGACCGACCCATCATCTCTTCTTTATCTGTTGATGACCGAAGCATTTCCAAATCATTCCTTCGTCGGATTCCCACCTTCACAAGCAACCACCAGAGGCGGAGACGTGTCGCCTCTGATAACCCCCTCCGCCCCGCCAGACGGACTTCTTTCAGCCGGGATGTTGGGCATGCGGCCGCCGAGACTTTCTTGCTCACCCGCCTGAGCTTCAAGCTCTTGCGCTATCTGGGGTACTCTCTGATTTCTTCAAATCTCTTTCTTTATTCTGATATTGGTATTTGTTGATTTTGCATGTTGGGGTTCTTGTTATCTTATTTATTGTTAATCATTTTGGAATTATTTGGATTGATTTTGTTATTGGTGTTAAAGTTAGAAGAAGTGGGTTTTTTTGCATTTTTGGGATCTTTCAAGTACCCATATCTTGTTTTTGAATGATTCAGCATAGTTATGGCAATTGGTGTAGAATTGGAAGAAGTGGGTTTTAGCACCTTTGGGTTCTTTGCAATACCTACGTTATGTTTTTTTAGTATGTGAGTTGGCTGGGTGCTGATATTTGGTTTTTTGAATAATTTAGCATGCTTATGGCATTTACAATGAAATTTGAAGTGTATCTTAATTTGGGATCTTTGTGATGCCAAAATCGTAATTTATTGGGATTTGAATTGGTAGAGTTAGTATATAATTTTGGGTATCTGAGCAATTCCTCAATTTGGCATTTGTTGTGAATATCTGTTCCTAATTGTCCATGTCCGTGTTTAGCGCGCTTGGATGTGGATGCATTTTGTAGTCCTCTGCATTTTCAATCACTTCTTATTAGTTTCTAGCAAATTTGTTTAAGTTCAGAGGCATCTAGCTGGTTTTGGAATGTCTATGAAGTCTTTTCACCGGATTAAGTGCCAGGTGAAGTATAATATGGCCATTATGGTTAGGTAAATGGACCTAAGAGACTATTCGCATTCTGTCAATGTTATAGTTTAGGAATTAGTTGCAGAAATTTCTATCCATTGCATTGTTCAAGGTCTCCTGCTTCTGGGTCTTTGTTTGCTTCTACAATTAACTATAGCTACCATTTGTTAACCAAGGCCATCCAAATTTAAATCAGTTTTGTGCCGTTTATTACATTTATATATTTATATAGAGACAGCTTCAGAATAAATTCATATTTCCATTTTGTTCCATTCTTTTTAGTACAAACTCTTCCTAGCCTGTCCCACTTCTACTACTACTTGTCTTCCCTGCACTTATGATCTGCCACCAAGACCATTTTGACATTCTTCTGACTTTGATCACTGTTGAATTGAATTAAAAAAAACAAAAACAAAAACAAAAAGGAATCTGTAGTTGAAAAATGTTGAACTTTAAGGCTACCAAATCAAGAATTAGGAAAAATCTGATGAACCTGATTTTTTGCTTAATCCTTATCCATGAAGAAGAGAATTTTCCATTACCCCTCCCCACTGATAAGTATGCGTCTAGGTGGTTCCAAACAACATGCGATCTGCTTGAAGGTGGAAATTTCCCTTTTGGTCAGTTACTTTCCTTGGACAGTTGGACCTCTCCATTGATGTAGATTTGTTTGCTTTAATCAATTTCTTCAACAATAAAAGAATTGATATGAAAAAAAATAAAGATAGCCTTCTCTGGGTAGATTGGTACTGGAGACCAATAAAACAATGATCTCTTGGCTATAAGAAAATGTTTTAAGACTTCTCAAAGTATTATTTTTCATAAGAAGACTTGGAAAACATAATCAAGGGAGCATCATCGCAAAGGACTGGTAAGAGTAGCTTTCCTTGTGAATGAATATCAACAATTAGAGCCTTCTTGCTCATTTCACCTTGTACCTATGGAAGCTTACTCAATTCATTAACCAAGAAGGTAGTAATATCATCCACATTTTTTTAGGATCATCTCATCCCCTCTTCTGATGTTGTTCATATATGTTTTCAACTTTTGTTGTTCAAAAGTTCATTAGCTTTAAAATAAAATCTGAATAGCTTAAGGGCAATGAGCTTTCTTGCGTCATTGTCTTTGTTGCCAGCATTTTGTTTTATGAATATGAAACTTAAAATCCACTGTATATATTTTTTTTCTTTTTAATATTTCTTTGCTAATCATATAATTTTATTCAGGGTAGGCTACAGGTGGATCACGAAGTTTCTTGCCCTGGGTTGTTATGCACTGCTACTCATGCCAGGGTTCCTACAGGGTATGTCTTTTAGCGGTCAGTCCAAAATTACTGTGTTGTAGTCAGCATAGTAGTTGTCCTTAAGTTCAGTTGCTGGTGGTTTCTTTTGAAGAACATTTCTCAACTCAGATTTGGAGAAGTGTAGCAAATAAATTCAGTTTTTTGCAGTTGCATATTACTATTACTTCTCAACTCAGGTTCGGAGAAGTGTAGTTTACGGAGAACAGCCAAGAAACAGGTACTGATCGATGGAAGTTGGGACATACTCTGCAGTTGCTTATGTTTGGATACAGTAAACTTGCACCACTGCTCACTGCATATTTTCATGAATTTTCTGAGTGATAACATCGCAATTGCAGATTGGATCTATATCTACCCTTAAATATTAGTGAACCAAAACCAGTTGTGGCTTTTGTAACTGGCGGAGCTTGGATCATTGGGTGAGACATTATGCTTAACAATGCACTGATTATTTGTTTATGGATGAAAAATGGGTCAGGTTCAGCCATTAAGGTCTAGCCATAGGCAACCAGGACCCAAACCTGAACCTGAATTACTATTTGCATTCATACCTGGACTTGTACCTCACTTGAGTCTAGGTTTTAGGAACCATACCCACCCTTGGATTTGAATTAAATCCCAAATGTGTACCTGGACCTGAATAAAGAGCCTGGATCCAGACCAATCAAAGCCCAAGCACTTATATATTAATATAATATCCTTAATATACATGTTAATATGAATATTATAGAGCCATGGCGTGGGGGCATTTGGGTTTTAAGTCTTAGATATGAAATCCGTGGACCCGAACCTGTACCTGCATTTTTTTGGTCCATGAAGTGGACTGGAACTAGGACCAAATTGAAATAGGTCCAAAATATCAGATCCACACCCTCTCTACTTTTCTTTTTCTTTTTCTTTTTTTTTATAAATTGGGTCCTATAGGTATTTGGGACCCATATTTTTATCCATCATTCTTTTTTTTTTTAATTTGCAGTTGGATATTGAATTTCATGAATCATTTGAGACTATATCTGATGCAAACAGTATCAGCAGCCTTGGAAGATCTCTAGGGGGCCCACATCCACCCAACAAGGGTTCCACATAAGAAAAGTTTAGACAAATATATTTTATTGTTTTTACAGTATTATTTTTGTGTTTTTCTTTTCAGAGATGGGCATGTTTCATGTGTAGAAAGGTGTCTCATTGACACAAACTTAGGTTCATTTGATGGGTTATTTAATTACCTGTCCAATAAGTGTAATATTGTACAAATTTGACAGATATTTTGAAAGTTGTACCCCATTTAGCGATGAGGTATAATGCAGTTATTAATATGAGGTATTTTAGTTGCTATATTGTTAAGAGTCCATATGTCAAGTTTCTATTTGTTGAAGAGTCCAAAGTGTTCGTGTAGGGGAATCTCTTCCCTAGTATAAGTCGGCAACAAATTCTATAGATGTTACTCATGACCAACCTTAATGATATTGGATTTTATTTTGTGAAAAAAGAAAAAAAAAACTTGGGGTGTCCCACTTGTTTGTTGGATGGTGAGAAGCCATCTCCTTCGTAGTGTGAAGATACGAAGATTATTTCACAAAAGAAGACCACAGTAATCTAAGGCCTCCTTCCTGCATCAATATCTCTAGGGAAATTTTCAAAAAAGTCCTTAACTTCTGGGTGATTTTCAAAAAAGGGTCAAAAGAATTCAATATTTCAAAAACGTATGAAAGTTTTCAAGACTTCTTTCACTCAAGTCCAATCCGGCAATCCATACCCACCGCCGGCAACTTTGCTTAAATAAAAACTCAAAAGGACAAAACTGCCCTTAATTAGTAGTAAGTAGGTAAAAAGAAAATTTTCAAAATAGTCGTAAACTTTTTAAGTAGTTTTCAAAAAAGGACCAAGGAATTGAATATTTTAAAAATGTATGAAAGCTTTCAAGACTTCTTTCAATTAGGTCCTGTTGGGAGATCTCCATCCACTTTTGGCAGTTTTTTTTTTTTTAATTCAAAATGAAAAAAATCCATTTGATTTCATTCATTTTCCAAAATGTTGGACCAACTATAAGATCACTTTTGCTTGTTCCAAGTCACTTATATAACACAATGCATTGATTAGAGTGCCCAAATATTGGATTAATAATGACGTGAAAACTGAAATTAACTATTGATTAGATTATTTATGAACTGTAATCAATTTAATTGGGCACTTGGTTTCAAACGGCATATTGCCTCAGCACCATTCTAAGCATGTTGACATCCTTGAAAGAAAGACCTATTGATAAAGCTGGCTGATCCATTTGCATATTAGGGTCAAATTCATGATAACGATGATACGATATTCCATCTGAATCTAAACCTGAATTGAGTGAATGACAACTTGAGTGTGAAGTGTATTCTGATAACTCTCCATCTTCCTGTACATGTGTCATATGAATGGCAGTCACATCTTCCCTTGCAACCTCATACTCATGACCCACACCCTCGGATCCTGATATAAAGTCATTTTCAAATTCCCAATTTTCATCTTCGAGCTCCATACCGTCATAATTATACTCCACAAAATCATCATCTTTATCAGGTGCATAGGACTCATCTATTTCATCTTCTTCAACATTTATTTCATTTCTGATTTCTGGATCAAACTCATCATCGTGTGATCCCAATGCCATCTAAACAATAAATCCAAAAATAAGTAATGCAAGATTAGAGTGGCTACACAATAGATGTTCATTAAGTAAACAGACCCAGTTTCCATCAGTACTGCAAAAAATACTTAAATTTTGTTAAATAAAACCAAGGGCTCAAGTGTTTTAACTTTTGAATGAATGAAGAAAACTTAAAACTTGGTTGGAGGTAAAAGGTGTTCGTATTCATTTACTTACAATACTACATTGAGATCCTACAGGAATTGGATTTATAATAACAGTAAACAGGTTATGCTCATTGCTTCCCCTACAAAATAATTATTTATTCAACTAAATCATGTTTTACTAAGGGATGATTGGGTTTTTGTAATTAGAAGAAAATAGGTGGAAATAAAATGGCAGATTGTCGTGAGATTACAGAGTTGCATTTCTCTACTTGTGCAAGGGATTCTAGTGGATGGGAATAAATGGTTATTTTGACATGTTATGGAAATAGATGCAAAAAAGCCTCAGCCGTCTTCATCCTCTTTGTACTACAGTGGATTGCCAATTGCACTAAGGTGTACTACGGTGATACAGTAACTTCGTAAGAGCCTTGGTTGTCTTCATCCTCTTTGTACTCTGTGCTCATCATAAAATACAAAGTACCATACTCTAAAAAAACAAAAACGATTTGCATACCTTGCGAGAGTCACTGTCACTTGCAGCAACTGTCGATTTGGGGCAGTGGCCTGGTTTTACTCACATATATTTACCAAGATATGGGAAGGTGGGAAATGAGGAGGCAGAGACGGTAGGTTTGGGAGAGAAGGAATAAAGAAAAAGAACAAAAAACCCTATGTGCGACTTACTATGGGCATTTTAGTCTTTTTCAAAAAAAATTAATAAAAAGTTGCCGGCGGTGGGTATAATTGCCGGATTGGACTTGAGTGAAAGAAGTCTTGAAAACTTTCATACGTTTTTGAAATATTGAATTCTTTTGAACCTTTTTTGAAAATCACCCAAAAGTTAAGGGCGTTTTTGAAAATTTCCCATATCTCTATTCTGTAGCATGGTTGTATTTCTTGTTCTAACTGATAATCACATGGTGCAGTTACAAAGCATGGGGTGCTCTTTTGAGTCAACGCTTAGCAGAAAGAGGCATCATCGTGGCATGCATTGATTACAGGTGTTTCCTCCAACAGATTTCCTCCAACAGATTCTACAGTGATTGTTTGTTCCTAATTCACAAGTTAACATATTACACTGCTTGAGAGAAATGGTTTTTTTTTTTTTTTTTCTCAACCGAAAATTGTAGCGGAGCCATCTTTCAGTAATCTATTCTGTTCATTTTCTGGCTCTCATCATGGTTGAATGGAGATAATATCCCTTACCATTTCCCTCTCAGATGATTCTAGGTACATCGGTGCAAATGGACAACTACAGCCAACAGTCTCCATTTAACAAAAGCAATTCTGATAGTTAGGGTACCATTCAAAAATAATTAAAAAAAATCTGATAGTTAGGGTAATCAATGGGGTTTTTTTTATTTTATTATCCCCATCTGCAATAAGTTCACTCATATGGAAGGTTTACTCATCTATGATTTGACCTGCGTGGGCATTTTTGGGACCAAGCAAATAGTTCAAGAAAACATTATGTATTTCCCCTACTCAAATGTCTATGTGCATATGTGCATGTGTACAATTACAAATGCTAAGGAGTACATCCCATGTCTAATGGTTGCCAACCTGTATGCAGAAATTTTCCACAGGGGACGATCAGTGATATGATTAATGATGCTTCTCAAGGAATCTCATTTATCTGCAATAGTGTCATAGAGTATGGAGGTGA
Organism: Persea americana; assembly: GCA_029852735.1. Lineage (NCBI taxonomy): Eukaryota > Viridiplantae > Streptophyta > Magnoliopsida > Laurales > Lauraceae > Persea > Persea americana. Next base: position 72,383,767 of record CM056815.1, read on the forward strand.
CCCCAAATAGGTAATGGACATTTGTCTTATCAATGAACTCGGCTTATTTGGTAGTTTGTTATGGCAACTGCATTCACATTAAATGTGTCGATTCTCGATTGTCACTTTATTCATGTAGAATCTACTTGATTGGACAATCAGCGGGTGCTCATATTGCCTCTTGTGCTCTCTTGAATCAAGCAATAAAAGAAAGTGGAGACGGAGAGAGTGCTACTTGGAGTGTTTCTCAATTAAAAGCTTATGTTGGCACATCTGGCGGGTAAGGATAAGCTGATCTCAATATTATAAATCTAGTGAGCAGGTTTCCTCTTCTGAATGATTCCATTTCTCTTTCTAACCCTCAGTCATGTTTTTGGCATCTTAAGTAACAAGTGGCCAGTACTGTCCAACATGTCACTGTTACATTGTCCTGGATAATCACTAAATATTTGTTGAGGTTTTCTAATTTAAACATATTTTGCTTAAAAAAGCAAAAAAAGGAAAAAGAGAGTAGAGACAAGATGCAGACATTGCCCACTGGCACCAAAGATGGAAAGAGAAGTGCAATGAAGAGAAATGAGAAAACATGGAATAACTCATGTCCATACATGCTGCAGAACAGATAATATGTCTCCAATCAATTCCGGACTTTGACAAGAATATGTCCTTCATAAATGCATTGTGTATATATATCTTATAAATTAAATACATATTTAGAAGTAAATTTACTGATTGCCTCATTGCCCCATCAACAGGTATAACATGTTGAATTTAGTTGATCACTTCCATGGCCGTGGTTTGTATCGTTCCATATTCCTTAGGTACTCTCTCTCTCTCTCTCTCTCTCTCTCTCTCTCTCTCTCTCTCTCTCTCTCTCTCTCTCTGTGGGTGTGTGTGTGTCCTGTGTCTGTCTGTCTGTCTGTCTGTCTGTCTATTTATTAGCAATATTGATGGATTTGAGCATCATTACAGCATAATGGAAGGTGAGCAGTCCCTGGAGAAGTTCTCTCCTGAAGTAATGTTGCAAGACCCAAGTGTTAGACGTGCTGTTTCTCTCCTTCCTCATATTATTCTTCTCCATGGAACTGCAGATTATTCCATACCATCAGATGCCAGGTGCATTATTTACTGAAAGGACCGTTAATATCCAGAGTAGCCGCATTCATTATATGAAATGGACTTATAGATTATCTATTTAAATTATTAAAACTTGTTCCTGCTTAATGCACACCATATCATCACCATTGTTGCTGTTTCTATAAATTTTGACAGTCCACTACAAATTGATAAACTTCAACCAAGTGGTCCTTGACCCCACCATATGCACTGTATCCACAGGCCTCAAATTTGTGCTTGTGATGCGATGACCTTTTGATCCAGACAGTTGATCTTACATGTCTACAGTGAAAGACCTCAACAGGAAATTTTTTTAAAAAATCCTGCCATTTCCATTTCACGCCTTCAAACTAACAAAAAACAGAAATAATCTAAAGGTTTACATTCAACTATACAAGGCCAAAGATTGGGTGGTCAGGATCTTCTAAGTTGGGGTAGTTTTTGGTTTGACCAACTGTTTGAAATTTTGCTTCGCCTTATCAACATGTTGAAACTCTGCCTGAAAACACCATGCCTATTCTGGGGTCAAGTCAAATATCATGCAATTCCTCCACAGTCCACCGAAATTTTTTTGATCCATTTAAACAATTGATCAATAACAATTAAGCACTTCTTCAGTGTCAACACCTTTGAACTTCTGTAACCAGTGTGCTTAGAGTAGTCCATGAACTGAAAACAGTCAGTATGATTCAATCCTTTCCAGAGTTAGTTCAATATTATGTTTGCACATGTCAATCTTTATATGGTAATGTGGTATGCTTAACATAACCATACTTATTCATTCATTAGTTCATCATCAAAGGAAATAACACATAAATCACACGTAAGTTTTCTCCTAGTTTGTAGTATGTAAAAATTGAACATAGTGAATGAAATGATTGAACATCCACAAAATTCATCTGCTTATAATTGGATAATGACACAGGATTTGCGTGATATTTACAGGTCAATACATTCTCATATGATACCAAAAGGAAAAGAAAAAAAAGAAAAAAGAAATTTAAAATTTCCAACATTTTGGATTTTTTTGGGGCTTGAAAATATTTACTTTGCACTGATTCATATTGTCAGTAACTGTTGCCTGTCTCCAGCCATTTGATACTGTTATTTCAAACCTTTACATGAACTTTATGCTTGTCCCTTGGACAGAAATAGTATTTTATCTCACATAAATTTATGCTTTGTGGGTTGACCTGGAAAGTGGTTAATTTAACTTTACCTCTAATGGACACCCAGATTTTAAATCTGAAGCAGGGTAAAATATTTTCCTGTATAATGTTTATGTAAGGAAGCTGAACATACAAACATGACAGCCCTATGAAAGAAGTTTCATTCTGTGACATATGCAGAATTGTTTTAGGTCCACTTGAACAAAGTGGAGTTTATGTAATCAAACCATCTCAACTTCATTAGGAAGAAATTGCTATCCTCTGCCAACGTGAGACATATATTGATGATGGTACTTGTTAATGCATCTACTAGATAGGAAAAGCTTGAATCAAATGTGTAATCTCCTATTTGCGGAATATATTACACGCTACAACAATTCAAAAGTTTATTGGAGGAGGACATGTTTCCCTCTAAGGAAAACTAAATATTTCTTGTTAAATAAAAGTCATTCCTAAGATCAAAGTTGAAATTTAGAATCTCTAATTAGAAATAAAGAATCCTATTTCTGACGTATCATATTCCTTGGTAAAACAAATTTTATCACTAAAATGAACTTTAAATTTTAAAGTTTAGTAACTATAAAAATAAAAATAAATAAATAAATAAATAACCCACTTGTTAAAAATAGAACCATGCAGCTGGGAACATTTGAGGTTGGGCACATTAAGGACTCATTTAGTGAAAAATGAAAACCCTAATTTCTTAGGGAATCTCAACTTGTAATTTTGTAGGTAAGGAATGGGCATTTGAGTCGTTCTGCCTCTTTAATTAACACCGCTAGTGACAATGTCAGGGCCAATTAACAGAAAGTACCTATCTGAAAGTTTCCTAAAAAACTTAGAGAACTTATTGATATTGTCTATTTATTAAACCCATTTAATATCAGGCCAAAGCTTAGCAACTATTTTGAAATTGTCTATTTTCTTCTTTTTTTATAGTTTTTTTAGGCTGTGTGCAGCATGGGTTCTTTTGCTAGTATTTTATTATTTATAAAGTCCCATTGTTCCCAGACTAGTTACTCAGTTGCATTGATATCATATGCATTTGTAAACTTACAACAGTAATGCACTCTTTTATATCAATATGCATATGAATGGATGTGCCATCATACCATGGTTTCCCAATACCACTATATCCTGCACCTTTAGGCCCGTGCATTGGTTCTTTTGCTAGTATTTTGCTATTTATGATCCAGACTTTAGTTATTCAGTTGCATCAGTATCGTATGCTCTGTTTAACTTACAACAATAATGCACTTTTTAATATCAATTTACATATACATGGACACATCATCATGCCATGGTTTCCCAAAGGTCTCTTCTGCACCTACATAGTTGTCCATTTACTAGCTATAAAAAAAGCATCAGTACCATTCCCTGTTTAGTACACAAATTTTCATGTGCAAGGGTCATGCTCCGACTGTATCTAGGCCATGTAAGGTATCTATCTATCAGCATCATCATGTTAGCTTCATGCCATCTATTGAAGTTAACTTATGATACTGATTGTTCCAAATGGTGGGATTATTTCTAGTGTTTGGACCTGTTTCATCATTGTAATGGTGATTGGCGATTAGTTCTACACATGGGTGGACCTACATACATAGCCCCCACAGGACCTGGGTCCGCTTCCAAAACACAAACGAAAATCTTGTGTCTGCTTCTAAAACCCACATGAAAATCACGGGTCCACCCCCAAAACCGACATGAAAATCCTGGGATTGCGCCCAAAACCCAACTACCTGTTCGGGCCCACCCCCCCAAACGAAAATCCTGGATCCACCTCTAGTTCAACATGATGTTGAGATACTTGGAGCTTGTAGCATGCTTATGATCCCAATGCTAAAGCATTTTTCACATGCAGCAAGACCTTTGCAGATGTTCTTCAAAGAGTTGGAGCACAAGTTAAACTAATTTTGTACGAAGGGAAAACTCACACTGATCTGTTTCTTCAGGTAAAGTAAAATGTAAACCCATCTTTCATTCTTCCTTTCTTTAATATATATTCATTTTGTAGTCTTACATAGATGCAAATAATGCCTTTTGTGGAATACTTGATTACTAGGCTATGAATATGGCAGAACTTTCTCGATCTCTTTTTTCATCACATTTACATGTTAGGGTGGAAAACATGGATGTGTTGGCATTGTAGATTGTCCTTTTGATGAACAAACTACTTCATCCACTAAAATGTGGACTGTAAATTTCCCAGTCCTTCCAAATAGGTTTCGTCAGTGAAGTCAACAAAGTTGAAACAATTTGCACCTTAGAGCCCAAAAGCCTAGAAGAATATTGAAAAATATGATTAAAAAATCTTAAAGACTATAATATAGTGTTCTATAAATATAGAATTTTAAGAATCATGTTGTTTTAGATAGTATGAGTGAATCTGAGTAAAAATGTGTTGTCATTTGTTTTGCACTCTGCTAGATAAACGGCGCATCTGAACTTTGAATGTTTATGTCTTCCATTAGATGTGGTTTTAATATTCTAATCAGTGTCAAATGATCCCCACGAGGCCCCAAAAGCATCTTCCCACAGGAGAATACGGAGAAAATGATGCATTTATGGCCTTTTCTATAGAATCAGTTAGAATGAATACTAGGGGTGACTTGGCAAATGCCAAATCTGAGTCGGCTCGAACTGTGTCGATTTTTAAAGCCATGTTTGTTGAAATATTGAACTCAATTATTGGAGATTATTCCATCAGAAAAAAAATCATTCGAGATTATTTCATCATTAATATAAAGATGCATTATACTTAAGTACTATTGAAGAGACTTTTTGGCATAAAGGAATAAACATCTCTTTTAGCTATATAAAGGAATGAACATCTCTTTTAGCTATGTTTTTTCATGACCTACAATAGGTCGAATGCTATTTTCCACATCCTCTACCCCAAATTTTTGTCTCCCTGCCCGAATGTGATGGATGTTAATATGGGAGGAATAGCATCATGCTTTCAATTGCATGCTTTATTTGGATTTAAACACTATTTTCATTTCCAAAGAGCTGGAACACTTTTTCAGACAGGTCTTGTTAAATTGGTCTAACTTGCTTTTCCTGATGGAATGCAGGATCCTTTAAGAGGAGACACAGATGAGCTGCTTCGAGATATACTTGCAGTTATTCATGCTGGTGACATCATCACCCTTGCCAAAGATGAGGTGGCACCTTTGAATCGACGCTTAGTTCCTGAGCTCATGTTAAAAATGGCTCGCAAAATAAGCCCCTTTTAAGCATCATGTGTACCGGGATAAACCCTTATTTTTGGAGCTTATGCCCATAGTTGTTGTATGTTCAATTTCTGTGCATAAACAAGTGACCACAAGAAATATCAAGGGATATGATTCCTCTTCCATCCTTCTAGTATGCGAAGTGGTCGTTTGAATACATGGGCTAGTGTTTCTAGAAATGATGGATGTGTTTCTGTGGAGTGACTTTCTGTAGACAAGATTGATTCCTCGGATGTTTCCAGATTCCAGAGTCCCAGACTGCAATAAGGTTCAATATTTTGGCAGTGTTTGGTTATATCTTATCAGTTTCAGTATGCATCCCAGGGGCCATATGGAGATCAGAGACGCTCTGAGGTAGAAAACTCGGAAAAACACTACTGACTATTTGGGGTTTCTGTTCCCTTGTTTCCACAAATGTGCAGTTGGACGGACAACAGTCCATACGAAAACAGTCAAACTTCAGACTGATGGAAATTGTTGGTCAAATGCACATGACACATGGTTTGTAAGCTCAGTAATCCTGTCCTTACATTCAATGAACCGGCAGCACAAATTCTCAGCCTGCTGGTTCTTGTCCATCAAAGACTGCTTTGATTCATCAGGGGCAGTTTCCTAGTTCCTTCTGAGTTCCTAATAACGCATAATGAATGGAGTTTTATGGTAAGGAGTATTGAAGGGGGTGAAGGGTGAGGGGTCAAGGTTGGAGTTATTGGGTGAGCCATCAGATTCATAGGACTTAATTTCATATGTCAAAGAGTGGGCAATCTTTCCTATCATCAGTGTTGATTTTTTTGTGGCGCCTTGCATTTTTCCACCTTTGATTCTTAACTTTTAGCGAAGCAAAGGGGCACTAAAAAGTAAGAACAATATTTTACATTCAATGAGCAGAAGTCCATATTCTGTATGAGAAGTATGGCCCTACCATAGCAACAATGATGCACACTATTCCCCTTGGAAAATATTGCGTCTCCCACAATAATTCATAGTAAATAAGGCCATACCACAGCTTTCTACCCACGAGAAACCAAGAAAAGAATAGAAAAATGTTAAAGAACATGAAGAGAAGGTGCAACAAGACCCTGAACAAGAGAAATGGGAACTTCTTAGTAAATCATCTTTTTATTTCTAGCAGGCAACATTACATAAAACCCATATGAAGATGAGGATAAAACACACACTAATGGAAAGAGGCGAAAAAGATCATCAACATGGCAGCTTCATAGTATCTAATCCCATATATCAATCACACCATACTTCTCTACTTGCCATCGTCAATTCTTTGCTGCAGGTTTGCCACCTTTCGCCTGAAAAGAACAGGAGAAAATTAAATATAATCTTGGAAAACAATAATTTCGTTTCATTTCTCACACACGCTTACTACACAGACTACACTTAGCTCCATTTACTTGAAATAAATGGTGAAGCTACCTTGGTAAAGTTTTCACAAGTACTTCTTAGGAGCCCTTAATGGTAAGAAATTGGAACTATATATAGTCTTCCACCATCTTTTTTCTTTCTTTTTTTTTGGTGGTACATGTGTTGGTTTGCATATATGTATATGCATGGGTGTGTCTGTTTACCTTCTTCTTGGGTTCTCGAGGCTTTTGCTCGGCCTTCTTGGGGGCCGACTTGGAGGGTGGAGCCTTGGTTGCAGCTTCACTAGGCTTGGCAGGTTCCTTCTTGGGCTGCCCAAACAAGGTTTGGGAGCCAACAGGTTTCTCAGCTTTCACTGATGCCATTGCTTTTCTAGGTTTCTAAATGTGAAATGCACACAAGAAAGAAGCTTGAAAAGTTCGTAATGCGTTGGCTGAGGAGCTTTGATTGTAGATCACATGTATTTATAGGCATTTCTCTGACTGACCCATAACTTGGAATAAGAATCCTAAGGTGATTAAAAAGATGCGATCAAGTGGAAATGGAATAACTTAAATTGAGTGGGAACTTGAAGATAGGAATTGGATACTTCATTGTTGTAAGGGAATTTTCCTCAAAACTGCCTGTATGTTTTTACAACTATAAATAGTCACCTGTCCTTGTATTCTACAATAACCACCTCTATTAATGTAACAATCTTGCTTTGCCGCCTTGACTGGCAGTCAAAGCTCAATTGATGAAATTTATTGTGTTTTCGATCTATCATGGTTTGGATTAAGCTCTGAGTCTTAACATGATCACAGACCATTAAATTGGAGTCAACTTTTTTTTTTTTTTGTAAGATTGGAGTCAGCTTAACTAAGATCAAAGGCCTTAGTTTGAGGGGTTTTTTCTTCTTTTAATTTAAAGTGAACTGATTTGTTAACGGTCTAAGATTGGCCTTTGATAGCTGGTTAATGTGACTGACTAAGATTATCATATTTCATGGAGGTGTTGTTTAATGTTTTCATGTAAATATAAAGGGACATGTGGTTATTTGTAGTTATAAACAGATTACAGATGATTATTTGTAAAATCTCATTGTTATTCGAATGTGACATGGTTAAAGATAAATATGCTTAAGTCGAGCATTTTCCTTGTTCTGTGTCAAGATCAGGCACAGATTACAAGGAAAATATTCTCTTCAGCTATGTGGGATTTCCTATCTAGAGGGTCCCAAAGGCAGGTTCCTCCCAACTTTACCGATCCATTGGGCTCTCACAGTACCCATAGAACTATTGGGTGAGAGAGCCTATTGACGGTTGGGCCACCATGATGGGCTCATGTGCCAAAAAACCCTGATTAATCTTTTCTGGGATTTCCCCAAAAATACATGAACTTATTGTAATATTTTATTCATGTGTTTTTATTGCATGATCAATCTTGTGGTTGGCTCATTATCTTACTAAAGTGAGATTTTTCTATGGACAATACAGGATGGATACATTTATTTGGAGTAGCTTAAATTTCTAATAGATAGGCTTACTGTGGAGCCTTGTAAGTCATGAGTTTCTTGTGAGCCTATCTTTGAGGATCTTAAGACTCCTTAAACAGACATCTAACTTGACTTTTTACCCCTGAAATGGGAACCAAATGCAGACCGCTGCAGTGATTCTTTTTCTTGAATCAATTTGCATTGAAATGGAAACATTCCAACGGTTTTTTGGGGAGTCCAAGCTCCACCTAACAGCACTTCCTAGCAGTTTTAAATTTTCCTTCTTTTGTATCTTCGTTTTGGTATACATGCAGGGGCGGAACTACCGAGGAAACGCGCCCCCCTCCCGCCCCCCTCAAGGAAAATGATGTCGCGATAAAGCAAGGTTATTACTTTTGGAGGCTCTATATCCGTTGAGGAGTGGGCTCCACCCAGGGGGGTATTGAAAGGTATTTATGCTACTTCTACTAATGCCTCGAGGTTTTGGTGGTATGAATGGTTAGCTAAAGAAATTTAATATGGTCTCAAATTGGGAAGGTTGTCTTGAGATTCGTCGGTCAACAAGCGGCTTCTGCGCCTTTTTGGATGCTAATTTGATCTCCTGGTGTGCCAAAAAACAACCAATTGTCTCACATTCCAATACGCTGAAGCAAAATATAGATCTAAGGCATCGACAACTACTGAACTTGAAAGTTTAGGGTACGAGATTTCTAAATTGATCTACTAAGTAAATCAGCCAAAAAGTGTGCAAGAACAATAAATATGCAGCGGAAATAAAATTACAAGCACACACTACAAGAACACCAGAGTGAACTGGATCAAATCAAATACTATGAATCTCGCAATTACAAAAAACTCAGATTTCCCCTACCTAAATACTGAAGTTATCTTGTGTCGCTTCACACTTCAATGACTTCACACCGTTGATTGCAACAGACTCAATCCCGCGCTTGCCTCCTCAAATCTTCTTGCAAAAAGATAATCTTCTACAAAGGATGCAGAAGAACCTTACTTTTTAGAGTATTTAACAGCACAACTCTTCAAAAATCTCTATAGAAAATTTCTTTCAAGTAGATCACTAATTCAGAAATTGAAAGATGATTTGTGTCTCTTTGGTTTGAGAATAACACCCAATTTATAGCCCAAATCCGTGCTTAAAATTCCTAATAAGAATATCAATTTATGTCAAACTTATCGTGAGAATCCGAATCGGACTGGGCAACAGCACCATTCTCGCTATAGTGAGATTTACCTTCACTATAGCGAGGCATGTCTCGAAAACTCTGTTACCCGATTTTTGAGACCTGACATGCTTTTGACCTTACAGAACTTACATGGTTGTCATTTCTTTTGCGAGACAATATTGGCGTGTTTCTTTCATCGCCTTCAATTTTATTTTGTGATAACATTAGCGCCTTGCAGATGTATGTCAACCGAGTATTTCACGCATGAACGAAACACATAGAACTTGATTATCACTTCGCTTGAGAACAAGTTGCACTGGGCTTATTGTTACTTGGCATGTATCATCTCGTCGTCGGCTAGCCGATGTCTTTACAAACCTCTTTCGCACAACACTTTTCGATCTCTAGTTGTCAAACGTGGTCTCCAAACTCGGCTAAGTTTGATGGGGCATATAAGAGAGATGCATAATAATAAATGATATATGCATAAGATATACATGAGTTGGAGAAAGCGTCGGTGACTCATCGAAGGAAACTCATGGGCTGGAGAAAGTAGAGTTGACTCTCATTGATTTTTGTAATCAAAATCCCATTGATTTTTGCTAATTTTCCTCATTGTAATCCCACTGATTTTGCAATCTTGCTGTAATCACTATTGTATATGTCCATAAATACCCAATGAAATTTTACTCTAAGGCTCACAAAAAAAAGGAGCTAGAGATTCTTTCATTGGCGTGACTATTCTTCCACCTAAGTGGAAGTGTTGAGGAGTGGATCCACCCAAGGGGGATATTAAAAAGTATTTATGTTGCCTCTACTAAATCCCCGAGGTTTTGATAGGAATAGTTAACTAAAAAAGTTTAAGAGGCCTTCACATATTGGCTCACGTATTTGGCTCCATCAATAGGGTGTAATTTTCTTTCTTTCTTATTTTGGTCCCTTGACCAAGATTTTCTATACATCTCATCTAATTCTTTATCTAATTTCTTGAAAGTTGGAGGACACTCGTATCATGAATCAAGATAGCCGAGGCAACAAATTTAATAAGTGCATTTGGAATTGCTTGGGTTTCCAACCACTATATTAGAAGGATTGGCCATCACTTCTATTGATATTATTTGATGGCACAAATGCATCTCATATGACTCTGCATTTTCTTTTGTTTCCATTTTAAATACTAGGATTCTTTTTTAGAGAGGTATCTCTCATGGCTTGCTGAGATGTAAAAACATGATCTTCATGCTAGACCCACTTGAATATATGCCAAGCATAAGGGATACTGTAAAGGAAACGTTTCATTGTGGATATTGATTTTCGATTTAAAGAAATTACTCAATTAGAACATCATAACTATTGATTTAGGAGTCTTAAAGTTTCGTGATTTCTTAAGTTGCATGTTTCAATAAAAATTAATTAAGCCTACAGTGAGCATAATGCAGATTAGAGTCAGAGTTCATTAATGAATGCAAACTCATATAGCAGTTACTGAGTGTGAAGAAGTTTGACTGGTGATTGGTGGCTGCATAATGCTAAAATTGTTCTCCAACGCAAACCATGGGATCTACCTCAAACCTTGGGTTGGCAGCTAAAGAATAATGCACTGCTGTTATCACACCAGAGGAATGGTGGAGCACACAAAATGTCGATTCAGGTACCTTCTAGGTCGAATATAGATTTGTGTAGTCAACTGAAAAGTTGAATTTTTTGTGGATCCACAGAGCCCAAGGCTATCCATCACATGTGCACCTCTTCCAAAAGAACACCACAAAAATTGCATTGGGTTTTTTTTTTTTTTTGGGCACATCCATCTATCCAATAGGCGATCAATAGGGGACAGGTAATGAATAAGGCACAAACAAGATAATGGCGGACTTGACCACGGGACTGAAGCTCTCACCTAAGCTGGAAAAAAAAAATCTCACCAGACCCAATCCTAGGCTAATGTTGGGAGCCTTTAGCCACTAATGGTGCTAATTAACATTCAATAGCTCATACCATTTTTATTGCTCTTATACATTCATTTTCAGCAAACAACGCTCTGATGAGGCTTTGATGGGTCCAAGGACAATGTCCCATATTTCTATCCAGAGGTGGACCCAAATATGTCCTTTTGCCCCCGTCGAGCCTCGGTCCACTTGCCAAACCCATATCAATCACTGAGTAACTAATTTATAGGTCGGACAAAACTCTCAGTGTATTTAAATTAAAACCAACCCCCAAACCCCCAAAACGACCTGAAGTGCAAAAAATAAAGAGTTTTGAAGCGTTCCTGCCGGATTCCATTGTGATACAGTAAAGTCTGCAGTATAAGATGTTTTTGGGCAAGTGACCAATCAAATCAAATCCTATCATCGTGACGTCACCCTGGCCCGTTTTTGGAGTCGATCTTAGAGGTTAGGCCCATGTGGACAGCGACTCGACTACCCAAACTGGGCCGATTCTAGGAAGGAGGCTGGCGTCTCTCTCATGAACATGAGTTTTTTTCATTTAGCCCCCCATCAGTTACTTAATTTTGAAAACAAAATACCCCACTTTTGAGCGAACTCAGCATTGCAACCTCTACTTTTAGGAGATGACCTTCATTCTTTCATTTGAAAGCCTCAAATCCAATCATTAAATTGAAAGATCGATGTTTTTATTGTTTTGGGGGTGTAGATGGGTTGCTGTGGGCTGCTGGCCATTTTATTTTTCATCAATGGTTTGTCAAGCAAACAATAGAGGAGAGCTTGGAGGAAGTAGGAAAGAAGAAAAAAAATAAAAACTATTTCCTTAAACTTGACAAAGTTTGATTGTCATTTAGGCCATGTTGTGTAACTGCTTTTCTACAAATATGTTAAGGAAAACTGAAATGCGTTTCTATTAGAAGTCTTTTCCATCATTTGGTGCAAATGCATTTCTACGAGAAAAAACTCCAGGTTTTTTTTTTTTTTTTTTTTTTTTTTTTTAAATGAATCTATAAAAAAGGGGTTTTTTTAATGAGGTGCATAAGTCTTTTCCTTTCTTTTTTTTAATAGAAAAGCAGAAGTCTATATAGGCTCACTTTTTCACGTATGTTAGACAAATATGCCTTTATAAAATTTAATATTTTAAGAATCTATTAAAATGGAAAACCCTACCCGAGCACTAGTGCTCACGTTGTTGTGAGCACCTCCCCCAATGGGCCCACCTCATAATCCATTCGGATGTGCCAAAAAATAGGGATCCCTCCTAATAGTCACCAATCCCAAGTTTGGCACTCATCTAACTAAACTAGACCATTGGATTAGCTATGCACTCATTTGGATGATGAAAACATGCGTGACATTGACCAAGTAGTTAGAACGATGATCCAAGCATTCGTCTCCATACACAAGTAGGAGGGGCTGATCTTTTGATCTCTTTGGCTCCATCCCTAAGTGAGGCCCTATGTGGGCCCCACAAGGCCCCATGCTCAACAAAGGAGGGCCCCAATGAAAAAGTATTTTTAATGGGGTGTAGAATTTTTTTTCCTTTTTTTTATATAAGATATAGGCTACTTTAGGCATATCCTTAAAAATAATAATAATCATCATCCAAGTCTTATCCCACCGGTAATAGAGTCGGATATAAGAATTCTATTTCTCTATTCCAACCTATCTCGAGTACGTACCCTTCCAAAAAAAAAAATGTTTTTAAACAAAATCACCAGAGAAAACCCGTTCCATAATTGGAAAACTTTTACCCCTTTCTTAAAATCACCAAAAAGTCCAGGATGTTTATGAGATTTTCCAAAAGATTAAATCTTCCAGGTCTGTTTTTGTAATTTCGTCACAATGCACGTCGAGCTCCTTGTTCTGCCCTAGTGGGCCTTCTTCGATCTCGCGGCCGTCTCTTACTCTTTTATCTGATCTTCCTCTCTGGGTTTTCTGCAACTTGTTCAATTTCCCTGGTATTTGATTGATTGGAGCTTTCTCGTGTTCTCAGATTATCATTTTTTCATCTTCATTGATCTATTTGCTATGGAACCGATGGATATTGTCGGTAAATCGAAAGAGGACGTCTCGCTTCCAAAAGGTGACTTCTTTCGCCCCTAAATCCCGTGTTGAGAGAAGATGATGTGTTTTTGTTTCTGGGGTTGTTTCCATTTGTTACAAAGTATGTGAATTTGATAGATAAATGCCTCTTGGCTTGTCGATTTTGGTTAACTATGAAGGATTAATTTGCTAATTGTGTTACCACTGCCAAAATGTGAAAGTTCTTATCTGGGTTTTCATCCGCCGACATATAGAGCTATTGTTTCTTGATGGGTGTTTTATGTTTCGGTTCTTTGAATTTTTCTTAATGTGATTCACGGAAAAAGTTGTGAACTTTATTAAGAACTGGGTTAGGCGCTGCCCGAGAATCGTGATTTAATTATTTGGGGCAAAAAACAAAATCTTGTTTGTTTGGGTATTGTTTTTCTTGTTAGAGTTGAATGATTTCTACAATTTTAATGGAGCTGAGAACCTTACAATTATTTTTGAGTGTCTAGACATTTCTTGAGAAGAAGGAAACATATCTTGTGACTGTGTTATGCTGTTGCATTATTTTTGGCTTCTATGTAAGTCTTGATATTGCATTCTTATTATGCCTTTTCCTTATGGATGAAAAAGGATTGATTTTTTTTTTCTCAATTTATTCATGTGACTTTGTTATTACTTGGCAGCGACTATGTTTAAAATCATCAAGGAGATGCTACCACCAGATGTTCGTGTTGCAAGAGATGCTCAAGATCTTCTGGTCGAGTGTTGTGTAGGTGAGAATACAATAAAATGGCTTCAGTGTTGGTTATGTACTTTTCTTTGATTTTCTAATGCAGATTCAGTTATTTCCAAATGCATGTATCAATTCCCTTATTGACATGTTCAATTTATCTCTATGTCTAGAAGTAGTGTTTGATACTTTTACTGGTTGGAAAAGAAATATAATTGTTCAATCATTCTTGCTAATTTATTTTCATATTACCGATTACTCTATTTATTTTTATTTTAATTTCATATATATGATTCTATGTCGATTCTATGTCAATTTCAAATTCTTGAAGCACTAATTTGTCACGAACACTATCCTTACATTTGAAAAGGAAACAGCATCTTTTTTCTTTCTTTATTTTTTTATTTTTTTGGTTGGAAACTTTTCCGCATTGGACTTTTTATTTAACTTTTGAAATGTGTTTTATCTGGTCAAGTTTCTATCTTGGGGCAATCCAAATTATCCAATTCACAGGGAATTAGTAATATATTGAGTAATAGATTATAGAATGAGGTCCATGATAGCCAATGTTATTTTGAGGTAAATTAGCTTGAGTTTCGTGGATATATTTTGGTAATTTAAGTTTTTTCTTATTCCCAGTTGAATTAGAATGTTGGAAACATATGAAATCCTCTATGAGAAGAGAGGATTTGCGCTTATTTTTTTCTAAATTTATTTATCCAAAGTTTGATTGAAGGATATTGATCATGATTCATGACTCTTATCTGTGAAAAATAAAATATTTGCGACCATTTTCTTTAACTTCTATGGTTTACTGTTTTGCTAGAGTATATTACTTTTAACTTTTGATCAGAGTACTATGTTGTTTTCCTGCAGAGTTCATCAACCTCATTTCTTCAGAGTCCAATGAAGTATGCAATAAGGAGGAAAAAAGAACAATTGCACCAGAGCATGTTATCAAAGCTTTAGAGGTTTATGACCTTCCTTACATTTTATTTTCATAAGTTGAAAGTTGGCTTCATCCATTTTCTTTTCTGTGGGGTGTCTCTTATATTTTTATGACAGGATTGTTACCTCATTTCCGTATCTAGGTTTGCTGATGCAAGCAGCAGCGTGAGGTGGGCCCATGGTCCACATGACTCATAGAGTGGACCCTTTAGAAGATGGGGACTTACCCATCATAACTTTACAATATCTTTTATGGAATTCAGGTCATTAATTAAGTGGTGTGGTGTGGCTAAGTAATTTTATACTTTTTAATGTTTAATGAATAAGATTATATCAGATCTTAAATAGTTAGGGAGTGGATAGTTAGGACGGCGGTTAAGGCTTTGCTTTTGTTAGAAGTCGTATAAATAAATTGTACAGGGTGGAAGAACTATAAATGAAAAAGAGAGTTGTAGGCAAATAGTTTCAGGCTTTCAGCACAAGACATGCAAAATGGAAAGAAGCTGATGGAGAATGTGGTCCTCGAGTTCCACTTTGATTAGTAGGTCAGTTTTATAAGACGGTAACTAGAGGTACTTTGTTGCATGGAACTGAATGTTATACAATGCAGAAATAGGTAGCTTAAGTATGTAGTTGAGATGCACATGCTAAGATGGAGGCGTGGGTTTACAAGAAAGGATGAAATTCATAATTGACACATAAGAGGAAACTTAAAAGTAGATCTAATGGAAGCGGAAATCATGGAATGTCATTTGAAACAGTTTGGGCGCATACACAGAGAATCAGAAACAATTTTCCTATATGATATATTGAACAGTTACAAGTTCAAGGTGCTAAGAAAAAGGTGTGACCAATAGAAAACTTGAATGAAGTAGTGAGGAAAGCCATGTTGATACTTTTCAAAAAAAGAAAAGAAAAGAAAAGGAAAGCCATTTTGAGGAAGCCTTGTTGAATTCTATGGTTATTGAGAAAGTGGCTTTAAATATTGCTAATTGGAGAAGTAGAATTACTAAAGCTGATCCTTGATAGATGGGACAGAGCTTCGATGATTATGATGAGGGGGCCTAAAAAATGTTTATGACACTTGAGAGTTAAAGTAGTAGGCATAAAGCTTTATTTTGGGTGGGAATTGTGAAACCTTGGGGATGTGAAATGTGAATTCTTTTTGGTGGATTGTTTCATTTATGACTGTGTTGGCTGCTTGTGCAGACAAAATGCAGGAATAATTCAAGTTTTAAAATTAAACCATTATTTCCGTGCTTTCATGTCAAAATATCATATAAGTGCTACATTCAGTAACCATCAAGGAAGGATCAAAAGCTCCAAAACCTCTGAATATACTAAACGTGTAAAACAGCTTGATATTGTAACTCATTATGCACATGTTCACTGATATCCATACAAATGTGTGAGACTGTCTAATTTCTGTTTAATTTTATATTTGCTGTTTGAGGGATAATTAATGAACCGAACAATTATATTGTTGGATTTTCTGAAAAACTACTGCATATTCATGAAAATATTTGAATTGTGTTGAGTGGGCATGAGTAAAGTTTGTGAGCTAGGGTTATTGGGAGCATGGTTACCTAGTTTGGTCAAGAGGGCTTCGAACTGCGAATAGTTCATTTCGAACAATTCACAATTCGATTCGCGAACTACTGGTGAATTACTTTGACATAGTTGTCTAAGTTGAATCATATAATTCCATTGCGGCACTTGCCTAAAAACACAAGGCACTCAAAAGCACTACACCCCAATGTATTAGTGCTAAGCCATACCTAACTCCGAATAGAGTTGGCCCCACATAAACATTGATCGCCAGTAAAAAAAAAATAGAATTTTACTTTGGCTTTTTTATTTATCTTAACTATGTTTTATATGTAGTCAATCTAATTGTGACCCAAACTATAATTGAATCAAAATTTTGCGTACAAAGTAAATGAACATAACAGTTATTTTGAGTGGTTTGGATTTTAGACAAGGACCTTTATTGTTGGACTTACAAAATGGGCACACATGAATTAGTCTATTGAACTCGAACTTTGAATTAGCCGAATTGAGAAGCGAATCAAATGAACCTACTACATCAAATTTTATGGTCAAGCTAAGTCTCAAATTATGAATTGCGAACTCGAATGCGAATTAATCAAACTATGAATTAGGTAACTATGATTGGATGACCTTTTTCAATGTAAAATAATTTCAGCTAAATCTTCCACTATTAAGTTTGTCCTGATTGTGCACAAGTGAGGTGGAGCTGCCTTCATTCTTTCGTACTCTGTACATATTCTTTTGGAAATACATATTCTTACCTTTTTTTCCCAAAAAAAAAAAAAGCCTGATTTTTTCCACTAATCTGGCCTAGGTAAAACCTATATATGCCTAAGTCATTGAAACCTGTATTAGGAAACTGACCCTTGTAGAAATACTCAACTGGTTGGGCTCTATGTCATTTGGCTTTTGCAGAAAGAATCCACTAGTATCTCCTGAAGTGAACAAGAAGGTTTCCACCTTGTGAATTCCTTGGAAGGCAGAAAATCATTATCCAACATGCACTTGCATCATTGTTGACGTGTTCACCTTCATATGCTGGCAAGAAACTGTAAAAAGCTGTAAAAGTCCTTCAAGGTTTTGAAGGAGAATTCCGTTTTAACTTGGCCAAAGGCCTTCTTGATAACAGTCAGCAGCTGCTGTGCCATTAATGATGACATCATCGTCACTGATGCCATATTTCATCTACTGGGGGTTGGCTCTTGTGAGCTCGAATTCTCAACTTCATGCCTTCTTAGGGCTATAAATTCTTCACCACCTCACAACTTGTCACTTCTACTTCCTAGTCCTCATTGTCCTTTTTTGTACCTTGTGCTTGCAACATATCTTTCCTTCGTAAATGGGCTGTTTCATTTCGAGGAGCTGCTTTATCTCAGACAAAGTTTCTTATTTTCTTGGATAATAAAGCAGCTCATGGATTGGGTTAATTTGTTCATTCTGGTTTACCCTTGTTAATCCACACATCTATCAATACATCATTATTAGAGTTTTATCCCATCAACATAGGGTCAGCTACAAAAATTCTACTGTAGACCACTCTTAAAAAAGTAAAAAAAGGGTAAAGGGAAAAAACCTTTTAACAAAGCTACGACTATAAAATATGCCAAGAAACTACAAACAAGAAAGGACAATCTCTAAAATCTACTAAGAAACTACAAACCAGAATGTCCACTGTGTGTTGTGTGTGTAAGAATGAGAAATCCTCTCCAGTATAGGATACATGCTTTAGCTTGTCACTTTTTGACTAGCCTAGGATACAGCTATTCATCTTTAACCTGCACTTGCATCATTGGCCCTAACATGGTTAGGACAAGGCTTTGATGATGGTGGTGATGTAAAATTTACAAACATGAAATTCACATATGTAAAATATTACCTTTTTTTTTTTTTTTTTTTGTGGAAGCACCATTTTCACGAGTAAATGATATGGGGGCAGAAAAAGAGAGCAAGAAAGGATCTATATATAAGTTATTATATAGTTTAGTAGGCTCTGGGACCCCAAAACTTTTCTACGTAGGGAATGATGGGTCTAAAACACTGAACGATTTGGATCATGAATTAAGGGGCCCACAAAAGTGCAGAAAATTAGAAAGTGGGATTAAGTTTTTTTTTTTTTTTTTTCCATATATTCCTCAAAATCCATGAGGATATAAGATATGAAACTTCATGCATTGGGATTTATTATATCTTTGAGAATATTGAACGGTTTGGATCATCAATTTGAGGCCCACAAAAGAGCAGATAATCAGAAAGCGATATCTAGATGTTTTTCACTTTTTTTTTTTAATATTTCTGAGGATCGAAGCTATGAAACTTCACATCTTGGGGTTTACAATCTATATGAGAATATTGAATAGTTCCAATCATGAATTGGGGGGCCACAAAAGTGCACAAAAACCAGATCTATATATATATATATTTTTTATTTTTTTTTCATTTTTCACATATTTCTCAAAATCTATGAAAATTGAAGACATGAATTTATATGTCTTGGGATTTATTACTTGATTAAAAGGTTGAACTGTTCAGATTGCAAAATTTGGGGCATGTGGGACTGCAAAATAATTGATGGGTTTTGTTCCTGTGACCCATTGCAAGTGAAAATGAAGTGGGAGTTGTAGTGGTGTATTTTGAGTTGGGAGGTGTGAAACTGTTTCACACTTGCTAGGGCGAAGGCACAAACAAACTTGTATATGAGTAAATGTTACATGTGCAACAGTTTACATATGTAAATGGGTGCAAAGCCACAAACGCAGTGGATATAAAAATGGGATTTACATACATTGAACGGCTCGGATCATGAAATGGGAACCCACAAAAGTGCAGATCTATAGGGATTTTTTTTTCATTTCCACATATTTCATAAAATATATGAAGATTTAAGATGCGAGACTAAATGTCTTAGGGTTTATTAGTTCAATCAACAATTTGAATAGGTCAGATTGCAATGTCCTCTAAGGTTATGAGGTGTGTGTAATGGTTTCACACCTAGAGAGTTGTGAAAACTTTGATGTAAAAATACCCCTTGTACACTCCAAATTTTGCAATCCACTCCACTAGTATATCCTCAAATTTTACTTTGGTCCTACTGTAAGATTGAACACATGGTTAGTAATGTAATTAATGTATAGGATTCAGAATGCATAAAATTGTACTATTCATGTTATTAATCATGTGTTCAATCTTACAGCAAATTATTGAAAACAAATATGTTCATGCTTATATGTTAAGTGTAAATTTGCCTAGGTAGATGAACGTAAGGACCCCCAAGTAACCTATTCCTATCATAAATTTCCATTAAGTTGTCTCAATCGAAGAATTGCTTCTGTTGTGGATCTACCAGTACAAACTACAAACTGGTTTTATAAAATATTACACTCTCGTACCTGCATTGCTTTATTACTCTATCCAAAAAATTTATTATCCAGCTTGTCAGTGTGATAGTTTGGTCATTAACAAAATTTCTACTCTCTTTTATTTTTATGAAAAGGATCCTTATGTTCTCTTACCATCAAAAGGGTCCTAACGTTCTCTTACCATCACTTTTGAAATAATAATAATGACGATGATGATGATGTTTTGCATTAATGTACTCTAGATTGTTGATTAAACTGTATGGGCTATGTCAGGTCCTCGGATTTGGAGAGTACATCGAGGAGGTCCATGCTGCATATGAGCAACATAAGCTTGAGACTTTGGTACGTGCATTTGTGATCTTTTATTTTTTTTTTTCCTTCCTTTTAGGATGTGTGAGTATACCCTAAAATCAAGTTGTTTCTTACTATCTTGGCATTATGCAAGTCTGTTCATTTTGTTGGTTGTTTGGTGTGGCACCTAGCAGAATATTATTATCCCACTTGTACCGTTTCTCATCTTCTGTGCAACGCCCATATATTACTGGATTACCACTCTTTTTACCAAAATACTCAAATGGTATATTATTTGTATAGTATCTAACTAGAAACTTGCTAGTGGAATGGGGCCTTTTTTTCTGTTTGAAGGTGATGTGATGAAGGATGAAGGTTTCTGAGGAGTATGTGCTCTCTTCTAAATCAGCCTCATTCGACGCTGCTCAATCATCCGATCAAAGACAATGATTGTGAGCCGTTCACTTTTGCTATATTACCGTCCATTTCATTACTTGTAATCAGATGGCCTGCATCCAATGGTGCTGATTTTTTGTGGATTTCTAATTCAGAACCTTACCATATTTAGTGGTGCCACCTATACATCCATGCAACCTCATAAAACCTTCAGAAGGACTCCTTTACACTAGAAAAGCTTATTATTCAATATGCCCCTGAATCTGCAGGTAACTAATGTAATTTCCTTGTGGAATTGCCTCCAGCAGGATTCTCCTAGAGGTGGGAAGTGGACCGCAGTTGAAATGACAGAGGAAGAGGCACTGGCTGAGCAACAGAGGATGTTCGCAGAGGCACGAGCAAGAATGAACGGAACAAGTATTCCAAGGCTGTCAGACTCAGATCGGAGTATAGAAAGCTGATTTTGACACCCCTTAGATCATAGGTATCATTGGGTTGTTTCATTTGTGTTCTCACTTTCATTTGTAAAATTTCGGGTCATTGGGGGGTGTTTGACATTTTTGTATCATTTAGATCGGAGAGTGGGAAGGTTGGATGAGGTGAAGGGTAGATGATAATAAACAAAATGAGTACTGACAACCGGGATGACCATCAAGTTTTCCGATGTGAGGTTATCTTGTAGGAAAAAAGGATGAGAAACTTGTTACCATCAAAAGTGGAAAAACTGATTGATGGTCATTTCCATATAATT
Organism: Persea americana; assembly: GCA_029852735.1. Lineage (NCBI taxonomy): Eukaryota > Viridiplantae > Streptophyta > Magnoliopsida > Laurales > Lauraceae > Persea > Persea americana. Next base: position 72,405,302 of record CM056815.1, read on the forward strand.
GTCGCGTACCATACACTCTTCACCCTTTACATCAAATACCAGTTTCAATGTAAATCATAGGAAAATGGCAAACGTCCTCTTGTTGTCTTAGGATTGGTTTCTGACTCTGTTCTTGTATAAAGGCTTTTAGGTTTCATCTTATTGGTTATGTTTCAAGTTAATGCTGGTGCTCTCTCTCTCTCTCTCTCTCAACTCTCTTAGAAAGGTATCAAACTAATGGAGTTCGAATGCTTTAGACCCCTGAAAAGTTTGCAGGGACGACTCAGCGGGCTCACTTACGAAAAAGATTGTATCGGCCCTTACCAAATCTCATTCTAATAATAGTTAGGCTTAGGCTTGCTGCCAAATTGATCACTTGTGAATCATGTGAATAACATATTATTAAAAATTCAAGTGATACATGTGAATAAAATATTAAAAAAACTTAAGTTTATTTATAGTGATGGATCTAATTTCTATTTGAGTAAAATTTGTGAAAACCAATAGAAAAGGACTCAACTTTTAGTGGTTTTGATTTTTTTTTTTTTTGTAAGGGAACCCCACTAAGAAGAGCCTCTTGAAAATTTTGTAGCCTTAGGAGGCACTCCCTCCAGTTACCAATCACACAAAAACCACAAAGGAGAATGTTTGATTTTGTGATCCAATGTGTGAATGGCCGGCCCATAACCTGCAATAAACTCCCATGAAAGGAGGAATGTATCGTATAGAAAGTTAGATATCATACAAAATTTTCCCTTCATTTGTAATTTTTAGCCCCCTCTGTTCCAACCATAATAGCTCTGCAGTGAAATTTTTTTTTATTTTAGAATTGAACCCATTGACGGCAGGCAAACGTGACGTACGGTCAAAATCCCTGTAAATTATAAGTGTAGGATCGATCAGTTGATGGGTGAGCCAGCCCTTCATTCATCATCCGAGAGCGTGAAAGCTAGGGCTCGAGAGGGCGTAGGAGGAATGGAGAGGGCAGCAGCGGTGGTGCCACAGCCGAGAGTAGGGGTCGCGGTGTTCGTGGTCAAAGGAAAATCTGTGCTCTTGGGAAAGAGACTTTCCCACAGTAATGCTTGTTCCACCACCTCCTTCGCTCTTCCAGGCGGCCATCTCGAATTCGGTCAGTAGAGTACCCTACACACTACAAATGCCCTCACGTTTTTTACTTTACTTTTCTCCCCTTTTTTTTCCATCTTCGTGTCGTTTTCTCGTCCTGATTGCTAACTTGCACCGATGGATCGGAAGGCCTGGCCGTTTAGGTTTTATTTACCGTGATTGACCTCTTCCCCGGTGCAAATTTAGGGTTACGACTACGACTGTTGTGTGATTACATTTCATTTGCCTACCTTTTTTTTTTTTTTTTTTTGGTGTGTGTGTAGACATAGTTATAGAAAGCCCCCTTAGTGTTTCTCCTTTATTAAATGGAAGATGGTGGGTGAGTTTTTTTTGTTTGTATCGATGAAGATGGGTGATTTGGCAGGTATCAGTTGGGCCTGATTTGGCAGGGTCGAAGTAAGTCCATGGCTGCATGTGGTTCGTTAACGAGCGGGAAGAAAAAGAAAGTAATAAATAAAGGTTGTAAGGACACATTTGTGTAATGTGGTAAGGAGGTGGAAGTGAAACAGGGTGTTTCCTCTGTGAGATGCATAGGTTAATTTATTGCAAATTTGTTTAGAAATTAAATTAATCGCCATAAAACCATCACAAACTAAAGTAATTAGTTTTATATTTTATTAATAATATCATAAATATTCTTATAGTTAAAAAAAAAAAAAACTTCAAATATGTTGCAATCCACTAATCAAATATATAGAAAAAAAGAAAAAAAAGCAAGTACCTCATGTCTTGAAACACAAAAAAAGAAAAAAGAAAAAAAAAAGGGAAGGGGGGAGGGGGGACATTCTACTGGCACACAAGAAAAACCTCTTCACACAAGGAAAAAAAAAAAGTTCAATTTTATTTTGCCTAAGCTACCTTTCTCCCTTCCACCCTCCTCCCTCTCCCCTCACCCATCTCAGTCGCCGCCTGTTGCAGGCTGGGAGGGTGACAGCCGGCAGCCCCGGCATCTTCCTCCCTCCAGTTATTTTCTCTCCCTCTCCCTCTCTCTCTCTTTTCTTCTTCTCCCTCGTGCCTCCTGTTGCCACCACTACCACCCACGCCGCCTTATTCCTCTCAAGGGGCATGGGAGGAAGAGAAAGAGGAGAGTAAGGGAATGAGAGGTGTCACTGATGAAGAGTTACAATGTTTGAGGTTGAGAAAGAGGGGATATGCATACACATCCTTTTGTATTTATATGAAACAGCTTAAGTGGGGCGGGCGCGGATAGGAGAGTTTTGATCTATTTTCTTCTCAGCCGTTTTCCGACTTTAATGAATAAGAATGTCTAAAGGGCAGCTTGGACTCTGCCTTTCATTCTTTCGGAACTTGTTTTTTCCTAATGAAATGAGTGACACTGAATCACATAAAAACAAGTAAAGGAGTGTCTCATGTCACAAAACCGGTGAGCCACTGAGATCGATCCATAGGTAGGCAGGTTGCCTCACACGTACTATACCATGTATCAACTTAGGCGAAAAAATTTTAATTAATTAAATGGGACTTATCATCCAGAACGAAACCACCCCACAACCCCCACCAATTTTTATTATGAAGACAATTTTCACACTAGGTGTAGGCCCCACCAGCTACACTTGTAGGCGTTAGCGCAAGGACACATGATTCACTCCATATACTTTTTCCATTTTAATAATTTCAACCCCCCCCCCCCCCCCCCCCCCCCCCCCATATGAAAAGGCATTACATTAAACAACACAAGAATGGGTTGCAACAAAAATGAAAACAATTCTCTCTCTTTAAGAGTTCTTTCATTGCACAAACATACCTTCCCTTTTAGCCATGTAGGATTCCCATTCTTCTTCCTTAAGACGGTTATCTATTATCATGAATTAGAGTGCGTCGCACTTCATGCAATTTTTTTTTTTTTGGAAGATTGGATGTTACCTAATGCACGATCCGTATCCTATATTGAAATTGGACGTGAGAGTGCTTTTGATCGCAATAGCTGTATCTATCAAACGTCAAAGTAATTCGACACTGTCAGGTATCGATTTTAGGCCACGAAATTAAATACTATCTTCAGTTTATTTTATGGACTCAGATTTGGCAACCGGATGAATTTTGCTTTGTCTTCAAATGGCTAAGTTGTATGATGTTCGGATACGGATGCTGATACGGTGATAGGGGATACGATGCTGATACGGGGATAGGAGATATGACTCTTCACTTTTGAAAATATAGGGCACGGATACGGATATGGATGTATTAATTTTTTCTTGAGATCACTTTTAAATCAATGAAATTATTATTGTTTTCACCATTTAGAAAAAAAATATATATATACATATATTAATATAGCATTGTTTTTGTCCATTTCTAGTATTTTTTATGGTGAGAAGTAAAAATATTAAAATAACTATATGAAATAAATGACTTTATAAGCAATATATGTTAAATTTGTTCCCTAAAAGTATCGGCATAGTATCAAGTATCAATACAAGTGTTATATCAACTTGATACGGATATGTTGGGCTTGTACAAGTATCTGGCTATTATAGCATAAATCTACTTTGGGAAATATTCTCCTCCTAGCTAATGCAGTCCATCTTGTGGGGCCCACTTGTTAGCATGGAGCCATGGATAGAAAGGTCTATTTGAAGGAGCCTGGATCCTCTGTTGCAACTATACGCAGTATTATGTAAATTTTTTTCCTAAAACACTATGGTGGGGCCTATATAGTGATCATGAAGACTATTTAAGGTGAATGTCATTTCTTCAAATCATACATTTTAGAATCTCAGGTTAGAAAGAATGTATCCCACTATCCGATTGAGCACCACATATCCATCATACTATTCAATCGGAGGATGGGATTGACTTCTTTTAGGCTGAAACTTGAGGACATATAGTTTGAGGAGATGAAATTTAGCTTGAACGGTCCATATGATTTCTATGTGGGCCCACCATGGAGTTCAAGAAAAAATTGTTACACGGTACCATGTAATAACTGCGAAAGAGGATCCTAATTGTATTTAAGGATGAGGATCGCACCATGAGATTGTTCTAGCCTTTAATTTACCAGCTTTAAAGTTCAATGGTCTCTTAACTACTATATATATTTTTTAGATTCAGTCCAACGGTGAGTAAAGATTTAATGAACATAATAATGATCATGATGCTGGATCACAGGTGCTAAATTTCAGAAAGGAACCGCACTGATCCAAGATGGGCTCAAGTTAGCGGGCCTATAACTATTTTGAAAATGGTGTGGAAGTTGTATTAATCAATCATGAATCTGGTGGTATTGTAGAGAATCACGTGTCCGTGTAGTCGCTATGATTTTAATTGTTTTTTGTTTCTTGGTCCTTTTTAAACTGGTTACACGTTTTTCTTACTTTAGTACTAGGCATGGATTTCTTCTTGCTTGAAGCCAGGTCCTATGATCTCACCTATGAAATTTCAGACTCATAAAGTCAATTTCTGAATGCCAGTGCTACAATCAAAGTTGATTACACTTCAATGGGATGCATTGTGGACAGAAACTTTTAAGCTTTATATCAAATAAATGAGCAAGGCTTTTGGTCCTGTGAATTTCTTGAACCTCACAATGAAGTTAGTATCCAAGTAGGAGAAAAGAAATGCTCCTCCCTTGTACAAACCATGTTCAAGTTTCACTCGAATAGAACATGTATCTAATATAAATTTGATTATTTATAAAAGTGCAGAGGTGGAAAACGCTTGGGCATTTTTTTAGCAGAAATACACCTCTCTTTGTAAGACCTACCAGGATGTATCATGATCATAAAAGTCCATTGGATAAAAGGATCTACCTGTGACCTACTTGTGTGTAAAATTTAAACTCTAAAGTTTGATAAGTATCAAAATTTATATGTTTGACTATTCATGGGAGCATAGTCTGTATTAAAAAATTAGATCCGCTCAAGATGAGCCCCATGCCAAAAGAAGAGGAATGGAAAAAGGGCGTTTTTTAAGTGGAGCGTTTTTGGAGAATCAACATTGATATAAAATATTACAAAATAATATATTAAAAAAAAAAAGGAATTGCTATTTTATACTTTCTTGTATTTTATACATAACTAATTCTAGTGGATATGTTTTCTGCCGAAGCAAGCATTGGCCAAGGCACTTGCATTTCTTGAGTTTGTCCCCGACCAGATAGGGATTCTAGAAAAACACTCATCATTATATAAATCTAGTCAGCTTATGCCCGGCTAAGAGGATCATCTCTCTCTGTCTGTCCCCGACCCGATAGGGATTCTAGAAAAACACTCATCATTATATAAATCTAGTCAGCTTATGCCTGGCTAAGAGGATCATCTCTCTCTCTCTCTCTCTCTCTCTGGGTGGGATTTTGCCTGATCCATTCTAGTGATGCTATTGGCTATCGGTCGCCTACCCACCCTCTCTCTCTCGCCCTCTGCTAAACTGCGGCCGGTAGCGCAATTTATTAAACGGCGCACGCTCCTCAGGCCACTCTCAGCAATGAATAGAGCGCCCATGCCATTGCCTGGAGTTGGGGTGGTGACTTTCGTCCTCAAAGACAAGTCCCTACTCCTGGGAAAGCGCCATTCAACCAATGCTTGTGACTTTGCCTTTGGCCTTCCAGGAGGCCACCTCGAATTTGGTCAGTCAAACATCCTCTCATGCTCTCTCTCTCTCTATCTGTCTGTCTGTATAAACAATTTTTATTAGTTAGTGGTGGAGATTTAAGAAACTGTCTCTCCCTCTCTCTCTTGTTGTTGTTGTGGTTGTTTATTATGTTGTATTTGTTGTAGGAGAGAGCTTTGAAGAGTGTGGAGTGAGAGAGGTGAAGGAAGAAACTGGTCTGGACATTGAGAATGTTGAGTTCCTAACAGTCACCAATAATGTGTTCTTGGATGACCCAAAGCCTTCCCATTATGTAGTCATCTTCATGAGGGCAGTTCCATCGGATTCCAACCAAGCCCCTCAAAATCTGGAGCCGGACAAGTGTGGTGGGTGGGAGTGGTATGACTGGGACCACCTCCCGGAACCACTGTTTCAGCCGCTCAAGACGTTGATACAAACTGGGTTCAGTCCTTTCCCAACCAACCAAATGTTGGTTAGCCCTTCTGTATTTTGTTTTGATTGCAACACTAGGCAATCTTAGGTTGAAAACTGTTTTGTGTTTGATGGAGTGGATTTGAGACAATGAAGTGGGCCTCTTTTGACATCCTCTCAGTTTCTGCACTTACTTTTATCTTATTTTGATAAGTGGAATTTAGATTGCACCTCGTTGATACAGACCCAATGGTTTTTAGATTTTTCTGTTGTGCATGAGTAAAGATTGGAAGACGTGTATGATGGTCTTGGTTTTCATATTGGGAGATGAGGCTGTCAATTGGGCAGCTTGGGCCTCTGTTTTTTTTATCTTCTTTTGTGTATGTGGATTTATTTGAGTATGACTGGTATGTGGTGAGTTTTTGGTAGATTTTTGTATTAGACTTTTAATATAGTTCAGATGTGACTTTCATACAATTCTTATGTGATTTTTACATAAATGACTTATCTACATCAAGCTAGGAAAACTTGCCGAGTTGACTCTTCACTCGATTGGAGTCACCTATTTTAATGAAGGGCCAAGTCATATATAGTGGAAAGTCAGCAGAGTCAACTCATTCTGATAACTTGTTTCCATTCCGAGCTATTTGATAGGTTGATTGGATTTAACATATTTATTTTTAAGCAATTAATTCTTGTGGTTGGAATTAACAATTTAACAATGATGATTGAAATGCAATTTGAGACCTATATTGGTCTGTTACATTTGATGTTTGGATTATTATGCATAGCTAAGATTGTTATTTCCCTTCTATTTTCTTATTACAGCATATTTCTTGCATGTAAAAATTTATTAATTTAAATTAATATTATTGGTACATGTAAATAAATGTATCTAATTTTTATAAGTATTAGATCTATTTTTAAATTTTTCTGAGTGACTTGAGTTGTACAAGTCGAGTTTGAGTCATGGGTTTTCTACCTTAATATGGTAGGACTATCAAAAGGCAAGGCGGGGCAGGCTCGTGGTTATCCCTACCTTGCCCTCAATATATGCGAGAAGGGCCAGGGGCAAGCCAAAGCCCTTTGATAGCCTACACAACCTGAAGCCTTATCCTACCCTCGCGGGCTAGGACCATCCTAGGGCTTAAACGAAGAAAATCGATTTAGTTTTTGAAAATAAAAAAAATTATGTCACTAATTAAGAAAATCATAGCAAATACATATTGCAAAGGGAAACTTGTAATCCTCCAATTTGTTTTCATCTTCTTCCTTTCTTCTTTGAAAACAGAATGTCATGAAACTTGGCACCCTTACCATTCTTGCATTGTATGATCTTGCTTCCATTAAACAAGTGGCATCAGTTATGAAATGATAGTCATGACCAATATGAAAGACTCGGTTGAATTACATATTGGTGGCACTTTGATCAACATCATGAAGTGTTATCACAAAAACTTTTAAGTTCAGATAAAATATGACTGCCATGTAACTTGGGCATTAGTCGTAGCTACTATTGCTTAACATTCAAAAGAGGATTTGCCAAGAGTGTAGTAACCTCTTTTGAAATTCTCTCAATTCAGGAATTTAGATTGCATTTGGTTTGATTCGGAGTACTAAAGGGTTTCGAATTTTCAACAGTGAATTATCAAGAATGAGGGAATAAGATGTTTTGAGTGCGGATCCCCACAATGTTTCCCTACTATGGGTAGTGGGAGTGAGACTATAAGTGGGACATATCTATTGAACATCCAGGCTGAATAAAACGAATGCCTTTGGCTGTAGCTCGGCTGATTGAGGACATGGGAATGTGCATGTAGAGTATGTGAGTTCATATCCTTGTTAGAATTTCTAACAAGAATTTGGTAGATTGGGGTTTTTTCAGTTCTTTCTTTTTTGATATGATGTAATGGCTCATCGTAGAGTGCTTAAAATACCACGTTTCTTTTATAAGAATTCCAAATTTCAGACACATAAAAGGTCTCCAAATGACCTTTGGGAATTCATGGAATTCCAATTTCTTTACTTTTTATTGGAATCTCATATGCTCCACTAAGAGAAAGATTTTGGAGTTCCATATCAAGGACAGCTTTTGGAGAATTTAAAATTCTCCAAACTTGAATTTTTGGAATTCCAATAAAGAAACAGGCCCTTGAAGTCAAAATTCTCCAAACATGAATTTTTAGATTTCTATTAAAGAAGTAGGCCCTTAAAGTTTAAATTCTTCAAGAACATGAATTCTCGGAATTCTAATTTCACACACATGCCCCGGATCTACTGTTGGGTCTTCAAGTTGAAAGTAGTCAAGTACCAATCATAGCAAAAGATTAAAAATAAAAAAAAAATCTGGCCCGAAATGTAAGCCAACTACATTTTGAGTTAAGAATAAATCCAGCTAATTAATAATTGTGGATGGTGGAAACTTCCTCGCTTTGTTCCTTTTTTACCCTCCTAATAAGTCTTGTTCAAATTCAACATAATATGGATCTCACATAATTCCCATCCTGGACCCAATTACGATCAGATACCCTGAAAACCCCAGGGATCCTGCATTCTACAACTTTCTGTAAGGGGTTTGTTCCTGTCTCTTTTGTTTAATGAATTCCTCTCCAAGTAAAATAATAATAATAATAATAATAATAATAAGCTAAAATAGTGTCTCTTTTGTTTAAGAGAGAGAGAGAGAAGGGGCGTACCCTGTTTTTTGGTCCACTTGGATGGATTATAAGGTGGGCCTACTAGCTTCATTGCTCACGATAAGTGAGCACCGGTGCTCCGCAGACGTTTTCCAACTTCCAACTTCTAAATTTACAAGTCTTCGGTTAAATAATTCATTTTTTTTAAACTGCGAATCCTGTAAAAAGTTCAATGAAAACACAATCTTGTGGAAAACAAATGGCAATTGCAATTTTCCTCAAGCTACACTTTCGCAAGATATTCTAATATTAAGCCAGGCTTTTTTCAACAGAGAAGATTTTGGTCAAACAATTTTAGTTTAGACCTTTATATATAAATAATTAACATCTTTCACTGCAAAGGCAAAATTGTGTTCCCATGGGCCCTTCAGAACATCAGTTCTCAAACCTCATCATATAACATCATCAGAACCCTAAACTACTCTTTTTCTCTCTGACAGAATTATACAGATCCCTAACAAAAGAAGTCTGCCTTCAAGCATCAGAGCTTTAATCTGCCTCATCGATTGCCTGAGTGACACCAACTTCAGCTGGCCGAATAACACGGTCATAAAGCAAGTATCCAGACTGCAGCAACAATTAAGCAGAAGCCATTATTCATCTGTTCAGTTCTTATACTTGGAAGTGTTCTAAGCATCAATGCAATAGTAGAGATTATTTCCAAAGGCAGCTGAATATGAAAATGGCACTCTCAAACACACAGCTACTAGATCCATTTGGACAAGCAATTGAAAAGTACCCAACAAAAAACTATTTGTAACCATTGATTGCGAATCAAGAACCAAAAACTATATGTAGTTTTATGTACTTTGTTTAATGAAGAAAAAATTTTACCCAAGAATGGAACAGTGAGCTAGGTTTCAATTTTCACACATGAAAAGTAATTAGAGATTTGGGAAAGAAAGAAGATGGAAAACAATTACAAAGGACAGAACACAAAGCACACAGCATAAGGGAGCATACGCCAGGTAACCTTTTTTCTTTCCAAATGAAGAGGATGCTAAATAGAACACTAAATGCTTACTTTCATAACATCACATAACAGTCTCATCCATACATGCGGTGTCCCCGCTAATAGAGTTGTACCATAAAACTACTCCAAAAACAAATAAAAAAATAAAAAAATAAAAAATAAAACATCTAACCAGGTTAAGACAGCAGGACCTAACTATAAACTGCGAACAAGAACACGAATACTCAACTCTCATTGTGCATAAGTAGAACTAGAAATTCTCTTCAACTAGTATATGGAACATGTCCTGTCACCCTCTAATTAGCCAAGGATACACCTTGATGGAGTACGGGTCAGGCCCAAGTCAACTTGGCCAACCCATTGGTCGACCCGGTCTGTCGGACAAAGCCCCCAGGCCCAATTTGACCGAGAGCTAGTGGACTTCTATTCTTATTCCTATTTCTATGATTTAACCCCTTCTTTTTACAATTTGGGCTCAAGTAGGTTGCTATAAAAGGTAGTGAGTTTAGGTAAGCAGAAGGCAAGAGCTGGAAATGATGCACCCACTTACATTACATCAACGATGCACTTATCTCTTTTGCCTCATTTGATGTGCTGCATTCATAGATGAAAATAGCGGCCGCTACGTAGCGTAGAGGCCGCCACCGCTACGCTACGGCCGATTTATCGGCCGCCGCACCCGTAGCGGCCGCTACGTCCGCTACGGGGCCGCTACATCCGCTACGGGGCCGCTACGGGGTGAGAAAAATTTCTACTTTTCAATTTTTTTTAAAATACATAATAAGAATTATTTCTTTTCTTCTTCTCTTCAAATAACATTTCTACACAACTCTTCTACCCTTTTATATTTAAAAGAACACCAAAAAGCACATGATCTCGCCGAATTACAGTCGATACAGAGAGTTCTTCTCTAAGTACATCCTATTAGACACCCCCTTTGGTAGATGTATTTTTTTCTCTAGGTACTCTTAAGTCTTGATTTCATGATATAGTTTTTTTCTTTTCTGAGCCTTTCATTAGTTTCTAAGTTAGCATAATCAAGCAACATGAACACATGTGAAAAAAATGATCATTACTATTATTTTCTATTTATACAGCGATACAGGACCTCATATAGTGAGGGGACCGCTACGCCCCCTTACCTTAGTTACTTTTGCAAAAAAAATACATTTTCTCTCATTTTCCAATATTCTAGATTTTCTAGAATTTTTTCATATTTTTTTGACGATTTTTCCAAATCGCACCGCTACGCCGCTACATATCGCCCGCTACGTAGCGTTTTGGCGGCAGGCCGCTACGCCGGCCGCTACCGCTATTTTCATCCTTGGCTGCATTACCTTCTTATTATCTTGTGGAGTTTTAGAGGTTGAAGTGCCTTGTTAACTAGTTATCTAGTGGAGTTTTAGGGGAGTGTTTAGCTTGAAAACAAATATTTGTAAATGCCTCGTGATAAAGGAAGGATATAATGGTCAAGTGTTGTTTTCATGCATCATCATTTTTTTGTAGGGTGACCACGTTTCCTATTAATTATCTGTCTCCCCCCTTGGAGTGAAAATAGGTTGCCTTCCGCATAAGGCCCGATAGAAAAAGGCTTGTGTTAAAAACTAAAAGCCTAGTAGAGAGGGTTATTTCTTTTAGATGTAGGATTATCATATCTACCATCTCCAATCTTGTTTATTCCATATATTTCTTAAAATTTGATGGAGTCCCAAATTCACAAATTGGACTTTCCTATCATAGCCAAACGGCAAATCCCAATAGATCAGAAAATCCTAAAATCAACTCTACAAAGATCAAGAAACCAATAAGCAAAACAAGGAGAAAACTTAACCCAAAGCACTAATCCACTACTTGATAGGTCTTGAATCCTTGGGATTGACACTCAAACCAATGGGAAGAGAGAGAATAACACCACTATCAATTTATTCAAGGAAAGTGAATAACATCCAAGCTAAGTTGGATGTCCCACACATGCTTGTTTTTGTAATGTTTTTATACAAAAAGGAAACCCTAAGCTACTTCTAATCCTAGCCATCCATCCTATCATCCTTACATAACTCAACAACTTAACCAAAAAGAAGGAATAATAATTAGAAAGTTCCTAAGAAATCCAAATCCGGCTTTGACCCGCTGGAGAGATTTTCTCCATTTGCATCTTTTAAACTTGCATCCTAGAATTTAAAGCTTTCCCTCTATGGGATCTTTCTTTGCAACGTTCCTGAACTCCATCTAACCTGCATGGAAAGTTATTAGGCATCCCATATCATATGGACTGTGGGCCCCACGTTTTGAGCATGTAGAGCAAATCAAAGAGGTACGAACATGGGAAGCCCTACATGTCCAATATGGGCCTAGTTAGGACTCAATTGGGTTTGATTTGGGTCCCCATTATATTCAACATATTTGTTTCCAAATTTCAAACCCATACTAAGCCCATCCAGCATTATATTTGAGCCCTAATGCTTGATTGGGCCCCGATTGAGATCGATCAAGAGGCCATTCAACCAATCAAATCGATTAAACTAATTGAGGGCTAGATCAATCAAAGGATCCATGAAATCTTCTAGACCATTCGCTCTCCTACATGAATATTCCAACTATTCAACCCAAAATTGAATAAATAAATAGACGGTTCTAGTAAAGAAATAGTGGTTGGGGATCAAAAGAGTTCAAGGAGAGAAGGGTCGTAGACATGGAATAACATGTTTAAAATGGAGATGTGACCATAAGGTAAGATAATTGTGAAGAACAAATCTAAGTCTCCAATCAGCAACAAGGAAAGGAGCCAATAAAAAACAATTTTCAGTAATAATTGATAGTGGGGAGAGGATAGGATTATTGAAAAATATTTAAATTAGTCTTCAACCCTTCTGACAAATTCTCCAAAAATTATAGATTAGCAAGATGGACGGAATATACGAAAAAGTATACAAACATTAAAACATATAAACAAAACCCAATGTGGTTACCATGCACTCATCCACAATGGCCAGGCAAAAAAGACGTTAAAACTTGAACACTAACCCCGTCAGTGTGAAAAGATGACAACAATTATACATTGTCGTAGAACTCAATCTTTCGCCCTTTTTTTTTTTTTTTTTTGTAAATTGCAGAACTCAATCTTAACAGCCACTAAATAAATACAAAAAACACATGTTTACTGCCAGCTGCAGACTGTGTTCAATTAACTAGAAAAACTGATTAGAGTATTTGTCAACTTTGGAAGGGCTCTCAGAGACAGTTTTCAGTGGAAGAGCTTAACAATTCCGAACCCAGGTGGCAGCAATCAATCTTTAATCATCACCACCATCATCATCAAATCCTTGTCCCAACTATGTTGAGAACAGCTACATGAATTATGTTGCTCCGTTCCCATCTATCTAGAGTCAAATCCTAAGGTTGTACTTCTTCAAATCTATCTTTACTACTTCCATCCACGGCCTCTTCGGCCTACCCCCTCCCCTTGGTTGGCCATTGACCTGCATAAGAAAAATTTTCCTTACCGGCACCATTGTTGGCTAGCATTGGACATGTCCAAACCATCTCAAATGGGTTTTTCTTTCTCTTATTTTTTAACCTATCGATGCTATCCCCTAAATGCTCTCGAAAGCACTCATTTCTAATTTTACTACACAACCACCTCAACATTATCATCTCTACTGCACCCATTTTGTCCATGTGTTACTTCTTGATTGGCCAACATTATGCTCTATAGGTCATAGCCGGTCTAATAGTTGTCTTGTAAAAATTTTCCTTCAATCTTGTTGGCATGGGCTGATCAAAAAGCACTTCAGAAGCTAGTCTCCACTTCAACCACCCCACTTTTATCCTATGTTCAACATCTTGATCAATCTCTCCATCCTTACTAATTATCGAGCCAAGGTATCAGAATGAGTCTATTTAATGTTTCAAAAAATTAAATGAATTTAACTCACTACTCATGGATGCATTTGTGATTTGAAATTGCAATCCAATAAATCAAGAAGGCCACAGATTCTTCTGGCCAGTCAAAAAATTACCTGACACGTGTGCTGCTGTCAAACTCGGAATCGAGGACAGAATCCTCCTTGCTCTCTCCCATCTTCTCCTAGAAACCCATCTTTTGCGAAAAGCAAGGGGCTGTTGGCCCAATCTCGTCCAAATGTGTTTTCACTTTCTCGAAGGAGACATAAAAGGGCAGCGAGCAGGCCAACTGGTAACCTCCACATACGATTTGGGCCCACTAACTAATTTTGCCTCCTGGGCTTGGGCAGGGCCTGTAGAGCTTTGATTCTTAATGCAGGCCCAGGCCTTCTCTTGGCTTAATTTGGGAAAAGCCCGCTCATATCCAGCAGAGCAAGATTTAAAATTTAAAAGACCTCTACAGAAGTCATCGTCTTCAACCTCTGGATCTGAGGATTTTCCGACTCTGTTACCATAGTCGTTACCGGTGGTATCTACCTCCACTTTCACATAGCAGATCATCTATCCAAAGAGGAATGAAGGACGGAAACTCCTCGGACTCCTCTAAAAGAACCTTGACTCTTCCATGGTATAAAACTTTCAGAGGGTTTTTTATCAACTTCCATACTGCGCCCCAAACAATTGCGCACAAGACGAAAGACTCCTTCACTCCACACTGGTAAAGGAACTCCTGCCACTTTCAACCAACGAGGACTAGGCGGTCTCCCTATGATCTCCATCCAGCTAGCTATAGCATAGAAAGGGATTGATTGAAGATACTCAACACAGCTAAAGACCTCTACAATCTACAGCCTCATGATCTGTGTGAAACTGCATTAGGATAGTATCCATGTCTAGCAATTTTGTCCTTACTAGTTTCTTTCCACAACGAAACTCTAGCCAAGAAGAGACAAGCCTATCCCCATCCAGAGGATCTTTCAAAAAAACCCACTAGGCTGCTTCGAAAAGCCTTCTAACCTTTTTCTACCACCCAAGGAGCAACCTAATCCCTTTTTTGGATCCATCTTGGATGATCCACCCTTCTGCAGGTGACTGAAGTAGGGAGTGATCTTGGATATTCTCTTGAATATTAACAACATTAACTGCAGGCTCCCTTTTATCTGGGGTTTTTTTTTTTTGTGGGGTTTCTGCTCCGATCTAGCAAAGTTTACGTGAATTTGCCCCCACCCCCCCAACAAACAAAAAAAAAAAGAAGATAATAATTTACCCCGGGCCAAAACAATCGCTCTAGCAGCTTCCTTCTCTGATCTGAAATGGACAAAGGCAAATACCTCTGTTTTTTTTCCAGAAGTATTATCTTTGGGAAAGAACAGATCTGCTATCTTCCCAGCCCTGCAAAACATAGATTCCAGTTCTACTTTCAAAATCCCTTCAAGCAGATTAGAGACAAACAGCGAGCGTGAACCAATTCTGAGAGCCTGAATGCGATCATGCAGAGTGCCCTTTCTAAGGGAAAATACTAAGGCAGTTGAATGAACTGGACACATAGAAGAAATTGATGGCAGTTATCAATTCAATAAATAAAAAAGACTTGTTTTGTGCAACCCTCACATGCAAATTTTCTGAAACCCTTACCAAAGACAAAAGCCTACCTGGTTGATTAACTAGGTGAAAATATCATCGAATTGCTTAATTAGGAAACACTTGGTAATCAAAGTACCCATCACCACTCTTACACGAAGTGGCAATTCAGCCCCCAGTACTCAAACCATTCCAAGATGCAAGTCCTTAACAGTTGGGCACATTAGCAATTAAGAAGCAAATGGTCAACTAATTCCTCTGCTGCTAGACACATAGGACAAGCATTCACACCACAATCTTACGACGCATCTATATATTATCCATAGTCAAGATGCCTCCAAGAAGGGCCGACCAACCAAACGCAATTACCCTAGAACAGACCTAAATCTTCCACAAGCTGGCTAGGTTATGGTGAGACATCATACCACATCTAGTCATGGCCAAGAACAAGTCACCGAGAAAGACAATGGAAAAAAAAGGGTCAGAAATCTTGCTCTTGGCAACAAGCTGGACAGCTACTTGCAACAGTAACCTTAATCTTTATCAACTAAAAGAGTAGGAAATCGGTTTTGTTTATCACTGTTCCATCAGCTGGTCAGGGAGAAAAAAAGGGCCGGTGATATTCTTGTTTCGCATTGTCTAGCAGTTACTCTTATATAGTTCCTACTTCGGAATTTTTTTTTTTCATATAGTGAGGTTGGCCTATGGAGAAAATCAAACAGGGGCTTATTAGAGGTACTAATGACCAGACTTGGGCCAGACCAAGGCCAGCCGGGGTGCAGCCCTTCTTATTTTGACCTGAATTCATGGCCTCACGCGTTGATCTGGAGATCAATGTGCCTATGCCCAGTCCATCAGGAAAGCGCTCTAAAAAAATTTTAAATTGATTTATAGGGGTTTTCAAAATACAAGACTTGAATAAATGAAATTTTCAGGGTCACACCAAGGAAGGAACAATTCAGTTTGCTCTTTAGGCCAAATTTAAATTTTTAAGTGCATATGTGTATCATTATCAATTTCTTCAGCTGATACATAAAAATACGTTTGAACGGGTTTATGGACTAATTGGAATGAGTAGAGCCGATATGAGGGGAATGCTTGTGACTGATTTGACTGCATTATAACTCTGTTATTTCATTATGTTGGCAGCTTCTTTTATTTATATGTTCCATATAACTATATACTGCACATTGCCCTTTTCTGTAAATGTTCCTCATACAATACATCTCTTATATTTATTGTACTTCAATTATATTTTCTAAAATATTTTGGAGAATAAAATTATTCCGTGACGAGCTCATGGCACAATGAAAGGTGCACACTATTGCAACCTTGACATGGGTTCATGTCATGTTACCAATCAAAAATAAAATAAAATGATTCTTTTAGCTAAAACAATACAATACTAATACTGCATAATGCATATATCTGACTGCTGGGATAATCCATGTAATGGTTGAAAAGCAAAATTAAGTATACCATGCACATACCTTTAGAACCACAGCAACAGTTCCAGGTGACTTTGAAGGATCGGGTACTTGAAAAACTGCAAGATGCCTATTTGGATCGAACTGCTCATCCGTCGGGTCAAACTTCTCCACTCCAAACTTTCTGAACACCTGAGTCAAAGTTAAAAAATACTTAAGCAACCAAATGTGATAAACATCAGTGAAAACTGTTGAAGACGCCATTGTATAATCCTTCTTATGTGGGGAGGAGTAATTAGTATTTAAAAATAAGTACTCGTTAGAAATTTTCGATTGTGGGAAAATAGAAACAAGGAAGAACAAGGCCATATAGCGATTCATTTGTAAGATGAAAGCAAGATTAGCATTTGACTCATCGCTTGTTGCTCATTAGCAGCAGTTATGAAGGAGGTGACAGATGGGCAAAAATGGCATATATATATATATAAATATATATATATATGAGCCTTATCCAAAACTGCAATTAGGATGGAGAGGTGCTCCCCACCAGTAAATCATCATCTTCCTATAGAATCTGTTTTCTTTCTAACAAGAAGGAAACTGCAATTTCAGGCTATATATTTAATTTCACCAAAGATGACAAAGGGCCTCCATGAGCTTTATGCTCACTCAATATTTCTTACAACCAGGCTGGCTATATTGTACCAAGGCTGGATTCTAGTCCGTTTGTTACAACCAGTTGGCCAGAGACTAGAGCTAAAGGCCTTGGGCAAAGCCCATGTACAACTCCAGCTACAACATGAAACGAACTAGATGCTAAAGATGTGAAAAAAGAAAAAGACCAGTAAAAGGAACAGAAGAGACCAGTAATATTGATAAATTATTCGATATAAAGAATAAGCACATACAAAAAGCCTAGAAACCTGAGGAAATCAGCTTCCAGACTTCATATAAAATATGATTATACGGGCAATATGGTCATGGTAGGGAAAAATATTTGTTACCTCTGCAAGCTGCTTCTCAGTCATTTCAACACCCTCCAGAAGTGTTTTGAGAAGTGGGACAGCACCAACTGAGTCTTTAGATTGATCAATCTTTGAGAAGCTATCTTTCACAACAGAAGAAGCTCTCGCCAGATTGTCAGCAACATCTAATAAGCTTTTGGCAAAGTTCTGTAGTATCAAGCACCATAAAAGTTTTCAAGATAGAAATAGATAAGAATGGGTTTTCACAAAAAGGTCGCACTGCAAAAAGTTAAATCTTGTAATGGCACCCATCCCTTAGGAGGGTAAAAAGTTTGTTCTGACATGAAGCTAGAGGTATAGTAAAATTTCATTCCATCCCATCATGGTAGGACAGTGGTCCCAAGTGTTGAAAATCACAAATTTGTCATGATGGAGATTTCATGGACCAAAACCACAAGTCCAAATTGGTTGGATAGTTATAAAGCTTAATCAGTTGATCTACCCCTATCCGCATAGTCCCACAAACCACATCCATCCCTTCACCCTTTGGGGCCTTAGTTGGGCCCTGAAGTATCCTGTTCCATCTCTCCAAGTATCTATAAAGATAGAGATAAAATGTAGACCTGTATGGCGAATTTTTTTGAATTTTCCGCTTCGCGTTTTGTCCTTTCTATAACATTCTCCATTTCTGCATAGCTACGAAGAACTTTATCTTGCATCTTCTCAACCTCCTTGTGTTTTGCATTTAGTAACTCTTCCTTCTCTGCAACTAGCTTTACTAGGTCATCGAAAGATAAATCACTCTCTGCATCTGAGTCAGAAAAAGAAGTTTGTTTAGTGCTACTCCTCCCCCTCCTCTTTTTGCGAGATACAGACTCAGCAGGTTTGGTATCTGAACTTAAACCTGATTCTTTCTCATTTTGATCCTTAATTTGAGAAGCATTCTGAGAAGTGCTATCATTTTCTGCCACAGATCCATGTTCATCTTTTGACTGGTTAATCTCCTTCTCATTTAGTTGAGGAGATGCAGATGATGAGATCCCAAACCTCTGAAGGCTGCCACTCCCAAGGAAAGAATGACCTAATAACTGAGATGCTGCATATGGCGCTCCCTGCAGTGGAGCAATATGCCAGGATAAGTTAGTTTTAATTCCACGTTTTGGTCTCATAAGCTGAAATTAAGCTGCATATCCACATCAGTTTGTAAAATGCATAAAATTAAGGCGGCCTGATACACCTAATGATCATAAAAATATATTTAAATATTATTTTATGACATTGATTAATATACACGTGAAATAATTAATGAAAAAAACAGAAAATTGTCTTATCCTTGTATAGATATTACTTAAAAACCAGTAACCAAACAAAATCCAGAGTACCCATGGCCAAGGCCAGCCATCTTAACAGCTATTTAAATAGCAAAAGTTAAATAGAGACTTAAATACTAACAATTAGCTTTTACATTACAGTTTCATCTGAAGGCAATCAATAACATCCAAATTGTTGGTCAGCATGTTTGGTACCACAACCCACACATTTCAGAGATTATAATATGTAACTGGTTAATATAATCCTAGTCCTAACCCGGGTAGCTCAGTTGGCCTAAGAATATGGTTTGCACCAGGAGGTTGAGGGTTCAAAACCGCACTACCACACAAGGGCCACAGGGGATTTACCCAGTTCCCCCGGGCCCGTAGGGATTATTCTGGTCCAAAGGGCTGGGATACCCTCCGTTATCAATATATATACAAAATCCTATTCCTCTGGGTACTAGCTTCTCAGCAGAGCTATTGAATAGAAGCTGTATTCATGGTTCTAAACAATGGTTGAATCGAATCCAATTGTGGCAGGCATTTTGAGTCAATTCTTTGATTTCTGTTTTAGATTTCACCTTCATCATATACACTGATCTATATTCTTTCTTCTCTTTTAAGCATGTAAAGATGCATCTCTCTTTTTAGAGAAAAAAATTCCATATTTTGTAATTTTTAACATGATTCATGTCTTAACTTAAAGGATTGTAAATCACAATGACATGAGCGGGATGTCAATCCAAAGTGGACTCATGAGAAAAGGGCGGGGGAGACCAACAAAAGGTGAAATATAAATATTTTAATAAATTTTGAGTGGTTGCATTTATAGACCCAAGGCATATCTTGAGCATGTTTTTGATGATGCAAAAGGGTGTTCAAAAGTCCCAACTAAAGTGAGACGAGATATGAGAGCCCTTCTGCTGGGAAAGAAGGTAGAGAAGGAACGGGAAATGATGAAACAGTAGCTAGAATGAAATTGATGAAGCAAGGGAATTGAGAAGAGGACCAGTAACAAGGCGCAAGAGCTCTCTAGAAGAGCGCACTCACAAGGACGAGTTTCGAGGTGGAGCACGGTCATCTAGAGTGAGGGATGAAGACCCTGTTTAGCAGAAAGGCAAAGGACTAGCTGAAGTTGGAGATCCACCAATAAAGGGTCATCCATGTATAGGGGTTGGGATCCAACAATACAAGGGTCAATTGATCCTTAGTTCCCAATGTGCAAGACAACTGAAAATAAGTTCCCGTGGTAATAAGAAGGCCAAGGCAAGAAAACTGGGTCATTCTACTTCAAAATTTATTCACTACAGCGGAATTCCTTCAAACAAGAGTGAACTTAACATATTATAGGACCATGTAGAAACTATTCCTGAGGTAGGTCCTGGAGTGAACCACTCATCTGCTCATGAGATTAGCGACAAATACATTGATATGTGTCAAGAATATTGAGAAACATGAGACACGAGGAAATCTGTAAACCATCTTATGCTGAATTGCAAAACAGCTCAGTTTATCAGGATGTCAATGCTAGAAAGGTTTGACTACTGTTGGGCCCTCCCTAACTCTCTTATCTACCTCTTTCAGGCTTGGAAGACCCCTATTGGGGCTTCTAGAGGAAAGGTGATGTGGAGGTTATCTTTTTTGGCGGTGATTTGGACGATTTGGAAGAAAAGGAATTCAAGATGTTTTGAAGGAATAGCTTCTAGCAAAAGTAATTTGGTGGAGAAATCAAAGTTTCTTGTGGCTCTACAGGTGTCCGTCAACCCGTCTTTTAGACGATATTCCTTACAACAAATAGTGTATCATTGGAAAGAGTCGGCCTTCTCTAATGCAGGGCCTTAGTTTGTTGCTTTTTGGATGATGGCTTTCTTGTGTTTTCCTGCTTCCAGTCTTTTGCTGTCAGTAATTATCTCTTATACTATTCGTTCTTTTTCAATGAAAGTAACCATTCAAAAAAAAATATTGAGAAACATGTAATTTGGGTAATTCGGTTTAACTATAATTTTGGAAGTAAGTTTTCTAGATTAGATTGAGTTATTTCAGGATAGAGTTGTGATGGGATAAGGATTAGATTTTCTATTCTTGGTATGATTAAGTTTCCTATTTTGAGTAGATATCTTAGGTTGTACTCTTATAAATAGCCATTGGCTATTCTTAATGAAATTACCTAAGAGATAATGAGTTCAAATCATCCCGTCAAGATGCAGCCCTAAATTCCAACTTTGTATCAGAGCAAGTTCTTTGCTCCCATTGTTTTTTCCCACCTTTTTTGTTCATCCTTATGAGCTGGTTCTTATCTTATTTTTTAGTTTGTTCAGCCCGAACCAGAAACATCTCGTAGGGCAAAGTGCAAGATCCACACCCAACGAGTTGGTAGAAATTGCCGAATGCGTTGAAGGTTCACAAAAGACTCTACGACCCTATCAAGGCTTCCAGAGCTCCTCATCTTCTTCAGTTGGTGTTCATTCAGTCTAGAGAGTTCGAGTCAAGAAAGTAGGTGTTAATTTGATGCATGCTTTATCAAATCTTACGATTCAATACAAGCTTTACCAAATCTTAAGATTCAAGTGATCCTTGTGGGTGGGAACAGCCACGACTAAATGACTAGGGTGCCATTTGGCAGGACATAAAATAAGGTCTATTCGACTTAAAACTGACCCAAACAAATGTTTGAGTGCTTTAAATTGTTTGGAAAAGTATATTTCTTTGATTGGATCAACATTAACCATTTGCCTCTTTTTCAAAAAATACAAAAGGGAAGAAAATCCAAACAGACATCAATGTCTAAACCAGTCAGACAACTTTTAGGGTTTTTTCTTTTTTTTTTTCTTCTGACGGTTTAAAACTTTAAAATTTCATTAGCTCACAAGTTTGCCTTGACTACCTTTACTATATGACAAATTTGCCCATTTAACTTATACTATGTGACAAGTTTGCTTTTTTAATTGAATCAAAAAAATTGTACCTTACCAAACGGCTTTATTTGTAAAATACTATAACTAAAATGGCTCTATTTCAAACAGATCTAGGGAATGTTCGGAAAAGTCTGATCCGAATGAAGTAGAGATGATTCAATTAGATCTATTTGAAATAGAGTTTCAATTAGATCTATTTGAAATAGAGTTTCAATTAGATGTTTTTACAAATAGACTGTTTGGTATGTCTATGTAAAAGTTATATGGGCAAACTTGTCATATAGCAAAAGTAGTACATGCAAACTTATCATATAGCAATAGTTATAAGGCCAAACCTGTTAAAAAGAAACCTCAAAGATGTTTGATTGCTTCAGACCTTTATGCCTATTTGGAAAAAGTAAAGTTTTTGGTACTTTTTGAAAAAGAGGTGAAAGATCGTAAAGTTGATAGAATCAAACATTCACATAAACTTTGCCAAACAGTCCAAAGAACTCAAACATCTATTTGAATCAGTTTTAAGCTGAATAGACCAAAAATGTAGACATGCTAGATAGCAACCCAATTGAATCAACTATGTTTCAAATAGAGTTCCAAATAGGCACTCATACAAGAAACTTCTTAGTTTTTTTTTAGTGTTTCTATTTTTAAGAGGTTATCTGGTGAGCAGCAATACCTCTTAAGAATTTTTAGGATTTGGCAAGGTTTTAAAGATAAATAAGAAATAGGGATGTGAATAAAGGTTTCGAGTGAGCATACCAATCTCTTATATTTTTTTAATTTTTCTTCATGAACACTTCCTTTAAATTTTTCTTGATTTAAAATAAAAAACAATTGCAACTCATTTAGTTTTTTCCTAGCGATGTTAATATCCTAAGGGCCCGTTTGGCAATTAACTAGTGGAGCATAGTTGAGTACACCGACATACTTTATAGTAAAAGGGTGGGGTGATACTTAGAAAAAGTAAGCTGACTGCTGACATACATGCCCTACTTAACAACATTTGGGAAGCCCAGTAAAGTTTTTAAAAACTGACTTTACCATGTTTGGGTCTGGTTGTTGTATATTCCCTGACCTTAGTGGTACACTCGTACGACAATGGGGATGCCCCACAGATCTGGTCAGTCTTGAGCAATGGAAGTGCCAGACACGGACCGGAGTGCCTAGATCATTTTGTGTCCCACCCCACATATCCTACCCCCGCATAACAACAGGCAACAAGGTAGGTGGGCCCAGATAAAGTTGCAAGTGGGGCATCCCAGCGAACTAACTATGGAGATTTGCCAAAGTGTGGATCTTGGCCCCACAAACACCAAGCTACTGTTTAAGCTAAACGGTGCCCCACGCATCAAAGCTCCTGGGCGACAAAAGCGTACCCATCTCACACAAAAGGGAAAATCCGTTTTTCACCCTCCTGGACGCAGGAAACCCTTCTGCTGCCCAAATACCATACCACATTGACGACATCTTCTCTGATCACTCAAGCGAATCGGCAGAGCCATATGCAGTGAAGCACACCTTCACCGTCTCTTTGGTGGACATCGGGCTGCAAGGATTGTCCGTGGCAGTATTCGTCTTGCACCCGTTTCCATTGTGCATCATTGCGTTTCAAGCTCAAGATTGAAGCTTGCTTCTCCTTGCTCTCTTATGTCCGTTCTTCTCTTTTCTAATTTCTTCTTTTATTCTCACCATCAAAACGTGTTGATGTACAACGTCTGGACTTGAGATTAGGGTTTTGGGTTTCATCATCCCTTTTTCCCCTGGACGGCAATGTCAAGCAAAAGGCTCTTGCATGTTGAAAAATGAATTCATTTGCAAAGGGCTGATCTCACTCTACCGAAAGTTGGGTTGTGGTGTAATGCAAAACATGCAAAATCCTAATTTCATGTAAAATTACGATCAAGGGGCTCCAAGATTTGCTAAATTTGTTGTGATGATTTGTTCGGTTCCAATTTTAAAACAACACTGCTGAGCTGATGGGTAGAAGACTCTACTTGACTTTTTGGCTTCAGAGACAAATGGTCATGAAGAAGACACTGAAGAGGGCATTTGTCAAGTATGGGTAGTTGTCCCATTACTTAAGTTGTAAAGTCCAGTTGAGACAGCTGTAAAGTTGGTCGTATGCCACAAGCACTGTGTGTGATCCCAGCCAAACCGGGTGCAGTGAAAATCTCAACCGTTGGAGGGCTGCTTTACTTGACATCACTTTACATGTAAAATTACCAAACGGACCCTTGTTGCGCTCATTTACATAAGTAATTGATTCCCATGCACAATGGTTACACATAACCACGTTTATTTGCACTAACTTGCGTAATGAGGTCTGAAAATGGTGTTCACATATGGCCATCTACGCACAAGAATTTTCACACCTGTGCAGGTGTGAAAGTGATTCAGCCCCTTAAACAAAAAGGCACCAATACTATATGTATCGCAATGATCCAAACTACGGCATAAGAGACAAATCATCAAATTAACTTTAACTAAGAATAAGACACAGAGATACCAAACCATTTATTTTTGGAATTTCTTGCGGTTGTCATGTCATCATTGGTAGAGGAGAAGAAAAAAAATTCAGCAAACCCACATCAGAAACCAGATGGCTTCTAATGCAGAGGAACCCTCATCAACAACCGCAAATGGCTTCTGATGTAGAGGTGGGTATTGAATTCAGCAAGCCCACATCAAAAACCCAAGTGGCTTCTGATGAAGAGGAACTGACATCAACAAACTTTTTTTTTCCTTTGAATGGTAACTTGAATTTAAAAAGAGCTTAACGTACAACAGAACTATACCGAAATGCATGGACCACAACCCCGAAAGGCAAAAACCACTAAACAAGGAGAAGCCAAAAAACTACGCAGCACATCTAAACAGCAGCTCCAAAAAACCAAAACCGATAATCTGAAAAGGGAGAAAATAGCAAATGCCACCTCTTGACACCGTCCTTAGCTAGCATATCTGCTGCACCATTCCCTTCTATCGTTGCATGAGAAAAGTAAGCCAAGGCAAGATTTGCAAGATCCCAAATCTCTTCTACAATGTCTACAAACTTCCACGATAGGCTACGGCTTCTCGAAGCCCACCCGATAACACAAGAGGGACCTTCCACCAGAAGATTATCTATGTGCAGACGTTGCGCTTCCCAAAGGCCTGTCCTTAAGGCTAAAAGCTCAGTGTTGTTAACTGACCAATTGCCAGTAGGGCCCGAATAAAATGAGATGGTCTCTACTTCACCGTTCCGAATGATACCACCAATACGTACTCTTCATGGATTTCGAATGATGCTGCCATCAAAATTCAGCTTAAACCTTCCAGCCGGAGGGGGAGACCACCTAATAGATAAAATGGATCTACTGTTGAAAGAAAAAGCAACCTATTCCTAATTTCTCATAATCACTGAGATGGAGAACTCAATGAAGAGGGGGGACAGAAATCCACGATGCCACAAAGAATTCTACTGTTTCTTTCAAATGATTAATAGAAGAGGAAGAGCTTTCAAAGCATCTCGCATTGCGCTCTCTCCAAATAACCCAAATGATAGCTAAGAAAGAGACTTTCCACATGATTCTGCCCTTTGGTGACCTACCGGCGATTTCTAGGACTCAAAAGTGCTGGAGGAGAGATTCGAAGAAAACCCAATCACAACCAAACCATCCCAGCACTAAAGTCCATAAAGAATAAGGCACCTTACACAGTTACACTTGAGAAGTGATTAACAAATTCCTCCTCATTAAGACACAAAGGGCACGCATTAGCGAATACAATCCCGCAGTGCCTGAGATTGCCAAAAGTAAAGATTTTCCCGAGAAGATCACTCCAAGTGAAAGCCAAGACCCTTGAAGGGGCCTTAAAACAAGGTTTGAAAACCCGGGCCCAGGACACGACTCACCCTCACTCAGCCGAGTCGAGTCAATCCCCAATCCCCATTTAGTGCTGAAAAAAAAGAAGAAGAAGAAGAAGAAGAAAAAAGTGGGTACCTGGACCAACTGTTGCAAAAGGGTTGTACTACCTGGAGCAGCTGAGCAGCAACAGGTAGCAGCACAGTACACAGCAGGCAGCAGTATCCTCCCTTTTTTTTCTTTTTTTAATCAATGATGCAGGCCGAGTCCGAGTCCCATGGGACCCAACTCAGTAAGTGCCGAGTCCGATTCCCATGGGACCCGACTCAGTAAGCGCCGAGTCTGAGTCAACTCGGTAAGTGCTGAGTCCGAGTCAACTCGGAGTCGAGCGATTTTTAAACAAATGCATAAGAACTCCACTAACTATGCCCAAAGTTAGCAACAAAAGTTCTCTCTACTAGACTCTTAAAGAAAGAACAGACTGAGAAAGAAGCATCTATTGACACGGCCCAAACTCTTCTATCTCTCCCTAAAACATACACCACTTCAAGCTCAGCGAGCATGGAAAGCAACTGAAGCTCCTCTTCTTCTGAAAGATTTCTCCTGAAGATTGGAGCCCAAACAACAAAGCTGCCGACTCTAAAAAAATAACTTCTCACATTTGCATTTTTGTCTACAGCACAGGAGAAAAGCCTGGGGTACTTGAGAGAAGGAGAAGAACTTCCAACCCAAAAATCAGACCAAAACCGAATCTTTTGCCCGTAGCCTACCTGACATCTGATGTTTGAAAGAAAAGAACTTTGAGCTGATACAATTCCCCTTCATAAGCCTGAACTTATCTATTCGGTATCTAGGACATCCCACCCCTCTCTGCCCACTCCATATTTGGCTGAGACTACCCTCTTACATCAACAAACTCACATTTTAATGGCTTCTAATGAAGGAGGGGGTATTAAATTCAGTAAACCCAAGACAACAAACCCAAAAGGCTTCTAATGGCGAGGTGAGTATTGTCTCCTTTTTCTCATCTTGTAACTTCTCTTCTGCTACAGTGCTACATTTTCATTGTGATTTCAGGCAATTTATGGCGATTCTACACTTAGGGTTTCAAAAGATATATTCATTCCCATCTAACCTCATTTCATTTATCCTTCTATGGGGCCTATGGAAATCTCATCCATTACAAAAGGTAAAATATCAAAAACTCAGATCACAACCCAAAATCGTGCGTGGGGGCCAAGGGGTGGGGGGGCAGGGGGAAGAAATTGCAGAGATGGTAGGGAGGGACAAAGACGAGAGGGGAAAGAGAAGAAGGACCAAAGCGTGTTAAGAGAAGAGAAAGAGACTGTAGAGAGAGTAAAGATGGAAGAAGAGAGAGGAGAATAAAAGGAGTAGATAGAGAGAGAGAATGTGGAGTTTAAAAACTGTCCATTCTTTAAAAAATGAAATAAAAAAATGTTTTTTATTTTTCATTCCAAGCGGGCTTTATTCCGTGATACATTCAGGATTTTTTTTCAAGAACACAATGAGGCAACAGCCAAACGAATTCTGTGGCCCGTTCCATCGTGGGAAAATGAAAAAATTCAAAGTGATACCAAACAAGCCCTAAGTGTAGCACAGATGAGAATGTGAGATGGATGTGTGGTATAACTAGAGAAGATAGGATCAGAAATGAATGCTTTTGGGAGTATTCAAGCTAGCATTAATATGTGATAAATTAAGAGAAACTCTTTTACGATGGTTTGGACATGTCCAACGTAGGTCAGCTACGGCGCCATTGAGTAAAGTTTTTTTCTATGTAAGTTGATGGCCCACCAAGGAGAAGAGGTAGGCCGAAAAGGGCATGGAAGGAAGTAGGGATAGATCTAAAGAGGTACAGCCTATCCAAGAATTTGGCTCAGATAGGAATAGAGAAACATTATTTTATTTTTTTTGAAATGGTTACTTTCATTAAAGCAGCAAACAATACAAGAGAATAATACTGACTTGCTAAAAAAAAGCACAAGAAGAACAGAACAAAAAAAAAGAGACCCCTTAAACAAATCCACATAGACTCAACAGAATAGGAAGCAATCTCCTTCCAATGGTGCATAATCTGATCTATGGAGAAATCTTTGAATAACGGATTGATGGACACCCAAAGACTAAAAACTTAGTTTTCTCCACTAAACATCTATGACTAGTTGAAACCCCTTCAAAACATCTGGAATTCCTCTCCTTCCAAATTGTCCATAAGACTGTCAGAAAAGACAATCTCTACAATTCCTTGCCTCTAGGGGCCCCAATTGGGGCTTTCCAAGCCTGGAAAAGATCCTGAAGGGAATGAAGGAAAACCCAGGAGCAATCGAACCACTCCACCACCGATCTCCAAATAAACTGAGTTGTGGTACAATTCAGAAGAAGGTGGTCCACTGATTCCGCATCTCTTAAACACATGGGGCAGCCATTGACCACTATCCTCCCTCTCCTCTTGAGATTGTCCATAGTGAGAATTCTTTTCCGAAAGGCCAACCACCCAAATATAAAAACCCTAGGAGGAGCTTTGAGCTTCCAAATGCTGCTCACTGCACTTTTCTCCCTCCTAGAGTTAGACAAAGCCGAAAAGAAGAAAGTTGCGAAGAACCGACCGTCCTTAGAGGCCATCCACACCCTCTCATCCTCTCCTCTTTCCACCACATGAGACCCCGTTAAGAGGACAAGGAGCAATAAGAGTTAAGGTACCTCATGATCCTTTAAGTTCCTCCCTAAGATAGGGCACCAAATCAACTGTCCACCAACCGTATACAAGGATGAAAATAGCAGTAGCAACGGGCGTAGCGGCCCGCTGCCAAAACGCTATGAAGCGGGCGCTACGCAGCGTAACGGTGATACGTATCGGCGTAGTGGTGCATTTTGAAAAAATCGTCAAAAAAAACTGAAAATTTTTCAGAAAATCCAGAATATTGGAAAATGATTGAACTTTTTTTTTTTTTTTTGCAAAAGTAACTTAAATAAGGGGGCGTAGCGGCCCCCTCATTATATGAAATCCCGTATCGCTGTATGAATAGAAAGTAATAGTAATGATCAATTTTTTCACATGTATTCATGCTGCTTAGTTATTCTGACTTATTTCTAGTTAGAGTGAAATTTGATTGAGCTCTATTTTCAAGTAGAATGAAATTTGGCTAATGCCTTGATTTTAATTGAGTAATATTTGGCTAAGACATGACTTTTTTTAATATATTTAGCCTCATTGTGGAGCTCACCAATGGTTAAAGGAATCAAGTGCTTCAGCTTTTATTTTTTCTTAGAGGGTTCATTTAATTTTTATTGATACCTTTCAAAGGGTCCATAAGTGCCCTAATGAAATAAAAGAGGGGTTCATTTAATTTTTATTTATGCCTTTTAAAGGACCCATAGATGCCTGCTGATGAAATAAAAGAGGGGTGGTCCATTTAATTTTTATTCATAACTTTCATAGGGCCCATAAGTGCCCTCTAAAAGAGGGGTACATTTAATTTTTATATATAACTTTCATAGGGCCCATAAGTTTCCTCTTAAAAGAGGGGGTACACTTAATTTTTATTTACAACTTTCATAGGCCCATAAGTGCCCCTTAATGAAATAATACAAGGATCGAAATGAAATTGGTTTTGGTGCCATGAGTGCCCTCTAAAAGAAGGGTTACATTTAAATTTTGTTTATAACTTTCATAAGGGCCCATTAAGTGCCCCACTAATGAAATAAAACAAGGGCAGAGGGTTTCGTGCCGTATTTCTTTTCCCAAAATGGAGGTCGACGAAAATCAAGAAGCGGGAGAGGGGAGAGGAAAAGAAGAAGAAGAAGAAGAAGAAGAAGAAGGAAGAAGGAAAGAGGAGGGGCTGCCTGTTGCTACCATGCACCGCTACTTGTTGCAGGTGCTGCTACTCCCCGTTGGTGCTGCCCTCGCAGCGGGTGCTGCCGTTGCAGGTGCAGGTGCTGCCGCCGCCGCTGGTGCTGCCGCTGCCGTTTCTACTACGATCAGGTATGTCTTCCTCCAGTCAAACTTCTTCTATCTTTTTTTTTTCTTCTTCCTCATTTTTTTTTTCTTCGGTCAAACTGATGCGAGGGGAAGCCTGGTGGTTTTTTTTTTTCCATGTTTCATTGCCCGTAGCGGCCAATACGTAACGTCTCAGTGCGTATCGGCCGCTACGGGTAAAAAGTGGCCGATACGAATGCTACAGGTGCGATACCCGATATTTTCATTGTAGTGTGGTGGCCGCTGCCGCCACGGCCGATATAGTAACATAGCGGCCGATATTTTCATCCATGACCGTATGTAATATAGCTGACCCCAACATGGTTATGACAAGGCGATGATGTGATGATGGATGGTGGCAGGCCCATTATGGATCTTCACTATGCTCCTTCCTAAGAATTAATCACTATTTAGGAAAAAAAATAACCCAAAATAAAAATTAAGAGCCAGATATTCAACACAGCCCATGACAGCTCAATTAAGCCCAAGTAGTAATCATGCTTGTAAATGCAGTAACTCGTGAGAATAGGGGATCCCATAGTTATAGTCAATTAATACTTGATCTGTACAAGAGGCAGTTGCTTCTTAATCGTAAAAATACCTACACAAATAGCCATGTCTTGAAATGATTTCCAATGCGATCATCAAATGACGAGATTGGAAGGAATTCAATGGAATACTTTAAACGGAGTTCCCCGAAGAATGAACTCTAAGCAGGGAATAGTAGAAATTTGTATGATTAGTGGTAGGAATGAACGAACATGTTTCAATAAATAAAAAAAAAAAAATTATTCTTCCTCCATTCTTTTTTTTTATTATTATTACATTATGGAGCGACAATCTCTCGGCTTTTTCAAACAAAACAATAATCTAAGTTCGAATTAGAGTTTTGATCCGATTGAGGAATAGGCTTATTTATTTCTGGTTCTAGGACTAGTAGTTCTAGGGCTTGACCCCGTTCTCTCAATTTGTGTCTCATTATTAAGAAAAGGTAACGAAGATAAAATACGAGCTTGTTTATAAGCAATAATAATTAATCGTTGTTGTTTCAAGGTTAATCTATCCACTTGTCTAGATAATAGTTTTCCTTGTTTGCTAATAAATTGACTATTTAAACTCATGTATCTATAATCAATTCAATCCCCCGATCCAATTGGGGGCAAATGCCTATGAAAAGATCGCTAGGATTTACAAAAGGGACACTTGGATTTATCCATGGTTTATTTCTTATTTATAAAATCCTATTTCTTTATTTATTTCGGATCCAACCAAAATAGGACTTGATTTGTATATTTTATATATGTATATGTAATTTCTTCCTCTTCCTTGGAAGAATGGCACATGCATTCCGTTCGATTTATTTCTTTATCACCCCATGAATTGTATGCTTGAAACAATAAGGGCAGAGTTTTTTTCAAGTCCAATTGACTAGGTTTATTGTGTCTATTTTTTTGAGTAATATATATGGAAATGCCCCGTGATTCTTTATTCAAACCACTTCGGACACGACTAGTACATTCCAAAATGACTACTACTCTGACATCTTTACCCTTAGCCATGAAACTCCTATGGATTTTAAATTTACTCAATTCTTCTATTTTTTTATTCGAACCGAAGCGAAGAAGAAAGAAACGAAAAAATAAATACACGAGAAGTTGCTAGCTCAAAGACCAATTCAATTATGAAAGATTTCATTGAAATCAATAGAGTAATAAAAATTAGTAAGTAATACAATTATTTCTAACTATCAATTATTCCTAATCCCAGTATTTCATCTAGTATCTTGTATGATCTTGAACAGCCTGCCCTCGACCCACATTACCATTTTTGTTCTCCCTATTAATTCTATCCTGAACCCAAGTTTCGACGAGGTTTGATCCACTTTCATTCTTTATCTTTCTTTCCAAACAGAAAAAGGACGCGGGGTGCAGGTAAGATTAGTCACAAAGAATTTATTGTATATCTAATCTTCCTGATCCCTTCCCATGTCAATAACTTAAAATAAATAAAGAGGAAAACGGATTAAAGTATTCTAGAAGCCCGAGATATTTGCAAATGAGCTCATCCAAATATGGAAGAGTCTGAAAGCTTTATTTTATAGAGATTTGTAGATAAGGATGATGAGCTGGAATTTGTTATAAAAAAAAAGGTGTTTCGGTACCTTACGCAACCTCAGTCCTAATTCCTAAGCCTTATAAATATATTAACATCAGCACCCCCTATTAATTAAACTAATGAATGAAGCCCACCATCCTGAAAACCAAATGTTTATAATTATATATATTAAGGGCCTGTTTCTTTACTGGAATTCAGAGAAATCCTGTTTGGAGAATTTCTAAATTCTCATACATGGTGGGATTCCAGAATACTCCTTTGTACTTGAGCATCCAAATTTTCCACTAAAAAAGAAAATGGGGCTGGAGAAATGAAAGCACTCCCCCAATCCAAACATTTATTATCATATATATATATATATATATATATTAGAGAGAGAGCTGAGAGCCTCCTGATGAATGATTTGATTGCATGCTTGCTGTAATTAATCATGGGATTGATTGAGAACGGAATGAGGAAACTATCAATAACAATCATCCAATATTTTAGTTTCAGTGATCTCTAATCTAGAGCTGTAACAGACACACACACACACAATCCTCTCCATGCAACAGTTACCCAATTACCATTTACCACACACTCAAAAGGAAAACAGCTATCAACATGCCAAAAATGTGATCACCCAAAAACAATCAGGACCATCCATTTAAACAGCAGAGTTCCAAGCAAGGCGTTTATCTACCTTAATATGCTCAGAACTGAGGGCAGCGGTGTCGCCCATCCCACCAAAAGCCTTATCGGCGTGGCTGGAGGACATGAATCCCCTCACAACAATCGCATCATTTCTGGGGTACCCCACGAACGCTCTGCGAGAGCTCCAACAATAACAGATAAACCATTACTATAAAAAAACAACAGCAACAACAACAACAGCAACAACAAAAGAAAACAAGTGAACAGATATATATATATATATATATATCTATATAGAGAGAGAGAGAGAGAGAGATTAAACCTGGGATTGATGATGAGGCGGGAGAGAGGGGAGTCGTGAGGATTGAGAGATGGAGATGAGAAGATACGACAGGCGATGAGGCGTACGGAATGACAAGGACGGAGAGCTCTGAGTAGCACCGCCATTGAAGAAGAAGAAAGGAAACTACGAAGAGAAGGAGATTTCTGTGTCCTGTCAGGGGAAAACTTTTGGTCGATATCTTGATATAAAGGGTAACAAAACAGAAACCCTACTCGCCTTTTTTTTTAAGGTTGAAAAACCCTGCCTGCTTGTGTGACCATTCCTTACAAAAAAAAAAAAAAAAAAAAACCCACTGACCGAAATAGAGTTTTTTCAATTTTTTTTTTTCCTTTCGCTTTAAAAAAAATAATAAATAAATTTTGACCCATTTTGGTCTGGCCTCTGAAACGAAGAGTTATATTTAAAAAATAAATAAGATGAAAATATGCATATATATTAGAAAAAATAAAAATAAAGAGAATTTTACGGGAAAAAAATTCTTCTTAAATGATAT
Source organism: Persea americana (assembly GCA_029852735.1). NCBI lineage: Eukaryota > Viridiplantae > Streptophyta > Magnoliopsida > Laurales > Lauraceae > Persea > Persea americana. The sequence goes on from CM056815.1 coordinate 72,438,579, forward strand.
GTGCGCCAAAAAAGACCTCATGCTTCAAACTAGACAGGGAAAGTTCTCCCGCCAAATTTCTTGGTTTTATTTTACTTATTTACTTCAAACTATTTTACGTGTGAGTCGCATCTTTTTTCTTCCTTTTTTTCCTATTCTTTTTTCCTCTCCATCTCGCCCAACCCATCACCCCTAACACCTCAATTATGCCATGCTAGTTGCATCCTCGAATACAAGGGTACGCTTTTCTTTTCAATCCCTTCTTCCTTCCTCTTACTTCCATCTATTCAATTTTTCTTCTTTCTTTCTTAAATGTTGTAGCCTATCTCGATTTTGGTGTGGAGTCTTGACCTTTTATCCTAATATTCAACAGGAATGAGGATGTCATTTAAGTTTGAAAGGCAAAGGGAGATCATAACTAAGGGCTTGTTTGGCATCGTTTTCGTGTTATTTCCAATTTTGTGCTCGAATTAGGTTGTGCTGAGATCGGGTTGTGCCGGGTTTATACTCTGCAGAACTTGTTTGACAGCATTATATTAAATTACTATACTAAAAATATGTTGTACGGAATTTGTTTGGTAACATTATAAAAGTTTTGCTCCAACGAGCAAATATAGGATTTACAATGTGGGACCCCATCTTTCATTGTTTACCGCACTATTATTATCATACATGGGACCCACCTATAGAAGTTACAACGTGGTACCCGCCTTTAAAAATTTTAACATGGAACCCATATCCATTGAATTTATAATGTGGGCCCACCTTTATAGGAATTATAATGTGAGCTAACTTTTTGTGAATATAAATATGAAATCTACCTTTAGAAATTAAAATATGAGCCCACATTCATAGGATTTACAATGAGGGTCGACATTTTGTAAACGCGACCATGTGACCCATATTTATGAATTACAAAGTGGAGCCACATTTTTTAATTGTGGACGCAGGGCCCACTTTTGAAATTAGAATGTGGTGCCCACCTTTAAAAATTAGAACATGTGGTAGCACATTTATAAAATTTACAATGTGGGCCCACCTTAATGGGAATTATAATGTGAGGCCATCATTTTTGTTAATTGTAAATACAGGACCCGCCTTTAAAAAATTACAACGTGGTACCAACATAGGCCCACCATAAAAATGTGATTGTGGACACGGGACCCACCTTTAGAAATTACAACCTAATGCCTACCTTTATAAATTAAAAGATAGAGTCCAAATTCATACGATTTATAATGTGGTCCCACCACTATAGAATTGTAATATGAGCCCCCTTTTGTGATTGTAACTATGTGACCCACCTCTAGAAATTATAAAGTGTGGCCACCTTCTTTGGGATTGTGAACATGTGACCTACATTTAGGATAAGTAAGAGGAATTAGAATCTTCAAATGATATTCTTTAAAAGACAAGAAATAAGTAAGAAACAACCGTGCCCGCAAGTTGTTTATTAAAAAAAAAAAAAGTTTCTTCGTTCCAACTTTCTTATGCCAGCTGGTTAAGATTTTAAACTTCTTTCTTATGAGAACAAAATTCAGAACAATCATTTACACATACTAAACATATTTTCTACACTCTTATCTCATGGGAACATCCAAATGGCACGATATCAAACGCACCCTAAGTCGCCCACACATGATGTCGAACATATAATGCCTAAAAAAGAAATAGATGGGACGAGAAAAGAAGATTTCTCGAGTTTTATGGCGGCAACAAATTTGGGAAGAAGAAAGTAAAATGATGATCTTTTCATTTGAATAGAAATTTCAAAAATAAAGAATAATAATTATATACTTGATATATTTCAAAGCATTAGAAACTGAATGAGTTCTTCTTTAGGCGGGATTTTATGCATAGGAGAGCAACGATATCATTGCTCCCCTCTAATGTTAAAATTTTTTGGATTTGGCTCAACGGTATCACATTTGTGCAATAATACCTAGGAGGTCTTTTTTCATGCACGGGGCATCTTAGAAAAATATTCAAGAATAAAATATTAAATATAATTTATATATTTAATGCATTATGATAAAACAACATTATAATGTTTAAGTATAAAATTTAAGCAAATTCCTTACTCTAATAAAGTTTTAGCATAATTTTCATAATCATAAAAGCTAACGACCTTTAAAATTGAAGTTCAGAAACATTCTCCAAAACATTTCAATCATTTAAAAAAAATAGATATTTCGATCAATTTCGGTTGAAATCTATTTTTTTCGCCTGAAATTGACTAAAAGTCAAACTGAAAAGTTATATCATGAAGCCGAAATACAAAACAAAATTTCAGCCATTTCAATCAAAACAAAACAAAATTGATAACTATTATTATTGATTAGTATTCCATAATTGTATCGACTTCTCTTTTCACATGTGTGTTAGCTCACCTTCCCACGTATGGGCATTGGATCAAAATGGGTTAGCTTGACTATAGTTGTCCAGGGGTTGAAGATCAACCAATATTTAACCCGCTTCAAAATGGGTCAGGCACCCTTGATCCACACAAAGGGTCAGGCTTAAGGATCATATACTGAAATCAATATGGTGTTGAGCCTCATACCTACACTGCATTGATCAAGTTTCTAAACATGGAAGAATACCTTCTATATTTCTAAATTGGGTCTAGTAAAGGATGACTAAAAACTTGGCATCGGCGACGCCTGCTTGGGCCGAAGTCTAGACTCAATTGTTTTGACAAGAGAAAGGTCTAGATCGAGATCATTCTAGCCAAAAATCATTATCCAATCCTGCAAATCCGGCCCAAAACAGTGTAAATGGACTTTAGGATTTGTTTGCATGAAATTGAATTCAATGGATTCTAAGAAATAAATTCTTGAAAGTGGATAAAATTGAAAAAACAAAGTTGCACCCTTGACCCACACTCAATGCAGTCAACCTGACCTGACCAATATAACCCAATGCGATCACGGAAAAAACTGAAAAAGAGACCATGTGTCTCTAAATTCCTCATTAAATATTTCTTTTCCTTGTAACTACTGAGAATGAGAAGGATGTATTTGTAAATTGTTGGTGGAAAGAAGTTTTCATGTAACGAAAAAGGAATGAGGGGTGTAATTGCAAGAAACTCACATCCAAGGGTGGGTTTTGATGATTTTTGCAACTTGCCAATATGGACCCACTATTAAGGCCACACCTACACTTGGACACTGGAGAATATAATGGTATCCTTGTCTTAACTCTTAACACTGACCAATGATGTCTTCTTAGATGAACCAAATCCTTTCCATTAGGTGGTCATCTTAACGAGGGTGGTTCCATCCCATCCAACCCAAACCTCTCAAAATGAATGAGAATCATTTGAGGCTTTTCCCATGGTAATTATAAGTGGACCAATCACGGTCTTCTGTGTCATTGTGGCTGGCCTTGGACTCCCTCAAAATCTAGAGCCGGACAAGTGTGATGGATGGGACTGGTATGACTTGGACCATCTCCCCTAATTTCAGCATGGATAGGACTGGTATGACTTGGACCATCTTCCCTAATTTCAGCTCCTCGAGACATTGATACAAACTGAGTTAGGTCATTTCCCACCCAACTCAAATGATGTTAAGCCCTTCATGTTTTGTTTTGATTGCAACTTTCCTTTTAACAGATGGGAATGGAGTTGATATGCGTACTATGAAGTGGCCTCTTTTGGCATTTTCTTAATTTCTGCAGTTACATCAGAGAGTCACCACCATCATCATCATGTGAATTTCGCATTTTGATTTGGTTGATACAAACTTGAAGGCGTCTTGGTTTTTAAAGTGGGAGATAGGGTTCTCCATTGGGCCCCCCTAATATAAGGGAATTCCGTCATGCATGGACCTCTTTTTTTTTCATAAATTCATAAATGATTTTTAGGTAGATTCTTATATTAATTTTTTATATGATTCTGTTGGCGACTTTCATATTTAAATGACTTATCTACATCAAGGTAGTAAAACTTGGCTAGTCGACTCTTGACTGTTGACTCAAGCACAATAAAGGATAAAGTTAAATAGAGTGGAAATTCGACTGACTCAAATTATTTTAATAGCTAGTATGCATTCTCAACCATTTGTTAGGTAGACTAGATTTTAACAATTATTGTTTATTTTTAAGTAATTAGTTCTTTATTTGGAGTTAACAATTTAAAAATGATAATCAAATGTAATATGTGAGATTGTTTTTTCCCTTTTATTTTCTAAACCATGGGTTAGAGTTACTTGACTCATTTTAAAATGGATCAGATCCGGATTCAACTTGAATGCCTAGAGATGGCTTAGGAATTTGATCCATTTTTAAATTACTTGACTGGACCCATTTGCCACCCCTAAAGGTTTATTATTATTATTATTACTACTACTGCTACTTCTTTAACCTAGTTTACTCACCATTTACCTGAAAATGCATGTAACTCATGAAAGGTAGGGGGACAAGTGGTCCTTGACATAGGTGTGGAGATAAACTCGAAGAGAATGGAAAGAACACACATTAACTTAGCTTTTGATTTCAAAGTCTCAAATTTGAATGGCAATTTAAAGTGAGGTCAAACAATATTGCCAATGTTTTGTGAGGTTTTGGCAAATCAAGATTGAAAATATTTTCCAGTAAGAAATGTGGAATGCTATTTTATGATACAAATGTGCAAATACTTGTAACCTGTAGGAACCCTAGTCCCCTAACCTAGCGCATGTGGGTGGTTCCCTGCCACTACTCCATCAGTGAGTGGGTTGGTGTAGCTATATATCTTCCTTATATATATATATATATATATATATTGCTAACGGATTCCAACTCTTTGGGCTGGACTAATCTCTTCGGCCTAAAAAAAAAACTGGGTAAAACCCCTATGGCCACCCATGTGGTAGCACTAGTGGACTCAACCTTTGGTTCCTGAAAAGGGGAAACCAGGGATTGATACCGGGATCGCTAGCTCCGGAAGAGAGAGGAACTGTGGTCTTAACCACTCAGCTAACCCCTTACCACTCAGCTAACCCCTTAGGGTTATCTTCCTTCTATTTGTAATATTGGGTAACCAATATTTTTCCTTTCAAAGTAATTAGTAATATATATATATATATATATATAGAAAAGGAACTGAATTCATTAAACCAAATGCCAAAGCTAGAACCACAGATGACCATCAAATTGCATCAGAGAGAGAGAAGGATAAAACAAATTCTCAAAGGAGTAAATAGTAAAATAGACCAATGCAGATCACTTGACAAATGAAAACAGACCTATACAGGTCACTTGACACTCAACCTTTCTCCTCTATCCCAACCCTTCCCCTCTACCATTTCCCCAGTAATCAAGTCAGAAACGCACAGACATTCTCTTGATGTTTATAGGATATGCAGTTGTTGATGCTGTATTTTAGAGCAAATATATACACCTTTATTGAGTTTACAAGAAGTCATCCAAAGCCCAGCCAACCATGATAAGACATGGATTCTCTTTATTCTTCTTCCCAAGTACATTAACTTAAGAAGCTTCAGTGCAGCCCCTCACATATGAGTAGCATTGCAACTGGGCCATCCAGTCTAAAACTTTTCCAGGTGCCAGTTTCTGCATATAATGTGCTCTAATATTTAACCACTAGAAAAATTCTTTAGAATGGCCCTCCTTACTGGTGCCCACTTTTATTTTGATATACAGGACCGTCAATCAAAACCCTCCGCAAGAGTCCTGGCCCATCTTAAATGGCACCGGCCCTGATTTGACATAAGCCCGGATATTAGCGTCTATTTTATTTTATAGCCAATAATTTGTGCAAAATATATAACCATTAAACTGAGGAACTGAAATTTAATGACTAGGATCATCTGTTTGGAACTAATAGTGCACACACCAATGGTCAAATGGTGATCGGCTCGGTTGGGCCAGGCAAAAGCTTTCCAGTCCTATGCAGCCCAGATCATGAATGTCAGGCATAGTGCATTTGCAAGATAGGTACATGTCTCTGTGCCAAATATATCCGACCGACCACAACCAAATTAACTATCAGGCCAGAATGAGGCCGAGGTAGATCCCACCGGCCTGCAAACAAAGCCCAATGCAGGCTGGGTGCTGGTCAGGTTTGGGCTGGTATAGCCATGAGCACTCCTAATCTTAGGCTACTAATAGACCTAGAACTAGCTCATGTGAAGGAAAATAAGGCTAAATCCTGGACAAAGGAGGGTCGAATTAAACCAGTCCCAAGATCCATTTGTAAACATGTACACTATTCGAGTTTATAAACAACTCCAACAATGAGCCAGACACTCCTATCTGCCCATACTCAAATACTCCGATGTCTTGAACCTTGATTCATTGTTATTGCAAGACATTACATATTATTATTTTTTAAATCTCCCACCAAGATATTTATGATCGGAATCCCATAGCTGAGCACCAAGTGAGAGCTGACGCTCCTGGACACCATCCAGGGCCCACCTTATGATCGATCTGACTGTGCACTTGTTTTGGCTAGTGAAAATTTATAAGCCGTTGATCAAGTCGGGCTGATGATGATCCAAGCCTCTGTCACAATACAAATAGCCATTGTGGGAGATGGGGATGTGGGCATCCCCGGTTAGGCCCAAGGTGAGCCCCACAAGCGCCAGCACTCGGCATAAGGTGAGCCCTGGCGCTCAGCAGAGGGGCTCCCATTTATGATTGATGATTCAAAGGGTGTAAGTTTGTTCTCAGAATCACACCCCTGTTTCTGGGCCACTTGGATGCATCTAATCATAGAGATTAGAAGATGACAGAGGTATAGTTTATGTTATTGGTGGACGACTATAGTCTTAACGCTTGGATTGTGGTCCTTTTATTAGTTCATTTCTTATTGGGATTTGATCAGAGGTTGACAATGGACAATAATTATCAAAGAAGGGAAAGGCATTTGGAGTGCGTATGTGTGAGAGGGTTTGGAAAGATTAATTACAGATATAGGCCATTGTATGACTGGGTTTAATCTTTCACATTTTTCTCTTTTTGAAGTTTTCCCAGTCATCCAATGTTAACTTCGCTTACAACACTCGGTTGTTTTAACAATCATATATTCTAAAGAAAATCTTTTTTACGTACAATGTGCTCCACTACCGCGTTTTTTCATTCTCTTCTTCCGATGCCATGTCCTCATATGTCCAAATCAATGTCCTGCATGTCAAGGAGTTGGTCTTGCCTAGTTAAATTCAAACACTCAAGGCCAAGAAGATCCCAACATCCAATTGAGCACAGGTGTGCTTCACAGCCTAGTTAAACTTGATGAGAAAGTGAACTTATATCATGCACATCAATCAAGATAAGTGCTTGAAGTTGCATTTACAGAGCCAATCTGCAGTAATCCACTTCAGAGAGATTAAGCATTGCTTGAGAGATATTAAGCATTTTTCCTTATGGATATCCACTTTTTACTTGAAACTATTTTAATGCATGCCAATTAAAGGAGGCAATAGATAGACCATTTTGGGCCTGTTTCTTTTAAAAAATTCATGTCAAGACAACTTGTAATTCTCCAAAAGTTGTCTTCTAGGGGTGGAATTTCCCAATCCTTCTATTGGCTGGAGTATCCAAAAATGCTTAAGGAGGTTGAGATTTGGGACTTCCTAACAGTGAAAATTACTTTTCTCATGTGATAGGAATTTAGAAATCCAGTAAAGAAACATTGAGTTCGAAAATGCCAATGGGTAACGATTACATCATTGTCCTCAAATCTCTAGCATCAGGGAATTCTACTAAAATGAGGCACATAAGCACATAATAATGTTTGGATTAACTTTAAATTTAGTGAAGAGTAATCTCAAGGAGATTGTGCTTTTGTTTCGAGGATAATTTGATGACATGAAGGCATATGAGTACTCACTTTATGCACTGATATGGGCACAATGACAAAAAGAGGCCTCTTAATAAAAGAGCCACAGCGCTCATACTCATGTGGTTATGTTGGTACGGCTGGTGCGGTTCTACCTGAACAGCAGTTGTTTCCAATGCAGTCAGCCATTGGTCAAGCTTCTCCATCTTCCCCAGTCCCACAAGCCCCTCATTTATCAGATCCCAATACATAGAAAAGATAAAGCAAAAGCTCATCCTGTTCATTTCATTCCATTTTATCTTTTGGTCCAACGCAGTGTTGAAAAGGTCATCCCTCCACTTGAATGATTTCACATTCAAACACCATTTCCAAGCAGTTGGGCCTTAGGAATTAGGTATGCTTTTGAGAAAGAAGGCTGCAATGGACCCAACCCATCCTCAGTAGGACCTGACATCTGGGCCATACACCATGTTAATGAAGTGCTCATTGAGAAGCGTGGTCGCCATCATCATCATTATCTCTATCATATCTCATTATGGTCAAATAAATGCATAATGGCAACTGAATAATAAGTTGTGACTATATGTTCCATCTTACTAATGTAGATTTCAGTGATATCTACCCTTTTGAGCATGTTCTTTCTAAAGAGTGCAAAATAGATCTAATCAACTGCCAAAGTTTATTTATTTAGGGTCAGTTTATTTCACTTAACTCTTGAAAGGAATTTGTGATATTGGAGATTTCTGAATAATGATGTGATGGCTACTTCATGGTATTTTCAAGTTTTATTTTTTGTTAGAACTCTGAATTCCAACCACTTGAAAAGTTAGGTTTATCCTTTGGAATATCTAAATTTCTATCTCCTCGAGCATTTTTTGGATGCTCCGGATAAATGGATAATTAAGGAATTCTATAGTTCGAGGGACATCTTGTAGAGAATTACAAATTCTCTTGACATGAATTCTTAAAAAAAAAAGAAAAAAGGCCATAGTATTTGCCTAAGAAGCCCATCTTAGTATCTCATATGCCCTTAAATTGTTTAGTCTTGGATTGAAGATTAGAACTCCAAAGGTATTCCAAGTTGGAAAATCTTAGCCTTTAATATTTTTGCAGTGGTTTACATTGAAGGTGGACAACCATTTTGGAAACCCTTCATTTGAAGACTCGTATACTCATGTGATGTGATGCTTTTTAGATATGGCCCATATAGAACGTGGTAGGCTAGACCCATCATCTACAATTAATGGGCTTCCCCCTCGCCCTCTCCCACAGATAGTCTCACTTGCTTTTTCTTTTGGCTAAAAGCAGTAAGGTGGGGCTGCTAGCCTTCCTTTTGTCAGTATTATCCGGCAAACCTCAGTCCCAGAGACTAGAATTTAGAAGCAGGAGCCAGGAGAGGAGAGGAGAGGGAGCTGACAAAAAGGGTGTAGAAGCATGGAATGAATTAGCCCCACACAGGTACAAAAAGAGAAAGGAATCTCCAATCTCTTTTGTTATCATCACACCATCTTTTAATCCCACCTCCCTCCCTCTCCTAGCTAACATGAACACCATCATGGCCAAGACACCCTATGACTCCTCCTTCTCTTCCTCCAAAAGAAATTTCCAATGGACAAACACCACCCAACAACAACAACCACCACCACCACAACAACAACAACATAAGGAGGCTGGTCAAGAAAAAGAATCTCTAGCAGCTGCCCTCAGCTCCTCTTCCTTCACAAGCACATGTGGAGAGGGAGAGGAGAAGAAGAAGAAGGAAGGAGAACCAACAACGGGGTCTCCCCCAATAGAGGCCCCGTCAGCCTCGGGTTCTTCTTCTTCAAAGAAGAAGCCAGGGGCTGCTGCAGCCATGGCGGTCATGAGACTTCGATCAGTCCTGACTGCCATTGCCAGGACCCGTTGGCATGCGGGTCTTGGCAGCAAGGTCACTGTGACCCTCTTTGGGTACCGCCGGGGGCACGTGCATTTTGCCTTCCAGGAGGATCCGAAGGCAAGTCCAGCCCTGCTCATTGAGCTAGCCACGCCCACTAATGGTCTGGTCAGAGAGATGGCCTCAGGGCTGGTCAGAATTGCCCTGGAGTGCGACAAGAAGACCGAGAAGAGAGATGGGGTGAGGCTCCTAGAAGAGCCTTTGTGGAGGACTTACTGCAATGGGAGGAAGTGTGGATTTGCCATGAGGCGCGAGTGTGGTGCGTCCGAGCTGAAGATCTTGAAGGCGGTCGAGCCCATTTCTATGGGTGCTGGCGTGTTGCCGGGGAATGGAGCAGGGTCCGAGGGCGAGCTCATGTACATGAGAGCAAAATTTGATAGGGTGGTTGGGTCCAGAGACTCAGAAGCCTTCTACATGATGAACCCAGAGCCTGGGTCTGGAGGTCCTGAACTCAGCATCTACTTGCTCAGAGTTTGACACCACCATTGTTCTCTCATCTTTTCTTTATTAACTTTCAAATGGAAGCTCAATTCAGTCTATTAGCTTGTTCTTCCTTCTTGGGGTGTTACGTTTTGGAGCTGAGAATGGTTCAGTGTCTGGTATATACACACGATGTTAGTGTATATGCTGTCTCAACAGCTTAAAGTTAACTATGTAATGTAATCACTGGATCATCACTCTCTGTTTTGGGTGGTCCTTTTTTTTGGGTAATTGGGTTTGGGTTTTCTTGTTCTTTTTTTTTTTAAATTGCCTAGGCAAGAGGAGTAGGATGACAGCATTGTAGTTTGGATTAGTGGTTGTGGGTATATGGTATATGATGTTTATGTAATATGTATAGCTTTTCCTTTCTCTTTCCTTTGTTAAAGGAAGCAGAAGCAATGGAAATGTCATTGTCTTTCTTTCTTTTTCTGAAGAAAATGTCTAAGATGACAACAAATTCCATCGAAATGTCTTTTTCTACAGGGTGTGCTCTAATAGGACAAGAACACCCATGAAAGCATGTCTCCACATGCCCCAAGACCTCTTTCTTGCTGCTATGAGGGGAACATTAAACTACTCAGATCGATCTCTCATTGAATTAGTTGTTTTATACTATACCACGTAGTTTTTTGGTTGCCCTTTGATCAAAACCATTGAATTGATGCCCACTTCTCAGATGAGTCGTGTTCCATAGATCACATTATTGAAATCTCTCTCTCTCTCTCTCTCTCTCTCTCTCTCTCTCTCTCTCTCCCCTTGGACGTGTGTCTGTCCATAGCTTTATCTGATCGAACCTCCCAAAACACTCATTTGAAAATGGTTGGTTCAAGTTCAGCAACTTGTTACTGTAAAATTCAGTTAGAATGGTTATTAGACTTCATGATTAGTTAACAAAATCATATGATTCAACCTTACACCCATTTCCAATGTAGCATTAGCAGCTGGATTTGAGAATGTGTATTCCAGTTAAGAGTAAGTAGCCAACAATATGTTCATATTGGTGATCTAATTCAGAAGGTACCCCGTCAATTAGATGGTCCAGATTTATGAACACATGCACTAATGAAGCTGCTTTAAACACTGTATTTGACTGTACATACAATGCCATAATCATTCCTCAAAATCTCAAACCCATCAAAGCAACTGAGCAATCAAGCTGGACTTGAAAGTACTTCAGAGTTAAAACCCCGTCTATAGATTTTTGGGCCCTTTCTCTGAGTTGTGAGTACCCAACTCAAATGTCCCAACACATTTGAGAAGAATTGAATTTGAATGGAAACCTGTACAAGGGTACTCAGGCCAGGGTCATTCTACATAAAGGGTGTAAGGGTGAAATTATTGAAGAGAGATCTCCCTTATTTCTTTTCTTTAAATATTCCTCTGTGAAAAAGCGGAGGGATTTCAGAGCTTGTTGGTCACAGCTGGGACATCAAAATCAGGTGGGAAACCTTTCGCAGAGCTCGAGGTTTTGATCGATTTCCATAAATCTTCAAAGATTCAAAGGTGTTGTTTGGAACTTTGGATTTAAATACCATAAATACACGGAGAGGGCACAAACCTTTATAACGACCTTACATGAGTTTGGTTAAGTGCCACCTAGTTTTTTTAATCACAAATGCACTTGTTTTTGAAGCTGATCAGATGGTTGCCTTTGCTTTCTTGTCTCATTGTACTGTAAACAAGGGTTCAGAAATGAGGGTCCCAGAGCCATAGTGAATATTTCATTGGATACTTCCCAGAGAGTAATAGTGGTATGATTTTGTTGGCTACCCTTTATTTTAATTCTCGTTTGACTGTTTTGCAACCAACTATAAGAAAGTGCCTAGCCTGTACAACTATGATATCTGTGACTCTCATAGTTTTGCAAGGGTTATCCAGGACCTTTAATTTTGTACATGTGGGCTCCATATTTGCATGATTGGAACTCAATGAATTCCAACCCGAAAGAATAACCCGTGTTCAAGGATCCTAGCTCTACAGTTTTGTAAATTCATTGTGGAATGTAGCTGTGGTTTCATATTCGTCTGTAAGTGCAAAGTCTATTTGATTGACAGGTTCGGACTTTTGGGTTGTTGAGATTTTTGAGATATTATGATCCATCCAGCATTTGTCCCTAGAGTTTGGTCTTCGATGGTCTATTTACATGTGCAAAACCGTTTGTCGAGGAAGCTACTAAAACCCATCTTTATTCGACATTGTTTGTCATCCGGTAGTGATTGTAACCATACATTTTGCATCACCTTGGAATTGCCTCACAACAAACAACACATGAGTTGGTGTTTTTTATTTTATTTTTTATGATTGCATAATTAGAAAACCTCTCTTTAGATTTGACTGATCAGCTTAAATATAGTACATGTGTACAACAAAATGTAAAAGATAGCCATCGATAGCTTTTGAAATAGAAATTGTCCAACATATTTTCTGTTGAAATCTTCATCCCATGGTGCTCGTTCTGGCCTAGATAGTGTTGAACACATGATAGTTCACAGGATCAAGAGACTTTTTTTAATGCATATTCCTGAGGACACCCCAACTTCTAATGATTAAAAGAGGTGCACTTCATGAGCACTACCACATTTCCAAATGATTAAGAGGGTTAAACTACATGAGGACCAGCACTTTCTTGACATTCGCGCCCCTTCTCTCCTTCATGATTGACAGTCCTATAATTGTTCAGAAAATGAGGCTAGCATAATCACTTGGAGGCTGTATGCCTTTGTGATGATTGATTCACCTCACTTTATTATTAATATAGAATGCTAATGCCTTCAGTGATCTGCAGAAACCACGGCCCTTTTAGCCATAGTCTTTAACATGATGGAGTAGATCAGTGCTACTTTCTTTAAAGTAGACTCAAAGTAGTGTTTGGTAATAGTTTTATATTCTGCCCCTGATGCCAATCTCCCCTTTTCTTTTGGGCTATAATCTGGTGCATGCCAAAGAACAAACACATAATTAAGAAATACATAACTTAAAAAATACTGATTTTAACATCTTCTAAGGCATAATCGAACCATGTAATACTGGAGTTGAACCTTTGGCTAGGCCCCATTTAGATCCTTGACATTTGTTAGCTCCACACGTATGCTAGCTAGCTGTATTTCTTTCAATGCACAGCTAGTCATCACAAAGAACAAATCAGCTGTAACTAATCTGAAACATTTTGGAAAAAAATGGCACATAATGTGACACATCGTAACTTTTTATTTTTATTTTTATCCCAAAACTTGGTTGTTCCGTACTCCTCGAGGTATTCAATTGCCTGAAACTTCATTTACATGTAAACTAAGTTAGCAGTACTTAATTAGTTTACCAAGTTCCAAACACCCCCTTACCGCAGCCAAAAGGCCCAGGTCAATGGAGCCTGCTTAGTATTGGGATACTGGTCCCCATTCGAGCTACTCAACTGCATTATCATTTTGGTTTATTTTGATACGAGCAGCGAAATGTATTGTCTTTATGGAAAAGAAGAATAAAGTATGTTTTCATAACTTGTAATAAAGTATGTTTTCATAACTTGTACATGCGGCGAAGAGATGATGGTCATATGGCGCTTGATAGATCCCACATTTGACCGGTCAAAGTAAGAGCTGCCTACTTTACTCATTTCCAATCTTAAGAAGTAATACGCACAACAACAAAGATAAGGAACATCCAGATGACTTGTTTTAGTTCAATGTGTGATCTTTCTAGTAAATGGTGCATGGTCAAAAGCTAAACCTCTACTACAGAGTGGCCAGAACGGGTTTCACATGGAGTAACTATTGGGATTTGATGCATCAGGACAGTTACAGTGTACTAATACATACCGTGTTTTGGTGACAAGGCTGTTGCTCTGCTAGCATCCCTCCATGTAGGACAGTACGAGCGGTCCCAAGTAAACAGTAATCAATGAGAACAAAGGCAGATGAATAACACCAACAGTATAAGGCAAGTAGGCATTTTTTTTAAAATATTAAAAATGCAGAGAAGTTGCATACTTTCTTTTCTACATTGTCTCTGCATGCAGGGGCGAAACTATGAGATTTTCCTTGTGGGGCCCATTATGTGATGAAGAGGGGTTTTTTTTTTTTTTGGGTGTTGTGAGGGGGGTGGGGTTTGACCATACAAATGCATCAAACTTTCTCAAGGGGGCTTGCTGAAATTTTGGGCGTGCCCCCACCGAGTCCCGCCCCTGCCTGCATGTGCCCACTGGAGTGGAAGAATGACATTTTGAGTATGCTTTTGTATTTCTACCCCCCCACCAGAAAAAAAAAGGTTAGCAGAAAAAATAATAGAGACATTCTATACAAAGGTTTGTCACTATATGCTTTCCAGATTAGAGGATCTTTCACATTCCATCTTTGGCAACTATTTAGCAAGCTGCTAGAACATGGTTGCCAAGTTGTGATGTGCTACTCCATTTTCTTGAAGAATTTTGCGGCATCCTTTGCCCAATAGTTCCAGCACATTAGATTGGTATTTGGTGATGGCAAATGCATGCTCTTTATATGGACATGACAACAATGTGCATGGTTAGACAGAAATGCAAATTGGACATTTGACATTTCCATGTCATTTATATCAGAAAGCAGAGGGGTTGGAAGCATGAAAGGTAGAAGAAAATTGGCAAAAAAGTACGGCCAAAGAACATACAAATTTTTTATTATTATCGATAACTGAAACTTTCATTAAGAGAATGAGAGAAAACAAAAGGGCAAACAACAATGAGGCAAAAACATAGGAAAAGAAAAAGAAAAGAAATTCAAACTAAAGGGTACAAGAGCATTGTACCCCACCCAACCCTAATTACATAATAAAACCCTCCCAAGGATAGCTTCTCTCCACCTCTTGCTTGACTAAAGGATCAGCCATACTATTGGCTGTTCTAAGCTTGTGACGGAAGACAATATTAATGGTAGTAGTGAAAGATTGAATTTCGTTAAAGAGGAAATGAAATCTCCAAGGAAACGGCCTCCTATTAGACACTCAAGAAATCGCATTAGATGAACCACTCTCCACCATAAGATTACCTTGGAAGCGTCTTGAAAAGCATCGGAGGGTTTTCAAAATAGCCAAAACCTCTGCTTCATTAGAATTGCAAACACCCACATGCTTTGAAAACATAAACAAGACCTCACCTTTGCTATTCTGAAGAACACCTCTAATTCCCACAAATCCTGGATTACCTCTCGTAGCACCATCCACATTAAACTTCAACACACCAAGAGAGGGTGGAGACCAAAGAACAACTCCTCATTTTACTCGGTCTGCAACCCATGCACGCTTTCCAATTTATAAGGATATCATTAAGACTAAAATTGGAGCACTATTCTCTGACCAACATCCAATTTAAATTTTTTTTAACTATATGTACTCTTGTAAGGATGAGGATAAGAAACAATTTACTACCTAAGGTGGGGAAATTGATGATCACTTCCAAATATTTATCAGAAACGTTCACTCTTCACTGCTTAAATCAACGTCATTTTCCTATGTATACTATAGGAAAGTGAAAAACCCAAAGAAAGAAGATATGCACATGCAAAAGAAACTTGGGAAGTTCAGCATAGTATTCCACCATGTCCATGAGATAAGATGGGAGAACCACCTTTGAAGTCAAACAAGGAGGCTCCAGGAGTAGACTTTTATCACCTGCTCTCTTTTTTGTTTTTTGGTATACAACCTACTCTCTTGAATTTGCTTTGGATTCCTTCCTCTTCTTTCATTTTCTAACTTTCTTCTAGTAAGAGGAGCTTCACATGTTGATGTTAGTAGAGTATAATTTAATGCTTTTTTCTCTTCTAGGAGAGTGGCCATGAGAGAGGATAGAAAACTATACACATTGTGATTATAACTTCTTAGATGGTTCTACCTGAATTCGATCACTGTTGTTGATAATAACGTAGATCATTCTGGGCCTGTTTTTCTCCCCCTTGTCCAAGTTAAATCAAGTCACAAATAGAATCAAATTGTATAATTCATTGCATTACTGGAAAGATAGGGTATAGTATCTAGATGAACGCCTTTTTGAAAAATCTAAACATGCAGTGATTTTTGAGCTGTGAAATCAACCACCAGCGTATGAGAACTTATTTCAAGGACACAGTTGTTTGATGTTCATATAATAGTTGCATGTATTATTTATAAGGAATAAAAAGAATCTGTTAGAAAACATCTCATACAAATATACATGCACAGAACATTGAAACAATTAGAAGAAAAAACTATAACCATCATGATTAGTTAGCCTAGCGGCCCTTGCCAGGAATACATAGAAAGGTTGATAACCCTTGCCAATAAAACGAGTAAAACGCACTATTGCTCTTTCTTGTCTGCTTCAGCAATTGGGAAGATCAGGTTTCCAATGAGTGAATCCTGTTTGTAGGATGTAATTCAAACATGAGGCCCCAACAATAATGCAAGCAAGAAACTGGATATGCAAGCAACATCAGAAGCAGAATTCTTACATTAGAAATGTAAAAGTACAGGGCGAAAAATCAATGAACATATCTTGGGGAAATTGTGTGATCTATGAATTGACAATGTAACACTATCCTACAGAGTTGGGAATGTACAGTGAAATTATCCCACTAAAACACAAAATTCAAAATTATATCGGTACTATCTTCTGTGGATTTTATCCTGAGAACTATATTTGTAGCATTGCCCCCCATCACCATCAGTAATTTGGGTCACATTAAACAAAATAGTGGGTTGGTTCTCTTTGGTTCACCATCCAAAGATACTTTGTCTACAAACTAATCATATGAAATTTGGATTATGCTAAATGACAATCTTTCATCAGTCATTTTTAGAATTTAGGATTCACTGATATGACATATGGATAATATTAAATGATAGCGACTCAACCTTTCACAAGTCATGACTAAAATTAATTAGGGCCTGGACTGTCTAACTGTACTGTTGGAGGGAGAATCACCAAAAATGGCTAGAAAGCAAAATCTGAAGTAGGGAGAAATAATTTGAAGTAAAGAAAGAAGAGTCTAGACATGTTACTGAAACGTTGTCTTAGAGACAAGACAGGTTTACCTTCCCACTACTGTAGGTCCTGTTAACAGAAGACTGAAAGAAGTACAACCAACTTCAGACTAGAGTCAAGCCCTTCAGTTGGTATGTTCAAAATAGTGTTTGTGGTATAACAATTACACATATTCAACAAAGCTAAGAAAAATCTGAAAAAAGGTTTAAATATACAGACCCTTACAGTTTAGTTATCCTCTACTTGAGAATGCAGCTGTAAAGTGATCCAAAACTTATTAACCAAGCTATATTTGAACCAGGAACTTTCTTTTCTTTGGAAGGTCCATTGACTTGACAAAATTTCTTCCTCTGTCAAGCCCAGGCCACTTTGGCTGGATGCAATCCGACCTTTTAAACTGCGCGTTGGGGCTGTGGGCTACACAGGAAATGCTTGACTATTCAACACAGATGGGCCTAATATTTCAATTGTAATCTTAGCCCGTGCTAAAGGCTATATTTGGGCTACCCAATAACTAAATTTTAATAGTAATCTTAAATCAAAGACCTGAAATAGGAAAAAGTGATACATATATATATATATATATAATACAGTGGTGACACTGGGTATATAGGTCCTGGGAATGAAATTTTGGGTACCAAAACCTGGATCTGATGGGTCCATACAGTAGGCCCAAAGCCAGACCCAAATCATCCCCATTTTTGGTTGAGTCAGAAGATCACCTCCATTTGAAAATCTTAGCTGCCTAATTACTGACTCGTAAACAGGATTTGTTATAAAAATGGAGAATAATATACATCTTATAAAAAACTGGTAAAATGTAAACTGGGCCTGCTCCTTAAATTTCCCATTTCCAAATGAACGAGATTGAGGCTGCCATGGCTGACCCAAGTCTCAAAAGAAATAAATAAAAGAACTAGAATGGTACAAATAAAAACCTGCACTGCCATTACCTGGGCCTGGCCCGAGCCCAACCTATTGACTGACAAGTGAAAATCAAATCATCCCAGTCCTGGCCTGAAGGCTTGAGCCTGTGGCACGGAAGAGCTATTGCAAATTAGAGGTTGTAGGCTCAACAGGCCCATGGTTCAGGCCAATTAGACTGTCTTGTAGAAGAAAGCAGCCTTAAACTGATGTAGCAGCCCAGTTGGAGGCTTGGAGCCCTGTATAAGTACAGAGTTTGGGTTTGCCAACCCCCTGGGCATGTTCGTGGCGAGCCCACCTAAGCTCAGGAGCATGGCTTTAACTAGCGTGCGCGCATATGCAGGGGGGACCTACATGTAACTACAAGGGTGCGACTGTATCCGTGAGGTTTTAGAAATTTCTTAAATTAACACTGTAAATTTTTTTATTTTATTGTTTAACTTTTTAACTTGACCATTGCCAGTACCACCCAAATGAAAAATCTGGGCCGCCATTGGTATCCACTATCCAACCGACATGGCCAATGCACATCAGCCACAGCATTAATACAAGTCACTTTCTTACCCAGACGAGATGAATTGAGGTCCCATGCCCACACTGCTTGTTTCTAGCTTTAGACTATTTGGTGAAAGAGATGGGGTGGTCTTGTCTCCCACCCATCCATATCATCCAATGTTACTTTGTGCATTTACATTGGATGGATAAAAATGTTTGATGAGGCTGAATTTTTGTACATTCCCAATTTAGTATCCTCCTTTAGTAGGTGGAATCAAATGAATTCCAGCCAAAGCTCTATTTGAGCCTGTTTGCTTGCTGGAACTTGTAGCACTTAGAATTCTTCAAATGCTGTCCCCAGCACGTTTTCTAAATCTTTTGGTATATCCTAACATTCTTAATGTTGAGATTTAGAGAATTTGAAAGGCCAAGACTTGCATTTGAAAAGCCTGAATTTGTGGAAATATAATAGTATAATAAGAAATTCCAAATTCTCAATGAACAACAAGGTTTCATTTATTTGCATGAAATTGAACTTCTGGTAATTCATGGAGAAATAAGTTCAAACAAAAGGTTATTAAAGAGGTAAGGGGGAAGGACAAGGATATAAGGTGTAGATGAGACTTGACTCTCCCATGACTTGCGATGATGCTGGATGGGTAGTCTTTTGGCATCTCTCCTTAATTCATTTTTCATTAATGGAGAGATAATATGCTAGGGATTTTCTCCTTTGATTCTTCAATTTTAGCAACTTGGGAACATAAAATTTATAAAATTTTGGATGCACACCTTTTCCTTAGGTTTATAGTGCATACCTCCTAGTGCCCACCTGTCACCAATCCAAACTAACCATATCCCACCCCACATATTCATTGATCCCATTTTTTTTATTTTTTTTTCTACATCAATCAGAATGGACTGGATTGATGGATGGATCACTGTCTATTTTTCTTTCTTTTCCTCCATTGATGTGAAACTATTGAACTTATGGGCCATGGACAAAGGGGTTAGGATGATTTGATGGGCCTAAAATCTTGTACAAAGGTAGGGCCCAATCCCCATTTCGATCTTCCAATCCCCCACAATGAGGTACTCAGGGTGCGTAGGATAAGAGGTGCACAAATACACCTTTTGGAATTCAATTCTATGAAACACTTTAGTTGTCTGAAACTCCCAACACATGAAAATAATTTCAGGCCTATTTGTTTGCATGCAACACATAAGAATTGAATAAGCACATATTCATTACATAAATGGTTAAAAATAAAGACAATAGTTGAATATACAAAAATGACTACCAAATAAACTCCCCTTGATGGAAATTGGATGAAGGGATCATATATGCAATAAATACCCAATTATCGCCCTAGTAATACAAATTATAGGTAAGTCGAGGTCTCAACTACATTGTCACCTTCAATCCTTCATATCATTCACACCTCACCAATTTGATAATCCTTCAATGTAAGTCATTTGATTATGAATAATCCTTCCGTGTAGTTCATTTGATTATGAATTCTTATGTATTCATTTTCTATGTAATCTAATCCTAGCAAAATGGTTGGGATCATTTACACGTCACATATGCATGAAGTTGTACATGTGAAATACATTATTATGTTTGTCAAAATCATTATTTCACATAAGTAAATGAGCATATCCAATGGTTTTAGATTTATTTGGACTTTTTTTTAATATTTTTCATAGATTTCCCATAAACCATGAAGAATTAAGATATGCAACTTTGCATAATGTTGTATACTATGAAGACAAGAATATTGAATGGTTTGGATCGTGAATTGGGGGCCCATAAAATCATCATCATCATTTCACACGCCTTCTTTGTCTCTAGGCATAAGTTATATAGTCATCATCAAAGTTTTATCCCTACTAAATAAATCCCGTTTCTCCATTTCAATCTATCTTAAGTTAAATCTTTAGATAACCTCAGAAAGATAGGTTACAATTTCTTAGATTTATCCTTTTAGATGTATCCTATTTTACTTACATTCAGTCTCTTCTATATATCTCTTTGTGCGGCCATCAACCTGCATATAATAACTTTTTATTTAGATACGATGATGGAACCCTTTGTTGGACATGTCTAAATCATCTTAAACAACTCTCTTAACTTATTATCTCTTGATGATATCCTGAACACTCTTGAACACACTCATTTTTTATTTTATCTTTCCTAATTTTGATACATTCACCTCAATATTCTAAGCAGAAGAGGAATATTTTAAATCAATATTATATGATTCAAAAATATTGTTGTTGAGATATTATCCCAAGAAATTAAATTTATTGCAAAAATGAATTTATGTTGATTCAAAAGGCCCTCAAATTTTCACTTAATTACTGAAAATAGTTCAATAAATTGATACTATCGAAAAGGTCTGAAAGGTATCAGACATTATTCAAACATCTACTTATTGTTAATTTACCTCAACACCTTTCCAAACCAATCACATCTACACCAGTATATTTAGTTAAATGAAAAAAGACACCAGTCTATTCTCTCCAGCAATATCCATGTCTTTGGACTCCCCTATTTTGTGCTTGGATTTGGATTTGAAGTTTCACATGAAATGGACTTGGAATACGAATTTGGGCAAGGATGAAAATGGGTCTCTAGGTATAAAACGGAGGTAATTCATAAAAAAAATATAGTGGATTTCACAGGAAAAAAAAACTTAATTTTGATGTAAGACCTGATCAAACACTTTAGATGTTGTTGCACCAATTAGAGCAATTGGATCTTAGATAGTATAAATTAAGGTAGACACCGACCACGTGCCAAATTGGTAAAAAAGAAGGGTTTTTCGGCCCAATTGCTCTAATTGGTGCAACAACATTTAAAGTGCTTGATCAGGTTCCACGTGCACATTAAGTGTTTTATCCGATAAAATTATATGTTGAAGGTTATGTCCACTGCATGGACCCAAAAATATTGACATACCATAAGGTTTATTCACAGTGACCCGACTGCCGCCGATTCAAGTAATTTATGTAAAGAGAAAGGTACAGTTGCGTTCTCGTGGGCTGGTTTGGTCCTAAACCCTAATGATCATACTCAATCAAGCCCATGGGCCTGAAACACAACCCAGTTCCAACCCGTCTATAAAATATATACAACCTTTTCGTGTTATCCATGTGGGGCTGCTGGCCAAGGCCTTCAGGATATGAGGCCCAAGCCTGTCCGCTTTAAAAATCAACTCAATCATATTATCATAATCATTATTTTAAAGGCATAAAGTTTAACTATTTATTAAATTATGTTTTTAAAAAAATGAAATTTAGTTCAAATGGTATGTCTTTCAACGAAAAATAAATAAATATTTATAGACCAACTAGCGTGTATTTGTGCAACCAAAGGGAGCCCAATTTTTAGTCGTCTGAGGCGACATATTCTCTGCGTGTAAAAGAAAAAAATAACTAATTTTTATCGATAGATATGATCTAAATTTCCTATGTAAAGAGTAGAAATGGAGAGAATACATAGATAGCGGAATGCCCTCTTACAAACACACCCTAGTCTTATTTGCAGCATGCATCCATTTCTTCCCCTTTTTTTTTTTTCACTCAAGCAAGGTGGGCTTTGAGCCACAAAGCCGCTGAAAAGAAACCTGCTCCTTATCTGCTTTGCACTAGTTGTATAATTCAATTGAAACATTCACCAACTACTTTAATATCCTTTCCTCTCTCCTCAAACATTTCTCTCTCAATCTTTATTAACATCTGTGCTGCCAGCCTGCAATCTGATGAGAGAGAGAGAGAGGAAGAGTCCTAGACTGCCAGGCTCATAAACCCCAGATCATCATCATCATATCTCACAGCATCGGCTTAGCTGTTACTGTGAAAACAGCAGCCAGAAAGAGCTGCATGCCTGCAACTGCTACCAAACAAACCTCCACACCCCCATCAGATTCCTCCTCTGTTGACGAGCCTAGTATGAAGTCTTCCCCCTTCCTTCCAACACCAGCCTTTCGCAGCCTAGCTCCTCTGAGTCAGGACATAATGCTCTTTCTCTGCCCCCCTGCACCTGCCACTCTGTTAAAAAGGTCCGTGCACCGTTCATCTGATGGGCCCCTCTATAGAGTATTGAATTCATTTTTGGATGACTCTGGATGTCTTTCCCTCTTCTTTAGACTATTGTCTGTCTCCTCATTGCCCACTTTTCTGGTTGTAGCATTGTATGTCATGGGAAATTCCATGTGCCCTATCAGATCGAAGGTATGAATAACAACAGTGGGCCCTGCATCTATAGATGTACGGGGGAGAGTACGCCTATCAATTTGGCCTGGAGAAAGAGGGGCTTGGCCTGGCCTAAAAAAAAGCACTTGAAATGGGGGCTGTTATTTCTAAGGAAAAGTTCTATTGCGGGACTTGGATAATTTTTTAGTAGTAATAAAAGGGGGATATAAATGCAATTTCATATCCACATACTCATTACAAAATGTCCTAAAAATCCATCCACACATACTTCTTCATTTCAAAGATAAGACATTACTGGAATGATTTCAAATATCGAGATTCCTGTGAAAGGTGTGAAATAGGTCAAGACTCTTTAACCATCTTTTTCTTTTTTGATAAAATGAAAAAAAAAATTGTATGTCTAAACCTAAGTCACCAAAGCATGCATGATTTTGTCCGTTAAAAAAAAAAGTTTTTAGGGTCAACTTATACTTTTCAAATATCTTCTTAATGTTCATTTTGCAATTGAGGTTAGACAAAATAATGCTCATTTGACATTCGATTCTTGATAACAATGTAAAAAGAAAAAAAACTGATGATTTTCTTGTTTTTAGGCCCTAAGCCCCTCGAGGGTAGGGTAAAGGCTTAGATAGTGCTGGCCCTCCAAAGGTTTTAACCCACCTAAGCCCGGCCCTATATATTTTGAAAGTAGGGTAAGGATAACCCCAAGCCCAGCCTGACCTGGCCCTTTGATTGCCCCAGCGGAGAGGAGTCCGGATATGTGAAGACTAGAAAGAGTCGTATCTCTTTTAAGGCATTTACTTGGTATATAAAATATTCTCAAATTTTTATGGATTTCAGTAGGTGGGCTCCATTATTGATTTTTCTATCCTTGGAGCATAAGCATGAGTTTGCTCCACATGTCATTTGCTCGAGTTATGCTGCAAAATTACTTGGTGCACATATGTGTGGGTTTCGGGTGTGTCCTGAAAAATAGACGGGTTATATAACACTTGAAAACTCTCATCAGTCATAATAATAATAATAATAATATATAAAAAAAAACTAGGGCACCCAAATTCTACGGTGAAAATAGCTTGCTTGACCGATCTGTAGGGTCCACAGGAGAACACTAATGAAAGCATATAATGAACCCAGTCCTAATGTCCTATACGGCCACAGGTCTAGCGGGGCTCACACCCTGTACCATGTAAATGCACTTTTATTGTGCACATTGTGACACAAAAGCTTCGTTGGAACCTCAAATCCTCGTTAAAAGTTTCCTTCCATGAAGATTCCTGGCACCAAGTATTCCACCTTATTAGAGATGTATGCAGATTGAGTTGGTGCGGATTAGGCCAAATTCGTTACCAATTCAATACTATCGGATCGGTTTAAGCCGTTCAATCCGTTGAATCTAATTTAAAAAAAATCTGAAGAGTATGCTCTCAATGCTAAGTTGAAATTTGGTATAGGGTTTCATTTGTTGTACTTATATATAAAAGTGAATTACATTTTGACCCTTGAAGTTTTTTCTTCTTTTATATTTAGACATCGTAACATATATTTAAACCCCTTAATTTTTTTTTATATTAAATGTCAATAGGTCGGATCGGATTGAATCCACGGATTGAGAGTAAAATCCGTCACTACCTAGTTGTTAATAAATTACAAGATTTTCAATCTGTTACCAATTCGTTTACCTTCGGTTCGATTAAAAATCTGTGGATCAAATTGATAGATGGGTTTTATGAATTTACGGATGTTTTATGTACCCCTACCACCTAACGAGAAGAGATAACCTAATGAGAATAGAGAACGTACGGGGACTGACATTTACATTGTCTCTTTATAAACCTGTTTGAGGTCAACGAGTGGAGTAGGGTGAGAACTAAGAAGGGAAGGAAGGACCTTTTGGCTCCTTGAGGCTTAATTTTTTTTTCACTGGTTTACCTGTGTAAACGATGCACCCAGTTCAGGTAAAAAAAAAAAAAAAAAACATCCATAACTTTCAAATTCAGCAAAAAATTTGGATGTAGTTATTTACTCATCAGAAAAGTGATTTAGACAAACACAATAATATGTTTCATATATGTAACATGTAACTTTATTTCTCAATCCCATGCGTAGAATACTGACAACCCCTTTAGCTTATTTCATATCAACTAATTGAGTAGGGTGAGATAGGATGGCCCTTTTCAGGATTAGCAGATGGGCCCCGCATGGATGCAATCTATTGATTTTAACCTTTCGCATAAAAGATCCATTGGACAAAACTCAAAGGACTACATTTTCATTTAATTCACGTTGACTTTATGAAAGAAAAAAGATGTCAGTTTGGAGAAGAAAAAAAAGAAAACTCAAATATGTAAAAATTTAACTCTACAGATTGCTCTCTTATTACTATCTCTCCTAGTATCTCTTACACACTCCAAAGTAGAACTTTTGAGATGGAAGAGGGACCTTCCAATCTTGCCCTAACTTGCTAATTGGCATAAAATGAGATGGCCTCACAATCAGGTTTACGAGCTTGGCAGTTGAAGGACCAATTTGTCGCCAAACATTCCTCTATACCATTACAGTACACATTTTAATAGTGTCATTGTCTCATTAGTGTACCTTACCACTTATATCCTATGTAGCACCTTCCTAGAGCCCAAATTGTCAGACTTCATCATAAAACTGTACCCTCATCTTCCCCTTCTCTCTCTCTCTCTCTCTTTTTGTTAGCCCAAATTGTCAGACTTCATCATAAAACATCAGGTTGATGTTAGGGGTTCCCCTTCTCTCTTTGATGGCTGGCAGAATTTAAAATCAAATCACAATGTAGCTCACTATTTGAAAGATCACATCTCGTTACACTCAACGAACTTCCTTCAATTATGGCAAGAAAAAGGGATTCAAAAAGAAAGGAGATAAGGGCCTTGTAAGCAGCTTGAATTTTAAGGTGGACGGTGGCCCTTAGGTCGAATTCAAGTGAGACATTGTAGTTATGCCAATATGTACAACTTTTTTTTGAATGCTCAAACACAGTGAAAATAGAAAGTATATGTTTTAATAAAGAGATTATGTTAGATGCATTGTATTCTATGCGAACCACCTACATCTGTGTATCTTTTTTTGTTGGGTTTCTCTTTTCTTTCTTCATTTTGGATACAACCCCAGATCATTTTAACAAGGGAAGAAAATCTGTACTTTGAACAACTAGTCTTCCATTATTACAAAAGAATCAGATGAAAGAAAGTAATAATTTAATTGATATGTGCAACCTAAACACAAAGCATCCATCTAATGAAACTGATAAATATTTAAGGATTGAATTGATATGCACCCACCACATTTTCTGCTTTACAGAAGAAAAAATCTAAATCAGTTCCACAAGCATTGAACATTGAAGAGTAAACACTACTATTACCATTTCTTTAGTAAGATTCATTGGTTTGAATATCAGGACACTACTTGGAGAATATGGAAATTAGAAACCATGTCATATTAGACCTACTGCAAATGTTGATTTGCTGGGGAACAGTTGGAAACAGGATCCAACATTGTATTCCCACAGCAAAATAGCATCAAAAGGTGAAGTTATATTCTGTCAAGCTTCTCCTCTCCATCCAAAACAGAAATCAGAAACCCGGATTTCTAACGTTGATAAGAATACAAACCCCATACCCTTCCCCCCCCTGTTCTGAGAACAGAGCCTCTTCTGAAGTTCATAGTATTGTTCTATAAAAGCAAATATAGAATGGACAGAAACAAAAGTCTTCTCCACCAAAAGCTTTTACAGAGCTCACAACAAAAGGAACCTGAAACTTTATCAAATGCCATGATAGTGCCTTGATTTGAATTCCCACGTCCAACCTCTGCTTTCAAGACAGTTGAAGAAAGAGAGGCCTTCTCATCACACTGCTTCACTCCAAAAGGGACATGACCGGACCCAACTGGGAAACAGAGATTTGGGTTATTCCAAACAGAGAATCTCCTCCCCATCTTACTATAGAAGTCTTCAGAGAATTCAAGCTCCCCAGTCAGATTATTGCTGTTAAGATACAGAGCATTCAAAAAAGGCAGTGCTGCAAGCTTTGGAGAGAGATTACCTGAGAGGTGGTTGTTCTCCAATGCCACGAACCTTAACCTCTTCATCTGTGCCATAGATTCTGGAATTTTTCCAGTTAGACTCATGTTAGAGAGGTCCAAGATAATGAGGTTTTTCAACTGACCCCAACCATGTTCCACCAGATTCCCTCCTATTGGATTGTTTTCCAGAAGCATCTCTTCCAAGGACACCATCTCTTGAAGAGACGGAGGCAACCCACCAGAGAATCTGTTATTTCTAAGGTCTAAGAGAGTGAGGTTCCTCAGTTGTCCCAGCTCCATAGGAAGCTTTCCATCCAAGAGATTGCTGCTTAAATCAAGCTTCAGAAGAGAAAACAACCCCCCAAATGTCGATGGAAAAGGCCCGGATAGAAAATTTCTGCTAAAATCAAGAATCAATAGCTCTCGCAAACCACCCAGTGAAGCAGGAATTTGACCGGAAAACCGATTTTCGGCAAGCACCAACTGCTTCAATCCACCTAAATTGCCAAGGCTAGAAGGCAATTCGCCCGTCAAACTGTTCTCGATTAGGACCAGAGACATCAACTTTGTTAGAGAGCCTAAACTACTGGGAATTTCACCAGTAATGCCGGGGTTCAATCGAAACTCCAAGGTTTCTAAGCTTCCAGCAAACTTCTCCCAGTTCTGAGATGGGATGGTAATGGGGTGGTGGAAGCAGTTAAAGAAGGATAGGCTCTTGAGATGCTTGAATTCAAAGATATAGTGACTGAGTTGTGCATCTGGAGTGCATTCCAGAGAGTTTTCATGGATGGGTCCGATGCTTACCACTGTTACATACCACAATCCGTCGAAGAGATCACAAGAAAACCCTTGAATCGGTGTCCATCCACAAGGATCAGGGTAGAGTTCAGAGCCGTTGAATGAGTTCCCAGCAAAAGCTTGAATGAGAGAGTACAGAGCTTCTCTCTCTGTTGCCAACATGGGAGAAACTGAAGTGTCTGTTTGAGCAGAAACATCTGAGAGGAGGGGAAGGAGGAGATAACAGAAGATGATGAACTTCCTCATGAGTGATAGAAGAGATTGCAAAAACCGAACAGGACACGGATAAAAACATGGAAAGAGATTATGGGTTTCTTTCAGCATCTCACCAATGGAGTAAAACAAGGGAGCTGGCAATAGAAAAACACAGATGGAATGCAAATGAAGTGTCTCGTGGGTATTGCAAAAGAAGAAAATATATATATGAAAGGAAGGACCAAGTGACAGATTGGAGTGAAGATGAAGTTCCTTTTTTATTCTCCACTGTCATTCAGAAGGAAAACAGAGGATTTGGTGAAATTAAATGGACTGAGTATTTAAATAGAAGGGATCGTTTATGAACTTTCTGATGGGATGTCCAGATTTCACACAAAAAGCAACAAGACTCACCTCCAAAATCTAAAGGACAGAGAGGTAGCAGAGAACTCTAATACAGGCATGAAAATGGAAGATTCAATTCAGGAAATCTTCCTGAACAGAAAATCCAGTCCACCATTTAAAGAAAGAGATGAAAACCAGCTACAAGTCACCTTCAATATCACACACAGAAGGGAGATGGAAGCTTTCCAAGAAAACGTAGAGACCTCGTTCACAATTAGAAAAGCAGCAAGCAGGCAGATGAACCTTCTAAAATCAAAATCCTTACTTTCATACAAAAAGCAACAAAACGCACCTCCAAAATCTGAACAATACCACCAGAATAAGTCTTATCTGATCTCCCATCAAACCACATAACTCAGAAGACCTTCAGAGGGTTCAAAGAGAAACAAAATAGGTAATACTTCAAACAGCCTTTTTCACACTTTCCCTCGCAATAATCCAAGTGGAAGAAACCAGCATGAGAAGAGAAATACCCGAAGGAGAGAAATCCGGAGACGGATCTTCTCCTGCACCTGCAAAAACAGCCCCAAAACCAGAGGATCTGAAGAACTGAAGGACGTTGGGTTAGTAGGAAAACAAGCGCAGATGAAACAGTGAAAGATCCAGAACACGTTTATAATAGAAAAATGCAATGCGTTTACCAAGGCGCTTTGGTTCTCCGTTCTTGCAATAACGATGGGAACAACGATTATACCAATAAATAACTAAAAGAATCACAATATATAGATAGACTGTACAGTCTAGACTGGACTCTGAACGCTCCCTAGGTTGTAAAAAGGTAGAGAGAGAGAGAGACTGTAATAAGTTAGGGGTTTGGGGACCATTTTCCATGCATGCAAATGCAACGCCATGCAGAGGTGGATGCCTACTTTTGTCCTTGGGCATGTTGTGCGTTTGCTTTGTGCTATTTATGTATGAGTGCAGTTTCATTATTGGAGATATTAGGAATGGTTTGATAGATATTTTAATATTAGGGTTAGTTTGGATTTTGTAGTTTCCTTTAATAATAATAAAAAAAAGTAATGAAAAGATATTGAAAATATAGTTTCCTTTTGAATTATTCTAATAAGAGTAGACTTCATTTTGTTCAAAAGTAGGCTCATTTTGTTCATTGGCCTCCATCTCACAGAGACCCCTTGGTGAATGTCTACTAATGAGAGGCAAGGGGATAGTGGATAGAACTGTCTCCTTGAGGACAAAGGGAATCCAAAAGAAAATCAACCCTACCAAATTACTCTTACTCTTTATTAAATCCACAGCTTAAAGTTTAAAATGTCTTAATTATAGATTTTTTTTTTTATAAATTGAATCCAACTGTGACTAAATATTCAATGAGTGTAAAATCACTAGCTAGATAATGGATGATAAGAATATCAAAAGGGTTACTCTGATCAAAGGCCATGGGCTCAAGTGGGCCCAATAGAACCTCATAGGAGAACATTTTCGTTCACATTTATTACTAGTGGTCGAAGTTCGAACAATTGTTCCTTCAACCCAATGCAGATTGGGTTATATACTAATATGTTACAAATGAAGGTTGGACGTTATCTTAAAATGACCAGGTCCATATGGCATTTTGGCTTTAATTCAAGGACATTTTGTCACCCATCCAACTGAATTTTTTCTCTCTTTCTTCTTCTTCTTCATTTTTTTTTTACAGTTCCTTTGAATGTAATGTCCAGGAATGCCCATTTAAACTGTGTTTTTGTAAGAGAATCTGTCCCCACTTCAAGTTTATAAGATGAGGGAAAATACATCAGCTAGCATACTAGTTGTCGCGATTCTAACAGGGTTGACAATCACCCTTGTAATAGGAGTGGTCCCTTTGTCACCCCTTCTTGGATCACTGGGCATGTTCTCCTAAAATTAGCTTGACATGTGCGTCTGTCACAGTTTATAAACAATCGGCATAAAGGGCCAAAATGCTTGGACAGTACAGATTCCATATGATGAACTTACCCTATGGCTATGGGAACATATAATAATTGGTGGCCCCGCCCTGAAATGGACGGTTGGATTAGATTAAAGGGATATTGCCCGTAGGATGGTTCTTTGATATGATATTCGGCTATAAACAGTTGAAATTGAAGTTTTTTCTATCGAATTGATCGTGCGATGTCTTAAGGTCATGCGATATCGTACACATCAGACCTTGAGATACCCTCTAGTAGTGCGATATCACGCGTATCGCCCTATGAAATATCCTAGGGTTGTACTAGAGAAGTGAAAAAAACTGAAAAACCGTTTGACCGATCGACCCAAATCGAATTGACAATTAATAACCGTGTTTCACAGTTTCAGTTACGGTTACGGTTATTAAAGTTCAGTTAACCATTTTTACAAAACACGCAGTTAACCAAGCCGTTACACCCCAATTTAAAAGAAAAAATAAGAAATGAGGTATAGTGTAATTTAAAAAACTAAATAACCCCTTTTAGCTTTTGAGCCCCAATCATTGGAACAAAAAAAGAAAAAAAAAGTGCAAGATCTATGATGTGTTTGGTAGAAAAACGACCTTTATTATTTCATCTGTCTATGTGAACATTTTAATGCTACTTTCGTATTTTGTAATTATGTAATTTGTTATCTATAATATTTGGTTTTGACTTCTGAACATGTATTTTTTTTTACTTCTGAACATGTATTTTGCATTCTAACAAAAAATAAATATATATATATATATATGGGAGGTGCTCCTATGAGAGGCACTCTCACCAAGTTTATGAGAGATGGGTGGGGGCCCTCACATCCATATCCACTCTCACAAACTTAAATACGAGGACCCCCACCTATCTCTCGCCAACTTGGTGAGAGTGTCTTTCACTAGAGCACCTCTATATATATATGTATGTATTTTAAGTAACAATTAACCGTAATCGAACCATCTAATACGGTGAACTAGGGTTTGATTTTTTAACGGTCTTTCAGATTGCGGTTATAGTTACGGTTTTTAAAAACTGAAAACCGCAAAATAGAACCTTTATGTCACATAATTATTTTTTTTTCCAGACCAACTTTGCGTGAAGTATTTAAATTTCACCTATTGGGCAAACGTAAGATTTAAGTGTACTTGTACGGGCATAGATCAAATGCAAGAGTGAGAGACTGAGATCAGGTGGTTAAGATATCCCCATCAGGATGATCTTTCAAATGTGATTCTGTCTGGACTTGAATTTACAATCCACGCAAGTGGATGGTCCTTCCTAACTTTGCTTCAGCCTTACATGTGCGTCTTGCACCGAGCAAATGTTCGTCCCAATTCAACTCATCTGCAATTGTCATCGCGTGCCCATTCGATCATCTAAACGGGGCCCATCTCGAATGAGCATCGCCACAAGATCATTCGAATCAAACGGTTCCAACAATTTCAATTCAATGCTGTATGAGTTGGGTTGATCACCGTATCTTTCCATTCTTCGTATATAATGAATATTTACTTTTAGATGGATAATTAAAAAGTAAATTAAATATTTTAATTATTTTAAGCGTGCTAGCCCATCTCTTCTCATCAACCCTATCTAAATCCCACATTATTACCACCTTGAAAAGAACTTTGATGGCACTTACCCCTGAGCTATCAACCAAGGTACACTTGTTGATCATTTGATAGCCACCGGTTGAATGGCAATGATGACCTTGTGTAGGGTGTTATTATCAAACTAAACAGTGAACTTCACCATTTATAGGCATGGATGATTGTGCTACACTTTAATGCATGGCTCAAAATAATAACCATTTCAGAATGGGTTTTCCCTTCACATGCCAATCTAAACAGTCACATTTACATTTTATTTGAAAGATAAAGTATAATACAAAGGAGCAATTTCTATAAATGATGTATTTATAACTTTTATATTCTATTCTCATTGAAAACACATCAAAAAGCTATTAAGATCAAGGTTTATTAAATGTTTGTTGAGAATGGCTCTTTGTCTCAGGAACCGCAGTTCTCATCAGGAGATCCAGACTTCATAAAGTTCATGAATTGAATTAATATTTGGCCACACATCCAACTCACATTCAATTGAAGGTCTCAAACCAAAGTTAGGCCTCTGGTTCTATTTCAACAACCCAAGCACAAGAAAAGTCTGGGTGTTCCACTGTTCCTAAAAAATGACTTCGTACATTATTTACGTGCATGTGAACAAACAGTCATGACGCCAATATATATTCGGTTCTTCTGTTATGAAGTCCAGGAACCTAACTCCGGAGCCAGATTAGAAAGACAGTTACAACATTGGATCTATGCCACTGAGACCTTATTATTTCTAGCTCCCTGGATTTCTATTTCCACACCGAAGAGAATCCTTTATTCATCTCTGTTTGTATAAAAAAGGGGATTTTACGGAAAAAATCCCCTTAAATCTCACAAGGACAATAAAATCTCTACAGTTATAATACAGACGACCAAGAGGATCCTCCTGTAAAGAAAAGAATACTCAAATCACACAGATGCAACCAAGATTAATGCATTAATTCCCTACACATCTCCACTTCAAATGGTGTGAATCTCTGTTTTTCACCACATCCAAACACCACGTCCATTCATAACACTGATTAACCCGTACTTGGCCTGTTCTGTAATAATCATAAAGTTCTTCACGATACTGTTGAGATATCTCAGTAGAATGTCCTCACACGATATGATGGCAGAGGCCATAAAATACTGAGGACCACCAAAAAGAGAAAAATAATTACTGATCAGGGTTTTAAGGCCCACTGAAGATGGGACCACGCCTTCATCTCAACAAAAGTCTAAAAAGGCTCTCCACCTATCGTCCTGAGGCCTAGGATGATGGGTCACTTTCTTATCCCTCTCTCTTCATCTCTGTCTGGCTTTTGCCCTCTTCTGTATATGGATACTTGCGAGCTTGTTGTGTAGTAGCCTTAGCATTAACTCTCATATGCAAGTGTGGGTGGGGAAACTGATGGGTGTGTGGAGAGGCCAGATGATCTTGGGTTTAACACCGGCCAACCACTCCTCCATGTGGTCTGTCCCATGTATTATTGAGAAATTACCATGAAAATAATGGATTCCAATGAATTATTTTTAAATATTTATAAGGATTTTACAAGGAAAATTAATACATCTTAGAGACGTTATTTATGTGTTAATTATTCACTTTCAGGAGACAGTTTACCATGAGGAATTACTTAATTTCTCTTACTAGTTGCAGTATTGCAACTAATTTCACCGCTTTAGATAAATATGCAGCTCCCACTTTCTCTATTTTCTCCGTTCGTCTTCTTCAATGGCTGTCTCCACCATTTTTGAAAAAAAAAAACTTATTTTATTTTCCTTGGTAGGAAAGGATTAATTTCTGTATTCACTCCATACTAGAAGGTTGTGGAAGATGAATGGTCAAATGAGAAGATGAAGGAATGACAAGAAAGCAGATGAATTGGGCTGCAAGATGGCAACGAGGTTGGCTGGATTAGAAGAGGTAATAGAGTAATCACAACAAAGAGAACAGAAGAAAGCCAGATTTGGTTCAAATTAAAATACAAAGTATTTTATTAATTTGCTTGTAAAGTGAATTGAAGCAGTTGATCACTACAAGAAAAAAAAATAAAAAGAGGGGCCACATAAAAAGTACCAAATCTAGAAGTTGGCTTTTTTCAAAAGGCTATTTTATATTTCCATTAAACAACAAAAAACCTTCACTTTTTTAGACAAAAAAGACAAAAAGGTTCTTCTCAGGTCATAAAAGTCGGAAAGGTCAGAAAAGTAAAATTTGGGATTTATACTTTTAATTTGATCCCGTTGCCCCCTTTTCTTTACATGTCTCTTAGTTTTAACCTTCATTTTAATCAAAGTTGCATGCCGCGGGTTAAAAAAATAGAGCATATTCTATTTTCAAAAGTGGGAGCAAGGCAAGCTAACTGAAATCAAAGTTAATAATCAAATATAAATAACTATAAACAGTATTATAACATAATTTGATAAAAAAAAAGTTTAAATATTTTTTTGTTTTTATTCCGGTATATGACAACACTTTTGCAATATATTTTATTTTAAAAACATCTTGAAAATATTATAATATGGTAACATACCATATCAGATATATATTGCAATATGAACAAGTCACTTTCAACGTAACGCTGATAAATGTGACAGTATCGGCACTAGTCACGACTCACGAGGCACTGGACCAACCTAGCCGTGGGTCGAGACTTGGGACATGATCACATGGGGCTGTGTTTCAAAGGACTTGGACCACTTCTATATGTTAAAGCCCATTACAATGTGCTTTCTCCATCGCTCTTCAACGCCATTTTGAATACTACTCTTGTGACCCAATCCAGACCGTATAAAAAGATGAGCCCCACCTTGGATGGAGCACATTGGTCTTGCATTGGCCTTTTCGAATATTGTGGTTTTGGCAAGCCACCTCTTTCATACGTTTCCCTCAAAACGTATTTCGATGGAGCATATGGGGCAACTGAAATAAAGCTGTCGGGTGACGTGGTACCCCACTTTACTCTACTCAACCTATCGAGATTTCATTTCAACCAACCTAAATAACTTGCTTGCTTTACCACACCTTCTTTTTTTTTTTTATGAAAGTTGCTACCCCTCACTTTCATTTTACTTTATTTCAACAAACCAAGGACATGTAAAGTAACTTACTACTCATTTTATTTCAACTCACTTGTTTTTAATTTTATTCCTAATGTGAGACTTAATTATTCTACTCTTACTCAATCCCTCTTGGAAACAAGCAGGCCCTAAAGCTACTTCCAAGAAGGCCCTAAAGCTATGTGCTAGATCACTTGATCAACCTTGTTTACCATATATTTAGGTGGCCCTAGGAGTGTAAATTTGGGCCCGCTTTTAGGCAGGCCCATTAGTGCCAAGGTTGTGCCATGCCGGCCAATGAAAATTCATGGGCCGTGCCCGTGCCATGCCTATGTCAGCTGAGGGATGGCCCAGCACGGCCCACGGCATGGCTTAGCTTATGTCATGCTGGGCCATGCTGCCAACGTGACAGCCCACATGCCTCTTCTATTTTTTTTTATTCTTTTATTTTTTTATGTAAATTTTAAAAGGACTTCATGGACTTTTAGGGTTTCTCAACTTGAAATAAAACTTTCACATTTTCCTCTCTTCTAGAGAATATGAAATTTGATACTTCTGTACAATTGTGGATGTGGCATAAATTAAAGAGAAATGATCTTATGGTATGATATTCACCATTCTTGAACTTGATTTACCTGATTAGGCCCACTTTTGTTTGATCCAATTCATTTGCATTATACACCTGCCTATATCTTCTGTAGTGTCCCAAATTTCACTATAACATGAGTAAAATAATGCCATATATATTTTCAACAAATGATCAATTCACAAGTGCAATCACTCTGCGCCTATAGTGAAATTTGGGGTGCTTCCTTTACAAAGGTTGGTGTCTGATATAAGCGGCTCTAATGCAGCAAAGATGGTTCCCACATAGGTGAAACCCGAAGATTATCTGCTGCTGACACCAACATAATAAAAGATCATTTCTCTAAAGCAGAATGCACATATTGCTATCAATAAACCGAGATGATACTAATTATCAAATTGGTGCCAATCAAATGGATCATTAAAAATGAATCATTGTCAAAGATTCTGAATTCAACATTCAATTGTCCACAAGTCAAGGGTAACAATCTCAATCAATAAATAGTATTTTTAAAGTTGTGGCCTATCTGCAACTGACCACTATTTGAATGTGTTATTTTACTTTTCTCCAAAACTATTTCATTTATCTTTTCTTTTTTGATTCTGTGGTCATTGTTTTTTCATTCAAATATATAGATTTCATCAATACGTTCCCTTCTCTTTTGTCACTATATCTATAACTAATTTTATGCAACTTTTATACAATTTTTTTTTAATTTCAAATAAGCCTGAGCAAACCACTAATTTTTAAAATCTCCCAAGAAATCTTTGAGCACACAATATGTCATAAACATGAAGAAATATATTCCCATTCTTCCAACCAAACAATGTCCAAAATTCCTCAGCCTCTTCTCCTATCAGTTATGCTGATCACCAGTTTTTCATTTCATAGGCATAACGGTCACTGATACCTTGCATCTTCAACAATACTCCCCACCAATAGTTTACCAATCATTTGTACAACCCTCTTTGAAATCACCCAATTGCTTCAAATAACTTTGACTATGCTAACCACCTGCCTTTCACTTCCCTACCACCGGCTTTTCTTATTATTAAGAAGAGGGATAGCCAGTTGTGCGACCTTGGGGAGGGAAACCAATGGTTCACCAATTACTACATCAGTTAATCACAGAAGTCCACAATTATCCCCACTTCAAACACTCAAGTACACCCCCTGCAAAGACTTGGAACAGGATGTTATTCATA
Source organism: Persea americana (assembly GCA_029852735.1). Taxonomy (NCBI): domain Eukaryota; kingdom Viridiplantae; phylum Streptophyta; class Magnoliopsida; order Laurales; family Lauraceae; genus Persea; species Persea americana. The sequence goes on from CM056815.1 coordinate 72,475,204, forward strand.
AAGAAAGCAATGCACTGCAAAATAAACTGTTTCTTAAGAAAGGAGATGGAGGTAGAGGTAGAGGGAGAGGCGGGCTGCAAGCACATTTTTACTGGCCAAACCTGAATGATGAATCACAATCACATAAAATTCGCAAAACCCCGTTGCTTTTTTTTTTTTTTTTTTCTGTCCTTGTTTCTACTGGTTCAATATGAGTAAAGAATACCAATTCAAGTGAATAGCTCGCGCAAAAGGTGTTGAGATTTATACAGTAATACGAAGGTTTCGAATCTGGAGACCCACGTTGTAACAGAAAAAAAAAATGCTTTTGCATTCTCACATTTCAGTGGGTCTTCATCGTATAAAATAATCCAAAATAACAAAAAGCATTTGCCTTTTTCATACTTCAAACCACATCACAAATAGCATGGCTGTTGGAGACACGGTCAATGCCTTTTTCACCATTGCCACTGCCATGTGGGCATGACTGTTGGGGATGCTTTTTGAATCAAAATTTGACATCAACCTCTGAATTACAACATTAAGCAAGAAAGCTGCCTTAAAATGTAAACCAAATCATATTTAGTTTGAATATTACATTAAGCAGGACAATCCTTTTTTTTTTTTTTTTTGTTTGGTATGAAAGCAGGACAATCGTTATTAACATGATCTGCTCCGGTTGTTGGTATTTGTTTTTTCTCAAAAGAAACACTTTGGAACTTCGTTTTGCCGCTTAGTATTGAGTTTCTAAAAATTCTTAGTAAAAGGTATTTTATCAAAGGAGTATAAAAAGGGTAAGGAGTGAAATGGGCTAAGGTGGGTTCTTTAGCTTTCCTTCAATTTTGCTTACTAGATTGATGGCTGGTGACTGATGAGTGGGTAATTATTTCACATTAAAGGAGAGAATTTTGTTTTGTCCTTTTGGATTGTGTGGGGGCATTCCTGCAGTACCGAGATTATGCCAGCCTCGGTAAGAGTATTGACTGGGCTTAACTTGGTCTCGGTTATATCCAGCTCGGCAATAAAGTCAGCTCGACAACAATGCCAGTTATGTGCAGCTCGGCAACAGTGCCAGCTCGGTAGCAGTACCGATTATACTCAGTTTGGCAGCAGTACCAGCTATACGTACATTTCGGCAACGGTGCCAGGACGCATCCCTCTCATGGCTACTTCTAATCTTGGTTTGAGTACTGGGTGTCAGTCAAGTATAATCATGCTTCTATAAAAGGTACGAACACGTTATAGGATGTGCTGTCAGATAGGGTAGGCAATTGATAGCAAAAATGAGATGTCCTTATTAGGCGGTCACGTCAAGGAATGGGGAGCCGTCCGATAGAACTCTTCATCTACCTACCATCAAGGTGTCAGGGTAAGGTCCCATGGGACTTCACCATCACCTACCTCCACTCAAAGAAAGTCAATGGGACTTCTGCCTACATATATGCAAAGGGCAAGTCCCAGTAAGGTATGCGTACATACACTAACACATCCAATCATGCCTTTCTTCTCTCGACTCATCATTTGTCTAGTTGCAGAACTAACTTAAGCATCGGAATGCCTTTAGCTGACAGACCTCTGTTTCTCTCATTCCATTTCAGGTCCCAAGCGTTCAGTCTTTCCCAAGAAGTTTTACATCCATCTAAACAAGTTCATGTCGGTTTTGGCACTTACATGGATCTTCAAATTGAATCCTTCATTTCTAGCCCCATTGACGTCAATGCATTGCTTAAAAATCCTCTAAATCTGATCTTAATTAAACAAACGAGTCCTTGAGGCAAGGTAGATAGGTGTGGGCCTTAATTGGAATAGGAAGATTGTCCAGTAGTGCTTTAAGACAAAATACAGGATTTAGGTACTTTCTGAAAATTTGAAAAGTTGTACTTTTTCATAAGACCCCCTCTTCTTTTTTTGTTTCTTAAAATGACAATTCATTTGAATTCACTTTACAAGTAAATTACCCAAAGAAAAAACCATGAGAACCACTATCATAGACGGAAAAAAACACCATTCAGCACAAACTCCTTTTTCCTTAGAAAGGGCAACAAATAAATAAATAATCTAAGGTTGCTTTGTTTGCATTGAATTGTATTCTTAAAAACTTCGAAGAAATGTATTCCTAAAAGTGGCTAAAATTGAATTAGAAAAAAAAGGTCAAGGCCCATTGATGGCCCATAAATAATCTCCTCAATGCAAAATGGATTAAGTGGAGATGAAAAATGAATACTCAGCCATCAAATCATAGGAAAGTTGGGGCTTCATTTACATTTGTACCTAGCCCTCACCTCTATAATAATCTCTTATTGGAACCCATTTTAACATGAATTTGTAGAATTTGATTCCATACAAACAAACCGGCTCTTACTTCCAACCGTCATACCCATACTTCTTCTGCACAAGCAATTCGTCATCTCCAGCCAAGATAATTGGCCAACAATATGTTTAAGAAACTTTTTTTAATAATAAAAATATTCTTGCATGCAGAGAGTTTTTTTTTTTTTTTTTTTTGGTAAAGGCATGCAGAGAGGTAAAACAAGAGTCTGTTGTTGTTAGGTTATTCTAAAAGCATTAGAAAACAAAATGCCTTCTAAATAACTTTGTTCAATCACACCTATATTTTCTGACAATCTCATTTTCATTAACCTAAATGCATCCACTTTTTTCATTTTTTTGAAAGATAACTTAGTCTTTCATTTTCTCATAAAAAAATATGTGGTATAGAAATGAGAAATGAGTACCCAATATGCTCCACAAAAGCAAATAAGAGTTATCCTCCAATGGGGTATACCTCATTATCAACATAAAGAAATCCAAAAGCCCAGGTCAAGCAAATCAATCATTAGACCATAATAAAAGTACAGAATCAAAGAATTGATTGAAGCTCAATTGAAGACAAAAGAGCCGGGGCCCCATGCAGTCGAACTCAGTGGGGCTTGCTTGCCTCACCTTTGATTAGTGTAGCCCCTTAGATACTCTTCTCATTCCATGATGTGGCATTAAGACCGATTTTACACTAATTAAACCTTTACTGGGCGCTTGATTGAATAAATAAAAAAAAATCTATGATTAACACTCCATTAAACTTTAAGGTTGTTAAACCAAGGGCTAAGATAATCTGGTAAGCCGATTTTTAGGCCCCCCCTTGTTCATAAGAGGCCTTTCTATTGACCCATCTTTTATTGGCAGACATATATCTAAGTGGGTCCCATGAGCTGGACTGCATTTAAGCAATATTCAATCAAAATTTTGTCCTTTAGAGATTGTTCACATAAATCCATCATTGTGGCCAACCTTTGAAATAAAAAAAAAAAATACACAAAACTATTGGTTCACCTTGCTTTCTAATAAAGGAAAATTTTAATTCAATTAAGTTATAAAATAAATTCTTTAATTCAACTAAAATTATAATTTTTCTAAAAAAAAAAAACTTAAGTATAACTGTTGTCATATTCATCACATCCAAATCATGTTACTTGATAAAAAAAGAAAAGAAAAAAGGGTACGCATATTGATGGTAGACATAACTCTTACCAGGGCATATCTGTTATTCTCTGATTTTTATTTTTAAACTAGAAAAAGGTGTGACAACTAAAAGGTAGCTAGGCATATTAATGGTAGACATAACTCTTACCAGAGGCATATCTGTTGTTCTCTGAATTTTTTTTAGATAGAAAAAGGTGGGACAATTATTTTATCCTGCAGTGGTGGTTCCACTTATGAATTTGAAACACTATCACAAACCCTACTTGTGGACCAACCAACACAGTGAAAGATCCCTATACTCCCAGGCCTTCTTGGTTGGACCAAACCAGGGCCTGTCCTAATTTTGTGTTTTGTTATTCTTGCGCTGCAAGGCAACCTTATCTACGGATGAGTTGAGACAACCTCCGAGTCCCTCTTGAGAAGGCTTGGATTCTCTTTTGGGGAGCTTTACCTCTTTTTCTAACAACAGATGCATTAGAAAATTATAGTTCATTTAGAACATGTTTTTGCAATGCCGAAATTTCGCGGCACAGCGTAATCATAGCATTACACAAACAAGGCCTTGTAATTCGATTACCAAATCTTATGAATTTGGTGGCTCCTCAGGGTCTCTAGTCTTGATCCTTTACTCTTCACCCACTACGAGAATTTTCAATAAATTCCTGGGATGTTTTACAAACAACAAATGGGCCTTTATGGTGCATTTTGTATAGAGAGAGAATTATGTTCTCCACAGATTTTCATTTCAATGGGATGGAGAAATTTTGTATTTCTAACCTACCTCTTACATGGGAAATCAAAATCTTTTATGCCCGTGGAATTCAGTTCAAACAACAACAAAAAAAAAGAAAAAAAAAAAAAAATTCCCCCCCCCGCCCCCCCCCACCCCGGCGGCAAACACACACTCTCAGACATTAGGGACTAAAAGAAGATTTCTCAGGTCCGGTTAAATGGACAAATAGTCAATCCATCAAAAATCATAAATATATCATCTATCTTCAATGTCTCTTCTCTATACCCACACACACCGGAAAGAAGAAATTTGAGAAAATTGCAGCTAATCAATCAAGCCACAATTGGTGACTACAACTTTGGCATAAGGCCGATTGAAACCTCTTTCTGCAACAACAGCCCTCTTGTCTCCAATCAATTTGGCCACTCTGTTCTCCAAATTCAAAGGAAAAAAAAAAGGTTCAGTTAACCAGTTACCATTCTAATATAACTTGGCTCAACCATCCACACTAACAAACCATACCTGAAGTAAGGAGAAGTTGTATTCTCCTGAACTGTCTTCACTTTGTTGATCTTCTCCACCACCTCCATCCCATCCACCACTCTCCCTATCACAAGTGTGGACGAGTCCAGCTCGGGCGAGTCCTTCATCGCGATCACAAACTCAGTCCCATTCGGATCACTCCCCACCTCCTCCTGATCAATCTCCAGCTTCCCTTCGCGGGCCACCAGCTTCAGCTTTGGAGGCGGTTTTGATGGATCCCTCACCACAATGCCCAGAGACCCAGCTACATTCTTTGTCCCAGTGCACCTCTCATTGTCCTTCTCCCACTCCTCAATCAGACTATCAGCCATCAGATCACGGCCCGCTCGCTGCGCAAGCTCAGCATCCACACCGTAGGATCGCACCCCTCCATGTTGTATGTAATTAGGCATGATCTTCACGAACTCCTTCCTCCTGTAGCTGATGCCCGCGGACCCGCTAACCAGGTTGCTGAACCTGGTGGTGCCTGACGGCGCGTCGGCCCCATAGAGCCCAACCACAATGCGGCCTGCGGGCTCACCATCGATGGACACATCGAAGAAGGCCCGCTTTGTGAGAATTTTGTTGGTGCAACCATTGGTGTTCAAGTTCTCATCTTTTGCGTCTATGGCGTCGGCTCGAGCTTTGGAGAATTGGAATGGATCAACATTAGCATAGGCTACTAAGAGAAGCGACAGAGATGGCCCGCTAATCGTAAGGTCGCGGCGCGAGAGCTTGGAGCATGGGGATGTGTCTGTGTGATGAAGATGATGGGTGGTGGAGATGGTTTGAGAGTGTGAATGAGGTGGTGGTGTTGTGGGGGGATGAAGGATTTGAAGTGAGGAATTCAGTGCCTTCAGTAGGTTTTGCATCATTTTCAAGGGATTCTTTTAGGATGCTTCTCTTTCATGGTTTCTCAACTTTCGTTGTGTATCAGTCTTACCTTTCCTCTTCTTCTTGCTGATGAACTTGTGGATAAGAAATGAGGAAAGACAATCCATATATCCACTCATTGTTGTATGATAACTGGTCTCTGCTTTTGAAAGGAAGTTTGGGTTGGGTCTATTGTGGTATCTGGATCCGGTGCCAAACATCTGTAAAGGGACCCAACTTGGGTCCAAGGTGCACGACCTGTACTGTATCCAAATTTCAGAGGCCCAACCTGATTGAAGTCATGGGACAACCCAGTTTGGCAACCTAGGGCGTGTAACAGTAGACATATATTATAGTATAAAATCTGCTTTACTATTTACTAATAAGGATACATAGATCATGTAACCATAGTCGCGAGGTATGACCCATGGACAAGGACCTGGCCTTAGGCCCAGGTTTAAAGTAAGTCCAAGCAGTGGATCTGTATCCATTTCTTCTGAGTTGAGATATTTTTGGACCGTATTCAGGGATCCATTTTTAGTGCTCTCAAACGAACCCGAGTTATTGATGAAATGAGCAATTGTAACTCTCCATCATAATACACGAGGAATCAGAAAAATTCGTTGGCAGGGCCTCCTCTCCCATGTATTGGCTAGCTATTGCCAAATCTCACCCCTTCTCGAGTTGGGGCTTTTATCAGGTTAATGGCATGTAAAGCACATGGATAAAATACACAAAACAGAGTCCCATTCAGGTGTTGGAAACTTTGTCAAACACAATGGGGGCCGACTTCTACTGGTGCTGTTTGTTTGCATAGTATACATGGGAACTGAATCCTTTAAGCATTCATACCGTAAGTGATTAAAATTTAAGAATACAATAAAAATAACTCCCTTTTAATGGAAAGTGAATCAAGGGAAGATGAGATCTGAATATCCTTCCATCATCCTAGTAATTTTAAGATCGCGTCTACATTATTACCTTATATCCTTAACCCCTTACATCTTTAATAATCTTGATAGAGCTCATTAACTATAAAATTTTATATGCTTTAACGCAAATAAACTGACCCAGTGAAAGCCAGTCTCAAGCAATACATGGAGGACTTCTATTTTTTAAGAAGTTTGGATTCTTCAAGTTACCGCCCACTAATAGATTTATGGGCTTGGGCTTCAAGTTTTATCTCCTCCACCTTGGATCCATACTCAGGTTAGTGAATGGTGCGAATTCACACCCACTCTTACTTCAAGAAATGTCTCCAAATAATTAATTCTAGCTTTACTTTCTATAGGACCTTTTAAAAAAAAGCTAACCAACTAAGCGTTCAAGAGCATTTAAATTTCAGGAACTTTTCAAAAGACAAAAGTCGATAGAGTACTTTTAAGAAGTCTAATCAAACACAGATACTTGTTAACCGGTGACTTCAACGATATTATGTAAATAAAAGGTGTGTATTATGCAAGGTATGTTAGGGATCGAAAAGGAACACACGCACGATCTACGAGAAACAATCACACAATCAATCCACGAGACACAGATTTACGTGGTTCGGCAAGATTGCCTACGTCCACGGGAGATTCACGCCGTTTACTATTATTGGAGATTCCCACAAGAGTACAAGCACTCACTGTCTCTCTCGTTCTCTCTCAATTTCACCGTAATAACAATGCTCACACCACCCAGTATAAATACATGAAACCCTAAACCTCTAGACAACCACAACCGTCGGATCTGGCCTCATAACAGATGGTCCAGATTAAACCGACACATTACAGATAAACCCCTGTAATTAAATAAGGTCTAAATCAGGCTTCACCAACCCATCAATCTCCCACTTGAAGACTGATCATACTGAATGGCTTTGACAATAACAGAACACGGCTAAGAATCTCGATACCTCATCTTCATGCTTGAAGACCAACTGAAGCTGAGCACAGCTTCAGTTTCTCTGTAGTTACCACCTTAGTGAACATATCTGCAGGATTCTCACTTGATAAAATCTTCTCCAGTTTCAACACTTTTTCTTCCAGAAGCCATCGTATGAAGTGATATCTGATCCGAATGTGTTTGGTTTTTGGATGAAAGGCTGAATTCTTTGCAAGATGGATGGCACTCTTACTGTCACTGTAAAGTCTGCTAGACTCTTGCTTCTTACCCAACTCTTCCATTAACTCCTGTAACCAAATCATTTCCTTACTAGCTTCTGTAGCGGCAACATACTCTGCTTCTGTGGTTGAAAGTGCAACGACATCCTGTAATTGAGATTTCCAACTGACTGCTGCGCTACCCAATGTGAAGACATATCCTGTAGTGCTTCTGCTTCTATCAAGATCTCCTGCTAAGTCCGAATCAACATAGCCATGCAATTTAATCTCTGATCCTCCAAAATGCAATGCTGCCTTTGTGGTGCCTCTCAGATATCTGAGAATCCACTTAACTGCTTCCCAATGCATTTTTCCCGGATTACTCATAAATCTGCTTACAACTCCCACTGCATGAGCAATGTCTGGTCTGGTGCAAACCATAGCATACATCAAGCTACCAACAGCTGAAGCATATGGGACCTTGGACATGTTCTCCTTCTCTTGTTCTGTCTTAGGAGACAACTCTTTTGAGAGTTTGAAGTGGCTGGCTAGCGGAGTGCTAACTGGCTTAGCACCATGCATGTTGAACTTGTTTAGAACCTTTTCAACATATTCTGCCTGAGACAACTTCAATGTGCGATTTTTCATGTCTCTACTAATTCTCATACAAAGAATCTGATTTGCAGCACCCAAATCCTTCATTTCAAATTCCTGTGACAACTGTTTCTTCAAATTATTTATCGCATGCATATTTGAACCTGCAACGAGCATATCGTCTACGTACAAAAGTAGAATAATGTAACAGTCATCAAAACTTTTAAAATAACAGCAATGGTCTGCATGACATCGTTTGTAACCTGTGTTGTACATAAAACTGTCAAATTTAATATACCATTGTCTTGGGGCTTGCTTCAAACCGTATAAACTCTTTTTGAGCTTACACACCATTTCCTCCTTTCCTGGCACAGCATATCCCTGTGGCTGATGCATATAGATGTCTTCTTCCAAGTCACCATGGAGAAACGCAGTTTTCACATCTAATTGCTCAAGGTGTAAATTTTCTACCGCCACAATGCTCAACACAGTTCTGATTGTGTTCAATTTAACCACAGGAGAAAATAACTCGGAATAATAAATACCTGCCTTCTGCTGGAAGCCTTTTGCAACTAATCTGGCTTTGTATCGCTTGCTACCGTTATGTTCTTCCTTCAATTTGTACACCCACTTGTTGTGCAAAGCTTTCTTTCCCTTAGGCAACTGAACTAAGTCCCATGTCTGGTTTGATGATAAAGATTTCATCTCATCTTCCATGGCTTGTTCCCACCTTGCCCGAGTTTCAACCTGCAATGCTTCTTCATAACATTCTGGCTCACCACCATCAGTTAACAACAAGTAAAACAAAGAAGGTGAATAGCGCTGTGTAGGCTTAGGAGTCCTAGATGACCTTCTTACTGGGGCAGATGTTTGAGGGTCCACCTGCGGGTTTTCATTTCCATATACTTCCGGTACATCATTTTCAGAAGTGTCATCCAGTTCTAAATATTCATTGCTGTCCTCATGCACCTTGTCCTTGTTTTTGTGCATCACTTTCTCATTGAATATAACATTTCTGCTTCTAATGATTTTTCAATTTTCTTCATCCCAGAAGCGGTAACCGAACTCATCAGAACCATATCCAATGAAAGTGCATTTCCTAGATTTAGAATCTAGTTTGTCTCTTTTTTCAGCATCAACATGAACATAAGAGATACAACCAAATACTTTTAAGTGTGAAAGGTTTACCTCTTTTCCGGTCCAAGCTTCCTCTGGTAGTCCACCATCCAAAGGTACTGAAGGCCCTCGATTGATCAAGTATGCAGCAGCATTCACTGCTTCCGCCCAAAACTGCTTGGGCAATCCAGCATGTAGCCTCATACTTCTGGCACGCTCAACAATTGTCCTGTTCATGCGCTCAGCCACACCATTTTGCTGTGGTGTATTGGGAATGGTCTTCTCTCGCTTAATGCCATTTTTTGCACAATACTCCTCAAATTCTTTGCTGCAGTACTCTCCCCCATTATCAGACCTTAGGCATTTCAGTTTCAAACCTGTTTCGTTTTCAACCAAAGCTTTCCACTTTTTGAAAACATCAAACACGTCAGACTTGTGTTTCATGGGATATACCCATAATTTCCTGGTAGCATCATCAATGAATGTAACAAAGTAAGAAGATCCACCAAGAGAAGGTACCTGAGTTTGTCCCCACACATCCGTGTGTACTAGTTCCAACCTTTCTGACTTCGGTGGCCTGCCTACTTTAGAGAATGTAACTTTCTTCTGCTTCCCGAAAACACAGTCTTCACAGAACTCTAAGTCCAAGGACTTGAGTCCTTCTAGCTTACCTTTAGAATGAAGAATCTTCATCCCTTTCTCACTCATGTGTCCGAGTCTATAGTGCCATGTGTTTGAGTCAATGCCTTTATCTGCAACTGCAAGGGAACTTGTAGAGCTGTTAGTCAAATAAAGAGTTCCTTCTTTCTTACCGCGAGCAACAACCATACTCCCTTTTGTAACTTTCCAGAAATCATCTGCAAAAACAGTTACGTGACCAGAGCTAGCAAGCTGACCAACTGATATGAGGTTTCTCTTCAGGCTAGGTACATGCCTGACATCATTCAATTGCCATATACTGCCATTTGGCAATTGAATCTGAACATCTCCCTTGCCAATTATGTCACAAGGTTCATCATCACCAAGATAGACTTTTTCAAAATCACCTTGTACATAATTTTTTAGATATTCTTTATGTGCAGTGGCGTGAAAGGACGCACCCGAATCTATAACCCAAGATTCAGACTTATAATCAAAAGCAAGAATTAAGGCATCTTGAACAGCATCACCTGCGACATTTGCGGAAGCTTCGTTATCCTTATTACCGTTCTTTTGCTTATTCTTCTTTGGTGGAGCTCTGCAATCCTTTTTCAGATGTCCCTTTTTGCCACAATTCCAGCACTCGATTTTGCCTTTTGAAGATCTTGACTTACTCCGTGTTTTTGATCTTCCATGACTTTGCTCTCTCTCAGATGACCTCCCTCTGTGTCCCACATTCAATGCACTTCCTGATGATTCACCTGAAGGTTTCCTGCGAATTTCCTCATCGAGGATGGCACTCACAACATCATCAAATTTCAGTTTGGTTGATCCTGAAGAATTACTCAGTGATGTAACCATACCATTCCAGCTGTCTGGTAAAGAAGACAAGACCAACAAAGCCCAAATTTCATCTTCGAATTGTACGTTAACAGAGGATAACTGGCTCATGATCGTGTTAAACTCGTTCAGGTGTTCAGCAACAACCCCACCTTCAACCATCTTCATGTTAAACAACTTTCTCATCAAGAAAACTTTATTTGAGGCAGAAGGTTTTTCATACATTCGAGATAGGGCATCCATAACATCTTTAGTGGTTTTCTCCTTAGATATATTGAATGTAACAGACTTTGATAGAGAGAGACGAACAGTACCTAAGGCTTTCCTGTCGAGTACCTCCCACTCTGCATCTGACATTGTTGTAGGTTTCTGGGCTTTTCCCCCAAGCGGCAGGTAGAAATTCTTCTGGTAGAGGAGATCTTCAATCTGCATCTTCCAGTACGCGAAGTTTGTGCCATTAAACTTCTCAATCGTGAGCTTCATGTCGTCCGTCATTGCTCCCACTCAAATCAAGCTCTATCTACTTGATATGAATTCTGCTGGTCAAACTGTCAATCCGTTCCGTCTATCTTGTAGATCTCGTTGATACGAATCCAACAAAAAAAACGGAGCGCAATTCTGAGTCCGGATGGCTTCAGAAATCAAGAAACAAATCTGGCCCTTGAATCCGGTCAAACTAGATTGTTGACCGTACTGGTTCAGGATGACGTCAGCGTCTGCTGGCTACTGGGCTTCTCCTTCACGGACTGGGCCGGGTCAGACCTGACCTGGACTGGAACCTGGCCTGGACGCTGACCCAAAAAACTGCTGGGCTTCTGGAGTGGGTCAGGTCGGACCTGACCTGAACCAACCCGGGCCCAACTGGGTCTTCTTCCTCCCTTTCTCTGTTTCAGAACAGAGCTTTAACCCAGGTCTCTGTCTTCTTCTTCAGCGGCGACGGCGGGCAGGTAGCCGGACTGCGAGGTGGCGACGACTGCACGGCGACTGAACAACGGCGACGGCGGTCGTGCAGGGATGGACGGAGGGTGATCGTCTGTGTTAGGATCGTCTGGTTTTTCTTCCGTTCCCGACGACAATCAGCAGCTGTGGCTGGGCAGCGGACGGGCGGCGACGGACGATGGTAGCGTCCGGCGATGGCTGCGACGGCGATCTGGGCAGCAACAGGACCCCCGGCGATGGCTGCGAGACAAGGCGGGCAGCGGCAGAAACCGATCTGGGACGATCCTCCGTGCACAGTGGCCCACCGACTTTGATCGTCGATCTGCAACCGTGCCCGACCTCTTTTTTTTTTTTTTTGTGATTGCTGTGCTGCGAATCAAGAGATCAAGATGATCTCTTCTCCGATCTCGATCCTGATTGCGCGCGAAACCCTCGGCTCTGATACCAGTTGTTAGGGATCGAAAAGGAACACACGCACGATCTACGAGAAACAATCACACAATCAATCCACGAGACACAGATTTACGTGGTTCGGCAAGATTGCCTACGTCCACGGGAGATTCACGCCGTTTACTATTATTGGAGATTCCCACAAGAGTACAAGCACTCACTGTCTCTCTCGTTCTCTCTCAATTTCACCGTAATAACAATGCTCACACCACCCAGTATAAATACATGAAACCCTAAACCTCTAGACAACCACAACCGTCGGATCTGGCCTCATAACAGATGGTCCAGATTAAACCGACACATTACAGATAAACCCCTGTAATTAAATAAGGTCTATATCAGGCTTCACCAACCCATCAAGGTAAGGGTCCATTTTTCCTACCATTGTTTATATAATTGACAAATTCAGTAACATCTAAAGATCATTTGGTCAAACTCAAGGGTATTTTTATCCTTTTCCTTCTTAATTTGTTGCAAACAATGACATATTTTTATCATCACCAAATAACTATTTAGGTTAGAATTTTTTTGGGTTGCCAAATCAAATTAATCATACGAATCATGAGCACAATATTACGATATTGATTTAAGGGAGAATTATTGCAAAAATTACTTTAGATGTCCGGTGCACCAAAAAGACCCTCATATTTCCTCTGTAACAATTAAAGCTCACCTATCAATTTTCATTTTTGTTTGAGCAACACTATCGTCGTTGGTTTCAATTGAGCAATGATATTGCCGCTCGTCTCTTCTTTTTTTTTTTCTTCTTCCTCTTTTTTCTTCATCTCCTCCGCTCCATTTCTCATCCAACCCACCGCTTCCACCTATCATGTACCAATCAAAACCTACAATACGACCTATATCCAATAGCCTAATAACATATAAGTCAAAATGCATTAAAAATCTCACCACGAACTGTTGTTTTTTCGGTCGTGACTGCTTCGAACATCTATTCACAGCAACCAAGCGATTGCTCGCCAACTTTCCTCCAAAATCAGAAGACCTCCTCCAATGTCATCTAGTCCTTCAACAAATTCAATCACAAAAACGAGTTTAATACAAGTCCTAACCCTTACCACAAGGGCCTCACCAACTCCACCCTCTCCATCAATCATATGAAGAATGCAAAGTGGAGCTGAGGACGTGAGAGCTATGTCACAACGATCACTTCATCCTCCATCTCCTCCTTCAGTGTCAAAGTTGGGAAATTGGGGCCTTCTTTCTGCTTTAGACGCATATCAAATCCAATGGGTAGGAGTAGAGATGTCAAATGGGAGCAAGTCAACGGCCCGGTCAATGGCGCTGGCCGAGGGAATGGGCATGGCTGGCCCTTTTTGACAGGTCCGCTACGGGCTGACCCATTCATAACAGTTAGCCCGTCAAGCCCAACCCAAGGTCGGCCCACAGGCACGGCTAGCCTGGCCCGTAGGCACTTTCTCTTTTCTTATTTAAATCTTCACAATTCAGTTAAGTAATGTACCAATAGACATCTTACAAATTTTTTTTATCTTTTTATCCCAATAATTGTAAATCCCAATTTATATAAAGGAAATTGAAGAAGAAACTTAAAATTCAAATCTCTCGCCCAATATCAGTCTGCTGGAGTCCATCATTGTCACTTGATGAACATTAATGTAGATGATGAGATCGTGAAGTCAATATGATGCATAGACAATGTATATGACCTTGATTTTTTTTTTTATATAACAACGAAGAAAAATTAATTGATATTTTTTTCAAACATGTATGCCAAGCACGGACCAGCCCACTTTAGGCACAGCCCACCTCGCAAGATGGGGCGGACAGGGATTTGGGTAGGCAATGTTGGCCCGGCCCTGCCCAGCCCATCTCATTTGACATCCCTAGGTGGGAGTGCTTTTAACTCTAGCAAAACACTCCTTGTGACATCCGTAAAAAAGATGCTCCCCATACTTGTGACCCTAAAAATGTTGATGGAGAAAAAGGAGGGATAAAAGGAAGAAGAGGACGGGAGCGATGATATTGTCGCTCAATCAAATGTGAAAATTGGCTATATGGCCATTAGCGTTATAATAGAGAAATTACGAGAGCCTTTCTAGTGCAGCGGATATCAAAGGTGAATTTTTTGGTAATTTATTCTTGATTTAATGTGAAGAGAATAATTGATCTTTTACCTTCTAAAAACCTGGGGCATTAAGGGTTATCATGTAATCCTTTTCTGCTAACATAACACAACTGCAATGAGATCTTTCTTTCCTTCTCGCGCCACAAAACCCTAATCCTCGTATTCTCATCTTCATCTGCTTCATCAGATGCAATTAATGGCAGTCGAATGCGTTTCTCTCTAAGAATCCCCATTCTTTTCAACCATTCAACCACACTAACCCGCTTCTGCCGCCATCTTCCAGCCTCCAACTCTCAAACATCCCTTTTCAATGGCGGGATCTTCTCCTTCCTACTCTCTGGAGGTCCGGGACGCCGGCAGCGGCGCCGTAGAGAAGGAGGAATGCTCCGAGGGAAAATGCGCCTTTCTCGTGGTGGCTCTCTGCCCCTGCCTCGTCGTCTTCATCATCACCCTCATCGTCGTCTCCATCGTCCTCATGGTAAGGCTCCATGTCTTTTGCCACACCCCTTTTCACAGTTTCTCCAATCTCCTATCCAACAAAAAATGCCATCTTTGAACAATTCCAGGGTACTTTCGCATGTTTTCGAACGAGTTATGATGCTGAATTGGATTGGTTCTAGGGCTTTTTGTAGAGTGGGTATTGATTCTATGGGGCTTTCTAGCGTTTCGCATGAAAATGCAGTAAAGATGCGAACTTTGAATGCATTTACGGGGTTATGTAGTAGGGTTTCTACTGGTTTTGCTGAGGAGATGCTGGGTTTGGGTAATTGTAGGGATTTATCTAGAATTGTAGGTTTAGAAAGAATCTCTATTTTGGCTTGTGGGGTTTTGAATGAAAAAGAGGGAAGGACGCAATCTGTGGTCAATTCCAGGGGGGTTTCTCTAGCTAGAGATGATGCAGAAAGAATTACCCATTTGGATCCCAGGGTTGGAGAATCTGAGTCTGGAAAAATCCGGACTTTGAATTATCAAGGGCCTTTCTCTTTAATCGGAGTCGCAGGAAGGCTCTCTGTTATGGGTGCCAGGGGTTTTGACAGGGTTTTATGCAGAAATACAGGCAAGGGGCTGCTTTTGATTTCTAGGGCTTTTTCTAGGGCTTCAAGTGGAGATGTTGTAGTAACAGATGCAGTTGGTGGTTGTGTTGAAATCAATGATCAGGAAAGGTTCAAGTCAGGTGATTTGGCACAAAGACTAGTGAGCTCGGATTCTGGGGTTTCGAATGGAGTTGCTAAAAATATGCAGGTCATGGGTTGCAGGAGTTTTTCTAATGTCCCAAATGGGGATTCTGAAACAGAAGATGAAAGTGATGAATGTGGTGGAGTCCCTGAAGATGATGATGAGTGTACTGAGTCAGTTGATCCAAAAGAGGTTGAGAGACTATCCAAAGTGATTGAAGATCTTTTCGCATCAGATAGGAATATGGAAGCAGTTCTTGATCAATGTGATGTTGATCTTTCTCATGCCCTTATCTTGGCTGTTTTATCACGGTTTCGACATGCATGGAAACCCTCATTCCGATTCTTCTATTGGGCAGGCCAGAAGCCAGATTATGCTCACGATTCACAAACATATAATTCAATGATGAGTATTCTTGGGAAAACAAGACAATTTGAGAGCATGGTGGTGATGCTAGAAGAGATGGGCAAGAAGGGGCTTCTCACGATGGAGACATTTGTCATTGCAATCAGGGCTTTTGCCGCTGCTCGAGAGATGAAGAAAGCAGTTGGGATTTTTGAGTTGATGAAGAGGTATGACTTTAAAGCAGACATTGATATGTTCAATTGCTTGTTGGATGGGCTTGCAAGAGCTAAGCTTGGGAAGGAAGCTCAGATTCTATTTGAGAAGATGAAGGATCGATTCCCACCCGATTTACGGACATACTCAATTCTTCTTGCTGGATGGTGCAAGGTAAAGAATCTGTTGGAGGCGGGGAAAGTGTGGAATGAGATCGTCGATAAGGGTTTGAAACCTGATATTGTTGCTCATAACACAATGCTAGAAGGGTTGTGTATGGGTAAAAGGCGATCTGAGGCAATCAAGCTGTTTGAGCTTATGAAATCCAAAGGCCCTTCTCTGAATGTTCGGAGCTATACCATCTTGATCAGGGATCTGTGCAAAGGGAACAAGATGGAAGAAGCTGTTGGGTATTTTGATGAGATGCTTGCTGCTGGTTGCAAGCCAGATGCTGCAGTTTACACATGTTTGATTGTGGGTTTTGGAAATCAGAAGAAGATGGATACAGTATATGGGTTGTTAAAGGAGATGAAAGAGAAGGGTTGTCCACCAGACTCCCGTACTTACAATGCATTAATTAAACTAATGACAAATCGTAATATGCCAGATGATGCTGCGATGATTTACAAGAAAATGATTCAGAGTGGTTTTGAACCAACAATCCACACCTATAACATGATGATGAAGTCATATTTCCGATCAAGGGACTATAGCATGGGGCGTGCTGTTTGGGAAGAGATGGGCAAGAAAGGTATTTGCCCAGATGATAATTCTTATACTGTTTTCATTGGAGGCCTTATAAACCAGGGAAGACCCGAAGAGGCTTGTAAACATATAGAAGAGATGATTAACAAAGGGATGAAGGCCCCTCAACTCGACTATAATAAGTTTGTGGCAGATTTCTCTAGAGCTGGGAAGCCTGATAAACTTTTTGAGCTAGCACAGAGAATGAAATTCTCAGGTAAGTTTGAGGTTTCCAATGTGTTTGCAAGGTGGGCTGAGATGATGAAGAAAAGAGTTCAGATAAGAAATCCCGATCAAACCCCACAACGTCGTTTTTGAATTTCTCATGGAGCCCATCACCATGGGTTCACAATGAAGCAAACAGTAGAGTGCCATTATTGCAAGTAATTCTTTTTATTGGAGTGCTCAGACTTCTATAGTGTTTGACTTACAACCTTTTTCTATGTAATCTGTGAGATCTGTCTCAGTTGAAGAACTGTCTGAGATTAGAGATAACTGACCATGTTGTATAGCTTGTTAAATTACATTGCATTTCTTATCAATTTCCTGTTTTGGGTTTTTAGATTTCTTTTGCACTATGGATTTACCTTTGATACATTTGCTGCCATGTGATAAGTTTGGCTGCATGCAAATAGTGTGAAATAACAGTAATGTATTCTATAAGTGCGTATTTGACTTTATAGCTGTTAAGTCTGTAATTACCTAAAGCTCTGATACCAATTAATTAGAAAATAGCCCTTATTTATTCTATATGATCAAATTAAGACAAACTAATCCTCCTAGTCTGCTGCAGCTGCTGCTAGTACAAGTACGATCTCACAGGCCCTGTCTTGCAGAAAAAAGATAACCCTTCTAGCTCAACTCCAATCATCTACAGTGAGATCTGATACCAGAATCAATGTAGATTGAGTTGAAAGGTTAACAATGTAGGAAGTTTAACCAGCAGTACAGCAACTAAACTGGTTCAAGACAGAAAACAGTGCACTGCCATTTTAGATCAAGAATTCAGAAGGTTGGTTGTTGGAAAGTCCATCTCCAGCTGCATTCTGCCCTATTTTTGTTGAAAGTTTTGTTGCCGTTGGGCATCTGTGTCAATCATTTACCCGTGATTGTAAAAGGGACAACTGAAGAGAAGATACCATCACCCCTTGTCCATTTACATTTTTGAGGATTTTACGGGAAAAAGAAACCGCTTCCAGGGACTGGGCACAAAAAGGCCCCAGTAGATATGTGTGAACAGCAGTGGAGCAGTGGTCCCATGGGCCAATTTTGTTTTTATTTTTACTGTGTTTTTATATAGAAGCATATGGACGCTCATGCCGAAAGGAAAAAATAAATAAATAAAAACACGCACTCAAAGTGGTAGTGGGGCTTTTATTGTCTGCAGGGATTTGTTTACTTATTTGTGCACCATCCATCTAAAAAGGTTTTTTCCTGTAAAATCCTCTACTTTTTGGGAGGACGCTTGATGTTGCCCATTCTCTTCTCCATGTTAGGTGTTTTGCTTCCTTGAGTTTTAAGTCACTCAACAAAGTGTTTAATCAGAATATGAAATTTCTAAGGGCTATTAAAGGCTCTTAAAGGGTAATAATTCTAATGTTTGCCTATGATTTATAAACATATCCAACTGCCTTTTTTTTTAAGTTTTGGATTTTGATGATATATGTTTGTTATATGGAAAAAAAAAAAAAAAAGTCCATCGGTGACTTGGAATTACATTTAGGGCTTAAAGTGTGTTTAGATGAGGATTACCTTGATACACCAATGTAGATCTAAATGGCGCGCCCACATAAGATAATTGCGGCTCACAATCACAATTCTCCATAAAAATATTAGAAACAAAAAAATAATAATTAAAAAAAAATAAAAAAAATTGGTGAAACCAGTCGAGTGGATGGATCAAT
Source organism: Persea americana (assembly GCA_029852735.1). Taxonomy (NCBI): domain Eukaryota; kingdom Viridiplantae; phylum Streptophyta; class Magnoliopsida; order Laurales; family Lauraceae; genus Persea; species Persea americana. The sequence goes on from CM056815.1 coordinate 72,493,939, forward strand.
CGACCAAGCTCATTTAAACCCTGGCTAGTTTTTAAGAAGTCCCAACTTTGGCCTCGCATCATCGAGTATTGCCCACATCATCGAGTAATGTCCTCATAATAACGATTTAAAAAAAAAAAAAAAGCACATAAGAAATTTTTACTGGTCCCAACTATTGATTCAAAATTCCATGTGAATGGTTTCATAGGGATTGGAGGCACCGAGTTGAGCTGGACTGGGTCCAACCTGCCGGTTTGCTTTGATTATTTGGCATGCATAAAGTTGACCTAGTTGAATTCCGGTTCAAATAATCTATAGAGTTTCTCGCAAGAATTTGTTATGTTCGGGTTTCTTTTGGGCATAACGTGACACTTTGCCTTGTCGCATTTGTAAATGCCAGGTTTCTTTGCGAACATTTTGAAATTTTAGCCACTTATCTCAAATGACATTTGGAATTTCAGGAATTCTCAACTCTTTATTTTTGGCGGATTTTCTGAATGCTCAAATCTTTGTTAAGAATTGCATATTAGCGTGCACAAAATCAAAATGATACCACGCAAAATTATACCATGGACCCTTTTTAGAATTTGGGAAATCAGCCACAGGTAATACTTAAGGTTGAACTAGAATTGGCATAATTCAGTTGCTTTGTAGTCAGTCCTCGAGTAAATCTAATTACACTTACTCTCTTTAGTTAAAAATCTGAAAGACAAAAGAAAACTAAGGGCTTGTTTGTTCGCGGTAGAATACATGGCAATTGAATACATAAGTTTCATATCATAAGTGGTCGAAAATTAAGGTGAAAGGTGAATTTAAACTGCATGAACCTTTATTATGCCTTAAATAAGCTACCCACACTTTATAGTCAAAGTGCCATGAACCGCGAATTGAGAGCCGATTAACCTCATAAAACTACTGCTCAACTATTTGATTTCATTAAAAATGACACAGTTACAGCAGCAGATGGGTGTAGCTGAGTTAGGTTACTGCCTGTTTAAGCCAAGCCCAGTCCACTGGCAGGCAAACTAAGCTTGAGCACAATCATTAACATTAGCTTGGCTGTTTTCTTTCTATTTTTTCAAGCTTGGCCCAGCCATCTACTAGACCTTCACCCAACCATAATCATTTAACTATGGAACACGAGAAATTCGAGAGGCTCCTCTATGTAAGTCCAACTTTACTAAGAACTAATAAATGCCTTTTTCAAGGGTTTTGGCTAAATTTCTCCCTAATAAGCCTTCACACACATGACACACCTATCCTTTGGAGGAAAATGTTATCCTACAAAAGGATTCTATGAGGTCCACTTGGGCCGCGATTGATTGTTACAGCCCTTCTAATGATCTGTCATCCTATTACATTGACTTCTAGATTGATTTCCAAAAATATCTACGGTTAATGTGTCATTATACTTTAAAGCTGTTAAATTAAGGGCTACGATAATTTGGTGCGGCTGATTTTTTTGGCTCCCCCTTGTTCATAGATAGACCTTTACATCTGCCCTCCAATTTATAAACATTCACTAAAATGGGCCCCATGAGTTGGACTGGATATAAGCAACTATGAATCGGGATCATTTGAGGGTTTCTCCCATGGTGCCCATGAGTTGACCAATTACAGTCCGCACATCACCGTGGGCAGCCCCTACCTGGACCTTGATTGGTCCAATCACGGTCACCTTGGAGGAAATCCTCAGAGGATCCGGACTCAGTAATTATTATATCATAAAAGACAATAACCTTTTCGTAAGGGAGCGACACGTAGCGCATCCTCAAACTTTTTGCAATGCCACATTCAGGAATTGCCCTTCTAATCTTTCCTAAAATCTTTTAATTAAAATCTCCTCTAACTTCTCTCTAATTGTAACATAATCTCTTAAAGATTCCATCCTAAAAGAAATCTTTCCACTATTGACCCACCCTTGAACTTATCCAAACCCACCCACTGAAACTAACCCTCAATTTGTGCAACAACAAAGGGAGCCCATTCCATTAATCTATATCTTGTTGCTCCATCACCTAGACCTACTTCATCTAGAAGGACTTTATGTTTTCTTTGAAAAAATAATTCTTTAATAGATTCATGGGTTTTTGAACTTTTTATTTTTCCTTGCTGCTCCATCACCTAGACCTACTTCATCTATAAGGACTTTATGGTTTCTTTTAAAAAATAATTTTTAATAGATTCATGGGTTTTTGAACTTTTCATTTTAATGATGTTGATCTACAAGAGATTGAGTCCTCCTTTGTTCTTGGGAAAAAAAAAAAAAAAAAAGGCAAAGAGATATGGATGTTATTCAACAATGGGAAACAAGAGATTTTATTCACGAAAAGGTATGATTTCTTTTCCTTTGTATTTTGTTATGGATTTTTTATTGTAGTTCTTTTTTGTAATTTTCTTCATTTTATTGTGGTCAGATTCAAGTAGCAGAGGTATGATTTTTTTTATTTTTTTTTGTTATTGTACTTGGTTTCTTTTGCATTCTTTTTAGTAAATGTTTTAACATGAAATTTGATTCTTCTTTTAAAAGAAGCTGCGTTTTGCATTGAGGTTTTTGCAGCGATCCATAAATTTCTTTCACTTCATTTTTCATTCGATTCCTATTACTCAATGTTACAGTTTTAGTTCAATCACGATCAATAAAAGATGATTTAATTAGATCATTTTACTTATTTTTTTTAAACCTTGATTTTTGAAGTTTAGTTTTAATTGTGTTTGTATTATGAATTATATATTAATTTTTATTTATAATTTATTTAAAAATTATAAATATCTCTAATTAAAGTATTATTTACTTTTTATCATCGCCAGTGTTGGGTGTAGGCATGCTCCACTAGTTATATATATTAAAGCAATTGGGGAGGTGGGCTCTGAAGTGTGCCACGTCAGAGCTCTCATTTCTCTTGATTTTTCAGGGCGCCACGCCATCGTTCCAGAAAACTGACATGTGGCATCACAATTTGTGATAGCCTATTAATCTTTATTTTTTCCTATTAATTAGGGAGATTAATGCTCCCACTACCTAACTACTACTAATTTTCCTATAATATCTCGATTACGCATTCATTATGTACTTTTACACGATACCATTAATCTCTCCTAAAATTTCTCCCTATATGACTTGCATTACAAATTGTGGTTTCCTATTAATTTTTATTTTTCCCCTATTAATTAGCGAGATCAATTTGCTCACTATCTTAACAACTACTAATTCTCCTATAATATCTTAATTAAGCTCCCCTAAAATTTCTCCATATATGACAAGATTTCCCACACATATATCTCCAAATCCTACTCCAATATCTCAATGGATATTCTCTCGAAGTTAACGAACTGGGGAGCACTATTGTATCTGTCATTCTTCCATCAAGGTTTGGGTATAATATTGGTTTCTTCTGTTGATGTTTAAAAATTAGGTTAATGGTAAATATGAACCCAGATCATCCGGTTTTCTCTTTCTTTTTCTCATTTTTTGCCGTGGTACTTGTTTTGCAGAAAACTTGAATGATGTTTTTCTTGGGTTCCATACAATTTCTTCTCGCGTTGTTATATTTTCTCTTTTTTTTATTTTCTCACATACAAATTTATTGATGATACAGCTTTGTTGACAGATAGTATCTTGATTTATTCCAGGGCAGTATGGATGTTGGTTATGGAGTTTTATCTGCTATCTATACTCTCCAAAGAAGAATTTTGAATGCTCTATGGAAGAATCTCAGGGTTCCAGATCATTGGTTATTGAGCATGCCAATGCATTGGAGAGCATCAAACATTAGAGGCCATGTTTGGATCATTGGCACTTGATTTCTGCACAATGTGTTTACCCGGAAATTTCTTTACCTGTGACTGGACATGGTGAAGAGCAGAATAGCTGCAGTATCCTTTTATACGTGTAAACTGAAATTTTTTTTTATGCTCATGTAAATTTTGATGCCTGCATTCAATTTGCAAAAATAAAAATAAGGCTTACAAGATCAGACGATCAGTCACCCAAAATTGGGCATATTCTGGAAGCCTCTCTTGCAGAGTTAAAAAGTAGGAACATAATGCCTTTTTTTTTTTTTTTTTTTTTTTTGTAATCCAAGTGCACCAAGGGAGATGTGAGAATCTACCAACATAAACAAGTGACCAATCAAAAGGTAATTTCGAAAGTTATATTTCATACAGTACAAGCAATTCGAGAAAGAACAAGAGCATACGCCCCCGCAACCAACTTTATTACAAATTATAAACAATGCACTCTTATAAACATGGAGAAACTAGATCCCAGCACTCATTGTTCTAATGGAAGTCATCCTTCCATGTTGCAGATTACGAAAAAGATGAATGTTATGTACTAGAAAACATAAATCTCAAGGTAGCTTCCTATAGATTAAACAAAAGACATGACAACAACTAATTTATAGCGTTTGTTAAAAAAAAAAAAGTTTTTTCTTCTTTCTAGAAGTGATTCATCTTGAATTTATGTTATTCTCAATAATATTTAGAAATTTTAAATTTTATAACTATTTAATTTTAAGCCTGGGCCTTTTTAATATTTTTTTACTTTTAGGCTTGGGCTTAGCATAGGCCTTTGTTGCTAGTTTTATATTAAAAGGAAAAGGAAATGTCCGCTTCCAGAAAAAATGTCTTGCAAGAGGTAGAAAAATCAAATTTGCAACCTTTCCTCCACTCATAGAGGAGGAAAACTTTCAAGCAGCGTTTCCACTCCATATAAAGCTAGATATGTGGCATTTGCAACTTTTCCTCCACTTGAGAGGTGGAAAACTTGTAAGCAACTTTTCCACTCGTATAAAGCTAGTTAGGTAGCATTTACACTTTTCCTCCGCACTCAGAGGAGGAAAACTTACAAGTAGCTTTATATGTAGCATTTGCAACATATCCTCCGCTCTGAAAGGATGAAAACTTGTAAGCAATGTAGCATTTGCAACTTTTCCTCAACTCTGAGAGGATGAAAACTTGCAAGCAGCATTTTAGCTCCATATAAAGTCAGAGATGTAGCATTTGCAACTTTTCCTCAGCTCTGAGAGGAGGAAAACTTGCAAGGAGCATTTTCACTCCGTATAAAACTAGATATGTAGCATTTGCAATTTTTCCTCCGCTTTGAGAGGAGGAAAACTTGCATTTTTAGCTATACCACTGATGCATACGGCGGCAAGGTTGCAATCCGATTTTTCCTTCTTTTTATTCCTTTTTTTACATGTGGGTCCGGTCACGGTTTTAATGTTTTCTTGAAAAAAATAATTCTTTAATAGGTTCATGGGTTTTTGAACCTATTTTAATGATCTTGATCTACAAGAGATTGAGTCCTCTTTTGTTCTTGAAAAAAAAAAACGCAAAGCATTATGTATGTTATTCCACATTGGGAAACAACAGATTTTATTCACGAAAAGGTATGATTTCTTTTCCTTTGTATTTTGTTATAGATTTTTTTATTGTAGTTCTTTTTTGTAATTTTTTTCCTTTTATTGTGGTCAGATTCAAGTAGCAGAGATATGATTTTCTTCTTTTCTTTTTTTTTTTTTTTGTTATTGTACTTGGTTTCTTTTGCATTCTTTTTAGTAAATGTTTTAACATGAAATTTGATTCTTCTTTTAAAAGAAGCTGCGTTTTGCATTGAGGTTTTTGCAGCGATCCATAAATTTCTTTCACTTTTTTTATCATTTGTTTTCTATTATTCGATGTTACAGTTTTAGTCCAATCACGATCAATAAAAGATGATTCAATTAGATCATTTTACTTATTTTTTTTTAAACCTTGATTTTTGAAGTTTAGTTTTAATTGTGTTTGTATTATAAATTATATATTAATTTTTATTTATAATTTATTTAAAAATTATAAATATCTCTAATTAAAATATTATTTACTTTTTATCATGGCCTGCATTGGGCGAAGGCCTGCTCCACTAGTTATATATATTAAAGCAGCAGGTAATTCTCTAGGAGGGCAACACGTGGCGCTTCTTTTTGGGGTTTTAAGATGACACGTGGCACACCCATCTCATTACCTCCATTTGAAACTTTTTGAGATGTTTTATAATCCCTAAAATCTCTCTTTTATCATACTTACTATCCTAAAATCTCTCTTTTATCTCTGTTCTTATACTTACTACAATCGGCCAATTTTTATTAGGAAAATTTCCAAATAAGACCTTAGGTTTTTGCCTTATTTAGAAAAAGGACACAAGTTTCAAAAGTTTTCAAATAAGTCCCCAAGTTTTTCAATAAAACTTTAATTAAGGACATCCGGTCATTTAAAAGTATTTTTAATGGCATTTTCTCTTAATTTTTTAAAAAAAACCCAGAGTACCTTCATTTAAAGCCATGACATGGTTTTGGCAGCTGCTACATTTAGTCGAAATACTCAGTTTTCCTCGATCACTATAAGGTCGCGAGTTAAAAAAAGAAAGAAGAAAATATATAGAAAGTGAGGGGGGATTTTATTTCATTGAAAGATAATTTGGGCAGTTCAAAAAAATTGAAGAAAAAAGTTGCCGGAAAATAGCTTTAAATGGATGAAGGTCTTTAATTGAAAACTTCATGAAAAACTTTGGGACTAATTTGAGAAGTTTAAAAACTTGTGTCCTTTTTTGACATAAGGCAAGAACTTAAGGACTAATCTGAAAATTTCCCTTTTTATTATTATTGAAGGAAACCAATGTGTTTTCCAATTTTGTATGGTGTCCATTAAAGAAGAAAGCCCACGCATGCAAGGAAACTAACACAAGTAAACATAAAAGACGATTTGGACTCCTTTATAATTTCATTCATCATTCCCTTTTTATTCTGATTAAAGGTTTTTCTTTCCTTTCAAAACCCAATCTCTCTCTCTCTCTCTCTCTCTCTCGTTCAGTTTTTCTTTTAGACTACTATTATGCAGCTATCTATATCTCTCTTTCATTCAATATTTTTTTTTAGATTACTGGTATGTAGTTTTTTCGCCTCTTTCCTTGCTCTAATTAATTAATACTTTTGTTATCTTCTTGTCTCTTAATTTTCTTGGTTCTAGTTTGGATTAAGTGTTCCATTGATGCTCTACTCTTTACATTCAGTTTTTATGTCGCTTTTTTCACTTCTTTTCTATGTGACCATGTGATTGTTTTTCTTTTCTCAGAATTCAAATATGCGACTTTATGTGATTTTTTTTTTAATTTTCTAAGAATTTAAGTATTTATCATTAGTCATTAAAATATCTCAATAAATTGTCTGCCAATTAATTTACTGAGACAAAGGTCGCAGTTCTCCTTTTTATTCAATAGTTAATGTCTAGAAAGGATTGTGAACTTCAAATCTCATATTCAATCCTGTTTTGGGTTTTGTCATGTGCATGTGGGGTCCACATGTGATAATCATGACCGTTGATAACATGAATGAGTGGAAGAAGAGAGAGCGGGAGAGGAGATGATGAGAGAACTGGTATTGATTATGTGGCAATGAGGATGAGTCTTGTTATATGTGAACTTATAGTTCTCAGGAACTTGTTATGACCGGTGAGGCTTATAAAATGATAATTTTAACCGTTCCAAATGAATGCCAATCCCTTTAAGGATATATCATAGAATTTCATTTCAATAGAAGTGGGTCCCACCATTTGATTGAATGCATGATGCAAATGTGATTAACTACATGTTAGGAATGAATGAATGAGCCCGTGATCCATCATGGGGCCCACTTAGATAACCTGGACCATTCAACAGGGGTGCACATGGATTGGATTGGTGCGGATTAGGACAAGTCCGCTACCAGTCCATTACCTATGGATTGATGGATTTGAAATCCTTCACTAATTCGTGGATGTTAAAAATTGATTCGATCCGGTCCTCCAATCGGTTTAATTTGCTCAATTCGTTGAATCTAATGTTAAAGAAAGAGCCCAAACATGTTGTAAGGAGTTTGAGCATATAAACTAACAATCCAAAAAAAAAAAAAAAAAAAAATTATAGATATGTATTTTTTTTGTCCCTGAAGCTACCCACTTGATCAATACAAAGAGCTATTTTTATTTACATTACAACCAAAAGAAATCTAATCAACAAATAAAGCCAAACACGTTGTCAAATTCATAAAGATCACACTCTATCTATTGAAATCTTTAACTCTTACATTTTCACCCCTGAAGTCTTTATTTATTTATATATAATGTCAACAGATTGGATCGAATTGAGGGAGAACTCCATCACCAATCCTTTGCTAATGGAATATAATATTTTCAATCCGTCACCAATCCGTTTACCTTCAGTTCAATTAAAAATCCGTGGATCGGATTGGATCCAATTAGTATATATTTTGTACACCCCCTTCCGTTCAAGATAATCCCATACCCTTTGGGAATATATGCTAAAGTTTTATAACAATAGGAGTGGGGCCCACCATCCGATTGAGCACATGAATAATGGAAATTTTCAATTGACCATCATCTGCCTCACCCAAACGAAAACCCTAGGTCCGCCACTACGTGGACCCTTAGTCATGTTATTTGCTTGTATTTTATTCAATAGCGATGTTATAAATCTACAGTTGAATTCTTTTTTTAACAATAATTTTTTAAATGTATCTGAAATAGGAGTTTCTTGAAAAAAATTTTAAATCATGCGATTCTAAGGAAATCCAACTTTATGAAAATATATTCTACAAAATAAAAAAACTTCATGAAAATATACTTCGATAAAATAATATTTTTTTTAACTAATCTCCATAGTCATCAAATTATTTACAGAAGAGTTGTATCTCAGAGCACATTTGTGTTCTATCAGCGTTTTGCGATGTTCTTCTTTGTTTGGTGCAGCACAGATCTCCACAGAAAATGAAAGATTTTAAATGCTTTTTGCTCTCAAAGAGCAAAGTGGAGTTTGAAATGCCCTCTTTCAGACCACGTTTGTACAACAACAAATCTGAAAAAAAAAAAAAAAAAAGAAGTACCGGATTAAGAACTCAGTTTTCAGCAATTTTTTAAAAATGATTTTTGTCATTGTTTGGTGTGGTAGAACCCTGCATGGAAAACCTATTTTTTCGGATAATTCTTCCTCGTAAGAGAGGAAAGTGGAGTCGACCTCTCGAGGGCTCTGTTTTCTTTTGGGGTGCTAGACAAACAAGCCCTTTTCACACTTATTTTCAATTGTTAATTGCATCAATGCCAATTTTGGGCCGTGTCCATTCATCAAAGTGCGGCCAAAGATTTGGACAAGGGATTGATGTATGGATACCATACAGGTCGTTCCTTCACTGTCCAGCCACGAAACCTGAAAAGGAAATGAATCAGGATACCACACAGCTGTTTTTTCTTCTTCTTCTTCTTTTTTTTTTTTTGGGTAAATACCACACAGCTGTTAAAGTATTCTATTTAGTGTAAACCAAATCCAAGTATTTATTGCAAAACAAATCCAAGAACGGTCAAACAGATTCTTTACTAACAAATAAATCTTTTACAAACAGTGGAGATTTTCACTCTTATATAAATTGCTTACTTATAAAAGTTTTCCAATGTTAGTGTTATGAATTCATCAGTGGAACTCATTCATAACATCAAAACCAATCGAGATGAGGGTTCTTCTTATATTGGTACAATGAAAAATCTCAAACCAGTTGTACTTCGGCCATCTTTGGATTATATACTCCTAAAATACACTATTTACCCACAGACCCATGGTCAAATAACTCACTTGTAAAAGATATTCAATAACAATGTTATAAATCCATCATTGAATTTTATTATTAACAACATTTGTTTAAAGACATGCATCTGAAATATGATTTTTCAAAAACAAGTCTAAACTCAGGAAAATGCAGCTTTTTTGAAAATATATTTCAGCAAAATCATCCCTTTTCAAGTTTCTCCATTATTGTAACAATTGCGATCAAAATGACTCAATTTTTTTTTTTTTTGCAGATTTTTCAATGTTTACCTGCTTGTTCCTGCTAAGTAAGAAAAGTGCGAGGATGAATAAAAATCAGCCAGCCAAGGCGTTGGTTGTAGGCGTAAGGTGTGGGTGTGCTCCTTATGGCTCGGTGGAAACCACAGTAATTTATTTGGTGCACCTGTGTTGGGGGGCATGTGTTGCACTGTTGGGTCAAATGCCACAGGTATTACAAAAAAGGAAGATTTTGCATATTGAGCATCCTCATCAATTTGAATTGGTGGCTGGGTCCCAAACATAAATGTGGGGCTATGAATTTGGAAAAGGTCGTGAAGTCCTATGAATGTATGATACCCATACAAAGAAACCTCAGACGTTGCTTCCCCATAGTCCAGCCATGAAAAGCGAAAAATACATGAACGGGGACTCTCCCCACACCTGGAAATGGAAAAGTACTGGATTTAGTGATAACCAAATCCAAAAACGTTACAAACAGATTGACGGACTGCAGAAAATGGTGTATAAGAGGGCGAAAGAACCATCGCAAAGCTCAGGGCTTCTTCTGTTTCTCTCACTCTGTAGAAGCCATGGCAGCTAGAGCAGACCCCGAGGCATCTGGGTCTAGTGGTGGTGGTCGTAGGTCGCCAGAGTCCTACATAGGCAGCTTCATCAGCTTGACTTCCAAGTCTGATATCCGTTACGAAGGCGTCCTCTCCAGCATCAACGTCGAAGAATCCAGCATCTGTTTGAAAAATGGTAAAAACACGCTTCTCTTGAGCAGTATGGATTTGGGGTTTTGAGCTTTGGGGCCCCTGTTTTAGGATTCAAGCATTCAGCTTTCGGTGTTTTCCCGCCAGTTTCTATGAACAGCTTTGGTGGGGTTTTCTTAGTTCCTTGGATTTTACATTATGTTTGGTTGATCCTTCTATTTTGTATTTGGGTTTTGATTTTACTGGTTTTAGGCCTGTCTTTTGGTAAGCTAATGCCAATCTTACTCACAATATTGTTAAATAGATTGGATTTGCTTAACAGCTTAAGGTCCCCACTGTAAGGGGTTTAATAGAAGGACCTTAAGGAGGCCATTATTGGTGATTATTTCTTATCAAAGGTGGTAATATTTGATGGCACTTTGTTATCTTCACCTATCCTTTGCTTTTAGCACCTTGAGAAGAAGGCGTTCCTTGGAAATCCTAAGAATTCAATTCCTGGTGGACCACTAAACCATTTCTTTATTGGGAATCTAGGGGAAGTTCCAAAGGGGCTAAAGTGAAGGATTTATAGTGAATATCCAACTAGGAATACACACATATGTATGTATGCGTATAATCCTCTTCTATGAAAATGATGACCCACCCATTACCATACTAAACTAAATCCTAGTAAAGTAATGGTCCAATCTACATCTCCACCTCACACCACTGCTCGCCTCTTTAATACTCCTTACATAAAATCCCCTTCACTATAGGAATTATAATAACAAGGAGGCAACAGGGACCAATCGGGAATTTGGTCATCACTCACTTCATTTCATTTATTTTAAAAATCTGGTTGCTTCAATACCTTCCGTTTTTCTTTCCCCTTGATTTATAGTTATATATATATATATAAATATATATCAAGAAGACTATATATGCATAGATATGGCGGCATGAAATTACTTGGAGCTACTTCCCTTCTTCTTCTTCTTCTTCTTCTTCTTGTGCTTCTTGTTCTACTTGTTCTTGTTCTTCTTGAATGATTATAGGTACAATGTTGCAACAAGGAATGATCTCATAAATGCCCAAATGTGGTGCCAGTAGCGCTGTGAATTATTACAATTTCCTTTATGTGGAATAAATCAAAATTAAAGTGGGATATTGAAAGCCTTCTTGTTGGCTCAACAGTTGTACACACTTGAAGAAACTTAATGTGTTCCTTTCCATGATTTTGCGTTTTACAAGGCTACTAATAATTTATTTAAAGTCTGTTTTTGAGGTATATCACTTGAATTATGTCCTGATAAGAGTGTGTTTTGAATGTGTAACTACATGGATTATGAGAACTATGTAGCAACAAAGAATGATCTAAATGTCCAATCGCTTCACTGGTATAAGACTACCCAATTGTGATTCCACCTGTGTAATGGATGTAATGGAAATATGGAATCCATATGAAAATGGATGCAATGAAATTATGAAAGGCTTCGCCCGCTTAGAGCAACGGTGATATGTACCCTCTTTGTGAAGGTTGGGGGTATGGACTTGAACTTGTGTTGGTCTTTCTTGTACTCCCTTTAAGTAGTCTGTGGCATGAAAACACTTGGAACAACCTTATTGTGTTTCTTTTTATGATTCTCTACTTCTGCACATGCACTCTTGTATTTAAAATCTACTTTTATGGTATACCGATTTAAATATGTCGTGCTAAGAGTGTGTTTTGCATGTATAATTATCATAGATTACAAGAACTAAGTTGCGACAAAGAATGACCTAAAAAATGCAGTATTGTGATGCTGGTTGTATCCTATGATACCCATATACTTCGAAATAGACCAGGTGTTGTGTCATGTCATATTGTATCTGATACTTCACTTTATATATGTAAAACCCGTGTCCCTGCCATATCCATGGAGTGCTTCAGTCGTATGCATGCCGCACATGGGCATCACAGGCTGTATATTGATTTATTACAACTGCATTGATTTGGAATCCGTATTAAAATGGATGTAATGAAAGTCGTCTTCTATTGGGCACAATCGTAACGCATACCCTCTTTGTGGAGAGTGTGGGAATGAATTCGAACCTGTGTAGGTCTATCTTGTACTCCCTTTAAGCAGTCCATGGAATGAAATCACTTGGTACAACCTTAACGTGTTTCTTTTTATGATTCTTTACTTGTGCATAGGCACTCAAAATGTATTTAAAATCTATCTTTATGGTATAACACTTGAAATATGTCATGCTAACAGTGTTTTTTGCATGTATAACTAGCATGGATTGCAAGAATTAAGTTGCAACAAAGAATATGGCCTAATAAGTGCCGTATTGTGATTCTAGTTGTATCCTATGATACTCATACTTCAAAACGGGCAGGGTGTTGTGTCATACCATATCCGATACTTCACTTGATATATTTTAAACCCGTGTCCATGGATATTGTCCTTGTCATATCCATGGATTGCCTCAGTCGTATGCATGCCACATCTAGGCATCATAGGTTGTAACTTGATTTATTACAACTGCCTCTTGATTTGGAATCCATATAAAAATGGATGTAAGGAAAGAGTCTTCCTCTGCTTGGCACAATGGTGATGCATACCCTCATTGTGGAGAGTGTGATTATGGATTCAAAATTGAGTAGGTCTTTCCTATACTCCCTTTTAAGTAGTCCATGACATGAAATCTGTTGGAGAAACCTTAATGTGTTTCTTTTTCTGATTCTTTACTTTTCTATAGGCACTCAAAATTTATTTAGAATTTAATTATATGGTATAACACCTGAAATATGTCATGATAAGAGTGTGTTTTGCATGTATAATCAACATGGATGCAAGAACTGAGTTGCGACAAAGAATGATCTAATAAATGCCCTATTTGTAAGAACCTAACACGGTTTGTAACATGTCAAAGCTAAGGATTGTGACGTATGAATTCATGGATGATTAATCAGAAACTTAATCCACAAACCTTGTGCCATGAGCTATGAGATGAGCGGACTGGATCTGACCTGCTGTGTGTTGTGCCTTTTGATCAACAGTCTTGATCAAATTGGGTTTGCACATGTCTCTTTTGCCTCACTCTTAAATGCGTGAATGATATGAGAATCATGAGTGAATGTGTGAGAGAAGAGAGGGACCGAAATCCACTTTCTGAGTCTAGAGTTGATTTAAAAAAAAAAAAAGTCCTAGTAATCCTCGATATCTATCTTGAAATATCTCTATTCTTATTACAAAGGATGCTTTGCCCGTATCTTTCATTTCAAAGTTTTTCGTGAGGCTCTTTTTTTTTCTCGATAGGCTTAGATAACTAGTAGCACGTAGAATGTCTACTTACGAGATGAAAATAATAAACTTGCTCCCACTAATCTTCAGGTATATACATTGATAAATTATGTTTTCCTTGAACTCAAAGGAGGTAATGGTGTCATTGAACTTTATAAACCATTGCCTTGAAGCTTATTTAAGACCGTATATAGATTTCTTTAATCTACAAAATAGATTTTCTTTGCGTTGTTCAATAAATCCTTCCAGTTGTTTTATATATCTTTTGCTAAGTCCCCATTCAAGAATGTCGCTTTTACATCGATTTGATGTACCTCCAAATTAAAATGAGCTACTAGTGCCATAATGATCCGTAGAAAGTCCTTAGAAACTTGAGAGAAGATCTCCTTATAATCAGTATCTTGCCTTATCCTTTACAAGTCTGGCCTTTAACTGTTTGACTTTGCCTTTTGAATCTCGTTTGGTCTTAAAGAACCATTTACGGCCTATTGACATGGACCCCTGAGGCAAATCAACAAGAGACTTCATTTATAAGCACGGTTCTCATTTCTCCTTGCATGGCATCAATTTACTTAATCAAATCATCACTTTTTGTGGCTTGTGAAAATGCTCGACTCCAACCTCAAAACTAGATTCTTACAGATAAACAACATAGTCTTCCAATATCATAGACCTCCTTAGTCTTTGAAATCTTTTCCAAGCTTTGGTTTCTGCCATGCTTTGATTTGAATGAGTAATGTTTTCAATTATGTCATTATTGGCAACATTCTCATCTAGTGGTGTTTCTGATATGGTAGGGTGTATTTCCATTGTTTCATCTTGACCAATGTCATTTGAAATGCTAACTCGAATCATTTCATCAGGTACTTGAATACATATCCTATATTTTTCATGTACCACCTTTCCTGGTGCATCACTTTCACTAATGCCACCGTTTTCCAAGAATCTAGCATTTCCAGTTTCTACTGTTTGGTGGTATGAGTAGGGCAGTAAAAACTATATCCTCACTTTTCTAGATATCTAATAAAATACCCATTGATAGTCCTGCTCTACAATTTCCTCTCTTGTGATTATAAATTATAGCTTCCATTGGACAATCCCAAACATGCAAATACCCTAAACTTGGCTTTTTTCCTATCCACAACCCATAGAGAGTTTTGGAAACAAACTTATTAGCTACTCAATTTAGGATATACATAGCTGCTTTTAGGTTTTCTCCTCACACCGGGTTAGGTAATATGGAGCAAGGATCAAAATAGCGGTCGCGGTAGGTGTAGCAGCCAATGGCCAAAACACTACGTAGCAGGCAATATGTTGCGGTTGCTGCGATACGTAGTGGTGTAAATTTTTCAAATGGGAAAAAAAACTTGAATCTTTTGTAGTAGCCAATCTTGTGTTTTCTAGTGATTTGGAACCATGTAAGGGTAAGGATAACTTTAGAAAAGGTTATTGAGAAGAAGAAAAAGGAAAAACAATGTTTTAAATTTAAATTGTTTTGCTCTACTAGGTTTTAGACCGTAGCGCCGCTATTTTCATAATAGCGTGGCGGCCTCCACCGCTACTGCCAATAATGCGGACGCTACGCTACGTAGCGGCCACTATTTGAATCATGATGTGGGGTTAGTTAGCATATTCAATACAATTTCCATAAGTGTTCTTTTATGTCTCTTAGCCACACTATTCTTATGTGGAGAGCCAGACAACTTATGTTTAGCACAAATACCATGACTATGCAAGAATATAGCAAATGAGTCAGGATTTAGACCCATTTTATTATACTGGCTATAATTCTCTTCACCCCTATCAGATCTCACAACCTTTATTTTTTATCTAATTGATTCTTTACTTCTGCCTTAAATATTTAGAGGGCTTTCAAAGATTCAAAGTTCTGATACAGCAGGGAGACATCCTTATTGTGAGAAGTTATCGATAAAGGTTATAAAACACTTCTCCTACAGCAGGGAGACATCCATATCTTGAGAAATTATCGATAAAGGTGATAAAACACTTCTCCTACAGCTGGGAGACATCCATATTGCAAGAAATCAACGATAAAGGTGATAAAACACCTTTGACCACCAGCAGGGTGTAGTAAATACACATAAATATCTGCACGGATTAATTCAAATCATTGTAAACATCTTGTGGCCTCATGTTTATTGATATCTTTGGTTTTCTTACCTTTTACACAGCCTATGTAGAGTTGTAGACACCAAAACGGGTAAAAGTTAGGGCTCTCAGTACCCTGTCATTAACAGATCTCCTCATTCTCTCTTGGGAGATGTGTCCTAATCTTTTATGTCACAAAGCTAAGGAATTCTCATTCAGAATACGTCTTTTAACACTAACATTCATAGCATCATTCTCATGCATGGTAAGTAGGGAACGCTCAAACCACAAATCCATATTCAACTTATATAAACCATCAAATAAAATACCATTTCTATTCAAATTTTGATTCTTAAACATACTAAAATTATTTTTTTGTAAATTTGATGGTTTATCCTTCTAAATCAAATTTAGATAATGAAATAAAATTTTTACTAATCGAGGGAACATAAAATGTGACATGAAGGTCTGACTAGAATCTAGAATCAAGAACGATTCTACAATTCCCCACTACTTTAACTTCATCCTCCAGCCGGTTTCCCATTATAATGGTTCGTTGACCATCATTTGAAATCTGTCTTGAGCAAAAGCCCAGCATAGAGTATGCCACATAGATGTTAGCGTCAAGATCAATCCACAAGGTATAGGAAGGAATGCCTAAAAGGTTTGTTTCATAGCAAACAAATGAACAATTATTGCCTCTAGATTCAAACCATTTCTTTCATTTCAGACTATCTTTTTTTAAATGTCCTTACGACATAAGAAGCACCTAGGTTAATTAACCTTTTTTATCAGCTTGATTAGCTAGCTAAAAAAGATTTGTTGCCTTCCTTTTGTGAGCCTTTCTTTTTCTTGGGAAACTATATCCTTCTAGAGGATTATTGGAGATGAAATGTATGGTGTTCAATTGTCCTTCCTGCTCAAGTCTGCCTTCCTCTTGAACTCACATGGAGACTAGCTTATTTGAAGTCCATTTCTCCTCATGTGTATTATGGGGAACTTCAAAAGGTCCTAATTGAAGGGCAAGGAATTTAAAATAAGCTGGACTAAAATATTCTCAGCAGTTGTCGTCTCTAATGGGTTAAGATGGGTCACTCTATCCCTCGTCTCCATGGGTTGCTCTCCCGTTCATCGGTAAGATACATCACATGTCATTGAAGACAAATTTGCCATCAGAGTGATTGCCAAATCATTATCGGATCCTTGAAATTGTTGCTCCATTGATTCAAGGGGAGTCTTTACATTGTCATTATTTGGGATGGAACCACGAATATTTTTAGCAATGGAGCTTTTAATCGTCATGAGGCTCTACCGGTTCACCTTCGTCCATTTTTCATAATATGCCCTTTGAGATTGAGAACTGATGTCAATAGGATTAATGCATTTGGGCTCCTCTAATGCAAGATCTAGGTTTAGGCAGAAGGTCAGTAAAAGCTCTTCCTTCCACCTCATAATAAATGATACACTTAGAGTTGCTATGTTCGACAAATGCATGTTCTATGCTGCACGAGTTAATGCTGAAATATAAAGGAGAATCCTCAATTAACTTTAATGCTTTGAATTCATGCAGAACACTAATCCAAAATAATTCATTGCATAATTGATTCGCTTAAGTTCAATGTCGATGGTGCGGCGAGAGGTAAATCAGGCCCAGCGGGTATTGGGGGTGTTCTTCGTAATAGCAATGGTGAGGTCCTTTTTATATTTTCAAAGAATGTTGGTGTCTATGATTCCAATGAAGCGGAGGTGCTAGCTATTTTAAAAGCTCTCTGTTTCTTTATGAGATATTTTCACGGTGCCCTTATTGTGGAGAGTGACATCAACACATGGAAACTTCAATTCCTCTTTAATGAGATCCAGGTGTTGTTGACATCTTTCTCCGTGGTCTTCTGTCACGAACTACGATTGACCAACTCTTTTGCCGATGCTTTGGCTAAACAAGGGGTTGAGAGGGTGTCTCCTTGGGAGGGTGTGATTATGTAAATTGTGTTGGGCAGGGTACGGGTACAATCCTTTGTACCTTCCTTTATTCTCCTTTTGTATTTTCTTTCTCCTTTAATGAAAGTTTTTGTTATTGTTTAAAAAAAAAAAAATATGAAACATATTTGGTGAGTGATCCAATCCAATGTATCATCGTAGCCCTTCCTTTAGCCGAGAATTCAAAATACTATTGGATCCTCATGGATGGAACCTTTTCGTCCATAAGGCTGTTAAGTAGTTAGTTTACCACACCTTTAATGCCTATGCATTTTGGGTGTATTGGTTAACAACTTGAGAAAGAGCTAATATGATAGTATGAACTATGAACGTAATTCGATAAGCTTTATACCTTTGGGTGCAGGATACACATATCAAATTACCCTATTCTTGTCTTACAATTTCTTGAATGGTGATTGCATTTTTGGATTGATCCCCACTTCCCTAATTTAAGATTGCATGTTTGATGCTATTGACCTTGCATAAAAAAAATTGAGTTAAAGATCTTATGAGAAAAACCTAAGGTGAGCACCATTGCTCACAATAAGGTGAGTACAACTTGCCTAAATTCCTAGTGGGGCCCACCTAGTGATCCATCCGAGTAGACCATAAAACCGGGACCCCTCTAATAGTCACCGATCTCGGGTTTGGCACCCATCCAGTTGGACTAGACTGTTGGATCAACTTTGTACTCATTTTGGACTGTGGGGACTTGTCGGCTGTTTATTAGGTGGTTGGGATGATGATTCGAGCCTCCCACCATACATAGTTGGGGGTGGGGGGGTTGGAGAGAATCCCTAGGTGGGGCCCATAAGAAATGAAGCTCGCCTTATTGTGAGCACCGGTGCTAATGATCATATAACCACTGAATGTTCCTATATTTATTGTGGGTAAAAAACAACCTTGGAAAATATTTATTTATTTAAGTCAAATAATTGGATCTTACATATTCCCAAATCAAACAATCCTTATACAAGTTACGTAAGAAAAAAATCCAATCTAGACAATAAATAATGAAGACCCTGACAAGTAGTATGTGCATCAAAACAAAATTACAAGTAAATAAATTCATCAAAGTAGCAGTCACATGCTATGATGCCTAGATACAAATTTGGGTACAGACATAGATAAAGGGATCGAGGGTATGACCTTGCACTTTTGAAAATTTAGGACATGGATACGTATACAAGTGTCCTAATTTTCTTCTTTAGATCACTTTTGGATTAATGAAATTATCGTTATTTTCCTTCCTTTCAAACACTTCTCTTTTTAATGTTGAGAAGTAAGAAAATTAAAAGAACCATATGAAATAATGGACTTGGTAAGTAGGATAATGCTAAACTTGTTTCCTAGGCTAGAAGTATAGGTGCAGTATTAGGCACCGATACAAGTGTCGTACCGGTCCGACACGGATACATTGGGCTTGTACAAGTATCTAGGTATCATAGGTCACATGCTATGCAATGTGGTTAATCTTGGGGCCTCTCTCTCTCTCTCTCTCTCTCTCTCTCAGTCCAGAGGTATATTAAAAGCATGGTCATGATAGACCACTTTCATCTAATGATCTCCGACTTGGTCTAAATGACCACATATATACAAAAAATCTGCTCTTGATAAATTTCAGTCACAATCTTTTGGAATATCATCCAACTAGAAAAGAAGAAATTATTTAATACATAAATCAAGAACTCATGCTCTAATACCAACTATAAGAACTTAACATGTTTTCAACAACAAATAAAACCTAAGGTTTGTGTTGGGGAATTAATTAGGGCATAAACACGCACGATCAATCACAATCAACCACAAGCAGGATCCCACAAACACATAGATTGTGCTTGTGGTTGATCGTGATTGATCATTTGTGTTTATGCCCTAGTTAATTCCCTAACAATTGCCCAGACAATTGGTATCAACGCCTAGACTCTGAAGAGAGTCAGAGGAATTTTGGTCATTATACTTGGGCTTTCTGAAGAGAGTCAAGATTATATATATATATATATGATGTAAGAGAGTCAGGATTTGAGTCTATGCTCTCTTGCCCTGGACGCAGGCGGTTTTGCCGAACCACGTAAAATCCTTGTCTCTCTCTTGTGTGGCATGATTAATCGATCGCAAGTTTCACGCTTTCGCAGGCATGTGCACAATAGTTTGTGACTTATGCATTCAACAATGATTAATCATAAACTTAAATCACATACCTTGCGCAGTGATCTACAAGATGAGCGGACTGGGCTTGACCTTCTACATGTCCGGCCTTTCTATCAACAGTCTTGATCATATGGGGTTTGTACACCACTCTCTTACCTCACTCTTAGATACATGCATTAGATGGGAATCATTTGTGGATTTTTGTAAGAACAAAGAAAGGGACCGAAAGCCGCTTTCTTATAGAGTCTAGAGCTGATTTCCTTCCCATTATGGAAATATTGTTATGTAAGGTTCCTTTAATCCCTCCTTTAATTAGATAATCAAGATACCCAATTGATTGAGCTTCCAAAACTGAATCCAAGTATAGTTAATCAAAATCAAAATAAAAGAAGAAATTTTTTTTCGAAGTCCGCTATCATGTGGGGCCCAGAGATATATTAGACGTGTGGTCATGATTGTCTAACACTATTATGATGCCAGTTGTATCTTGATTTGGAATCCATATTAAAATGGTCGTAATGAAAATCTTCTGCCACTTGGCCCAAAGGTAATACATATCCTCTTTATGGATATTAAGGTTATGAATTCGTACCTGTATAGTATTTTCTTGTATGTAGAATCTTCTCCTATGAGCGGAATGCATATGCAGTCCAGCTGTACGGGGCCCACTTCGGCCAACCTTTGATCAGTGCAAGTCCTTTCACATTTTTTCCCCCTATGATCTACTGTCATACCCTTTATTTTTTTTTGAATGGTGTGTCATACTCATTTTTATGCTCATCAAACCTTTACTCACTGTTGGACTGAATTTGAAAAAAATCTATGGTTAATAGACCATCAGACTTTAATGCTGTAAAATCATAGGATAATCTAATGGATCTGAATTTTTGTATGCTTCTTATCCATAAAGAAACCCTTCCAACCATCCCGTCCACAATGATAGGTATGCATCCATGTGGGCCACACGAGCTGGACTGCATATTCACAGTATGCAGTTTGCTCGTAGGAGAATATTGTCCTTCTTGTACTCCCTTTAAGTAGTCTGTGTTATAAAATCACTTGGAGCAACTTTATTGTTTTTCTTTTAATGATTCTTTACTATTGCATGGGCACTCAAAATTTATTTCAAACCTATTTTATGGCACAACACTTGCAATATGTCATGACTAGTGTGTTTTGCACGTATAATTGAATGGATTACTAGAACTAAGTTGCGACAAATAATCATCTTATAAATGCCCTATTCTGATGTCAGTTGTATCTTGATTTATTACAACTGCCTTGATTTGGAATTCATTTTAGAATGGGCACCTTGAAAGTCTTCTGGTGCTTGGCACGATGGTAACACACACTTAGGAGCGTTAATATGTTTCTTTCTATGATTTTGCCTCTTGCATGGTGCTCAAAATGTTTGTAAAATCTATTTCAGTATATCTATGGTATAGCACTTGAAATATGTCGTCCTAAGAGTGTGTCTTGGATGTGTAATTAACATGGATGATAAGAACTAAATTATGACAAAGAATGATTAAGTAAACATCCCATTGCTTCACTGGTAAAAAATTTCTATTGTGATGTCATTAGTGTGTCTTAGTTTATTACAATTACCTTTTTGGGAATTCATATTAAAAATGGACTTTTGAAAAGTCTTTTGGCGCTCACATCGGTAATACGTATTCTCCTTTATGGAAGGTAGGAATATGAGTTTCAGCCAGTGTGGGTTTTTCGTGACTCCCAATAGGCAGTCCATGGCATAAGCAACCTTGATGCATTTCTTTCTATTTTCTTTTATTTTTTTTTTTATTAAATATTTTGCATGGGCACTCAAAATGTATTAAAAAATTTACTTTATGGTATAACACTTGAAATATGTCATAAATAGTGTGTGTTGTGCATATGTAACCAACATGGTTCCAAGAACTAAGTTTTGAAAAATAATGATGTTGTGATAAATGCTGAATTATGATGCCAGTTGTGTCTTGATTTATTACAATTGCCTATATTTGGAACCCATATCAGAATGGATGCATTATGAGTCTTCTGTTGCACAGTGCAATGACTAATCGTGGAGTGTGTGATTATGGGTTGGAACATGTGTATGCCATGCTTGTACTCCCGAATTCCTATATGCTTTCTGAATTGCTACCAGGACATTGCGTGAAAAAATGATTGAAATGAATGTGTTTTTTTTTTTTTTTGGTCTATATCGGCCACTTGAACTTAGGCTCTTTCACTAACCCACCCATGTCCTGTACCAGCTGAGCTACAGCTTGGGAACCATCTTCCAATAAGTTTTGCTTTGTCTATTATATGACAGCAGGGAGGAACTAGGGGGCAGGGGGTGGCCATATGCAACCCAACTCACCCGCCCACCCACACATATACAAAAAAGGGATGCTATTATGTTTGAACAGATGGTTTCCTCAGTTTTATATTTATTTTTAAGTAACGTAGTGGCCCCTTCAAGGAAAATTTATTGCGTCCACCCTTGATAATATGGTAGGCAGAGGTTTTCTGCTCTCTTTTGGCATTCAACCAAACTGATGTTGGATTTGTAATAGAGGGCTGATGTATTTATCTTTAAGCATTTATCCATGATCCCATTGAAAAACTTCTTAGGTGCTCAAAATCTATGATGCATGGATACTTCAAAATGGGCAACGTATCGTGTCGTATCGTATCCGATACTTCACTTTTTATGTGTGTATAAAATCCCTGTCCCTGCCGTGTCTATGGCTTGTCCTTGCCGTATCCATGTCGTATATGTGCATCATAGCTCGAAATAGAGAGCGTTATTTCAAACTCCCTCTTCCTTGTCCTCCTTCCTCATTTTACCTGCAGCTCACACTTCATCTTGACTTTGGAGTTCCCACTTTCTGGCCTTCCTTCCTCAGCTGACTTTCTTCATGCAACAAAGATCAATGTAAATGATGTTTTTCCCCTTTTGTTGAACAATGCAAATGATGCTTGTAGCAGAAATTAGGTTGTTCCTGATATTATCCTATTTGACATTTTTTTCTAATTTTTTCCTCTTTTTTTTATTTTATTTTATTGAACCATGTTCCTCTAATTATGTGTAGGATTTCCTTGTGTAATGTGATTGTGGACATCAAAGTGGTTGTTGGTTTTTATTAATGTCCTATGTCCTGGCAGTAATATCATTTGGAACTGAAGGAAGAAAGAAAGATGGTCAGCAGATTCCTCCAAGTGAGAAAGTTTATGAATATATAGTCTTCTGTGGAAGGGATATCAAGGTACGCGAAATTTTTTTCTTCTGTTTGCACATTTGATTCACTGTATTAAGTCTGCAGACATGTCTTTCATATTAGCTATTATGGGAGCTTGATTCTATCTGACGTACATTAATTTTCCTTTATCTATTTGTCACATTCACCTTTGTTTAAGACTTTTATTTGCACCTTTCACTATGCAAAGCTTTGTCTGAACTCAAGACACCATAAATGTGGGGCATGCAGCACATCTAGAATATCAAAATGGTTGGTTACATTAAGGATGTGTTCCAAAATCAGAGTGATCAGATAGACCTTCTGACTAGTGGCCATCAAATGGAAAATTGAGAAAAATCAAACATAGCTTTAAAATCATCTGGAGAAACCTGGTCATGAACAGCATCCATTTGACATGACTTCTGGGCTATACTCTCCAGCCGCAATGGGTCACATGACTTGAGCAGTTTGCATCAACAACTTCCTCTACTATGGTTGATGGGTTGCCATAAAGTTGTCTTGTGGAAGATGTATCCAGTCCTCAATCTTTTGTGATACTTTTGCATGTCCAATTGAAAACACTATGGTATTATATGGTTGTGATCTTGTGAGTTCATCATTGCTTTGGTTATTTTGGAGGAGGCAGACATCTGTCTCCCGATCTGTTTTGATGTTGTATTGTTATATATAGTTTTGCATGTGGCTTCAGGATTTGCAGGTTAGGGCTTCTCCACCTCTCCATTCTACACCACCAGTTCACAATGATCCTTCTATTTTACAGGTAAGTAGAGTCTTACACATGTGCGTTGCTTCAAACCTATCAATCTGTTATAGTATGCTCTTGAATATGTCCATGATGATTTTTTCTGCTTGATGAACCGCAACAGCTTGGGCTTCCAAGACCATCATTCCAATGTAGTCTACCTTTGTACCAACCAGGGGGAAGTTTGGGGTTGTGGGGCTCTCCTCCAGCTCATCCAAATGCAGTTGGTTCTGGGCTTCCTATGCCAATGTATTGGCAAGGATCTTATGGACCCTCAAGTGGTCTCCCACATGTTCAACAGCCATCATTGATTCGACAACCACCCAGTTTACCAATCCCTCATTTCATCCTGCAACAAATGCAATATCCTGCAATGAATGTGTCACTACCATCTGTGGCTCAGAATCTCCCGGAAGTTCCCACTTTACTGCCACCTGTTCATACTAGTAGTATCCAGAGCCAAATATCCCCTACCGTGTCTCCATCTTTGCCACCTATCCAAGCTGCAGCGCTACCTTATGAAATGTCGTCAAATCTGATGCCAAACAAGGCTCCTTCTCCACTTTCTGCTTTTAGTACTGGTAGTAACCAGAGCCTAACATCCATTACGCCGTCTCCATTTATGCCTCCTATCCAAATTGCAGCGTTACCTTCTGAAATGTCATCAAGTCTGATGCCAAACAAGGTTCCTGTCAGCTCCCTTCCCATGACAGCTCTGAGCGCAAACTCATCTTTCATGTCCCCCCCTTTAACTTCTAGCTTGGATACAAGTGCCAGTCCACCACTGCTCTCTAGCAAACCTCTGATAGTTCCTGCTCCAATCTTGCCTTACCTGCCTAAGTTGCAATCGGTTTCTGCGATTGGTGGGTCATCATCTACTTCAAGTCTTGCTGAAACATCGGTACCTTCATTGGTGACGCCGGATCAGCTGATGCAGACTGAGCCTATCTTTGTACAGCCATTACGAGCTGGAAAAGATAAAGATGTAGATGTTTTGCAACCAGCTTCAACAGAACCATCCCAATCAGTTCCAGCTCTCACTCCAGTTGAAGACCAGGGACCGATTCTGCCATTACCTACACTACTGATTCAGAAGGTCTGGTGTTGTCTCATTATACTACACTTGTGAAAACTGCGATATAACACACATACGTTTATATGAGAGAGAAAATATCATCCCCATTAGATCATTATAACACGAGATATGACCCTCAAAGTTCAACATTTTCAGCAGTAAGATGAGAAAGATTCTTGTGCAAATTCCAGTGGTGGGTCTTGTTGGTTGGATGTGTTTCAATCCGAAATGAACGCCATTTCGATGTTCATGGTGGGGGCTGTTTGTTTGAGTGGGTTGGATTGGTCACAGGTCTGCAGCCAAGGAGATTCTATTTTTTTTAATTTGCAACCAAATCTTACCAACAATTACGTACACTGATTATCTAAGTGCTAAAAGTGTTCTGGCCTATAGGGGCCACTTGGGCGCACCTATGATCAATCCAATCGCCTCACACTCAGGGGGGACTGCTCCCCAGGTCTGTGAATTGGCTGGTACTTGCTGTAGATTGATACTTATTGGACTGTTACATTTGAGTTGAATCACAAGAAAAGTCCTATCTTAAGTCAAACTTTTTGGCTTTTAAATCAAGGCCTCGATTGGTCTTATGGGGATCAATTTTGGCTCCCTGTTCAAAAACTTTCCCTTGCTCCAGCCCCCATGATTGGCATTCAGATGGCCCCTACAGTTTGGGATTCATTTAGTTTAAAAAGAACAGACCTTTTTAAATAATTTTTAATATAGGTATGTATGAAATCTTTCAGCTGCCATGTCTTTTTCATAAAACTACGTTGCTTATTTATTTAGATGGCGATTCATCGTATATTTAGAGATATAATTATATTTTGGCTGTGAATTTGGTCTTCTGTGGGTGATTTTATTCTTGGAGTGCAGATGGACGATTACTACAATTTAGTAGTTTAGAAGTCAATAATAATTGTTAAATATCTTGTTAGAAACAATAAAGAGTGCATCGCTATTTTTCCTGGATGGTAATTGCTTATTTGTTTACAGACTTACTGTCTAAGATTTTGTTGAAGTGTGGGCCAACGCCCAACAATTGATGAATATTTAGTAGTCAAATTTGAAAGAAGTGTTTCGAATGGTTGAGAAGGATGTGGTCGTGCCAAGATGTTTTCTACTACCACAATGGTTGGACAGAAACAAAGGGAAGACATATGTCCTTAGAGATTTTTTTCCATTTAGATCTCCTTGTGAAAAGAGCCGAGCCTCTTTCAACATTTTTCTGTGGGATCTATAGAAGGATTTGAACTATTGTCTATTGAAATTCATGTTAAATAAAACTGGGTTTTCATTTTCACTTCATATTGCATTTGCAAACATCTGAAGAGCAGCAATGGTGGCCAATAGGGAATTCATGTGCCTTGATATGCAACAGGAACTAGCATAAAATAATAATGTCTTTGTGGTTTTTTGTTTTTTTTTGGCGTTATACTATATTTTTCACTCTTCCAGGGCGTTTTTCCCCATTCTGACCAACTAGGCTCTTACGCTTACCCATAGCTAGTTTTTCCCCATTCTGACCAACTAGGTTCTTACGCTTACCCATAACTAGGTGTAGAGAAAGACTCTCTCTCTCTCTCTCTCTCTCTCTCTCTCTGTGCGCATGCGCGTGCGCGCGTCCATAGAAGCCTCTAGCTGCACCTCCATAATTAGCTGTGTGTTGATGCCTACACCTAGGTGCACCCCCATAATTAGGCATCAGTATCAAGCATGTCATCACCCATTAATTTTTCTTTAACCCCTTTAGGTTCTAGTATCATGTTGAGTAAAAGAAGTTTAAAAGCTAAAAGGCTGCAAAAGTTGGTTCAAGGTTTTTTCCACTTTTTGTTGATGCTGTCTTCTTCAATTTGGAATTGGATGCTATTGCAAAATCTTCCTCAGTAATTTGGAAATGAATGTTACTACATTTATTTCCACTTTTTTTTTTTAATATTATTATTGCAATTTGCAACTGGATTCTACTACTAACTTTCCTCAGTAATTTGGAATTGAGTGTTATTGCAATTGCATGTTACTGCTATAGCCTATGCATTTTGCGTTGATCGATGGATATATATCTGCATTTTTTTCATGGTAATTTTGATTTGATGAATTATTCAGATCTGAATAGATGGTAGCAATTTGAATTTATTATATTAATATTGATGTGGTTTAAGACTACCTAAGAGGTAACACATAAATGTTATGTATAAATTTTTTCTTAAATTTTGTTGAAAGTACAGCAAGCAAATTTAGGTGTGTTGCCTTGACAACTTTCTACTTGTAGCATAAGCTTCCTTTGCTTTTGCCTCATAATCTTTTGGATCTTTATTTTTTTCTTCATACTCCTATATGAAAATGTTAAGAGAGTGTATGCAAGGACGCTTTATTTACACTGACAATTAATATATTCACAAAATTTACATGGCCTTTTCTCATCAGATGAATAGAACTTCTTTTCAGACACATCATAGCTACAGAGGGCATGGACGAGGAAGAGGAAACAGGGTAAGTGAACGAGGACGAGGGAGCAGAGTAAGTGAACGAGGACGAGGGAACGGAGTAAGTGAACGAGGAAGAGGGAATGGAGTAAGTGAACGAGGAAGATGGAATGGAGTAAGTGAACGAGGAAGAGGGAACAGGGTATGTTTTACTCTTGGAATGTTAGGTAGATACCAGTTTTTTCCAGCACCACAAGTATTGCACTATTATTTTCAGGTGAACTGGTCAATGACTCATTTGGATGCACCTGAAGTGGTTCTGAATGTCGGCATAAAAGATGGTGGTTCGTTCAACTATGCAATTGTAGCAATGTGAATTGCCAAATTAGGAAAAACACATTAGGCAGTATCTGCCTTTTGCCGTTAGAGCTGTAAACTATTCTAAGTTCCTACAGCCACCAGTTTCAAATTGGGATGCGGAAAAGCTAAGAAAAGCACCTCAGCTGATGTGATTTCCGATTTGCTGGCTGTTACAGATGCAAAAAGGAACCAATATTCTAGCCAAAATCTATGATTTGGGTTGCATCCGAGCACACACTTAAAAATTTATGATGTTGTAAATTCATCTTGCTTTCACATAATATGCAGTGAACTGCAAGCCACTGAAGGGGTAAAGCAAGTGAGTTTTTAATAATGGTTTAGGATGTTGTAACACTTCTGTCTGCATGCTGCAGTATATTTTCTTTGAACTTTATTAGCAATTACTTATACAAATGTGTCCCACTAAGTGATCATGGGGATCAAAATCATTGATTACCGCTTTGTGCACGAATGGGCTGTAAAACAATCAGCACAAATTTTTAAAGTTGTAAACAAACAGTTTCGACTGAAGATATAAGTTTTGGTGACCTATGTTTAATTAAAAGTTCAGATTGTTGACATTTTGGATCTGCATAGGGAAATTATAATCAAATAGCATTCTAGCCACCCTGAGCTATAGCCAGCTGGTTTAGATTTGGAATCCATAAGTTCGAGTCCAGCTAGCCAAAAAGGAAAAAATAAAAAGAAGGATGATGTGTAGACAATTGCTGAAAATTGAATAAGAATTGTCAATTTTCAGCAGAGTAAATAACCAGAAAAGTCATAAACGGACACAGAAGAAGGGTACATGCAGTAGTTACAAACTGTTTCTGTTTTTATATCGGCAAAACTGGTTCAAAGCTTTGGCCATCAACTAAGCTCCAAATCTAAAAAGCAAGATCCTCTTTGATGGTGAAGATCTCATTATGTTCTCGTCTCCTTTATGGATCAGTTAACCCTTGTTGTTTCTTTGGGGTTGGCTTTCTGAGTTGTACTTCTCAAGTCATTCTCCTCAAGGCCATGTTTGTAACCCCACAGCCTAACATGTCACATTTAACCACTTCGTTTGCTCTCCTCTTTTTGTTGTACTTGCAACACTTTTAGTCATACAGAGGCTGTAACCTGTCCCCTAAGCAGTGCTTTTAGAATTGCTAAGGAGCTTATGCCTTGAGGCTTGCCTCATGGGAGATGTTTCCAAAAAAGCTCCATGTCACATTTAGATTTTAGGGCATACATCTCACCATAAATTTTTTAATTAATTATTTTTAATTATCTTATTTATTGAAAGGTGTGTTCATGAGCCTTACACTCCATGCTCTGTGGCATTTGCCCCAGATTTTGGGAAATTGGATCACATCGCCTGACACCTCCAATAAATCATCTCTTGGTGGTGTTACCCATAGACTTTTCCTCTTATGTCGTCATTCCCAATTCTTTCATTGTTGTTTCAGACATCTTTCTTAGCATCTGCATCTTCAGACTCAAGCTACATTTTTTTTTCTTCTTGTGTGCATGCGCGTATTCGCGTGTGTGTGCCTCTGTTGTGCATGTTATTTATTTATTTATTTAATTTCTGTGAGCTGGGGGATGTTGGGCATCAGTAAGGTCTGAGGTGCAACTGATATGGATGGGTGAAGAATAGGTCTGCCTTGGCCAGCAGTTAGTGGTGTGAAGGCCCTAAATCAGTGAGGATGGAGAGGAAATGGAAAAAAAAGCAAGCTGGAAATGACTAGCTAGCTACCACAATAGTGTCCATAGGCAGCCACAGCCTCCTGGTGCTGGTGGGCAGGCTTGGGCTTGGTCAGTAGCTCATGGTTTAAATCTTTGGATTTTGTATTAGATGTTATTTCCTTAATACAGTGTTATTGCTTACTTTTTTGTTTCTTCATCCCATACTTTTAAGATTTTATTTATTTATTATTATTATTAGTTTTTGGTGTTGGGCTACTGGTCCCAGAGTGATATACTTAAACTTCAGGGCCCAGGGAGACTTATCCATGGTTGCATTGCTTGTAAAGTTGAATTAATTAGTAAATTAACTTTATGCTATCTCCTTAGTATAGTGTTAGTGCAAACTCTTTTGTTTCTTCATTCCATATAAAATTGAATCATTTAGTAAATTAACTTTATCAGTTTAGAAAAGGAAATCACTTTGGTAAAGTTAAGTGAGCTTACCCTCTCCAAGGTTTGAATTGGTTGGTCTGTTCAGACCTTGTATCTGTTTTCCCCCATATGTAATGAAGTGTCCATAAAAATTACTGTGTTCACTTTGGCACCTTAATGTAGTTAGTAGGAGAAAACCTTAATTTATCTTGTACTTTTTTTTATCTTAGCCTTTGTTACCTTGTCTATGATGTCGAGATATGGATATAGTGTGAACACAGATGAGAGATGAGAGGGGTTATGACTACATTTCTGAAATTTTAATACATGCTTGCAGATATGGGCATGATCTGATACTGTAGTAACATGATAATTGTTACTGACTGGAGAATTATGTACCTGTTATTCTGTTAAACCCTAACCTATTCCTGAACACAGGTTCAAATTTATGGAGTTTTCATTGATCTTGCAGATTTCACACTCTACCAATAAATTCACTGAAGACTTTGATTTCATAGCTATGAATGAGAAATTCAAAAAAGATGAAGTATGGGGTGACCTTGGTTTGAGCACGACTCAAATGAGAGCCAATGAAGGGATTGCAGATGATGGGGATGTGGATGATACTATGGAGGAATATGAGGTAATGTCTGAGAACTCTGAGTTTAAGGTATATCTGTTGCAAAACAGTTCCATTTCTTTAGTTATAACAGTTCAGTTTGTTTCATCGGTAATTAAAAAACAGCCTTCATGGCACACATTCAAGAATGACACTTGGATCATCAGGTCCCTGTGAACATAATTTAGCCCCAAAACAGGCTGGTATGGATGGGATGCTGCTCATTCAATCCAAGACACGTTTATGTTGAATTTTAACACTTAAATAAGTTTATTTTAACTTCCAAGTCTTACTATGTATATGTGGCTCACTTTTTAACTGCATATTGTGGCCCCTTGTCTTACAACCTAGATTGTATATTTATGCTAAAAGTGCTTCGTATCTTTGAATATGAGTTTTATGGTACTTCACTATTCTTCTACAGCGTCGTTATGCCAAGGAAGGTTTTTTCGATACCCTTTCTCCCAATGCTTTTGACAGAGAGTCTCGAAATGGAAGGATGGCGTTCTCTGATCAAATGAAAATTGATACTGAGGTATGTTTCTTTTCTTTTCTGTACTTAGCCCCTGCCATCTTGAGTTACCTCTAACCGATCCAAGTTGTGCATATAGCATGCATCATGGTGGATGGGAGGTTGCTATATCTCCAATAGCAGTAGATCCTCGCTGTCTGCTGCCTGATTGTGACAGATTTGGTTCTTATTTTAGCCATCCATTTTTCGTCACATGGCTGCAACGTTCTGCCTGGAAATGGTCCATTTGTGATGGGGCCCACCGAGCCAGTGTATATGCGTTTGGTGGGCCCCGTCTGTGGCAATGATTGGTCGAGCTGATAAAACACCATTTTCTATTAACTGAGACTCATAAAACCTGCAAGTGATTTGGATTTGGTAATTGAATTTCGTGCATGCATGCAGACTTTTGGTGATCTTGCAAGGCATCATCCCCGAGGTGGACGTGGGCCAGGTTTCTTTGGGCGTTCACGTGGTGCTTATTATGGAGGTCGGGGATCTGGCATTGGCAGGAGTGGGTGGGGTCAGACCATGTCAAACCGCACCAATTACTAGCTAAGAAGGTGAGTTTGTTGTTTGTATGCGGGTGTCAGTCATCCCATACTATACTCATGCAAGGTCATGCCCTCCTAAAAGTTGAACTAGTTGAGGACTGTGCTTCTCATTGTGCTTTCTTGATTTGCTTCCATTTAACTCTAGAAATAATTACCAAACCTCAAGTTCTTGGAATAATCATTTCCCTGTATGTGGGCTTTTATATTATTTAGTGCAGATTGCGCCTATAGATGGATTGGCCAATCTTCTCTTTTCCCTCCTAATGATATAGATGGCTTAAGATTATGTCAATTCTTCAAGGAAATTTTATTTGAATGCAGCAATGTTGTTTACCCTTTTAACCCAGCATTGTGGTTTGCATTAATGGCTACACAGTGTCCCAGCATTTACGATGCCAACCCACTAGGATATACCTTGTCCTTGAAAATTGGCTTATGTCAAAATTCTGCTCCTATGGGAGGGTTATGTAGGACCCGTCATAATATGTGATATACATGTATTCAAGCAATGGTGGGGCCCCGGTATTGATCACATGTAGAACTCATGATTACATGTGATATACATGTGTTGATCCAATGGTAGGCTCCACTAATTAGAGTTCAGCTTTAAGCCTGTGCACTTGCACAGTGGATGTCTGATATAATGGGGTTGGATTCATGAATGGTAGGCCTGCTGTTTTACAAAGGTGGGAACTGTTTCCTTTTCTTAATGATGGCTGAGTTCTATGGATTCCGGTCAAAATCACAATGATCAGTGGCGCTTAATATGCAGTATTGGGAAATTTGCACCGTCTCATGGGGAACGAGTTCGACTGGACATCTTTTGAGTTAGTTAGCCATTAGGTAACCTTGCATCACGGAATTCTCACAAGATTTTTCCTAGAAAAAGCATCATCTAGTAAAGTACACACAAGAAAAGGTTAAAAAATCTGGCCAACTATTTTATTTAAATATTATGTTTTCTTTCACATGTTGAGGAAAGTCTGGCTATGAAACCTGTCTCTTGATTATACAGTTACAAGTAAGTTATCTGTATGAATGTTTTGGCTTCGGTTGAGAGCATTGCCCTGGATTGAGTTAAAGCAAGAAGAGCCCTACTTTTTGTGCACAACAAAAAGTTAGAGAAAAGTAAATTAAACCCACAACTGACATCTATGTAGAAATTGAATATTAAATTATAAGAGCAAATTTTGCTCAAAGATGGAGAACAAACATGTTGAATGCTCTAAGGTGCTTACTACTCTAAGGTGCTTACTAAGTTCAAAGCTGGAAATGGTTGCCGAGGTTCCCTGAAATGAGAAAAGAATGCTCTAGCTATGAGTTTAGACTATCAAGAACTGTAATAGAAAGATGAGTAGCAAATGGAGTAGCCATTAGCCAAGCAAAAGCTAATGATTCTGTGCACATTCAACTGTCGTAGGATCCAAGAGCAAGAGGTAGACCAGACCTTTCTGTCAAGGATGATCCCTGGGTTCCTCTTCCTGCGGGAGGAGGCGCCAGGTCATGCGGGAGTACACTTGTTTTCTATAGCTGAGTCTAGACTTCTTTCCCATAGCTGAGTCTCATGGGTCCCAGTCCTTTGGCCTAGTACAAAAAAAAAAAAAAAGTAAACAAATAAAACATAAAAAACTGATTCATTAGATCCATTGCTGGATGAAAATCGTCATTTGCGAAGAGAATAAAGCCATTTCCAGCAATTTCCACGATGCATCCACCATAAGCCAGAGAAAGAATGCTTAGGATAAATGCTCGTAAACCCAATATTCTTAACATTGACAAGGCCAATCTAAAGAGGCTTGATTATACGTACTAGGAGCAAGAAGAGGAAGTAACCCCACAACGGGCAACTAGAAGAGTATTGCTCCCAGATCCAGAAAGAGAGCGTGCTTATGAGATGCCTACTTGTTCATGCATAACTCTTTTTTTTTTTCTTTCAAAAATTCCTTTATTTTGTGCTTTCCAAACATGACCCGAGTCGGTTTGTGTTTTATTTTTCACCTAAAGCAGTCCACAAAGGACGGTGTGAGATTTTCAATAAATCTTATTGCCCCTAATATCGGAATACTCTGGTTTGAAGGTGCAAACAAAAACCCCGCATGGCTTTCTTGCTGGATTTCCGTTGGAGAAAATTCTCCAACTAAATCATATCTGCTTGTTTTGCTTTCTATTCCATAGAGATGGGACATTCAGTTTGCAGTGTGCACAGGACAAAATCGTCCTATCTAGAAGAGCAATAGTCTTATTTGTTGTAAAAACAAATTAATCAAACAACATACAAACACACGAGAATTATGTGGGTCACTCAATGAGAGCATGTTAAGTCCTCTCAATCTTCTTTTTACACAGGGGTATGCTTCTTTCCTCATGGTTACAGCCCCCTTGGCTTGGTAAAAAAAAAACAAAGAAAGTTCGAACGAGCCTAGCCGAGCTAGAAGCCAACCAGCTAACTTGGCTTGTTGACATGTTCTCTTGTCTCTTGTTGACATTCTCGCAGAATAAAATACAAGGAAGAGTTATCTGTTCTTCTTCCGCTTCTTCTTTGAAACAGACAAGCTTCCGGAGTGGTTGTGAACGTACACAAAAGCATGATATGCATGCTTCTGACACGTGCATTGTGGTCCCACATTTCCACGTGCCTACGAGCTGCCTGTAACATTGCGGTTTCTCTTCGTCGAAATCGGTGTTCCTTGCGTCGGGCGATATGTCTTGCTTGGAATATATCGTTTTATCAATATTAATGTAACAGAATCTTCCTAGGGAATACGGCATAACACTAGTTTAACTTTAATTGGGGGCTTGATTATGTTTCAGTCGTTACCATAGAGAATGACCAGCAAAACCCCGTGCTATGCATGGACCACGGAATCACAAAATGCACAGACTTATACGAATTAATTATATTAAATTTATTAATTAGTAACTTTTTAGTCCTTTTTGTTGCTAATTTGATGTTTATGTGTTTTTTCAGATGTTTTATTCTTTACGTAAGGTGTAAATGGAGTTTGATGAAGCCCGGGCAAGTGTAAAAAAATAAAATAAAAGACATATTCTGGCCTAAATTAGGTTGCATTCTGGCATGATTTAGGCTTGTAATTCGGACCTAATCTTGGACTGTTTTTTTACCCATAAATCTAAACTGGTTTAGAATTATAAGTATGGACTAATTTTGGACTGACTTGAATTTGTAATTCTTGCCTGATTTGGACTGTCATTCTGGCGTAAGTTAGACCCAGAATTCTGGCCTGAATTTTTACCAAAAATCTGGCTTGAAGTATACCAAATATTTTATCTTGAATTAGACCCAAATCTGGCATTATTTAGACCCAATATTTTATCTTTAATTAGACCCAAGTTCTTGTCCGATTTACACCCTAAAATCTGGCATGGTTTATACCCAATACTTTGTCTTAAATTAGACCTAAAATCTGGCCTTATTTAGGCCCATTATCTGGCATGAATTAGACCTAATATCTTTGTCATGAATGAGCTGAAACTGTAGCCAATTTCAATCCCTTTCAGGCCAATAATGGGAGAGTTTATTAAGGAGAATCTGGGCAAATTGTAACCCAATAATGAGACAGTTTGCAATTATAGTTTGGAGTGAAACCCATTTAGAGAATCCAATTTGGGCCAACTCTTAGCCCATTTAGAGAAACCAATTTGGATCAAGTTGTAACCCATTTCTAATCCCACCATAGACCAATGTAGACAATCAAGCTAGAATCTAAATTCCTTAGATAAATTCAACACATTTGTTGAAAACCTAATATATTTAATGTTCTGATTGAATCGAGGTTATAGGTTCAGGGTACATGTTTAGTGAAGCCCAACCTGCATGTCCGATGTAACCCGATTTATTTCCAACCCTCATTCAAGCTAGGTCTGAAACCATTTATTCTCCTAATTTTTGGCTTGGGTCATTAATTTTCGGAATTTTATTTTTTATGTTCATTTTTGGAGATGGGCCCATATATTTTACATTATTATTCATTGTGGTGTTTTTTAGTCCTCTCCCTCCCTTTTTTTCTTTATCCTCAATTTGTTTTTGTTCACCAGATCATTGATGTCTTCATCACTTTCTTTTTCTTATTATTTTTCTATCTTCATTTTTTTTTTCTGTGGACCTTACAACCTGACATTAATGTTTCATATTATTATTATTATTATTATTATTTTGTTATAGAACCTTGAAAGACACCTTCAAATGTCATTTTAATATAGTCCTTTTTTGTGTTTATTATTTAAGTTTGGAATCTTTTGTCTTAATTTTTTTTTTCTCTTGTTTTTTCGCCCCGGTTATTTAAGTTTTCAATAATTTCCTATTTTTTATGTTCATTTTTGGGGACCATTTTTTAAAATCATTTTTGTGCTTCTCTCTCCTCCTTTGAATTTCTCACTTTCTCCTTTGGTAACTGCTCAAGCAGTTAAAGGAATAGAAAGTGCTCGGTTAGAAAAAGAAAAGATGAGAAGTGGGAATGGATCCAATTTTTTATGAGGCTGCCATGTAGGAGAGAGAATGAATGAGGATAGAGAGATGAGAGTTTGAAGGACTGTGGTTAATCGAAGAACAACCATATTTCTTTAGATATATAGATATATATGCGTACATGTAGCACATAGAGTAAGCAGCAGATCGGAACAACCACTGTGAGCTAAAATGAGTACTTATGATCATCGGTCAGTGATGCGGTGGGCCATGATGTCCAGGACCAACTGGAGGAGGTGCTTGTGGCTCAGGAGGGCTATGTGGATTTGGGCCAAGTGTGCCATGTGGCTCTGTCTGGTGTGGCCTATGGTGCAGAGGGCCATGTGGCTTTGGTTGGGGTGGCCTATGGTGCGGAGGGCCATGTGGTTTTGGTTGGGGAGGTCCATGGCCATGGGGCTCCGGATGGGGCGGACCATGTGGGCCAGGATGAGTGGCCCTTTTAAGAATACAGGCCTCACTCTAAGATAAGTGGGTTCTACCCTTTTAATTAATACAGTTCACAGACTCTCTCTGTCTCTCAACAATGGCAGCAGATGCACAGACCGAGCTGATGCAGAATACCCAATAGGCGACAGTAAAAATGCTTGCGAGATCTATATGTGGGCCCCACGATGTTGATCAATCACAAATCAGATTAGATTTGTTTGTGAGTGATGAAAACTACAACAGGCAGTCCAAACTTGGAGGGAATTGGAAAGAAATCCACAACACTTCGTGATGAAAACAGTTTGGTAGGCGGGATCTATATGTGGGCAATTGTTGATGATAGTGTGTTTTGAGAACAATATCATGCGTTAATCACAGTATCTATTGAACCATATGTCCAAACAAAAATAGAATTTTAACTTATAATGGCTTTGGTAGCCTTATTTTTAAGTGTAAATTTCAATCACCAATCCAAACTTATCTGATCACATCTTAAAATGAACGTTGTAAATGAGCCCTAATCACTTACTTGCCCAAAGTTTGGACTGAAAAGTCCAATTATAGGCCATTTTGTGGCCCTAATTAGGTATAGAGCCTGCATCCAAGACTTAGTATGAACCTTACAACAATACTCATAGGTGGGTACATCATATTCAAAAATGAAAACATATCAGAAATTCTCATATCCTAAAACTATTTTGAATTATACGATATCTATTTGTATTTGCACCTTATAATTAAATGTATATAAATAACAAAAATAAGAGGGTCGGGCCGGAATGGGTCTTATATTGTTCAAGCTCGAC
The DNA here is from genome assembly GCA_029852735.1 of Persea americana. Classification (NCBI taxonomy): domain Eukaryota; kingdom Viridiplantae; phylum Streptophyta; class Magnoliopsida; order Laurales; family Lauraceae; genus Persea; species Persea americana. Next base: position 72,531,340 of record CM056815.1, read on the forward strand.
CCTCAAATTGGGCAGGCCTTTAATAATTTTGTCCAAGTCTGACCCTTGGACTTTTAAAGGAAAATAGAAGGCCTCATTTTGCAGCCTCATTACGGGCCAGTCTAGATGCCCTCATAGGAGGGCCCCATTGATACCCCACCAAGAATGTTTAAGTCTACATTTGACAATCGTCTAAAATTTGCTAGTCCATTTTACACACTCATTAAATTGGCCATAAAAGGATTAGCTTTAGCCAACTGTGAATTTTCAAATAATACTGATCATAAAAATTGAAAACTTCCAAAACAATATCTTTGTGATTAGGATGATCATCAATTTTTTGCACAGTTAGTCACATCTTTATCCTTTTCCACACGTGATCTCATCTTATGCTTACAAAGCCCTTCTTATCCAATCATTTATTATGGATGGCCCCCCTTTCAATGGCTACGATCGTCTCACGCTATGTGGGTCCCTTCCCTTCCAACTAATTAGAACACTATTTGTTAAAGTGGAACCCACATTGTGATAGACCAGTTGTCGGACTTGATCATCGAAAGGGTTCAAATCTATTGAAAGGAGGTGTTTTAGTTTGGGTTGATGATAAGGGATCTGGGCAATTCATGGAAATTGATTTCCTTGTCACTGTTTTGGGTTGGATGGATGAGAAACCAAGGATTTTTTTTTCATATTCTAGAGATAGCAGTTTCAAAGTCAGTTAGAGAGCAGTTCTAATGAGGGTAGTGGAGAAAGACGATAGTGGAGAGAGAGTAGACTGGAGAGAGAAGAGTGTGGTGAGGTGTTGACAGCTGTTCTCATGTATCCTAAAAAATCAGGTTTTTTGTTTTGGAAGGTAGTGGAGAGAGACGATAGTGGAGAGAGAGTAGAATGGAGAGAGAAGAGTGTGGTGAGTTGTTGATAGCTGTTCTCATATATCCTAAAAAATCAGGTTTTTTTTTTGTTTTGGAGGCTAGTGGTTAACCAAAGTGATATCACATTCCCTTAGAGATATAGATTTCAGTTTTCCATTACCTTGGTTCTGTGCCAAAATCATGTCTAACGAGGAAAGGAGTTAAGCAAGACACTGTAAGGTTTCCTGGTACAACCTTTATGTTCATCCGTGGTGGAATGATGTTTGAATGCCTTCCTAACACAACCAAGCGACTATAAAGCTATTATTGTGCCGTTTCCATCACCAATTGATTTTGGGATAAGTGGTACCTCAATGGGATATGAGATCTTACAGACACGAGAGTCTAATGGAAAAGCAAAAGTTAGGATACAAGTAGAGAATCCCAACTAAAAAGGGTGGCGAAGCATAAGATAGTTCTGATCATGGAAGAATCAGCCGGACCAGAATTTTTATTTGGGTGACGCAGGATCAAGTGAAGAAGTTAAATAATAAAATCAAGGGTTTCTCCACAATGAAGAGAAATGCTACAGACGTTTTAATTTGGATTAGTCATTCGATTGAAGAGATCTGAGAGATGGAGATGGTAGAGGATCCCGACCCATGATCCCGGGATCAAATCTATTTGTCGGACACTTTGGCTAACTAGCCATGCCATGACATGTGTGCATTGTGTCTCTTTGGTTTTCTATAATAATTCCCTGTTTTTCTACTTTTTGGTAATCTCCACTAACCAGAATTTGAATTTAGAACCGAAGGAAAGCACTGTATTCTATACTACTATAGTATTTGATAATGTTGTTGTAAGGGAGACGTACGTATCTTGGGAGTGTGCCATAGCTAAACAAGGTACAATGTTTCATCTCTCTCATATGATATATTTTTGGGTGTGAGAAGCCCTTGTTGGCATAAGATTGAGCTTGCGCTCAGATGAAACTTGAATTGGCCAACCTCAACCCTACAAATCCAAGTCCAAGCCCAAGCACAAGCAGGGGTGATCTTGTTAAGTATAACTTATATGTTATATCAATATTTATGTTATGCATTATCATATTACTTTCTCTTTTAGTTGGAATAGCAAGCCGTACATTCTAAGTAGGGAAGTTATCTTCATTTTATCTTGAGCGTGTCTTACTTCATACTTTCACTACTTGACTGGATTTTGCAGTCTAAGCTTGGCTAAATTAATTGGGGTGAATCAGAGTATAACCTTTTAAAATCATACCCAAATTGATGAGATAGGGCTCTTATTATTTGTTGTTGATGATATTTATAATATACTGATTAGCGTCATGTATAGTAATTGATGTCCAAGCTTCACTCACACTGAATCCAAACTAGCCCGTGGCATGAATTGCAATTTCACAAGGACATGTGGACTTGGGCTTGGCTCAGTGCAAGTTGCACCCTAAAAGTCTAAAAACTGGACACTCTCGGCGCGCCAACTTAGTCCACTTTAGAAAGGAATGGGCCACCTTGGGGGCCCACAGATGAGGGAGGCCTGTTTGGTGGAATGCACGGAGACAAAGTACCTGAGGGATTGGTGTCATTTGGTAACCGTTGAAATTATGTAATAAAGAATTTGGGTGGTGTGATCAATTTACTGTTAACCCTGTTTCCATGATTGTCAAGTTACTGTAAGGTGCACCTGCTAGGGGTCATCTATCTAGGTATTAGGCTTCCTTACACTCCCCTGTGGGACCATCAAGTTGCTGGGATTCGACTTCTAACTGTACAATGAGACAGAATGTTGAAATAATAGGAGTCATGTCTAGTGTAGAGGTTTTCTCCACCTAAGAATCCCACGTCTTTTAACACGCAAGGAAAAATAACACACAAGTTTGATGCCGATCCAAGCTTTTATGCTTTGAGAGTTTGGTCCCAAATAAAACTGCGGCCAATTCAGACATTGGGAGATAACTTTAGCGCCGAGTCAAATGTTTAATCTAATGTGGGTCTACATGGCAGTGGGTTGCATGATTCTTACATGAGGGTTTATGCATTTAGATAACTTTGGGCAAAGTTCTTTTATTCTTTGCCATTGCCAATTATTTTGTACAACACAAGGGTTTTGCCGTGGATTGTTTTAGTTCTACGTAAAGAAGAATCTTGCAATTCTATTTCTTTTATAGAAAATTAAGATCTTTTAAATAATAAAAATAATGTATGCACCTAACGTGAATTTTACTATAGCGCAAATTTATTTTTTTTCCAGATCTCTTTCTTTTTCAAGCCCAAGTCAGACGTCAGAGGATTCATGGATTAGCGCCCCGAGAAAAACATACAATTTGATTAAGATTTTCTTGAAGAAGGAAAAAAGCAGGGACCAGATGACCAATAAAATGCTTTTACCTTTGCATATATATAAGAACATCTGTCATCAGCCACATGGATGTAATATTTGCATCCCACATGCACAGACAACTTCACTATTGCATTTGTCAACTCTCTTGCTGCCTTTGTGCCTACCTTTGAATTTCCAACGGAAGATATACATTAATGTACCCATCTTGATCTTCAGAGACTTCCCAGAGTCAAGAACACCTTGGCTCCTTCATGAAGAGGGGGCAATAAATGATTTGTAGACCACAGGGTGGCCATGCATGTGTTCCACATAGTTAACAGCTTAGCTGAAATATCTTCTCCAATCTTAAAAACCTTCAGTCCCCTTTCTTTTTAATCATCATTGATTCATTGCCCAAAATAGTCCTCCAAAGTACACATATGACAATCATTGTTGATAAAAAAAACCCCTCCCTTCCAGCCCTTTACTAGAAATAGTGGTATTTTAATGTTTTACAAACACATACAAAGTCCAAGCTATTGTTTCAAGAGGAATAGAAAAACATTCATGGAATTCTACAAGGCTGCAAAGGAATAGATCAGCAAAACAGAAATCAGGGGTCAAGCGAATAAGAAAAGTGAGAGAGAAAGGGGTGGTGAGAGCTGGACTATCAATCAATCTCATCTAATGGTATAAACTAATGTGTAGACTGCAACAGGGTGAGAAGGCATGTGATTTCCATGTGAACATTGATGAATGGGTCCTCCCATGGTGTTGATATCTGTTCTGCCATTTTTTCAAGTAAAAAATTAAAAAGTTGTTCATTTTTCTATTGCTTCATGGTGCTTTGTATCCTAATAAAACAAAACTATAGAATATATAGTAGGTAAAAGTAGAGCTTTAGGACATATAGAACTGTCTGACTGAACACATTAATTGGTATTGGTCTTGGCCATATGGGCCCCACTTAAATGTAAGGAAAACAAAAGAAATAGAGTCAGGGGGGTCTTGGAATGGATGCCACTGGGATGGAAACTTCCTCTCATTCCACAAGCTTCAATCAGTCAACGACTATAGATATATAGAGGCACTACAAGCCACTGGAGATATAGCTCTTACTTATTAGCTAGCTATTCTATCATGATATACTTTTCTACTGGCAGCACCACCCCCAGTTGTAGCAGTACCTGTCGGGTGGATTTCGGCTTGGTTAAACCACCCTCCACTTCACTCGGACAGGGAGTACTTTTACCCCAAAATATACATTGTATCCTGAAGAAACTATTCTAATGCTCCCTGTCAGTGTGAAGCCTATTATCACAAGCCTTCTTATGTTAGGGATCACACCAAATTTTACTCAAATTAGAGTGATTTATGCAAAAACGAATGTGATGTGAGCCCCATTGAAGACCTAATAGGAGAACTTGTGAAGAAGAGAATCCTTTGGACAATAACCACCATTTGTAGTTAGTAACTACCAATAACTACTTCTAGGCCCACAAAGTCTGACTCGGCCAGAAGCATTCCTACTTGGTCTAATAAGGGATTGGATAAACCTAAGTTAAGCCCAATTAAACTGCAAAAGAAAGGCCCCCTTATTGTGGCTTAAAGCAGATTTAAGCCTAAGCCACTGGTTATCATCCAACTCTAACTAGAATAAGGGAGAATTCATTAAAAACTTTTGAGAATTTCCAATATTATACCATGAGGAAAGGAGTTTTTCAAGAAAGCAAAATCCGAAACTCTTTAGAATTTCCAACAGGATCGACACAAGGTAAATCAGCTGGTCAGCTACACACAATCAACTAACATCTCATTTAACATTTGCAAGGATCATTTTGCCGGATATGATGCCTATACATTATATGCCACTGAATTTTTAACCGCTTTCATTTCCATGTGATTAATGTACTATTGGGTTGATCATATGGGGAATCTGTAGTTATGTTTTCTACACTTTTAATTAATCCAACAACCACTAACAATGATTTCTCTTTATTTAGAAGCATCAATCGCTAACGACAATGATTAGAGACATGCTGAGCTTTTATTGTGGCCTAATTTACAAACCTCTTTCATGCTTCAATACGGAAAATTGGACCCCACCAACATGCCATGGGTCTCTGTAGAACATGATCAGCCAACTGATCATCAATTAAGGAGATCTTCAATCTCCATACTAGGATGACTAACAGGAATTGCAGATGGTAGGTGGTCCTACTTTGTGATAGTGGGCTTTATGTCCCGTCCACACAACACTATTACCATTGGGGCCCACTTTTCTTATTACAAATAATAGTTGGCTCCATCGACTATGCCCCTTCTCTTGCCTATCAGGAATCTTGTCCTCCAGTAGTGCATTGTCTGATGAGATTTAATGGTTAATGCCCATTGGAAGGATAATATTGAATTGGGTCCACAATGAATGAGCTCCATAAGTGCCTTTCTTTGTACCTGCAAATCTGCAATAGAACAAGTCACGCAATCCCTTTTGCATGCAGACAAAGGTTGGCGAAGATTATCCACCTTTTCAAATTTGTATTTCCAACAGCTTTTTTTATTTGTTTTCTTCTGCTATCTTCTTACTTGGCCTGTATGCTTGATTGGTGATTTATAAACGCCTCTTTTGATTGATATTGATTAAGGGTTTAAGGATATTGAAAATTTTAATCTTAAAAAAGTCATGGCCACATCTAAAACCTTCACTTAGATCTTTTGCTTCTCACTCTTTGATGCTCATTAACGGATTCTCTTTATCATGAGTTCCTAAGAATTTGATATCAAGTTGGTGCAATCCCTTAAATATATTTTCGATTTTACTCGCACAATGTGTCTTCCCATGGTGTCATATTATATGTCATATACAGACGATTTCTTAAAATATGGCAACAATTGAAAATGACACAAGCACTAAAGGTGTGTCTGTTTGCATAAAATTGGTGGGAATTAAGTATGTAGGTATTTAAAGGTCAAATGAACTCCATCAAAAGATTAGTAAAGAGCGAAGGTGAAGGATATAAGATGGAGAAGTAAATGAGGCATTAACTTTCCTAGATACTGAATTACATGAGTGATGGATGTGTATTCATTTTCTGATCTTGATTCAATTTGCATTAAAGGAAAGGTTATTTGATGGTCAATTTTGAATATTTACTCTTGATTTTTCATTTTTAACCACTTATAGAAATGGAGTCCTATATATACAATTACATGAAACAATAAACGAATAAAAGAAAAGGTAACATTTGTAGAAAACGATTTTAATAGTAAGTTACATTACTCTAAGAAAAATTTTGATTTGAATAAAATATAAATTAAACCACAAAGGTGGAGAGAATAAGAGTCCCAATTTCAGAATGCATCAACGAAGTAAAAAATTGCATCGATCATGCTAAAAACCTTTACTTATTTAAGCGATATGACTCAGTTCGGGCGTAGTTCTGAAACAATGGATCGAAGTCATGATATTTGGATTGGGTGCATTTTCAAAAGCAAATCCTGATTCCTACACAATATCCAATTACGTTTCATCTTAATCACATAGGCAAGCCAAGGTCCCCTCAAGGCTCAAATGTCCTTATGTCGAATCCTGAGAACTCATTTCAGTTCATTGACAATTCAAAAGAATTCAAACCATTACAAAGCATCAGATAAAAGAAAACCATCCATTAAAGAACTTTTCTGCCTATTGTAGCAAGTGGGGTACTAATAATTTCCAAAACAAGGCACTTTTGCCTGTGCATTAGGTTTGTTAGGATCATCTAATCTCATTCCTAGTTCTTCTTCATGGTTTCTCTTTCCCTTTCTCATTTGGAGATGGAATCCCTGTTTCTGTGAGATGAGAGGATAGAATCAATGGCTTCCTTCACTTGAGCTGCCTCAGGAGCTTTGCCTCCTTGCGCCGGCCAGAATTCATCCGTTGCCAACACCTGTAGTGTACAAAGGCAAAAATGTTGAAGACACATGGAGTATGTGCACTAAAGAAAAAACAACATGCAGGAAGAATTTATTTATTGGGCTTAAAATCTCATAGGAAGTTAGGAATTCTATGATAAATTCCTTAATTATGGCATCCATATATATGCTTTAAGTGCTTCAGTCTAAACACTTAAAATTGATATAGTAGGCCATTCTGGTTGGGTCATAACCAACACATAATACAAAGGTGTACCATCCTGTCTGATTGGTAATCAGAAACTGGACAGTAAACCTGAAAAATGGTCCAAGGGAGAAATTTCCGTAAAAGGGGTCCATTGTTGATGGTGATTTGCATTTGGATAGAGGAACAAAGCCATTGGACTTGTGTGAGGATGTTCATCATCAAGGGCTCCAATACTATTCTCACATATCTTCTTTTACTTAGAATACCCAAATTCAATTGAATGAGCATATTTACCTTCACTTGCAATTGAAGGAATTTGACATAGCTTATAGCTTTCTCTAACATGGTAACCAAATCAACCTGTATAAAGAAAGGGAGAGACAAAAGGAAGGAAAAGAATTATGTCGATAATCAAGATAATAGACAAACACCCAATTCAAATAATTGAGTAATTGTTCATAATATATTACCTTTGAGCCATTTGGTACCAGATCTTGCAATATTTTCAGTCGCTCACTGATTCGCTCCCTCCGATGCTAGAACACGGAAAATATGCTTCAATAGGAGTTATTTTTCACTACTCAATAACTAAAATGCAGATAGAAAGACTTAGTTACATCTATTGAAGTAAATTTATATGTACAGAGGTTTACCTTGGCAGCAATACTCTGAGGATCCTTGTATGCAATTGGCTTGGTTTTGGGCTTCCTAGCTTCACCAGGACAGTGCTTCTTGGAAGTTTGAACATCACCACCCTGCATATAAATCTAATCATGGTTAGTAAATCAATGAAATTTTATTTTTATTTATTTATTAGGAAGGTTGGTGCCGTGGAACATCAGCACAATAACATCAACCAAGAAAAACCCATGGAGAATTAAACAAGTGAAAGAGAGACTAATTTTAATATCCATATTCCTGGATTCACATTGCCATTACACTTCTTGTTCTTGACTGTCTAGGTGTAGATATTTATAACTCTCGAAAATGGAAAACATTTTGAAGTATGGATGAGAACTCGGGTATGATATGATCCTCATCTTTGCCTTATCCATGGCAGCTTTAACACTTGGTACTAAAAAACTCAATAAGCTGCGAACATAGCATCCTATCTTTCTTACCTTTGCTCCTCTCTCCCTCTCTCTCTCAACGTTAGTGAGTTTACATGCACAATTAAGTACATGTGTTTGTCTTGCAGGTGAAGAGTGCTCGAGAGAAAATAACAGTGACAAAGAAGAAAGGACTAACGATCAAGCAGAGTTTCTGGAATTTACCATGTGGGGTCGCTTATTGAAGCATCCTTGTGATAATCCAGAGTCTTGGAGACCATCTCCAGCAGGATATAACCACCCACAACGCTCATCCCCACATCGATTATCCTTGTCCGTGCCCTTCATTGATCCATTGCTGCAAGCAGTCTCATAGGAATTCAAGTTTTCCAAAAGGCGAGAACTAACCGCGCACTTCGAATTGAGATAATCACACTCAATTTTATGATCGATGGCATCAACCCAACTCATGTATTCAGCTTCATCTCCCATCTTTGAATAGCTCGTCGGGTGAGAAATCCTTTCCCCTTGTTCAAAGCTAAGAAGGGTCCCGTTTGTATAGGCCCATTCATCGGACCTGGTCTTGAAGTCGACAAGAGAGTGGGCTTCCTCACTAGAAGAAGAACTGAAGGAGGTGAACTTCAAATCACTGCCATCTGCATCATTTAGACTGGAGAGAGAAGTGAGATTGCACCCTCTTGGTGAAATTTCTCTTTCTTCTTGAAGCAACATTTTATGGTAGCTTTCATAGCCATAGGACTCAAAGGAAGGATCTAAAGCTTGAATTCCATACATGTTGCTTATGTGTGTGTCCTGAGCTACTCGCTCTTTTGCAAGTGACATGGGCGGCGTGGGTTGGTACGTATATACACTTAAAGAACTAGTTAGCTGAAGTGTGAGGATTTCAGCAAACACTAGGAAAAAAAAGAAGCAATTCATAAAGAGGGACATGTTGTAGAGATAGGAACTTGTTCTTCTTATATGTGTGTTAATGGGTTGAAGGAAATGTGAAAATATATTTAATTTATGGGGAAGGTTAGCTGGCAGATGAGATGACGAAGAGGAGCAAAGAACCACCAAAAGGCTCGCCGTATCTCTCGCTATCCCACGTCTTAGATTCCTCTCAGTGTCTCTACAGGGAAATGGAGCCATTTAAGAGGCCTCTCTCTCTCTTCCTTCCTACTTCCAATTTCTATATCTAAAGCACGTGCCCTCACAGCCAATGCAGATTTTATGGGTATTTTTGCATCATGTTCTAGGATATATATACATGAGAACGAACTATACAGGGAAAATCAAACGGGCTCGGTCCATTCGGATCTGTAAAATTGGATTCATAGTACAGTTTGTAGGCTCCCTGTCCCATGATTAATGTAAGGCGAGTTTGAAAATCAAGCATTTGCAACAATTCAAGTCCATTGGATAATGTTGGTCCAATCTAAGGTCATAAAATGAAATAAAAACTTTGGTCCTATTCATATCATGGGTTTAGATCCAACCAGTAGCGGAACCAAAAAAATTCTTAGGGGACCACTATATATAAAAATGTGTTCTCGAAAACATGCCTTGACTGACTTATTAAACTTACAAAACCAACCTGAATAGATGAGATAATCATTCGATGCTGTAGCTGTTGGTGCTGCTTATGATGGTAGGTGGGTAAGTAGGTATCAACTCAATGACAATGCACGCGAGAATTTTGAGTTACAATCACATCAAGCTAGAAATTTAACTCAATCGATTCAAGTGAAGTAGGTCGGTGACCCATCAAACCATCATCTTTTCTAGGTTGATATATATGGAGTCATGTAACCTTTGTCTCGGTAAGTGATAGCTCCTCATATGCCCAAAATTACAATTCACTGATTCCAAGTGTGCAAAAGTGGGAGACTGGTTTATCATTTTAGCCATGGTTTTATGGCTTCAAGATTTTGACAACTTTTAGCTGCCATATGATATGCATGTGACTGTGATTCAAAGGTGGATAAGAAAGAACAGAAAACTTTTGTAGTAGTTTATTATTTTCTCAATACTTACTGAATGCAACAATTACAATATATATGGATTAATCAGTTAGTTAGGATAGACTTGCAATGTGTCTCAGGATGAGCAATCATAACATCATTTGAATGAATCAACAACTGCATCTTTGATACTTTGACAGATGGTTTGTTAAGGAAGTTTGAATGGAAAAAGTTTGAATGGGTCCAGTAACTACATACACAAAATCTTAATCGTTGTGACTCCCCTTCAAACTGGACGGTCGGGGCCAGAGTCCACGTTTGGTCCTCAATACACTAAATGGAACCCACGGGAGCAGTTTTGTGAAAATATCAGCAATTTGTTGGTCAAAATTGATGAACTTGGTAACAAGTGATCCAAGGGCAACCTTCTCGGGAGCTAAGTGGTAATCAATCTCAATGTGCTTGGTTTGTGCATGAAAGACATGATTAATTGTAATGTAGAGAGCATTCATATTATCACAAAATAATGTAGGAGGCTTATAAAGAGTTATACCTATATCACGAAGAATGTACCCAAGCCATGTTAGCTCAGCCGCAGTAGAGGCCATCGCTCGATACTCAGCCTCAACACTACAGCTAGCTACTGTGGGTTGCTTTTTAGCACTCCATGACAAACAATTTTCCCCCAAGAATGTATATAATCCAGTCGTGGACTGACGTGTATTGGGACACCTGGCCCAATCTGCATCAGAGAATGCAGAGAGATCTATTGGACTATTTGCAAGAATTCATATCCCATAGTCTATAATACCGTGGATATATTGGAGAATCCGTTTGACTGCTTTATAATGATGCATCTTAGGCTTGTCCATGAATTGACACACAGTATTGACCGCAAAAGCAATGTCTAGACGGGTCATAGTGAGGTACTGTAGACCACCAACAATACTTCTATTAAGTGTCGGATCAGGAAATGGATCATCTATAGAAGAGAGGAGCTGAAGTTTTGCTGCCATTGGTGTACTAATGGCTTTACAATTCTTCATTTGAGCACGAGCAGTCAAATCATCTGCATATTTTTGCTGAGATAGGAATAAACCCCTAGAAAATGATGTAGCTTCAATCCCTAAGAAATAGTGAAGCGGACCAAGGTCGTTCATGGCAAACTCAATGCTTAAGGTAGAGATGAGGGAATGAAGAATAATAGGATCATCACCTGTTAACACTATATCATCAAGGTAGGATAATAATGATGCCTTGAGCACTATGTCTGACAAAGAGAGAGGAGTCTGCCACACTATAGAGAAAACCAAGTGTTAATAGAAACGAGCTGAATCGATCAAACCATGCCCTTGGGGCCTGTTTAAGACCATATAGAGCTCAATGCAGCTAGCACAGGATGACACGGGCCTGTAAATCCTAGTGGTTGATCCATGTAAACTGGATCATTGAGCTTACCATGTAAAAATGCATTCTTCTTTGACCCTTGATCGCAAATCCACAATTAGTAAATTCGAAAAGACAAGGAAACTTAGTAGTAAGTTGGGAGACAGATAATAGATTCCTTTTCAATTGTGGAACAACAAAACCTTATTTAATGGAATGGTTCCATTTGCAGTAGTAATAGCAGAGTCACCCACGTGTGTGATTTTGAACTTGTTTCCATTGCCAACCATAACACAATTAGAACCAGAATAAGGTACCAAGTTTCTGACCTTACCTGCATTTCCTGTCTTATGGGCTGTAGCGCCTGTATCTGGAAGCCATTTTTCCAACTCTTGTGACACATTCATTTCAGCCATGCTTTGGGTATGTCTTTTGGCATAAAATTCTGGTTAAATCTATTCCAGCACCTCCTAGCTAAGTGTTCGAGTTTCATGCAGATTTGGCATTGAACATGCCCACCTCCTCTCTTTTGTTGCCGCCCACTAGGAGCCATCTTTTGCTTTTCTTTAGCATTTTGAACATTAGATTGTCTACTAGTTTGTACAAAACCACGCCCCATTGACGTAAATTGCTAACTTCCTTTATTCCGCCTTTTTGTTATCAAACTTTTGACCAAAAAGAGCCATGGAACAATTGGTGTAGTCATTGGCATAACTCCGAGATCGTGTCTCATGACTTTGGAGAAGAGGCGCGATTTCCTTGTATGGAGGGACTAGCGATTTTAACATAACATAGGTGAAAGATTCATATTGTGGACCAAGTCCACAAAGTAGACAAGACACTTTGGTTCGATCATTGATTGGTTTTCCAATAGCACTTAAATTATTAATTACAGATTTAAAATGACGAAGATAATCTTCCATAGAGTTGTTGCCTTTTTTGAGCAGTTGGAGCTGCTGCAGGAGATCAAATTATCTCGACTCCAAGTCCCAAGCAAAGGCGTCAACCAACGCTTGCCATACATCTACGGAGTTAACACAATCTACTACTAAGGCCAGTACCTCTTCAGTTAAGGTGGCATTTATCCAACCTTTTACCATTCGATTAGTCTGAATCCAAGATGCATGATTTGGATTCACGCTTCTCTCTCCTCTTGAGGATTCAATTTCATGATTCGGCATTCGTTCTTAACCATTGATAAAGCCTAGCAACTCGTGCTTTCAATCAATGCAAGGATTTGTGTTTTCCATAGCAGAAAATTTGTTTGTGACAACTTAATTGAAACATAGTTTGCAATATTAATATTAGACTAGCAAAACATGCCCGTGCTAATAATTTATAATATTAAAAATAATCAAGTTTTTAAATAATCTTTAGTCTAAATTATAATGAGATGGTAAAAATTAAAATCTTGATTAAAACCTATAAAAATAACAAAGAAATATAGTTTGTTAATTTCAAAAGGAGTGTACTTTAATTTGTTTGAAATCAATTAAATATTTTGTATCAAATATTTTTTGGAAATCATAAGAATAAACCCATAATAAAAAAATCAAAGGATAAATACACCAAAATATACAACATGATATGAAAATAAAAATCCATGGACAATGCAATAATAAAAATAACTTAGAGAAACGAATAAACCCATAAAAACACAATGCCTAAAAACAAAAACTTGAAATAAAAAGATAAAAGAAAAAAATATAAATCTATGGATGCACTAATATTTAAGTAGTTGAAGACTCTTTCTAACGTTGGTTTTACTTTGGCAATGCAATTAAGTAGTTAAAAACTTATATAATTTGTGATTTTAAGTTTGAGTGGGGAATCGTAGGACTTGAGAGTTTGGGTTTGAGTTGGATAGACTTTGAGAGTTTGAGTTTGAATTGGATACGTCAATTAAATTGATAGAGCTTATCTCTTTTATAAAAAAAAAATTGAAATTGAAAATGATTTGAGATCCAAAATCTCAAATTGATTTGAGATTAAAGTCTAATTTTGCAATCGATTAGCAAATTGGACTCCAATTTCGAAATCGATGCCTACGTCTATAATATATAATAATAGATACAGAAACCTGTTAGCAGAGGAAGATGATCTGGACGTTGCCATGATTGACTTTGACACAAGATTGAGCACCACACACTAGTCTATGTGGTAAGCTCTGATACCATAAGAAAGAACACAAAACTTTTGTAATAGTTTATTATTTTCTCAATATTTACTAAATACAACAATTACGATATATATAGATTACATAGTTAGTTAGTAACGATAGACTTGCCATGTGTCTCAGGATGGGCGGTCATAGCATCATTTGAATGAATAAGTAACTGCATCTTTGATATTTTGACAGATGGTTTGTTAAGGAGGATTAAATGGAGAAAGTTTGAATGGCCCATGCCGTCGTTAGTGGACACAACTTGGATGAATGTCAAATTGCAGATAGTACTGCAATGAACAAAGGGTAGCGAATAGGCAGGTAGGAATGACAATACAGAGTACAGGCGTCACTACCCGCCTAGCCATGATTTGCTATCAGCACGACACCATCATTTCGTCATATATAGTTTAAATTAAGTTTCAGTTTAGATTTAAATTAGTAAAAAAAAAATATGGTGAAACAAACTACTCCTTTAGGGCCCGTTTGGCATTTTACGAAGTGAAGTGAAATAAAAAGAAAAAATAAAATATAAGTGGTTTATAATAATATTTTGTTTTTAATTGTTTGGGATGGAATATTTTTGACTTTTTGTATAGGAAAATAAATTTTTTTTATTTTTTAATGAATAAAAATAATTATTTTTAATTTTTAAAAAAATAAAAAAAATTTGAATTAAAGTAATTTTAATTTTACTTGACAACTAAAATTATCATACTGGGAAGATAAAACAAAATATCAAGAGACAAACAATGAGCCATATCTTATTCCACCTCTCGATGAAGATTGCCCCCACATGCTTAAATACCCAATGCATCGAAATAGGAGGATTTTGAAAGACATTGCTTTTAGAGTAGTGTTTGTCACTGCTTTGGAATTCCGTACACACATCCAAATAACCGTTTTCTGTTTTTATATTTTTTTTTAACCCGGCCCCGAATTAGATATCCTGAGATAATATCCACTCCCAGGTAAGAAACTTGGTCCTGGAGAAGAGACACCCACTCTTGTAAGATAACCAGGATACAATCCCTGGATATTAAGGTGAGCAGCAACGTTTGAAATCAATTGGGTAACCCGTTGTACTCTCAACCCCTTATGTTCAAGAGTTATTGGTTCTTAACAATCCACTTATGGTTGAGAATGCCACTTACCTCATTGGTAAGTGGCAGCAGCTCTCACTTAATTATTCAGGGTATGAATCATGAGTAAGTTACCTCTTTCTACTTGTGTAAGTTTTTTTTCTATTTGTATGGGCTTTCCTCCTGCTTGTACTTCTAATGTGTGTGTGGGCTCTCTCTTAAGTACCCGCCCCACTTGCCTGGATTACCAAAATGAAAAATAAAAACAATCCACTGATGGTTGTGAAAGTCCGATTCAGCCCACAGGGAATGGTTATAATTGGAACATCTAGGAAATGAAAGAAAGGGTCGCAACTTTCACCAATTGATGTTGGGCCTTCCATCGGATTGAATCATGAGAGAGAGAGAGAGAGAGATACAGGATTAAAAAAAACAAGGAATCCCTCGTTCTACTACTAGTACAATTGGAATGCTGCAGGTCCAACTTTTTTTTTTTTTTTTTGCTGGCAAAGAGAATTTCATTAAATTAAGAAAGAAGAACACCAGGAGTACAAGCAAAATAAGAAAGAGTCCAACACAGAAACCCCCAGCCCATAATTGTCTTGATTTAGCCGAGTAACTCAACTTCGCTAATAAGTGAGCTCCCTCATTTGAACATAGGGGAATAAAAGTAACAGACATGAAAGAAGAGCACAAGGATTTAATATCCAAAACAATTGGGGACTGTAGGTCCAACTTGACTCAGTAAAATTTAGCCCAACACCGAAATACATAGGACTCATTGAGCAGTTTGGATTTATGGTGGTGGCCACACACCCCTTAACTGTGGGGGTCCCACAAGAATTCAAATTGGGACGCCCAAAGGGGAGCTGGACTCTGCCTGTGAATTTAGAATGGCAAATAGCCAATGGTACAAATTCAACAAGCACATGTTTATTGACCAGGTGAAGGGGCCACTCATCTTTGGCCATGCAACATCACATACACAGTGGGACCGCTGATTTGAACAGCTAGGAGCCCCACATGGAGCCCTCCACATGTAGTACAGGTGTGTGAATTTGCACCAAAAGTCACACTCTTTGGCAGAATCAAAGAATTCCTCATGCCCATATTCTAATATTTTGCAAGCACCCACAGCTTGTATGACTCAATGCATTATCATATTTTAATTGGCGCTCTCTTATCTTCCAATTTAAAAAGAGATGCTGAAACCATGCTAGTGAAAATCGAGAACGGCTTAGATTAATCGATATGCCTCATTGTTTAGCACTTGTTTCAATTAAAGTAAGTCCTGAACTATCATTATCTAGCAATAAAGATGCCAGTTTCAAGATCCTTCCCATAACTATGGTGCATCAGGAAAATAGAAAGAGCACATAATTATTTGTTCAGTGACCAAGATGGTCGGAACTGTCTGTAGGAAATAGCCATTTAAGGCTAGGTGCAGTGTATTTGAAACATGAAAGTACACTTAATTTATGGAGATTGAGATAATTGTATATCACAGTTCTTGAAGTCCTGTTTGGATCCCTGGAACTCAGATGTCCTGCACTCAATTTACCTTTAATTTGTTATAGGAAAGAGAATATAATAATTGTCAAAAGTAGCTCGGGTATCCAAATACATGAACCCTAATTTACATGTACCCTGAGTTTCCTGCAGTAAGCTTACCAATATCCAGATGGGCTCCAAGGAAACACCAAGACAGGTAAAGAAAGGAGTCGCTTTTCTGTCCAACTATTTTATTATATGCCCATCACAGTAACGGTTTCAGATATTGTCAAGGGTGTTTCAACTGCATGTCTCACACTTGGGATAGTAACTGACCTTAGCCCAACCCACTTTGGGCCCTTTGTTTCATGTAATTGAGTTCCTAGGAACTCAAGAGTTGCATTTTTAAAAGTGGTTGAAATTAAAGAAATAAAGGTGATATTGAGAAATTAAAATAAAAAATCTCCAGTTTAATGGAAATGAATCAAGGGGAATATGGTAAATGAATAAACAGCCGTCACCCTCAAAATCCAAGTCCTATGAAAGTCAATGTCCCATCTACATCTCCACCCTATATCCTTCACCTCACATCTCTTTAATATTTTTCTTGTTGGAGACCATTTGACCATTAGTTCATGTGTATCTAATTCCATGCCCTTGTAGTAGTGACCTTCATCTGGACCTAATTGTATGACCTAGATGGATTAGGTCTAGGCCTACATTTGCATAGTGACCAGGTGTCCGGCCTTGCCAGACATATTATATTAATAAAAAAAAGGGTTGCAATATTTTGCTAAACGGGTTTGCAGAATTAAATGGTGCTCATTGTAGCAACCACAGTCCACAAGTCCTGTTACTGGTTAAAATGAGCTAAAAGGGCCAACCCGGCCTGACCAAGCGGGCATGTTTGGATGTACGGTGAAAGGTCAAATCAATAGAGAATAAAATATAAGAGATTATGGCGATATTTTGTTTTTAATTGTTTGGTATGAAATCTTTGACTTTTTGTATAAAAATGTAGAGTTTTTTTGTCTTTTAGTAGATAAATAATGTTGCTTTTTTTTTACTTTTTTTTTAAAAAAATGGTGGGAATTTTGAAAATATGTACTTTTGATATGCCTTGTTGTCTTTTCTTTTCTTAATTCAATTCACTTTAACTTAACTAGTTAATTGCCAAACACACCCAAGGTTTCTCCCAAGAAGCAAGTGGATTCCACTTGGACAATCTTCATCCCATCCAGACCTAGTCAGCAACACCACTCCTCTTTTCATACTACAATTCCGATGTAAATAGCATTTCTGAAAGTTTTGACATGAAAATAACTATGATTAAACGGTCCAGACGCTGGGATCCATCCAGATAGCATAATTGGAATGGCGCCCGCTAAATAGATATGAGTGAAAAATTTTCGATGTCCAAATTCAAAAACCAATTTCCATTATTTAGAGGTTAGGTTTGTCAGATGATTCTGAACTTAGGTTTATGCTCCATCTGGAATTTGAGGCCATCTTTAGATCATTTTGAAAGATGCATATATGTGCTCTATGGCTGTGCATATGTGGGGCATATTCATGTCCTGCATCATCAATGTCTTTTCTCATGAAAAGTTACTGGTCCATGCTCTTGTTCCTGAAATAGGGGTATTATTCTCTATTGCATGCAGGATAAAGGAAAACCAAAAGTAAAATATTCATAGGGTGACTGATCAACATATCAAAAGATTTTTACCAAAAAAGAAAAACATCTCAAAAAACTAAGCCGCCCACAACTGAGAAGTCCAAATTACAATACTTGGCAACAAACACCAAACTGTGATCACTTAATTTGTCATATTTTGTAAAACAAAGGTTTCACGAACCTGATGGCTTCAAGGTTTTGGATGACCATCCAAATAGTGGGATGTGCCATTTTAAAGTCAGATGATGAACATTTTCACCACATTCGAACCAGAAGAATATATGTCAGTCGTGCAGGGTAAAAGCAAAATAGGAAAAGAAGTTATTGGTTGCCATTCAATATCTTGGGCAAAGGCAAACCTATCATCACCATCTAAGCCTTCTCCATCAATTTGGGTTAGCTTAAAGAGTGCAACAATTCAACTGCAAAAGAAAACTGTTAAATCTTATAATTCAACTCCCTCTCTCCCATGTGTGTGTCCTGCATGTGTGTTTGAGTGTGTGTGTGTGAATCTGTGTCTTGCGAGCGCACGCAGGGAATATAAATGCCCTAGAAAGAACAAGGAAAACATTCCATAAGGAATCTATTAAGATCCTTGAACACATCCCCTTAAAAGCATATCTTGATAGCTCCTCTCAAACTAGTGACCTTTCTACTTAAATGAAGTGTTGGTTATGTTACCATCAAACTTGTTGATCTTGTTTACTAAATGTCGGTCATTTTCCCGTGGACTAGTAATTTCTTCATCAATAGATCATCAACTTCACCATCAATATAGCCCCATGCTATCTATTTAAGGTTCCCTTTGTAGTTTTGCTTTTATCCACTTTCCACCGTGCCCTACTCAAAGCCATGCCCTCCATAACTACAGTCTAACATGTCTTCCCTCACCACTTCATCCGAGTTCATTCCAGTTTCCATAATTTCTTGAATTTGTAACCTTCCAATATGTTGTACAAGGACTCTTTTTTTGACCTTTTGTGTGCACACCCAAACCATTTCAATCGACATTACTCAAGTTTTAATAAAAGTTCAAGCCAATGTTATAAAACATTGAGATTTGAGGCGAGGCATTCGAATGGCCCAAAGAGTGGGGCATCAGCCTCGACAGATTGGGCATAAGCCTAATTAGCACACTTTTTTAACAAATAAATAAATACATTAAAAAGAATATTAATATAAAAAAATCAGTTTGGATGTTTTAAAGCCTTTTAATGAGTTGCAGGCTGAATCAAATTTAACAAAGTTATAGTGTTAGCCAATCTCAAGTGAAAATAGTTGTTGAGTCATAAGCGGCACCTGGGTTGTGTCTAAGGGTGACTCACTGAGTCAGAAAGTTGTTGGTCTTATCTGTCAATGTCTTATTGGTAGTTATAACAGTCTGAGTGATGTGATTGTCATTGTATGGTTCTGTTCTTAACTAAACATGTGTCATTGTATGGTTCTGTTCTTATCTAAACACATGTTAAAACAGAGATTAGTCGGGCCAGGTTCCTAATCTCTCCTTTGTCTATATAAACAGAGTGATGTGCTACTGAGATGATTGAGAAATGATAGACTATAGATTCCAACAGATTCTCTCTTCTGTGTGTAGTTCTTCTTAGCTGAGATTTCTCAGTCTTGCATTTAAAAAAAAAATGTTTTTAAGTTTTGAAAATTACAAACTGCTCCTCTTATGCATTAAAACGAATGTGTTGATCAGACATGCCCTCTGATATACCGCGTGACTAAAGTCCACGCTTCATCTAGAGTGTACACCTCAAATAGACCTTATACAGCAAAGACTTAAGTTCCAAACGTAAGCCACACCTCAGATTTGAGACATAGGGCATTTTTGGGGAGCTCTAGCCTCTACTACCCCAAGGCAAGCCTTGCGGCATAAGATCACTTACAAAACACTAGTTAAAGATACAAGGTACCAGATGCAGTTTTAAAATTGTCCTCATAGCTGGCCCAGTTTTAAATAAGCAAATATGGTAGTTATGATGCTATGCAATCTTTTTCTGCTGGGAGATGTTGAAACATCTGCAGTTATGTTAAAAAGAAATTTTTTCTGCACAGAGATTATTATAACAAAAATGCGTGTTGGAGTTAAAGAAGAAATATGGAGGAACATTAAATTAACATAAAGGTTCAGGTAACAGAGCACTTCACTTGCAAAAATAAATGCACTTACAGTAATCTCTTTCTGCAAGTGCAACACTAAACTTCATTGAATATTGCAATACACAAAATTTCAACCACAACCTCAACACATTAGTCTTGTATTTACAACAAAAGGTGGAAACTCAGCGACATATGGCTCTCTGACCACAGGTAGCCAAAACAAAGAAAACATTATCAATGTAGCAATTAAGGGGGGAGATGGAGCCTTCAAAATCTGACCTTGTACATTTGAAGTAGAAAATCCTCAAGCTCCGGCTTCTGAAGATTCTGTCTGCCTCTTGAGTTCCTCATCTGCTCTTCTCAGAAACTGGTCCCAACCACTTCCTGGGCTCGTATCCAAATAATCGTATGGAACTGCTGTCTTTAACCCTGGGCGGACTGCACACTGACTTCCAACAATCCTAAACTCAATGGTCTCTCCTCCCTTTTCCTTAAAACTCTCCTCCAATTCATCCCAAGCAAACAGCAACGGGAGAGTAAAAGCACCCCAAGGATTGAAATCTAGAAGCTTCACCCGTCCATCCCTTGTAACGTAAACATCAAATGTGTAGTCCTCTGATTCAAATCCCAACCGCAAATTTTCCTCAAAAAAACATCTAATCAGCAGTTCAAGATCTAGTTTCTTATCAAGGAGGACCGGGTAGAATCCAGTGACCTCACGCTGGGAGATACCAATGAGTCGTTGGCCTCGAACAAAGCACCGGAACTCCATCTCAGGGTGAAAGGAAGGGAACCATTTACGAAGGGCGAGAAAAAATTGAGGAGGGCGCGATGAAGTCTTATCATCGCAGGAGTCAAATGCGTGGCAGAGGTCATGTACTGCACTGTCAGATGATCGCAGCAAGAGGGCAATCTCAGAAAAAGAAGTACAGCAAAGGGTGCCAGTAGTGGCAATCCATGCTGCATCCTTTGGCGAGCTCCAATTCAGCTTGGGGAAGATGGCACCACCGAGAGCTTTGATGGAATCTTTGATTTGGGATTCAAGATCAGGAAAGCAAGGAGGGGATAATGATTCTTGTTCAGGATCTTCTTGAGAATCGCCATCCAAATCTTTATCAAACTCTTCCTCGTACTCATCATCGGCGTATGGTTTTTGGATTCTCTGAGGGAGGGCATCATCACCAGATATGGAAGTGGGGAGGAGGAAAGGCTTGGAATCTTCTAGAAGGTAATCAATGAAGGATTCTGGAAGCTCATGGATTATAGTTTTGATGGAGAGAGATTTGAATTTGGGATACCATTCTTGGATTTGGCAGCGCTTTACTTCTTCTTGCTTCATTATCGGGAGATAGGGAAAAACCACAGAAGAAAATACCCAGTCAAGGGATAAGAGAACCAGCTCTGCAAAATATAAACTAATAATAAGTGAAAACTTATAAATTAAAATAAAATTCAATTATTCAAATGAAAATGCAATAAAGGAAAATTAGACATTTATTCAACTGCAGCAAAAGGGAGAAAAGAAAAGGAAAAAAAAAGACTATTGTGGGTAGCATTTAGGCAACAATAGAAATAAAAAAAACCAATACAAGAGAACAAATAATAGCTTTCTTCAAACTTCATTTGATTCATTTGTGTCCCATGCTAGTGTTTCATGTAAGTACATCTTAGTATCATGACAAATTGGAATTTAGCTACTAAAGCTTTTGATAAAAATAAATTGTTATTCAAAGAAAGACATCACTAGTTTACAAATAAATTGAATTCATGATACAAAATTACACCAGATTTAAATTTTAAATATTAAAAAAATGGTGGTAAACCCCAAAAAAATTCTAAGTTTTTCACAAATTCATATAATAAAGCAAACGGCATACTAAAATATAAAAGTCCATGATATTGAACGTCAAGCTTACTTAAAACCACAAGCTTATTGAACAAAACTTTTACCACATTTAAAACCATAAGCCATTAGTTAACGGGTTTACAAAGAGATGCCAGAATGACTTCAAACCTTAAAACCTTTCTAAAAGATCTAATTTGTGATGAGTGTAATCAAAAGAACTCCTACATGGAAAAAATGAAGAACAGGAATGATAATACTCATTCAACACCACATAACCTACAAAAGAAATCTAACCATGAAGAAGAAAGAAAGAAAAACTTAAACAAATAGAATCTAGCCACTGAGTATAAGACATGCTTCATGGTACATAAATGCATCCATAGATCTGTACAAGTGGCTCCATTATGACAAATACTCACGTCAAGCCACCAAAATTTCGGGCCCTATTATGGTAACTATTCAAATGATCAGCCCAAATTCTGAACACAAGAAATATTTGTTGTTATGTTTCATCCATAATAGGTCTGCAAAGAGGATGTCTTGAAATGGACATCTACAAGACAAAAATGTGGCAAATGAGTACCTAGACATAATGCATGGTCTGCTATACTAATGGAAGATCATCATATACACCTAGTATTTTTTAAAGGTATCAACCCAATATACCTCATTCTCATCCACTCATGGTGAACTGGTTAATTAGAGGCCTGCCCTTCAAAGTTCAAAGGCATGTTGCCCAACACCACATTACTTGAAAGTTAAGGCATCCAAAGAAACTTAGAGCAGTTGCCTTAGTAAACCAATTCTAAAACCCATATATCAGATGGTTAGAAACATCGAACTGCTATGATTTTTCTTCTAAGTTTTGTTCTACAAGGACTCAAACTCATGCATTCACGCACTCAAAACCATGTTCCCAGACAGTTAAGCTGCAGCCAGTAACTCTGATTTTTAAAATTGGACCGTCCATGAGCTGGACTTTCAGTCAACCATTCTAAATTTATTGACGCGTTAACTGGTTACTGGACATGTATTGGATGATTCATCCATTCTAACAACCCAATTACCATCCCAGAAACCACTTAGAAGAGCTTACAATTTAATTATTTTCTTCATATCTTATAAACATTACATCACTAACAGGAAAATAAAAGAAAGAAGAAAAGAAAGAATAGTTGCCAATGCAAACAGAGCCCATTCAATGGTCCTAACATAAACCATATCTAATTATACAAAGGGGCCAAAAAGAAACTTACAAAACCCAATGAAACCCAATGGATACAACCAACAACAAACATGTAAATTTAATAATAATATATTTAATTATTTGTAACAAGCAAGGCAGGTGTGACTTCCAATCAGTAAAACTAACTACAGACATACAAATACAACCACGCGCACCAGCTGTTTGTCAAAATTCCCCAATGAAAATAGAGTTGCAGAGGACCCAGACACAAGAAGAAACCAAAAAAAAAAAAAAAAAACCGTAACTACCACCGCATTTACACAAATCAACAGAGAAATGTTGGGGTCATCTTGATCGGACTTGCTTTAGTTGGTAACACTGCTTACAGCAAAATTCATGGAAGATACACACCAAGGAAAAGAATTTCCATGGGAGTACAAAATCTATGTTTTGGTCGGCGATATATTTCAGTGAAAACTGATGAGTTGAGATTGCAGAGAGAAAACACATTCAAAACAAAAACAAATAAATTGGAGATTATTCGTGCTATGAGATTGCAATAGCAGAGAAAATTAAAAAATAAAGTAGCTTGGAGAGGTAATTGCAGAGGAGTCCCCCACCTTGGATTGTGCCAAAAATCCAATCAAACACACGCGAAGAATCAATTGCAGAGAATAAACCCTAGCAGCTCACGTCGTCTAGTGGCAAAACCCAGATTCAAACCCTAGAATCTCATCGTCCTCAAACCGGAGCAACAGTTGAAGACTTGCAACATGGAAGTTGCAGAGTATTTTGTGAGTTGCAGAGGAAAGTTGAATTCAAAACCCAAATCTAAAAACCCTAAATCTACTACAGTTGTCGCTTAATGTTGCATGCGCCGTGTGTGGGCCAGCTAGGAATAAGAACTCTGGGCGGCCCTACAAATCCAACACTGGGCCTACCTATTTCAGGTTGTGGCCCATTTTATACACGCCAGAGTGATAAATCTGCCCGCTGTGAACCAGAATAATCCAACTTTGGGGACCACCTGTAACGTCCATACTACTAAGATTACAGCAATGTGGTTTTACAGGTTGCAGCCCATCTCACTGTAGTAGTTATCATCATGTATTTCTTCACATGAGTCGATATTAAACTTTGGGCTATCTGGGCCTATCGATCCAACCTACCTATAAAATCCAGACCCCGCAAAATAGAAGTCCCACTCTATATGGGCTATGGGCAGATTTTGCAGATCCACTTGGTTAGAGAAAAATCTCCAGACCAGGTGAACAACGTCACTCCAATAGGAGTTGAACCCCTTGTAATTTCATTCCCTCTGTAAATATTTTAATCATGAAGGGCCCCTCTCTGCTTAGCACTGATTCTTGTGGGACCAAACTAGGGATGTAACTCTCCACCCTGACCCACCAAAACCAACTTGGATATGGTGTCAATAGCTCGGATCATCATCCTAACCACTCGATCAACTGCGTGAAAGTTTTCAACTTCCAAAAGAGTGCACAAGTCGATCCAACAGTCCAATCTATTAAGATGGGTGCCAAACTTAGATCGGTCACCATTGCAGGGCCAAGGGGTTCTCTATTTTATGGTACACTCAAATGGTCATGGCCCATTTCAGACTTTGTTTTGCAAGCCCAAGCCGTGGTGAATTCGATAGCTGTAAAAGCCTCATCCTTGTTTTCAGCATCTCTAGGAGTCTTCTGTGCCGGATCTACACCTCTTAAATCTTAATCCCTGAGGGCTTGTTTGGGTTCTTTACTAGTAGAGTTGAGTAGAGTAAAGTCCTCATCTTTAAAAAATAAGTCACATCAAAAGTACTTTATTTCCCATTTCCCACCATATTCTTCACAAAAAAGTCAAAAAGCAACCATTAAAAGACAAAAAAACTCCATCTCCCAATAAAAATGTCAAAAAGATTCCATCACAAACAACTAAAAACAAAATACCATCATAACCCATTTATATTTTATTATTTCTTTAAAATAACATTTACTCCACGTAACTCTACAAGTAAATCCCCCAAACAGGCCTGAGGTGGCAAGCGAGGGCCACCTGGGAAAAGGAGGTTAGAATGACAGAATGCTTACATTACAGATGGAGGATAGAGAAAAAGATTTTCTTTGGAATGAAGTATGAAGGTGTCAAACTGAGATAATATTCAGTATGAAAAGGAGATTTTCAATGGAACGTGATTTGTTTCCTATGGTAAAAAAAGGATAACAAATTGTACGTTTCAAAATCTTCGTCGCCACTTTGTCATTCCTGAAAACGTTTTCTAGCAAATTTCTTTTCTAAGGGCCAACCAAACGCACTCCATTGCATCTGGTGGAAAACACCAACGTGGGTAAAGAAATGTCTGATGGTGACTGGAAATTGACTAAATGTCACCGTATGAATGCTTGTAACCGAATTCCAACATTAATATTGTCAATGTGGTCTTGGTCATTCTTTGTAGAAGTCAAAATGTTGATTTCACTTCAGCCTATTTATCAGTGGCATCGCCTGTTCTTCTATGCCACGCCTTAGAAACAAGCAAAGTAGAATTGATGGATTGAAGGACTCTTTCGCTTTAATACTGATGTGCTTTGGAGACCTTTTTTCCCCCCTCATTTCTATCCACTATCATTCTCATAGTCTTGTCCCAACTATACTAGGTGGGCTACATCAACTCTGTTTCTTTGTTCTAAATGACCGAGTCAAATTTTCAGATAGACTGCACTTATGTAGATTCATTGAGTTATAAAAAATGTTAGCCACTCTGTTCTGCCATATGGCCCATCCAGAGGAAAGATTTAAGCAGGTTTTGATTATACATAGGTTGGAGGCCGGGTTCTTCTTAATCTTCAGTGAGCTCATAGGTTGGATTCTTGTTAATTTTAAGTGGGCTGTGCCACAAGGCTTATTATCAGCCAACTATATGGCTGATGTTTGGCTAAAGAAGGGGTTGGCATGGTATCTCCTTGGAAGGATTTTATAATGTAAGTTATGTTGGATGGGGTACATTACTCTTGTATCTCTCTTCCTATTTCTTTGTGTATTCTCGTTTTTCTCTAATGAAAGTTTTTATTACTGCCTAAAATTTTTTTTTGTAAACTGTAAAAGTATTACCGGTCAGTACAAATACTAGAGGACATTATAGGCACAAGCATTCAGGTTTCAAATACTGATCAGAAATCATTCCCCTTAAAATTGGAAACCATGGTTTGATGTACATCATGAGGACTATTGTGGTGGAGCACTTATACGGTGCAGCACTTGAACGACATTCTGTAAGACTGTCTTGGGCCACCAGAGATGCGTAGACGAAACTTTCCATGGATGGATAAAATTCTTGTAGATATTCCATGCGGATGTTTCGCACCTACTGTGCTAGACAACTTGCAGGGTCTACCCTGTCCCCAGCAATCATGGAGGAGGTGGTGGATCGAAAGATTTGGATGTATCCCACTTAAATGCAAAATTTGAAGCCCATTAGATAATCCTAACCACTTGATCGAAGGCCCTAATAGTTTAAAACTTAGAACGACATCAATTTTTTTTTATTATTTCAATACGCGGTCAGTCTCATTTGGGTTATATGAAGAAAAAAATGGGGTCAGTGACAATCAGAGGCAGTCATAGTGGGTTACAGGGTTGGATGGATCATAGAGAGCTCAGGTGGGCCCAACAAGCCATACAAGAGCACACCACCAATTAATCATAAAAACATCCATAAAATCCTTTGGCTAAATTGGATCAATAGCATAGCACTGTGGGCTATGATGCCCAGCTACAAAAGAGACATGGATTTTACACGTAAAAAGGTAAAGCATAAGACAACCTTGCCCATTTTAAAGTATCCATGTATCATGAACCTTGGAGCTAACCTATGATTAGGGTGAAACTAGGGGGCAGAGGGGTGAAAAACACCCATGATCTCTTTGTCTATATTGGATCAATGACAGCAATAACAACACTGTGAGACTAAACTTTTAAAATCAGGGGCAGAACTACGGGACATAGCGGGACCATGAATCCTGTTGTCCCAGTAAGTAAAAGTATCTCGAACACCAAGCTATTTAGCAGTTTGGCAAAAGACACCCCTGAATTTTATATATATATATATATATATATATAAAACACAGCAATTGTAAATACAGTAAAGTCCAAGATCATGATGTGAGGTATCTATCTTCTTGAGCTTATATAACAAGACAAGTTCCATCATAGTACATTTGACAAACCTCTTTTTACACCCCCTTTTTTTTTTGTCTACCACGCTGCAGAAGTTGGCTGTCTGGTGGGGCATAAAACGGGGGACTTAGAGGAGGAGAAGGTGGCCAGCAAGATGAGAGGGATTGGTGGTGGTGACACGCTCGCAGCGGGGGCACATGGTGAGGGTGGAGGCAGGGAGGGGCTCGCAGGTGTGGGCAGAGAGGAAGGTGGGTGGCGCCACCTTCAAGGCCCTGAGTTCTTCCACCTCACGCTGCAGCCTCCTGTTTTCCTCCGTCAGAGACCCGAAGTATCTCTTCAGATACTCGGATTCCACCTCCGTTTGCTTCAGCTTTGTCCTGAAATTGCAATTTTTATATCCCAACCTTGATTAAAATCATTTCAAATACAGAATCTTGATTTAAAAGTATTAAATTGTAAAATTCACTTATAAATGAGATTCTCTCAGATAAATACAAATTTTTTTTTCTCTAGGATTTGATATGAATAGTAGGATTCATAATCTCAACTTAAATTTTGGACCCACTAAATAAATACACTTGACATTTAACCTTGATAGAAATGGGATCCACCTTAAGCAACCCATTGCCCAAATCATCCTTTGTCCCATATAAATGGGATCCATCACATCCAAGGCACGTTAAGATTTGATTTGATTGCCAGTCAAAGAAGATTTTGGTAATTTAAGAATCGCTTTCCCAAATTTTAATTAAAATTATTATCCTATTTGCAGGAGACCTTATCTGTCAGCCACGTGGGATTAATGCTCATCAGTTTTAATTTTATTAAGTGTAATAGGTTTGTTTGTTTGCATGAGATTGAACTCCAAAGTACAAAAAAGTGTATTCCTAAAAGCCGTCAACATTCCAGGATAAAGGTTATGAGTCATAAATAACCATCATATAATCTCTGCTTTGATAGAAAATGAATAAAGAAGGATGGTAAATAAGCTCTCAGTCATCATGTTAGTAATTCAAGTCCTAAAACGTGAAGGTCCCATCTACATCTTTGAGTAATCTTTGCAATAATATATCCTTCATCTTTTTAATAATTCTTTGAAATTCATCTCACCGTAAATTTCATATGAATCAATTTCATGAAGAACAAAAATATATATATATATATATAATAAAATAAAATAAAATCCAGACTTTAGGTAAGAGAGCCCATAAAATATTAAAATTCTAAACTTTTTCACATACAAAAAATCGCACACCCTAAACTTGTGAAAACCATTACGAAAAGGATGGGTTCAGGATCGGGCCTCTGTAGATCAGCCATTTGAACAGACCCATTGTCCAACCAAAAAACAACTTTAAAAAGAAAGAACAGACCCATTGTATCTCAATACAAATCTGCCCCTTTCAATGCTGGTCTCTGGTAAATTTTTACTTTTTTAATTTTTCTACATCATATCCCATGATATCATGGGATTTATTAGTTTCTGTATTGTATACTTTTTTCCACCAGAAAGCGAATTCATTTTTTATGACACAAAATATGATATTTTATGAAAAATTCACAAATCCAACCACCATTTCTCAGGTTCTACTATTCGGAAAAAACTTTTCCTAAGATATCGCATAAAAGCCATGACATCATGGGACAGTCCTATAATAGCATGAAATTTATTGGTTTTTGCCGCATGTACTATTCCCACAATGTCGTTGGACTTGGAGCAAAAAAAGTTTTTAAAAATAATGTTTACCACAGTAAAGCGTCTTTGATGACATTATCTAAATTAGAATCATGAAATTAGTAAAACTGAATTTAAGGAGGACTAATATGTCAAAACCACCATTTTTAAAAATATGAATATGTATGTATTCCTTTTCTTTCTAAATATTGGGCTTCTGTTGACAATAAATGCAACTTATATTTAGTATATATAAAAGTAATACATGTTATTAATTAATATCCTTATGTATGTAGGAAAAGATTACTTACGTTTGACCGCATCATGTGGTTAAATAGATTGAATCAAATTCATACATTGTGCTTCTCAATTATTTAAACCGTTCAAAAGATGAAACTGCATGCACATGTTTACCCACGTAGGTCCAATTTGATTTGAAATTCTTTTCAAAAACCTACATTAAATTAGTCATCAATCATATACCTATATCAAAATTCAAAGTTCTATATAACAACATGGATCTAAATCATTAATTCAATCCTATTCACATGCATATCAATGCATGCACACACCTCAATTCAAGTTAACAGGTATAAGATTGACCAACAAATTAGACACATGTGAAAAATGTCGCTAAATTGTGTTTGCCTAATCCAAAAGAGAATTTAGCATTGATTGGACCGAAAATTCAAGCCATTATTAGGAAGGAAATCGGGCCCCTAATGGATGAGAATTCCCACTGCTAAATGCGGGGATTATCGTGCCCAATAAATAAGTTTATTGATGATATTAATTAGTATTTTAATCACATTTTTCTTTAAATCTAATGTTGATATAATAACTTTATTTGGAGAAAAAAAAATCAAGCCTATTAAGGACAAACAGCATGGGCCCGCAACTCAAAGATTTGGATCCTTAAAATGTAGGGCCCACACAAATGTGTGATAATCAAGAAAATACCCTTTATTCCCTTTGTCATACTCTCTCTTAAAACCAACAAAATGTTGAGAAAACCAGAAACTACAATGTACAATGTATAAAGCAGCTCAAACTGATCCCACCAGGCACAAGTAGTACAATCTCAATCCAGGCCAAACATCCAGATTTCACCCTGACGTCATGCAACTAGGTGGGTCAGGCTCACACCTAACGGTGGACCTGGCGTTTTTCAAGGAAACATGCCTAATCGTTGTCCGGCGTGACTCACAATTATTACATCAAACAGCTAAAAATTTTCAAACGTAAGATTTTCAAGACTAGATTTCAATACCATTTATTAACTGTAGATGCTGTCCTTATCAACTTCGATACTGTTGCTCCATCTATAATTCCAAGACGTTCAATGTTTTGACTCATCTCCAATGTTTATATTTTGTGCGAGAATCTCTCTCTCTCTCTCTCGATATTATTATAAAGACACTGTCCTATACATTACATGTGGTCCACCTTAGATCAAATCATGACATGATCGGATGGTGAATATCACTCCCATCTGGCCATTCATGGGAGGATTGTATGATCCAATGGTCTCTACTCTCCATCATCGTCTTACGACAAGATATGATATGATGTTTTTATTAGGTGGGGGCGTACCTTGCTCGTCGGTTTTGGAACCAAACTTCAACTTGGCGTGGTTTCAGCTTCAACTCTAATGCCAGAGCCTCTTTTTGCTTCTGAAAACAAAAGAAGAAAGAAAAGGTTTTAAACAAGGAAGAAGAGATTGGGTTTGAATCTTTTCTACAATCTACCAAAATAATGATGAGAAAAGAAGATAAGGAATCAAAGAGAAGGTGGTGTGGTTTTTTACTGACTGGAGTCAAGGTCTGGTTTTCTCGGAAGCTCTCTTCAAGCAAACGAGATTGCTCTTTGGTTAGTCGAAGCTTCTTGCGAGGTGGTCCAGTACTGTTATCTTCATCTTCGTCTACGATTCCTGCAGCCCATGGGTTGGCATCAGAAGAAGGCACCTGGTTTATATCCAAATCCCTCATGCAAGATACCCCATCTATAAAAATAAAAAAAAGAATCATAGATTTCAGAACAAAAAAACCCACAAAAAATCATGAAGAAGGAAATGGATTAGAGAACCCCAGATGTTGAAATGGATAAAAGATGAATCCAAATGATCCATGCAGACATGTAACCAAAAAAATAGAAACTCATCTTATGTAAAAGGAAGTAAAAATCATCTTACAATAATATGTTTGTATTAGAAAATAAAACATAGATGAAAAAAATAATCTCTTCTTGCTTCTATAACAGAAAAATATTATAAAAAAAAAAAAAAAAACATTTGGGTTGGGGAAAAAGAGAGAGAGAAGAAAATTAACCCATCAACAGAAGAAAGAGAATGAAACAAGAAAGCACTAAAAAACCCAAATATTATAAAGATTGAGAACACAGATAGGGGGAGAGAGAGAGAGAGAGAGAGAGAGAGAGAGAGAGAGAGAGTAAACCTTACCAGAGGCAGGTGGAGCCATGGTGAGTTCCAAAGAAGATGAGCTGCTGGTGGGCATAGTCCCCATCAAGATTTCAAGCCAAATGAAGAGATGAAAAAGGAAAGGAGACAGGACAGATGATAGCAAAAAAAAAAAGACACAGATTTGGAAAGTGAATAGAGGGGAGGAAGAGATTGAGAATGGGAAAGAAAAGGGCAAATAAATAAACCTCTAATGCAAGGGTTGAAGCAAAGGCGAGTGTTATTATTGAGAAAGGAGGAAGGATTAAGAAGGGTGTGGTTCCCTAGGGTTATTGACTGGCATGGCCATGTAAAAAAAAGTCTCCAATCGTCAGATGTGGGACACGTGTCATGGGCCATGGATTACTGTTGGAGAAATGCCGGCAGGTCTCCCGTTCAGAGGATGCCGAGTCGGCTTGTCTGCTGGCGAAATGATTGGGAAGCTCTGCATTAGCTGCTGCTCGGATGGTGCAATGGCCAGGGAAAGGCCCTAAATGTTCCCGCGACGAGACTGCCGTGTCGTGCACTTGGGTATGGTCGTTTTGGTGTGAGTACATTGACATGCATGTACAAGTGGGGCTTGTTTGGATCAAATGATAGTTTGTGGAATCTGTTGAAATCAAAGACAACTTTACAATCATTTCAACTTTGAAGTTTTCCTTTTGGTAATTTTCCTTTTAATGTTCTAAACCTGTTTGGATGTTTTGAAGGGAACATTGAAATCTTGCATTTGGGTAGACAAAACTACTTCATTTTTGTGGAGACATGGAGAAAGGAGACATACTCACATGCATCAAATCACATTAGGAATTCAAAATTAGGGTGCGTTCTATTAGGATCTGTTTATTTATTAGAATTTCTTACAATGGTTAGGGTTTTTGGAAAGTATTTCCAAATCTCTTATTTCTTATCAAAAAATTTTGAGTTCTAATTATACAAAAGGTCCCAATAAACCTTTGAGAATTTAGAAATTTCTCCATCTTTGTATTTTGATAGAATTCCTAATGCTCAAGTTCAAAAAAAGCAGAATTTTAGTAAATAAATAGGTCCTAAAAAAGTGAGGAGTTCCACTCCTAAGCTGAATATAATAGCTAGGTCCGGACTAGATGATTGCTTGTTATCTTAAGGTAAATTATTTCATAGCCTTTAATTTCATATAATTCAACTTTAATCCTTTACTAACACGGCTGTTATACGAAGGCATGGCCAAAAATCTTAGAATTAAATATTGAACAAACAAAGAAGAGAAACTTGGTCAATTAAAGAGAGACAGAGGTATAGTGATATATTGGGAATTTTCTCCTTTGGACTACTACATGCAGACTTTACAGACGTCATAATTGCGCTTTAATTCAAAGGAGGGCTCCAGCCCCACCCACATCTCTTAAATGGTGAAATTGAAATGTTCAAATGCAGGCATTCCCCTTAGTGAAGACTTTGCATTTATATATTTAAACACGTTTAAGACTGACCATAAGTAGATTTGACCTAGGATCTAAATGGATAAATTCAATGCCAGCTTAGATCTTTTTTATTCTTAAACAGTGGGAGTCAAGAGAGAGATCAAGAGAGGTCTTTTTTTTTTTTTTCTTATGTTTTAAGATGTGATTTGATTTAGTCTTTTTGGTTAGAAAAAGACAAGAGACTTCTCTTTTCATGATAATAAAAAGTGGAAGTGTTCAATCAAAACATGACTACTTCAGAAATATATTATTATGCCTTATGGTAAGATTCTTTTAACAGTTAAATATTCACTTAAATCCAAGAATAATTAAGGTTTCATCTATAAAACTTTGGCTGTAAACTCTCCCCCCAGATTATTATAAATGGAATATCTCATTATGAGGGAGAGGTCATAGTTCTCATACTTTCTTAATAAACTGCTTTGATTTTGTACCCTTTCTATTGTTATATTTGGTCCTTTTAGAGCCTTCTATAAGATAAGGTCTCCCTTATCGAGCGAAAGCACTTTTTTCTTTTACCTCCGAATTTGATGTTATATGTGCCTTTACTGACAGTTCATTTTGAAAGTTCTCACCCACATAGGAGGTAAAGGATGGGACTCACTGCATATAATGAATGGCCTGAACTATAAACAATTGACTCGCATACTCTCTCATGTCACCTCTTGTGCATTGATTTGTAGTGAAATTCTCACCTCTTAGAATCTCGAATTAGAGCAGTACAAGATTTTCAATCCTCGTCATCCACATAACACACCCTATATTAAGAGGATGAGACTGAATATCCTACATGTCTGGATATGCAAACTCTCAAAGGAGACCGAAACACAGGAGCAAGAGCTTTTGCTTTACCTACTAAAGGCAAGGCTTAAGGGGTCATTTGCCTCTTACACATGTGATGAGAAAATGAGTTTTGCATATGTAAATACAAATGCTACATATGAAAATATTTCACATGTGAAACATACCACTATGTTTGTCGAAATCACCATTTTCACCAATAAATGAGTATATCCAATGGTTTTAGATGTATTTGGTTTTTTCTTTCTTTTTTTTTTTACATAATTTTTAAGATCCATTTAAGAATTAAGATATGAAGATAAACACACTAATATTCTTCATTAGTACAATGATATTCAACGGTTGATATCATGAATTGGGAGCTCACAAACATACAGAGAATTAGATCTATAGGTTGGGGCTACTTTACAAATTATTTAGAATCTGTAAAAGATTATCATCTTTAAGATCTTGCACTTTATTAGTTCAATAAATAAATTGAGCAGTTTGAGTTACAAATTTGGGGCCTACAATAATGAAAAAAAAAAAATTAAAAGTGGTTGATAAGCCCCCCACAAGAATGTAATCACCTTATAAGAGACCGCACTGACCCCTTTTGTCAGTGAGGAGTGAAAGTGATTTTCACATCTATTTTAGTGTAAAAATCTTGGTGCATAAATGGCCTCATTTAGACACTAGTTTGCACACACATGCGTAAATGAGTACAAACTAATATGATAATGCATAATCACGTGAATTATTGACATATATCTAAATGACTACAAATTAACAAACGGCCCGCAAAGGGTCCAATTAATTGTCAATTTGGGCCGAGCAAATAAAGAAAAATAATAGAAAAGGCAAAAAAAAGAAAAAGAAAAAAAGAACACCATCCTTTTCTGTGATTTTGACAACCTCCTTACATTAGCATCGTTTCTCCTTCGAATTTTTTATCTTTTGAGCTGTTAGCATGTATCATGCTTATCCTCAATGTTCTAGAGGTTTTCTAGTTTGATTTTTCTTCTGTCCATCTCTGCTCATGAACATAGCCTCCACACGCGACTAACATGAAACAATTGGAACACATTTGTGCCGCAGTCAAGTCGTGCTGCCAGCGTTGCGCGTCCTCCATGTATTGACCCCATTAATAGGCAGTTGTAACCATCAGAAGGCCTCCACATGGACATGAATGACAACACTCCAATGAGTATATCATCACCCATCACATGCTTAGTGTGTCCAGCATCCACCCTCCTCACCATATCACAAGGGCACATGGACGTCAATAAGTCCCAACTAAAAACGGATTGATTTGAGTCCTTACATGCTAAATCCCAACCCTATCTGACCACATGATAAAACACCTTACATGCTAAATGCCAACCCTCTCTCTCTCTCTCTCTCTCTCTCTCTCTCTCTCATTTAACACAAGGACTGGAGAAGGTGGAGTAAAATATAGGCGTGTGATGTGACGACCTTTATTTCATCAGGACTTTTAGTGAAAAAAGTGAGTCCAGAATTGAACTTACAATGTAACCCCACTTACGTTTTACTTCTCCACGAGTCCCTTTCTTTTTACCAAACAAGAGTGCACTGAAGTGTGTTGTAGTAAACATTATGAAAAAAATGCTTTTTAATCTACACTTCCTCTCTCACCTACACGTTACCATAAATATACATATATATATATATATATATTTATATATACAAAGTTCAAACAAGGATTTTACTACATCTCTCCCTTCTACTTTATCATATCTTACCCTTACATTTTCATTAATTTGACATCGAACTCATCTTTACTCTTCCATGTACATGTAGGTAAACATATGTACATACGTGATTCAGAGATTTTCCCAACTTCAACCAAAGCCATAAATTCCATTTTCCATTCGAAAGGCCTTGGTTCTTTAGAGGTATTTGTAATGGAGATTTTCAACTTTGCAATTTATTACGGTAATAATAAATGCAGTCCCAAGAATTCTAAATTTTCTATTTAAATGGTGAGAATCTATAAAATGAACCCCGTGATCATGCTCTTATAATACCAATTTATAAAATACTAAGGTGAAGAACATTATATTAAGAATTAATAAAACCCTCTGGCAAGAAATCTATTCCTGCAAACAAACAGACTTATCCATTGTCATTTAGTAACAAGGTGGATTAGCTTTGGTGCGGCCAACTTTCTGTGGCTAACCTGACCCAAAAGACAACCTATCCAGCCCACGTTTCTGAGCATGCAGGGAAATAGAAAAGATACCATTGGA
This sequence comes from Persea americana, assembly GCA_029852735.1. Lineage (NCBI taxonomy): Eukaryota > Viridiplantae > Streptophyta > Magnoliopsida > Laurales > Lauraceae > Persea > Persea americana. The sequence continues at coordinate 72,567,386 of CM056815.1, forward strand.
GTTGTCAGTTTGTCTCTCTTTCTTTCACTTTCCAAGGTGAACTATCCGATGAATGTTTGGAAAGCGTGGCCCCCGGTTGATGATTGAGTGGGAAGCAAAGAGGTCCCACCCTGCTTAGGCAAACATGGTAGACAAAACATACTGTCTCATTGTACATTGACTTGCTGCCACTAGATATCTTCACCAAGGGACAGGTGGGTTACCTTCTCTTCTTCTGGCCCATTTTGTGAGAGGAGAAAAACCAGACAGTCAAGTTCGGGTTATTTCGAAGCTAGTGTTCTGCACGTGTCTTGCACGCTTGAAGAAACCAATATGAATTAATTAGTATGTTCTTTGACGCTTGTTTGTTAGCCTGGCAATAGGATTGTAGGAGTTGACCAAATTTAGGTCAGTAGGTGGGGGTCCAGTGTACGAAATCCCTTGTAGGTGCTAGTGGAGGTCCCTCCCTCTGTGAAGTACACATGCCAATTGCACAACCAACCAGTCCAAGGACAAAACTAAGTGCATGCATTTGCATTTTTAAGATGGGGTGGTCTGCCCTGGATCTGGATCTGCCACAGGTAGCAGCATGGATACAACTGATATTAAAAACCATGGATACAACTGATATTTTTTTATGGAAACAACTATAGATCAATTCCAACTAACTAAAAAGAATCATTTTTTTATATTTGAACGGTTAAGATTTTCAATTAGTAGACCAAATATGGAGAACAGTGAAATGATTTATGATTTTCATTTGGACTTTTGGGTGAGCAAAATGAATCCCTCTGAGTATGATGCCAGTACATACAAAACTTACCTATTCCATCATCCTTTGAAAAAACAGCGTTGGGCCACATCCAAATGTCCATAAAGCTCAAACCCACCATTTTGTGACTGCAAACATGGGTCCCACGGCCCCCACCTTTATGGATTACAATGTGGGACCTAGGAATTACAGCATGGACCCACCTCAAGAATTATTGTATGGGTCCCACGTTTAGGAGTTATAACATGGCGCCCTCCTTTACAGATTTTAATGTCAACCCACGGTTAGGAAATGTTGTATGGGACCCACCTTTAAAATTAAAAGATGGGTCCACCTTTAGACTTAGAACATGTGGTCCACTATTATAGAAATTCTAATGAGGGCCCACCTTTGGGAATTCCAATTAGGAATTTGATAAAGCAGGTATGGTGTTATTATATCTAATCGGAGGTTTAGATTAATTAGGAGACTCTTCTTTTATCTTTATATACAGTGCAAAAAGGAAAGCAATAGAAGTTTTATGAATGAATCTATAAAAATTAGAATGTGAGACCATCTTTATAGGAATTACAAAGTGGGCCCTTTATTTGTGATTGCGAGATGGGATACACCCTTACATAATACAATATTCGCCCATCTTTAGGAATTATGTGGACCTGTCTTGAGGAATTGTGGTGCATTGGGCCCATCTCTAGATATTACAATATGAGACCCACTATAGAAATTACATGGAACCTAACTTTTTAAAAATTATGGTCTGGCGCCCACCTTTTAGAAGTTACAACGTGTGGCCAACCTTAAGAAAATATGGTTTCTGAGCTCACATATAAAAATTACACGCAACCCACTTTTTAAAAATTATGGCACTTGTGCCCCACCTTTTAACAATTACAATGTGTGGCCTACCTTTGTAAGCCGAGTGCGCCAGAGTCTCATCTAAACGATCACCTGAATTCTTGAATTCTTAGAATTCATAAATGCCAGAGGATAAGCTAGCATTTGGAAATTCTTCATTGCACATTTGAAACTTCTGAAATTCCAGAATTCTCCAAGTTCTTTCAAAGGAACACCTCATTTATGTTTAAGATTTTGAGATTTCCACTTAATGGAAACTCCTATCATAAATTCTTACAAAGAAAAGGCCTCAACTATTATCTCAAACTATTAAAGTTTCCAATATAACTAATTGAAGGATTTCTTGATTACGCAGAACATAGTGTTTTGGTTTTCATATCACAAATCTAGGCGGCTTCATGTTTTACGGATCACCTTTGAAGTTGTGGCCACATCCTGATTTCCCCTTGCATGCTTAATGAATTTTCCAACATGAAGATACACTGATACTTAAATTAAAGAAAAGAAGTGAAGATAATTATGAATGATTTGTTAATATTATCTTTTCATAAATTGAGCTTATATTTGGCAATCTAGATTGCCAATAGGATGCCAAGTTTTATCCACTATGATTGTTTGAATCTTCACCCTAATTGAAGTTACATTCACTATTGGTTGGGAAAGTAAAATTAACTACACTTTTTATAGGCGTTCTACCATTGACATGAAACTTCGGCGCGCATTGATGTATAAGGGCCCATTGGGAGTTGCTTTCAAAGTAGACTTGCCTTCACAATAAATGGGTCTTTTCTGACATTCTAGAGAGTGGATCATCCGAAGGGACCACCCCTAATCACATGAAATGAAGGACCAATCCCAACCATCCATCAAAGCAATCAGGATTCCTGCAGGCTCGTCCCGGTGGTAATTACATTTGAATGTTTTGGGTGACTTCTGATGCAGGGATTTTGAGGTTTCGATACAATTGAGGGTGCACCTCATATGTATATCCATGCTCACAGTGTCTCTCTATTGATTGATGACCAGATGGGCTGCATGACTTCTGTACATCAAGATAAAAATGGAAACAAAACTCCACAATTTTCATGAAAATAAAATTTTACTACATAGATTCATTATGGTTGATCTCAAGTTACATGTATCTTTTTTTCATCACAAGAAGTTTGGACTCTTCAACAAATAGAAACTTTGACACATGGACACTTAACATTAAAAGCAGCACTTTGTTGCTAGATGAGCCTTAATTTCTTAAACACTTAATATAATTGCATATTCTTAGGCTAGTTGATACATCATCACCAGATATACTGATCTGGAAAAAAATAATAATAATAACTAATTTTGTGTCAATCGATACAGTTTTACACTTGAAACATGCCCATCTCTAAAGACAAGAAAATAAATTCTAAAAGCAGAGTAGTTCTTCTAAATCTCCATGTAGGATTCCATATTCTTTGGGAACTATCACATGCACAGATGGCACAACAGCATTCAACAAAATAGCCAGTTACAGATCTGGATCTTAACCAACCATGCATGATAGAGAACATACAAACTGAGTTCCCTTTAATTCACATTTTATAAAAGGAAACTGATATACATCATTACATAATGTTAGTAATAACATAGCTTCACTTGCATGGGCAAGAAACTGTCCACCATCTTTACATAGGTTACGATCTTCAGAAATTGTAAAAGATCTGTAATTTGCAATACAAGGGACCATACACCATATAATCGGCTCCAGAACTTGCACATCCAAAAGCATGACTTCTTCCTACTCATCGCAACTGAAGCCATTTATATCGATGGGTGTCAAGGCCCACTTACCACCAACCTGCAAAACCAATAGACAGGCACATATGGATTGGCAGGCACAATCAAGCTGCGAAGTGATGGAACAAAAAGGTCAAAAAAAAATGAAATATATACTACCTTGTGAATGCTCTGATTCATCAAATTTCATTTTGCAGAACTTTCCAATTGCCACATTTTAGCACACGGGAAATATCAGTCACCCAGTAGACAAAGTGGCTGCCGCATGCTAAGCTCTGCTTTGAGCTTCGGGAAGCTCTCTAGATCATGCGAAGTACTCAAAACTTTCTGCATTTACAGAAACCATTTCATTTATAACAGATATGCGGAACCATAGATAGAGGCAGTAAAGGAACACTATATTTCTAATGCAGCTAGATCAGAATTGATATGCAAATCTACAGAGTTTGTTAAGCTCTATGATGAACAAATATGGATAGTGGTATAGGTGCTTGTTTGTGACTATTCTGTTCCAAATCAAAATAAAAATTAGTACCAATAAAATCAAAATAATAATCAGCTCTATTTTGAAATACTTATTTGGTAAAGAGAAGGAAAACAGAATTTAACAATGTGATTACATTTTCAATCCTGCCCCCTAACAAAGCAGAAAGTCAATAACCATATATTTTGTTTAAACACTCGAATGGCCTAAAATGGATTAAGATCTGGCACAGTTAATAAATTTTATAAATTATAAATAATGATAGACTCAATAATGCTTCCTTTATTTACACCCTCCTTTCTGTTTTCGTATGGGAAACTCATCATTATCAATCCAATCCCTTGACACGCCTTACCATGTGAATTAACACCCTTCCCAGTTTGACACATTAGAATATCATTTGTCATTGCATTTAATTTAAAAAAAAGGCACAACATTGAGCTATTAAACTTTACAGTTTAAAATAGATAAGGGTTAAGATTATTCGACCCCCTTAATCCATGTCTAGTTTATCAACCCCACCCCACCCCACCCCACCCCATCCCCTTAAACTCTCAAGCATCAAGTGATTGGTCTAACATATAATGTGTAAAGAAACCTGTCGTGCAAATAAAACTGTTAGCCAAAGAATTATGATGTGACAGGAACATCCACTCAAACCCATTTTATCAAATTCTTGTTCAACGCATTAATTTTATCCCATGATCTTTACAATTGAAATGTAAAATAGGTGGTACATCTATTAACAAAACAGCACTTTTTTATATGGCAAATAAATAGAATTCTTCAGGACTAGTTGACATTAGGATTCAAATACAGATTAGGTTATGACCATTAGGAATGGGAGATTATTCTTGCATTCTTGCACTGTTCCATTGCAAGGATCAGACTCAAAATATACTATATTGAGAGATGGCCACCCTTAGTGGGCTTAAATTGTGAACGGGATAAGCCTGGTACTGCCAAATGTTGATGTCTGGACTACATTTCAAGAGAAAAGAATGTAGAAGCATACAATTGGAATTTGGAGATGAAGACAAAAGAAAAATACCTTCTACATCTATCAGCCGTATCAGCCAATACCGAACAACAAAGTCTAATGAGGTAGAGGTTTTGGCGGTTTTAGAAACTCTCTAGATTTTGGTGTTTCATTTCCATGTTCGGCTTGTGGTGGAGAGCAATTTTATGAATGCAGTGCCTGGGCCCACCACAAGCAATTCTATGAATGCAGTGCCTGGGCCTCTTGCTCTAGTACGTCACCTCCTTGGAGGTTTCATTTTTATTTTTAGAGAGATTCAACACTTCTTGTCATTGATTCATGTGGAATTTAAGCAAGTTTGGAGGTCGGCAAATGCTTTGGCGAACACTTCGACTAAGCAAGGGGTTGATTGGTCTTCTACTATGGTTGTCTTTCTATGTAATATGGTTTGTTGTATGGTATACTGCTTTTATAAGTGTATGATCAGTCTAATATATAATGTGTAAAGAAACCTATCATGCAAAGAAAACAGGTAACCAAAGAACTATGCTGTGACAGGAATAATGTCTGTAGAAACCCATTTTACCAAATTGTTGTTAATCGCATTAATTTTATCCCATGATCTTTGCAATTGAAAAAAAAAAGGTGTTAAATCTATAAAAAAAAATACCATTTTTTTAAATGGAAAATGAATACAATTTTCCAGGACTAGTTGACAGTAGGGTTCAAATAGAGATAAGGTTATGGCTATTAGGAGTAGGAGATTATTCTTGCATTCTTGCACTTGTCCATTGCTAGGGTCAGATTCGAAATATGCTATATTGAGAGACTGCCACCTTTAGTTGGCTTAAATTGTGGACAAGATAAGCCTTTTACTGTGAATGCTGATGTCTCTTTTGCTATATTTCAAGAGAACGGAATGTAGAAGCATACAATTGGAAACGAGGGCAAAAGAAAAGTGGCTGATACATCTATCAGCCGTATCAGCCAAGACCGAACAATAGAATCTAAGGAGGCAGAGGTTTTGGCCGTTTTAGAAGCGCTCCAGACTTTTGGTGTTTCATTTCCATGTACAGGTTGAGGCAGAGAACGATCCTATGTATTCAGAACTTGGACCTCTTCCTCAAGTGTGTCACCTCCATGGAGGTTTCAGTTTTGTTTTCGCAATATTTGACACATGTCGTCATTGATTCTTGTGGAATTTAAGCATGTTGGGAGGTCGGCTAATGCGTTGGCTAGCCAACACTTTGGCTAAGCAAGGGGCTGGATCTTCTCCTAAGATAGTTTTTTTTTCCACAAAAAATCAAGGGATGCTGTTTGGTATAGTTCAAAATGTAGACAGAAGGCCAAACACAATTTATGTACAACATGTCAAAGGGTAACAAGTTCAAGGAACTAGAAGGGCGACACCAATAAAAACCATGAGTGAAGTAGTGAGAAAGGTATGTTAAGACTCCGGAATGAAGAGAACATAGATACAAATAGGAGAGAGGAAAAAAGAAGCGACAAAAGCGACCCCAAATAGATAGTTCAATGCAACAAAATAAATGGTGATGTTTTTGGTTCCTTGATAGAGATTTTACTAGTCTGCAGGAATTTAGAACAATGCTTTAGTATATTTAATTAGAAAGGTTACTCCATACCATAATTCCTTTAGGGCACATTTGGGTACCATCCTTGCTGCGGATTCCTCAGCTTTCTTCCTTGCTATCAAGGAAAACCATGTTTAAGTGTGAGCAGTTTGGCCCAATATCACTGATTCCATCAAATGTGGACTCCTCTGGGCCCCATTTTCACAATCCAAACCGCTTATCTTCTTCAGAAGGCCAAAAGTGGCGAAGGGTCAAACTTGGCAGCTTGATTCATCATGAATCATTTGGAAATTGTGAAAGTTTCCAGACCATTGATCTGCCAAAGTGCAGGTAGGGGGTGTTTGGGCAGTCCTTTTTTCAATTTTCTGATTCATGTGGGCTCCTAAATCACGATCCGAACCATTCATCTCCAAAAGGCCAAAAACAACTAGGGTGATCAAATTTCAGCCGTAGATTCATCATGGATTCTGAGATATTTGCGAAAAATTCCAAACCCTAAATATTGAAACATTTTATTCCTATGGGGCCCATTTGTAGAATCCAAACCGTTCATCTCTAGAAAGTCAAAAATGGCTAGAGGGTGAAATTTTAGATCTTGATTCATCATGAATTATAAAAAATTTGTAAAAAGCATAGAACCGTTGGATGGCATATAGTGTCGGTGTTTGCCAAACATGGAATGCAATGATTCCTTCCATCAAAAATCCTCATTGAGGATAGCCTATTTCCAGGGGAACAAAGGAATCCTCTAATTGTTACCAAATGTGCCTGTAGGATTGCTACCAAGAGAGTAGCCAATCAGAAATTGATGGGATAAGGTCATGATGACAATGATGTTGAGTGAATAGTGAATCATATTTTTTAATATTTTTATTTATTTATTTATTTTTGCATTTGAATTTGAAGTTTATAGTGCATAAATAGTCTTTTCTGCTTCACGCTCTTCGGAAGTTGGGAAGTTCATAAGCACCCAAAAAAAAGTTAATATCTTGAAAGAACAGAAGTCCAAAGCTAAACTGTGCAATCTGAAGACCATTGTTTCTCCCTTTTCTTCGCCCCTTAATTCTTTAACCACTTTCACAATCATCTTACCAAAGTTGCAGCATTTTTCACATACTTACAATCTCATTTATATTAGAAACTTTTTGCCCTATACTATAAAATAATATACATTCAAAGAAGATGGGAAAAGGCTGAAGCAAACAATGTTCCAGTTTTCTTTTTTCTAATTTATGTTTCAGTTGTTTTCAGCTACTACTTTAAAGTGTCACGATTGTTGTTATCCCTACAGTCAGAGCGGTTCCAACCCGAGATGCCCCTACAACTAAAATACCAGTTTGGTTTTTGACGGAATACCCTATACATTCAGATATTTATGATTTCACAGCCATGATGTTCTTGCATATAGTGGAAACTACAACATTAGGGCATGTCTGAATGTATTCTAATTTACTTAATGGGGTCATGCTCTTCAGATTGGTGACAAAAAATGCGGCTGCTAAATACAACTTGCCGAGTGATGGAGACGGTCCAGATGGATGGGCTGCTCCATCTGCTCATTGCTGTAGAGCAGTCAGGCTCCATAAAGGCCACAAAGTTCATTCATCTAAGGTAAATAGCATTCATGGAATGCATAAGCAACAACCAAAACAGAAGCAAAAGGATAGATAAATTCGTAGTAAACCAATGCAAGGACCAGATTGAGAGTGACAACACTTACCAGTGCCGCGAGATGAGCTTCTTGTAAGATGTTTCCATCAATCTCTAATCTGGCTATTGGAAACTCTGGAAGGTGACCTGATTGTTTCTTGCCAAACAAGTTGCCTGGCCCACGAAGCATGAGATCCACATTAGCCAAGTAAAATCCATCAGATGACTTTTCAAGTACTTTCAATCGATTCAAAGCCCCAGCAGTTGATGACAGGAAAATACATTTGGACCTTCTTGTTCCTCTTCCCACTCGTCCTCTCAGCTGGTGCAACTGGGCTATTCCAAATCTCTCAGCATTCATGACAACCATCATGGACGCATCAGGAACATCAACTCCAATCTCAATGACTAGAGTTGAAAGCAGTATATGTGTTTCTCCAGATCTAAATCGCCGCATTGCTTCATCCTTCTCGTCACTCTTCATACGTCCATGTAATAGCCCGCATTGGTAACCCTCAAATTTACTGGATATGGACACGAGATCTGCAGAAGCAGCACGAAGCTGGGGCAGCTGCTCAGATTCTTCAATGACTGGGTAAACAAGATATACCTTTCCTCCTGTCTGTAACTCCTTCCGCATCATCTTCATGCGCACAAGATTCAAAGATGTACATAAAATTTTATGAGCTGGAATGGAATCCATACAAATTAAGCTAATATAAAAACACACCCATATGGTCCAAATGTTATATAAGTATTGCAAGTCCTAGAAACATCTATTTCTCTTTCAGTTTTAGGCAATTCAAAATTACAATTTGCTGAGGCACCCAGTTTCATTCACATGGGGCTGAACAAGTCAGTCATCCAGATTAATGATATGAAGCCCCTTTGTGGATACACGATGCCCCCAAAAAACTTTTATTATTATTATTATTATTATTATTTGCTGATATCTTCACTTGTTTATCGCACATTGAAAAAATAGTTCGATAAGTATTAGTGCATATGAATTACAAGTGAATAAAAAGGAATGTCACAACAGATGAGGAATTATAGGTTACTGTGCCTCGGGAAATTTTAAATTTCAGGATTCTATATTCCATAACATGTACCGGCCCATTATCAATCATCCACACCATTGAATAGGATAATGATCTCCATCCATTGCCAAAAAAAAAAAAAAAAAGAAGATGATGATGATCTTAAATGTGGTTGGAGATCCATAAACATGTTAGAATTGGAAAAAAAAAAAAAGAGTCCTTTAATTGAATGCATATGGTTTAAAGGCATTCAAAAGCAGTCCAGGGAGAAGCTAGAACAGTAAATATTATTTATATTCCAATCTCCAGTACTTAAGGGTGTTCACAATCAAGAGAGGTTCATCCTTCCAATCCTATCGATCGCATAAAAACTGACACGCACCAAAAAAAAAAAAAAGACAAATGTACAAAATTTATGGCCGGTAGAACTGTAAGTTCCCTGAGGCTCAAGAAACTAGAATTTTAAAAGAGGGTAAAAGGAGCTCGTATCCACATGTAAAATTTATGGCTGGGTTTCTTGTTGTATCAATATGAAAATTGAAATCAGACACTGCAAGGCACTCGTACAACAATTCGATCAAGCACCATAATCCATTCAGTGTAAACATATAAAGCTCTCTAAATAAGTGATTTTCTCTTGGTATAGAGCTCACGAATTGGATACCCATAACCATGTCCTAGTTCTGGTTATTTGCAAAACACGGAGTTCTATACACTGTTCTTGCATTAATGCCCGCAGTTGCATCTGTATATATTTTTGGGCGTAAAGCCGTAGAAAGGTGAACTTGTCCGGGACAAATTCAGAGTTAACCATTGACTGCAGATAATCATAGCCATGAATTAAAAGTAGAATAAGATAGCATCATTACTTGATACACATTTTCGAAGCCATTCTCATTTCCTTCAAGAGCATATGTTTCCACAGGTATTCTTCCAGGAGGTAAATCAGTAATCTGCACAGAACAAAAAACCAATAATAGTAGTCAATAAGTCATAAAGAAAACAAAAAAGAAACCAAACCATTACGAATTGTGATGGCAAGGTAGAAAACAAAAATAATTTGCAGCATTTAGCCACCTAAACTTTAAAGAAAGGTGGAGATAATATTTTAACAAACTTTTAAATGAAAATTCTATAGGAGGTTTAGGATTAAGAGAGGATACTTCATTAGAAGGACATCGCTGTTACTGCAGAATTAAGGCTGTAAAAAGTAAAGAAAGATTGGCAAGAATGAAAAGGGGCTATGGGGCCTGATGACATTCCGACAAAGGCTAGGAAACGCTTGGAGAAATTAGATGTGGTTAACTAGGCTCTTCAATAAGATATAACGGACAAAAAATTCTACATGAATGGAAAAGTGTTGTAGTACCTATATACAAGAACAATATTGACATACAAAATGAAACTTATGACTCACACTATGAAACTATAGGAGAGGGTAGATGAGCAAAGACTAAGGCAAACGCCCAAGATATCTGAATATCAATTTGGTTTTATGCCAGGGAGGTCGACTATGAAAGCTATCTTCTCACTTGGTAACTAATGGAAAAATACCGAGAGAAAAGAAAAATTCTTCTTACGATCTTCATGATCTAGAGAAAGCCTATAACGAAGTACTAGAGATGTTGATTTAATGGGTTTTCAATAGATTAAAAAAAAAAAAAAAAAGAGTTCCCCAAGAGGTGATATTGAGATAATTAAAGACATGAGGGAGTGGAAGCGAGTGTGAGAATTCCCTATGGAGAAACAAGTGAGTTTCCAATGACCATATGCATGCATCAGGGCAGTATTAAACCCTTATCTCTTTGGACTAATTATGGACTAGTTGCTTATGTTCAAGAGGAGGTACATGCGGTATGTTCTTTGCATATGATATAGTATTGGTCAATGAATCAAAAGATAACGTAAATGTGAAACTTCAAAGATGGTAGGAGGCTTAGAATCCAAGGGCTTTAAAATAAGTCGTATGAGTGCAGATATATGAATGAAAACTTCAATGGGGATGTGCAAAAAGCTAAAACTCCTATGAGAATTGAAGGCCAAAAGATACCACAGAGATTCGCTTCGATGCTTAGCTCGAAAATTTAGTACGGATGGAGAGTTGAGGAAGATGTTGAACATAGGATAAAAGTGGGATGATTGAAATGGAGACTTGCTTCTAAAGTGCTTTGCGATTGACCCGTAATAACAAAATTGAAGGAAAAATTTTACAAGATAGTGACTAGACCAGCTATGGGTAGTGCAGAATATTGACCAATCAGGAAGCAATACAAGCACAAAATGAGTGTAGCAGAGATAAGAATGTCGAGATGGATGTGTGGTAAAACTAGGAAATATAGAATAAGAAATGACCACATTATAGAATAAGAAATGACCACATTCAAGAGCATTTTAGGGGTAGCATCAATAAATGATAAATTAAGAGAGACTTGTTTAAGATGGTTTGGACATGTCCAATGCGGCCAGCAACGACGTAATTGAGTAAAAGTATTTCTACATAGGTAGATGGCTCACAAAGGAAAAGGGGTAGTCGAAAAGGGCATGGATGGAAGTAGTAATGATGGATTTGAAGAAATGTAACCTACTTAAGGATCTGGTTCAGGATCAACCGGAATGGAGAAACATAATTCATGTAATTGACCCTAAAAAAGTTGGAACAGTGGTTCAATGATGATAAGTCACCCAAATTTTAATTTCCATTTTTGATAGGGTTTTTTATAAGTTTAACCAACTCAAGTTATGAATAACTTCACCATGAGAAAATTTTGATATCACCACTGCAACCACAATCAGAAGTAAAAAGAATTTGAAAGATGATGGCTGCATTTCAGTTTAGGAGTGGAGAAAACTCCTAGAATCTGGGATCCATACTCCATAAATGTCCAACATTTTCTAATCAACAACGTCGCCATCAAAGCCTTGTCCTAACTATGTTGGGATCAGCTACATGAATTTTGTTGTACCATTCCATTCTATCCTAGGCCAAATTCTAAGACAGGTTGCTCCAAAGTTTTATAATGTCAAAATAAAATTTCTTGGTCGCCAAAGCGGCAGGGATCAAATGCAGCCTACTCAAATAACTGATTTTAAAAAATCTACATAATTTGAAGAATTTTTTTTTTTTAGTGTCTACTTAAAAAAATAATGAGTACAATCCCGTGTTCAACAGGGCTCCCCTTCTTTTGGATTAAATGAAAATGTTCTTACTTTCCCAAGTAAACAAATAACTAAATAAAAGAGTACAAGGCCCTAGTAACAGAAAATAACAACCAAGCCAATTCCCAAGTATAAAAATAAATTAATTAAAGAGTACAAGGCCTTAGTAAAAGAAATAACATCAGCCACTTAGATTGAATTCTCCATTTGATTCTTCAGCCATTATTGCTTTATTACAAGTATTTTCCATGTTCACATATTTAAATTCATTCAAAAGACCAATCCAAAACTCTTATTTTTACTGTCTTTAAACTTAAAATGTGCTTTGCCCCGTGAAATAATTGAAAGAAAAAAATTTGAAAAGCAAAACCACATACAATGTGATAGACAAGAACCAATAAAGATTGTATGTAATCATGAAAAGTGGCAAGATTTTAAAAGCTACCATTTGGCAACAAGGTTATAACACAAGAACACTTTTTATCCAGCTTTAAGATATTAAGCAAACACATTAAATAGCTTAAAAAGATAATATAGCTCAGGACTTGAAGAAATTGGAGAAAATAGCTCAATAAAAACACTACTTGACACGACAAGTTTAAATTGAATAGAAGAACCTTTGAGAGTTTAAATGATTCAGTAGCACTTTCTTAACCTAGTAAAACCTGGGCTGTTAAGTAGCCAGACAAAGCAATTCATGTATGGAAAGATGCAACCATAATGATAAGCAGTTTACCAATCAAAATAATAATTAAATTAATAATGATGATGATGATGAGCAACTAGATTGCATGTTCAAACAAGAGCTGAGATAGGAAGTAGAAACCTCCCCTTACTTGGGTTAGAGACATATCTCCATGTAAAGCCAAAGCGAGTGTCCTTGGTATAGGAGTGGCTGACATAGCAAGAACGTGAGGGGCCATATAAGCCTTATCCATGGATGACTCATCTAAACTTGTAGTGCTTGTCCTCAAGTTCGTGGAGATCGAGTACAACTGCTCCATACAAGATAAACAATAAATAAATGTTACGTATGGCGGTATGGGAGAGAAGAGGAGGGTGGGGAGGGGAGGGGACATCCATTAATGCATCAACTTGAGAGATGCTAGCATCATTGATAGGCAGCATTTATTAAATAAACAGTAGCAAACGAGCCAATGAACAAATAGAAACTGCAATTCAAGTGAAAATTATTAGAGTTCAAGTCAGGAAACTACACCAGTAGGTGTTTGCACAAAGTCAAATAAAATAAGAACTTAGCAGTTCAGTATACAGTCACATACTTCAATAAGTAGGCACTGCATGTCAAACTCAAGTTGGCTCAGGCCTACCTGGGCCCAATATGATGATATCCAATCTCGTTGGATTTGGTCCAATCTGTGCACAACTTCTTCTTTCTTTAATTAGATTGTAATTAGTTACTCTTTCCTTAATAGTAGATTGTAATTAGATTGGCTAATTTGTAGAGATTTGTAGAGCTGATTTGTAGCTGATTTGTAGCCTTAGATAAGGCATCTGTATTCTATATAATGGGAGAGAATCTCCAATACAAAGGGAGAAAAAATTCAAATCCAATCTCTTTTGAATGCTACGTTTGATATGGTATCAGAGCCTTCTTCCTGGAGTCTTCTATCTTCTGTCTTCAAGCAATCAATCTCTTTTTGAATCTCAGTAGCTGTTCGTTCATGTTTCACAGAGATCGTCGTCAACATCTTGACATCTGATCACTGTGGCCCACATGTGATCAGATCAACTACTCTTGGAAAACACAAACTTGTGTCTCAGATACATACAGATCAAAGATCTGTAATCTTGACAACAACCAGATCAGGGATCTGTGTTCGTTGGAAACAGAACAATATTCTGTCGAGATATGATCAATAGTGGCCCACCTGCGATCATCATGGAATCCTCAGCTATCTGTACAGCAATGGTCGACCAACCCTCCTGGTAATTGTGAAGATTTTTTCAGCATTTTTTCAAGATCAGAGGTAGGCCATTTGAACCATCTTGTGATGTTCCAGTTTTTTAAGATTGTTTTGATCTCAGCCGTACAAAACCTTGGATTATGAATGGATTTCAATAAATCTTGTACCACTGGAAAGATAAATTGATCTTGCCTGCATCTAGTAGATCTGATCCTCACTCAGATCAAGCAGTGGGCCCCACGCAGGGAACCAACAGTCCAAATCTAGGACGCCTGGGCTCTTTTTTTTTTTGTAAAATTGGTCACAGAGCTTTTCTGTCAGCCTGTGTTTGATCTTCTGCACTACCTTTTCTGTCTCGTGCTACACTGTTGGGCTTTTTACCTTCTTATTTGTTGCAATCTGATCTATTGCTGTTTTACAATGGAAAAGTCAGATGTTAAATTGATTCAATTTAATGGTAAAAACTATCCAGCATGGGCTTTTCAATTTCAATTATATTTGGAAGCCAAGGAATTATGGGGATTAGTTTCTGGTTCTAATCCGAGGCCTACAGAGGACGATAAAAAGATTTGTACTTGGAATACAAAAGATGCGAAAATAAAAACATGGATTCTCGGGGCTGTGGAACCTCATCTGATTCTGAACCTCAAGCCCTACACGACCACCAAGGAAATGTGGGGATACTTGCAGACCGTTTATCGTCAAGATAATTCTGCACGTCAGTTTCAACTTGAGTGTGAAATTGCAGAATATAGTCAAGGCACCTTATCCATTCAGGACTATTATTCTGGTTTCCGCAATTTGTGGAGTGAATACGATGGGATTAAATATGCTTCCATTCCAACCAATGTCCTTAAAACTATACAAGACCTTCAAGCCTCAAGTCACAGGGACCAGTTTTTGATGAAATTACGTCCTGAATATGAGACTGTTACATCATCTCTACTGAGCCGGAGCCCATTACCATCTTTGGATGTTTGTTTGAATGAACTTCTGCGTGAAGAGCAACGTATTCGCACAAAAGCCCATCTGGAACACCAGCACACTGCGACTTATCCTGTTGCATACTCTGCTAAAGGGAACACTCAGTCTCCTCAGACCTCTCAGACTTCTCCGACTCCTCAGACTCGGGATATGAGCAATGTCCAGTGCTACTCTTGCAAAAAGTATGGACATCTTGCAACACAATGCAACCAGAAAGTCTGTAATTACTGCAAGAAGAAGGGACACATCATTTCTGAATGTCGCCGCTGTCCACAAACTCGGAATCCCAATGCCTATACTGCCAAGATAGACTATTCTACTGCTGATGCTGCGTCCACCTCTGTGCCTTCACAGTCTGGTTCTTCTTCTTCTGCTCTCACCCCCGAATTAGTTCAACAAATGATCGTCAATGCTTTTTCTGCACTTGGCATCACCGGTAAAACTAAATCCCCTTCTTCCATTTGGTATCTTGATTCCGGAGCATCAAATCACCTGACTCATTCCAGTGCACTACTCTCTAGCTTGACAAAATATACTGGCAATACTCATGTTCAAACCGCCGATGGCGGCCATCTTCCTATCATTGCATTTGGAGATATTTCCAGTATCTTGCCCTTAAAGAATGTTTATCACTGTCCCCATTTAGTTTCTAACCTTCTTTCAGTTGGACAACTCGTTGAAAACAACTGTAATGTTTCTTTCTCTTCCTCTGGTTGTGTTGTGCAGGACCAGATGTCAGGGAGGGAGATCGCGAGGGGGCCTAAAATTGGACGCTTATTTTCTCTGGATCTCTCTACTCCACTTAGGAATAATTCAGCAAATGCTTTTTGTTTTTCTGCTCAAAATAATTGTCAATTGTGGCATAGTAGGCTTGGACATCCTAATTTTAAAACCATGTCTCACATGGTTAATTCTGGATTGTTAAACTCAGTAGGTTTTTCTAAGTTTGTTTCTTTTGATTGTGCTACATGTAAGTTGGGCAAAAGCAAGACTCTTCCTTTTTCTGTCTCTTCTTCTAATAGCATTCAGTGCTTTGATTTAGTTAATAGTGATGTCTGGGGTATTGCTCCTCATTTGTCTCATGCTCATTATAAATATTTTGTGACATTTATTGATGATTATAGTAGATTTACATGGGTCTATTTTTTGCATTCTAAAGCTGATGTCTTTAATGTTTTCCAGCTGTTTTTAGCATATGTTGAGAATCAGTTTTCCACTTGTATTAAAATTTTACGTTCTGATTCGGGAGGTGAATATATGTCTACTAAGTTTCAAACGTTTTTACAACAAAAAGGGATAATTTCTCAACAATCTTGTCCTTATACCCCTCAGCAAAATGGGGTTGCTGAAAGGAAAAATAGACATCTTCTTGATATTACTCGATCTCTTCTCATTGAATCCTCTGTTCCAACACGTTTTTGGACAGAGGCTCTTAGCACTGCTGCCCACCTTATCAATCGATTACCCTCTTTCTCTTTAGAAAATGAGAGTCCGTTTTATCGATTATACAAATCTACACCCTCTTATGATGATCTACATGTTTTTGGATCGGTGTGTTTTGTACATTTACCTCATTCTGAGCGTAACAAACTTACTGCCCAATCTGTTCAATGCGCTTTTCTAGGATATGCTAGTCATCAAAAGGGGTTTCTGTGTTATGATCCTCACACACGGCGCATTCGTACCTCTCGTAATGTTGTCTTTTTCGAAAATCAATATTTTTTCCAACAACATCTTGATTCTGTAGAGTCTTCACCTGTGGTTTCCTTCCCTGGTTTTTCGAATGAAACACCATTTGTGAAATTTGATCCTAATTTCGTTTATCAGAGGCGGAGTAAAACTGCGACTACACATAGTCCCCCTACCGATCCCCCAACTGCATCTGGTCCAACTGGAGATCCTCCTTTACGCCGTTCCTCTCGGATTTCAGTACCTCCACATCGTTATGGATTTACTCACACTTCCTTAATGGCCACCATGTCTTCTACTTCTATACCAAACTCATATTCCCAGGCTGTGCAGCATGAGTGTTGGAATACAGCTATGCAGGATGAATTGGATGCTCTCTCGCAAAATCATACATGGGATGTGGTTCCATGTCCTCCTTTCGTTAAGCCAATAGGTTGCAAGTGGATCTATTCTATCAAGCTTAACTCTGATGGGACTTTGGCTCGGTATAAGGCGCGTCTTGTTGCTCTGGGTAATCAGCAGGAATATGGTATTGATTATGACGAGACGTTTGCCCCTGTCGCAAAAATGACTACTGTTAGGACTCTTCTTGCCATTGCTGCATCCCAATCATGGCCTCTCTACCGGATGGACGTCAAGAATGCATTTCTTCATGGTGATCTCAAAGAAGATGTGTATATGCGCCTTCCTCAGGGGGTTTCCTCTATCATCACGGGTGCTGTTGCCAAACTACGGCGTTCTCTCTATGGCCTCAAACAAGCCCCCCGGGCATGGTTTGAAAAATTCCAACATGCTCTTCGCCACTTGGAGTTCCATCCTAGCTCATATGATCCATCCATGTTCATTCATCATGCTTCTACAGGGATTACTATTCTTCTTGTTTATGTGGATGACATCATCATTACAAGCACCGATGCAGCTATGATTCACCAACTTCAGGCCTCTCTTCATGCATCTTTCCACATGAAAGACCTTGGTCCTCTACACTATTTTTTTAGGTCTTGAGGTTCATCAATCTGCCAAAGGCATAGTCCTCCATCAACATAAATATGCTCTTGACTTAATTGAAATGGCTGGACTTCAAGGTTCTGCTCCTGTCGATACTCCAGTCGAAGTCAATGTTCATCTTCAGCAAGACAGTGGGGATCCTCTCTCTGATCCTACTCTCTATCGTCGCCTTGTTGGCAGTCTGATCTACTTGACGATAACTCGTCCTGATATCTCTTATGCAGTCAATTTAGTCAGTCAATTCATGACTGATCCTCGACATCTTCATTTGGCTGCGGTTCGACGTATCATTAAATATCTACTTCGGACACCAACCCGTGGATTATTTTATCCTGCCAACAACTCCCTGACTCTTAAGGCATACTCCGATGCTGATTGGGCTGGTTGTCCGGACACCCGTCGCTCTACCACCGGATGGTGTATGTATCTGGGAGATAGCTTGATTTCATGGAAATGTAAGAAACAAGATAAGGTCTCCAAATCTTCCACTGAAGCTGAGTATCGTGCTATGTCTGCTGCTTGTTCAGAAATTCTCTGGCTTCGCGGGTTGCTTTCCGATCTCGGATTTCCTGCTGATAGTGCCACACCACTCTATGCAGACAACACTAGTGCAATCCGTATTACTGCCAATCCAGTTTTTCACGAACGCACTAAACACATCGAGATTGATTGCCATTTTATACGCGACGAATACAAGCGTGATGTGATTAGCCTTCCTCACATATCTTCCGATCTTCAAAATGCCGATATCCTCACCAAGGGACTTCCGCGACCTCGCCATCAGTTCTTGGTTACCAAATTGATGCTTGTGGATTCCCCAGCATCAATTTGAGGGGGGGTGTCAAACTCAAGTTGGCTCAGGCCCACCTGGGCCCAATATGATGATATCCAATCTCGTTGGATTTGGTCCAATCTGTGCACAACTTCTTCTTTCTTTAATTAGATTGTAATTAGTTACTCTTTCCTTAATAGTAGATTGTAATTAGATTGGCTAATTTGTAGAGATTTGTAGAGCTGATTTGTAGCTGATTTGTAGCCTTAGATAAGGCATCTGTATTCTATATAATGGGAGAGAATCTCCAATACAAAGGGAGAAAAAATTCAAATCCAATCTCTTTTGAATGCTACGTTTGATACTGCATAGCTTATGAAAGCAAATTCAATTATACTCTATAAGAACATCCACCTTTCACTTTGTTCTCCATATGAACATCATTTCTCACAGACACACGCTGAGATTCATATGAACAGATTGCTTGTGCAAGAATGAACAAGATTTTATGGCAAGCTACAGGAGAAAGCAGCATGGCTACTGCATAATCTTTATAATGAGCAATATTTCAACAAACCCAAATGTTAGGGTAAAGTTAGAAGTAATGTGGGATAATTGAGTACGCATGTGAGAAATGGGCAAGAGTTGGTTAAAGTGTATGCTTAAAAGTAGGACAGCGCAAAGACACCTATGTTGGAAATAGGTGGGCCTCTAGGATAGGTTTCAAAAACTTTTGACCAACTTGATGCAGTGATCATCTAACCAGAAGGCTACAAAACCCAATTCAGGATCCATGGCCTCTTTCTCATCACCATGTACAGTAATAAACCCTATCTAGAAGATAGAAACAGCAGCAAACAAGCAACCACGAAATCCACAACATACAAGGAAGTAGATTATACCTTCGGAGCTCGGTTGGGCTCTAATGGAGGAGTTGTTCCTTTCTTTGATGATGTAACTCTTTCACGTATCAAATAGGAATTTCCAAGACCCAATCGTCTTCCACGCTATGACCCGTATCAAATTCTCTTTTCTCAAGAAGATGGGTGGGATCTCCAAGAGAAAGCTCTTAAGGAAACTAGAAGAGAACTAGAAGAAGGAAGAGAGGAGGAGCATGTGCAACTCTTGCACAAAAAGCCTTGGGTGTGAATCCCTAGGTGGGGATATGCATGGGACGTCCAAGCTCCTTGTTCCTCATATATTTATAGCTTAAAGCCACCTCCTCTTTCTACTTGAAATAAAAGTCTCACTTCTCTAACAATTAGTAACTCTCTTCTTACTAATTTAAATAGAAGTCTCACTTTCATTAATAATCAGTAACTTATTATTACCACTATTAGAAGTCTCACTTCAAATAGAAATAGTAACATTCTATTTCCTTTTAAAGTTCTACTATAATTAGTATCTTTCCAATAACTTGGGCTAGCGTGGAGACCACTAGAGATTCCTTAGAAAGCTGGCTCCAACTGGGACTCGCGACCCCACATCTCATGTGCAATCCGGGCCCACAGTTAATTGCAAATAACTCCACTATATAAATGCAATTGAACTCCAGTCTTAGGAATAAATTACATGAAGACCCTAAACTTCCTTATCACCACAAGTGGGCCCCTCCATCAATATCCATGGATCAATTGGACCTGTCTTCCAAACTAGATCCATATCTTATTATCCTTGAACCCCAATTAATTATAATGATCATTTGGTACCGATCTAATTAACTCTTAATTGGAATGGGTGCGCAATTACCAATGATAAATCCATTAATTGGCACAAGGGGATATTAAAGATAGATTCCGTCTTGACCATCGAATGTTCCCACATCTCTACTACTACGTACCCAAATCACCGAGGTGTTGACCTACAATTGGCCTCGCTCATTAGTGACTCAAAGCAAATGAATAGATAGAAACTTGAGTTCATTAATGTCTCAGGATTGAGAGCCTATTGCTAGGGAATTATGAGAGCAGACCTTAAAGTAAAGATAGTGTTCATAAGGTGCTTCTCATGATCCTTCAATACATCTAATGTACCAGCACTATGAGCCAGAATCTTACATTCTGATGATCAATACAAATCACACTATCTCATAGTAATCAAAGTACTGCAACCTTGTCAGATGAGATGTTCAGTCTCATCACTAGTTGTGAAGATATTCAAGTATAAGATTTGCTATACATGTCTCCCGTATGTGGATCTCATCCATACACATGTATTGCATCTAGTATACTTATGGACTCCGGTTCATCTCATGAACCATTATGTCATTCGTATTAGTTATATGCAAACAAGTAATAAAACACCATTCATCTCATGAAAGGAAAGCATGAATATATTGATAAATAAATTAATTAATCAATTTATTTCATCAATCTTGATGGATTGAGACCATAAAACTAACAACCTGAGTTACTGGGCCTCCTATAAGTGATACTCTACAAAGACGCCCAGTTGTGGTGAAAAGTTCAAAGATTTCTACACCTTACAGGGTGTGGAAAGTTACAGCCTTGTAGGTCACTAAGCTGGTGGATACCATGAAGAAGATGATAAATGTAAAGTACATGAACAAAACTAAGAAGAGAGGAAAGAATATCAGAGACTTAGAATGGGCTTAAGCTTTTACACTCAATAAAGAGTAATTCAAAATTGAAAAATATAAGATAGCTCTTGTGATGATTTTCCATCCAATGATAAAAGTGGGCATATGCATGTTAGTAGGATTCACTAGTCTCACGAAAGATGACGTGGATGGCCATGAAGGTTGATGACCCACCAAGGGGAACGGGTAAGCCAAAGAGGACGTGAATGGAGGTAGTAAAAATATATATGAATAAGTGTAACTTATCTGAGGATTTGGCTAAAGATAGATCAGAATGGAGAGATAGAATTCGAGTAGCAGACCCCAACATAGTTGGGACAAGGCTTTGATGATGATGATGATGATGCATGTCAGTAGGATTCACTAGTCTCACTAGATATAAGAGAATTTGTGGAAGTACACACAGAGCTGTGAATGGGTTGGGTTTGGGTTCAGTCCCTGGGAGGCCCGGACCCAGACCCAACCCAACTGGACCTAGACCCAACTACAGAGTCAACTCAAAATCGAAATAGGCCTTAAAATATAAAATGCACTTGCAGTCAGTCATTGGAAGTCAAACCTGCAATAACATGGTTGCACCTATGAGCCTGACTCCACCCATGCTAAATCAAGGGCGGAGGGAAGGGGGGCGAGGAGGGCACAATTGCCCCCTCTGGACTTTTTGTTTTCTCTAGGATAGAGAGGGATTTTGAAAATTTCCCATGGGCATTTTTCGTCATATAGGTATAATGCCCCTCCTCAACTTTTGTCTCTTGAAAAGCATGGAATTTTGAGATAAAGTGGGGCAATTTTGTCATTCACTAAAACTTGGGCGGCAACTTCTTTCTTTTTCTTCCTCCTCCAAGAAAAGAAAAACTTCTGCCTTCGTCAACCCATTTACATAGCCACTTCCACTTTCTTCTTACAAATCATTATTCCTTTTACACAACAAACCATCCCCCCCCCCCCAACACGCCCCCACCCACTCCCCACCACACACACACACACCCCCACACACACCCCCCCCCCCCCCCCCCCCCCCCCCCCCGCCCCCCGCCCCACAACACACACACACACAAAAAAAAAGAAAAAACCCACCCACCATTTTTTGGTAAATGCTTTTGCTTAAGATGAACATAAATCAACAATTCATTCCATGACTAAAAGAACCAAATTAAATAAGAGGAATTATTTCAATATGAATTCAAAAGAAAATACATAAAGCCTCATGAGTCTAGATAAATAAGGCAGAAAAATTGCATGAAGAATCCTGTCAAGCCATGTGTTGTCATTTAAGAACTTGAATGTGGACAGATTATGAGTATTTGATCAACAATTAATTTAGGCCTGCAAGAATAGGTGGGTGGGTCATTGGCAACATGATGTCCATCTGGGCATTTTTTTATGGGCCCTTTTTTATGCAACTATCATCACATATCAAAAGTGGAGTCAAGTCTAGCTCAAAGGTCAGAGGACCACTCCTCGCAAGTTACTATGATCCAAAGGGGCCCTTTAAATCACCAGAATGTCTCAAATTGGTAGAGTAGAAACTGTGCAATTTTTACTTTCTAGGGCTCAAAACTTTAACAATTTTTTTTTCCAAGAAGTAGAGAATAAGAGGTCACATTTTATATTGATGTGAAGAATGTGAGCACGTGGACCCACACCTGGTATTTATATAGTTGGATCCAGACCGGCCTTAGGTACAATTCAGCCCACTTGCAACTCTAATATTTTATACTGATATGAAGAATGTGAATGTGAGCACTTGGATCCAAACACGGTATTTATCCAGTTGGATCTAGACATGCCTTAAGCACAGTTCAGCCCACTTGTAACTCCAATGTCCATTCAGAGATTCTATAAACCAACTTCAAGAAATTGGACTAATTAAATGATGTTTACGATCCAACGCTGGCATATCTCTCAATGAAGTTGTTTAGGGATTAAACAGTGTCAAGTAAATTTTAAGATGAATAATAATTTGTTTTCAATAAAACCCAAATTTGCTTTAATGAGTTGGTTTATATATGGATAGTTTCTTTGTCGCAATATATTTTCATGGGTGCTTGCAATTTGTAATGGTTTTTATTTCCTCTTTTTTAGTGAAATTGAATTGATACAATACTTATAACAAATAATATATTTTCTTTTTGTGATTGTTAAGTTACTGACGTAATGTCAGTCAACCATTTTGCACCCCTGGAAGAAAACCTTGGCTCCGCCACTGTGCTAAATGCCACCGTGTGATCATTGCTGTAGAAAGTAAAATTAATCATTTAATATATTGTAACTTATTCATTAATATAATTTATATTGTAACTTGTTCATTGATATAATGTATATTATATCATATACATATATTTTATACATATATGTGCTTGTGATGTATAACAAAATGAAATCTAACCTAATATGATATGATGAGATCAGATTTAGAATTAAAATAAATATGAACTTGAAACACACCATTCATATTGATAAACATTGCAATCTAATGGGAAAATCAGTAATTGATCCAAAACCGTCTTGCAGTCCTGCAGTAAAAGTCCTTCTCAGATGAATGGGTAAGATCTCAATGGAAGATAGAACTCCCAAAATGCCTAGGGAAGGCCCACTTGTGTAGATCTTGTGTTTCTTGTGATTATCTGGGCAGGGGTTGGGTGAGATGGACTAATGGGAAAATCTAGGGTTGAGATTTAGCGATAAGGGTCGCAGATATGATGATTAGGTTCTTAAATGGAGATTTAGGGTTA
The DNA here is from genome assembly GCA_029852735.1 of Persea americana. NCBI lineage: Eukaryota > Viridiplantae > Streptophyta > Magnoliopsida > Laurales > Lauraceae > Persea > Persea americana. Next base: position 72,591,384 of record CM056815.1, read on the forward strand.
GTGCAGAAAGATTGCTCGTAGGAAAAGAAATAGAGAAAGAGAACAGGATACCTTTGATTGGGCTCTCACCAAACTCCGATCCGGAGGCATTGCGTCCTTTAAGCAAGGGGAACCCAAAAGACTCACAGAGAAGAAGAAGGAAAATCCATTCCTTTCATTAATCTCAAAGTTTCATTACAAGATAGCATAGCATAAGGAAGAAAGAAACCAAGTCAGTTTATTATTATTAGCCCTAAGTGATGACATCATCAAATAATAAAAAAAAAAGGAAAAAAAGGACAAAGAATAAGAAACAGATATGAGGGAGGACTTGTGCAAGGTCTCGGGATTCATGCGCAAAGGGATATGTACACGAATCCCGAGGCCCTTTTCTCTTAAGTGGTGGCCCCCCTTATTCTTTGTTCTCTTCTTTAATGAACATGGGCCCCTTTTTATGACTCTATTCTTCATTAAATAACTTGGGCCCCACTCAACTTTAAAAACCCTTTTATTTCAACCCATGTGGCACTTCCCAAAGTGAGGCCTTCTATGTGATTGCACACATGGGGCCTTCTCTCCTTCAAATGGCAGATTTGACATAATCCAACCGTCGGATATCATCGTAGTGGTAATCCAAAGGTGGATTTATGACATCTTGGCGAGCAAAGTCATGATACACATCATCCATCCACATCATAGCTTGATCAGCCACCCTACACTTCCTCCTTTGGTAGACCTTGAAGGAATTCGAGGAATTAGGCATGATGTCCCCATCAATTCCCCTCGGTTGAAAAAATCTCACCTCTGGTGAGATAAAACTATCATAACACTCTAGGAGGTCAACACTGAGACACTACAACTCATCACGTGTGATCCATGTGCTGTCATGCGGCAAATAGTTCTTCCACTTGACAAGGAATTTTTGAATGCCTCCTTGCCTGGTAGAGACCAATTGGTCATCCAATATGTCTTCCACAATTTCTTTCCTATGAGCTTTAGGATGGGGAATTTGCTTTGGGAAAATGATGGATCAAAGTCTTTGGGTTCATGAGTTGGAGAGGCATTAGGAGATGGGTTGGCAGAAGGTGTTGAAGACCCTCAAAAAGGAACAAGATCCTCTACATTGAAAGTAGAGCTGATTCCCATATCAGATGGAAGGTCTAACGCATATGCACTGGCACCCAACCTCTTCAAGATTTTGAATGGACCAGTACTACGGGCCTACAATTTCTTGGCAATTCCTTGTGGGAACCACTCAGGTCTTACACGGACCATAACTTCATCTCCCACTTGAAACTCAATGTACCGACAATATGAATCAGCAGATGATTTGTAATAATCATTTTGCTTATTCATTCTTTGTCAGATCTCATTATGCAATGCAAGAATGTGATGCATGAATGCATCAGCTGACTCAAATGGACGATGAATGGATGACATGGGGATGAGATCTACAGGCATCCTAGGTTTATAAGCAGCGACAACTTCAAAAGGACACATGCCTATGGATCTATTTACCGAACTGCTATATGCAAACTCCGCAATCGGTAACACAGACTCCCATGAACAGACATACTCACCAACTAGACACCTCAAAAGGTTACCCAAACTCGTATTCACTACCTCTGTTTGACCATCGGTCTGTGGATGGTAGGTAGTTCAAAATTGCAGTCTTGTTCCCAAAACTTTCCACAGCGTCTTCCACAAGTAACTAATGAACTTGACATCCCAAATAAACACAATTGTTTTTGGGACACCATGAAGACTAACACTTAGCTCCATCAAAATTTTCGCAACATGCAAAGCATTAGATGTTTTGGAGCAAGGGACAAAGTGGGCCATTTTAGAAAAACGGTCCACGACAAAAAGTATGGAATCATGTTGTTTGTTGGTCTTCAGAAGCCCAAGCACAAAATCCATACTGATGTCTTACCGGGGGCATGAGGCACTGGCAATGGATTGTACAACCCCGTGTTTTGTTTATGTTGTTTCGCCAATTGCCAAGTGCAACAACGTTCAATGATGTGCGCGATGTCTCACTTGAGACTCGGCCAGTAGAAACGATCCTCTACAAAAAAAATGGTTTTGTCATGACCAAAGTGGCCGCCTACTCCCCAGTGTAGAGCTCCCAAATGAGAAGCTCTCTCATGGAGGTACGAGGAATGCAAATCTGATTTCCTCGAAAGATATAGCCATCTTTCAATGTGAATCTATCAATGCTCCGCAGAAAGAGAAGCAAACAAGTCCCCAAAGTCTGGGCATGATGGATAATCATCTCTCAAACGATCAAACCCAGTGACTTCCACATGCATAGAGTGGATTAAATTGACTCTGGGACTCAACGCAACAGCGGGTTTGTTCTCCACTCCTGCCTTGTGATTCAAAACGAAAGTGTACTCTTGTAATAGTTCGACCCATTTCACATGTTCCCCTTTTAGCTTGGATTGGGAATTCAAGTACCGCAATGCCTCACAATCCGAGAACAAAACAAACTCTTGCGGTAACAGGTAATGTCGCCAATGTTTCAACGACTGAACTATTGCATAGAATTCTCTTTCGCAGTTGGAATATTTCTTCCATTTAGCCTCATTTAGTTTTTCACTGAAATAAGCAACGGAGTGTCCCTCTTGACTCAGAACACCTTCTATTCCAACGCCAGATGCGTCACAGGCTACTTCAAAAACCTTAGAAAAGTCAGGCAATCGCATGACAGGAGCTTCTGTCATTCTGGTTTTGATTTCCTAAAAGGCTTTTGTAGCAGCCAAGCTCCAATTAAACTCTCCCTTTTTCATACAATTTGTAATTGGAGCCATGATGATACTGAATCCCTTGATGAAACGGCGATAAAACGTGGCTAGACCATGGAAACTACATACCTCATGAATGTTGGATGGAGTCTTCCATTCAACAATCGCACGCACCTTTTCAGGATCAGCAGACATACCTGCTGCACAGACTACGAAACCTAAGAAGACCACATGATCTGCCATGAATGTGCGTTTCTTAATGTTTACGTACAGTTGCTCCTTTCGCAAAGTACCACAAACTTGCCACAAGTGGTTGAGATGCTGTTCCTTAGTATTACTATAGATGAGAATGTCATCGAAGTAAACTACTAAGAATTTTCCAATGAATGGCCTCAATACTTGTGTCATGATGCGGATAAAGGTACTTGGTGCGTTCAACAACCCGAATGGCATCACTAGCCATTCATACAACCCGTCCTTTGTCTTAAAGGCGGTTTTCCATTCGTCCCTAGGACGAATTCGAATCTGATGGTAGCCACTCTTAAGATCTATCTTAGAAAAGATAGTGGCACCAGCCATCATGTCGAGCATATCATCTAACTTGGGTATCAGAAATCGATACTTGACAGTGATCATGTTGATCGCTCGACTGTCCACGCACATCCTCCAAATTCCCATCTTTCTTTGGAGTCAAAAGTGCAGGAGTGGCACAAGGGCTTAGGCTCTCCCTAATGAAGCCCTTGTTGAGGAGTTCATCCACCTGCCTTTTCAATTCTGTGTGTTCCGATGGGTTCATTCGGTAATGAGGCAGATTAGGCAGTGTCACTCCTGGGACAAGATCAATTGCGTGTTGGATGTCACGCATGGGTGGGAGTTCATTTGGTAACTCATCAGGAAAGGCATCCTAAAAGTCCCGGAAGACAGGTTCCACCTCATGTGGAATACTAGTAGGTGGCTCTTTAGGAACTTCCGTAGTCACTACGGCATAAACAATGGGGTCTTCCTTGGAGCCCTTGCTAGTCCTTTCTTCCAAATCAGCCTAGAACTCACTAGCACTCAAAATGTGTAAGCTTTTAGTCTTAGAACTTGAGGCACTAGTGTTGGCTTTCTCATCATTATCCTTCTTGCCAATTTTATCTTTAGGGGGTAATGGATGCAACTTCACCTTCTTATCCTTGAAATTAAAGATGCAGATGTTGGTACGTCCAAAGTTAGTGACATCCAAATCGTAGATCCAAGGTCTCCCTAAGATAATGTCCCACATCCATGGGGACCACATCACACCACAACTGGTCCTAGTAAGTGGACATGTTAATTGGGACCAGGCAACGCTGAGTAACGGGAATAGATGTAGAATCTACCCATGACACACGATAAGGCTTAGGATGGGGAATTGAGGTCAAGCCTAAACAAGACAAATTGTTGGCAGAAACTACATTGGTACAACTTCCACTGTCGATGATGACCTTACAGCTCCTATCATTGCATTTGACATAGGTATGAAAGATGGAAGTCCTACGCCAGTCCTCATTTTCTTGGAGGGTCAATGCACATCTCACTACAATCACACGAGGTGGATCACCTTCCATTTTGCTCAATGCATTTTCATCTCCATGACATGAGGGGGCAAATCTAGGAAAGGATACCCGATCCTCCAGGCCATCACAATCATCATCACTAGGCACAAAATCCGGTATGTAGTCATCTACTGTTGGGTCGCTTTCACCCTCCACATCCTCGATGCATAGGTTTCGGGTGGGGCAATCAGGGGCGATATGCCCAAATCTGTGACAACGATGACAGGTAACTGAATTGCTCCATTTAGAGTTGTCACCAGCGATTCCTTTGCCATTATTGTCCTTGACGGCAGGTGGTAAATTCGCGGGGTTCTTGGGAGGTTGACCTCCAAAATTTGATCTACCGCTCAAAGAGTAAGGCTTAGAATCTGTTCTACGGTAATCACTACGCCTAGCCTCTTTACTTTTCATGGCAGACTCAAGGTTTTGCACTACTTCATAAATTTCCTCTAGGCTAGTTGTTTTAACAATGATTAGTTTTCGCTGAAACTCTTGACGAAGACCCGTCCTAAATTTGGAAATTCTAGCAGGAAGGTCTTCTTGGACCCTACATCAAAGGTTAAGTTCCTCGAACTTATTGATGTAGTCAGTCACAGACATACTACCCTGTCGAAGGTTAGACCTTTGATCTAAAAGTCTATCATGGTAAGACTGGGGTAGGTATTTAACCTACAAGTCCTCCTTCATCTCATCCCATGTACCAATGGGTTCCCCTCGATGCTGATGTAACCTATGCTCAACGTCTGACCAATACAACCGGGCTTGACTTACCAATTTCATTTTGGCAAATCGAATTCTCCTCTCCTCAGGACATGTCATAGCACTCAAAGTAGTGGTCCAGGTCTGAATCCCAATCGGAATAGTCTCTCGGGTCAATGCAACCATCAAAAGTTGGTGCTTCTATCTTAACACTCTTCACGGCCTGCTCATCAACATTCCGTTCTCTACCATGAGCCCTATGGTCATACCGAGCCTCGGATTCGAAGTCAGAATCATCATTGCACTCATTAACCCGGTTCCTCTCATGGTTCCTGTTATGATTACTGCAATGTGCCATATCACCGTGTTGGGTCCTCTCAATGTTCTCAAGACGAGTCTTGAGTTCCTCAGTTTGGGCCTGTGACTGTTGCAGAAAGGCATCCAGTCGGGCATCGGTGTCCTCTTTATTTTTTGCCAAGATTTCTTAGATACTCCTAGACAATTGTTCTTGGATACTCTTAGACAACTGCTCAAGATTCATTTTGAAATGTTCTGGTTGAATGTCCTTACCACTTCTCGTAGGCATGCAAATGCAAAAGAAAGACTATGATGGCTATCCTAATGATGCAGTGCAATAAAATGTATGATGGCCCAACTTGGGCGACACTTTTCTAATGATACAGCTGTCCGCATGATCGCCGCACAGCAGCACCCTCTCCGGCAGCGTCATCGCATCAGCACAGCACCAGACGCCATCACCACAGCTGCACCGCCATCGCCAGAACCAGCTGGCCCATCATCTTCGTTCTAGCAGTCAAGCACCATCACCATCTATCTCTTTGTTCGGATGAAGCACCCAGCAGTAGCAATCAAACAGATTCGCTCCACCCACCCACCATATCTCTCTATTCAGACGAAGCAGGAATTAAAGGCGAAAAAGGAGTTCACACCCTTTTGTTTTACCTCCAACACGAAGACCGAGGCAGCCCAGTCTTAGTTCCGGTAGAGTTTGGGTCGGGTTGGACCTGATCCACTCCACCGAAAAGCCATTTCCTTTGGCAACAAGTTTCGGGCCTATTTTACACCAGGTCAATACACGTCAGGTGGACCCATCTACAACTCGGCCATGTCGGCAAGCCCTGTATCAACTTGATCTGACTCAAATCTGGGCCTAGTTTAAGGTCCAGGCCAAGTTGAACCCATTACTTGATTGGTCTGACTCAAAAGAACCGAATAAAAAAAAAAAAAAAAGGTTTGTCAGTCCAGAACAGCAACGGCAACGTGTAGACAAACGTGTGAGCCTCATATTCAAGCAAGTTTCAACTGTTGATCTTTAATTAGTGATATCTTCACCATCCGGTCTCCAATCAACGATCCGTCTTCACCTGCATACTCCAGGCAATCAGATCTACACATCTGGTCAGTTTGAGAAGAGCATTAAATTTTCAATCTTTGCATCAAGTTAATATGGAATTGTCAGCCAAGATGGAATTGCAACTTCTTGAAATGAACAGAAGGATTGAAGAAACCAACAGAGAGCTTAAAGAAATCAACAAAAGGGCTAAAATGATGACATATGCAATCAGATATGGGAAAAGATATTATGCAAATAAAGATTACTTTGAGCAGTATATTAATTTGACACGGAAAATTTTCTGTTGAGGAATATGTCGATGAATTTGAAAGGCTACATTATTTATGTGAATTGGGATATACATTTGATTTCAATCACTTTCTCAAAAGTTTGAGACCAAGTATATTGAAGAATGTGGAGAAGGAATGCAACGATATGTATGAAGCATTTTGGGAAGTGATCTGTGTTGAGCACTTGATAAAGCGTTATCCCCTCCAAAAAGCTAAGATGCAAGAAGAGAAGTCTCTACCAACCATTGAAGTCCCGGTAGTGGAACCACTCATGGAGAATGCCTCAGGTGAATATGAAGAAAAGGAACCCGATCTCATCATTTGCGGGTGGAACAAGAAGAAACAGACAATGAAGAAAACATTAAGGAGTCTAATCATCTAATGGATCCTATGGCAAGCCCGCTTCCAGAAACTCAAATTAAACTATCAGATGAAAAGAACATTAATCAGGAGATTGTCAAAGAAGTTTGCATCATCAAAGTTCCTCATATTGAGTTTGTCCTTGGAGATCGGCCAATTCTACTTGGAGAATGTGTGCAAATGGCCGATATTCAAGAATTAAAGCATCACTTCATTCGAGCTCGCATTAATGCAAAATCCAGTTGCCAAAAGAAGCAGTGTGTCAAGCCTCATTTGAGTTGGAAGAAAAGGCCATGTCATTATGTCAAGCCTCCAAGCCCTATGAAGAAAACGAAGATCAACCATCAAATCGAGGATTCATGCAATGGGATTTCGATCCTGGAGGACATCTATAAGACTCGAGGTAAAGTTTTCTCTGAGAAGGGGGGAGTTGATGTAGGACAGACCCATGGTCCCCATGGGTCAACCCACCAATGGGCCTAGCCCATCCGTCTCGACCAATTCTTTGGGCCTAGCCCACCTATCTTAGCCTACTCAAAGTTTTATTTATTTATTTATGTCTTAATTGTATTCAGGTGGAGGTTTTAATCCTGGCCATCATTGCATTTGAATGGTCCAGATTATTTTTAGGGTTAGTCTTTTATCTATTTAAGCATTGTAATGCCTCATTTGGCTTTAGTTATTGATTAATGAAATTTCTCACAAGTGATTTTGGGCCTTCCCATGTTGTCTCTTCTTCCTCGCCCACGATGGGGAGTTTGGCGTGAGGCCAATTTTCAGGTGAGAACCTGACATATCCCTTCCACCTTCCATCTCTCTTTTCTCCGCCTCTACCCGCCCCGCACCTGGTACCCAGCTCCGCATCAGCTTGGGCACAGGCTTAGATTTGTTTAATTCAAGCTGAGGCTTGGGCCTAGCAATTCGGATTTCATCTGGGCTTGCACTAACCTGCATGAAATTCAAGTCAGCTTGGGCTAGGCCCTCAACTAGTTGCTACCCTAGTAATATCTCACTCAAGCTTAAAATATTTTGTAATACTTGATGACTTCAGTTAAAGTGACTGGGTTTATTTCTTGCCCTCAAAATCTGATGTCTTCCTATTCAAACAGTGTCATAGCATGGCCAAAATCAATATTCAAAATGCATTTAAACCTTGTGAAGGTGAGAAGACCTGGCAAAAAATTGTCATACACAGTTTCACATTTGAATTGTGGTCAATCAATGGTAGGCTCCACTAGGTAGCAATCCAAAGCCACCATCTTCCCTCATGCATGTTGATGGAAGATGGTTGCTATTTTTTGTATCATTGCCCTCGTTGGATTATTAGAACTATTTAGATATCAAATGAGCAAGTTTTGCAGTATATACAAGATGGGTGCCGAGACAGCAACTCATTCACTTCAGAAGAAATGATGTCTGCTTAGAGGTGGCACAGAAAACATAACAGGGAGTAGAAAGTCCATCATCATTCATCATGCTAACAACTCATAATGAACAAAAGATAATATCAAGCCTCCAATTAAATATTTCAGATGTAATGCACCATTAAGTCGGTCAAAAAGGAAAGCAAACCACCTTACTATTAAACCTTCCTCTCTGGATCACACCAAACCGATGTTGTTCATCAACCACAGCAATTCGCAATGCCGCAAATTCCACACTTTCAGATATTAGGCTATGGGTTCCAATGACCAGTGATATATCTCCACTTTGAAGACCCTGTCAACCAACAAGCATCAAAATTAAAATGCAATCGCTCGTATTTTACCCAACAGAGTATAATAGAAGATTAATACGTGCCTTCCGAATTAGTCTTGCTTGCTTTGAAGAGGTTGAACCCGTTAATAAGGCAACAGAAGTTTTACAGAGGTCCTCAACATTCTCAAGCAATGAAAGGAAGTGCTCATAATGCTGGATTGCAAGCAGCTCAGATGGAACCATGAAAGCTGCCTATAGATTAAAGCAAGTAAATCTAACCATTAACAAGGAGTAAACAAAGTCCTGCCACAATGTAAGTCCAGTAAAAACAATGTCTTTATGCGCTACTATGGATTGCCTTGTGTAAAACTATTTTAAGCAAACACTGAGACATCACTGTACATATTATGATGTTTCTACAAAAATCAAAACCAGTTATTAGTTATTACTACATGCAATCATCGTCAAAGCCTTGTCCCAACCATGCTGGGAATTTATTTTGCCATTCCAATCTACCATGGGCCAATTCCTCAATAGGTTGCACTTCTTCAAATCTATCCATATTACTTCCATCCATGTCTTTTTCCTTGATGGGCCATCAACCTACATAGAGAAACTTTTGCGCACCAGCGCCATTGTTTCCCTGCATTGGACATGTCTAAACCATCTCAAACAAGTCTTCTAATTTATCACCTATTGATGCTACTACCTCTAAATGCTCCCGAATGGGCTTATTTCCTAATCTATTTGTCCTCTAATACACTCATTTTTGCATGTGTTTTCCCTAATTGGCCAATATTCTGCTCCATAAGTCATAGATGGTCTAATTGCTTTTTGGTAAAAAATTTCCTTCAATCTTGTTGGTATGCACTGATCACAAAGAACTCCATAAGCAAGTCTCCACTTCAGCCAGCTCGCATCCTACGTACAACAGCCTCCTTAATCTCCCCATCCTTACCAATTATAGAGCCAAGGTATCGGAAGGACTCACTTTCTCACAAGAGTTACATCACTCTACACATCCCCACTAAAGTTGCAATTCACATATTCTGTCTTTTTATGACTTATTTTCAATCCCTTAGGTTCTAAAATCACTCCCCATACTAAGTTTTATACTCATGCCCACAAAAACTTTTATCATCTACAAATAACATACACCAAGGTACTTAGGTACCTTCTCTTGCATATGAGCAATTAACTCATCCATAAAAAGGACTAATAAAAAACTATGGCCAAGGGAAATTCACTCATAGTTTTCACGCTCATTACAGCTCCCTCGCACATGTCTTTAATGACATCAATATACCATCTTGGGAGACTCGCTTTATCTAACCACACAAAATTAAATCTCTAGTTCTAGGTGCCTTATTGTAAGCTTTCTCTGGATTGGTGAAGACCATATAAAGATTTTTCCTCTACTCTAGCTATTTTTTCATTAATTGTCTAAGTCAGAAGATAGACCTCCCTGGCATGAAACCATATTGGTTTTTAGATATCTTAATCTTTTGTATTCGCTCCATTACTCTCTCTCCCATAGTTTCATAGTGTGACTCATAAATTAGTGCAAAATCGTATATCTCCTTTGTTCTTGTATATAGCACATTTGTAAGGCGCTAATTATAGCAACCATGGTTCAAAATATCGGCCACTACATAGCAACCACATTATCGGCCGTAGCAGTAGAGCTGCTACGCTATTTTGAAAATAGCGATGCTACAGTCTAAAACCACTAGTAGAGCCGAGCAGTTTTAATTTTAAATATTATTTTTCCTTTTTTTATGCTCCATAGCCTTTCCTAAAGTTATCTCTACCCTTACATGGTTTCAAATCACTAAAAAAGCACAAGATTGGCCGTTATGCAATATTCATATTTTTTTTACCACTTAAAAAATTCATACCGCTACACTGCTACTATCGCTACAAGCGCTACGTATCGCCCACTACGTAGCTTTTTGACCACTGCTATGTAGCTTTTTGACCACTGCCCGCTACGCCCGCCGTAACTAGTATTTTGATCCTTGGTCACAACAATGAGTTTGAATTATGTTACCAATCACTCACACACACAGACACAAAGAATGATGACATATGGTCACTTAGCTCGCCTTGGGACATACATACATGAGAGAAAAGGACATGGATCATTTCCTTCTCAAGAAATGGAGCGTCAACAATTGATGAATGCCTAGATTGAACAGATTCTTTATGAGACAACAGTTAGGCCTAGTATATTGTATGTAGATGAATTTTGAGCAACACAGAAACATGAAGAAGCTATAGTTCAGGTGGTTGAGAGACACATACTCGAAAGCACGATGTTACCGGAAAGGAAAAAATTAGAAAAGAGTACATAGGAAGTAATTTTCAGATAACTATCATAAAGAAGAAGAAAAAATTGAGATGGTTTAAGCACATTTGTAGGACATAAACTGTCCCTACGAAATGAATAAAAGCATTACTAGTAGAAGGTACTTATAGAAGAAGGATGTCACTCAATTACTTGCATAAGGTGTTGAGGAATGATGTGGAGTAACCAAAACAATACAAAAGTGATCCTAAGGAGATGGATTCCAAAATATTAAAGATGAGTAGGTGTATTTTAGCTAGTCTGAGTGTGACAACCTAGAGTATGTACCTTTTATTGGGTACATAAAATTTCTCTCTCAATTACATTGTTGTTCACAGTTTCTTAGCAGGTTTTTGTAGCCTTCTCTTTGAGGAATTTTTCTTTAATTGCACAGAATTCTCATTCTCAGATACGTTATTGTTCACAGTATCTTAGTAGGTTTTTGCAGAATTGCATAATTTTAGAGTAGAACTCTTTTTCTTTTAGCTGACCTCAGATTTAGGGTAAGGCTCCGATGATGACAATGATGATCATTAGGTATCACTCCTTTCCTCCAATTTAACCCCAATCAACGAAACTCCAAGTAACCAACTCAAGCACATCATCCACCAATCCTTCGATTGCTTTAAGATTTTGATCATTTTCCTTTCCAAATATCCAATAAAACTGCAACAAGCAGCACTCCTACCTCCCTCCATCCAGCAATTAAAAATTCAAAACCATAATAGAACAGAAAAGCAGTCACAAATAGTTCGTAATGAGCACACTAGTTAAATAACAACAAATGGGTTACCAACCTGAAAACCTAAACCAATGACCTCCATACAAGCCAAGAAAGCAACAATAGTTTTTCCACATCCAACGTCCCCCTGAAAAGGAAAGGAAAAAAAAAGGCAAACAGAATAAGTTAGTATGAGTCTCTTACCTTCATTCCTTTTCTTTTCCCTTCTATTTTCCTAATTGGATTGATAACAAGATTTTTTTTTTTTTTTTTTTTTTGTCCTGTTGATAGTGTCGTAATGTCAGGACCCTAAACTATAGCGTGCATATGTCTACTATCTCCCTGTACCCACTAGTACTCCAACCAACAACTCGCATCTCCCTGAGGGGAGGATTTGGTGTCCATAATCAATTGTGGTAGCAGACGAAGGCTGATAGCAAGAATTTGACTAAAAAGATCAAACATGTAAACTATTCATGAAGGCAATGCTACAGAAAATACAGCACAATAGTTGGCTTCGTATCCCTGGAATACCCCAGGACCCTGTTACAGGGGCCAAAATTTTTATTTTTATTTTCCTTGATTTTCTTGGATTTATGATTATCATGAATCATTATATAGTTTATTGGTGGTGGTGATTTCTTATACAGATGTATATACAGATATGTGGGACCCTTTCTGTAGCATGGAATTGCCTTTAAAAATAAATCATTGGCCTGGAAGGACCCATTAATCATGTGGACTTAAGTTTTATTTGAATAGGCTTTAATTACTAGATATTGGCAGGCTCAAGATTATAGATCTTTAGTAGGACCCATGGTTTAAATGGGTAATACCTAGTTAATAACAGTAGACTCTTAATAAGATGGGACCCAAAGCCCATTGGAGTATCGAGCACACATGATACCATATCTCAAATAGGAAGCTTGCGCAGGACTTCACGAGGATTCTTTATTGATGGTAGGAAGTGGAGTAGGAAAGAAACTAAAATTTGAATAGATGTAGAATAAGACCTCAACTATATATGCATGTCGAGTGTCAACAGTGAAGGATGCCCCGCATGATCTCACTTTCTCTCTTACCTAGTGCTATTCCCCTTTCCAAATACTAAACCCTAGCTTGTTAGAAGCCCTAATCTAGAAAAAGAGAAGGAAAAGTAGAAGAGAAAGGAAGAACCAGCAGTAGAAGAGCTTCTTTCCCATTGATAGAGCCATCATAACAAAATCAAGGTGAGTAGAAATTCTTATCTGCTTGTGTGTGGCTCCAAAATTCCTATTTTGCCTTATTGGATTCCTTGCTACACAATTTTATGATGAGATCATAATGCATGTGATTGATTCACTTGATTCTCCACTTTTTTGCATCATGCTACAGTGCTTGTCGACCATAGAATCCCCTATTTTTGTTGGAAATCCTCTTTTTAATACTTAGAAATCATGCAAAACTATGTATCATTGTTAGTAGGATCGTTGAGTTTCAAGTTTTGGACTGTGGGGCCTATGTGGGCCACCTGATGAAAGATCTGCACCATGGATCTGACAGCAGACCCATGGGCAACCTTGAAGGTCTAGGACCCATGCGGATTGGGCCCAGTTTGACCCACCATCTACTGGACCCAAAAACAGTATGCTCCTTGGAGTTTTTGATGATGTGGGTTCTCTTTACAAAGTCAGTTTTATTGTAAATTTTTAGATAAGGGCCTGCTATTATGAATTATTACATCTGACTTGATTGAGTGATTCTCTCATGCTTTCTTCTGCTGTAAATTGCAAAACAAACCCTATTATTTTCTGTACTTGTTGCTAAACCTCTTACAGCCTGTTTACTTGAGCCCCAACTATCTGTAAATTACAAATAATGCTGGCCAAACCTATCCATGTGCCTTGGGGGTTTCTTACATCTCGATCGATGGGATTCTTCTACCAAAAAAAAAATCAATAGGATTCTACATGTGGATTTTATGGATTTGTGTTTCTAGAGTATAAACACGCAACATGATGATTTATGAGATGTTCCTAAACCTGAATTTATAGGTGTAATAAAGACTTTTATGATGCACCCTATATATTCGATGAAATTCCCCAATGATATATTCTCATGAGATTGGTGACTGATATTAATATACATTGATAAACCTGAATATGTGGTTTCTTATGCCGAATTTGTGGAATTCATTATGAAACTTGTAGAATGTGACCTTACATGATTCTAAGATCGGTGAGTAATATGAATCCAAACCTATACGAGGTTAGTCAAGTGATTGCCCATACACAATTGGATACCAGTAATGAAAGGGTGCAGGGCATAACAAAAATCCAGGATTTGTGTAACGGGCTGATCTACAACTACCTTGATGTAGGTGTTGAGAATGGTAAAGAATTTTGTTAAATTATGAATCATGTTTATAAGATTTTCAAGAATAAAATGTCTTTTATATAACATGATTAACCAAGGCCAACCCATTAGACTTCCCATAGACCACTAGCACAGGCAAAGGCCATGACATAGATGTTATTCCCTGATTCATAGGTCAGATAACTCCGATTCCCTTACTCAGGTCAAATATGTTATTCCCTGACTCACACCATACCTGATTCCTTGACTTACAGATCAGATATGTTATTCCCTGACTCACAGGTCTGATATGTATTCCCTGACACCCAGGTCAGTTATGTTAATCACCTGACTACAGGTCAGCTATTTTCACTGACGGTAGGTCAGCCCTTTGTACACGATATAAGACATCCATGAGGTATTTGTGGTCAAGTGGTTAGGAGATTTTCTCGAGGTTAGTTTTAGGAAACCTAGACCGAACTTTAATACATGCATTATTTTTATTATTGCAGTATTATTATTCCTATTTAACCTGAAATTGTGCACACATGTAGATTAGAGTTCTATTCACTCAATTTCACTGATTGTTGTTTTGTTGCCCCAATCCAGGTAACCAGGATTTAGAATCTTGGGATTACCATGATGATCAAGGGATAGACTACAACAAGCGTTCCTAAGCGACGGGTTCACATACAACATAAAAGATGAAGGACTAGATTTCATTATTTTTATTAGTGGCTTCATTCACACTACAAAGACTCTTTTGGAAATTGTATAATTTATTTTATAGGACTTTGAGATTTGGACTATTTTTATTTAAGATTGAGATTTTTAGGTAAAAGCCTGATTGGTTATGATTCCAATGATTTAACTACTGGTGTTGTTATGCTACTTGTTGGTTATGATATGGAGCTCTACAGGGCCCCGGGTTCCGGGTCGTTACAATCCCTTCCTTGGAAAAGAATCTGCCATCCTCATATTGTTTAACAAAAGCAACATTATTTTCTCCATCGGATTTAAAACCATGGTCACTTTAGGGGTTGGTTGTCTTGTACGCATGTGGATCAAATGGGATTTACATATGTACATTTTGTCACGACCTAAATTCCGGGGCCCTATCGGATTCCAGGTTGCAATTAATTGGAAACATTCACCGAGCATACATCAAATAAATTCCTCAAGAAATTAGAGATTTAACCAATCCAGTAGTCCAATTAAAATTATGAAAGCCAATAAAACATCAATTATCTCTATAATAAAAAGTTCCCGTGTCCTGACTTTAAGCAATAAAGCAATAAAACATTACTGAAAAGAATAAATAAAATTTCCACAAAAGGGCTAATCCCTCTATCAACTGATTTTGGAATTTCCCGCTCTCTTTTTAGCCCTGCATGCCGAACTCAATGGGTTGAACGTCGTTATGCTTCAGCCCTCCCGCAATGCGATTACCTGAAGATATATATATTTATTTATTTATAGGTTAGAGGTGGAGTCCTACCCAAACTGCCACAGCACCAAGTGACCAAACTAGGAAAGGATATCCATCTAAGAACATGCACAGGTCTCTTTCTCTCTTTGCTTAAAATTGACGCATGCCCCTAGATCTTTTATAAGATGATCTCATACATAGGCCCCACCATCCTAGCAAATAAAACTAGGGGTCCAAGGTCCCATCTGAGTTCTTATAATTTCTCACCAGATCTGGGCTTCACTAATAATAATAATAATAATTAATGGGATTCCTAGGCCTCTAGCCCTAGCCTCACAGGGTGCGTCCCACACTGGACCCCACAGCTCAGGATATTACACATTTTACATATGTGAGATCTACACATGTGAAACATGTTGCTCTATTTGTTTGGAACCACCATTTTCACACATGTAAACATTGAACTGCTACATACGTAAAATTTTCACATATCGCATAATTTACGAAGAATTAAGATAGGAAACTAAACATTTGGGGTTTAATGGATCAATAAAAAAAAAAATTGAACAGCGCAGATTAAAATTTTGGGGCCCCACTGGAGTCACAAAATAGAAAGCGAAGATAGGAAACTAAACATTTGGGCTTTAATGGATCAATAAAAAAAATTTTGAACAGCTCAGATTAAATTTTTGAGGCCCGCAGGAGTCACCAAATAAAAAGCGATGCTGGGGATTGATACCATTAACCCTCCTATGCAGAAATTGTATCCGAGTGCTTTGAGTGTGTAACCATCACACACCAGGAGAGATGTGAAAATGGCCACATTTGCACACCATTTTCCCACCAAAACTTACGCATGTGATTCGAAAATGAGTACAAAAAAAATGTGCTGATGCAGAAATGTTACGCATTTGCATTGTTTATATATGTAAATTGGTGCAAACAAATGAACCCCTTTGGATTTCGTAAATGCAAAACAACCAAAAAAAAAACTGCTTGCCAAAACAGCAATACAAAAAATCAGAAAATAAAAATGGTAGTATGGCATGCACATGTTTACAAAGAATGACACTATACTAATATCCTCATTGGTACCATTTAAACTAGCCAATGATTACACACAACATACTCCAAAAAAAATAAAAATAAAAAAAGCCAATCAGGTTCAATAAGGATACATCACTTGCAGTCAAATCCTCAGCAGACTTCAAAACAAACCACGCAATCAGGCTTAAAAGGGATATATCGCTCACAGACAAATCTCTTCTTTTTCCTCACTTCATTCCGTTGTTTTTTTTTTTTTTTAGAAAAGAAAAGTCTTCATTCCGTTCCATCTTCACAAATAATGGGAGAGGCTTTTGGTTTTCTTTTCCAATGGTATGGGATTAGGGAACAAAAGAAACACAATCTTCTTTACAAGCTTGACTTAGAAAATATCGTGGGCCTATCCTTATAAATCCATCAATGGAATCACGTCGAAAATCCATACCGTTTAAAATCAATATTTTCTTGCCCAATTACAATTCAAAAATACATGTATTTTATGTCTGGTCAATCTAATGGTATGCCTAACTCCAACTACAGTGGAACTTTTCACAAAGCTAATACAGGGGAGTGATAGTGATTATAAGCAGTTTGGATTTTTTCTCTAATGTGGTCCCTACACTGATAGCCATTATTCTAAGGATGGACCCAGAAAAGTCTCAAAGGCTGGCCCTCAAAGGACTGAGATCCTTAAAAAGGAGCATGAGACTAAGGATGCACATGCACTTCAGTTAGTGATTATATGCGGCTTGAATTTTTTTCTCTAATGTGGTCCTGACAGTGATAGTGATTATTGTAAGGATGGGCCCAGAAAAGTTTCTAAGGGTAGCTCTCAAAGGACTGAGACCCTTAAAAATGAGCATGAGACTAGGGACCCACATGCACTTCAGTTAGTGGGGACCACCCAGATGTATGCCAAGGAAAAAGGGGGATGGAAACTTGGAAAGGGTAACCAAATATCACTTAAATAAGACAATTCTAACCCTTGATTTTTAAGGAATTAAAATTCAAGGATTTTTAAGTGCAACTACTGTAGTATTTAATCCAACAATTGACAACAATCGAATCATTGCTAAATTGAGGTGAGTTCCAATTCCAAGTTACCCGAGGGCATGACCCAAAAAATTTGGGTATAGACCTTTTCCTCCATCCAAATGACAATCGACCCGAGTCTATACCCAAATACCCATGTCTACTAGTATTAACATTGATTATCTATTATATATAATTTTATTTTATTTTTTGAAATGGTTACTTTCATTAAAGCAGCAAACAATACAAGAGAATAATACTGACTTGCTCAAAAAGAAGTTGAAGATGGACAGAACAAAAAGAAAGAGACCCCTTAAACAAATCTACATAGGCTCAACAGAATAGGAAGCAATCTCCTTCCAATGGTGCATAATCTGATCTATGGAAAAATCTTTGAATAACGGACTAATGGACACCCATAGAGCAACTAAAAACTTAGTTTTCTCCACCAAATATCTTTGACTAGTTGAAACCCCTTCAAAACATCTGGAATTCCTCTCCTTCCAAATTGTCCATAAGACTGCCAGAAAAGACAATCTCCACAATGCCTTGCGTCTAAGGGCTCCAGTTGGGGCTTTCCAAGCCTGGAAAAGATCCTGAAGGGAATGAGGGAAAACCCAGGAGCAATCGAACCACTCCACCACCGATCTCCAAATAAACTGAGCTATGGTACAATTCAACAGTAGGTGGTCCACTAATTCCACATCTCTCAAACACATGGGGCAGCCATTGACCACTATCCTCCCTCTCCTCTTGAGATTGTCCATAGTGAGGATTCTTTCCCGAACGGCCAACCACCCAAATATAACAACCCTAGGAGGAGCTTTGAGCTTCCAAATGCTACTCACTGCGCTTTTCTCCCTCATAGAGTTAGACAAAGCCGAAAAGAAGGAAGTAACAGAGAACCGGCCGTCCTTAGAGGCCATCCACACCCTCTCATCCTCTCCTCTTTCCACCACATGACAGCCCGTTAAGAGATCAAGGAGCAATAAGAGTTGAAGAACCCCGTGATCCTTTAAGTCCCTCCTTAAGATAGGGCACCAAATCACCTGCCCACCAGCCATTGTCATGTAGGCTTTAGCCCTAGCCTCCTTGTCCACTGCACAACTAAACAGATCCAGGAACTGAGCAGCCAATGGCCTGTCTCCAACCCATTGATCTTTCCAAAAAAGAATCGTCTCCCCCGACCCAATTTGATACTTAATGTTGGCCATATAGAGGTTTTTGACCGAAGTAATTCCTTTCCAAACCGCTAACGAGTTTTTAGTAGCATCCTATATATCCCATCCATTTCTGGACAACCCATATTTCATTTCCAACACTTGTCTCCAAAGGCCATCCGGATCTTCTCCTATCCTCCATAGCCACTTTCCCAAAAGGGCTTGATTCATCTGCTTAAGAGGTCTGATACCCAGGTCCCCTTCTTCCTTAGGTCTACAAATAGATTCCCAATCTATTAGGTGATACTTCCTCTGAGTGCTATTACCATACCATAAGAATTCTCTCTGCAGCCTCTCAGTTCTCTTGATAACTGAATCCGGACACTTAAAGAGAGAAAAGTAATAGACTGGAAGATTCGACAAAACAAACTTGATGAGAGATACCCTCCCTCCCATAGACAAGTAGCTAGCTTTCCAAGCAAACAGCTTTCTTTCAACTCTCTCCACCACCGGGTTCCACAGAGATTTAGTAACCATCCCCACACATAAAGGCAAGCCTAAATAAGAAGAAGGCATATCTCCCACCTTACACCCCAAGATCTCTGCATATTGAAGAAGCTTAGACTTCTTGGTTCTTATCCCTAAGAAGTTGACTTTAAGGCCCGAAACAGCTTCAAAGCATAAAAGAGTGGCTTTAACATTTCTAATATGATCTTCATTTTCTCCGCAAAAGATGAGAGTGTCATCGGCAAATTGTAGGTGACTAATAGCCTGGAAGTTTCTAACCAACTAAAGCCTTCAAAAAAACCTGCTCCCACTGCCCCTTTAATCATCCTCCCTAGAGCCTCAGCCACCAAAAGAAAAAGGAAAGGTGAGAGAGGGTCCCCTTGTCTTAGCCCCCTCTGAGCTTGAAAGAAACCTTTTGGAGACCCATTTATCATGATAGATATCCAGGCCGAAGAGACACTCCAGAACCCATTTTCTCCATTTTTCACCAAAGCCCATTCTACCAAGCATGTACAAAAGGAAATTCCAATCCACCATATCGTAAACCTTCTCTAAATCCAGCTTGCAAATAAGACCTAGAATCCTATCCTTGAATCTCAAATGCACGCACTCATTAGCCACAAGGATGTCATCTAGAATCTGCCTTCCCATCAAAAAAGCTCCTTGCTCTCTAGAGATAATTTTCCCCAAGAAATACTTGATTCTCCTTGCTAGGACTTTAACCAAAAATTTGTAAATACTCACAATAAGACTGATAGGCCTGTAATCCTTGATAGTGAGTTCCACTGCCCATTTCGGAATAAGCACTATGAAGGAAGCACCCACGCCTTTAGATAGTTTTCCCCTCTGATGGAATTCATCCATGACGGCAAGGATATATATCTTTTTTCAACATCCCCCAGAATTGTTGAAAGAAGGCCCGGGAATCCATCAGGCCTCGGGGCCTTGTCACCTGCGAGGTCGAAGACTGCTTGACGAATTTCTTCCTCTTCAAACTTCCTCTTAATCCAATTGGCCCGATCCTCACCGATAACATCAAATTCCATGTTGTCCAGAGTAGGTCATTTTCCAACCCTCATCTGTGTAAAGAGAGGCAAAGTAGTCTTTGATGTGCTTGATAATTTCCTCTTTGTTCTCCAATCTATTTTGCCCCTCCATAATAGATGATATCCTGTTTGCCCTCCTTCTCGCGGATGCCAGCCAGTGGAAAAATCTCATGTTTTTATCTCCTTCCTTCAACCAGCTGCGTCTAGCCCTCAGTCTCCACCTTATTTCCTCCTCTCTCAACTTTTTATGAAACTCTTCTATCAGGCTTCGTCGTTTCTTCCCCTCTTCATCTAACAGCTTGGCACTCTCCTCCTTCCTATCTAGCTCCTAGATGTCTGCTAAAATTTTTTATTTATGGCTCCTCAAATCCACAAAGTTTACTTTAGCCCACTCCTATATTTTCAATTTTATCTATTATATATAATATGTATTGTTAAAAGTTTATTATCAAATATATATTGTTAAATGTCTATTAGTATTAACATTATTTTATAAAAAAAAATACACAGCTTCTAGCTAAAATGGAGGGTGCTCAACTTTGCAACTGAATGGTGTCAGGCTCTAGACAAAAAATACACAGCTTTTAGCCATCTAGCAAAAAATTAACCACCCCACCCTCCAAAATGCCCTTTTTCTTCCAAAACCAAAAGCCCCATTAAACATCTGCCAACCATAAGATCAAGGGAATGAAAAGGACAAATATAAACCAGTGAATGCCTCAGAACTGTCATCTGATCAGATGGCTAGAAACAATCATAAGGCTATAGTTGGTAATGACTAATTCACAAACCCCACCTAGTTGGCACAAAGTGGGCACCACCAACTTGTCCCACACCCTCCTTGAACAGAATTGTCAGTTTGTTGCACAGAGTGGTTGGGTTACCTTTTTCGAAATAGATTTTTATTTACTTTTCACTCTCAATTCAACTTTGGGCATGATGTAGAAACAGGGTTTTTCCTTCAGTGGCTCCTACTTTGTAATTGTTTTTCATTTTGTTGGTATAATTCTCTTGTACCTGCTCTAATCCTTGGATTGGGCTTCTCTACTTTGTGTTCCCATTTCTTTACTAAAATTACAAGTTACCAATTAGAAAAAATGATGTATTACCAGGTTTTCCAAGAATAGTTATCAAATATATCAAATGGTGGAGAACGAATACATCACAATTTTTAAGAATTTTTGCACCAATTACTATTCAAAATGAATTTATGAAGCAACTTTAGAGAGAAACTAGAAAGGCAAAAATATATCACTTCTTCAGGGATGAATCAATTCAAACATCTATGAAAGGGTTGACACTATTCTCTAATTAGCAAAGAGATGAAAGGTCAAAACAGGAAAAGAAGAAAAGAGAAAAAATAAAAATAAAACAAAACAAATCATTTATGTTCATTGTTACCTGCAAAAGCCGGTTCATGGGGATTGGCCTCTTAAGGTCCCATATAATTTCAGAGACAGCATTTAACTGACTTGGAGTGAGAGAAAATGGAAGATCCTTAAACAATTTCTTAGTAAGAATGGACCATCCTTCCACTGAAATGGCACTTGGTTCCTGATTCCTATACCTGTCCAACAGTCCATCCCTTTCCATCTGGGTCCCAAGACCTTCAAGCATTTGAAACAGTCGGCCCAACTGAGAAGGGAACAAACTTATCTCACAAGAAATTAAACCATTACATGTGTGGGGAAACTGAGCAACATGAAATGATAGGAATGTGCATTGTACAATGCAAACAAAGTAACTCTAGATCAAGTTAAATTACAAAACCATAATTAATTTAAGTAATAAATTGCATAAAAAAGATACCTGAAGATAAAAAAACTCATCAAATATCAACCTTCTGCGAGCTGACTCAGCTTGATTTAAATCCTTTGGGCGGTGGATTTGCATATAGGCCTCCATTAGAAAATAAATGACATTTAGACAATGAGGGAATAAAAAGAAAGAAAGATTAAAGAAACAGGCAACCAAAAGAAAGAGAACAGAAAAGGACAACCAACAAATACGCTTAGTGGTATATTCACTGGGAAAAAAAAATTATGCTCAGTAATATTGCAGTGAGTGAAGCTGAAAACGACCTTGATATTGTAAACAAGAAAAAAAGAACAGTTGTAAATATCATATATGATATCTTTGTTATTTCATCATCAGCTTTCTTCTTTCTTCAGCCTACAGATCATTTTGAAAACACTAAGATAAAAGCAAAATCCAGAGGATACCCATCAATTTGAGCCTTCAAAAGGTGGTGAACAATATTGTCATTTTCATCAAGACAAATACCCAAACAGAGATGTTGCCGCAGGTGGGCAGTTACACAGACAGATCCCAACAGCGCATCTCATCCAACCGTTCTTTCTTAAGCTGTGTTTGAGCTTGGTACAGTGGGGACGTGTAAAACAGATTTAACTTATCCTTCGCATACTCCATTTCTTCTCTTTGGCAATCCATAAAGGGGTCCTTTTAAATCCTCACAAATATCTGACATAGTTTTCATGTAAAATTGTGGTTAAAATGGAAATAGAGCCTAACAGGTCTCAAACTCACCATTCCCTGTCAGGTCTAGCAGCAAATCGTGTGTATATGTATTTTCTGTTGAGTGGTAACTTATTTGTACTTCCTCAAAAAAATTGGGCTGGCTAAGTAGTAATTATAGGAAAAGCGAGGAGGTCTTACGTGATTTTTAAAAATATGCTAAACTACAAATGTAAATGTCCGTCCAACCCTAAGGAAGACAGCCGATTGATTGCGTTCTCCAAATTCTTTCTTCTTCCTTCTAATCCGTGTTCTCTTCTAGGGCTTCTAATCCTTGGGGAAGGAAACCTTAGAAACTACTGTAGATTTAACATGGTATAAGAGCATCTAAGATAGGGGCAACTACCTGATGCAATCCAACATCAGGCTAAACCAGCCAGGCCCATAACTGGGCCCAGAATTACCCAATAGGTGAACCAGGCCCCGTGGGCCATTCTCAGGAGCCAGAAATAGGTCCAGACCTAGTCCAACAGTCCACATGGGATTGTCGATAAGCAAGTTTTCTAGTTTTTTTACTCTTTGGTTTTTAGGATTACATATTCTTATTAATCTGTCTTCCATATCCCAGTATGTTTAGGACATTTTTTTTTCTTTTTCTAGTAGTAGTATGTAGACAGTTCTTTATAGTAGGTGGTTCTTTTCTTTATATAAAGGACTTTCGTCCCTATACAATAGCTCTTCAAAGATTGATCATTTGGAATCAACTGATTCTTTTGTTTCTACAATTCATATCTATTCTGGTTGTTTCCCTTCTTCTCTTGCGATTTTGTGGAACTCAAACAGACCCCAGGCTGCTGAATTTTCCTGCAGAAATAACAAAACAGTTCTTACAGTCCCTGTTTATTGGAGTTGCAGTCCTTTTGAGTAATTAGGATTGCATCAAATTGGTATCCAAACAAGTCCTGTAGGTTGTAATTACTTCCTACCATCTTTTTTTCCCGTGCTCTTTTTTCCCCTTGTACAAAATGTCAAAGTCCCAATTATAGTCAAAACTCTGTAGAAATTTCTGGATAATTTCAACCATCAGAATTTTTTTTCCTTAAAATCAGCCTCAGCCAAAGTCTCTTTCTTTACCCAATTTTTATAGTCCAATTTTTGTAAAATCTGGTCATAAAACCCAACACTCTAAAGTCACCAAAGGTCCCTCAAACAATCCTCTCTGCCATATTGTCAACATACCTTGACTCTGATTACTGTAATATCCTGGATCACGTGTCCTAGGAAGGAAAACATTAACTCATAGGGCCCAAGTGGGATTGTTGGACTGTTTTAAACTTCTATTAGTAGAGCCTCAAATGAATTAGTATTGAATGAGGAAAGGAGTTGTTCACCAACTCTAATTAGGAGTGATGTGAGGAGATTGGATAGGACTCTATGTCCAATTAGAGAAAGAGTAGGACTCTACCTCATCCTTATATATATATATATTAACAATCAACGACCATGTGTGGGTATTCTATTCTCGTCCTTTTTTAGAAAAAGAAATCTGAGAGAGAGTTTGGTGGCTGGAAATCCAGAGGAAGAAGAAGAAGGCAATCGGTGAGCAACGGACGTCCGCACATCGCAAAGGCAACAATCGCTTATCAAAGGTGAGTGGATCTTCCTAAATATCTAGATGGTTTAATCAAGATGATTGATAATGGAGTATGATTCAATTATCCTTTATTGTTAAGTATACAGGGATTTTTTGTAACCATGGAGTAGATTTAAAATCTGTTTTAGGCCAAGGAATTGTGTATGAATGGCTGTTAGAATGATACAAATAATGTGGAGTGAAAATCCTTGAGCATCCATTGAATAGGCTTGCAAATTGATGGAAACAGAGGCTGGCGTCAATGGTGCAAATTGACAGTGGAGAGCTGTGGGACCCCCTGGCCCACAGTATGGATGATCTGGACCACGGAGTAGGGGGCCTACTCCTAGTCAACCATAGAGGAATGGACCCAAGGGAGATGGGCCCTGTTTGGGCCCCCATCCACTTGATTTTATGCATACAGGCATGAATATGATGGAAACAGGGCAGAATGTCAACATGAGTTGTGGGACCCATCAGTGGACCTCATCAGAGATCAGAACCACACATCCTTTAGGGGACCCTTGGGCAACCCTAGTGCTGGTGGACCCAAGGGGAGTGGGTCCCATCTGGTGGCCATCTTTTGACCATATAATTCCATGCATGACTTACCTATACAAATTCTTTTGAAACTGTTTGACATTGTGGACCCCAGAATAAGGTTAGATGGTGAATCCAAACCACTAGAATGGACGTTTAGCCCTGGGCAATAATGTAGCCAAGACTGATATTGGATTAGATCCAGTGGGACCCACTGGATGTTATATTGGAATGCCTTCAGGCGTGAGTCACTTGCTGTCTTTATTTTGTGTATAGAGACATGGTCGTATGGGTTCTGTAATTGGGGAAAATAGTCATAGACTTGATATGTAATTACCCTTTTACCCTTCCATCCAAAACAATTAAGCTTCTGTGTGGTTTATAATAAATTGAATTGGAATATTGATATGTTTCAGCTACTTGTGTAAATTTCTATAGATATGGGCCACTTAGACAATACCCCCTACCTGTTATGATCAGAAGTGGGGCAAAAAATCTAGTGGGGGTTTGCATGAGGCTGGTTTCACATTACTTAGGTTGATTTTGTAGATGTTTTGTATTATATTTAATGTGGTATGTATGGAATGATTACTGATGTACTGGGAATTATTAGTACACGTGAAAAGATGGATTGGTATACAGATCCATTGTGTTAGACATATGGTGTTCAGACCATGTGGGCCATGGAGGCCGTTGTCCTTGGTGGACGTGAATGATGAGACAGGGCCATAGTTGCCGGTATACATATAAACGATAAGCCTTGGTGGCGTTGTAATGTGCAAGGGGCACGAATATGTAAATGAGTATACTTTCATTTGTACTTGATTTGTTAATTTAGACTTGTGCGTATTATGTCACGTTCTATGCTGTCTATGTAATTAGGAAAATTCATTCACCAGTAATACTAATGTTTTGTTGCCCCCTTCAGGTAATCACGTTGTGAGTGGGCCAGAGCAGAACGACGTTCTGCCCGTAGACTTCGGCATGCATGGCTGAAGAGAGAGAGAGAGAGAGAGAGAGAGAGAGAGAGAGAGAGAGAGAGCGAGAAAAACTCAAATAGTCAATAGAGGGATTATTCAAATAGGAAATTTATTCAATGTTTTAGGACATCTTTGATTTGAGTCAAAATATGGAATTTTGCTTATTTAGTAATTATGGATGTTATTAGACTTTTATAAGTTAATTAGAACTATATTTTGAACTAAATGCCTGATTACTTGTGGAAGTTATTTGATGAATGTATGGTGAATGATGAATATTGCTAAATAATCACGATCTGGAATCCGACGGCGGTCGGGAATTTGGGTCATGACAATTACCAGGAGGCAAAAACGAGTATCAGAAATTCAAAATGCCTCCAAAAGCGGCAATAAAGCAAAAGTGGGCCCTATGTAGGTCAGCAGAAGTTGACAACAAAAAAACTCATGCCATTATCAGCATAGAAGCATCTCGCTCTACAAGAACTAGGAAATACTTACAACATTTGCATGTGTGTGTGTCCATATGTGTGTGTGAGACAGCTTCCTTTGTGTGTATATATTTAAAAAAAAATTTTTTTTTTTTTTGAATAGTTACTTTCATTAGAAAAGCAAGCAGTACAGGAGGAGTATACTTACAAGCTAGAACAAAAGGACCCCAAAAGACAAAAAGAAAAGCCCCCAAGACAAAACTAGATTGGCCCCGCAAATGAAAAGGCCAGCTCCTTCCAATTTAACAAAATCTGCTCGATAGAGTAACCTCTAAAAGACGGACTAATCCTTTTTAAGCAGTGCATATATGACAACTTTCTATAGGAAACTAATCCTTTTTAAGAACGGCATAACCTTACTACCAAAAAAAGAAAAAAATGCAAAATAAATGTTTCAGTAGCTTCCCAAACAAAATTATGATGTGACAAGTTATGGAGGGGACTAGGGGACGTTAGTGCCATGGTTGTCAATTCCGTGTCAAGAGTCCAAGACCTTGCCTCTAGAGTCTCTACAAGGAAGATCAAGTTCAAAGGTGATGATACAAGTCTTAGAAGGCCCGGATTTCAGCGAGGAAGAAACTCCAATTGGTGCCAACCTATTCAGGTATATTGGACCCTATTCAAACCAAGAAAAGGCCCCTAGGACCCTTAGACCAAATGGCTAAATCATAGAGTTAAAATTGGATAAGATAAGCTTTGGGTTAGCTCATTTATAGAACAGGGGTCAGCTAACCGTAGGACTTTATGGTCAATTCACGGTCACAAAGACAGTAGCTCAAAAATCTGTGTTAGTGAGCTTACGGTTAGCTGACAGCTAGTTTCACAGCTCACCGTAAGTCCCCAATGGCTCGCCGTGAATCCAACTGTAGAACAAAATCCCATGTTTTTTACTTCAGTCAAACTAACCGTTGGGGTTTTGGCAGTTAGCCCTAAATAGCTGAAGGGTTACAGTCGACTAGCCATTGGAGAGTGTTGTATATATACGTAGCTCATTCCAATGGCGATGACTTTGGTGATTTTGAGACCTCTTTTTCAATACTCATTCCCACTTAGTCACACATATTTAAGAGCTCCCAAAATCCAATTCGACTCACACTTAGGCTTCTAATAGGCATACTTAAGAGCATTCAAAGCTCTAGTGAAGTGTGATTTGTGGAATCACCCTCCAAGGGAAACCTTGAGCCTATCAAAGTTAAACCACTATTTCCCTAGACTTAAGACTCCCAAACCTCTTGGTTGAGCACTCATTGGAGAATCATCAACACCAATGGAGCAAGCAAGGAGTCAAAGCTTGGCGCTTCGGATTCAAGCATCAAAGAGCACCCTCAAGACATAGTCCAAGAGGCAAGTGTTCTTGTTTCAAAATGTAAATTGAGTTGTAAAGTGATCTAGCTTGCACTCTCAGGGGAGACTGTGACAAAAGCTAGCTAATAGAACAATGCATGTAACAACCATGAAAGCAAGAAATATCTGCACGTAAGATAAATATAGCTTGTAAAAGCAACAATTAACTTACATCATGAAGGCCCAATAAGTGGAACTCCTCACGAATATTCCCAGGAATAGGGTCAATGCTTGTGGACAGGGCTTGTAAGACTCTGTATAAGCCCCAAAGTAAGAGAAGGAAGAGCAAAAGCCTCTGGCAGTATAAAAAAAATACAGGAGAAAAGAAACATTATAATTCTCAAAGTGTGTTTTTTGCATCATATACTTAACCAGTATCAGATTTGACATTATATCTTACGTAATGTTGTTACGGTCTTCAAGTGCATCAGATCCATCAATATTTGGGACCATTGTAATTTATGAATTTTTTTACATGGTATCGCAGCCAGTCATTAATTGGCATAGGACAGATCTAGGCCCAGATAGATGGCCCAAGACCTTAACTTGGCAAGGCTGAAATTCAGCTTGAGTGTAATATCCTGAGTACCTAGGCCCCAGGACTAGCTTGGCCCAGGTAGGACCCTTAGTTGATTAATTATATTGGAAGTAGACTTTTGCCTCACATGAATGGCTTCTAGAAAGGAAAGGAAAGGAGTTGTATTTCAACTCTAATTAGAAAGAGGTAAGAGTAAAGAGTAGAAAGTATAAGAGATAGATTAGGACTCTACCCCTCCTTTTATATTTAAAGAAGCCAACGATCCTTAGTTTAGTGTTTTCCTTGTTCCTATTGAGAAACTAAGAGGAGGATCCTGTGACTACAAACCAGGCGAAGAAGTAGAAGGCGACGACCATCGGATGTCCTATTCGCGTCCACACATTGCAAACGCAACCATCACGTATAAAAGGTGAGTGGATCTTCCTTAATACTCTTGATGATCTAATCAGATGCTTGTTGTTGTGCCTTAACTGTTGTACAAAGCCAATTATGTTCAGGGATTATAACTAGATGGTAGTTGAGTCATCTGAGTCATGTAAATCCTTGTTTATCATAGTAGTTAATGAATTGGTGATGTTTTCTCTTGAATCTCAATATGTTATGAGTATCGGAATTGGATTTTCATGAAGAAAGAGTCTGGACGTCGACAAAGTAGGAAGAATTTGGAATTGTGGGACCCCATGGTCCACTGGATGATGAATCTAGTCCAGGGATTCTGTAAAGGGGTCATGGGCGACCTTCAGTGTAATGGACCCATGCTGAGTGGACCTTGTATGGCCCACCAAATCACCTTGCAAGGAGCTTGAGGCGTGAATTAGGGAAAAAGAGCAACTTGGTCGATGTTAGTAGTGGGACCCACTGCATGATCTGATCTGAGATCAGAACCCCACATCCTGTAGGGGACTCTTGGTCGACACTAGTGATGTTGGAACCATAAGAAGTGGGGCCCATATGCTTGTATATCTAACAGTCACAAAAACTCCCATCGTGAATGAGTGTGTTACAGCACTAGTTACTGTTTGAGTCTGGGGGGTCAAAGGATTGACCTAATGGTACATCAAATCCAATAAGATGATAAATTACCCTTGGGCGACCCCTATGATCTTGATCATCTAAATTATAGACCAGTGGGACCCACTGTTCCATGTATACTGACATTCCCAGACGTGGGATGAAGAGTCAGATTTGTGGGCTGTAGAGAAGGGTCTGAGGGTGAGTCCAGTCCATCAGTTTGAAGGTGCAGCCTTGGCCGAACATGAGTTTGAGGTCTGATCTTAAATTGGGCTATGTGGGGCCCACTAGATTTTTACAACAAGGTGTTCAGGTGTGAAATAGTGTTCTGTGTGTGTGTAATAGTGTTCTGGGAGGAATATATATAAGGGAATAGCCATGGATTTTATTTGTGTTGGAATCTAATCATACTAATTAAGGGTTCTATGAATTTTATAATAGATTGTGTGGACTGTTTGGGAATGGTGGCGTTGTTTCTGCTACTTGTGTAGTATATTATGAAAGGGGACGTTTTATGGAATTAATTATGAAAACAAGGGTGGGGTCACCTCTACACCATCAATTACCAGTTATGTCTAGATGGGGGCAATGAGAAATCTGATGGTGTTAGGGTTGGACCCACGTTGCTTTACTTGTGTACTTATTTATATTAATTGTTGTTTATGTTTTGGTTACTATGTGATGGTAAGATATTGTGCACTAGGTCCCAGACGTGGGATGTTGGACTTAGTGTCCGGGCCGTTATAGCTGCTGGTCCTTTGAGGACGTGTCTGATGGGACAGGGTCATGGTGACCGGTATACAGGTATACAATGAGCCTTGGAGGCGTGGTAATGTGCATGGGCACGAATATATTTATGAATGTACTTCTTAATAGTAATTGATTCATGTATTCAGCTTTGTTGTTTATATGACATTATGTTTATGCTGTTTATGTAATTAGGAAAATTCATTCACCAGTAATACTGATGTTGTGTTGCCCCCTTTAGGTAATCACGTTGCGGGTGGGGCAGAGCAGAACGACATTCAGCACGTAAATTTTGGCATGCGTAGCTGACAAGAGAGAACGAGAAATATTCAAATAGTTTATGAAGGGATTAACCTTGTTTAGGGATTTTATTATATGTTTCAAACGTTTTGAACTGAATTAGAATATAGAATTTGGTTTACTCAGAGATATTAATTTTGTTCAAACATTCATAATTTAATTAAAGTTATATTTTGATCTAAATGCCTGATCCCTTGTGGAAAACATTTGATGAATGTATGGTGAATATTTACTAAATAAAGCACGATCCAGAGTCCGACAGGGCCCCGGAATTTGGGTCGTGACATTGAGTATGCCCTTCAAGACTACAAGCCTGATTTTATGCCCAGCCCCATGCCATCAATGCCCCAAATGGGTCCATTGGCAAGGCATTGATGTGATTGTTCAAATCATTAAGATCTTACTTTTTAGGGTAGGCATATAATTAAAATAACACATTTTCTAAGATCTAGTTAATAGTTAAGTGTAATTGGTTGATTCGTTGGCTATGTTTGTGAATAATTGTTCAAATCATTAAGAACTTACTTTTTAGGGTAGGCATATAATTAAAATAACACATTTTCTAAGATCCAGCTAATAGTTAAGTGTAATTGGTTGATTCGTTGGCTATGTATGTGAATAAATGAATGCGTGTGTATACTATGGATGTAAATGGTGTGTGGGTGATTTAGTACCTCTTAACAATTTGTCTTACAGCAGATCCCATGAGTTTCGTGCTGATTAGGTTTTTTTTTAGCAGTATCATTTTTTTTATGACGTTTTTTGCAGTATCATGCTAAATAGTTATCAAGACAAGGTTTCTTTAGCCAATTAAATCACATAACTAGAATGTGAGTTCTCAGCTTTTGGCTTTAAGCCTTCGACTGGAATCCCTTCTTTACTAATAATTAAAAGAATAAGGGGTTTGTGAAAGAGAGAAAGGGCAATTTAGCCATGTACTGTAGTTAAGAGCTCAATACCTAAATATTTGTTCCAAGGTTGCAAGAGAACAACTGTCAATTCAAAAAATAAATAAATAAAAAGAACTTTTTTTAAAACAAATGTCAAAACGAGTTTTAAAATTCGGTTAACTTCCAAGAAGACCATAAGACAAACTAAAAATAATAAACACACTAATAAATTATTACTAACAACCAACACTTAGACATATCAATTAAAAGTTAATTTTTAAATATAGAATGAGCTTCAGATAAAACAGGACGAACAAAAACAAATGAATATTTCAGTAAAAACACCATGAAGTTTACAGGCTGAGTACCTTGATATAACGTCCCCAATAAAGCTTGGCTTCAAGCCACCTTTTGAAGAGTAGAGAGGATATGGCCTTGCCTCTCCCTGTGGGCATGATTCATCCTCCCCATCAAGCATGTCAACTGTGTACTCTCTCATTTCATAATGATCTTCAGCGCGCATTGCCTTGACCTTGATTCCCAAAAGGTTAGTAAACAACAAGGATATTTGATTAGAACAAAATAATTTAAAACGCAGATTCCTAAAGAACCGTGATGTCCAAAGAAATATTTAAGCTAAAATAATAATTGTGTGTATCCTATCAAGCTTAACTATTTCCAATGCAAAAAACCAAAGCCATTTTCTACTAGGTGGACAGTAATTACTTAGCAAATGAAATAAATATAATGTCAAGCGGCCACCAAGATACGTGAGAAAGACTGGTCACTAGACATGGACAACAGTGTAGCTGGAATCAGACACTGAAAACTACAATTTCTTCAGCACAAGCATCATCTAATATTGTTACCAAGGAATTTGATCGTGATTTCAGCTTGCTTCTTAACCTGGCCAAAACCAACAACACGTAGTGGAAGATTTGCAAAAACCCAGTGGCAAAAGAGCCTTGCATTTGTTTGAGGAGTCTGAGCTTGGGTCTTTGGTCAGTCTTCTTTCAAAAGTTTTCATTTGCAGGGATGTAGCAGATTCTCGAATCTGGAAGCCTAGTCCTTCAGGTGTTTTCTCCCTACAAGTTTTTTTACAAGGTGTTGCAAGGCTTGCCAAATGCCAGGGTTCCTTCTTCACTAGTTTGGCAGGGCTTGGCTCCGCCGAGGGTGGAGGCTTTTGCATGGCTCGCAATCTCAAGGAAGGTCTCTACAGCCGATAATCAAAGGAGAGGCTTCACAACTGAAAATATTTCAGACTTATGTGTGATGTGTAGGAAGGGAAGGGACATGGTGGACTCTTTGTTAGTGTATTGTGAGTTTGCTCATTCTTTGTGGTGTAGGCTTCATGTGCGATGTGGTATTTTTTTGTGGGGCCCAGGATCTCTAGCAAGGATGATTGAAGCATGGAGGTGCTCTAGTTTTTTCGGGTGCAGGTTGGTTCTCTGGAGACTCATTCCTTTGCAATCTTATGGTCAGTGTGAAAAGAGAAGAATGACAGTGTATTTTGAGGGTCTTTGATTACAGTGGAGGAGTTGTCGCTTTTGGTGGTGGCGCGGATTGCCAAATGGGCCACTTTCAAGAGCGAATTTGATAGTTTAAAGGTAGATGGCATGTTGCATAATTGAGAGGCTTCTTTATAATGTGGAGCGAAGAAGGCGAAAAAGGTGATTTTTTGGGTTCCTCCTATTGGAAGTGTGCTCAAGTTCAATGTAGATGGGGCAGCTTGGAGAAACCCTGGGCAGGTAGGTATAGGAGTGCTTCACAATAGTAAAGGTATTGTATTGGCATTGTTCTCGAAGCATGTGGATTGTATTGAGTCTAACGAGGCGGAAGATCTAGCTATCTTGGAAGCTATCTGGGTCTTCTCTTCGTCTTTTTTTTAGTCAAGTTTAGTGGTAGAAAGTGATTCTCTTAATGCTATTTCTTGGGTGTTGTCTTCGACTATGTTTCCTTGGAAGTTTCAATTTTGCGTGAATGTGATTAGAGTTCTATCCTCTCTGATTCAAGTGAGCTTTTAGCATGTGTGAAGGTCGGCCAATGGTTTTGAAGAAGCAACACACGTATAGGTCTTCTGATTGGGTTGCTTTCACTCCATAATTTTGTTTTTGGTATAATGCCTTTATACCTTTGTGTCCCTCTTTCCCTTTTAAGAGGGTGGTCTTTGTAATCTCTCTTCTTCCTTTATTCTACTTCATCATTACCATTTAAAAAAAAAAATGAAACCAAAACTGAATCAACTCAGACAAGCCAACTCAATCACCAAGAATTTGATAACATGCATGCTTTAGTAGGTTGCCTATTCCATATATATCCACCAAACCAACCAACCCCCACCCAAAACCACAGATTCCACAAATTTTGAAGAGGTTATGTTAATCGCTAGATAACCTCTTCAAAATAGTGGCATTAAAAAAAATTAAAAAGGGTAAACAAATTACTAATATTAGCCATTCGTTCA
This sequence comes from Persea americana, assembly GCA_029852735.1. NCBI lineage: Eukaryota > Viridiplantae > Streptophyta > Magnoliopsida > Laurales > Lauraceae > Persea > Persea americana. Next base: position 72,625,118 of record CM056815.1, read on the forward strand.
TGGATCTCGTGGTGGTTCCCACCCATACAAATTGTCTCAATCATAAGATTCGATAAAGCATATAGTGAATAGTAAAATTCACTCCCGAATCCTAAGAATCACATACAAATGGGATCCCTTGTATCAATATGAATCATTTTCCTTATAATTTGATACAAATCATGGGATTTAACAACGTTAACGCATGCACGCGAGCGCATGCAAACATGTGCGCGCGCACACCCCTCAATGTGGGACCCACCAGGGACCCACTTGGGGTTGGGACCAAGGGGGGATCTCTTCCATCTAGCTGGGGCCTATTTGTTTACAAAATATGGGCCCCATCTAATCATCCTACCGCCTTCATCAATGGCAAACAAGTTTCAGCCCTTTAAAATTTGACCCGTCAATCGAATGTACAAACCATTCAGATGGGTGTGAAAAATGGGACCAATGTAATTCAAGGGTGTCTAGTCTGTGCTGTCCATTCAGATGGGTGATAAGGTGGGCCCCACTATTAGGTTTGCATGGTGTGCATGTAAAAAAAGGTGTGCACTAGATTACTATATATATAAATATATATATATATAGGGAGATGCTCTCACCTTACTATGAGAGATAAGGTGGGGGGCCTCACATCTATATCCAATGCTAACAACTTAAATGTCAGGGCCCCCACCCCTATCTCTCATATAAGGTGAGAGATGTCTCTCATAGGAGCATCTCCCATATATATATATATATATATATATATTGTTTTTCCAAAGCAAAACTCCAAAATGATTCACTGAAATTCCAAATCGGCCAAAACATTTCAATTACGAGCCCAACCGAAATGGAATCTGAAACGAAATTGGCAACTACGGAAAAGAGCCTCTCTCTTGCAACACATCCCATGTGGGCCTACAACCATCTAAGTGGGCCCACATGTGGGCAACCCAAATTGATTGTGACTCTCAAACTATGTTGCAGTTTTCTTAAGGGTAAGCAACCAGCACTAATACAAGTGAACCACTATGCTTGTCTAGGTGGGTGGGGCCCACAACTCCAACAAAATGGCTGAGCTTGTTCATTTTATGCAAGTAGAGACAGCAGCTGATTTGTCTCAATGGCTATGTGATCATTTTATGCAAATGGATAAAGATCTTAAAGTAGCATTCATCAGAATCTCATCATTGGAAAATATGAGGGTAGAACATGAAGTTTTGGTCTTTGCAGAAGGACAAAACTAAACAGTCTAGGATGCAGAGAAAAAGAGACCCGTTGCATAATCACCATAAAAAGAAGAAATGGAAGATGCATGGGGAGTACCCCTCACAAGTGCTTTTGAGGAACGTTTCTGTATGTAGTATTTGTTTAACTATAAAAGAGAATAAAGGAGAAAAGTGACAATAAATATAAAACATTTCAACAAATTGACAGAGCAAATTCCAAACCCATTGCACATAATTTACAAAATGGAGAGATAAGAGCTTAACTGGTAAGAGGAGCAATACAGTCTCTCTCCAAAGATGGAGAGATTGTTAATAGAGCTTAATCGGTAACATAATTTTTCCTCACTTCAAACATAAGAGGGGGAAAAGAGGAACCAGAGATAGAACACAAATACAACATACCTATGATAGACATATACTTGACACGTTCAAACCAATAAGGATAGTAACACAGTAAAACGGTTTCATTTCATAAAAGCATGTAACATTTAGCAAGTTGAAGAGCAACATTAGTTTCTCACCAGAAAACAGAAAACCTCAATAGCGTACCTTACCACTGACATAAACAAGATCTCCCTCCTTATGCTTTGACTCAAGACTTCGAAGAAATGGCAGGTATGTAAAACGAGTACCACGGAAAAATTTCTTTAAATGCAAGTAAATTGTTCTTTTCTCCCCAGTGCCACAATCATCGCTCTTGATTTCCGAAGTTTCTTCATTACTTGCTAACTCACAGCCAACAACAACTTCTAGAAATGAGAAAGACGAACCAGCTTTGATTCCCCTGTAGAAACAATGAGATTGTTATATCAAATTCAACATAAACTTATACCTAATGCATTGAAAAAACACATTGTTGCACAGAGAGAGAGAGAGAGAGAGAGAGAGAGAGATATGAAATGCAAACCAGATATCACAGTCTAACATACCTGGATGATAACACTTTCCCAACAAAAATCAAATAGTGCCCATCATCAATTACACCCCTAGCATTTTGTAGATCAGCATATGATCGGGGAAAATGGTGAAGCAATTTCCGCATCTATTAGGAAAAAAAATAATACAATCATGTCTTCATCTAGTGGTGATGTACACTCAAAAAAAAAAAAAAAAAAAAAGGAAAATGTGAATCCCAGGCTAGTCAGAAACAAAATTGTGTGGGTTATTTCCTGCAGATTAGCCACTGTGCAGGCAAGGAAGAGAATGGCACACCAAACTCTTTTTTCCAATCAAGTAAGGGATTCTCACCATTTTCCAATTCAAATGGACCTAAAAGAACATAAAGCCTAGCCTTTCACATAAGTTCAGATGAAAACCCACAGTATGAAAGCCGCACTTTTCAAGCTGACCACGGTGACGAGTGCTTATGCCAGGGACACAACTAATAGGTCTGTCAAAAATTGACTCGGAATCTGTTAAAAACTCTTGTACGTTGCAGCTTGTATAGGTCGAAGATTGGTTCATATTTGTCTCAGCATGATCCACATCAGATTTTCCATCAACTTCCAAAGCTGTGGGTGTGGGTGTAGCTAAATTTGGCAAAACATGAGAATCATGTTCATTCAATGTGGGCGCAGTTCCACCTGAAGGAGGATCTGATAAGTGCCACGTTTCACAAAGTTTAGCCGGTTCGACCAAATTACTGCCAATGGAACTAGAAACATATCCTCTACAACTTTCAGCAAGTAAAGTGTCCATTCTATCTGGCCGACAAGGAATCTCCTGGTACAATTCGACAACTGATGAACTGCCCAAAATGATAGATGGAAAACTTCTACAAGCCAGTGAAAAATCAAATTCATCTATGATATCCTTCAGATCTTCACCAGGTCCTCTGTGAGCCTTATCATGCCGAATTAAGTCTTGAACACTACTATAACCCATTAGAACAGAAACCTACATGAGACTCAAGATCATCAACAACCGTCCATGCACGTGAGTAGTTTGCACTTTGTATATTCAAATAAAACAAATGTCTAATAAAATAGAAGCCTACAAGAGAAACAAGTTCATACAAACAAACGTGTCAATTCAAGCTAGACCCTAGTTTGCACATGGAAATGAACAGGTTAAGAAATATAAAGTGAGCAGCTTGCAAAAGCAACAAGCAAATAAAACAATTTCACAAAATAGATATTCATTAACATCTCAACTGTGCTGGATATATTTTTTTCCTAAATAAAAGATGTTTTACTACACAACCCCCCAAACCCACATCAACAAGAAGAAATCCCAAACCCATGATTACCATGCATCCTAGAGGGAACAACACGAGGGGACCCTTTCTGTTCCACGATCGATAAACAGTTCTAGAACAAGCATGTATGTATGTTTATATGACTGTGTGTTCGTATATAGTTATTTCTCCTGAGGGACAGTTCTAATGGATGGTAATGGGTTTAATCAGGGGGACGAGGAGGAAAGGTCTATGTATGAATAAGGGGTGGTCCAAAACTCAGCTTGATTGGAATCAAGTGGTGGAAATGTCAAGGTCCAAAGATCAAGATTCAAGAGCAGGAAAAATTTTCACAACCACCCCTGAAGAGTCCCAAATAACACCTCCAATCCGTCCCAAATGGATATGCTTGGTGAAACTGGCATCAAATTTCAACTTGAGGAAACCAGCTGGTGGAAGTTTCCACTTGATTCTATGCACAATTTTGGACCGGCATCCCCCTATTAAATTGGCTGCCCAAGATCTATTCAAATCTTCCTAAGAAACTCCTACAAATTCTATCTTTTTAATGGTCCACTCTGAAACATTCCAAACAATGGACTGAACAATCTCAAAAGTGAGTGAGCTCGTCAGATTCCAATGGTGCTAAAGTTTATGCTAGTTGGTTGTCGTGAGTTGCGCAAATTGGAAGGCTACAAAGCAATCATTGAAGGTGACTCATTTTCAGCAATTCAATGGGGCTCCGGAAAATCTCATTTCACATGGACATTGGCAAATTTGGTAGAGGAGGTGCAAGATACGTCCGCTCAGTTGGGAGCTTCCTTTCATTACATCCCCCACATGAAGCTGATGATAGGGTGGATGGTCTAACAAGGGAAGAAGTTCTTCAGTTAAATATTTATTTTGATGTTTAGTTATTTTGTGTCACATGTTTCTTATCTTTAGTCTGTTTCCTGTTTCGTTTGGGTCTTTTCTTTAATAAAATTTACCGTTAACAAAAAAGAAGAAGAAAAAGATCAAGAGCAGGAAAGGGCTTAAAATTTTCAAAGCCAAATCCAACATTGGAGACGGTCACAATCTGAATGCGTGTCAAATTGCCTCTGATGCCAAATCCTGTGAAGGTAGTAGGTGTTATTAAAGGGATTTTGGTAGGGAAGAAAATGGGAGAGGTTTTGGGGTGGATTTGGTGTACCCAAACCAAGAACCTCAAAGTATGTGTGTGTGTGTGTGTCATTCTCTTAAGATAGCAAAGAATACAAAGGAATGATGAATATTTGGTTGCCTCCTTTGAGGATCAAACATCTCATTATATAGATACAAAATGCCCAATCTTGGGCTACAATCTTGTAAAATACAGTAAAGGAATCTCCTAAAACAGTAACTAACATCTGTACACGGTTGTGACTTAGTCTTATGTACATAATTGGGTTGGGTTTACAAGTGGGTCATGAACTTGGGCCTTGATTATTCATTAACACGCCCCCTCAAATTGATGCTGGAGAGTCAATAAGCATCAATTTGCTAACCAAGAATTGATGCCATGGTCTCAATAGGCCTTTGGTAAATATATCTGCAATTTGGAGACCGGTAGAGATGTGAGGAAGACTAATCGTGTCTCACACATATTCATCACGAATAAAATGGCAGTCCACCTCAATATGCTTTGTGCGCTCATGGAAGACTGGATTTTCAGTAATTCAGATCGCACTTGTATTATCAACATAGAGTGGTGTTGGTTGACTCTGAGGAAACCCAAGATCTGAAAGCAAGCCTCGGAGCCAAACTATTTCAGAGCAGGCATTGGACATAGCTCGATATTCGGCTTCAGTGGATGACTTTGAAACTTTATCTTGTTTTTTACATTTCCAAGAAATTAAGGAATCCCCAAGATACATGCACCATCCTATGGTAGACCGTCGGGTATCTGAGCAGCCAGCCCAATCAGCATCAGAGTATTCAGTGAGAGCAAGCTAGTTCATGACCCAAGTTGGTTGCAAATCCATGACACAGTGCCCATTTGATGAAAAGTAGTACACAAAAAAGAGAAATCACAAAATCGATCAGACGACCTACCTCTGATGAGTCAAAAATCTTCTAAATTCCCAGAACAATTAGTCGACCACAACAGGTGTGATTCCTGCAGTTACCGTGATGATCATAGGTGGGCCTCACCAGATTTGGTATCTGAAGACGTGACTGTCGACTGCTGATATGGACCCAAGATGTCGAACACAAGATGACTGGAACAAATATCCTCTAGACGAAAATGGATGATCGATCAGAGAACAAACCCTTTGTGGCTCTAATACCATGTCATTCTCTTAAGATAGCAGAGAATACAAAGGAATGATGAATATTTGGTTGCCTCCTTTGAGGATCGACCATCTCATTATATAGATACAAAATGCCCAATCTTGGGCTACAATCTTGTAAAATACAGTAAAGGAATCTCCTAAAACAGTAACTAACATCTGTACACGGTTTTGACTTAGTCTTATGTACATAATTAGGTTGGGTTTACAAGTGGGTCGTGAACTTGGGCCTTGATTATTCATTAACAGTGTATAGAATGCTTATCTAGTGCACCCAGTACGCAAGATGATGGTCCATCCGACAGGACCACATCCCACCGCCCCCCCCACCCCCCGAATGTCACACGCCCCCTATGTTTAGCACCCTTCCAAATGGACTAGACAGTTGGATTGACTGCAAACCCATCCGAATGTGCTGTATACTGTTAAACTTGCAAGGCCCAATTGGAGATGATAAGGTTTAGGGATGGAACTGATTTTTTGCATAGACGAAGGGCCTAGAGAGATCTTTTGATCCACCAAAGTCACTCATATATATATATATATATATATAGAGAGAGAGAGAGAGAGACCAATATACTGGAAAGGGTACACGGACATGGGAGTGGGGTCCCACACCTGAACCCATATTTGCTTTATTTACCCTAACCCTACCCATATACAATATAAACCCATTCAAACAATGATGTTGCAATTTCTACTGTGGCAGGATTTGCTAATTTTATTAAAATATAAATGCCTATGTAATATACAAAATAGCAGGCCATAAACAAGCTGAAATGGACTGAACCAACTGGTATTGAATTAGGAGCCAAGTAAGGGCCATATATCAAATGGTCAAACATTTTAAGCCCGGCCCTGGCTCACAGGCCTTAATATTGTGTCCAAAACAGCCTAATGCAGGCTGAGCTTAAAGGCCCAACGGGCTAAGCTGGCCCAATCCCAGCCCTAAAAGAAAGGAAGGAAAGGACTTGCAGCAAGGAGGCATTGGCAAATGAACTTAGCAAGATAATGAAGCAAGGGCTGAACATTGGGCTTTATTAAGAAAAGAACTAAGGGATTCGAGACATAAAAAGTGATTGGGGTGCTACAATAGCGTCAACAATCATAATAGATGATGATAGTTTTGGCAATGTGGAATCCTCCACCTTTTGGAAGTTCAAAGTCAATGAAATGGTGTAACATTAACCTACCCAATGGGGTTGGTTCTGTGGAATAACAAACAAAAGTTAGTCTCGACTTTTTTCAGGGCTGATTCATTTGTACTTTGTAGGGATTCAAATGTATAGCACAAATCTTGATATAATAGAAAGAGTACAGAAAAACAAAAAAATAAATAAATAAAGGCAACCTTAAACGTATGACAAGGTGCATCCTTTCTCAAGATCGCAGGGGAGAGAGCATACCTTATTAAGAACCTTTGACCGATCTGGCATGCTTGCAGTGCCATAACTGTTCACTTCTTTCAGCAGCTTTTGAGCAGACTTGTGATTTGAACGGGAAAATAACTTTAAAAGACTGAAGTGAAGAAAATTGCTGAAGCTGTAAGGAAAAAGATTTGACTTAACACAGTCAACATGAATACATGATCCTACTTCAAAGTTAATGGGTATACATAAAGAATAATGGAATGCATCAAGTACTTTTACCTCATATTCCTTCCAAAAGCATTCCGGTATCCTCGTTCAGCTTCAAATGATATCGCACGTGTCAAGCGCTTCTCATTAAAACACTAACAAAGACCACCATTGTTGACTTCAGCATAAACAAGGGTGAAATAGTAAAAAAATTATAAAAACAAAATTTAAGTGACACAAAAAACACAATGCTCACGCAGACCCACTGATGGTTCACAGGCAAGATGTACCACCTTCACAGGGGATGACCAGGGAGAGATACCTGCACAGTTTGGTTGAAGCATCACTCTCTTGTCAGTGAGGTAATAAAGGGGGACAAAAAGACGATTATCTTCTCAACTCTCCAGGTTTATATCAATAACTATAATGAAATTCTTTATCAACAGGAGGGTTCTTGGTAAAGAATCAAAATAGTTGATGAGTTTTAGCTCTGGAATGTGCTTGATCCTAAATAGATCTTTGGATGAGATGCTCTAATCTTGCAGAAAAGGCCCTCTTAGAAAGAGGGGAGTGGTTTTGTGGAGGCTGGTACTGATGGTTGTCATCTTGTCTACATGGAAAGAAAAGAGGGAGACAACTTCAATAATAGAGGTATCAACAAAAGAAAATACTAAAATAATGGAGGCAATGCCCATTTGTTGAGCTCTAGCAATAAAAGAAATAAAGGGGTTTAACCACTGAAAAACATAAAGTGCGGCAGGGCAATTTTAGGGGGCCCAGATAAGAAGACACTTTATGGCTGAGGAATCCTCCTCCACCTGACTCTTAGAAGTTCAATGTCAATAAAGCAATGCAGAGGTGCATGAGTTTGACACTCCCAAAAAAACCGCAATTTGCAAGGCTAACAAAGCCTAGCAAGGGTGGGTTCTATGTAATAACAAAGAAGAAGTATTCTTGACTTTTTTCAAGGCCAATTTATTTTGAAGAAAACAAATGAAGTGGAAATCCTCATAGTGAAGACAAGCCTTGAATATTTCAAGGGCAGATAAGATCGGCTTGCTATAAAAAGAGATTCAAAGAATGCTATAGCATGAGCGGAAAAGAAAGGAGAAACATGGACATCAAAGTTTATCTTTGGAAAGTTGGAGAGACAAGATTTGGCCATGGAAAAGCAAGGGCCATGCTAATATTCTCTGTACTATTTGGGATGAAAAACGTTGTCATTCCAACTTTATTGGACGTCACAGAGAGAGAGAGTTCATGGAGAAGTGGTTTCTCTATTTTTAATTCTCACATGTATTTCAATAGGTGCTAAGAAATTTTGAAAAGCCTTTAAGATTTTTCCTTTTCACTTTATGACAAGCCTTTAAAATATATTTTGGCGTATTGATACAATATATAACTCTTATAGTATATAGCTTCTTCAGTCTTGTAATTTTTCTATCTTTCAATGAAATTACAATTAGTGAAAAAAAAAAAAGCTGCTTTCAAAAAGAAACAAATGGAAAAAAAAAAATACGAATAAGACAGAACATACAAATGTGCACACCAACACTTAGGTGACCCAAACCTTCCATATGATGGGTTTCATTTCTAATGGGAGATAACCCCAAAAATTCCCCCATCAGCGATCAGATGTTTCTAACTGGCTGATTTTGCATAAATTCATATGCACCATGCGATGTGTATCTGTAAATTGACTAATCAGATGGCTAGAACCATCCCAATAAAGAGATATTAGGGCCTCCTAAACACATGGCTAAAATCACAAAAAAGCGGGCCAACGTTTACCATTGTTATCAACAAAACAAATTACTCTTTCTCCCCCATCATAATAACTTTGGAGTTACTCTTAAGACCTAAGAATAAACTTACCAAAAAAAATAAAAAGGACCTAAGAATAAGTGTCGAGCAGTTAAGCATAAATGAAGAAAAACTTAATATATTATACCATGCCATGTGTTTGTGCAATTGAGGCTGCTTTTGCCATGTGTGTGCATATGTAGTAAGCTCATTGCACATGAAGGAGATTCCTGCATAACAGGTACATAATCCTGCAAAAAACTGCATGTTGTAATTTCCTTAGCCACAAATCAAAGATTGTCTAGTGTGAACATCCCACAGATGGCTAAAAGTTTCCCTATCTACTTCAGAGAAAAAGAATGAGAAGACATGTCAATGTCATCCATTGACAACAGTATTTCTAGTCTAATGATCCAAATATTGCACTGGTTGTTGCCTGATAATGATAGGGACATTGTAGGGTTGAATCTACAAAAACTAAAGCATCACTTTCAAAAAACTACGAACACCAACACAGATGCATGCATCCACATTGTACCCATATCAGCTTGTCAGACAAAAACTTCAAATAGTTCAAGACGTCGATAAATCCACCACCATCAACATTAAAGCCTTATTATCCATACAAGTCAAATAGTTGTACGAGTACAATTAAAAAGTAAAACATTTAAATTTGCAATATTGGGGATATTTGTGCAAAACATCAACTAATAATTAAATAATAATATTTTATCAGTTCATATCCACGCAAATTAAAATTTTTGTATGTTTCTAATTTCTATACATATCGACACAACAAATTTCCTAAATAATGTCACATCCTTCGTTGGATAAGCGACTCCCAACCGAATAGATAAAGTAATAAAATAGTAAATCAAAGCTAAAATATAAAAAGGGGGGGAAAGGAATCTTTCAATTAGATATTACGGACAAAGAAAAATACCGGATGAATGGAGAAGAAGTGTTGTGGTACGTATATATAAGAACAACAGAGAAATACAAACTATACCAACAAATAAAGAACACGGAAGAAGAAGAAGAAACTCTCAACCAAATTTAGGCTTGCACCAGTCTATTCCATTATTTGAATATCAGCATGGCCTATTAGGCCGGATCAGGAGGGCCTCCTTTGGACTTCCAAGCATTCAAAACTATGATACCAAGATAACTGTACATGGCAAATGTATCAATGTTGAACAGTTACGATCACACATATACTTCTAGGGAACAAGTGTAGCATATCCTACCATTAAGTCCATCATTTCATATATGCTTGATTAGTTTTGTAACTTTTCAACATAAAAAATGTTACAATGGAATATAAGCAATGATAATTTCATTACTTTACAAATGTTTTATAGAAAAATTAGATAGCCATATCCATATTTGTGTCCTAAATTCCAAAAGGTGCAGAACCATATCCATGCCCCGTATACATATCCATGTCTGGGCATCATAGACTGAAACCATATTGCAATCAAATGGTATTCCAATGTCTTGTCCGCAATTTTCTTAACCCACAGAGATCCTTTCTACAATTCCCTCACCAAGCCCAAGCCTCTGTAATGTTCTATAGTCCGCACTATAACTATAAGTGGTTCGAAATTCTGACAATACCACCCTTCCTATGCTCAAATACATTAACTTTCACACCATAAACTCTTCTTTGTTTTGCAACTTTTTCCATTTGACTCAAAAGACTCTCCATAGCTCTAGATTATGATGGCTCTTTATCACCGAGGTTCTCTTTTTCTTTTAATGTTAACTTTCATTAGAACCAAATCAGTACAAAAGAGTTATACTGATGAGGAAGAAAAGAAAAACAGAACAAGCTACAGAGCTAAAGACCCCAAACAGAAAGAAAGAGCAACAAACAGAGTACAGACAGTTAGTACAAATCAATGAACATGTATATAAAGGAATCTCATCTTGAACATACCCACCCACCCACACGATTCTCCCACTTATTGTGATTCCTATGAATACGTTGTTTACTTTAAGTAGAAGAAGAAGAATCGAGAAGTACATCAAGAGGCTTGAGCTTCACACCTCAAGCCTTTATGTCTTGCCTCACAACTCCACCTTATAAAATGATGTTCCAAACCATTAACCCAGTTGGCCCCATCCGACAAAGCATCAATAGAGGATGCAGACTGACCACTGTTGCAAAATAAGAAATAAAAAAGAACCAAAAAAACAAAAAACGTGTCGGCTAAGTGAAAGTGGGTTTAATGTGTTAATCAAAAGCAATCGTCATCGTCAAAGCCTTGCCTCAACTATGTTGGGTTCGGCTACATGAATTCTGCTTCTCCATTCCAATCTTTCCCGACCCAGATCCTCAGATGGGTTGCATTTCTTCAGCTCTATGAGTTAATCAAAATCCATTATCTCTATAATAAAAAAATCCATTTAAATGGTATGGTGTTGTACTTGGAGTGATTTCTACACTATTTCCGCCCACATCCCAACAGAAACCACTCACTGCATCAGCAATCACAAAAAAAGAATTTTCAACTGATTCGGGCACCCCCCGAACCAATCGACTATTACTCGAATACCCCAGTTCTGGAAATTCTCAAAACCACCAGACAAACTCAAACTCAGCCCATAAATCTTTGCAGTCCCAGAAAATCATGGCGAATAGAAGAAACATTCAACGGGTAAAAGAACACATCTTTATTGCGCAAAATCAAGCATACAACATTCGCAAACGAAAGAAAGAAAAACCACAAAATCACAAATCTGGAAAAGAATGTTTGGAAACTAGGCAGCATACCTATAATCGAGGTAGGAATAGGATGGCAAGGAAATTAACCGTTGGAAACCCTAGCGGGTCCGTAGTTCAGTTCCCAGGACAACGAAATTGGAAGCGAGGGAAGAAGGCCGGTTCGACAGTGTATCTATTTTTAAGGGGAATTTTTCAAAATGGCCCTACGTCTTTCCCTTTTTTAAAAACAAAAAAAAAAAAAAAGGCTTTTCACCATGTTATCAATTGAAGACATCCATCTATTTAAAGCAGTTTTTTGACAGCTTTTTTCTCAATTTTTTAAAATACTAAAATTTTATTTCATTGAAATAAGCATCTGCTTTACTTCTTATATATTCTCCTCATTTCCTTCACTGACTTTCTCGTAATGATTAACTGCTATGTGCAGTTTTCTGCACTCCTCTTTGCCCCAACACACGGACACATGCAAGGGTATGGCCATCCAGATATTTTATTTGATTGTCCTATCATGGGTGAAAAGATGGGTCACAATGAGAAAGACAAAACACTCTTCAGGTGGAATATTACAATTCATCACAAAGTCCCAGACTCAAAACATTCCCACCCCCAACCCCAACTCATCCAAAATGCATGGATAAGATTAGATTGTTGCAGTACTCTTTTGGGGTTGCATGTTTTGGAAATTTACATCAGTATCATTTGCTGAATGTGAAATTTCATAATTTAGCGGTGACCGTCTAAGTTCTTCAAATTTCAAGAATAAAATTATGAGAGTGACAACCCAGTGGTTGGGAGTTTCATTCTCTCTGAACTGCCTAATGTTTGATCCCTGATCGGACATCTTCCTCCAATGTGCAAGCAGTCATCTCCATCACGTGTGTAAGCAATCCTCTCCCTTGTGCATGTAGATGGTGTTCTCACTAATGCGTGTTACAATTCACTTTCACTCAGGTTTCTCAAGGGCTCAGTCATCTTGGATAGTACACCCCACCAAAAAAATCCTCCAACTTTGGGGTATCTAAAAAATCGGCTGGAGGATAACATTCTTCCCAACTGAGTTGGTGCACTTTTCTTTACCAACCTGAATTGGAAGGGCAGTTGACCTTTTTATCTTCTCAGTTGGGTTTCAGTGGATATTTCAAACCCAATTAACTGTTCAGGTTGGGCCTATACAACATCATAACCACAGTGGTCAGGTCGACCACATCATTCCATCCCTAACCTTCCTATTCAGGCTGTTAATTGGACTGCTCCAGCATGTGCCCGCAAAAGTATCACTCTGTGGTACTATCTGCAGGGTGAACCTATGTCAGAGTGCAGCCATGAACATGTAATCTCTCGTGTGCGTATCCGTTGTGGTTCAACTTTTATACATGTTGGATCAATTATATATGGTCACTTGAATTAGCCGTCACCCAGGACCACCCTTCCATCTATCCAATATTTGTGCTTGGAAATCTTCAAGGCGATGAGGTGCCCCTTTGAAATGACCTTTAAAATGACTGTGTGTCCTTAATTAAAAACTTACTAATGATTTTAGGGGCTAATTCAAAAGGTTTTAAAACTTGTGTCATTTTTTGAAATAAAGCAAAAACCTTAGGCCTTGTTTGAAAATTTCTCCTATTTTTAATGTGTGGGAGCCTCATAAAGTTGTCCCAACTGCCTAATAGGTTGGTTGCCTTATAACCAACCTATTTGGACCAATCGTTGGCCAATATCACATGATCAATCATAAGGTATTAAGGTGGACCATGTATATGAGTAAACATTGTAAACTTCGCAAAGTAATTTTGTTATATCGCAAGATTTAGTAGAAGTTTGCGATATTACAGTAATTTAGACATTTTTATCTTTATTCAAAGTGTATTAAGAATATTGCTCGAAAAGATTTTGATATCGTATTAAGTGAAAGGCATTTTAGATTGTAGAGAGTGACCATTCAATCAGAACTGTAGTAGAAAAGAATTAAAGTCACTTTACATAAAAAGGGGGAAAAAGGTGAATGTCCATAAAAATGCATCTCATAAGCATTACACAAACAAGCTCGGCCCATTTGTTTAGCGTAAGATAACGTAAAAGAGGAGTAAAAGGAGGATAATGTGATATAAAGTTTTACTTCTTAGTATTTAGATGAAAAAGCAATAGTAATGTAATCCCTGATGTTTCATAAGGTTTGGATGAAAAGGGAATGATAGAGAAATAGTTGGATATGAGGTAAAGCAGTCTCTAACCCACTTTTCCCAACCTTTGTTGTACTCACCACATTCATACTAAATTGGTGTAGAACAAAAAGATTTTCCAGAATTATTTTTACTTTTTACTATCTCCACTTTATTTTATTCTTGATGTGGCTATTTATTTTACTTTTTTCCTCCTCAATAAGCAGGCTGGACGATGCTTGAATAATTTACCAAAAAAAGTAATGGAAAAGATAATGGTTGTGTGAAGGACATGGATACCTTCCAACTGAACATGTTTTTGTTTGTTTTCATAGGTTAAAATTATTTATAGACACGTGAGACCATTTTACTTGCCTTTATTAATTAAAAAATTTTGGCCCTTAGGAAAGACAATGTAATTTTTGTTACAGTAGAAACTTTAGAGTGCGTTTGGGATCGTGTCATTCGGATATCCCACATTTTCACAAGACGAGGCTAAAAAAATATATACTTGGTAAATGTAAATCACTTTTTCGAATTTTCTTTTCGCTATAATGAATCCCAAAATCTTAACCCAATAGCATAAGAAAGTTGGAACATAAAAACTTTAATTTTTTTAAGAAACAACTTGCGGCACGGTTGTTTCCTCTTAGCTTTTAAAGAGGACCATTTAAAGACCCCAAATCTTCTCACTTTACTTAAAGTAGGCACATGCTCACAATCTCAAAAAAGGAGGCACCACTTTGTAAATCCTAAAGATGGGTCACATGGTCATAGTCACAAAAGGTAGACCTATATTATGATTCCTATATTGGTGGGACCATATTATAGCGCCTCATGTATTAATTTCTAATGGCGGGCACCACGTTGTAATTTCTAAAAGTGGGTCTCATGTCCACAATCACAAAAAAGGTGGCCCCACGTTATAATTCTTAAAGGTAGATAACATGGTCACAATCGTAAAAAGTGGAGCCGAGCCACATTGTAAATCCTATAAATGTAGGTTCACATTGTGAATCATACGAATGTGTCCCCATGTTCTAATTTCTAAAGATAGGCACCACATGTAATTTTTAAAGGTAAGTCCCGTGTTCACAATAAATAAATAAAAAAAGATGGCCCCACATTATAATTCATATAAAGATAGTCCCACATTGTGAATCCTATAAATGTGGGTCACATGGTCACAATCACAAATGGTGGATTCACATTGTAAATCATATAAATATAGGCCCTATATTCTAATTTCTAAAGGTGCGTACGACATTATAATTTCTAACGATGTGTGCCATATTTACATTAAAAAAAAAGGTGGCTCTACATTATAATTCCTATAAAGGTGAGTCCACATTTTAAATCTTATGAATATGGGGCCCATGTTAATTAATTTCTAAATGTGGGTAGCACGTTGTAATTTCTACAGGTGGGTCCTACGCATAACAATAATAGTGTTGGAAACAATAAAAGGTGGATTTCACATTGTAAATCTAGTGATTCTTCTGCTTTCGTTCCATAGAACAAAACTTTTATATTGTTACAAACAAGTTATGTACAACATATTCTCAGCAAAGTAACTTAATATAATATAGCCAAATAAATTATGTAAAGTATAGTTCTCGGCACAACCTAATTTGAACACAAAATTAGGAACATCACGAGAGCAATGTCAAATAGACTAGTTTCTCACAGGTTCTTATCAACCAAATATGGATAAAGTTAAAAATAGATTGTATAATTTCTTTTCCATCAATTTTTACTTAGTTGCAAAAAAAGAAAAAAGAAAAAAAGGGAGTGTTAGATCAATGCTGGGCTTCCACAGTTTTAAAAAAAAACACAAAACTGGTCCAAAGGGTTGTTGTCCTTCACATATATCTATTGAGGCCTTTTTCTTTCATTGGGTATCTAAGTTTTTTTTTCTCCATAAAATCCTCTATGTTTTTTTTTTTGTTGGTAGAAATAAGAATTCATTAAAAGGAAGAGAAAAACAACTAGAACAAAAGGGAGGAAGAGCAGCCAACATAAAAACAAAACAAAACAAATCCCCCATCCTATCTAGGCTGCAGAACCTCCCCAAGCCTCACATGAGAGCTAGACCCATAAAACATCTTCGCAAGTTCATGAGCAAACACATTTACATTTCTAGGAACATGGGCAAAGGAGATCTCTTCAAACTTAGCGCTGAAGTCTTTGATATCCAACAAAATAGGATGTAGTGACCAATCCATCAACCCATTAATGACTAGAATCATCTCATAGGCATCTGACAAAAGTTGGATCTTGCTGAAACGCTACAACGTAGCTTCCTTTAGCACATGAAGAATTGCCCTTGCATCGGCATCTTTTGGGGAGTTAACCTTGGAACCATCGACGAATCCTGTATGCACCCAAGAACCATCAAATCAAATAGCATAGCCAAAGCCTGCTTGTCCATCCGTGGCTCTAAATGAGGTGTCTGTGAACACTTGAGCCTTGCCCGTAGTGTACCAAAAACTCAAATCTTGGTGAAGATTGAGGATTCTTGATAATCCTCTTTAGCCTTGCTCATTGGTTCACAAATCAAACTACGTGCGTATAGGATTGTGGACATGGGCTTAATTTTTATGCCCCTGAAAATAAAATTATTTCTAGTTTTCCACAAGGCCCACCAGAGAGCTAAAACACAGGATTTAGTTTGAGAATGGATTGGAGGGCTCATCGATTGGCAAAAATTCATGAAGGAAATCCATCAATCCCTAATTGTAGTAGGATCTATGGAATGTGAAAACATTCCAATGTCAAATCCAAACCAAGCCACCCTAGTATGATCACATAAAAAGAGAGCATGCTCCACCGATTCTTCTTCTTTTATGCAAATATGGCATAGGGCTTCCTTGGAGATATTTTTGTCATAAAGCAATTTGTGTATCTGAATTGCGTTATTAAGGCATTTCCAACAAAAAAACAGAACTATTTTGGGGGAGGGGAAGGCGCCGCAATGCCTTCCAATTAAAGGCGGATCTTGGGCCATCCCTGCATTCTCCATGAATAATTTTGTAGGCAATTTTGTAGGTAACTCACCTCCTTTGGAATAGGGCCAAAGTTTCTTATCGTCTCTACTAGTGCGTGGAATATAGATTTTCAATATACTCTCCACATCAGTAGAGTAGTTAAAGATATTTTCTCCATAAAATCCTCTATGTTATATAACCAAAAGAGAACATCTACAAGGACAAATATGCTACCAGCAGAACAAGGATGAGTCCATTGTGCCCATTCGCTCAACGTCAAACAAATGGCAACCAGCAAGGTTGAGCCTCCACGCTAAGGCCACTTATGCGTTTTACTGTGATATGTTATGTGTATTGCAACATGGTGTGGGTCAAGGTTGCTCAGTTGGTTGGTAATTCCACATATCACCCGAATGCCCAAGATTCGATCAAGTCGTATCTCATTTATTTAGACAAATCTTATCTATAGGATATAGATATGTTTCAAATGACTCTATTTGAAATAGACACTTTTCAAATAGACTATTTGGTAACGCAGAAAAACTAATACAAAGAGACTTTTTTAATCCAATGGTATACGATTTTTCATAAATCTCTTGCTATCCAAAATGAATCAGGGGCTGATTTTTTACCCCATGATTATTCTTAGTATTCCTACGAGGATCAACGGTTCAGCTCTTGATATAGGGGCCCACAAAAACCAGAGATTTAAATTGAATAGTTTACTTTTTTTTGTAAATATGTCAAAATTTTTGAATGATCAAAGACTAAAATTTGTCACGGTGGTTGCTCTTAGTCTTATTAAGAGCTTGTACGATTCAAATTATAATTCACGGCCCCATAATTGAAAAGGGAAAAAGGAAAAGACAGACCTTTTAAGGGTTCGGATCATTGTTTAGGGTACAAGATTAAAATAAAAGGAAGACGAGACCTTCAAACAAAAAACGGCTACTAGATCACTATTCATCCGCTCGTCTATGCGCATCAGACGCGCGCTTCTGTTTCGAGTATCCCCGTTTTCCATTCTGTCCGGAATAGACAGAATTCCTCTTCATGAGGTTTCAAATGGAGGTTCCAAAAATAGTTCCAAAGACACTAAATACGTTTTGAAGCAGCTTTAAAAGTCAATAAGAGGTTGGCAATAGCGTCGCCAAACGTGCACTAACATATCAACAATATTATTGGATTGAAATTCACCGCTACCCGCTAGATTTATCAATGGCCAAAAAACATTATCAAATACAGAGCATCATAAAAACGGATCCTGCATAAAGTATGTCTTATCCAATGGTGATTATAATTCTAATTGCAGTGACACATACTCTATAGTGCTTCTTGTCTAATTAAATAATCTAAACATATAAAAGGGGGGATCCACAAATTGGGAGGGAGCTAGAAAAAAATTGTTAATAGCAGAACATAATTTACGCCGCCATTATATAAGATCACGGAGAGAAAAGATGTCTTGACTAGAGCACATTTTATGGTGAGTAATAGAAGCATTAACAGCAAAGCGCATAGTTTAACAAGGAGGGTACCTTGTACGTGTCTATATTATTACTCATGGTATCTCATTCTCAAATGTTGATGAATGGATTTTCATCTTTACAAAACCAAAAAGATAGCAGAGCAGCTCTACACTTGAGAGTGGTTTTGTCGATAGGGGCCATTAACAAAGTGCTTAATTGCCTGATACAGTTATAATTTCGAAAGCCAAAAGGTTGTGTTGACCAATTATGTAAAGACTTTTAGCCTTGATTACCGCTGATTTTCTGTGTTTAATCCAAAACTTGAAATATATTGGGGCCCCACTTCAAGAATCCCAATAGCAAAAAATAAATTATACGATACCAAAGTTTGGAAATGATAATTATCCATGTGGTACCCAATTTAATTAATCTAAATCAAATACCACCCCAAATGGGCACTTTAAGGTCCCAAATGAAATAGGGTTAATATTGAGGAGGATCTTCTAGTAAGAGGCAAATGATAGTTACCTTCACGGCTTCACCCGATCCACCTTGATTTAACTCTTTTGCAAACATATGCAATCTCGCTCATGTTTAAGTGGTGTTGGACCTATTTCCACCTTGGTTTCACAATACATGCCAGGATTAAGCCTTGGGTCCTCAAGTGAAAGTATAACTGAAACACTAATAGCCCAACATAGCAAAAATAAATAAATAAAAACAAGGTGCAGTCTGTTGGGTAAGAGAATGGCATGAATGGATTGAAATCCAAAGTCGGATGAGAAGATGAAAATAATGGGAAACATAAATTCTATGATAGTGTCATATTGCCATTTGCTTTTCTCCCACAAAAAAATGGGATGAAAATCTACTTCATCACACAACTCTGTTTTCTCATCCGACATGATTGGTATGCTCAAAACTACCAAATGGACCTTAACGGCTAACATAATTCTGATTCTCTAATGACAATTCCTGCACATTCCTTGGAAGTTTGGTAAAATTTTGTGGGCCCAAGGCTCAAACCAAAATTGATGGAACATCATCAAACTTAAAAAAATTTAATGACTGACAATACAGCTACAAAGGAAGGAGAAAACCACAACTAAATTGAGTTTGGGACCTGGGGAAGATGGCCAACTTTTCTGATGAAAGCCTTCTTCACAAATCCAAAACTTTCTGGTGAGCCACTCTGCCTGCTGCAGAGACACAATAATGCTACCCAGCACAGGGCACTGTTCACTACATAAAAAAAGAGATCAAAGGAACCACTTCCACTACCACCCGGGGCCCCAAGACCATGTGAGTGGAGCCCCAAATGGCTAAAAATAAATTTCACACAGCCCCACCACCAAAAAAAAATTTGATAAAACTACAGAGAGAGGAGGGTTTTATCATTTGCTCCTTACAAGTGAGACAAGAGGGAGATACAGATACAATATAATGAGACTAGGATAAGGTATAAATATATGGGAAATCCAACGGTGGTGGAGGAAGATGGATTGTCCAGCTCAGCAGAATCGACGGCCAGAGGCAACCCATCCCTGCCGACGCTGCACGAACGAGGCCCTTGAGATCCACCATTGCCACCCAGCATAATGGTCCGCAGGACAGCCGAAACGGTGGGGGCGTATGCGGTCCTGTTCTTGGCCAGCAGCCACGTCAGACCCATCAGCTCGCAATCTCGGTCGTGCATTTTCTTCTTTCTATCCGATTCACTACCGTTTGTTGCCCCTCTAGCGTTGTTGAGCTGCCACAGAATCCAAAATAGAAAACCATAACATCACAATCCAGGGCTATGACTTGATCTACACAAATCATCCCAAGCGTCCAATGTGGGCCATGAAACCACATGACTTGTATAAATGGGCACTACAATTAATTGACCACAACATTAAATCACATGACTAGACTCAAGCAAGAACTTTAGAGCTCCCAAAGTAAATGCCAAATAGAAGAGATGAGGATTCATGTGATTAAAACTCATGAACCATGAGTAAACCATGTAATCAATGCAATGGTGGAATTTAAATTCAAGAAGGTGAGGTGAAATAGAATGGTCAAGATTGAGTTACTTGCCAGATAAAGTTCATTTGCAATATCATTTTGAAAACTTAACCCACCAAAAATTGGAAAGATGGAAAGAATTTCACAAACCCCCCGCCAAAAGGGCATTTTCGCCATCCCGTGCAAAAAATGATGATTTAGAGGGAGAGTCTTGCTACAAAAGGAAAACGGTAGTTCGAAGAGTATCTTGAACTCCCAGAGAGCAACGCAATCGAGGCAGATGCACTACCCTACATCAATGATCCTCGGACTACCAAATAAAAAAAAATACAGTTTCGGTATCCCGCGAGCTACTTAAAACAGTAATAGCAGCCCGTGTAGGTTCTCACCTGATGGAGGGTCTGCAAGCATCTGGTGCACCCTCCGAGCCCCGATCCCGCACGGCATTCCCTCTCCAGAGCCCGCACCCTCGAGTCACCCACAAGCCTCCCCTCGTCCGTCACCACGAAGGCGTCCGTACAGCTCGGCACGTGCAGGCGAATCCCGCAGTAGCAGTAGACCGCGTCGCACGTGTCATTCGGCCGCAGCAGCTCGATCCCTCTCCCCCGCAGCGCCTTCTCCAGATTCTCCACGCACGTCTCCGAGTCGTCGGGCAGCACGGGCAGGTCGTAGGATGTGGCGGGCAGCCTGCCCGCCCTCCCCAGAGCCGTGCTCGAGTAGGCCGAGTAGAGCCAGGTGGCTAGGGCCGGGCAGCAGCGGGCCTTGACCAAATGACGGTTCTTGGAGCGACCGCAGGCCCGGTCGAGGGCGGGGAAGAGGTCGTCGGGCAGGTCGAGCGGGCAGCCCGAGAGATCGGACTGCTCGGGGAAGGCCGGGATGGTGGAGGGAGGCGAGGATGGGTGGAAGGGCTGGATTGGAGCCGGGTCCGGGTTGGGCAGGACGGGTAGGGCGGGCAGAACGGGCAGAAACAAGAGAATGCAGCAGATTTGAAGCATTTTTTTCTTTTCGTGTTTCCTGCTTTCCTTTGTTTTGGAAGTGATTGCTTGTATCCCAGAGAAAGAATTGTGGTGTGGATTGTTGCTTTTTAAGTGAAGAAGGAGGCGAGAAAGACGAGAAAGTGGGGAAATTTTTAAAAAAAGGAAGGGAAAAGAAGAAAAGAGAAAGGGAATAGGAAAGGAAGGTGGGGCGTGGTTGGGGGGCTAAGTTTGGCGGGGGTTTTAAGCGGAGGGGAGTCTCAAGGAGAGGAGTTAAAAAATAAAATAAAATAAATGGAGATGATGAATTAATGATTGTATGGGATGGTAAAGTTTGTCCCTGATGATGTGAGGATACATATGGGCCCCACGTGATCAATGGCTTTCATGACGTACACGTGACTGCAGAGGCAGTTTGGTTGTGAGTTGTTACTTGTTACTTGTTACTTGCGACACTGGCATGGAAGGTATAGGTGTTGAGGGAATTGGTGTGAGATCATGTGACATGTGATGAAGAGGATTTTGGTTCTATGATACTATCCATTTAGACCATGAATGAGGTAAAAATATTATTCCCTCTTTATAATTTTTGGATTTGAACCCACAATCGACTCTATTATAATCCATAAAGTGTCCATTTGTTCTTGCAGAATTGGGTTTCCATTAGTCACTAATTAAGTTGGTTCCAATAAAAGAATATATATATATATATTTTTGGGCATATTTGTGTATGCATCATGAGAAAGTAGTTTTGCAAAGAAAAAAATAAATCCAACAACCCCATACGAATTTATTTTTTGAGAGGAATTATATAAAACTTGACCTAGAAAAGTGATCGCACAAAGCATAAATTTGGATTTTAATTTACATGATCCTCACTTTTTTCGTAGAAAACCAACTACATAAATGTGCCCTTAGTGAAGTGATGGGTGAAGGTTGTAAGTTCGACATATAGATACAAACCTAATCTCTAAGGTTTTGTGTGTGTGTATATATATTGGCTTGGAGATTTCTAAGGTTTGGTTTATTAAATGGTGTGGTAATCAACTTTTACCAAATACAAAATTGTTTTAAAAGCCATTTAGATCTTCACCTTTGATTCGTAAATATTAACTAACATCATATACATGAACACATTTCTTACCCATAATAATATATCATATATATGTAGGAACGCATTTCTTACCCATAATAATTTTTAATTCCATGTGAACAAACCAACCCATAAAGCTTGCTTACGAAATATAATTAATACCACAAAGAGTATAGCTTTAACAAATTAATCAAAACTCACATTTTCCATTGAGAGTTGAAAATATTTTTGATTGATGGGATGAGATCAGGAATGACAATAATACCAGTAACATTCCTACTGCGTCCATGATAACTGAAAAAGGTTCAATCATTGATCAATATGAATTATCCATTAACCATTTTTCGATTCTTCTTGGTTGTCTCATCAATATCTTCAATTGAGTGATTCAAGCATTGCAGTATTGGACAAATTGTTCCAACTTGGAAAAGGAATTGTTCTGCTCAATTGCAAAACCTAGGAGCATGCATTTGGTGAGAAAATCACTTTTTAAGCACTTTATTTGTTGCCATAATGCTGAGGGAGGGCCACTATGTTTCCTCTCTCATTAGAAACCTTTTGTTTGTCACCTTGCTATACTATCTACAGGACAAGACACATGAATATTTGTACAATCGTTTTACCTTTTTATGGATGGATTTGCGCACAAAGTGCTCATTGTTTTTACCCATCTCTATAGTTGCATAGATGGCGGCTCTGATGGCTCTATTCCAGACCTTTCAATTGTAAGGAAAGTATTTTATAATATCCTCATGGCCTGTTTGGCAAATGGGCCGAGCATGGACAAGGACTTGTGCCATTTTAAGTTTTTTTTTTTTTTTGTTTTTCTGTCTGAAAGTAAAAAACAAAAGACCAACAGGACTTTGGATCTTTGGCAAGTAAAATTCAGGTTCATGCATTTGGGTATTTTAAGTTTCTAATTACTAACGGTAATCTTATTATTTGTCGAAATGTACAATAATTAGAGTTACGAGTGAAACTAGTTTCACAGATGGGAAGTGTGGGTCAAATTTTTGCAGTGCAGATTGAAGCTTGAGAAGTTGGATGAAGTTTCAAGATTTGCTTAAAAACCTTCACCATCACTCCATGAGATTATTTATTTCAATTTAGAAGTGAGATAAAAACCAACTCATTTATGTGGTCCTGTTTGTTTGTATTAAAATACATTAAAATTAAATACATAAGGTGGTTGAAAATAAAAATCAAATGTAAGTTCTAAAAAAAATATATAAAATATTATTTTTTATTCTACTTTTCTACAAAATATATTATTTAATATTAATTTTTAAAATTCCACATTTAAAATAATCAAATGTCGTTTTTAGCCACAATATATACTTAATTCCCGCAAACATCTCCTGAATCAATTGAGAAGGATTCGATTGCAAAGCAGCCCTACTCCACTCCATATTTACCATCACTCCATATTTACCATCTGCTCTGCAGGTTTTATTGCCTCAATAATGTGAAGCTTTTCAGCCATGCATATCCATCCATTATCCAACATGTGATCCATCAATTTAAAAGGCTAGAGTAGAGTCCTGGACATTTATTGCCTACTTTGATGAGACAAATTAGTATCTTTTCACACAGCAACTTAACGAGACTTTCACGTTTCAACAGGTCTGCCTTTGTGTTACTTTTAATTAATTAAGGCAACTAGTTGCCGTTGATCATTCAATTGGTGAGATTTTCTGCCTCAAAGTACAGTGCTCTTGCCGCTGGGTGTTAAAGTCTGAGGTGTATTATTGATGGCAAATGCTATTCAGATATCATTATTGGCTTTTGCAATTGAAATTAGTGCGACCTGGTGACATAAGATTGTGAGGGGATTATCTTATGCATGATGAGTATAATATCATGCAAGTCAGTTTTTTAAAGGATTTGGATTCTATACTGCTTTGGTGGTTTGTATTTCTCTATGTCTTTTTTAGATAATTTATGTGGCATAGTTTATCAAATTTATTAGCCCTGATCCTCTTAATTATAAGTTGGAATTTAGCTATTCACAAAAAAAATCAAATTCATTAGCTGTATAAAGTCATGAAAGCAATTTGTGGCATGAAGTTGGACAAATAAAAGGCACTAATGGACCCATTTTTTCAATGATATGAAAGCCTCCCATATCTGATTGGGTCAATGGCCATGACAAACTCCACTATATATTATATTTTAAAAAGCTATATAGATCCAAATACTGAAGAATCAATAGAGGATTCAAATTTCTTTTAAACAATAGTTGGTAATTCTTAGTGATTTAGTACCAAAAAGGTTGACTACATACATTTCCCTCTAAATGATCTATGAACTCTGAATAATTCTTTTGGAGACTGAAATGAATATCTTGTGGATGTGACTATTGCAACATGGCATGTGGATACATGAGCTGGCTTTGAAAAGGACTTCCCCACCAATTCATGTGGCCTGCTCCAATTCTCTTGGCTTGCTCACTTCAAACGAAGCCAAAGACACGCAGCTATCAGAATGGATGAGTATCAGTCACTCACACACGTCCACTTTACATGGGAAATAGATAAGAGTTCATACCCTATAAATTGCTGGCCCTATCCTGTTGATGTCATAGTGAAACTACAATGACAAGTGGATGATTTTAACCATCTGACAGTGTAATTGTAAGGCATCCACCATTCATCCTGGTACCAACAACTTAGCCACCTTAGATGATTTTAATAATTTGATTAGCACGAATCCATAGGTAGCAAAGTTGGTGAGGCACCTACCCTCCAGAGAAATAGCCAACCATCAATCTCTTACTTTAGTGCGGATGGTGAGGGACTTTGGTAAGTATGAGGTGGGTGAGTGAGTATTTACCAAAGTAAGAAACAAAACCGTCTGATTAGCATAATTAATATGATCTCATTATGGGTAAGAGATGTACTCACCATTTTTTGATTGACATAGAGGATGAATATAGTGTACATATATGTATGCATGCACATGATCTTCAATAATCTGTCAAAAGAGGGCAAAGATAATATACTCCGAAAATGTATGATATTTATTGAACCACAGGGTCCACAAGCGAAAAATCCTGTGGCAGAAGAGACAAAAGGATGTAAAGCAATGAATTCCTTTGTGTAGAGTGTTTTTGCTTGGTGAGATTGTCAATGCAGATTTGCACTGAAGTGATTCATTAGAGACAGTGCAATGTGATCTCGGAGGAATTGAAGCTCATTTTTTTAATTATGGCCTAGAAAAGGAATCATATTAGGTCCCCACTCCAATATCTCGTATAATGAGGAATCCTTGCAATTGATCAGGATCACTCTCCGACTATGGATTTTCACTCAAATGCCTTGGAATCATCCACTAATGAGAATGAAGACCTTTCCAAAATCCAAAGTAATGTAATAATGTTTCCATGTTTTGGAGTAATTTAAAGTGGATCATTTAGATTTAAGTATGGAGAAGGAATGGTTGGGGGTTAATGAACCAAGTTTTTTAATGAAAAATTTCAGCTGTAAAAATCAACCCCTACCTAAAATAGCCTCAAGTTCAGCTTATTTCAATGAGGGCCCATTTGTTTGTATAGAATTCGATTTCTAGGAATTTATGGTAAAATGGGTTCATATATATAAGAAGGATTGGATTTTCCAAGATTCTTTAGGTTTTGATTCACCAAAATGACGCTTCGATATTCATTTTCCACCAGAGGAAAGACAATTTGATGGTCTATTAATGGTTCTTCACATTTGTTTTTTTTAATTTTATGCCACTTCAATGTGAATACATTTCTTAAAATCTCTAAGACCTCATTTCATCCAAACGAATGGGCTCCAAGTACAAGCCTATGACCATATGAAAAGAATACAAATTTCTAATTACCATTTGTAGTTGGCATTTGGAGGAAGAAATTCCTAATTTCTTACTACAAATTCTCAATACATACAAATTCATGCACGGCCATGAACATATGGTATGAATAAATATGTAGGGTCCATTACCATCTCACCAAAATCAAAACCAAGTGATGGAAACTCACTGGCTGTTGTGGCAAGGTTGTTCTGTTGTTTGCCATATCCAATTAAGGACAATACGAAGTAACATGTACTTCAAGTTTTCATATAAACGACGGGGCCTGAGGAAATGTATCACATTGACAACCTCTATAGGCACTCACCCTCTTTTAATTCATGGCTTTAACAAAGAATGGACAAGATTGAAGAAGAAGGAGCAACTAATGAAAAGGGGTGTATGCATCAAAATAAGGGCTGCAGACATCATCTTCATGGGCAAAAGTGTATCTTTGCATATTAAAACTCCACACCAGCAATTGCAGTGCTTACAGCTGTGAAAAGCCCATCTTGTTTGACCAAGGTTCTAATCTGAGACAACCAGAAATTATAGTTTATATGATGGTGCTCTCCTTATGGTCCCCTTGGGGGAATTGGAATGTAACTTTCGAGAATATTATGTGGATATGAGATAGGATGGAAAGACTTGTTTATACATAAAGTATTTCCAATCGATTCTTTTGCACTCATTTCGACCCTGGAACTTTAAATGGGTTAGAAAGCTTTAAAGGTCTCAACTTTGTGTAAGGTTTCGATGTGTCATGGAGTTTTCAATGCTTTTTACTTATGGACTGCTTCACATCATGCGCATGATCTCTCTCTCCCTCTCTCTTAATGCTCTACTTTTGAAAGTTTTTGAAAGCTTCAGTTCATGGGGGTGACCTTATGAATCTCTGAGCAACATTGGATGCCTATGGGTGTACTAAGGAGAGCCGTATCTCTCTTTTGGTGGACCCTAACAGCATATTCATTATAGCACCTCTCAATTCATTTTGTAAACAAGGGGGCCGTTCTTAATGCGTCTAAATCAACTTTATTATCAAATAGCTGTTGTCCCAACTATATTGGGTGAGCTACATAAATTCTATTTTGTTATTTCGGTGAGTCAAATCCTAGAATAAAATTGCACTTCAGATCTCTCCACTTTCATCTATGCTTTCTTCAACCTACTTCTCATGCATCGAGGTTGTTCATTCCAGTGTCAACTCCACGAATTTGTATAAACTATGATATTATTATTATCACAGTGATATCCATGATTAGATGGAACAAGTGTGTTTAATGTGAAAAATGTAATTATAGTAGTTAATCACCTTATGTTGTACATGTTCCATCCAATGGTTAATCATGAATTCTACTCAGACTGTAGGGATATATATATGTATATCTTTATGGGGACACTTCTGGGGCTTATTTGTTTGGATGTGGCAAAAGGTAAAACCTATCACCAACTAGGGAAGGGCCTACTTCATATGATCCATATCTCTAATTATATAAGGCAGTATATACCTTTGGTGAGATCATCGAGTGTTGCATGATTTATTACGAAGCAAGACATACTCATATTCTACCTGTGGACCTGCTGAAATGGCCCACGAGCTGGTAAAATTTGTAGAGGATCTTATTGGGTAATTTGTTTTGGTTTATAGTATTGGTATATAATTTACCATTACCGTTTAAAAAAGTATCGCGTTATATGAAATTAAAAACTTAAATTCGGTAATTGAAAATAAATGAAATAGAATTATGAGTTGGGTGAACTTGAAAACAAACCAAATGAACCTCTCCAACAGCTTAATTACCTAGCTATGAAAAGTATAAATTGCGAATTAGGAGTTTTAACTTTTAAATCTAAATTTATCCGGCTTCAAAATGTTGGATAGTGAGCTCCACATAAAAAGTTGGAGTGGGCGTTTGCCCATCAAGGACTTCTCACTTCTTTCTATGATTCCAAGTTTTCTACCATTCTGTTAGAAACAAAAATCTAAATAAGAGGAGTGCTTGTGAAGTCATATCCCTTGTCTTAACTTTCTCACAATAGAGGAAAACACTGAGGTCATATTTAACAATCAGATTCTTAGGAATTCTTCACTGTTTTTCAGAAAGTCAGGAAACCTACATTCTTTAGTTGTAGATTTTTTAGAGTTTGGGTCGACATAAACCCTCGTTTTGAGGATTTTCAAATCTGGGTTTTTGGGTCCCACCCCATGGGATTTGAGAAAATCCTCATTTTATGATTTACACATTGAAACCAATTTCTCTTCATCACATGCATCAATATCAACGTAAAATCCATCATACAAATTCTTACTAGGAAATCTCTATTTATGGGCAATGAGAAATCCTCAAATCCGCATATCCCTCACGAATTCCTCGTATGTTTGGTAAGAAGATTCGCTATGAGAGAGAGAGAGAGAGAGAGAGAGGAAAAAGGTAATTTTCTGATCAATCTTCTCTGATTAGAGTGCATTAACAACTGAAGCAAACAAAATCTAGGTTGTGTTCGAGTCCCTTGTAGAAACAAAGTGGGGTAGAAAAGACAAAAACAATTGTATAAGTGGGGATTGGTGAATAAAAATGGCAGGTCTTGAAAATAAAACTCCTTAACAATGCAACCAAGCTAACTCTTTTATTCGTCATCTTATAATTTTCCATGGAAAACTGGTCTTGTACCATTATTCATGTTTCAAGATGTGTACGATTCTGTTCATTGCAATAGAATCATTTCATTATTAAATACAAACACGGTTTTTTGTAGACTTAGGTGGTTGATACCCATCACATCCATTTATTAATTTATTAATTACTCGTCCTTCTAAATAGATAAAAATGATAAATGACTGACATTAACATGAGATGGGCCCCACCAAAGACTATGACCATCTTGTCCTACCCATGTTGATAGTGATCTGGCATTCTAAAATGGTCCCCATGAATATAATACCATGCCCATAATTCCCAACTTCTGCCAAATATATATATGGAAGGATTTCTTGTTAGTGCTCTACCAGACAAAACTTCATAGACAACAAACACCAGATGATCCAAATCATGGTCCTTATTGTGGATGAGATTGATCAGAAGTCCAGCTACTAAAGTTGTCTTTAATTGTGTCAAATGGTCAAGAATCAATTTTTTTTTTTCCTTTCAGAATTCGAGATTCACTTGCAATGTAATGGGGCAGTTTCCTGTAAACATAAAATAAGAAATAAATCAATCAATGATAGAAGGCCTTGCATGTGCCCCTTAGGATGTCCAGAATCGAGGGCCAAAGACTCCTGCTTTACATTGAGCGGGAGATACCCTAGGTTATCAAAATAAATAAATCAATAAAATTTGTAAACAGGCTCACATAAAGATAATTTTGGTATAGCACAAGGTCACTTGCTTTACCTAATTCGTAATAAAAAGATCGAATCAGCTGAGCATTGGATTTTTAAAGGTAAAAGGTGAATATCCGTGAGAGACCACTAAAACCTCTCTCCCTCAATAAAATTGAATTATATTTGAACATTCACTTTTCACCCCCTCACTTTATTATCTTAGTGAAAGTTCTTTCCCTGTGAAGTAGAGGAATTCAATGGGAGTTCTTGCTTTACCTGCTATATTTTCACCACCATCATCCTTGTTGCCTTTTTATAAAAATTTATCTAGATAATTCTAAAACTTTGGTTGACTCAGTCAAAAACTCATAAGGCATGGTTGACTCAATTAGAACTCAGTCAAAATCGAAGAGAAAGTATACAGAATTATACCTATATGGTTTTGATTTTTCAACAGAATCAAGACTCATATTGTGTCTCCAAATCGATTACCACACTAGCTTTCCAACATGATTGCTGTTTCTAAACTTGCTATCTGGTCTAGATTTAAAAATGGCTTTGTGTATTGGTCGTAGTGGCATGGGTTGACCTGGGCTGGATCTTGACAAGCCCAGCCCATCTATTTATTAGCCCTAATATTCAGGCTCTGATCCATCCCACGGGCTGAAATCAACCCAGGCTAAACTCATTAACAAAACGCATATACTTATTTGTGTTAAATATGTAGGTTGGCTTGGGTCCTTAAGCGCGCGCGCGCGCACACACATATATATCCCTGGTCCAGATCATTTGGCAATCAGGCCAGAATTTAGACCAAGATGCAGCTCATGGGCTTGAAAACAGAGCCTAATCTAGCCCAATTGGCCCATCTCAGGCTGGTCTCAGGCTAATCTGGCCCATGAGCAACCCTAGCTTTGGAAATCTAACTAGCACAGTGACCTGTGCGACGGGCATGACCCACGTGGCCCATTAGCTTCTTTATTTTTATATTTAATCCAACAGCAAATAAAGATTTGATGAGCATAAAAATGAGCATGATGCCAGATCAAGGTAAGCCCTTGGAGCATATATGCCCATCATGGGGTATAGGGTTTTTAACACGAGCACAAAGATCAGACACCAAGACAGCCCGACCCATTGAGGTTAGGCCCAGTAGTCCTTTAGACCATCCAAGCCTTATTTCGTGCCTTATTTCGTGCTTTAAGTTAACGGCCCTGATAGGAGCACAAGTGCAACGTGTACGGTAGAATATCAAAGAGATCCAGCGGGACGAAGAGAAAAGGACACATTGGACCTTGATAATGAGAATAATTACAAGCACTGATTCCAAGTCTTATTCTATATACTCAAAACTGATTGGGGCTGTTTCCGTCATTTCAAAAAGAATGTGCTTCTTCACGCCCACGCCCCTTTTTATACAGCGCCTTCACTGGACGCAGACGCACAGCATCTCGGGCTTAGGTTTTGGGGTTCTTCTTGCAGCAAGCATCTGCTTTTTTAGGGTTAGGGTTTTGGGGTTGAAGAAGGGGAAGGTAAATTGGGGCTGGTTGCAATGGGGGGAGCTCTGCTTTTTGTAGCTCTGAAATACCTGCAGGTCCTCTGCAGGGTGCCCGGTCATCTGAGCCCTAAATTGATTTTAATGGTCTCATAGTACGGTTTTGTGCGGTGGGGATTTGGCCTCTGGAAGAGATCTCTCTTCTTAGACCTTATTCTCACCTAACTCTCTCACAAAATCGCCTCCAAATACCATTACAGTTGTTTACTTTTTTTCTGGTCTTTCCAAACCTTTTCATTAAAGTATATAGGAACATGGTGAAGGGGAAAGGATTGATTCATTTTGAAAAATTTACCTTCAAAAATAGAACCTAAAATGTTAATCAAGTAGTATACTATTTATGTCCTTCATGTATCAGCCATCAATTTAGAAAATCAATCCTAGGAAAATCCAGGTCTCTACCAAATCAAATCCATGGAAATTTAGAGTACCATTTACATCTCATCTCTGCCTTAATATACACTGTTTTTGTCGAATTCATTGAAAATCATTTTTCTTGCATTCCAATTTCCGAAGGCATCCAAATTCCATTCAAACAGAACGATACTCAAAAAATAAAAACATCTTTTATCATATTTGAAAAATAAAGGTCTTATGTATCATTTGGTTAAAAGATGATGTAAAAAAAATGTAGATAGAAGCTTAAAAAAGAGTGATCTTCTTTGAAGCGACAAAAGCCATCAATGGAAGCAAGGAGTTGACAATTAAATCAATTATAGAGATATGGATACGGACACTGATGCAAGAATACAAATCCTCATTTTTGAAATTCTAAAATACGGATACTCGCCTGTCACTTTTGAATAAAAGAAATTATCATTATTATTTATGGTGAGAAGTAAAAATATTAAAAAAATTATATGAAATAAAGGATTTTGTAAGTAGAATGTGTTAAAGGTGGTCTTTAGAAGTATCAGCACCAATATAAGTGTCATATCCGTATACGGATACATTGGGCTTATACAAGTATCTGGATATCATAGCTTTCCAATTGTTTTGGGTGAGTAAATTTTTAGTGTCGTAGAGCTTAGATGAGGCTGCCCACTTTTTAGTGGATGATGCTCATCATAAAATTTTCTCCTTTTACCAAAACAAACCTTGTAATAGAAAAAAAAAAGAAAAAGGAAAAAAAACAAACGTATATAATAAAAAGCAACATACATGGCCTGGAAAAGACATACAAATACAAAGGCAATACAAATCATAACGAACGATATTTTGCCAATCGCCATTTCAAAAATGTCCACCACAATACCCAGACCTGTCTACATTTTGAAGGAACTTATGCTGATTGATGAATCCAAAGCTTTTCTTCCCTTTTTTTTTTACAGAGCATTCCAAAAATTTCACGTATGAAACAAAGACATAGTAATTCAAAACCTTCTGCAATTTTTCTTACAATAGAATTACAAGAAAATAGTACAGAAGTAGCAATTCCGCAACCACCTTGCGTACTTAAAATGGTGAGCTGATTACAATGATCATACTGATGGGTTAAACCATGCCTTTGGTTCAAGCATTCAGTGCATTCATTTTACATTGCAATTCATCAACCGTCTCATCCTGATGCTCTCCAATTGAATCTTCCTGCAAAAATTGAAAAACAGTAAGGGGGATCAGCCACTGAAAAAAAAATATGAATTCCTTCAACAGATTTTTTGGAAGTGAAACATAAAAGAACCAGCATACAAATGCCTACCATTTTATTTTCTGAAAACCCTAACATATCTGCCACATAGCAGTGACAACTATGGGTACCAGCTTTGTATCGATGTGATTTTAAAATGGGTCAGAAATTAAAAAAAAAATGTCCAAAAATCAAGAAAAATGAAAAATCTTCAAATCTGTAATCTTTAGAGACTAACTACCCCATTTTGTTTCTATTGTTCCTGATACAACTATAAGATGCTCTTTTCGATTCCACAGTAAATTTTCTGCTTTCTTTTCAGAGCCCTGTCAGTTGTAAATTTTGTATTATTTATGTTTGGGGTATTTCTTAGTAGATTGAGTATTTTATCAATTACCATTAGCATACAGTATTATTATTATTATTATTATTATTATTATTATTATTATTTTCTTTTGATTGCAAATTAAAATGTTATAATTATCAAATAAATGCAGATTTTTAGAAATAATCCATCAAATATGTTCTGCAGAGCCAATGGTCTTTAAAGCAGTAAATATATGGTGATGAATTTCACAAGCAGAACTCTAAAAAATGTGGTTCCTCTACGGTCACACTACATAATGCTTGTCTTTTTAGCCCAAGGAGGTGCATGAAAATGGAGGGAGACAGGTAAAGGAGAGGTTAGCATGTCTGTTAGGGGTGTCTAAGCCACCTCAAATGATCTATGCGCTTGATTTTATCTGTTCAAAGTTTACTGGCTACATATTGTGCAAATATAGTGTGATAACATCTGATGATGATTAGCAGATTAGCACAAACTAAGACTGATGGAAATCCAAAGGGGGAAGGTGTTTGTAAAGGGATTGGATTGATCATGTTAGGCCCCATATTTGAAAGAAATAGGAGTACCAGCAAAAGAACATTTTGGAGAATTCACTTGTCTCAGTGCTGTTTTTATGTAACAAATGATTCGTTACTCACATCATCATCATCATCAAAGCCTTGTAACAAATGATTTGTTAAAAGTTCGTGACTCACTCAACAAATTTCAATGCATGAGTTAGTGGTTAATATTCTCATATAGTTAAGAGAGGTTGTGTGTTCAAGTCTTAAAACACTTGCCGAATTTTTATTACCAGCACAGTAGTGTTACTGTGTATTGGCCGAAACAGATCATATTGTCGATCTTTGTTTTTCTAGATGGTAACATGACAAGAACAGGCAACATGTGGCAGGCCTGGAGGCCACATTGGGCATCATCCAACTACTAAGGTATTTAAACCATGAATGAGCACCCTCCAACAACTACGGTATTTAAAATCATGCTCCTAAACAAAGGATTTTATATTGCAAAAGTAGTGACGTGCTCTCGTGGATACTACAAAACCCCTAAGCAAAAAGTCCTCGAAAAGAAAAAGGAGTTGGAACTTGGAAGGCATTTAAGAAGCCCCACTTGCATATTTAGTTGGCTAAGACGGTACATTAGACTCAGCTAATGTCTTGAGGCAGGCCGCTTCATGTAAACGGTTTTCTAATTTTTTGTGCAGCCCACTGTTTCATTGCTTGGAGTGACACATATTCCTTGCGGAAAAGGAAAAATATGAACTGATTCTCCTAAATAGAAAGGATTTTTATTTCCTATGCGAGTGGAAATAGAAATCTGTGGAGCTCAGGATCCTCTCATGGCACAGACAAGTTCTAAGAACTTTATCTGAGTCCTTGGTCTGATGTTCAAGTGTAGGATGGGGAAATGGGGTGAGGGTTGACTCAAGCTAAGGATATTTTTAAAACCATACTATAGGTTCTTGCCCACTGTGATGAAGTAATGATCATTCATCAGGTGCTGCCCATGCAATTCTTTAAACATGACCTGACCCAAAATAAAGAAGTCGTGGACCACTCAACAGGTCAGATATATGTATATGAGAAAACATGGATAGCTAACATAAAATGATCAACAACAGGTTAAAGTTAGCAATTAGCATACGTGGGCACAAGATTAGAAACCAGCATGGTTTAGACCAGGGGGATGCTCATGATGGGCCCCACCTAATGAATGCAGTGTATCATGAGAGTCGTCTAACATGGCTTCATACTAATATCCTGCACAGGATTCTTAAACAATTAAGACTGAGATTAAAAGGTCTACACTGTACATGTACCTCTGAATCCACTTTTTTCTTGACCACTACACACTTTGAAGCACTGATGCTAGCACTCTTTAACAAGCTACGTGCACTGCAATTTGGCTTATTTGAGCTATTTCCTATAGTTGTCACGTGCCCATCTTGTGAATTCGGAGGGCTTTGAAGGGTAGTCCGAGCAATAGATGCTGCACTTCGGTTATCCGAACCACTTTGGTCAGCTGCTTCATCTAAAGCAGCACAAATCCTCTCCCTGCATTAAAAAGATAATAAGAACGAAAAAGAGAAGGAAGCAAGTGGTAAAACATGAGGAATTGAGTGACCATTTAAATGTAAATCACATTGCAAGCAGTTAATATATTTGGGCAGAAGGGGCAGTTTATCCTTTTTACTATGTGTTTGTTGTGGAACAGCATTTGAAAACCATATCTAACTAGAATAACTTTCCAGCCTTTCCTGCCAACTGATGTCATCCTCATCATTATCATTTAAGTGTTCTTCTCTCTGGGGTAAGCTTCTGAGTTCTACTTTTAAAGGCATTTCTATTTAAACTATGTTTTCTCGCTCCAGGATATAACATGCCATTCTGAATGCTTTGTCCATATCTAGTAAAAGACAACCATTTTCAAACACATTGAGGCATGCCCAGATGAAATATAAATTAGATAAATGTAAAATAGATTTTTCCAGATTTACCTGGGCAAGGAGGCATGCTGCCGCAGAAGTGGAGAGCTTCTATCGCCCTGACCGTGATGCTCTTCGAGATGAGCAAATTGTCGCTTGAATCGATCAACTCCACTGTTGATTGGGGAACACATCGAGTTAGTAGCTGACTACTCATTCAGCAAAAGAGCTTTTGGAATAGGAATAATTATTAGTTCTGACTGCCATTATTCATCGATGTCATTCTTCCACATTAGCATTACAAGTTTTCATAAGCAACTCAAATCAATGACAAGATGGAAGAGATCTGATTAGGAAATACTTGGATTCAAATTAATCATGCATCCGGTCCTTGACTAAATGGTTGCAGCAAGGTTTGGTGCTCAGTAAAATGCTTAGCTTACTAATCTGGTTCATCGTCACAAAAGTTGAGTCACCTGGAGATATAATTTATGCCTGGCCATAACTTCATGCCCCAGGAAAAACTCTGGTGGGTAATGGCAACAAGATTCTGCCTCTGAGAAGATGTTGTGAGAGAAGGTGCTAAAAATCTGGTTCCCATCTATCTCTGAAGTCATGTGGGATTATTATTTATCATTATTTGGAGTAGCTTGGTGTTTCCCAAAGTCATTAGGCGAGTTTGCAAGGTGTTTAATTAGTGCACCATTCTGAATAAAAGGTCAGATGCTGTGGAAGATCATATTCAAGACAATTCTGTAGACCATTTGCAGCGAGAGGATGCAAGAATACTATTGTTGGCTTTTCTATGAGTAGATATTATTTGAGAATTTGCACTGATTATGGATGAGATAACTGCATATATTCAGGAAGAGGTACCTTGGTGTGTGTTATTTGCAGATGATATAGTATTGTTAGATGAATCAAGAGATGGTGTGAACGCAAAACTCGAGAGATGGCGGTAGGCTTTAAAATCCAATATATGGATTGTAACTTCAATGGGCATATAGAAAGAGCTGAAATTGCCACGAGAATTGAAGACCATAAGATACCACAAATTGATTCTTTCTGTTACCTTGGCTCTATAATTTAGTAGGGATAGAGAGATTGATGAAGATGTCGAACAAAGGATAAAAGCGGGATGGCTGGAGTGGAGACTTTCTTCTGGAGTACTTTGTGACTGACAAATGACAACAAAATTGAAGAAACAATTTTACAAGACAACGATTAGACCAGTTATGACCTATGGAGTAGAATGTTGGCCAATCAAGAAGCAACATATGCATAAAATAGATGTAGCGGAGATGAGAATGTTGAGGTGGATGTGTGGAAAAACCTGGAAGGATAAAATTAGAAATGAGGGATTACAAGAGCATTTAGGAGTAGCAACAATAGAGGAGAAAATTAGGGAAACCCGTTTGAGATGGTTTGGGCATTTCCAACGTAGGCCGGCAAATGTCGTCGGTAAGGAAAAGCTTGGCTATGAAGGTTAATGGCCCACCAAGGGGAATGGGTAGGCCAAAGAGGATGTGGATAGAGGTAGTAAAAATTGCTATGAAGAAGAGTAACTAATTTGAGGATTTGGCTCAAGATAGATCGAAATGGAGACACATAATTCATGTGTTGACCCCAACATAGTTGAGACAAGACTTTGATGATGACGTTATTTGGGAATTTAGAAGCATGTATGATGGGAGGGGTGAAGGTGAAGAAGCTGGTAAGATCAGTCCCACCCCCAAGTGAGTCAGCTGGAGAGAGAGAGAGAGAGAGAGAGAGAGAGAGAGAGAGAGAGAGATTTTCAAAATTTTGGGGGGCCCTGCAGTAAGCTAAAATTCAAATGTTGATGGGGTGGCAAAGAGGAAAACCAGGCCAGTGAGAGTTGTGGAAAGCTTTGTATGACGATATTGGTACCATATTGGTGGCATTCTTAAGGTTTGGTCGAGATTAGAGACTCCAATGAAGTGGAAATTTGGGCTATCTGCAAATCAATAAGATCTTGTTAGAAAAACTTTAAAAAAAAAATTATGCAGGCAAGCGAATCATGGGGAGTGATTCCACTAATGCTATGAGTGAGTGCCAAAGAGAAAGGTACTTGGAGAATGAATTTCATTCTGAATGAGATTCTAGACATATGTAACTTGAAAGTCAGTGAAGGAGTTTCATCATAAATTGAAGGGTGCTAATGAGGTTATGGTAATGGAATCATTAGCCAAACTAACAAGGATTGAGTAGTGAGGGATAAGTTGCAATCTGTTCTGCAGTATTGGTTTGGTAGTATATTCTTCATATCTCATCAATGTCTATATTGCATTCTCCTTTTTTAGTTCAACGAAATTTTACTGTTATCATGAAGAAGAAATACAAGAGATGCCCTTGTGGATGAATGCATCGAGGAAAGAAACAACGGACTCATTTGAGCATGGGCTGCTGATTCAGACTAAAAAAGTTGAGGACAGGACCAATAAACTTCACAAATGGAAGAAGTTTGGTCATCCCTTCTACTGAGGATTACTGGGAAATTGTATATTGCAGCTTGTATTAGGTAAAAGATTTCACCATCAAACTTGGGGCAATTTTCCAATTTGGTAAGGTAGTGTCCCTGTAATGGTGACCATGTTGGTTGAATGCATGCGATAGTGTTCCCAGCTGTGACCACCTATGGAATAGGGAGGTTAGATTAGCCACCACTTATGGAATAGGGATGTTAAATTAAGCCAATATGTGCTTAAGTGTACTGAGGAGTCAGTAGTTTTGTTGGATACTGCCACATAAAGTTACAAAATGGGCCTTGGAAGGTCTGTTCAGTGGTTGGCAAATACTGATTGCCTTTCTGTAACCTCCTAAGGGAGTTTTGGTCAGAAAGAAATAGCAGAATTTCAGTGGGAGAAGTCAATCCAGAGTCCGGTTGAGAAAATATTAGTTAGGCTACTTCAGTGCGATCTTATCTACAAGGACTTCGCAGGTTCCATCATTACAGAGGTATCGAAAAACTTTAGTGACTTGCTACTTTGCTATAATCCATCACAGAATTGGCTGGGGGTTCTAATTTTTGTTTTGACGTATGTTTAGTTAATTTCTCCCCTTTTAGGTGGCTTTTTTTTGTTGGTCATGTCTGCTCAGTATTTTCGTCCCGCACAGTTGGCCTTTGGAGGTTGCCACTCTAGTTTATTTGCACTACCCTTTAAAAAGAAAAAAAAATAAAATTAGCTGCCTTGGAAAGTATATGCCAGTGACAGATGCTGCATGCAGTCAGAAATTTCAAAGGGAAAACTCAAATTTGTTATGATAGAATAATCAGTTGAAAACAAATCTATATGTTCAAAGCTTAAGTATTAACAGATAGAACAACTTCTTTTTTGTTTTCATTTAATTGGTATTGTGACTCAAACCCGCAACCTTGTGGTCGTGATACAGAGCACCTTCCTACTGTGTTACAGGCTCTTGTCTATTAAGAGATCAAACTTAAAAGTGTAACTGGCATTTGCCTAATCATTTCTCTTGGAAAGCGGAAGGGTGAGACCTACAATATCTGGATACTTTAAATAGGCAAAAGTATCTACATCATTTTGCATATGATACTTGATTTTTATGTTCAAATTCGAGTCCCGGCAGTATTTGCATCATAGGGTGGGGGCAATCTTGGTGAGAGAAACAGAATCAAGATTCGTTAGATCATGAAAGTGGGTGTCAATTTTCATTGAAAAATGGTTATTTACCCTTCATCCTAAGAATGAAGTCCAGCATGTTAAAGAAAAATTGACAGACCTACATCTTGACCCTTCACCCTTGACCCCTGATCAAAGTCCCTTAGCTAGGAATCTGTTAGGAAAATGCCAAATAAGGCTGTCAAGGAGTGGAGGCAGCTTAAGCTCAGGTTAGTTGGGCCGGGCTCAAGCTCGACTCATAGTTAAACTAGCCAAGCGTGACCAATCTCAATTAGCTCACAAGTCAAGCTCAAGTTAGGGAATGTTCAGCTAATCTCAAGTAAAGCTCGGCTCAATTAAGTTAAGATTCCATATGAGCCAAAGCCCAACTTCCATTGGCAAAAAAACAAACCCAACTTCAAGCCCAAGCTTAGCTTGTTAATAAATAAAAAAATCATATATATGAGGAAGACAAGCCAATACCAAGCCCAAGCTTGATCTTGGCTCGCTTTTAATCTAACTCGAGCTTGAGCTTGGGTCTCTGACACCCTTTATTCTAAATGTGCACTCAAACATATCAATGAATGATCTTGTATTCAAAGAGTAAGAAAACGCCATCTTCAATTCATCGTACCAAAAGGAGAGGACTAATAACAACATCTATATTCACATAGAAAGCTGATAAAGCTCATTAATCAGAAAATATAGACACAGGCCTGACCTTGGGTACATGAAGCTGGTCTGATCCGCACCACGAAGATACTCATGCAGCATCTGGGGATGGTACTCTAAAATCTGTATACTTTTAAAGAAAATGCATTATAAATAGATAATGGGCTTATTGACACCATGATTTCATTAGACGGTTTTTTTTTTTTTTTTATGCTGGCAAAATGTGATGAGTCATATACATGAACAAGGACAGTAAAAACATGGCATACATGCACTTCAATCCAAACAGTTCAACTTGTGGGCCCCAATGTGGATGGAGCAGACCAAAAATCTAATTGAAATCCTACTGTCAAACATGAAGGCAACAATTTGAAATAAAAATATAAAATTATAACAGCCTACTGTAGAAAATCAACATCCATTAATCAAATGCCACGAACATGCAATCCATCATCCTAGTGCTATTCCATGAACAGTCGGCCCCATCCCACACACCAAAAGAAATAATTATAATAAAACATGAATGTTTAGATTGATTCACATATATGCCATATCTATGCAAGTGTGTGCTTTTAGATATATGAATATTTTCCCATCCCAATTGCAATAAAACTGTGTGGCCATACCTCTCGATAAATTAATTCTCTCACATCATCCTTTCCCACTTTTCTCCTTTCAAACTCAAATTCGAGTTTTGAAATGGGCTGTGTTGATGGCTCACGATCCATATTTGCCAACCCATGAAAGTAGGGATCAGCCAGTGCCTGCAAAAATAACACAAGTATCAAAAGAAAAGAACCACCGACAGTCAATTTGCTTCTTGAGGCTTTCAACTAGGATCATTTGAAGCCAAAACCATTTTGCTTATGTTAAGTTCCAACTGGGCAATTAATTTGTTGGCCCTCAAATTCAGGTCTCAGTCAAGAACAAAAGAGCCATGGATAGTCCTGAACCCTGCTAAAGCCATGCTTCAATCGGGTTCCCAAATCACAGCAAAAGAGAAGCCATTTTACATATTGTGTATAAAAATCAATCCAAACCCAACTGGAAGTCCATATGAAGTTTGAACCAGGACCAAGAGGACCAACAGACCAGTCTAGTTCTAGTGTTCTACTACATGCACAAAAATGTTCCAAGGCACGATGGGACCATGACCCATTCATGTGTGCCTTTTGGTCTTACTGATGGGTCAACCCACTCAAAACATTCTTAAAACTTCTTCTTGATGGATATAATTAATGTATATATTAATTTTGAGGTCAATGATTGTTAACTTGTTACATTTTTTAACCAACTTGGTGTTTTGTTACCCTGGTGTAATTGGAGAGTTACGTTCAACTGAACTCTACAGAATTTTTTTTCTCTCTAAAATATATATATATATATATATATATAAAACTCACAACCATTAGAAATAGCAGGTCAGGCAAGCCTAACTGGCTGACCAGCTGGTACTGTTTCAAACTTGTTAGACTAGCCGGCCTGGTCTGGTTTCCAAGCATAAGATTTAATGTGCAACACTCCAATGACAATGACTGAATCTTACCTCTTCAGCAGTAGGACGATCTTTGGGATCAAACGCAAGCAGACGCTCAAGCAAACGAAGAGCCAATGGGTTTGCATCAGAGAACTTATGTGCAAAAGGAACTGGTGGTTTTTTCCTCATGCTACTTAAATATCTTCGAGCCTTTTCATTCCGAATCTGCATTTATTGTAGCTTGTAAGCATCATTTTGAAAACAAATACCAAAATAACATCCTAAGTAAATATAGCCAGATAAGATTTATGATAGAACCAAATCAGAATGCTTTCTAATGTTCATAGGTATGGATAAGGGCGTCTTTTGATGTATTTTATGACGTTTAAATATTTTAATACAACAATTTTTCATCTATTCTGCTGTCCATTTGCAGAGAAAGAGAAATACAGAACTTTCCTACTTGAGTTACTGCATTTATTAATTTTTGCCCTTGATCAACCTTAATTATCACTCTGTTAGTAATTTGTGAGAAATGAATCAAACTAACTACCCACGCAATTTGGTTTATAATTTTGCATCACCTCATAATACTGATGAACAGGTAATTCTTCCAAAAGTTCACACCAAGTGATTTGGGACACATCCAAACACAACCTAAAATTAGTGACTCCCCAAGTGACCATAAACAACATTAACACTGGATCAATTAATTAAAAATCTGAAAGTCGAATCCTGATGTTCAAAACAAATTTCGCAATTTCACTTTGCCAGCTGCAATCACAATAAGAAGGAACGGAGGACTCACCTTTGAAATGGATTCTGGTGGTGGAGTGCCAAGAAAATCAGTCATGAGATCCAATTGATGCACCACATTCTTCCCAGGGAACAATGGTTTCCCAGTAAGCATTTCTGCAAATATGCATCCTATGCTCCAAATATCAATTGCGGGGGTGTACTGGAAAACATAAACAAACTAAGATTCTGCATGGCTAGGAATCCAAAGAAAGTATCATTTGCGATAGAAAAGAGCAGAATTCAGTATGAATCTTTAGTGAATAAAAAAACTCATAAAGGAAATCCCTTGCAGCATAAAAGAAACAACAATCTATCAGGTGAGCTCTAGAAGGTTTTGTTGCAAATTACATCATAAATATAGATTGATATATACCCTCAAGATTATGAGCGAGCAACCTTCCCACCCTCCACCCCAAAGTGGGAAAAATGAATAATAAAAGAAAGTTGAACGTGAGTGTAGTTGTATTTCCTTCTTAACCATCTATTTTAGGTCATTGATGGAAGGCTTTAACCAGGGAGGATACTTCTGAAAAATCTGGACTCCCATAGTCTGTAGGCCCTATCAACTCAGTGACCGGGAATCTGGATTACCAAGTTCAATCTATGAGGCATGTATCTGTATTTGCTTCTGAACAGTCATTTGTACGCCACCGGTGTAATGTTAAGATCTGAATATCTAGGGGATTTCGGGGTCATCTCCCATACACAATGAGGCCCATCAGATGAATGATGCAGAAAACCAAACCATTTGTCCAACTTGCGTCACATTAGGATGCATTTTGATGCATTGGGTCTCAGGATTGTACTGTTCCTCTTCCATTCAATAGAAATTTTTTTTTTTGCGTGGTGTGTGGACATGTAACAAGGCTTGAACCCGAAAACTTGTGATTCAGACTATGAGCAATCTTAGACCCACAATACCTATCATTCTGAAAACAGCAACTAGTTTTGGACTTCCAGAGATAAAATACAGAAATCTGTAAACCCAAATCTAAGAAAAGATCAAACAGCTCACTTTGGAGAAAAAGGAACCACAGA
Source organism: Persea americana (assembly GCA_029852735.1). NCBI lineage: Eukaryota > Viridiplantae > Streptophyta > Magnoliopsida > Laurales > Lauraceae > Persea > Persea americana. Next base: position 72,668,313 of record CM056815.1, read on the forward strand.
GTTCAGGAGCGCGATACCACCTGGTTGCCACATAGTCCTGAAAAGAAAAACAAGTAAATAAATGAAATTCGATTAACAAAAATAGAAAAGAGAAGAAGATGGACGCAACATATGTGTGAAACTGTGAATAGACTCTCCTCACAGTATCATTAATAAATATTGCAATCAAATAGAAACAAAATCAATGCATCAAAAACTAATTCCATCAAAATTCAAAGGGCTAGAAGTTATTACTGACATCAACTTAATAAAAACATAGGATTCCGGAATCCAATGCCGCATAAAACAAACTTACAGTCCAGAAAATAGCTGATGGAGCATCATTGAATGATACACGCGCAAGCCCAAAATCACAAATCTTCAATTTGCAGTCCGCATTAGCAAGGATGTTTTTGGGCTTCAAATCCCTATGAAACACGTTTGCTGCAACCAAAAAGAAAACAAACAATGATCACCCACAAATGCAATCACACATGATGTATTAGGACATAATTGGCATATCACCCATTCAAACAAAAGTGGAATTATTATCTGCGATCCAGACCCCTGAACTAATAGGCCCCACCATTGATTTGGAGGGGCATGTTTATGCTACAAGAAAATGTTCTTGTTTGAAGGACCCCACCGATCCAATATATGCAGAATTTGTCAAAAAAACACAACAATTGCTAGAAGGACCATAATTGGAATTTTGGGATCTTCCAATCTGAATGACTGTAACTTTTTTTTTCTAGTTTTTGTAAAACTCCCCCATAAACACTGACTTCTAACAGATCATAGAAATGGGTCAGCATTAAAACATAAGAATCTTGTCATATAATTGACCCAAAGATTATTTTTTAATACCTGAATGGATATATTTAAGAGAGCGAAGAAGCTGGTACAAGAAGAACTGATAATGCTCAGGAGTAAGATCATCATTTGCCTTAATAACCTGGTGAAGGTCAGATTCCATCAGCTCAAAAACAACATAAATGTCTCTAAACTCTCTTCTAGAAGGAGGAAGCATTATATGTTTGATCTCCACGATATCCGGATGGCGAAGCAAACGGAGCAGCTTGATTTCCCTCAATATACGGGTGGCATCAGAAACATGCTCAAAAACATCATTGATCTTCTTGATTGCAACTCTTTCTCCGGTGCGGGTGTCAATGGCAGACCCAACCACCCCATAGCTTCCTTTGCCAACAACTTCTAGGATCTGGTATTGGCTTGCCTCGCCATACTCTGTGAAGAATTCCTTGTCAAGAGGACCCTAGTTTCAAACAAGAAAACAGATTTGATGAATAAATGAATTGAGATTGAAAAGAGAAAAAGAATGGATTGGGGGACTGACCCTTCCTGCCATGTTGGTTGGTTTTGATAGTTGTGGGGTTTTTTACTTGTTCAGAATTTGATAGGATTGAGGGAGAGTGGTCAATGAGGATGAGGAGGAGATTGAGATGGAAATGGAGATGGAGTTGCAATCTTCATGTTGTTCATCTTCATTCTTGGTTTTTTTTTTTCTTTTTGTCTTTGTGTTTGTTGTAATGGTAAGTGGAAGAGAGTTGAAAAGGGGGAGGAGGGGATTGTTGTGGTGGTGGACGCACAGCGAGAGGGGCGCAAGAGGAGATGAAGCGAGAGCCAAGAGATGGGAGCGTTGCTCGCGCCATCTCTCGCTCCCTTCGCCGCTCTCCCACCTCCAGACTTTACCGCACGGGGAGGACAGAGGGGACGACTTATGCTTTGGTGTCTTCTTTTTTTTTTCTTTTTAAATCATTATTATTATTTTTTTATCTTTTTATATTTTTATGTGGGTCCAGTTTGATTTACCTACCGTTTTAAGGGGAAAGGGCCTTAAAGTTTTGCCTTGATTGAGAAAATGATATAAGTTTTGACACTTTTTCGCATTAGGGCATAAGGTTTTTAGTAAGTTTCAATTAGGGGCAACAGGTCATTAAAAGGTGTTTTCAGGTGATTTTTCTTTTTGATATTTTAGAAAAATCAAAATTACCCTTTATTGAAATAAAAATTCTTCTCCTCTTTCTTCATCTTTTCCTCTTTTCCTCCACCCTAAGTGGTGTCCTCACGATGATCGATATCAGTCGGTGGCTCTGCGGAGATCAATGGCATGTAGTGGTTGTGGAAAGTATGTATGACTTTAAATGAAAGATATTTTGGGTATTAAGAAAAGAGGAAAAAAGGTCATCAAAAAACACATGTAAATAGGTAGACACCCTTAATTGAAAACTTATATTTTAATTTGAAAAGTTTAGAAACTTGCATCCTATTTTGATATAGGGCAAAACTTAAGGCCTTATTTAAATTTTTTTCAAAAAGAAAAAAAGCCAATGGCAGCCACATGAATTACAATTCTAGTGAAAATATACAACAAAGAAGTGCTACAGGCAATAATGTCAGCCGACTCACTTATGGGAAATTTAGATCATTTGAAAGATGCCTCCTTTTCTTATAATCTTCATAAGATTTCACTTACATGGTCCGTCGTTAGAATGGTAATTTTTGTTGCACTTTAATAAAATGTTATAAAAAGTATAAATATTTTGCAGATATTGATTTGACAGTCGGCCTTACATGGAATTGGAGTGGAATTTCTCACAAAAAAGGGGCAACTCTTTTGTAGCCCACTAATGATTTCAAGGCCTCTAATGTTATCAATGAAGTAGAAACACGACAAAAAAAAAGAAAAAGAAAGAGAGAAAATAAAGTCCCAAAATAGTGGCCCCACTTATAGAAATCAAAAGCATTGAAAAACATCCAAATTTCACTCAAATAACCCACTTCAGACCAATATATTTAAAAAATTCAAGTAAAACATTATAAAGAATTTAAATATTTCATATATATAGCAATTTGACATTGAGACCAAATTAGATTACGCTTTTTTGCATTAACTTAACTATTAAAGTGAAGTGAGGTGAAGTTTTCATTTAAGAGACACAAAAACACAAGGGATATCAAAAGTACAAAAATCCAAAATCCCTCTTATTTTATTTGTAACATCTTCAATTCACTAAATGGCAAAAAAAATTTTACCTTTTCACAAAAGGTAAAAAAGATTCATCATCAAGCCAATAAAGACAAAAAAATCATCACATTATGATTAGACCTGTTCATTAGAGGCTTCACCTCACTTCACTCTATATGCTAAGTTGCCCAACAGAGGGATTCGCTTCCAAATCTTTGTATTATTGTCAAAAAAAGAAAAAAAAAACATTAAAATAAGAAACAAATTCATATATTACAGCTGCTGAATCTTTATTTATTTGTTTTTTTGCTTAAAAATAGATAATTTACCAAACCACGTAAGCCACAGGGTGCATTTGTGCTGCTTCGTGGGGTGGAAATATTTTTTTCTTTTACCCCATCGAAACTATTGCAGTAAATTGCAGAATATATGAAGATATGAACTGGTGAACCCGCACCCATTACACACTACTACACTGGAAATATGCATGTTCAACTTCAGTGATCCAAAGAACCACTCCCTACCCCACTGGTAAGGAGTTGAGTTCTTATTAGGAAGGTTGGGGGTTCAACCCCCACATCTTTCTTATATATTCCTACATGTGTAAATGCGGGCTTTCTTTCCACCTCGATAGGCTTTCTTCTCGAGTGTACTGGACTTTCTTCCCACTTCTGTGGGCTTCCTTCCCGGGTGTACTGGGCTCTATATAATTAAAAAAATAAAAAGGTCCCAACCACTAAAGCTGGGGTGTGAAAAAAAAAAAAAAACACCCTTAAGTGATCCAAACTCTATAAATGAGAATTGCAACCATGGGCAGGGCCAAACATAGCAAACCAAACAGTTCACTTTACCCATGGATGCAAAGGCCATTGACAGTCAGCAGTTGGAACCATCGTATACTGAAATATGAACCACATTTGTTAGTTTCACCCACTTCTGGGTAATTTTGTTTAGTATAGCTATTTACTCGTCGACTCAAACCAGTAACACCACCAACTAAAACCTTTCATCCAAATTCAACTGCATATAATAACAGTATAATGTCTGAAATCCTTAACGAAGAAATCCAGAACAAAATTAATCCCTTTCTGTTCAATTGTCTAGGTAAGGGTAGAAACAAATAACAACAATCCAGCACCTAATCAGATGAAACTGGGACACACAGGCCCCTTAGCGACCCCAAGCCGAACTTCCATCCCATGATGCAGGTCTGCTGGCCGGAAAGTTTCGGAGTCATGTGGATCTGCAAATGGCAATAAAATAAGGTTAAATTTGCACATAATTGGGTATCAGATGCAGCAGGAATTTAAGTTTGGCCAGAAAAGTTGCAAATCTAATTATTGGGATAATATCAGGAGTATAAATGGCTGAATAGTGTAAAACGAGAGAAAATAAAAGACAATGAGAAAAAAAGCAATTCAGAAAAGTATTAAGCAACCGAAATCAAAGGTATTGCATCGCAGTTCCAATGACCTGGGTTCTAAACCTCCAAGTTATACTATACTTATGGCCTTAAAAATCCATATATCGTGATAAATACAAAAATGGCAACAAATTACATTTGTTGTGGTAATATCACAAAACAGAAATTGTTACAAACATATCAAGATAATTCAAAATTTCCCCAACATTGGCAACATGGGGGACTAGAAAACCCAGAAGGGCAACAATGGCTGGCTACCTGTAAACTGGCATGGGTACCCATCATCTGATCATTGTGTAGTGATCATAACGTCATTTTCCACATGTACAATGCAGAATGCTTTGGTTTTCTCTCTTCTTTGCACACATTCGGGGAACAGACTTGACAATCGGTGATGGTACCTTAGAAAGATATTTTAGGGTGCACTTCAAAGGATCCCTCAGTCAAACAAAGAATGCACTATTCTTGAGCCTCCCAAATAGAGATGTCAATGGATCTCATTTCATCTTACCAGGTTAGCCAAGAAACTTAGATACAAAAAATCTGTGCGGTCCGAACCCTCTTCTTGGGTAGGGTCCATATATAAAAACTATTTATAATATATCAAATATATATATTAATAAATACCAAGCCAACATGTTTGAGTTGTGAGAAATTTTATGCTTTCTGCTATATGTATGATGGTAGCTGTATCTGATTTCAGACATGAGTTCCATCCTGTCACGTGCACAAATCCCACAACAAGCTCATACAGTTGTTCCATTGGGCATGGAATATGGTCCAGGCCCAAGTATTTATAAACCAAACTGGGTATAAGTACCAAACCCATGTACATCCCCACTTCCAACTGCACCCATAAATCTAATGGCTTATGAGAAACACAAGACACCAAAGTGGAAAGGAGGGTCCATCTCACACAGCCACTCAGGGATCGATCTGAGTGTGAAGTTGTCCCACATGTACTGTACCACTGACCCGACCAAAAAGGAAAAAAAAATCTAATGACTAACACAAGCCAAATATTTATGCAGCACAGTTGGGAAACCTTCAAATTTTATTGTGACAGAGAACTCAAGTTGGAAGCTACTGACCATTTAGGTAATCTTCAAATCCAAAATCATCCAGGCTACCAGTGAGAGCCTCCAATCCTAGCATGGATGAACCCAGAGCTCCCGCAGGCCTCTGAAACCTGGTAAAAGGGACTTGTTAGAAACTAAGCAAATTCCTTGAAAAAAAAAGGCTTCAAATTCTTACACTTCTTATACTACAGTGGCAATATGTTCATACAAATTATTGATTATAAACATCCTTGATGGCTAAATACAAACGGGAAGCCACCCTTGACATTATTTTCCAAACTTCTTTGATCCCATGGTTTAAAATCTCAGCCGATATGAACCGGAATCGGCCCATACTGCGACGATATTTTGCTGCAATACCGAGTCAGCCAAAATATCTCCAAAATATCGGTTCATCTCGGCCAATATGGTCAAAATATCAGTTTTACCGATATCTCGACCGATATTTTGAAAATATCGGCCAAGATGGACCGAGATGGAGTATTGGTCACAAACCCTAATTTTTTTAACTTTTTCCCTACTCCCCCATTTTCTTCTCTCCCCTCATCTCCTTAGAGCAACCATGTCTCCATAGCTCATTCTCTTACATATTTCCAAATTTCAACACTATTTCTTAAAAAACTCATTTTATTTAGTAAGAGAAAATCAACTTAACTCTCTTAATTTTACTATTATGTGTTTTTTATTTTTTATTTTTAGATAAAGCATAAAAATGAATCAAAAGATCACTGGCATGTCATTTTTGGGTTTGTGTTTATGTTTTTCACTTAGATCTACACACTTTGATGCTAGATCTACTTTTAAACATGATTTTGGGTGTAGAAAAATGGTGTTTTTTAAATCTTCTATTTAAAAAAAAAAATTTGTTGGAGTATTTATGATACTAAATAGTAAATACTAATAGCTTATTAATAGTGTATAGATAATTGTTATGTTATCTTTGTTTTCTTATATTTTATACTAACAAATTGACCATGAGCCAAAATAATAGTTGCATTATATGAAATACTGGAGAAGACAGCGAACTGCGATACAGACAGGACTCATAACTTAAGGTGGCCGATATTTTGATTTATTGTTGTTACTAATGGAAAAATCTAATATTTTAGATTTTTTGAATATTTTTGCGAATTTTTTTGGATTAAAAGAAAAATTCACATCGCGACGACCGCGACGGACCGATAACCGCGACCAATACCGATATCATATCGGTTTTTTGTCCCGGCCGATACTGCGATCGACACAGCGATTTTAAACCATGTTTGATCCCCATCTCAAGTCAGTAGCACAAATTCCTTCCTCTTACAAATAGCTTCTGACTTGAGGACCTAACAGCTATACCAACCCTTCTCAAACGCTTTCCTTGTCCAACGCCACCTTCTTCAGTATAAACCACCCAGAGAATCAATGAAATTAGAAATTGTTGCTATTTTCCATTACATTTCCCTGTCGACACCACCTCTTCTGTAGTGTGTTAGTGTGTGCATGTACTTTTCTTGTTTTTTTTCTTTTTTTGACAGCAACGATAAAGATATATTAACAGAAGTAAAAGACCATTCAAAAAGACATACTAGCCAAATGCAAAACTACAACAACAAAAAAAAAGGGGGGAAGCCATCATCGGATATATCCTGTTCACCCTAGTTTAGCATGACTATCACCCCTAATTTAGCAGTCACTGCAAGTTTCCATTAAAATTCTCAAACAACACTGCCTCTTGCATGATAACTACCCATAGAACCAAAAAAATTAGCAGTAGTTGCCTCCTCTTTTGGCCCTCTCCTGAACATAACCTTCATTGAAGTTAAAAATCAGTCTACTGTGTTTTTATCAGTAACCAAAAGTTTTCATTGAAATATTGAGAATACAAAAAAGACGAAAAAAAACAAGAAAAAGAAAAAAAGAAACCACTAGCGTATAATATGTCTTTTTGCAGATAAAATTCAATATCATGTTAATGTTTTCATGGATAAACTGCCAAAGTGCCGGGCATATTTTAGTCCACATATTCTTTTGATTACCTTCCTCCATGATGGATGAAGCTCCTTCACAAACATCCACAAGAACTTATCTAAGAAGCAACATTTCTTTCTTGAAACCCTCAGCAGCTCTCCCACCTTCTCTTGATCAGATGGAAATAACTTGCTATGATAAGATACTTGTACAAGCCAACGTATCCGTATCAAACTGATACGACACTTGTACTGGTACCTGATACTACACCGATCCTTCAAGGGAAGGAGTTTAACATATCCTACTTATAAAGTCCTTTATTTCATATAGTTCTGTCAATATTTTTACTTCTCACGAAAAAAAATATCCATATCCATATCCATATCCATGTCCATATCTGGGCACCATGGATAACATGGCATTCTCTGCGGAAAGAACCCCTCAGATTCCTCTCAGCCATATGCTATGTCTGTTAACTTCCCTAATAAAACCAGCAATCCTCTCTTTTTTTCAACAAAACCAACATTCTCCACAAGCAATCAGCATTTCATACATCATTCAACCTTGAGCAATATTAGTTTAGTTATTGGTAGAGAATGTTAAACTGTATTAGTTTCGTCATTCAGATACCAAATTTCTTTTTCTTAAATACGCATCATGATCACACCTGATAAGAATCCATCTGCCAACAGCTTAGAGCATATTGCGCTATATGAGAAGGACGCCCAGTTACTCCACTACATGGATGCTAATGGATCAAGCATGTTTTTCACTGCAATTACCTACATATGTTTTGTGGTGTGTATCACTAGAGTTAAAGCAGACTAGGGAATTTGTTCATTACATTGAAGTTGTAGTATTACTATTAAAGATTGTGACAGCTTCTAACGGATACTGATGCGCTTGATCAAAGGGGTCCCACAAGTGGGAAAACATTCAAGTTGTGGAACCAAGTCTTGAACGAGTGCCCCACATAGAATGACCTTCAATTTTGATTAAGTTATTCTCTTTTTTTTTTTTTTTTTAAATAGAGTGAGACCTCTTAATCAAAGCCAACTACACTAGTATTTAGATTCCTTTTGTTTTCTCTCCCTACTGATATTTAGATTAACTCAAGGTACTCTTCTCTTAGTTAAAACAATGTAATGGATTTGGCCACCAAGACTTGGAATAAGATTTAGCTTTTTTGGCTTCTGCAGAAAACCTTTTTTGGGTCCCTTTGAAACTTGCATATCGTGCAAGGGTTGAAACCCAACCACTTTACCCATGCAATTGGCACTTTGGGCTTGGCATCTTTTGCGACATACCATCACTTGATTTGATCCTAAGCCTGAGGCTGAGAGTTACCTTGTTGACATCTACATCCAAGAGCGACTGTGATTGAGCAGAAAGCAATCTGTTTTTTTTATACATAGGACTCTTGGCGAGTTATCATACATATATATTGTGTGACATGGTGGGAAAAAAAAGGGACATGGAGAATCAGGGAATGGATAAGAAAGAATTCAATGCAACACATCAGCTGTTTGAGAAGATCAGCCACCTGAAGAAGAATGCGGTTGCCCCCATCTGGCCTAGAGCTTATGACCAAGTGTTGTTGTAGAGGTAGGAGATTGTTGGATGGTTTCATCATTACAAGTAATGGAGATGGAAACCTAAGGCGGTTTTTTGCGTTTACAACCCAAAGCTGAGGCTGAAAGATCCATAGATCTAGTAGATGGCAAGTTGTCGCAAGTCAACAGGATTTCTACCCAGTTAACTAAGAATGGAGATTTTACCCAGCTAAGTCCATGAAGATACTGAGGGTCAATGGTGTAGAAGAAAGTAAGACCTCATCCTCTACAGATTCAAGAATCTTAAATTACAGCCACAGGGGAGAATCCAATGCCAAGGAGATCACATGATGGCAAACGAAAAAGGGGAGAATCCGATGCCAAGGAGATCACATGATGGCAAACGAAAAAGGAAATGGAAAACTTCGTTTATAATTGTTATCTGGGCCATTTGGAAAGAAAGAAATTGTCAATACTTAGAAGGAAACCTTCTCCTATAGAGTCGATGTTGGCAGGGTGACATTCTATGCAGCTGCTTGGGTCCCTCTCATGCATATTGACAGTCATGACATTCTGGTCTGAGATTGTTTTCTCTTCCCACATGTACAGAGTTTTCATTCAGCTTGGTATCCCCCTCCGCCTGTTCCTTTCAAGCTTCACAATGATGGGAGTGAAACTTGCAATCCACGCACTGCTGGCATTGAGGAGATCATCTGGGACAGTACAGTTGGATGTATTATCTCCTACTGGTTAACTAAGTTGCATTATCAGGTCTTGCATTTGTTTGGCTGAATTACTTCGAATGAATACCTCCTCCACCATGGTGTCAATACTTGAACCAGTCAAAATTAAGAAGCACAGCATGTCTGAATAAAGTAAGATGAGAGAGAGAGAGAGATGGTTTCTTATGAAAGGTGTCTGTGGGTGGAGGATAAAGGTAATTGGTGGAAAGCTACAAGTGATCACCAAGTTTCCCCGCATAACCCAATGTATCTTCTGCCCAACCCAGCCCAAGAGCCTTTGGCCCTGAGCCCGAGGGATACTCGATTTTGGACAATCGATAACTAATCCCTAGGGGCACATGCAAACCCTCCTATCCACATGCACCGGCTATAGGACCAGTTCTTATGTCAAAACTCAAAATTCACTGCATTCGGATAAGAAAAACCCTTACCAAGAACCATTTCCATTTTCAAAGAAAATGTACAAATGTTCTTTAAGGGTCCACTTAGATCCATAGAACTCTGGAATGAGAAATCTTTCTTTCCAAAGAGGTCCAGAGGCCCTGGTTCCTGAGATGAAGGAACCACTCTTGTTAGAATTAAGTTATTTGGCTGAAAGTAGAGAGCTCCCTACAACTCTTTTGGGTCCCTAGAATGATCTAGTTTCCAGAACTGAATAAATGAGTGAAATTCTACCCTTTTAATTTTGAAAAAAATAAGAAAAAAGAAAAGAAAAAGGAATGCCCAGAAAGGAAGCATTTCATTCCAGGCTTTAGTTTCTAAATTTCCATTAACTATCCAAACACAAACTTTTAGCAACATATCCAATGTTAGAAAATTAGAAATAATTAGTTTCAGAATCTGAAATCATTTAAGATTCCAATGAGAATTTGACAACCATTAATTATGTGTCTGAGTAACATGGAGACTGAGATAGTGAGACCAGTCTCTTCACCGGGCATTTAGGGCCTGACTGAGTGGGAGATTTTTGGGAAGTCATGTTGAAAGAACTCAAAATTTTCTTGGATGTTTTTTCTCATATATTCTCCAAATCAAACTTTTAGAGATTTTCCCAAAGGTTAAGAAACAAGAAAAATCACAGAAGATAATTATCAAGAACTGCATCCCCGATGTTGCTACATGTGTTCGGTGTTCCTCCAAAGAGGAATTTGTCACTGACATGCTCATTCATTGTACAGAAGCCATACATGACTGTTGTTTTTGTTGTACTTGAATTTTTCCATGCATGCATTTTTTAGAGATCATATTGAAGGTTGCCTCAGGGTTCTTTTTTAAGTACAGACCAAATACTATGAAAAATTTTACTTATGAAAATGAAAGTTGCTTGGTTTATATGGAGAGAAAGGAAAGCAAGGATTTTTAAGGAAAATACTCTCCATTATAATATCTGGTTGAGAAAACTAAACTTTGATTTATCAGATAAAAAATTTGGGTGTTTTGTTGATTATGGATTTAGAAAGAGAACTGGAAAAAAATTATTATAGGGAGAAGAAAACCCACACTACAATTGACATCAAGAAATCAGCATTATATATGGAAACGGTGTTTAAATACAGTAGGAAGTTTACTATGAAAAGCTGGACAGTCAGCCATTGGTGTTACTACTAAGAACAATATAAGAAAGCTTATACATGCTGGTATTGGAGATTCAAACAGAGTTCTTACTCAGTCCTTTCACTAATTGAGAATGAGTCTAAAAAAATTGTTCTATGGTTGCACCTGTGCCACCACGGAGAATAGCAGATATTGCAAATGAAGGAATATGTTCTCCTACAAGCAGACTGCATATAGCTTATATGCCGTCCAGCTCGTGGAGCCCACCTAGATGTATGTATATGAATGGGAGGAGAGCAGATAGAAAGGTCTCCTCATTGACAAAGAGGATCCCAAAATAAAAGCCCCACTAGGTTATTGGAACCCTTGATTTAATAGCCTTCTAGTTTGATGGATCTTAACCTTGGATTTATTTTTTTTAGATTCAATCCAGGGGTGAGGGAAGGTTCAATGAGAGTAAAATTAGACCTGATGCCAGACCACAGAATTAGACCTGATGCCAGATTATCAATGGGGCTGTACTGATCAAAGGTGGGTCTGCTTTGGCAAAAGCTAGGGTTTTGAGAACTAAACTGATTACACAAACTTCTCTACAATTAAAACTCATCGTCTATTTTCTACCAGTCCACTAGCTTATTGGATTCCTGTATGATGTACAGTTTTTAAGTTTCAGCCCAATCCTGTTCTTAACTTTTCTCTAAGAAACAGGTAAAAGGGTTTCCAAACCCTAAACTATAAATGTGCCTAATCAAATCACAGACTTCAAACCTCAATTGAAAAAAAAAAAAAAAAAACAAAGAAGAAACTATTCCAAGTTGAAGATTCATACGCACCTAGAAAGGATCTGCCTGTCGAAATCCATTCTCAGAGGAAACGCCGAACCGTAAGTGCTGGCAAGAGCCATTCGCTTCATCTCCTCTTCTTTCCTTCTGGACTGACAAATCGAATCGAAAACCAAATCAGAGAAGAGATACAAAACAAGTAGAGGGAAAGAGATGTGTTTGTAGAAATGCCTTCAAGATCTGGGACATGAAAGTGTTTGTAAAAAATGCAAAAGAGAGATAGAGAGAGAGAGAGAGAGAGAGAGAGAGAGAGAGAGAGAGAGAACCGATTGGCGGAGGGATTCGAGAGGGTGCGATCCAACGATGTCGCTTTTGACGCCTTGCAGACCGAATCGAAGTGGATCTTTCTGAATCTGACCAACTTCGTGTGCTATCATCGATTCCTTCGCCTCCATTTCTCCCTCTCTTCTTCTTCTTCTTCTCTTTCTCTGCTAATTGATGATGCGCTTGTTACCCTTTTCTTCTAACCTAAATTGCTTGATCGCCAAGAAAACAGAGAGCACGGGTATATCGAGCGGTTCAGGCTGCCCAAGTTTAACGTGTGGGAACTCAGTGGGGCCCACGTACTGATGATCTCAACCGTTGAAAAGTTGAATGCTATCCCCTCTCGGTAGAATATTTACAAATTATATTTCTATAGATAATTAATATATATGATTAATAACTAATCACATTATCAATCACATGTTCATCATTAGCCAAGTAAAATTTGAGGATATATAATTTGGGAGGATTGGATTCAATTTTAATAGTTCCAATCGTCAATCTGGACTAGGCTCTGGGTTAGATGTTCCAAACCCGCACTTAGAATCAATCAACATGACCCGACCCACATTGACCTGCTGGATCAACCCGAATTGACCCATGTAACCCGCAAATTATGTGGGTTAACACAGTTAACAAGACCTCTCTCTGTTTTTTTTTTTTTTCCCCAATTTTTTTAAGCGAAGATGGTTAAAACCACTTGACTTGACCCGATTTGTAAAAGCCCAGCCAAAGTCCAATGTCAATCCAAGAACTATATGAAGTCCATTATCTGGTTTTTCGTTCGGTAAAAGTTGGGCCAAGTCCATTAATATATTTATAGCCCATGATTAAATCAGTTCATTTTTAGCCCATTCGTAATCACTTAGTTGAAGCCCACCTTATGTTATAAAGCCAAGCCTTTTAAAGCTGATTTTGACTGTAATCATTAATTTTGACCGGGAGTAATATACCTTTTTTTTAACTAACCTCCATTATCCCCCCACTTCCACTTCCACATGCAACCACGATACTTCTTCCTAGGGCTGTAAATCGTGTTGTGTTAACGAATTCGGATTAAAATCACCTCAACCCATACGCGACCCGTTAACTTAAACGGGTCAAAAAATCCAACCCGAACACGACCCGTTAATTTAACGGGTTACACGACTCAACCTGTTAACCCGTTAAGTAATTAAGTTATTTAAAAAATTAAAAAAAATCCATACAAAAGTATATAAGGAGAAAATTTTATAAGGTACACGAAACTGTAAGTGAAGATCTTGAGTAGATCCCACCTAAAATCCCAGTATAAAACAATAAATTTCAATTTCTTCTTATGAATATAAATTAATTCTAGCTATACTTAGGGACTAAAAAAAAATTAACGGGTTAAACAGGTTGTTAATATGTTACTGGTGTAATTCGTATACGACTCGTTAATTTAACGTGTTAACGGGTTTAACCCATTAACGACCCAAATTCATTAAGAGCCCACCCGAACCCGTTAATATCGTGTGGATTCGTGTCGTGTTAACGGGTCGTGTGGCATTTTTACAGCCCTACTTCTTCCCACTTTTCACTCTTCTCTTTTCAACCACTTCATTTTTTATCCCAAATTCATATACACTTACTTTATGTATACTCCCCTTTCCTTTTCGCCCAACATTTTAGCCCTCAATTTCAACACCACAATTCTTGAATTACAAAAAAAAAAAAAAAAACCGAGGTACTATCATAATTCTCTTTTCGGTTGTTTTTTGCCAGTAAGTAACTGGGGATGATTCTATGTGATTTGAAAAAAAAAGTTTAATTAATTTTGCTGTATACGCACGGGTTAGTGTGCTAGTTTTCCCTTCTCCAACACAGAATCATTTTTAACATGAGATCGTGCTTTGAATTTTAACTTCAACATCTAGGCATGTATTTTTTATGTAGGGGCCCAATTATAAGATGTGCTATTTCTCTAAAAGCAGCCATTAAATAACTGGGCTTTGATTGGATGCCGATCCTAAGAATTAAATGCTTGGACCAGTAGCAGGAGTTGCACAAACTCAAGCCACAAAATTTTTTTTTCCCTAAAAACAGACAGCCTTAAGCAGTGACCCACATTGTAAATGAAACATGTGCCAAAATTACACCCAATTTGTTGCACATCAAAAGGACAATTACAAAGGCAATGGCCCAAGAGTTAGATAATGATCAAGGTTGTGCTGTGCCAACACCACTTGGATGGTGATGGAGGATGACTTTGGTCTATCTGAATTGGGCCAAACACAGATTTTAATCTAGCAGAACAGCCTGCTTTTTATTGGTCATGGTTCTGGGACCCATTATGGTTGGCCCCACTGTGGAAGGAAGATGTGGTTGCCAGATTGGAGGTTTATAACCCTTCATTGGTTTCATGAGTTGATGATTTGGGAAAGAATAGAACAGCAGTCCATCATTATATTGGCTTTGATTGTAAGGGCACTCAACCGCAATTCTAAACCATGATTAGGATCTTTCAATCTGGGTGATTTTTGGGCAAAACTAGTGGGTCCCATCAATCCAGATCAAAGATCATTAGCCCTTTTGCAGCTGCTGGTTGAGGAATATTTTCTCAATACAAAAGGGCTGGGAAATAAATGACAACCTTCACTTTCCAACTTGTGCTTTCTGGGTACAACCATCTTTTCTTTTCCTCCTCTCTAAACTGACAAGAGGGCAAGCCTATCCAACAAATGAAAAGCTGAGGCTGTCTTTCCTTGAAATTGGAATTGGGGTTTCTCCCTTTTTTGCATAGGTGGATTTTTGTCAGTGTCTATGAACTCCCACAGGGTAAAATTTGTGTGTGGAGAGCCACCCAATATTTTGTGGGCCTGACTGGGACTTAGCATAGAGACCTCTGGACACATATCTATCATAAACATTCAGATAATGGTAATTCTCATGAAGGGACACAGAACTGAATTGGATTTTTTTTTTCTTTTTTGAATTCTGATGGGTTTTTCTAGATGAGATAATTTCCAAAAAAAATCGGGTGTTGGATGCTTCTTTCCGGTGCCTAACTAGATATCCTTTTAACTGCCATACTACCCTCTCTCTCACACACGCACTCAAGCAAGCGTGGTCCATTGTGGAAGTTGCTGATTTAATGGGTCTGAATTAGTTGTGGGATTGATGAGAAAAAGGTGTTTGCTTGTTGTTAGACATGATACAGAAAGGAAGAGAAGCTGGTTGGTATCCTAGAATTGGGTGCAGATGAGTGAAGTTTATTGACATCTACATGCTAGTCAGATTAGGCTTTCTGGTTGCTGCTTCAATTGCAGCCTATGCAGTTAGGCAGGTGAATTGTGCAGCATCCAGAAATCCTTCAGGTACTCCATTTCTAAGTTGTTGAAAGCTTTTCTAATCCACTTATCCACTCTGGTAACGTTTAACACTGAGAATTCTAGTTTGTATACTGCATCTGTGGAGAATGGAATGGAGGAGGGGATTCCTTGGACAAAGCAGTGGCCTATAACCAGGGCCTAGTGGTTGGAAATTCCTTATTTTTGTAATTAGATTTCTCTTCTAGTACCTTGATAGTTTGCACTTTGTTGTGCTCCTTTTTCTTTTCTTTATTATGCTATGTTGTTGTTGCTTCTCAAAACATAAATGAATAAATAAATAGCAATTCAGCAGGATGGACAGCTCTGAGCTTGCTTGCATTTGTGGCATGAAATCAGAACACTTTGGTCTTGCTAATTATTTGGACTAAACAATAGAGAAACTTATCCCACCTTAAGTGATTTCTGAGTTCTATGATGGTCAAATGCATAGCAGAATGGATAACCAGATAAAATGTTCAATCCATATGGATCTGAAGTCTGGGATACATTCATGTGGCAATCCATTAATGCTAAAATCTTATCCTGTATTATCTGATACCTATCCCTCCCTCTGCTTCATTTAGAGAAATTGAGCTTTTTTCTGATCCCTTTGTGGTGAATTTGAAAACCAGGGAATAAAAATGAAAGATCAGAACATCAAAACGAAGAAGGAAAGAACATCCAGTGTAAAGATGACGGTAATACAGAAAAGAATCAGGTAACTTTGTGGATGCTTTTATATTTCACTTGTCATCTCTGCAGACATGAATCATCTAGATGTTGGTTGGCCAAAATGCAAGCAATTCCATTTTTTTATTTTTTTCTTTGACAGAATGCATGGTTGTCTGTTCTTCTGTGCATTAAAATTAGGTGATATACTGTTTTTTCTATTTTTCCTTCTGAGACATTGTTCAGCAGTGACTACCCATATTGATTTAGGTCAGATAAGCTGGAAATACAGCGTCATACCTAAGATTTCAGTTAGCTACCACCCAAATGAAAGGAACAGATAACCAACCATTCTGCCAAAATATCCATATCTTATGCAAATTGTATGTAGCCTGAATGATTGACAGAGATTATTAATGCTTGAAGGTGGATGAGGAAGAGGAAGAGAAAGAGGAAGAGGAAGAGGAAGAAGAGGTTAAGAGAATTAGCAGTGTTATCAGCCCCAGTTTGAGCAAAACTGGAATCGTAGATGAAGAAACAGAAGAAGTGATTCTACCTGAACTTGAAGATTTTCTTTCTGGGGAGACCTATTTCCCATTACCAAATGAAAAGTTTAATACAAGTGATTCACAGGGAGGGAAAGATAACTTAATGTATGAAACTGAGATGGCTAGAAATGCAAATGAGCTAGAACGGTTACGTAATCTAGTGGAGGAGTTGGAAGAGAGAGAAGTGAAACTCGAAGGTGAATTGCTAGAATACTATGGTCTAAAAGAGCAGGAATCGAACATTGGCGAATTGCAAAGGCAGCTGAAAATTAAAGCTGTTGAGATTGATATGTTGAAGATAACAATAAGTTCCTTACAAGCAGAAAGGAAGAAGCTCCAAGAAGAGATATCACAAGGTGCTTCAGTGAGGAAGGAGCTTGAGATGGCAAGGAATAAGATCAAAGAACTACAGAGGCAGATTCAGCTTGATGCCAATCAAACGAAAGGCCAGTTGTTGATGCTTAAGCAACAAGTTACGGGTCTTCAGGCAAAGGAGGAGGAAGCATCGAAGAGAGATGCTGAACTTGAAAGGAAGCTTAAAGTTGTCAAAGATTTAGAAGTGGAAGTTGTAGAGCTGAGGAGGAGGTGCAAGGAATTGCAACATGACAAGAGGGAACTAACTGTGAAGTTGGATGCTGCTGAAGCTAGAGCAACAGCCCTTTCCAACATGACAGAGGTAATATCATGCGTGTACAAATGATAAATGTAGTCAGTAAATATTCTGTGCATATGATATTGCCATCAACTTATCATTATTGGATGGTGGCAATGAGTGGGACCCACCAACCGGTCAGCGTCTGGTCTTGCTTCTGTAGCCCCATTCGTCACCACTGTGAATGGAATATGTATTACCAAGTTTGTCAGGTGCATGTACAATGGGTCATTCCTGTTTCTTTCTGTATGCACTTCTGTTTCACTCTTGCTCTTCAATATTGTAGTAAAGCCACTTATCCCTTTCAACTAAGAAGAGTTATACAGTGTTTTGTTGTACCATTTTTAACAGTATCCATAAATGTACATTTGAGTCCCACCTTTTGGAGGATTGCTCTTCTTACTCTATCATGGTTAGGGGATATCCTGCAAATCTCTATCAAATGATTTCTAAGTTCTTCACTTTCTCCTGTAAAATGCACACCATTGGCTGTAACTGGCTATTTACAAGCCACCAATAAATGGTACCACGTCCATCTTATAGGGGAGGTCTCCCTGCTCATTATGGAACACATCTGTGGAACAATTACCAAAATTAGGATGCCATCTGTACCATTTCCGGTTTATATGCTATTTGCAAATATTTCGAAGTAATTTCCTAGTCCTTTTTCTTTTTGGCTTTACCAGAGACTTGATCTCACACACCCCAGCACACTACATAACATCCCTAACCATCTAAGCTACAGTCTGGGACAATTTCCTATTTCCTTTTTAGTGGTTCATCCTGTTGGTTAATGAAGGGTGAATTTGGGTGTGCTCCAATGGGCTTGCATATTTTGGTAGAATGAATGGCTATTGGTTTGTCATGCAGTTGGGGTGGAGTGGAAATCAGTACAAGGAATTGCATGACTTGGAATACCGTCTAGAAACTTTACCCCTCCAAATCAGTACTGGCATTTGGCACTGGCAACGATAGGGGTGCAAGATGCAGGAAAACAGTAAACCATCTATATGTGGTTTCCCATTCACCATTTCACAAACACAGTGAAATTATTCAACCACATTTGAGTGTGTGATTAGTAGAATTATTCTTATTTCCTTTATCATGTTGCAGAGTGATATGGTTGCCAAGGCAAGAGAGGAGGTCAACAGCTTAAGGCATCTGAATGAAGACCTTTCCAAGCAAGTTGAAGGACTGCAGATGAACAGGTTTGGTGAGGTCGAAGAATTGGTGTACCTACGATGGCTCAATGCGTGCTTGAGGTATGAGCTCCGTAACTACCAGACACCACAAGGAAAGACCTCTGCTCGCGAGCTCAGCAAGAGCTTGAGCCCAAGATCTCAAGAGAAAGCCAAAAGGCTTATGTTAGATTATGCTGGATCTGAGCGTGGACAGGGAGATACTGATCTAGACAGTGTTTCTTCACAGCCATCTTCACCTGGAAGCGATGACTTTGACAATGCTTCCATAGATAGTTCATCTAGTAGATACAGTAGTGCAAGTAAAAAATTTAGTACTAGTTTAATTCACAAGCTGAAGAGGTGGGGGAGGAGCAAAGACGATTCTACTGTATCATCACCAACCAGGTCTTTCGGAGAAAGTTCTCCAGGTAAGAGTAGCATCAACCGTAAAACATCTATGTCCAAGGGCCCATTGGAAGCCCTGATGCTACGAAATGCGAGTGATGGGGTGGCCATTACTACATTCGGGAAGAAGGATCAAGATTCTAATGATTCAATAAATGATGTAGCAGCATCATTCCAACTGATGTCAAAATCCGTTGAAGGAGTGTTGGAAGACAGGTATCCTGCATACAAGGACCGCCACAAATTGGCTTTGGAAAGGGAGAAGGCAATCAAAGAGAAAGCAGATCAAGCAAGAGCACAGAGGTTTGGTGATGGTTCAAATTTGAATTCGAACTTGAACTTAGATTATAGTTCAAGAGCCAAGGCAGAAAGAGGACAATCGGTTACATTGCCGCCAAAACTCTCACAAATAAAGGAGAAGGTTGTTAGTGATTCAGTTGGGAGTGAGTCAAATGAGCAACCAAATGAAAGTAGGGTTGATACCCCTATTGTTAGCAAAATAAAACTCACACACATTGAGAAAAGGGCCCCAAGAGTGCCTAGGCCACCTCCCAAGCCATCTGGTAGTGCCCCTCCCAAAGTCGTTGCTACAACTGCAAGTGCTTCAAGTGGAATACCGCCACCACCTCCACGGCCACCTGGTGCGCCACCGCCACCACCTCGCCCGCCACTACCACCAGGAAGTCTACCAAAAGGCATTGGAAGTGATGATAAAGTTCATCGGGCACCTGAGCTAGTTGAGTTCTATCAGTCTTTGATGAAACGTGAAGCAAAGAAGGATACTACTTCAGTAAGTTCTGCCACATCCAATGCAGCAGATGTTAGAAGCAACATGATAGGGGAGATTGAGAACCGATCAGCCTTCCTACTGGCTGTAAGAAGTTTTCTTTTCATTTTTTTATATTAAATCTTCTCACTCTCTTTAGACTCTTCCTTTCAGATTTTATAAATATGAGTTTGGCACTGATTCAGGTGAAAGCAGATGTAGAAACTCAAGGTGATTTTGTTCAATCCTTGGCCACCGAAGTCCGGGCATCTTCTTTCACCAACATAGAAGATCTAGTGTCATTTGTGAACTGGCTAGATGAGGAACTATCCTTCTTGGTATGCTTTTCTAACTTCAGTTTATTAAGGATGGGGTTATGGACACCCTTCGTTATAAAAAAAAATGAAAAGAAAAAGGATGGGGTTATGGATGCACCACAAATCACAAGAGTAGAGGGACAGTCAATCTGCTATGTCTCTGAGATGGCATAGTTATCAGATATCTCATTAGGTGGGAATTGAGAATTTGCTGATTTTTCTGCTCCAAATTAATGTCAGTAGCCAGCGCTGATGATCATTTGGTGCAAAAAGGCAAAAAAAAAGAAGTATTCAACCTAATTTGTACTGTCTGACTTCTGCCTTGGCAGCATAGCAACTAGATATGCCTCCATTCCACCCAAGATTTTCAAATAGAAGCAACTGGAAATTTCATCCAATGCAGCTGCTCCATCGTTAGCATCTTGCTCATATAATAAATAAAAAGCTGCCAAAGTTTATGGGGATATTTCACGCCGTAAGGGGAAGGGGGAGGGAGCTTGAGATCAAGGTCAACCATTGTACTGGAGCCTGGAGGGCCCTCCATGGATTGCATATGGCCCACAATTTTTTCTGATTTAACTACCATAGGCCATTTCTTCTACGGCCTGAAAAATATTTTGGACACAGTTCTTTGAGATGTGTTTGAATTCCAAGACATGAAGTACTTGAACTTGGAACATTTGGCCTCAATGGTTAGATATTCTAGAATTAGCACACTTCAGTGTTTGGAAGACGAATTATTGTGGCCCTCTTCTTGTAGGTCGACGAGCGGGCGGTCCTTAAACATTTTGATTGGCCTGAAGGGAAAGCTGATGCATTGAGGGAGGCAGCATTTGAATATCAGGACCTCATGAAGTTAGAAAAGAAAGTTGCATCTTTTGTTGACGATCCAAAACTCTCTTGTGAACCTGCTCTGAAGAAGATGTACTCATTGCTTGAAAAGTGAGTGATTAACTTGGTGATTGAGTAGCATTTTTCTTTGAAAATTAATCAATTTATGACTGCTCTTAGTGATTATAGAACTCCGTATGAAGAAAACTGCCCCCTCTGTATAATATTGGTTCCTGCAGTCGCTCTTTTTTGCAGACTTTGCCTCTTAACTTGTTGCATCTTTGCTTCCAGAGTTGAACAGAGTGTTTATGCGCTTCTACGAACCCGGGATATGGCTATTTCAAGATACAGGGAGTTTGGAATTCCAGTTGATTGGTTGCTAGACACCGGTGTTGTCGGCAAGGTATGCTCATTTCTAAAATTCCAATGTGTTCAGTAAAACGAAATGGCAATAGGTTCCATGTCATCCCAAATCTGCCTCTTAAGTCTAGAAAGTTTGCACTGCCAAACTGTATGACCGATTGCAGGCGTTTGATTTTGTAATTGTATTTCCATTGTTGGAAAACCTGATTGAGTGAATTCCAAGTACATAAAATTTAAATTTAAAGGTTAACATGCTGATATAGCAAAGCTAGAAAATTGAATGCTGTGGATAATTAATATAAAATGCATTTTTACTGGGTGCAGATCAAGCTCTCATCTGTTCAGTTGGCAAGGAAATACATGAAGAGGGTGGCGTCAGAGCTTGATGCAATGAGTGGACCTGAGAAGGAGCCAAACAGAGAATTTCTGCTTCTGCAAGGTGTGCGCTTTGCCTTCCGCGTTCATCAGGTAAAGAACTGCATTCCACTTCATTTCTCTTACAAGTACTGGATTTAAAGGATTATTGAACAACTAATACTAAGCGCAAGTCCGACCCCAGATAGCTTTGAGTGTTTTGACGCTGACTTAGTCAAGATGCCATGTCCATTAATTCTTCAGAATATCTAATTCCTTGGCTAGTGGGCAGAATCTCTACATTTCCATGAATCATAGGTCTTTGTAGACTTCAAAAAGGATCTTGACAATTTTTTAGGAATTCTGCAACTAGTGAAAACATATACAAAATTCTATTATAATTTTTCATGAATCTTCTGTTTCGTAACAGACTAACAGCTTATGAATGTTACTGTTACGATGATTGAGCAATGCAGATCGTAAATGCATGGAAGTTGAGTAAATAGAATAAACTAACTGAAATTCTGGTTTGGAACCTGTTCCAGTTTGCAGGAGGCTTTGATGCAGAGAGCATGCGAGCATTTGAAGAGTTACGTAGCCGCGTGCAAGCAACAACACAAGCAGGCGACCCTGATAAGCCTGAAGCCTGAGGGTTTTCGTCATTTTTTTTCCTTACTTCCTTTGGTGTATATTTTCACATCTTTTCCAGGAAAATATCTTATGTATTTTATTCTTAGAAGGTTCAAATGAATCAGTCCTGTAGAGGTGTAACATATTGTTTATATCATGGACACAAGTATACCAGCAGCAAAGATCACAATGCTCTGAGAAATTATGATTAGTGTCCGCATGCAAAAATGAGATATACGCATCACATATCCAATCTTTGAGCCTCAGCAGCGCCAACTTCATCAAGTAGCTTCATCCCCATTTTTCAAAAACTAGGAAAACAAATGAAAAGTAGCCTACTCGACTTTTATATTATGTAATTTACCAAGTCAGCAGTGTATCCAAAAGATGAATACGTGCAGCTTGTTAATTATAGAGCTCAAAGATTTATTTAGCAAGATAGTTGCCAAGTCTGAGGTAGTAGTATTGAATAACTGGACCAGACCGCCCGGTTGGACCTGGTTTGACATAAACCAGAGCCTTGAACAGTCCTATCCAACCTAAACCCTTCAAATGACCAAGAAGCAGTGAAGGACTTTGAACTGGTAAAAACTACAAATAAACCAGAATGAACTGGCGGTTTTACAGGTTTAACTAACATCAAGCCTAGGCTTTTTGATTACTTTGTTGAAGGAATAAAACAACAGCTGTGGCATGTCTAGTTATCTGGGTAAGAACTCTATGTATTGGGTATGTTGGCCAGGCATATTATCAGCTTTCCCAGCTACTCAAACAATGGATGTGCTCTCGCAAGCAGGAGTAATCATGGAGCATGTGGTCTGCGTACTTTCCATGCCTCTCCTCACTCACCAACTTGATTAATTTTGAGTTTTTTGGCTCCTCATTACCTTCTTTGATGCAGTATTTTCATCTCTTGTTGATTTTATTCATTGAATTGCCATGCCCCAATCAGACCCAGTTGAATCACCTGTCCACAAAAAGATGCAACAATCGGAGAACCGATCAAACTGACACCAGCCTGGCCTGCCTGTCTAATTAATGTTGGGCCTGTCATGGCTTGAACCAACACATTCACACAGCATGCCCTGCAAGAGGTGCTTAACCCAATTTCACTCCTGCCAAAGTGAACAACCGTTTGATTTTATTATGATTTTAGTACAACCATTTGCTTTTGCTTGTGAAGCTGAAAGTGGCACCATACAAGAGGAGCTAAACCTCCTTTCCATTTATAAAAATGACAGTGAAACATAACATGAACAACACCATGATTGGGCATTTGTCCCATTATGGGCCAAGTACAATGATGGAGTTTGCAAGGGCTGTGTATTTGATTTCAGTTTGCCTCGACTGAGCAATTAATGATAAAATGAGCCCCAACAAAAAAAAAAAAAAAAAAAAAAGAAAAATTACTAAAGGAAAAAAAAAAATCCTACCGCAGACTAATTACAAGGCTTCTCTCAATAAACTTGGCACCGACAACCTTCCCTTGCATATTAGGAGGCAACCGAACCACCCGTCTTTGGTCACCTGCTTCCACTAACAGCTCAGATCCTCCCCTATACTGCAATTACAAGATAACAGAAGATCAATATGAGTAGCCACCATCATCAGCATCTGCAACCACTGTTTTACATCACTGATACTTCTGAAATCATTCAAGTCTCAACAAATTAGTATTAGAATCTCATGGAATTCTTTCAGCATGCTTGATATTGAACATTTCTTCAACAAGTCAGCTTCCCTATTTCTGAATATTTTATTTTCCTTGAAGTTTTCTAAGACATATCACAAGGAAAAAAAAAAAAAAAAAAGCCAGAAAAATTCAATATCCTGAGATAACATTGTTTATTGAAAGTTTGTAAATAAAGAGATTTGTGACATTTATCATCACTACCTTTGTAAACATGTTTAAAAGCTCCATTATGATCTTGCATACATGAATGAATAATAGGCCAGCCAAAGTTCATGTAGTTTCTTAATGTTACAGTTATTGCAACCAAATAATAAGATTACTTGAGTCAATAAGATATTAATGACTATTAGGTAGTGGTATTGCTTCTCATAAATCAAATCACCACTTCTTATTATTTTTTTTTTTTGGTAGAATTCAAATCATCACTTGTAGCACAAATGCACAAAAGTTATATAGCAAGCAGGATCTTCTTCTGACTTGGACAGGTGGTAGTCTGAAGGGCTTGTTTGTGCTTCTAGAGTATACAGGGGGTGCAACCTGGGAATAGGCCAAGACCGAGCCCATGTAGCCACAGCCCTGATTTTTGAAGCATGAGTATTATCCGGGTCGGGCTCAATTTGGGCCTTAGGTACAAGAGGGAGGTCCAGACAAATATACAATGTATGTGTACTGAAGAGTGCACCTTACTTTCTATAATGCTTCCCATCTCTTTGTAGGGCGCTCTTTTTATTTCCATCAATGAGATTTTGGAGAAAAGCCTACTAATGGCAGGGCCCATCATCCCAGTGGCCTGAAATTTTCATAAAAGCCTTACCATTTCAATTGAGAAATATACATTTGGATACCTGACCTTACTGAGCCCTACTTAACCCAAACTGTGGATGGGCTGGTATTTGCAATTCAGGCTTGGGTTTTTGCTTGGAATTTTGGTTTTCACTTGGGCTTGGGTTTGGGCTTGCCATGTAGAATTAAGGCTAGCAGCAGGATACGCACTGGAGTTGCACCCATAGGGTTGTACATCAGTATATGCCCAAAGCAATTTATTCCAAAAGAAATTAATTCTAATGGTTTGCTGACAAAAACAACTTTATCAATGGACAAGAGCCTGTAGCACAGTTGGAATGTGCTCAGGAAACTCAATGAAGACGGGCCTAAAATTGGATACTTTGGATCATCCAACCCAGGTTACTTTCAGAGTATCATTGAGGTCCACCTGATCAAGAGTTTGGATAGCTGAACAATGGATTTCACATGTGAAAAATCAGCGGGGAAAGGATGACCATAAAGTTCCTCCAACATTGAAGTTAGTTGAATGGAGAAAGAGCTTAAGTTATGGACTAAGAGGACGTGAGCATACCTGGTACAACTTGATTTCGGACTTATCAAAGCCAGGCATGAAAAGGTTCACCGATTTCTCTGCAGGGTTGAATTTTACCGATGACTGGGTATAACTGCTAGCTGTTAGGAGCTTATGTGCATCTTTGCCTAGAAACTTGAGGGTTTCATCCCAATCAACAGAAGAACGAGTTGGGATATATGGCATAAGTGCAAAAGGTAGGGGTGAAATCTTATTCTTAGCAACGTCCAATGATGCTATAGAAGATTGTGAAGCAAAACCAAAAGCACCAGAAATCTGTACTCCAGCTTGAATTGCACAACCCCAAAAGCGTAATGCAGAAGTGACAGTTGCTGGATTGCCTGGATCCATCATTAGGTAGCAGCTGAACTTAGTTGGTTTTACGTAGGCAGCTGTAATATTCTGCAAATAAGGAGATGATTACAACATAAATTTCAGCTAACAAACTGAAATGCACTATAAACAAGGAAAAGGGAGTTATAGGGCTCTGGTTGTCAGCCATTCTAAAGTTAAACGAGGTGCCCATTCAGTACATGAGGGAGAAATGGTTTGTTAGTCCAGACTGCTGATCCGATGGGGCCCACTTTAAAGTTCTTAATACATCATTCTTTGGCCTTGACCCTGGAATGATGATGTATTATCTTCTTCTTAACCAAGTACTTGTTGGCCACCAATTGTAGGGTTATGATGTTCCAATCTTGAAGATTTGTAGGCCATCATCCAAGGTGGGGCCAGCTGAAACAGCATTTTGAATCACCTACATAATTGGAAGCCTCAACAGACCATACACTTTGAAGCTTAGGCCCCTGTAATTTTCTTTCAAAATAAAGTACCTCCAGAATCTTATCAATATCATCCCATATCTCTGCACTTGATCTTCCATTAACTTGAGATCCACTATTTAACCTTAGGGACTCATCTGCTAATTTTATGATAGAAGGAGAAGTCAATCTTCCAAGATCCGTCTTTTCAGCCATGTTCCGCAGATATTTCAAGTACCATCTGCACATGTTAACGTGTCAATACAATAACCAGATGGAATCTATTGGCTAATAATGCCAGTGCCGATGCCAAGAAAGAAAAATATACTACCTTGCTCTCTCAGCTGCACCTATTATTCGTAATGTCTCATCAGAGCTAATGCCATCATATACAATTACATCAAACTTTTCTTGTGGATAATTCCTTTCACCCGCAATACCTTGATGAAACCCTACAAGTTTCTCGATAGCTATGGCTGAAAAAATAGAATCCATCCCTGGTAGCACCCCAAATTCTTCTCCCACCACCTATCATATGATAAGATGCATAAACACAGCCATCTACATAGAAAGGAAATGGAGCTCTGTTACGTCTTTCTACAGACGTTGGAAAAAAGAAAGAAAGAAACACTACTTACTCAAACTTAAAGAAACTAAATTATTGTGTACGCACCCCTTCAAGCACCCCTTGGGTCAAATTAAGACGAGCATCGGCCTTTTTCAGCCGATCAAGAGGATCAAGAAGCATCTATAGTTATTCATCAACAAAAACAAAGTTAGTCCCCGGCTATCCAGGTTCCAGAGTCTAAATCCAAAAGCATTAGGAACAGAAGAAAAGAAGATTGGAATACCTTCGTGGTTTCCAACCTAACAACTGAAAGATTGTCATTGCATAGAGTAGGAGAATTTCCAATCTTGCAACCAATCAAATGTTCAACAGTTGGGTCTTGAGAATGTATTAGCAAGCATGTGCGTAGACCTGTCTTTGCATAATACTGGCAACCAAAGAAAATTACAGTCGAAGAGAACTCAAAGTCAAGGATCATATAGTTTTAATTCAAGAATGACACAAAGATATCTTTCATACTGAGAAATAAATAAATAAAGATGCATTCTGATTGGCATTGTACACAATGATACCGATACTTGTACATGCCCGGTGTATCCCTGTCAGAAAGCAGTGATACTTCTCGATAATAAGTTTAGCATATCCATTCTTTCATATAGTTCTATTTCAATATAAAAGATACTAGAAAAAGAATGTAAACAATAACAATTTCATTGATTTAGAACTGTTTTAAAAGAAAAAATTAGGACAGCAGCGTCCATATTTGTGTCCTAGAATTCCCAAATTGTACAGTCGTCCTTGACCCCCATATCCATGTCCGTATCCATATCTATATCTGTGTACGTACCCATATCCATACAATGCATGGCTAGCCTATAGGAAAAAAATGGGAGATGTCATCTTAGTGGGCTCTGCTGAAGGAAGCCAAACGAGAGTTACCCCAATGTGTTTAGTCTCCTCCTTTCATCTCTCGACCATTAATGAAGAAGTAAACAATTCACTCTACTCCCGTATTAGAATAATTTATACTATTCATGGCATATGTTTGCTAATCAACTGCTGCTAAAGTTCTGATTAAGAAAATAATTAGTTAAGTAATATACCGCAGTTTAAAAAAAAACATTGGCAATAATCAATGCATGAATAATGATTACAAAATTCACAATGCCACTTAATTACAGGCTTAGAGCAATCATTCAGCAAAAACAGCACTAACCTCAAGCAAAGACAAAAATTCCACTTGAGACAAACAACCGCGATGGCCAATTCTTGTTGAATATCAACTAAGATTTCAACTTCTCAAGCAACTGCGGCACCCCTCTACTCGAGCAATGACAAAATCTAAACCAGACATCAAAGCAGAGATTTTGGACCTTTGTCATAGCAAAAGAAGAGATTTTGAACCATTTCTTGAGGAAAAAAAAAAAAAAAAAAACTAGTAAAACTAACAGGCTGCTTAATTCAAGTAAATTGGAAAAGTTTGATCAGCCAAACCCTAAGTAGATCCAAACAAAGACTCAAATCGACAATTCAAGCAATTAAGTCAAGCACCTTCAATTCAAGTAATATACCGCGATTTCTACTGAAACAAAAGTATATCCACCCAAAAGCAAGGCAAATCACAACAATAACTTTAAACTATAAAATGCTGAGTAGAGCCACAGATTATCAAGCGATAAGGGTAGCATAATCAAATCAGATAACAAAAAAAAAAAAAAAAACCCTAGATTTCTCAAGATCGAGAGATGAATGGATGAGATAGGAGGAAGAAAGTACCTGAGCAGCAAGAAGTGCGGAAGTGGTCTTTCCGGAGCCTCCTTTGCCGAGAAATGTTACTAATTTCGTCTGTTTCAGGGGAAGATCAGCAGCTGATGCAGTGATGGAAGATGGGGTCCTTCTGCGAATCGGTCTGCGCAAGTGAAGAAGATTAGGGTTTCGTTGGAAGAGGAAGGCAGAAGAAGGTAAGAGCGTATGAGCAGAGGCCATGGCGAAGGGGAGAGTGAAGAGGAGAAGCGAATTGCCGCCACTTTATAGGGTCGGGCTGTGAGCCTGGCTGGTCATTTCGAGGGACGGTGTGTGGGGGCCATGTAAATGAAAATGCGGATCCGCTCAAAATGAATGTTCCGAAAAAATATCTATTATTCGGGCAGTGGATTAAGCATGTGATAGAGAACATGACTGGATTAACTTAAAAATTTATGTGTTAAGAGTTAATATTCATTGATTGCATGATTACATGCAATTTTATAGCGGGACAAACTTGGTGGGCCTGATGTTCAATAGACTTTTTCCCTCTTTCACGGTAAAAGAGGAATTTTTTTTCTTATGAATTGTCACTGCTCCGAATCATGGAGAATCTAGCTCATTTTTATAGTTTTTTCTTGTAAAAAAAAAAAAAAAACTAGATCATACAAAACACAAGAGAAATTTTATTGTGGCCTGTCGGAATGAAGTAGGACTTTTCATGCTTTTTTACGAGGAAATGCAGTTGTACAAATGTGTCTTTAAGCATTTTGGAAACCACTTGGATTATATTGAAAGAATTTAAGAATTTCTCTAACAAAATAGGCCTTCAACTAAAAAGATTTGGATGAGGGGTTCCACGTAGGGTTGTAAACAGGTCGGTTTTGGTTTTGGTCCGAGTCCCTGGTGGACCCGGAATTGAAACCATTAAGGAGAAGGTGAAACCGGATCCGAACCTGAAACTGTTTCGGAACTGGAACTGGAACCAAAGCCATATATGGGATGGGTATGGATCCGGGTCCGGATCTAGGTAGAGAATGATATTAAAAATATATGATTTTTAGAAGAAATTGAAAAAAATTGAGGTAATATGTCGGGTTTCAGGTTCACAGGTTCGAACCAAGGTGGGATTGGACCCTGACCCATTTACTTATCAAGGTTTAAATAGTAATCCATACTTAATTTTTAACAAATCAGGACCTCTGAGTAATCGGAGAATCGAAAATTCATTTACATCCCTAGTTGGACGTGAGTAGAGTGCACAAAGGCCAAGTTAGGCTATGCTAAGGCAATTTCCAAGCCCGCTTTAACTTTAAAAGCACAGAGGCATATATTCAGCCAAAGCTTACTCGGTGCTGACTGAATTAGGCTTTTTATGAGTTGGACAAGCTCTTTAACAATTGTTTGGACAAATTCTCATTAAATTATAAGCACTCCTTTTTTTTTTTTTTGTACCGAATTGGTACAAATGTTAAACGTGTCCAAATTATATATTCAG
Organism: Persea americana; assembly: GCA_029852735.1. NCBI lineage: Eukaryota > Viridiplantae > Streptophyta > Magnoliopsida > Laurales > Lauraceae > Persea > Persea americana. The sequence goes on from CM056815.1 coordinate 72,698,360, forward strand.
GCCCAACCCAAAAAGAGGGTTGGGCCTGGGCTGGCCTGATCCATAAGAACCTTTTCATGTTACTGTGCGAGCCATTTGTTTCATAGGAATTCACTGTTGTATCTTTTGTGGATAGAGATGATCCATCACTGACCCAAACTTGTCTCATTTACCTTCTAGTTTCTACCCTACTACTCATGCACCGAGCAATAATGGGGTAGACATCGGTCCAGTGTGGTTAGATCAAGGAGCAGATTGAATTTTGGTTGATAACATGTATATATTGAATCCTAGTTTGACCTATGGATTAATTGCCAACCTCTTTGAACTCAAGCCCTCCGCTGCAACCAAGCTGATCAGGAAAATGTGTATATGAGTAGAGTACATGTGACTTTGAATCCATAATATTTTAGGTTGGGGTGGATTCACGTTGTATTGTATTGAAAACAAACAAATCCAATCAAATCCCAATAATCAAACACCGCCATTTACCTATCACATTGAAGAAAGTAAAAACCATACAGCTTTACTTGTCAGGTCAGTATCAATTAGGTTGCCACTGGTGGTGAAACAACCTAGAGTTTGCTCAGGTTCGGCAAGAGCTGGTCGTTTCAACAGAAAGAGGCAAGAATATCCTCATCAAAATCCCAATCCCGACTCATCTATTACCCCCAAAAATCTTAACCCAAACACAACATATTACCAGAGAAACCACCACTCCAACCATCACAATTGACAGCCCACTTTCCAAACAACTCAACTCCAACCCATTAAACCGAGAGAGAGAGAGAGAGAGAGAGAGAGAGAGAGAGTCTACACTCTGTGTAGAAGAGTTGACCTGCATGGTATCCTGGGTCGGATTCGGTCAGACAGATCAAATTCTGGTTGGGCCACAAGATAGTTTTGGGATCCGTAGAATAAGGTGGTCCCAGATCCAGAGAGAAAAGGTCCAGTCAAGAAATCCTGATGACCCTCTGCGTCTACCACAGAGCCTTCCACCTGTTGAACTGCATGCTATTCGAAAACAACTTCTCTTCTCCCATCTGTCTATTACACTTCCCATACTCCAATATTCTCTCTCTCCCTTCTTTTTCTCTACTCTCTCCATTCATTTCAATTCAAAACTCTCTCTCTCTCACTCTCTCTCTTCTTTTTTTTTTTTCAACTCTGTTCATTCATTTCAATCCAATATTCTCTCTCTAGTTTTTCTTTTTCTCTTTCTACAAGCGAAAAAAACCACAGCTTTGCAACTCCATCAATGGCAGAACGCCAGCCAGGCCCAGGTCCTGTAACCAGGCCTTCCGCCACCAGGGGTGGCGGCGGTGGGGGTGGCGGGAGCTCCACCGGCGCAACATTTCTCCGGCGGCTCCACGGCCACGCCCCCAACTCCGCCCAGCTCGTCGGCTTTCTGACCCTCGTCGTCTCCGGTGGAATCCTCCTCATCCTCACCGGCCTCACCCTCACCGCCACCGTCCTCGCCCTCATCTTCTTCACCCCACTCGTCCTCCTCTCCAGCCCCATCTGGGTCCCCGCCGGCACCGTCATCTTCATCGCCATCGCCGGATTCCTCTCCATGTGCGCCCTCGGCGTCGCCTCCTTGGCGGGACTGTCCTGGGTCTACAAGTACATGAGAGGGTGGCACCCACCTGGCTCCGACCGTGTAGACTATGCCCGGAGCCGGATCGCCGACACTGCCAGCCATGTCAAGGACTATGCGAGGGAGTATGGTGGGTATTTGCATAGCAAGGTGAAGGATGCGGCCCCTGGTGCTTGAGAGGCCATTGATCTTGTCTTTTTATTTTTTATTTTACTTGGGTGTCTTTGTTTGTGTGTTTAATGTTCTGTTATTTTTAGTTTTTGGGAAGTCATTGTAGTCTGTTTATGGCTCCCAGGCATTTGAATTGAGGGGCTTGTGATTGTGATATTTAATTACGCTATTAATGGATGTTTTGAAAGACCCTTTTGCTGATTTGTTGCTAGAGTCACTGATTTGTGTTGTTTTCTTGATGTTTTTAAGAAGGGAATTTGGTGGGGTTGATGATAATGATAGAATTTGAGGGGATGATATGATGGGATTGATGGCTGTTTTTTAGTTGTTGATTGAAACGGATTGCATGTGAGGAGAAGCATTTTGCTAATGCAAGATTAATTCCATGGTAGTTGTAATGTAGTTTGTGGGTTGGTGTATCCGTTGATGTTTGCTTGCAGGCTGGTGTGTTTATTTTTGCTTTCATAAGGTTTGGTAAATGTTAAAATGGTGGGTGGGTGTGGGTGTGGGCGCATCTAGAGGGACATGGGTTTGATTGGTAGGTGTTGTAACTTAATTCTTGAAAAGTGTCTACATCTATAGATATGAGAAAATTGACCTCATTCAGTTCTCATCTACTGATTTCCTTTTTGAAAGGAGAAGGGGGAGTGGATAATGTGCTTATCTTGTTTGGCATTGAGTGTGGGGAGAAGTTGGTTCTTTTACTGTGAGGAGGGAATGGAGGGATGGTGTTTCCTTTTTTCACAGGATATGATAAATTGGAGAAAATGAGAATTACTTTTTCCCTTAATTAACCGTCGACTCATGAAAACACCAATGTAGGGTAGAGAGGTTTCCTCTTAGCTTTTCAAACTCCTTTCTCTTTGTTGAATATTTTTGTCCATTTCTCTCAATCCAGATGGCCAATCTTCACAGTCTACTCAGCTAATTTTTCTTTTTTACACTTCTTCCTCAATTGAATTGAACTGCTTTATATGTCACTCGCATCTGGCTTGATTCTTACTAAATTCCCAGGATTTCTAGGACACGGGATTCCATGGAAGTCGCTAAGAGCGAGGGATCAGAGCCAAATATCTCAAGGGGGTAACTACATGACTCTGCCAGTTTGTTGTAACTGCTGGTCCCAAGTCCGGATGAAGGAGTTTGTTGTAATTGGCGGTGTCATGCCTAGACAAAGGAGGAGAATTGTGTTAAGTAGGTTGACAAACAGAGTAAAACTTTTGTCGGTCATTAATTCATGTAGCTGACCCAACATAGTTGGGACAAGGCTTTGAGGATGATGATGATATGGATCTTCGTGTACCTTTTGCCTTTCTCTTGGATAAAAGCAGTATATTTTCCCTCTGAGCTCTTTTGGCTGGTATAGTCTCGGGGGAGAAAGTCACCGTTGAACACTGGAGCTCATGGGAATCTGAACATTGAATTAAATGACAGTGGTCCTGGCTGTTGTTTTCTCTTGGGTTACTGATCAAAAGCATAATCTTTAAACATATTGACCCTAGTTGTCAGGCTGGATATTTTCTCTTATTCTAGAAAATCAGTTTTTTTTTTTTCTAGTTTTTCCCTTTCAATTCCTCTCTCCATGTAATCTCCACTCTCCATAGTATTGTATTAAGTCCCAACATCTGTAGGTTCTGCAACTTTCAATTTCTTTTCCATTTCTGCCTTTTATAATCACACGTCTCTATCAATGCACCATGTATATAGCATCTATTATCTTTCTTCTGCATGCTATAGTTGCCTTTGAAAAGGATAAGTCAATGAGATATTCTGCCTTTGCGCCATCAGAGATGGAGCTAATGTGGAACTAGTGTCAGAGATGACTTCCTGGAGGGTTTCGATTCAACATTCCGCAGATTGGGTATTCTGGGGCTAATGCCTCCTTGCCTGGCTGTCTCTCCTGGCAGAGACAGACGAGTTGTGCTGCTACAGGTAATTTATAATTGACTTTATTTTATGTTACTACTGTTGTAATTCTTTTGTGGGATTATTTGAGCATTTAGTTCTCAGATTTAAGATAAGTAGATGTGATCTGTGTCTGTAATCAGTTGAAATGTATAAAGAACTGGTTGATTTCTTTTTTTGTTTTCTGGGCTTTTGTGCTTATATGCCCCTTTTTTCTTCTTTTACTTTGATTAATGGGCTTGTGCTTTTGGTTTCTTCTGCAATGAGTTTGTAGATTTTTTTTTTTTTTGAGTTAGCGAGCGGTGGTTAGTTATTATTGAATAAGCCTTAATAGATGCAATTTACTAGGTAACAGTTATGAAGCCAGCTGTAAGATTGTAGATGTGATATCTGGTGTCTTTCAAAGCTTATGTTAGCATTTACTCATTAGATAGATTTGGTTATTTTTTGTTGTTGTTTTTTTCTTTTTAAATAATACTGCCGGAGGAGACTGACAGAGTACTCTTCCATGTTTGCAAGTGATCAAATTCGCAACTAAATCTGTTCTTATAATTTCATTGAATTGTTGGTTTTCATGGATTTTGTAAGGGCCTTACCCATGTAAAGCTGTAAACACTAGTTTTATGTGTCATGAATTGCAATGAAGAGGACTCAGTGGCTTTATTTTTTCACCTACATGTAGCATGAAATATATATGGTTTATTGAAGCTGAATCTTGAGATCTCTCAGAATCATTTTAAAAACCCTATATTTTAAAACCCTTGCAATGATTTTTACACAAGTACAATGGAGCTTAGACATGTTTGGAATATTTCCGGCCTTGCAACAAAAGCTTTATCTTCCCTTCATTGCTGATGTAATGCCAGTCATACTTTTAGACTTATATTGCTTATTTCCGGAAAACATTGTTGTTTTTTCTTAGCCATGTTTGGAGTATTATCGGAGATACAACAAAAGCTTAATGTTCCCTTCATTGCAGATGTAACGACAGTCGTTATTTTAGACATATATTGCATATTCCTATTTCTGGAAGACATCTTGTTTTTCTGAAGTTACTGTTCTTTTCCATTTTTAAGGATGAAATGAAGATTGGTTACATCTCATGTCAGACCTAAAGCATCATGAATTTTGATTTGTTCAAAAATGTGTGACCTAAAGAAGCATGGAATATGCAAATGTAGTAGGAGACATTTATTTTGATTGGATATTGTGCGAGGGTGGGGAAATAAGATGTCAGGAAGAGGAGGAAATTTGAGCAGAAGTTGACGGTAGAGCAGAGCAAATACACTCCAAGAACAAAAAGATGCCAATGAAGCCCTACAATGCAGATGATCATTTGGGTTCTCTTTTGGGGAGATGGTATTATCAGAAAATTCAAGCATATGCCAACAGGATCATACTCGAGGTATGCAACCTGAAAATCTAATATATGTATACCAAGCCTTGGAAGTATGAGATTTATTGACACTAACAAGTAACAAGTCTGGATACTTGCTCAAAGGTCCTTTTGATCTTTATAAACTCAGAGCAGGCAATTCTGCTTTATGTTTAAATGACAGTTCACATGTCACAACTCACAATTAAATTACTGAGAATGAGAGTTAAAAGGTAATCAGGAGTTGCTTGTGAGTTAATTACAGGGCAACTGAGTTGCAAGGGTAGAACCAAGGTCATTGGTTCTAACATGGCAATTGGAATTGAGAGAACCTTGTGTTTCTTTTGGGTATCTAGGCTCTCAATCTCTGGGGTGACTGATTGGACAAAATGGCCTTGTCTCATGAAGCCTTTTTTTTTTTATGGGTATTCCAGCCATGTTGGTTGGGACCCAAGAGAGAGCCCGCATACACACGGGAAGGTAGCCTACTTAAGTGGGAAGGAAGCCCACACAAACAGGAAGACAATCCACACGAGTGGGAAAGAAGCCCGCACAAGCGGAAAGAGGTGACGTAGGGTTCAAACCCTGGGGCAACTAGGTAAGAGCTAGGTAAGAACTGACGCGTCTCCCCACTTGGGTAAGGAGCCGTTCTTAACCTTGTCTCATGAAGTTGACAGCACAAATGGCACAAGCAACTTGAGGTTTTGAGTTTTGACACTGGTTGTTTTGATGCGTGAGTAAATGTGGAGAAAACTGCCCACAATTATGATCCCCTGTATTGGGGAATATTTGGGGAATATTTGGCTGACAAGCTAGTATAAAAGTTGGAACCTGATCACTGGCTGCGGTTTTAGGCTCCCAAAGTTTGAATGGGGTTGAAACTTGGACACGGAATAGACCTTTTACTGATGCACGGAAGAGAGAGATTTGAGATCCTATTAGTTTGTTTCTCTTCTCAGCTGTTTCTAGTAGTCTGGCAAGTCTTATCTGTTGTCCAATAAAGCTGCTGATCATCTACAAAGTACGGTTTCTGAGGTTTTTGGAATTTGGTAGTTCACAGGAGGTGACCAACATAATGATATGTGCCATTGTACCAACACTGATGCACCAGGATCCCATCATGAAGTTGACAGCCAAATGGCATGTGTGACTTGGGGTTTTGAGCTTTGAATCTGGTTGTTTTGATGTGTGAGAAAATGTGGAGAAGACTGCCTACAGTAATGATCCCCAAGTATCAAGGAATATTTGGCTGAAAAGCTAGAATAAAGGTTGTATCCTGATTACTGCCTCCAGTTTTTAGGCGCCCAGAGTTTTAAACAGGTGTTGGTTGTCAAAGATAATCACAATTGGATGTAAGTGACCAAAAAGAAAGCATCAGCATCTTGGCGAGATCTGTGGGTACATGATGTTGCATGATGTTAGCCTTTTTCCTACCCGAGTTGAAGAAAACAGTATGTGTGTTCAGCTGGCTTTTGTTAAGGTGGTCTTTCTTACCTTTTGACTGCAAATAAGTTGAAAGTGTTCCTTACCATTTGTGCAGTAAATTGACGATAAAAGAAGTTGTTGGTTATGAAGGGAACATAGATGGGTGCAGCCTGGAGGTGATATGCTCTTGCCATCAACCGTGGCTACAGGAATCAGAATGTCCTGCTTGGCAAGGGGATGTCTTGGTGGTCATGTTAAGTTGTTGGACACTAGAATTCGAGTTTACTGGAAGACGGACCTCTAACATAGGAGGCTATAAAGGAGAGGTTTTTGCTCATATGTTGAAGTGAACTTGAGATTTCGTTTCAGTGCCACAGAAGTGAAGCTCATTTTTCTCAGGAGGACGGGTGTGAGACTTAAGGTGAGACCTTTTATTCCGGTTTGTGACATCATTACTTTGCAATGTTGATGGCTCATATATTCATGGGGTAAGTAAATAAATGGTTTTTAGTGCGAGTATTAACCAAGTGACTATTGAAGCTCTGGATGGGCTGACGAAGACATTTTGAGGATGGTATGCAAATGAGTGGATATTTAGTCTCACCTTGGATGCAAAGGCTTGGAAAGGTTAGAGCATCATAAATTGTGTCTCTGCAGATGAATCAAGATTGAAGGAAAGAGAGCATATGTTGGTGAATTTCCAGATGAAGGAGCTTGGAGAGTGAGTCTTCTGAGTCTCAAAATGATCAAAAATGATCAAGTTTAAAGCGGGTTTTCACGAAAATGGCACCAGATGGATTCAAACTATTTTACAATGAACGTTTAAACAGAAGAATTCATCATTTTACAAAGTGAAAACAAAAATTGCATGTTTAGTAAATGAATGATTTTTTTTTTTTTACAAGCCATCCTACTTATGCTTTCTTAATCATAATTAAAGGAAAGCAAATTAATAAGCCTGATCTGGGAATAAAGATAATGCAATGTCATGCACTAAATTAAATGAAAAGAATATAAAGAAAAAGAACCTATATGAAGGAGAGATTTAACTACCAAGTAGGTTGGCTAGGTTAACCACATGCAAAATTTAAGTAAAAAAACTCCCAATTAATTTTATAATCTGTGAGAAACTAGACACAGGATAAATGAAATTGGGAGGTAATCTTGTTTAGATCTTCTAAGAATGTTGAAGTGATTAAGAAAGCTGTGGAAGAGGAACGAAGGGTTTTTTTGGGTGGAACCTGCTTTTTTTTTTTGCTAGATGGGTGACTGGTACACTGTTCACAATGTGTGATACAACCTCCCTGCCTGCCCAGGGATTGGGCCTCAGCTGTGTGAGATGAATGCCCCCTTCTTATGTAGGCTACAACGAGACACTTCAAATAGGAGTTGGGTTAACCTTTTCAAATTGATGATATATATAGAACATATGGATTTTTATAATATATATATATATATATATATTTACTTCTTTCCCTACAAGCGATCAATTTAATGATGTGTCCAAGTCCAATATCCAACTCCTATTGAAATAACAACTTTACGAGAATAACAACTTGGCAAGCATTCCTCAAAAAGGGGGCATTTAGGCTTCTAATAAACGGGCCTCACCAATTTGCCATGAGTCTTGAGGATGTGGACTATTAACTTTTGTTTTGCTGTGTGTGCACCACTAGGACCCTATAAGGGATTCATTGTATTTGGTTATGAATCTGGTAAGTTGCTTTCCGTGTTGTCTCCTATATTTCTATTGGTAAAGAGCAAGTGAGGATTAAGTGTACCAGGTTACACCTCAAAATGCTTTATGTGGATTTCCACCTCTTTCAGCTGATGAAATCTTCTCCCCACCACAAAATGGAGTCAGTGGATCCCCAGTAAAAGCTTCAAATGTGGACTCCACTTTCTTTAAACTGATGAATCTGTTTGAACTTTCACTTTCATGGTAGTGATATTTCGGAATGAAGGACACAACATGAATGAGATGATGTGAGCGTGATGCAACTGATGAGAGAGCTACATGTCATGTGCAGTCCTTTAATTGTGAAAATTATACTGATAGGAAATTTGTAACACAACATTAATCATGAGAGAAGAATTTGTTCTTAAGGGAACTGATTGTGGTGTGATTAGATTAATGTTTGTAGCGCTCAACGACTCAGAGTTTTGACCTCTCATTTCTAAGGCCATAATCCTGTAATTGCACCCATCAGTGGGTTTATTGATGGAAACATAATAGAACTTTGCGGACTATCAGGACTCGGAGACTGTTCCAGGGATGAACGTGCCCTCTACTGCGATCAATCTAAAACCCCCTCGGCCCTCACTGAGCTCCACCTAGCGAGTTCAGTTTTCAGTTCGTATTGGTTCAAATTTGACATTGTGTAGTCCTTTTAAGTTTGTCATATAGACTAGAATTGTGAAATAGAATTTTTGCTGCTGAGCTCAACATAGTGCTGGAGATGATTTTGTTTTTCTTCTACCTCAGCAAAGGAGGTTGTGACCCAAGAGAGCCCATACAGGTGGAAAGAGAGTATGCATGCGTTCAAAGAAGCCCACAAAAGTGGAAAGAGTGTGGGGGTGACTGGGTGAGAGATGGAGTTACTTACCAACAGTGCAACTGACACTCCCCAGTCCCCACTGGGACATCATCCCCACTGGGACATCATATGGACAACGTTGAAATTCAAATCAGTACCTTCCTGATTTTGTAGTCCTATAGTATACAAGGCGACTTTCAACTTTCAAGCCCTTGGTGCCTATGATTGTCATTCCTGAAAATGACTATGGTTTTTCATTTTTATGGGCAAATACTGAAATTGACTCTTTAATTTTTGAATCTATTGTAGTTGGATAGGGTCTGATTCAGACTCAACCTACTGTAACACTGAATGAAATATAGTTAAGTAAGCCTGGCCTACAGGGGTGGACCCAGGAGTTCTTCCTTGGGGGCCACTATGTAGAAAGAAATTCTTGTGGGAGTGGGGGGTTGAAAATTTTGGAGGTACATATAAAAAAATTATAAGTTTTCTAAGAAAAAAGGGGGCTTTTAGAAATTTTAGAGGGGTTCTATGTAAAAACTCCTAAATTTTTCAGAAATTTTGGAGGGACCATATATAAAGATCCATAAAACTTTCTAAAGAAAACGGGGGTTTTCAAGAGATCGTGGGCTGGGGGTGCTGACCTCCATTGTTTGTAGGGAACTCAAAATCTTAGCTTAATCCAAATTTACCTAAACGTACCCAACTTGAGGCCGTTCTAAATTTTGAATTCTTATGTGAGTGCTGTTCACCTTAAGCTTGGTTTGCCTCGGTCAAACAAGGAGTGTTTATACCTTTTTTTTCTTCTTATAACAGCCATTAGCCATGGTGGCTGGATCCATTAGAGATCTGACTGTTGTGAGAGCAAACCCTAGCATTATATGGAGAGAACATCACTGATACATGTTGGGAAGAGGACTGCTTACACATATAGGAAAAAATACTCACAAATTGAACTTTAGGCACCTCGTGAGATACAAAAGACTATTCAAATGATCCTAGATTACTAAATCAAGGGTTGACATAATTTGATAGAGCCGATTTTTTGTGACCCCCAACACAACATGCAATCCACTTTTAGCTGAAAGTTTCTCGCAGAGAGATTTACTACAACAAACATAATGCACAAATTTGTAACCATACTCCTCTCTTTTGGTAGTTGCAATTGCAAACTAAACCTTCCAAAAGAATACAAGACGGGCTTAAGACGGGCTTAAGAGGGGCTTTGAATTTATTAGTCATCCAAAAAATTAGTAAGCTCTATGCTTTTAGGCGTCTCATAAAGTTGTAAGATGGGATTGTACCATTTATTTCATAGCTATAGACCAGATAAGTAAAAGCTTTTAAAAATTAAAATATTTCTTTTGGTGACTTTTGATCTTAAATCTGTCTAGTATTTTATAGGTTTAGCAGCAATAGCCCAACGGGGAGATTCTCATACGAGCGTCAATTATGTAAAAACGAAATCGAATATAAAAAGCATAACTTTATATTAGAATACATAGGAATTGAATAGATATATAGAATTATTCACAATAAAAACTAAAGTTAAACTTCTGAAAAATGACATCAAACAACATTTTTATTTTTTAGGAAATCTGTACTGAAAAATAGAATGAAAAGAAGATGTTATTAGATGCTCACTTTTAGAAATTCACCTTTTTTATCTTTATTTTTAACCAACTTATGTATTCAATTTTTATGCACTTTAATATAAATAAATAAGGCATAGAGAACTAATAAACTAATGGTTGAGTTGTGTTGGCACCTACGTGTCTCACGGCTGCTAAATTCATTATGAAAATATGATATTATCCATTAGAGATCCATACCATCCACTTTAACCCCAAAGGGTCCTAGGGCAAGGATGAACAGTCATGAAAAATGATGATTATGTATTAAATAAGAAACGAAGTTTCTTCAAATAGTTCCCATCTCTTTCCCTTTCTTCCTTCTCCCGCTTTTACTCATCCTCTCTCTTTAATTAAATGGGGACTAGAGCCCCTTAATCAAGGCTTGACTGAATTTTGAAATCAATGAATGAGACAGATAGATTTAAGGGAAAAAGGGAGAAATTCATGAGAAAAACAGTCAAAGCTTTCCGGCCAAGTTGGAAAACAAGATATTCCAATTAAGGGGCATACACATCCATCAATTGGGGCCCATTCATATGTAATCACTTAAATGCATTGTTTAGCATTTCTACTCTTATTCTAAGATAGCTAAAAAAAAAAAAGAGCTAAAGCTCTTATTTTCGCGAACCTAGAAATGAAACCTGCTTTACATATTTAGGCCAATAGATGCTAAAAATAGAGATGCCAAATATGGCCTAAATCCATAAGCCCAATCAACAAATTTCAACATCAAAATCTCTATCAAGCGTGATATTTAAGCATAGTTAAACTGACTGCCTCCATAGAAAATTCAGTCCAAGCTTTCTACATAGCATGCAATAAAAACATACAGGTATATATATTTTTACACCATAAGTTCTAAATGACTATAAATTAGTAGTCTTAAAGACTATTGATGATATTTCCACCCACAAAACGCAATTTCATCCTAAAAAACGATTGGATCAGAAAAAACTCCGAGGGTGAAAATATAAAATTCCCCAAAACAAAACGAGAACCAGTAAAACCTTCACACAGCGAACAACGACCCGACCCGACCCAAACCCAAACCCAACCCATTACCCGCTCTTCTGAGCCAAGGGCACCTGGAAAGGGTAGCTCTGCACCATCGGGCTGCTCCCGCCACGTGGCGACCTTGGAGGAAGCCCCGTCAGTCGCTTACCTTGGTTATCATAGTAAATGGCCCCAGAGAAATCCAACGGCTGACATTTCTCCCCCATCAAGATGTCTCTCTGCCATAGTCCCCCAGCCCCATAGGAATCCTGTTTCTCCTCCCCAGCGATCTTCTTCCTGTGCAGCAAAGGCGCTGCCTTGTCGCTGAGTGTCATTAAGAGCTTCCTCAGCGCGGAGAGCGGAGTCCTCGCCCCGAGTCTCGAACCACTCGCCTCGCTGCTCCCGATCCTTCTCGAAACTCGGCCCGCCTGGATGAAGAGCGCCTTTAACCGCCGCTCGAGTTTCCTCTTGAGTCGGTCGAGCTCGACCGCTGGGTCGTTCGTACGAGTTAACCCGCCCATGCTCGTTTTCCTCGATCGAGTTGTTCCGCGTCGAAATGGAATGGTTGGAGAGGTTGAGTGGGGAGAGGAGGGAGATATATAGAGAGGGAGGTGACCGGCTGTAGGCGGAACCGTCTGCTTTTCATGACCGACACGAGTGGGTTGCCCACTAGCTTATGTGGATTGGGTCGAGGTGGACTCGGATGTATTTTATTAACTACTTCGATTGGGTTAGGTGGCCCACCTTGGTTCGAGTCCTGTGGCCACGCGTGATCGGGTGTGAAAATGGTGGGCCCACTCAAAATGGATAGGAACGGTTATGGAATGGAGTGAGCCGTTCGTGATGTGGGTCCCATCAAGTGCGTGGTGCGGCGGAGATTGTAAGTGGTCCACTTTTGTAGTCGGTTACACGTGTCGACAGCAGACAACGTTGGTGATGAGGCACACACCTCAACCGACGGGACTGTACGGTTGTGATGTTGTGTAGTTAGTGGATTTTATGGGTCCCATTCCATCTCACAATACCTACTATATTTTAAAATATCATCAAAATATTTAACCTCCTCAGCTACAGGATTGGAATGGAACCGTAGGTCCCACTTATTGATATCTTAATCATTCATAGTAAACTCACTCTATGTTGTGGGGTATTATGAAATTTTACATCAATCCAAGTTTGTTCTACCGTTGGATTGACTTCGTGGTAAAAACATTAGAATGAATATGCATAAAATTACGTTAATCAAATTTCATTTAATTTATCAAAAAGTCATTCCAATGGTAGGACAAACCCAAATGGAAGAATGCCTTATGAGGTCCAAATGGTGATCCATCCGAGTGCATCATAAAATAGGGAACCCCAAGTTTGACACTTACTTAAATCGGCCGGACCATGGGGTGGATTGTGTGCTCGTTTTGGACGGTGAAAATGTACCGGCTGCTGATCAAATAATTGGGATAATGATTTGAGCCTTTGTCACCAGCTCGAATGGACCTAAAACCTTAGGATACCGATAAACTAGGGTTTTTATTTTGAATGCTTTTGATTGTGATAAGTGGACTCCACTGTGGAGTTCCATTATTTTAACTCAAATTTTCTCTAGTTAAAGCTTAAGAGGATCCGGATTTCATATTATTGCAATATCTACTGCCTAGAATGATTTTTATTTTTATTTTTATTGTGTCCATACTCTTATTTTCCTGTTTTTGAATTAAAGATTAATGTGGATATTTTAACCGATCGAAATGGATTCGGTACTGATACCTAAACCTATTCATACAAACCATTTATTGAACAGGTGCAAGTAGGTAGCCCATAAAGGTGTTGGTCCTGTTGGACCCATGAGCATCACAATTAAGATCAGGTATGGACCAATTTGGCTCAAGGGTCTACATTCCAAGCAAATGAGATGGACGTAAAATTGAACAATCACTACCCTCCACGTGTGGGTTACCAAAACGACTAGCTGTTGGGAAGGGCATCCTTTATGTCTCCTTGATATACTATGAGTTGTTCTTTACATTTCTTGGAACCTTGGAAAGTCTAGAAGGCCAAACCAAACCATTTTCTTTGTCTTGTTTGACTATCTATGGATGTTCTCCTTTTTAAGTTTTGGCAAGGCAAGGCAGTTGGGTCGATGTGTCCAAGTGGAGTGAGAAGAACATGCATAGAGGCGACCTGGGTCTGCATTATTTTACTAATATGAATGCGTGAGTTGACTCGAATATGATGCAAGCTGCAATTTGGGAGGCTGAGAGTAGTCTGTCATGCCACATCCATTACTTTTTGTTAAAGGGGAGGACTAGGTCCAAATAACTTCACTGGAACTGATCCCTCTTGCCGGTTTCTTTGAATAAGGTTGCTTACATTACCATGACTACTCCTTTTGGTCATTGCCTTCTTTCCTTGTACACAATCAGACTGATCACACACATGTGGGAACACTAATTTCTCAACTCTTGTTCCAGCGTCGCCTATCATGTCAGCTTCATCTTTCATGACCCATGATGTCTCATAGGCACTGGGTATCAAAGAAGAAGAAATTTGTTTAGAGTTCTTTTTTTTATTATAAATAAAACGGGACCTATATTTTTCCAATTCCTCAAAAAGACTCTTACATTTTTTGTTTTTCCTTGACTAATGGTCAATCAGTACAGAAAGTAATTAGACATTCCATCTTTTAAATATTTTTTATCGATTTAATTACCAATAAAGAAATTTTAATAACTTATCCCTTGAGTTAAAAAGAAAAAGAAGATAATTTTGCCATATAAACTTTGAGGACCTAAAACCAAACGTTTGGATCGTTTGCATGGGGGCAATATTACCTATTCTCTTAATCTGCATGCTAGCCTTTTTACCAACATGCCTTGCTTGGTCATCATCCATATGGTGGGCCTATTATTGTAACTTGAGCTAGTGAAACTTGCTAAGTTTAAATAAAAGATACTTTTACCATTATTCATAAAAACTAGTAGTCATATGCTATATAGTTAAATTAGGGCCCTCCTTGTAAAAATATAAAAGAAAGCAGTTCTTTTTAGGTCGTCTAAAAGGATATGGCTCTCTAAAAAAGGGATTTTGACTAGCTGTCTTTAAACCTGACATTTTCATATAATCGTTGAAGTTTAAATATTTTCAACAAATTATTTGTATATAAAAGTTGTGATATCCTATGGGTGTAATATATCACCTAGTACAATACGAGTGATATAGGATGACCCTATGGTATCACATTGAGTGATATGCACAATTTTATATCGCCATTGGATATTGCATGGACAGATTTGTAGGCATCTGTTAAACTTCAACAATTGAGGGGCGAATGCCAGGTCTTAGGCTACGAGGGCAAAATCTCTTAAAAAAAAATGTTTTTGTTTGCAATTGTAAGATAGAATATCTCAAATAGGGATGCACGTTGGATGGATCCAACTGTGGCTATCCCCGTAATTGCTGAAAAATTTAAGAAACTACCCCTTGGTGGTGGTAGTCAGTGGCTGAGATTTAAAGAGCAGTGGAGTTCCATCATCACGACCAACTCACTGGTTTCAGTTGATCTACCGATCAGTACTCGATTGGATTGCTCAATGTTTTTTGTCTAAAAAAAGTGGGTCATACAGTGAAATGATCCTACTAAAGTTGATGTGATGGTCCGAAGGGGATTATTGCACAAAAAGTCTCAATTGGCTTATTGATTTGGCGGTTGCAAACTTGCAATATCGGTGGTCAATGATAAAATGCGCCAACCACATTGAAGCACTCATTAT
The DNA here is from genome assembly GCA_029852735.1 of Persea americana. Taxonomy (NCBI): domain Eukaryota; kingdom Viridiplantae; phylum Streptophyta; class Magnoliopsida; order Laurales; family Lauraceae; genus Persea; species Persea americana. The sequence goes on from CM056815.1 coordinate 72,713,743, forward strand.
TAATTTTATGGCTTTATGAGCGTCGTTTGGATTCCTACTTAAAATCTTCCTATCCCAAGATTTTTCTTCATTGCATTTTGACTACTATCTCAACACCCCTCGCCAAGTAGGGGCATGTTTGCTTGCCTCTGTGTTAAAAAGTAAAGTAAATATCACATCAATTGGTAAAGTAAAATTAATGATAAAGTAATGTTTGTATTTGTTTTGTAGGAAGGAGAGAGAAAGGACATCGCGGAATAAGGGATCTTTACGAATCACTTAATGAAAAATCTTCAAGTGCGCACTTGCACACTGCGCACTGTGGGTTAAGACTATAAGTGCATGAAATCCAGATCTAGATATGCCTCGATATGCAGTGTACCTTGTGCATTTGTGAACATTTTACTCACATAACACAACTAAAATTAGAAGAAATTGCAACTCCCTATATAAGATGGGGTCAGGTTGGGACATCCAAAGGCACAACTTGGCCCAGCTCGGCATTAAAAGTCATGCTCATATAAGCTTAACCCTGATACGAGGCATAAGTGTAACCTTAAACATGTCAAGTCTAAGCCCACTCATTTACCCTTTGTTTGGGAAGGAGGGAAAGTGGGTGGGGAGGGAAAAAAAGGTGGGGGGAATGGAGGGAAAGTGGAAGTTGATGGTGTTTGGGAAGGAGGGACGGAAAGTGGGGGGAAGAAAAATGAGGGGAAAATGCTTGTGGGGCCCACCTTAAAATTTTCCCCTAAAAAATGGGGGAAAGTGGGGGGAAAGTGTGAGGGAAAGAGGGGAGGGGGGGAATTTTACTAAAATGCCCTTATAACCTTTTCACTTTTTCACAAAGTAAGGGTAAATTGGTAATTTTTTCTCTACTTCACAAATAAACAAAACCCTACTTTTTCACTTTTCTTTCCCCTCCTTTTTAACTATCCAAACAAGAGGAGGGAAAATTAATTTTACCTCCCCTCCCCTCCCCTCCCCTCCATTTTCCTTCCCCCTCAAATTTTCCCTCCCCTCCCCTCCCCTCCCCTCCCCCCTTCCCAAACATAGGGTTAGTCAATCAAGAAGAGCCAGGTTTGGCTTTTATTCACTTATATGGCCTCATTGTGAATAGGCCTCTGTTTGTTTTCTTGTTGGTGTCCGAATTTTTTTTTTTTTTTAGCTTCTTTGTTGGCTTCATTTTTTTTAATAAAATCCCCCTTTCTTATACAAAAAAAAAAAAAAAAAAAACACAAAATCACTTGTTCGAGCAAATGAGTCAATAAAACTACAAGCACTTTTTTTTTTATTAAAAAAAAAAAAAAAAGCCTAAAGCCAAGCCCAAATTTTAAATTGGTCCCTTTTAGATCCACGCTTGACCAATTAATAAAACATAAGGTCAAAGTCCAGTCCAAAGTGGCCAGGGCATAGGTTGGTCCCAGGTTGTGCCTACCTATGAGGAACCCTAATATAAGGGGACTCATGCACAACCCCTTCCGAAGTGGCAAAAGATTGCAGAGCCTGGCCCATTTAGTTATCGGGCCTTATATTGAAGCCTAGATTAAATCCATAAATTAGAAGTTACCCCTAGGCCCAACTCATTTCATATAATGAAGGCCTTTAATGTTAAATATATTTGTCTGGGCCCAACCTTTAAGCATATGTTGGTCTAGAACAGCCCCATTTAACTACCGAGCCAGAGAACTAGGCCCAAGCACAGCCTTCGGCCTTAAAATCAGAGCCTAAATCCAGCCCACTGCAGGGCAGGCTTGGTTATGTTTAGGGTGGTCCGGCCTATTAGCTCCCCTACCAGCTCTGTTTGGGCTTTCTATCAAAGCAGGGATAAGATTAACAAGTAGAGATCTAAGGGAAAGAGAATGCTCTCGGATATCCCTTCTGTTTGTTGCGGTGTTTCATGATCAAGGTGTCCATCCTACCCTTTCTATCATATGGAGTGATACAAATGGAGTCAAAACTCTAGCAAACAGTCTCTGAATTCCACACGGTTTTTAATCCTACTTGATATTTCAGTTAACCAAGTTGTAGCAAACTGATAGAAAAGATGCGAACTTCCACAACTTTATACACCGACAGTATATTCCTTTCTTGGCCAATCCATGATGAGTCCCTATGATCATCAGATTGATGGTCATGGCAATTTAAACAAATATCACAAGGGTCAGCTATCCTTTTCTTCATACTGACTGCTATCAAATTGATCATTGAAAACCATAGCAGTCAATGGTCTCTCCATTGAAAGCTGAATAATAAAATGGTTAGGATTTCACCATCTAGATGATACCTTCTGTAATCATCTTCCCTAGGAAGGACCTACTAGCTAAACTGACGGAGGACACTCAAGCCCATTATAAATTCAAAACCTTCCTCAGTGGTTTAGAGTGAGGGGGGCTATAATATGGGTTGTTGGAGGCATTGTTCTACTGAAATGCTGTTATTTGTATAAAACTATCAAATGGTTGTGATTGCACATGGGGACATGGTTTGACTAAAATGTTGTCATTTATATAAACTATATATCAGAAGTTTAGAGTTTGCACAAGGATTAGGCCCTGGACATATAACTTAATTTCTAAGGATGGTTATTCTGATTATGATTCTCCATTAGTCGGTAGCTGATACCAAATTGTTGTTAGAATGTGGAAGAGTGCAAGAGCAACTCCCTTGAAAAGAATACAAGGGTACAAGGAAGTCTACCTCAAGCCTTGTCATTGAGTCCTGGACACAATTAAGAAAACTGGTGCAGAGCAGTTCAGTATGTTTGTTGTGTGCCCCAGGGGGACCCAAATCTATTTTGGCTCCAAAACTTGCGCTCCTTTCTCATATAATTTGGCCCACCATATGGACCTAAATATAACTTTGGTAACCCAATCATCTGATTCCAAGAGATTCCAGGACAATATTTTGTCTAAGAGAATTTTCAAGAGATAATTGTACTTAGTTTAAAAACAAAGGAACATTTAATTAGGCCTGCCTATGGCTATAATAACTTAGAGAGTACACCTACTCCTCCATGTATTGGCATTTAGTTTTTCTCTTTCTTTTGGAGCCACCTTGCTGAATTCAAAATTAGGGAAGGCATAATCCGACCTGACCTGTTAACACACCTGCAATATATGAGGGTCAGTCATGGGTCAGGAAATCCTGAACTGCGTTTAAATGGGTCTGATTAGAGTCAACCCGCCTAACTAGTCTGACCTATTTAAAAGGGTTGGGTTAGGTCCAAGCTTAATGTTGGGCTTTTTTGCCTGCCACTTAAACTCAAATACAGCCTTAATATTTGAGATGGATTGGGCTTGAGCCGATATTCTGCAGGTTGGGTCGGGTTTAATGTACTGTCCCTCATTGAATATGGGGTCGTGTGGGTCAGGTTGGGCTGACCTGCATCTGGTGCAGGTTGAAGTTATTCGACCCATTTTAAAAATGGGTCAGACATGGATTCCAGTAGATATCACTTGTCAACCCAATACATGTTGACCTGACCCGATGTGTTCGCCAACCAGCCCTTTTCAAAATATACCTACTCCATGCAGCGACACACTCATCCCAACTTGATACTCATGGTACTTATATGAAGCATTCGATTTGAATGAGAAAGAAACCATAAGTCCTTCAATTATGTGTTAGGATAGGACCATTTCTCTTCATCAGAAGGTCTAGATCCTTGAGGTTTTGGCTTAGAGAAATCCTGAGATAAAGGAATGGAACTCCACAGTGGCAATTACCCATTGGAAATCTACTATGCTCAAAATAAAGGCTCTCTCAATGTATATGGCATACCATTTTTGCCCCAATAGGATTTAGTCCCAGGATAAGATTGACCATTTGATATGGAACACAATAATGAATAATGCGTAAGATTATGTTAATCGCTTCAGAACCCATATTTGTAATTTAGGTTTGAGTCCAGGTATTTTATGGACCTCACCAGGCCAGGATTGTTTTTTTTTTTGGTTGGGATTTATACAACAAATAGTGATTCAGATCATTTAACTGATTGGGGGACCACCGCCATGGATTAAAGTTTCCTTTTTCAAGATCTATCCTTCATTCACAGCCCTAGATACACATGCTTAGAATAATTTCAAGAATAGCTTTGGATAAAGGGATTTAGATGATTGCAATCTTCCAAGCATCCTCAATAGCTTCGTTCCAAAGTGGAATCCAATGTGGTGCTGAACCATGGGTCTAATTTGCATGAAATTAGATGCATCATGATGTTCTATAATTAGCTGTCGATTCATCATGCACTATATAATTTATCTCAATTTTTTTTCTTTTGCATATGACTAGCAACTGTAGTTCTTCGCTGGAAGATTTTTTAGTATAATTAGCAACTGAACTGGATGTGCATTTGAACCAATATTTACCTAAATATATGGAGGATGAGGCACTCGGACGGGGACAACCATTCTTGTGTTTGTTTTCTTCAAGGAATATCCGCACTCTATGACAAACTGAGCTACAGCTGAGGGACAATGTGTTGTAGGTTGTAGGTTTGACTTTTTCTCTCGTAAGAGAAAATGAAATAATTTAATCTCTTTTGCTAAAAGAAAACGTAACTTTTTAAATGTCAATATTTTAATATAGAAATCTTCATTATCGAACTGCCATAATTCAGGTCAAATATGCGTGGGCCAGCCGTGTTCATGGACTGGGCCAGATTGCCCTTGAGCCGGGCCAAGCTAGCCTACTTTGGGTAGGGCTTGAGCTTTCATTTTTGGCACATGGAATAGGCTTGGGCCTAAAACTTAGGCCCGTTTAATATAAGGGCTAGGCTTGGATTCAGTGACAGAGACCAAGGTCTGGCCTAGCCCGAATGAGTGACAAGAAAAACAATTTATTTGCTACAATGAAGAGTCTTACATGTAAACTTTCACACACACATGTAAACCTCTCCATCTTTGCCTCTTAGATTATATAAAGTTTTTCCAACTCAAGGGTTTTTCGTTGAAAAATTTCAATTATCATCTTTACTGCATAGGCAGGCATTGGGCATACATATTATATAGTTTGTGGGCCTCATGTCCAACTTGTTCTTGTAGAACTAGTTAATGGGATGTGAACATAAGGCCAGCTCTTGGCGTTTATCATGGGCCTGGTTAGCACTTAATTGGGTTTGCCTTGATGGACATTTAAGGGATTGATTTGGGTCTTCATTAATATTTATCCTCTGATTAGAGACCCATATGAAGCCCATCTTGACTACCCAATTTTAGATTTGAGCCCATTCTCTTGATTGGACCCCGACTGAGATGGATCAAAAGGCCATTTGGTCGATCAAATTGATCCAAATAATTTAGGACCGGATCAATCACTCGATCCATGAGATCTAGGCCCTCCATTCCTGCATTCACAGTACACACCATAAATGTCAGATAGTGAAACCAATATAAGAAATAACAGCCTTGACGTCTATTCTTGTCTATAGTGTATGTGGTGGACAATGCTTGCATTGTCTATTCTAAAGACCGACTCGCCAAATATCCAGCTGGGCCTATTAAAACTTGAAGATTGCTTCAGATTGACTCCAAGTCTTTGCACATGATTATTTCTTGAATTAGCTTATGTAAGTCAAAATTTAAAGTTCACAAAATCAATTTTATTTTCATATATATATATATAATTTCATTATTTCTTTTTACCTTCTGAGAGGTTGAACTCATGCACTCTTCTATAGTACATGTCCCCGACCGCCGGAGACAATGGCTCAAATTGTTTCATCACTATTCAATAGAGGCAAAAAGTGAAGAACCAAGTGCAGATTTTTTTTTTTTTTTTTTTTTTGATGAAGAGGAACCCGCCAACTCTCCTTACGCCAATCATTGACAAAACCCCGGATATACAACACCACCTATTAGCACTGTGTATCAAGTAATGCCCCAAAAGGTTCGAAGCCAAGAGCTCAGCTCATTACAGGACTTCGTAACCATATGAAGAATTTAAGTTTGCGTAACACGGAATTTTTGAATTAAACAAAACAATCTCTACATATTGAACACAGATATATTTTATGGAAAAAAATATTCACAAGAACTACAGAGACCTATCCTGATACCCTACTATACAATTCCAAATGACCAAAATACCCTTTGTTACATCACGATTTCACGAGAGCAGTGCCATCCCTTTTATGTGGTGATCTCTGTGGGACTTGTGGGAGCTGGTTTCCTTCTGTATCATAGTCGATTCTTCCTGAGAAATCCAACGGCCGACATCGTTCGCCCATCATGATCGTCTTCTTCCAAACAGCATCTTCCTCTTCGTCACCTTTCCTCCATGAAATCATCTTTGCCATTAACAGTGCCTTACTACTGATGCCACCCAAGTTTGAATTGATTCTGTGATCTCTCGTAGAGACATCGAAACCATCGCTGTACCTCTGCGATCTCACATGTTTATGCAAAGCGCAAAGAAATGATGTAATGGAGGATACCGCGAAGACAGCGACGACAACAAAGAAGATGGTCATGGTTGAAGGAAAGGAAGTGAAGTGTCCCATGGGAAGGTCATGAAGGAGCCTTGTCATGGTTTGGAATCAAATCTGAGAACACTGAAGGAGGAGAAACATGGGACCTTGGGCTTGTTGCACCATGTCCCTTTATAATGGGGGAGAGAGGCTAATAGGATGATAATTTCTGTAGAATTTTACATGACTACAGTGGTTTTTAGGGAAGAATGCTCTTGTAAAGTCATCTTATTTATTTGACTAGTGGTCTTTATTCATAACTAGTTTGAATGTCGACCCTAAGATGCCCAAAGAGGATATGAGACAGCAGGCCTAGGGACATGAATTTTACTCATAAAAATGTAAAGAATTGGATAAGTTACGTTGCCCTAGTGGAGGACCCAACAACAAGGGTTTGACAATTTAAAATTCTTAATTAAAAACTCCCTGTAAAATTTGAGAATTAATATTCCTTTTCTACTTTTGCCGCATCTCTTTTAAGAATTTTTTTTTTTTCTTCGAAGGAAAATTTCCTTTGGTCCACCTCTGAGTTGCCAATTTTGAAGTATCCGTGAACTATAGCGAGGGCAATTGGTCATGTTAGTTTTGAGCCCGGGCCATCAGTTACGCATGTGGTCAACTTTCCATGTTGTTGGGCTCCACTTGATGAAAGATCTAATTTCTGACCAAGGGGCTTACCCTTGTATTCTCACTTTCTATGGATTTATCTTTCGTTTGAGAAGGGGTTTTAGTAGTTTACTCTCTAAATCGTGTTTTACCAGTCAGTAATCAGCGACGACTTGACTTGAGGTCGTTGCAGAGGCTTGACCACTTTATACTTCATCAGTCAATCGCTAGTGTCAGGTAAGACGCGTTGGCTACACGCCAATACACGGCAAAAACTAGAGCGCACAAGGAAAGTTTCTACCGGCCATGGAAGCTAATGGAAGATATAGATTTAAGCTTAGACGTGAAGGAAAGATAAGGAACAGCGGATTTGATCACTTTCTTAGTCTATGTGAAGTTGTAGTTTGTGAGGCAACCATAGTACATGGGCCGCACCTTGCTGATCAGGATCATTCATTAATCTGCTACACCATATATGACCATGTATAATGGGCATCTCTCCAAGTTTGCAATACAACAATTTTGGAAGATGGGATATTATTACATGTTGATTTCTTGTCTTGGAATGAATGGATAGAAATGATTAGAAAACCAGATTCCATGCGAGGCAGGAATTGTTGTGGAATGGGCTCCACCTGGCAAGGGAGAATATTAAAAGTATTTATGCTACCTTTATGTACATACGTCTTGTGTTTTAGTAGAAATGGTTAGCTAAGTAAATTTGATAACCAATGAGGCTGGGTTTTGAAATGTATTACCAACCCATTGAACTCCACCTTCATGCAAGAGGGTCTGTTCTTAATTTGATGATCTTGATCATGCACATAAAAGTAGTTACATATGTTTTGCACTTTGTTCATTTGCAGTCAATGGTGGAGCTTTGCATGCATGGTTGGGGGATTCATTCACCTTTGGGCAACCATGTCTGGGACCTTGCTCTCTCAATGTTTTTTTTTTTTTTTTCTTAATTAATTAATTAATTTATTAAACTTCTTAATGTTGAAGTGGGCCTTTTATTGGTATTCGTCATAGAACACTGTGAGCTAAGCTACAATTTCATTTACTCCTCAAGAGTTGAGAACCTTTTAAATTAACTTATATGATTTTCCATTTTGATATTTGTTTGAAGTCACAACGGCTGTAGACCAAACAGTAGATGGAGAGAGTAGTATTTTTTCTTCTCCCATATATATTTTTTGATCCAATAGTGAGAAGTTTGATGAATTAAGGTCTGATAGTTGCTCCACTGGATGTTGCTTGTTTTGAGACTTAAGAAAGAAGTGGGAGACGCTTCTAAGCAAAGAACCTAAGAGCGTTCAAAATTTAATGTATTCTGTCCCAACAGCAGGTCGTAGCATGAGAGGGAAATGAGTTTTTTAACCAGTGGCAGGATGGAGTGCCATTGTACGTCATGTTATATGTGCGCCAAATCTAGATTACAGTTTTCAGGGCACAGGGCGCCCCCAAAAAATTCAACCTGGGGAGATTCTATGTAAAAGAAATATTACGAGAAGGGGTAAAAAAATTTTAATTCTCAAAATATGCAAGAGGGTTATAAAATTTTTTAACTTCTTTCAGGCATGGGTGGGGCTTTAGCCCCAAAACCTCTGTACCTGAGTCTGTCCCTTCCTATTATGATGTGAACAATCAGATGATCAATGTTTAAATGGCCAAGTCACTGAGTTATGTTACAGATGCATTGCAAAATTCCTTTAGGGTACGTTTGGTAAGCATCCATAGTAGGGAGAGGATTCTATGCTCATGATGATTCCTTTGTTCCAGTGGAATCAAGCCATCCTCATATAGGATTTGTGCAGAGAAATCTAGGTTTGGCATTGAAAGAGGATTCCTACCATTAGAAGAATACGTGATACAATAGTTGTAAGTTTTTTTGAAATAACTCACGATCTATGATGAATCAGGACCTCAAATTTTTACTCAAAGTCAATTTGGGCCATCTAGTGTATTTGAACGGTTCTGATCGTGCAAAGGGGCCCCACAAAATTTAAAAAAAAATATATATTTTAGAATCTGGACGTTTTTGCAAATATCTCAATATCCATACATGATCAACGGCTGAAATTTGATCAACTAGCCGTTGTTGACATTCTAGAGATAGTTGACGGTTTAGATCATGATTATGGGCCCCACATGAACCCAAAACTTGGAAAAAAAAACGCACTGTTTTTCATCCTTTTTTGGCCTTGTGTGAAATCAACAGTTTGGACATTTTTGGCCAATTTCTCATGATCCACATTGAATCAGGCTGCCAAATTTGGACCTATAGGCGTTTTAGTCATTTTGAAGAGATTGGACTGTTTGGATTTCGCAACTGCGCCCCACAGAATTCCAGAAATTCCATCCAACGGTCTGGATGTTTTTGTAAATATCTCAAACTCCGTAAACAATCAACGGTTGGAATTTAATGTCCTAACTGTTTTGGGCCTTTTAAACAATGCTACCGGTTCAGATCTTACTTGTGGGGCCTAGAAAATGTCAGATTTTGTAAAAAACGGACAACCCTATATTACCTTGCGGATTCACTGTAGCTTCGCCTTTCAGCGCTTTTGTGGATTTCGAAAATCAGAGGGGGGAAGCTTGGACCTAGGTTATACATGGGAGTAGGGATGCATGGATTCTTTCATGCAGTTTTCTTTGCATTGCCAAAAATGAAAATCTACGGAATTATAGAAAACATGAGAGGAATCCTTAGAGAGGATGCTTGCCAAATGTGCCCTTATTGTCATTCCTGATAAAAGAAAGGAATTGATTGTATCAGTTGTTTTAGGGCCTTATTTGCCTGCATGTTGAATTTAGAGGAATTCGTGGGAAGGGGTTTTTATCAAAGAGTCTTTTCACAAAAAGACCCCTATATTTTAATGAAACCTCAAGCCCATGTATTTTATCTTTTTGTTAAAATCCATCTCGACTGACAGTTAAACTAAAGAAAAAAAAGCAGGTTTTGACCATCAGTCAAGGGAGTTTTTTTTAGTAAAGAGATAAAACACAGGTGCTTTTCTAAGGTTTCATGAAAATATAGAGGCCCTTTTGTAAAAAAAAAAAGGAAAAAAATCTTTACCAAACAAACATAACCGATGTGGGGAGGGTATAGGGTGTGAAGTGGATATATAGATAAGACCGTCATGTCAGTTCAATTTAGTTTAATAGGGTGATTAGTAGGGGTGTTCATGGACCGGCGGGGTCAGAACAGGCAAATCTATGCCGAACCCATCATAGAAAATAGACCCGTTGCCAGGCCCAGCCAAGACCAACATGGTCTGTAAAAGTCAGGGCCAAGACCGCCTATTTAGTCAATTGGGTTGGGCTGAACCGGTCTTTCTACCAATTATTTGGATAAATACCCTAAATTACAAGGACTTGTCAACTGGGCCAGGCCGGGCTTTCTATCACTTTATCCAAGCGCAGTCAAAAGTAGGCTTTCTGTAACTTAATCCAAACCCGACCAAATTCAGTAGGGCCTCAGCTGGCTCGGTCCATGACAAAGATTTGAAGGCTCTCTTAACTTCACATTTAATACTTCACCATTAGCCTCTTTTTCAAAAGGCAAAACCTAGGAATCCTCGCCAAGTGAGCCCAATGCCCGACCAGAGCCCAGCTGACATTGGCCTAATTCCTAGCCCAGTTATTAAGTGGGCGGGAATGGGCCTCTATATGCTTAAAGGCTGACAGAGCCCACCGTAGTTCACACAGATGGGGAGTATAAATTTTGAAAATGGGCTGTTCCTTTCAGACTCATGGGTTGAATCCACTGCTAATAAAACTGAGCTCAACCATGAACACTAATACAGCCAGGCCCTTGGTTATAAATTTTGCAGAAACCCATAAAAATCGACATTGGTCTTGGGCAAAGCCTTTTATGTGTTGCGTAATACTGAAGCCATCTCGGACACTTGTGTCTTATGTGGTAAGGAAGAAGAATCGATCACCCACTTGTTCTTGCATTGTGAGATTGCCTCTTGCATTTGGCAATCTTTTTTCAAAAAATGTGGAATTTCATGGTGTTTGCCAAGGGCATTGAACGAATTGATGGAGGCTTGGAGGTTGGTTCTTTTTGAAGGGGCTGGCTTAATTCTATAGAGGTTGATTCCTTTCTCTATTCTTTGGTCGATTTGAAAGGAAAGAAACAATAGAATCTTCAATAGCAAATTAAAGAATAAGGAGGATATTGTTTTTATGATTATCCTCAAAATAGCTAAATGGGCAAGTATCAAAAAAGAGTTAGAGCACTTGACATTGGATAATATCTTATGTAATTGAGAATCTTGTTTGGGAAGCAGCTGTGTTAAGAAGAGACATTTAGTCACCTGGTCTCCCCCTTCTCTTAATGTTCATAAATTTAATGTAGATGGTGCGGCAAGAGGAAAACCAGGACCTCTAGGTATAGGTAGCATCTTGAAGAAGTACAAGATAGAGGTATTGTTTATGTTCTCAAAGTATATAGGCATCAAAGATTCTAATGAAGCGGAAGTGTTAGCTATATTAGAAGCTCTAAGGATTTTTGTCTCTAATAATTTTCATAGCATAGTGGTGGAAAGTGATTCCTTAAATGCGATTTCTTGGACGTTTTGTTTGAAGAAAGGTCCATGAAAACTCTAAATTCTTTTCAATGAAATCAATACTTGGTCATCATCTTTGAATGTTGAGTTTAATTATGTGCTTCGGTTGGGGAATGGCATAGCGGATGCTTTGACCAAGTTGCATGGAGGTAGAAAGAGATGTAGCCTTGCTTGTTCCTTTGTAGTTTGTTATTTTGTGTTGGCACTTAACTCTAATACCTACGCATGTTTTTTTCTATTCATATTCTTTATTGTACATTTCTTAAGTCTTTAATATATTTAACCGTTACCGATAAAAAAAATAAAGAGTTTGCGGGGAACATATGAATTTGTGAGGAGAAAGGTGACTATTGTGGAGACCCGGTGAGCTTATGGACTTGGGTTAATAACGAGCATAGTTTATCTGTCAAACCGTTAAGCGCAGCCTCTCGCAGCCTCGCAGGCACAACCCATAATTTGGTCCGCCTAAGGCCAATCCACCCATTCACAGTCACTACCCACTAGAGTAATTTCATTTTGTCACTCATTTGATTGTTAGTGCTACCCATTGTTAAATTGGGACAATAATAGCTTTTTCTTTTATAAAAAGAAGATTTTAATATAATCACACATCAAAGCGTTGGGAGAATTAATGTGGCTGATTTTTTGCTCAAACCCAAGCCACCAGGAACCAAAACTAAGAGCTTTTGATAAGGTTACTTTCATCAACTTATGAAATTCTTTGTTGAAGAATAAAAATCAAAACCCATCTTAAGAACGGCTTTTTACCTAGCTGTCTAGGGTTTGAATCCTAAACATGTATGTACCCTTTCCACTTGTGTAGGATTTTTTCCTATTTGAGTTCCCTTGTGTTTGGGGGCTTTCTCTTATGTCGGTTTACGTTGGCTGGGTTTAATTGGAAAAAGAAAAAAAAAAATCCCCTCTTACTGTACAACTCAGTTGAGTCTGCCAGGAGTAGTTCCGGGTCTTGACTTCCTAATCTAAACTAACATATTCACATGTCTTGTTATCAAAATTTATTCCTTCCCAATCGCAATCACTTTTTTCCTCCAACAAGATACAGGAGCTATGCCTCTTAAGAAAAGATCCCTTCTTCTCCTCCTTCCAATTTCCATCTGCATATCCCTCCTTCTGGTGGGCCCCACCATCGCCCACGGACCCCACATCATCACCGTCCGATCCCCCACCTTCTCCCCCGACACCCTTGACTGGGACCCCTCCTCCCAGCACTTCGTCGTCGCCTCCTCCCGCCACCCCTCCCTCCACTCCGTCTCCGACGCCGGCGTCCTCCAAACCCTCATCTCCGACCCCCACCTCCCCCCCAACTCCTCCGTCCTCGCAGTCTCCGTCGACTCCCTCCGCGGCCGCCTCCTCGGCGTCATCCACACCCCCCATCCCTCCCTCGCCGCCTACGATCTCAGCCGTCCGCCCCTCCACCCCCGCCTCTTCCTCTCCCCTCTCCCCTCCCTCCCGACCGCCGTCGCCGTCGACTCCCTCGGCAACGCCTGCGTCGCCGGCAGAGATTTCATCTCCAAGATCGACGTCGACGGCCAAGATTCGATCTTTTCCAACTCCTCCGCCGTTGGACCCCACCCGATCAACGGCATCGCATACTTCCGCATGGGCTACTTCCTGGCCGTCCAATCCGGCACCGGGAGGATGTACAAGATCGACGGTGAGGATGGCGCCGCCCGTCAGGTCCTGCTGCCGAAGGACCTGACGGGAGCGATAGGGATCGCGATCAGGGGCGATGGGACGGCGGTGGTGGTGGGCCAGCACAAGGCGTGGTTTTTGAAGAGCGACGACGGGTGGGCGGAGGCGGGGATTTATGACGAAATTGCCCTTGATGAGAGGAAGGCGGCAAAGGGCGTGGCGGTGCGGGGAGGGAAGAGGGTGTATGTGTTATTTAGGGATTTGGAGGAGGGCAGTTTGGGGAATGAAGAGTTTAGAATAGAGGAGGTGGAGTCAGATAGGGAGAAGGAAGGGGAGAATGTTTGGATGCTTGTGTTGATAGGGTTCGGGTTGGTTTATTTCTTGTATTGGAGGTTTCAGATGGGAAAACTTGTGAGGGAAATGAACAAGAAGAGGGAATAGAAGAATAGAGAGACACTGATTTTGGTTTTGTTCTTTTGTGGTTTGATCAATTTCAATGGAAATGTCTTTTTGTCTTGGTCTTCTGAGTTTTGAGTCTTGCCCATGGACCTGGAATGGTTGGTGTTCTTTTTTAAGCTCTAAATGAAATGGGCTTAGTTTGGTTTAGTATGCTTGTGCAAAGCATTTTGGAATCTATTCAATTTCACTTCTATGTGGGTTGTAATGTCAATGGTATTTAAAGCATGGGCTTGTTGGATGATTAGCTTTCCCTAAAAATGAACACTTAGTTGCAATGCACAACTTCAGTCATTCTCATAATATGAAGGAGAGGAGCTTGATTGATGTTGTAAACTTTGGGACATCTGTGCCTTTAAAAAATATTATAAAAAAAGCCCATGTATTTTGTGCAAAGTGAGATCTACCAATCCAAAATCTAAACCACTCATAAAAAAAATGTCTATTTTGTTTGAGGTATGACAAAATTTTGATCTGGTATATTTTGGGCCCTTTGTAAAAATTGTAAGAATAACATACTTCTATAAATATTAAAAAAAACTCATGTGTTTAATACGCTGTCAATCTAATTATAAGCCCATTTCCAAGTAGATTGAATTTTGGCAAAGGACCATCAGTAGTGGAGTGCATTTATTTTTGAGCATTTTACTCAATGCCAACATAATTCAAATGAACTTGAACATGAATCAGACCAAACTACAAGGCCTGTACTAGTACCATAGACACCAAAATCAGATTTACAGCCGAATAAAAGGGGTAGGCCCTACCATTCCATTGTCATTTGATACCATTTTCAAATATTCACCTTTATTTCGGCAATCTCAGCCATATTTATAAATATATTTTTTTAAAACCCTATAAGTTTAGTTAACATAAATTATTAAGCCATTAGAATACACTTGTTTTAATGGACATGTAGGCTAGCACGCCCAATAAGCACCGCACAACCAGGGTTATACCTGTGGGCCAGCCCCAAATATGGCCGGCCCGACTGAATCAACTTACCTCATTGATAAGAAGTGGTAGTTCTTAATTGGTTGTTTAGGATTGAAATTCTGAGCACACTACCCCTTTTAACTTGTATAAGCTTTTTTCGTGTTTATACGAGCTCACTTTTTTATTTATATAGGCTTTATTTCCGTATATATTGGTTGTATTTCTACTTATTGTACGTAGGTTGTCTCCTGCTTCCGTATGCAAATTAATTCTTTTCTTCTTCCGTGGCGTGACAAAACTCAAAAGAGAGCAGCAAGAGTGGGGCCCACCTGAGAACAGTCGCGAACCCACAGTTTGAGTTTTACACGTGGCGCATGCTGACTTGCTAGAAATGAGAAAGAAAACATTCTATAGTCCAACTGGAGGACGAAATCGATCCTTCCAATCGATCTAACATGGACAGTCCAGAAGTTTCCGGATCTTTATCCTCCTCAAGCAAAAAACAACCTTTAAAACTTCCAGACCCACTGCTTTCACTGCAACAACAGCAGATATTTTTCTCACTCTTCCCCCCACCAAAGTCACAACCCCACAAGTCACTCTCTCCACCTTCTTTAAATATCAGGGTTGTCCTCACCACAAAGCCCCAACAGGTCGATTGAATCAGTCTCTCTGAAAAACCCCCAGATTCCTCTTCTCCGTTTTTGCTTGCAAACTCTCCGGTTCTGTAGGGAGACTTATCATGATCGAGATGGATCCCAATCAACGGTCGCAATCTTACTACAACTTGCTAGGTGTGGGTAGCAACTCCTCTGTATCAGAAATAAGGAGGGCCTATCGTAAGCTTGCAATGGTAAGTATTGATTAAGTCCTTCTCTTTCTTTGGTTACACTTGAGTATCTTTCTTTTAATCTGTTCTGATCATGATCTTTTTGTTTTGTGGTTGCAGCAATGGCATCCGGATAAATGGACAAGGAAGCCTCTGTTGGCAGAAGAAGCCAAGCGGAAATTTCAGCAGATTCAAGAGGCTTATGATGGTATATGTTAATTGACATCAATGGGGCCTTTGATTTTGCTTTTTATACTTCTTCTTTGGCTATTGATTATTTTTTATTTTTGTGGTTTGTGCAGTTTTGTCGGATCAGAGTAAGAGGGCATTGTATGATGCGGGATTGTACGATCCAGATGGAGAGGAGGTGGAGGTGAGTCAGTGTGAGAGAATCTTTCCTTTTTTTATTTTTATTTTTTTATGTAATGTGGGACCCACTTGAAGAGATCTTTGTCTCATCGTTTGGGTCGCAGTGGAATCTCAATCCTCAATTTTTTAATGATCTCAGGGTTTCTCGGAGTTCGTTCAAGAGATGCTGGCTTTAATGTCAGAGGTTAGAAAAGAGGTAATGCCCTCCTATCTTGCCTTTCCCTGTTGATTTCCAGATTATAATAAAGTCTGTTGTGCAATGGGATGGGACGAGGCCATCAAATTAATGGTTAGAAATGCTTTAGATTGGATGGGTACCAATGAACAGGGCTGTCTAGAAAGCTTTTTGGGAACATATGGGGGTAATAAACATTGTAAACTTTCCCAGGTGGATTTGGGTTGGATTGAGGCAATCATGGGCCAGGATCTTCTAAGTGAGCCCTGCTCACACTGGGATGGTTTTAGGTATGTGGGCTGAAAAACGAAGTATTATATGGGCTGTTCAAGGGGTGAAAACTAGACTCAAAATAAGAAATGATATTCACTTGATCAACCCTGCATATATAACCCAGCTTTGAAGCCCATGTTAGTTTTGTCATCATCTTAATCTTATAGTTAAGATGGCAATATCACGAAGTTAATAATTAGAGGAAAGATAAGATTAGAGTAGAGTTTAGGTAGACTTTTTGGTGCTTCTGTTTTGAGATGATTTGGCATTCAAGATAATGGCTTTATTTAGGTCTCGGGTTGTTTGTTTGCACCGAATACATTGAAATTCATGGTTAAATGAGCTTTATGAAGGATTTTAAAGAGGTCAAGGGAACATCAAAAGAAACTAATGTGCAAATGTAGATGAGGCCTTTACTTTTTTATCCATTGGATTACTCGGGTGATTGGCACATTCTGCTCCATGCCCACCAATTTATTAAATTATTTTTTTTACAAATGGGTCCGAATGGGGCCATCCACGTCTGACCAAGCCCATATCTTTGATTCATATCTTTCTGGCAGATTCTGATATATTAGAAAAAAAAATTTGGCTGGAAATATCTAAGATGATTGTGGAATGGGTGTTCCAATGTTAGTTTGCAACTAACACAATTGTCTGTGTCTGTGTTGTGTGGTTGTATCAGGAGAAGAGCTACAGTGTGGGGGACCTGCAACAGATGCTAATGGAGATGGCTCAGGGGTTTGATACTTCCCCTTCATGGACGGACCTAGAAAGTTCGAGACCCCCCAAAAGAGCCAGGCATGAAAGAGACCCCCTCTACCACCATCTGTCAAGCAATGCGCATATCCACCTTTCAGTGTTTGAGATGTTTGGCAATGCGGGTTACTAAACTCATCAGTCTTGCTTTTCTATCTGCTGCTTTTGCGTTTTGATTTTGATGAGAGATTTTGTTTTGTATTCTTTTCGAAACAAAGCCAAAAGCATTGTATATAAATAGAGCTTTTTGTATATAGCCCTAAGGTTCTTAAGATTTGTAAATAAGTTCCCATAGTTAAAGTATCTGTAAATTGGCCTCCGCATTTTTATTTTAATATCTTTGTGTCTACAAAATCATTAGTCTTCCAACCATTGAAATATTTTAGAGAGAAATGTCGCTTTTGCCCATCTCTTTATCTCTATATGCATAAATTTAAAAGTTTTGACTTATTTTTCTCTAAAGCTTATAATTAACATTAATAATTAAATTTAAAAGTTTTGACTTATTTTTCTCTAAAGCTTATAACTAACATTAATAATTAAACTTAGTGGGAGAAAATAACCGTATGTAAATATATCTTTTTCAATATAGGATTTGTTTCATTAAATTCTAATCGATCATAATGACAATTAACGCATGTGCTTATAATTGATTCAATTCATGCAGGGCCCACTGTTACATTGATAAAAGCTTCAAAATATATGATAAATTTTTATGTGCATTAAAGAGTTATTGGGAGAAACATTTGAGACTTAAAATAAAATAGTGATATTCTTGTAAATAATAATATACTCATTTTTTTATCAATGGATGTAAGGATAAAATTGTTATTTTTATAAAAGTTCAGCACAAATCTCATGTTGGTTGGCTATTTTCATCAGGAATATTAATTTTGGGGACATGAAAGGAATTGAAAGGAAAATGTAGGGGCCTATATACAAATATTAGAACCACGGGGGATTATTTGCAAATCATGGGAACCTTAGAGGGGTATATACAAAAAACTTTTAAACATTGGATCATCCGGATTTGGGAGTCATAACGGTTTTTGTGGTGGATTTACCTTTCAAGTTTCAAGTTGATGATGATTCGTTCAAATCTTTATCATGGGATCATGGGCTATATTGTTTTTCATGAGATCAATGGCAGAGGTGGTATATATGCAACAAACAAGAGGATGCTTTCTTTACGAATTAGTACCTCTTAAATTTGATTTTCATGAGCCAATATGATAAAAGACATAAACATTACTAGGACAGAGAGACATTGATAGAAACAGGGGAGACCCAGAAGATTCACAAAGAGGGATGTCTGCCATTGCTCGTTGTGGTATTGCCCGGTGTAAGAACAGGAGCTGTTTGAGATGGAGGTGCTCGGTTCTTGCTCTGTTTTGGGTGCCATGAAATTTGTGATATGGTCCAAGAAAGATGGGAAGGAGGTGAAGAGATCATGCCACGACTGTAATGACAAGGATATGCGTATCAAAGTTTTCTAAGGCCAATATGGAAAGGAAGGTCTGAAGCATTGGTACTTGTTTCCATATTGGCTTTAGAAAACTTTGATATGCATCTTTCAACATCAAAGTTTTCTAAGGCCAATATGGAAAGGAAGGTCTGAAGCATTGGTACTTGTTTCCATATTGGCTTTAGAAAACTTTGATATGCATCTCTCACACGGTTGAAATATTTTTAGTGTGCAGGCCTGGCTTTGTTTTCTAGTGTTAAGCATAAATATAATTTTTATTAGGTCGTATTCAATATAATTGAATTGTAAGCTTCTATGACTAATACACATTGATTCGAGCAAATTGAGTATTGGATGTTGAAACTTTTTTTAAAATTGTGAAGAAAGTTGAAGATTTTTCAAAAACCTTTCAAAATGCTGTTTGAATGTTTCGTTTATAAAAAATTGCTTTTAGAATCACATTTTTTAATCAAAATTTTGAGGACAAATCTTCTTCTCACAAAATATTTGCAAAACCCCTTCTAAGCTTAAATCCACTATTGTTGCACTTCTCATTTATCCGACATTGATTAAAACTGCTTGTAGGAATGTAATTTATAAAATATTACTCGACTGACTTTTTTACTTCTACTAGGGGTGGACTCTCGACGATGGCATAGATGGTGCGGTGCACAACATCGCACTAGCTTATGTGAAAGTGCATTTTCATTGATGACTCCTATTATTACATTAGGTATGTTTTACACTAATACATTTCGTCTAGTGGGTTTACTAACCCTCTTGTCCCAAGGGTGATCTGCACCTACCTGTAAGCACCAAGAGCCTTATATTTAGGGGTGGCAAAACTTGACCCGTGCCCCTAACTGAACTTTAACTTGACCAGCAAACCCGACTTGCAAAAAATGCGGGCAAGTCACAAGTCAGGTTTTCCTAACCCGCATAAAAATTGGTCAGGTTAGCATTAACCTGTATGAGCCATATTTTACCAGCAAAAAAGATTTGGACCTCTACTCCCCACCTTTTTCTTGCAACTGCAACTCTACATTGAAGTTTGAAGATTGTTGTCTCGCAACTACAATTTTACAATTTTGCAATCTGAATCGAAGTCTGAAAAGGAAACTTGTATTGACTATTATGGTTTGTTTTTAGATTAAAGGAGATTCCAGTAATCTAAGAGGAGTCTTTGCCCTTAAGGTATTAGCTATTATTTAGGTACTTCTAAGTATATTTATAAGTTATAACATGGACACGGCATTCATAGCCTAGGTCCAATTTGAATATCATTGAAGAGGATAGGTTGGAGAAGTTACCTAGACAACGCATAGGGGTCATTTGTCTTTTATACATGGGATATATAAATACTATTTACATATGTAAATGATGAATATTCAAATTTTAAATATGTAACATTTACACATACGTTTCTTTTTACAATGTTTGTCTAATAACACTATTTTCGCATCATTTACACATGCGATTTATTTTTCTATGTTTGTTTCAATAATATACGTATATGTATTAAACGATTTTACAAATCATACTTATTAATCATTAAATTATATTCTACTATAATGATATGAAAAGGAGACAAAAAATGTCTAATATATAAAAGTTTTCTTTTGCATTTTAGATCTTTAAAAAAGAACATGTCTTTCAACATGAAAGATGCTTTTCAAAAATATACATTTTTATCAATGATTACCTTAAAAAAAAAGCATTACAACATGTTTGGTTAAGGAAATATGAGTTTATGGTACGATAGTTAAGAAAAATAGGATTATTAATAATATTTTTATTAATTAATATTTAGTTTAATATTATCTTAATTCATTATTCAATTTGCATAAAACTTAACCCATGCATCTCACCGGCTTTATGCTAATATTAATCAATTATAGAAATAGATCTTATAAACTTTTTTTTTTTTTGTATAGCAAGGCAAGCGAGAGAAATAGAGAGATTACCTTAAAAAAAGGAGATGAAATGCGGATAGGGTTTTCATTCATAGGTTTCATTGATCTTAACGCATCTTTTATTATTATTATTTTATAAATGCGTTGAAAGGGGGTTTCGAACTTATAACCTTTTTGATGGAAATGCCTCTTTTATTATTATTTTTCTAAATGCGTTGGAGGGGGGTTTCGAACCCAGAACCTCTTTGACGGAAATTGCCCCAAAACCAAACCGTCCGTTTCCAACGGGTATTCTTTGAAATCACTTTTGGTTTGGTATTCTCTTTTCCCACCTGAACAGATGTTCAAATCTTGGTGTGGAAATGAGATCATTTTCACACTATTTACACATCTGATTTACACACAAGATGCGTAAATACTTATAGACAAACATGACCGATGAGTAAATATTATGCATATTCACCATTTACATACGTAAATGGGTGTAGACAAACGACCCCTTAGAATCCAATCTCCCATCTCCCAAGAGCTTTTTAATCAACTGTTCATCAAAGGATTTCCATGTCATGGAGCCAAACAAAGATGCTCTTCCTAGCCTGATCTCCCTACTTTTGGCTGTCATGACTAAATGAAACCTTCAACAATTCTTTTCATCTCAAGCTCTTTAGAAAATCCCACACACATTATAAACGTCAGGGGTTTCATGGGCCTGTCTGGCCTGGTTGAAGCATATCCAGGCCCAGCCGGTCTTTAGACAAAAACCCAAGCCTGATGCGGGCCGTAATTATCTGGCCAGAGCCCAGCGCACCTTGAACATGTAAGACCCAGCCCCACTGATTTAATCAATCAGGCTGGGCTGTGCTTGGCTGGGCCAGTTTTAGACGCTAACATCTCTTGTCTGCAACAATTATTCACCATTCTCTCCCCTCCCTTAAAGCAACAACCTAAAGAATACATAATACACATATCAATACAGGATATATACCTGACCTGTCTCTACCTATCTATCTTTCTCTCAGTTCCCAAAAAAAAAAAAGGGCCCTGGTTTCTGGAGTATGGATTTCACACCAGTAAATGCGCACAAGGTTACTCTTTAATATTTTTTAGGCATTATGTATTTGCTCGGCTGGGCCGGGCCAGGCCGGGGGCCTATGAGCTTTCTATCACTTAACCCAACCTCAGGCCAAAATCAAATGGGCCTAAAATCAAAATCCAGGCCCAGCCTGAATATTAGAAATTATGGGCGTTTTGGCCCAACCCATGAACACCCCTAGTAATCATCTCAATATCAAATCTTGACGAACACTTCCCACCTCAATCCAAATCGGCTGTAAAACACTTAAAAAAAAGAAAGATTATAAGAGGAGGAGGGAACCTTGTGTTGCATTTTTTCCTACATCTTAGTTGGGTTGTGCCATGTCGGGTTAACTGGTTTGGTCCACACAGTCTGCAGGATAATGTATCAGTTATCCCAAGCTCTAGATAAGGAGGGTCACAATTAGTGGTCAAACCAACACACCTTCTCTGGGGTTTCGATACGTATATGAAAAATTTGAGGAGGATATACATTAAAAGACCATGGAGGCTGGGGATATTATGGGCCTATTTTTTCTTCCCCCAAGCATTCTTATGTGGATAATTTATAAATTCTCTAAAAATTGTCTTTGGTTGGAATTCTTAATTCTTCCAGTTCGCTAGAGTTGCATCGAGAAATGCTCAAGGCTGTTGGAATTTAGGAATTACAAAAGAGTAAAATAATGTTTTAGGTGACTGGTGTTCAAAGTTCTGGCAAAGAGCTATGGAATTTAGAGGGCACAATGTTCACATTATTATTAAAAAGTCTCCGTAAAAATAAATTTAAATAAAAAATTCTACTAAAAAATCATGAAATATATATATATACACACAGAGGAATGGTCTTTATGGTCTTTGTATACCACTCCCATTTCCCGAGGCTCATCTTTTTGGATAGTATGGCAGGCTCTAGTATCTTTTTGTCTAGGAAGCATGGCCACACCGGCAGCAGTTTATGGATAAGAACTATTGTCAAGTACAGAGCTCAAATCATGGTGATACACCGGAGACCCTCCATGCAGGCTTCAAACACTCATCATCTCACTGCATTTCTTGGTGACTTTTCAAAACAGGAAGCTACAAACGAACATATAGCTATTTCAGGCCCATTGTATTTAGAGGCGGCTCACATGTGGGCCCCATGTTTAGTTTGTTCGACCAAGTGAGTGCTCAAAATTGTTTCAAGGAAAGTGCTAACTTATCTTGAATCCATCAACCGACATGTATTGGTAGTATATTTTTGGCTGAAATGTAGAAGCGTATTTGAATTGACCATTTGGAGGGTCTCATGTGGGGGTCGTTGTTTGATTAAAAAAAAGGGCCACAATCTCTCTGGAAGTCTGAGAGGGGAGCATGTTTTGAAACTTTACATGAACCTTTATCCAATTTTTGCACCATGTTCTTTGCTATCTTCTAGTAAGACCATAAATCCTGCCCCTGGTGCAAATAATTTTCAGTAGGTTTTCAAACTCTTTGAGATATAAGCACTTTCTACTACTACTTGCATGTGCAGTCTAGCTTTACGGAGCTTACTTGAGCTGACACCTTTGATCTATAAACCTCCCTTACATTTGCTACCTAATGTGACGGTCACGTTACCTTTACTCTTTGGTTTAGTTTAAATAAAATCCATAATTAAAAGAAACTTAAGCTTTAACGCTGTTAAATCATGGGCAGAAGTATTTGATAGAATTGGCTTTTAAACCCTTATCTTTGAAGAGAGCTTTTCAAATCTTTGAATCGCCAAGAGTAGGCATGCATCTTGGTGGGCTCAGGAGCTGACCCGCCTATAAACGAAGCAGTTTGCTAGTAAAGAAAAACTCTACCTTTCTTAAAATCAGTTCTCCTGTGTTAACACTGGCTCCCCCAAAAGAATTTTGATTTTTCTTACTGTGCCCCCCTCCCTCCCCACCACACCCCCTACTTGTAGACGGCACAAAGAACTTAGGTTCTTATGCATAAGAGTCATGCATCAAACAATTCAAAAGGGCCCAGGGTATCAAGTGATGGATCCGAACGTGGAAAGTTGATCTGTAGAAAAATATAGAACATATTTTTACAGAAAGAGAGGTTTGGAGGACCACGACATCTCTTTCCACGAATAAAGTCCAGTCTTCAATTGATTTTTTCTAATCTTAGAACAGCCAGAAGATCCTTTTCTAAACCTTTTTAACTGAAGGTCTTAGGTTTATCTTGATTTGATAATCCAAAATCAGATAATTCTATAACTTGATAATGTACTTCGAAATTGCTTGCCCCCCACTCGTAGTTTACTAGTTTTTCTTGTGACCTGTATGTAATTCTCGGCTGTAGCTTAACTGATTAGGAACATTATACATGTTTCAAGGTGTGTGACCCGTCTAAGGCGAGCAAAAATCTAAAATAATCTGTCATTCAAGTGTAAGGCAAGAAACTGTAGTGGGCATACACAATTTCAGAAGGGGCTTAGCTAGTAGGCTGGGTCATAACTGGGTGCAAGTGAAGGGCACTTAACTAGTCGGCTGTCACAACTGGGTCCAAGTTAAGTGTTCAGTTGAACCTACCCAAGGCATGATTCCTTTTGTGCCTCTCTAGAAACCTCATTGCAGTTGGAACATTTTCAAGTCATAAAACCATTCATAATATTAGTCACACAAAGCCCTAAAGCCCCTTGTAACATTGTTTTATTACAAGCAAGTAGGGTCTATGATGGAGTATAGACACTCATGAAACAGGAATGGGCGAATGAGACATGAGTGCATTCATCTCATTGGGAACCGACTTGAAAGCAAAGACGTTGAGGAAAAAGACAGAAGATGGTTGAAAGAAGGCCGGTGGGCTTTTGCCTCTTTTCCACAATGACTCATCAATGAGTGTGGATTCCTTATTCCAAACCTTTTTGTCCCTTTCTCACATTTCTTCATTTCCAAGGGTATCCGCTCCTCTGTCTCTATCAATCCCCCACTCCCAACTCCCTTTTGATTACTCCACCAAAATCACCCCTTTCCTTGCTCAAATCACATTGTAAATGGATTCCTTTTAGGTAAAGAGAACTTCATTACTTAAAAAAAAAAGGATTAAGTACCATAGGTGCATAAAAACAGCGTTGTGTATCAATTTAATTGTGGGCTCCGTATCATGAGTTGGGTCATCCACATCATCTATCATGATAAAAAGGCATGAGGTCACATGGGGTGTTGGTTACATCTGTAGGTTCCAAGTGTCGATTTCTAGAATGGGTTTGCTGTGGATATAGAAAAGAGTCTGGACGTTGGAGATCACAGGTTAAGATCTTTCTACTAGTTCACTTAATATGTTCTGTTTTTTTTTTTTTTTTCCTTGAGATATCCCCTATATAAATCAATTAAATTTACCAAAAGATCAATTAAAAATTTATCTTTATTGCGAATTAATTGTTGGATTTATTTCATCTTTGATAAAACTATTACTCTTAATTTGACTTGGACTATAAGATTAGTCACAAATAATATGGGGGCACTATTGTAATGCAAACATGAGACTAAGGGTGCGTTTGTATGCTGAGAGGATTTCACAATGGAGAAGAAAGTAGTTTTATTTTTCATGCATCTCATTTTTCCGCTGTTTAGTATGAGATATTTTCATTATAGGAAAAAATGAATTAATTTTCTTTAATAAAGAGGATTTGGATTTCCAATGAGATGGATAGGAATACTGTAGGATTCCTCCCTCTTGATGAAACAAAAATCCATAGAGTATAGAATCTTTGTTGTTGCACAAACAAGTTTTGAAATAGTATGGTAATGTAAAGGATGCTGATGGAAAGATTTTTTTATTATTGATATCAAAGGGTGTCCCAGTTTTTTTGAGCAGGATTAACCCCTTCGAGCCTGGGGGGAGCCAGGCAAGTCCCCTTTGGCGCTAGTGACGGAGCGCGGTTTCAAGTTTTATGCATCTCATTTTTTTTATTTTTATTTTTATGGAAAGATTTTAACGGAACTCGTGCTATATGTAGACAATTAAAAATTAAAGAGTCAAATTTTGAGTGTGACATAGTGATGGAGACCGTAGTGCTTATACTCAAGTCCATTCTAATTTGTTTTGCATATTCAAATTTGATCCAGTGTGTAGCAATCGAATGAAGACTTAGCATTCGTTGTAAAGATGACCTTTTAAAGATGGTAGAGAACAACCTGCTTCTTTACTAAATCTTTGACAAGAAATTGTAGTGTTGAGGTTTTTATGAACATGACGTGATGTCTTGTCTCTTAAGATTTAAAATATTGTATTTTTTTTACTAGAATTTCAAATTCCAACCACCTGTAAAGATATCAAATGACCTCGTGGAACTCCACTTTTTATATTTTTTGTTGGAATTTCAAGTCCTCCATCTAGAGAAGGGATTTTGAATTTCACATTAGGGGACAACTTTTGAAGAATTTGGAATTCTCACAAACATGAATTTTTAAAATTCTAGTAGAGAAACAGACCCTTTAGATCCCACGGACTAGCCTGGGCACAGATCAGGGACTAGCCTGTTTGACATGCATGTCCAGGCCCACCAAATAAACCAGGGATCAGGCCTCTACAGATCTATAGACAACCTTACCCTTAAGTCTAACATAAAAACCATCCATACCCCATCTATCAATCAGAGAGATTAGCCTTTTTTCCATCATGCGTACAGCATGATGATAAGACTATCCCCTGTAGAGCCAAGCTCCTACCATTGGGTACTCTCCAATCCACATGGTTGGATATGATTTCTTAATGTTCATCGATTTTGATTAAAGAAAATGATCCAAGATTAGAACGGTCACCTCCTCTTGGCCCCACATGACAAATGTTCCACATCCGCGTTCTCTTTCGACCTGGGAATGGATGAATCAGGGGACGACACGCAAGGGGCCAGAGGAAAGAGACCCAATTTCTCTTTCTCTGCCCCATCTTCCGCCCCCTAGCATGGTGCCCCCTGATTTGTCCAAACAGGGAAAGAGGGGATCGTTTCATCCTTCAGAAAACACATCAATCAGCAAACACCACGTCACTTGCTTTCAAAACGAGATTACCCAACACAGGACCTTCGCATTAACATTTTTTTCCATGCACAAGCAGTAGAAACTAAAGACTAGAAAAAGACTCTTCACACTTCTTATCTGTCCCCTTCCTCATTCAATTACCTTAATTTCAGATCTAGCCATCTGGTTCACCATACAAAAAGTTTGACAGAGTCCTGAAAGCCTTTCAAGGATTGAGAGTTCAGCTGCTACCATCAAGAAAAAAAATGTTGAAGGTACTAGGACCAGTACTAATTGTTGTGGCTATGGTGATCCAAATCGACTGTGCGCCGGCGAGAAATCTAGATGAGAGCCTTCCGACTCCGCCAGCATCTGGGTGCACCATGTGCTCATCTTGCAATAATCCATGCAATCAACAGCCACCGCCTCCTCCCCCTTCAAAGCCGCATCCACCCAAGAAGCCGCCGAAGTCCCACGGCCCGCCACCCCCGCCGCCTCCTTTTTACATAATTGGAGGGCCGCCCGGGGATTTGTATCCTATTAGTGAATCGTATGGCAATCGGAATTTGGTTGTGGAGCTGCCAATTTTGGTGGGGTGTGGCTTGTTGGGCTTACTGGCGTTTTGGAGATTGTAAGGTAGACCGAAAGAAGTTTTAGGTTCCTCATATCATAACATGTACTGTGGAACTTGTTGATAAGAATAAAGATTCTTGATTTGGATTTAGTAAATTTGTGGGTGCCAATTTGATATAACTCTCTCTCTCTCTCTCTCTGTGTAAGTAGAATGACATTTTTTTCCCCTTTGTGTTTGGTGTGAAGGACACAAAAGTCATGTCTACACAGTTCTACATATACATTTTTTGGCCCTTTAATGGACATGTTTGACGTCCAGGCAGTAAAGCTGCCATTCAGATTTCATCAGTGTTGTTGTTTGGACACACACACACAAATGTAGATACTCAGTTAGGCTACATGGCTCAGATCAAAGCGCAGACAGGATTTCAATGAGAACCTGTGTAGAGAAATTAACCAAAATGATTGAAAGAAAAAAGGGTTTCAAAGTTAGATCCATGACGAATTTGTATCCAGATCTATGCTGAAGACATTGGTTCTCTGTATCTGAGCTCTGGATACAGACTCGTCCACAGCAAGTTTATGTACATGTGGGCATAATTTAAATAAATTAGAACCTCTTGTATGATCCAAATTAGGTTCTAAATTATCCTGCATCGGTTCGGGATTTGGGTGCAGATATTTGATTTCTTCTTGATATGGATCCGGTCAATGGTTGAAATGAATACAGAGATGGATATCTTGCCTCAAAAAGTTCTGGATCCAAACTGAACTTGACATTCTTAATCAGTACACATTGCTCTGTTCCGCGCCGTTTGATCAGAATTTGAATTGCCTCGTTCAATGAGATACCGTTTTCTTCATTTGGCTATTATCTTGCAGCAAGGGAGTGGTATTCCAACCTGCAACCTGGGATCAATCCCAGCCGGTCATCCTTACCTAAATGAGGTACTTTGCTACTGAGCTATAAGTAAACCGTGAAAAAAATGCTTTTGGCGAATAACGTTCTAACAATATAATTTGGCAGCCTTAGCCATCTGATGTGCGTGGCTCAAGGGGATGTAATCAATTCAAGAGGTGACCTGTCATGCAAATTGTCAGCAAACACGACAGGTCCAACGGTAATGAGAATTGTCTTAGGAAATTTTGGAAGGGCTACACTTTCAAAAATTTATGAGGAAGCATGTGAATTTTTACAAGTTAATAACCAAATTTTCAAACATTAAACTAACCTATGTCCCTAACACAACCTCTCTCAATCGCATGGTCCCTGCACGTAGAGGATCTTGCTATTGCCAAAATAAAATAAATACAAAACTCTTGATCTCTGATTATTATCTTGCTCTTCTTTCTTTTATCTCTTTTTTAATGTGTTTGTGCCCTTCTAGATCAGAAGGGAGGGCGAGATCACCTTTCATGAATGCGTGTATGAGAGAGGATGTTTGAATCTATTTAATAGATAATATATGTACTGTGAGATTATTGTAGAAGCACATGTAAGAGTGAGGCATAGGGCTATCATCGGGACTATGACCAGCTAGTTGTAACTCTTGCTCCATGTCAAGTGTCTAAAGTGATTATCTGCCTATATTACCCTCTTTGGCTCATGCGGCTTGGGTCCGTGGACTTTGCCCCAATCTTGCCTTACGGGTTTGTTCTCGAATCTCTTTGAGAGCCAAAACGCGTCTTACTAAACTCACAAGCTAGAATATATTTTAGCCCACGCTCTGGATAACCTCTTCATGATGTGGGACGTTATAATTTTAAGATGAAGAATCAACTGGTCACGTTCAAACCATACTTGTCCAACTTCCCACCTGTTTGCCTTCTACCAGATGGGATCCATTACGAAGTCAGAAAACATGCTGCCAAGCTTATCCTCTACTCTGTGGAATTGGATTAGTTTGATACTGTAAGGACGAAACCACCAGGACCGAACTGGTGAAGACCGAGTTGGCCCGCAGTAGTGTCTCCACACCTGGAGGGAGGACCCACACAGGAGGTATTGTATACACTTCAGGAGACTTACCAAGGCTGCTCCCTATTCATGCATTTGTCCCACATTGAGTGTGGACGCCTCCCACCCTTGCTATATTAGCCTTGGCGTAAGATAAGGGTGTACCACCACTAGCATCCTAAAGTGTATACAATACCTCCTGTGTGGGTCCTCCCTCCAGGTGTGGGGACACTACTGCGGGCCAGCTCGGTCTTCACCAGCTCGGTCCTGGTGGTTTCGTCCTTACAGATACAATTTATTTTATGCTTCTTTTCATGAGGAATCTTGTTAAAGATTTTACCATGACGCTTCTTAACTTTCAAACCATCAAAAAAGCACTTTCAACTTTGATGTTGAATGTTCTGCTTCTAAACATGAAAAAAAGAGGATTCAAGTCTAACTTGGTGACGAACCCTGCTCCTCAAAAACTGTCTCAATCGTGATGCGCCCGTATTCTCTCCCAGTGAAAAGGAGCCCGCAAGCGGAAAGACAAGTGAAGAAGGATTCCACACATGTGGGAAGAAAGCCCACTCAAGTGGAAAAGAAGCCCAAATACGCGGGAAAAGGTGGCGTACCTAAAGTTTAAACCCCGGGCAGTCAAGTGAGAACTACCACTCCTTACCACCTGGAAAAGAAGCTGTTCTCAATTTTAGAGTCTGTTGAAATAATAATATAGAAGCCATTAATTAATAGACCATAGGCATTTCATAACCTAAAAGCTCCACCAATCTGATCAACTTACCACAAAATTAAAGATTGGTTGTCCGGAAACTAAGAATTGGATGGATGGCTTAGTATTCTGCGAGGTCTTTCTAAAGATGGTTCACTTGTCGGACTGTTTATGGCACAATGGGTGGGTGCATTGATCACCCCAGAGATTTTACTCTTGCACTGGCCTCTTTTCCCCCTTTTATATTTAGTTTGGACCATCCTGTGTGGAAAGGGAGAGAATATATGAGGTTTCCTAGTAGCTACCAGGGCATAAACCGGGCCCCATTCAAAAATTTCTTATATGATGTGATGTCATCCAATTTTCCTAGGCTCTTAACACCATACTGATGGACTTTGAGTCGATTCCAACTATCTGAAAGACACATTTTTTTATTAAAACAAATGAAGCAAGCAAAGCGACACATCTATACACCAAAATATGGAGTATAAATCCCTTCCCACCGACGGTTTATATTACAGGATAAGGCCACACCTCTACCTCCATGGGAAATTAAAAACTATTCAATATCATAGCACTTTCTTTGGGGGACAAGATTCACTTCAGTCTAACCTTACAAACCATTGCAAAGAGGAGTTTATCTCCCAGGGATCGATCCCTAGACATGTAGGGCATTGACAGTGTTCCAACCAATAGCCTAGATTTTTAGCAAACAATGTTGTGAGTAGAAAGGAGGATGGGCCAGAAAATACTTAAAAACCCAATGGACCAAAATAAAAAAATCAGGTATCGGTCCAATACTGAAACCCTATTTTAATCTGGTTATATATTCAAATTATGTCTTAGTATCTGACCTAGATATTGGGTGTGAAATCTTTTTATTTATGTTAATCATATATTGTGTGTACTAAACAAGTCGATCCCTACGCAACCAGGTGAAAAGTGGGGTTGCCAACCAGCTGAGCAACCCTTTTATTATCTATATTTGACTTGATATGATACTTGTAGTAGATTATCCACCCCTGTTCCAATGGGGAAAACTATGTGCCCTCTCCCACAATCATACAAAGGATTTTATGCAAAATCGAAAAAACTATTTCAAAACTTTCCTCTTACCTCTTTCCACTTAATAAAAAATTAATCTTCAAACTATAAAACATTTGCACACACAGAAAAACCTCCGCCCAAGACAAAGTGAACAAGTGAGAAGGAAAATGTTCTTTGTCCTGTGATGATCCAAATTATGTTTCACATCGGTCCTTATCTAAAACAGTCATTGATGGGCATGTTTTGAAATTATGCAATAAAGGAATCTGAACTATTTTAAACGTACCCATAGTGACATTTTTCTGAGTAGGGATGTAACCCACTGCTTTTTTGCTGATTTCATTGTGATCGAACATGTGGAACGGCCAGGATCAATTTAATTTGTGTTGTGTTAGGTCATATGTGTGGCTTTTAATATTTATTAAGTTATTGGATGGCCTCAGGAAACCCATTCTTGTTCGCCACTCTTTCCCAACCAATAAAGGTTCTTTTGAGTCCTTGTCCTTCTTTTTGTTTTTGGTACAAGATAAGAAAAAGCCCATTGTCTTTATCTCCATTCTCCACGTATATAATACGCAACAAGATTCCCTCTATTATCTGTTGGAAAGGACGTTCTTATCATATTTAGGGAATATCATGTTCTACATGTTTAAGAGTGGGAACCCACAAATTAAAAACCCAAACTACTCAATAGCAAACATTGCATGTGCTTTGATCGCCTCCAAATCTTATCCCATTAAGAGCTAGTTGTACTGTAAAATTTATTGTTTGACTAAAAATTAATTATAATTGTATACGTGTTTATTAATCACATCTTTTTTTTTTTTTTTTTTTTTTTGTCGAACTGTCATTTTTAAGGCGGTTGGGAAATTCTTTTGGGATGTGTAATAAGTTGAAAGGGCTTCAAGATTGAACGGATAAGATTTTCAATAGATTGGTTTCACTTTAGATCTCCACTTGTTTAACCTAGGTTTTCCCTAAGTCTGGGATCATGACTCACATGTTTAACTACTAGTTGCACAAGTAAGAATCCATGGTCGAGGTGGACCAGGTGGGAGTTGTCAGTCGTGCAAAAATCTGAGGCTGCAGTGTGGCCATGCTCGCTGAGAACCGAGTTTGGGGTGCATGACAGCCGTGGGCCCATGACTCGGCCCGGGCCATCATGTACACACCTTGGTGAAGGTGTTTCCATTGAGAAGAAACCATGATTGTTGAAGTAGGTGCCTTCCCAAAATTCTCAATCTCATGATTTCAACATGTGCCTGTTCCTTTTATTTGAAGGTTCCTGGCTCTTGCAAGCGTACATCTAGGCCATCCACGTGTCACTGGCAGTACAACAAGGTGGCCCACATTCTAGAAAAACCCAGGTGGCCTTCAAATGAATCCACTCATCAGGGGGGCCACCTAACATGATCAGATGATCTCCTTCATCCATTTATGTAATTCTCCAAGTCAAGAATTACTAGAGTACTGACGCTTTTTGACTTAAGCAAGACGTAAAGGACCCGGTAGCTCTCAAGATTTGTAGTCTCTTCTTGTGGGCCATTGCTGCTACCGAACTAATTAAAGTCAGCAAACCACTGTCATCTCTTGATTTAATTTTCAAACAGAGTTGTTGTCGCTTTTAGATCAATGATGCACAAAACACATAATTCAATCCATATATATGATTTTTTTTCCTTCACTCAAGTGATTTTATACATATTATCAATACAATATGAGCTCAATTCAAATTGGAGTAAAATATATGTCACAGTGTATTTAAGTGATAATAATTTTTTTACAATTTGAATTTTGACCGTGGACACACTGATGAAATTTTAGGAATGATCCAAGAGGATTCCAAAACTCATCAGGTTACTTTCAACGTTCAATTATTTTGCTTATGCTGGTTAGCTTAGTGACAAAAGGTCACCACCACCCTTTTAAAGTTTCTAAACTACTGTTCCACTCTTCCACATGCTCACACTTGCATTTTCTTCTCTCTCTCCCTCATTCCTTTATTTTCCCACTTAACGTTTCTATCTCTTTCGACCATTTCAAAAGAATATGGCCACCAAACTCATCCCCATCATCTTCATCCTCTACATCCTAACCATGGCCACACAACTTCCGATCACCCCAACATCTGCAAAAGTGTTGAGATCTGATCAAATCTCATACAACTCACCCCCTCCTCCGGGAGAGTGCCCCTACCCATGCCTGCCGCCGCCCACGTCAACATCTCCGAATTGCCCTCCGCCACCGCCGTCGCCACCGCATTCAGGGTCTTACTATCCTCCTCCCAGTCCTGGTAATGTATATTATTATCCTCCTCCCAGTCCTGGTAACGTATATTACTATCCTCCTCCTTCAGGGTCTTTCCCTTACATCCCTCCACCCAATGTTAATTTCCCTGCACCACCCCCTCCTAACCCAATTCTACCATATTTTCCATTTTATTACAAACAACCCCTGCAGTCGACGTCTCTTTCTTCCCCATTGCACCACAATGGAGCTACAGCTTTTGTTATTTTGATGTTAGTTTTATTGGGTTTTTGTTTAAGCTAGTTATTGATGCAATCACTTTGTTTGATGTACTCATTAGTTTATAAGCCATGCAATTGTGAAAGCCTTTCATGGCTAGTCTTTGTTTTTATAGTGGGGTGAATATGGAATCCTTCTTCTTTTCTTCCTTTCTTGCCTTGATTTGTGTGTAGAAGATGAATCAAATGTTAGTATGGAGAAGGGATTTGTATTCCTGTAGCCATGGTGCATGTTGTTTCATGTTTTTGTATTCCAAAGGGTTTGTTGTTCTGTTTTCATTGAATTTCATGGCCTCATGTACCATAGGAAGATGTGGGAGATCAGAGCCACTGGTGGGCCATAGCCCAAGTCATTAGAGGAGATAATTCGGGCCGTCGGTTGGTGGTATTTGATTGTTATTGGAGCATCCACATTCATCAGAGGTAGTAAATTGTTGATTGGGAGTTGGGACCACAGGCATCTGTAGTAACAATGGGCAGATGGTTTCTTTCTTGGTAATATTCTATGCATGTTGTTAGCAACTTCGCAAAACCAACTCTATTCAAATGGTTAACTTTTGATAAAAATAGATCAAATGATAAAGGGAACTGAAACCTCATTTTCTTTCAGGGAACTGAAACCTCATTTTCTTTCTTCTCTGTAATCTCTGTTTAGCCAGCCCTAACAATTCATGAATGGCCTCAGCTCCCAAATCGGTTAAGATTATTAGTCCCTCAGGTCACATTTGGCAATAGGTTACAAATTTGTATAGTTAAGGATTCTTTATTTCACATTTGATAACAAGTGAGGAATTTGCCTATTTATGGATTTTATACCATTCCGAGGATTTTCACTTGAGGGGAGGGGGAAAGGTAGGAAACATAGGTTTTCTGCGACTTCATAGGTAGTAATAATCTTTTCTAAAGGATTTAATTGTTGACCTTTGTCCATCTCCAAGTCCCATGTGTTGGCATAGTGCACCACAATTTTGAGTGGTTAGAATTTTAAGAATGGCTCCCAAGAGGATCCAAACTGGTCAGGTAGTACTGACCTGGGGTTAAACCTGAAGCATTGTTATAAGCATAAGCTTCTATTTTATGAACTACCAAGGCACCCCAAGCATATTGTTACAAGCGTAAGCTTCTATTTTATGGTCAGATGGTTTGGTTATATTTTAATTAAATCTAATCACATCATCATAAATGTTCCGATATGACGGCCGATGCCAATCTAATCGAACTTTTTAAAATATCTTCAAACCTTGGTGAAGAAAGTATCATTTGGCGGAGGAGCCTCCGGGGAAATGGTCTCTGGGGGGCTGCCCAGTACACTTTGTGAAGAGTAAAATAGTGTGAAGTTAGCTGACTTGTTGACTCCAAAATGCCTAGTGCCTGATATTATTATTCAGGTATACAAATCTAATTCATAAAAGAAATCAAGTAGAGTGAGTTAGGTGCTGTATCTTTGAATTGATCATGCAAATTTTGAAACTAATCAATTTTATTTAACAGTTAGGATTTGCACAAAGTTTAAATCCTCATAATAACACATGAATCACAAAAAAACTCTTCAGAGATCCAAACCCTTTTATGATTGTCATCCTTTTAAGCATCCGCACAGTCTGGACTAGATCATTCCTGACTACAACAAGTGTGACTATTTTGAAAGAAGAAGAAGAAAAACTGGTATATAAGACGGTTTGGATTTTGTTGTTGTCACGCACCCCTCGCAAGTGGCCAAGTGGGTTTGGTTTCCTTGCCTCAGCATGTGACAGTGTTGGTTAGACACCTAGACCAGTTGATTTTCAGTTCCACGTGGTACATGAACAACTATTGGATAATTGGAATACTTTGGCAAATCGTCTGCACTCAATGT
Organism: Persea americana; assembly: GCA_029852735.1. Taxonomy (NCBI): domain Eukaryota; kingdom Viridiplantae; phylum Streptophyta; class Magnoliopsida; order Laurales; family Lauraceae; genus Persea; species Persea americana. Next base: position 72,748,918 of record CM056815.1, read on the forward strand.
ACATGCATGGCCCACCAGAAGAGTGGGATCATTAATTTAAAGGACTTGTCCCAATGGTAGACTACTTCTTGGGAAAGCCTCTGTTGAAAACTGGGTCATTTTATTCATAATCTTTTCACAAAACTGTTTATGCTGTTAAAAGCAATTGGCCTTTTAAGAGGCAGTTCCAAATACAATGATGCCGTGAAGAGAATAACATTTTATGGAGGTAGGTGGCCGGCCATGTCTTTATGGATTGTGGTGACTCGCATGGATGGTAGGAGGGGACGTGCAACATTTATTTGTCCGCAGATCGTTTTCATGCCATATAATAAAAGTATCATTGTTATTAAAAGAAGGAGAACATATCCAGAACAATATAATTACTGAGATTTATGTCAAATAAATTATCTTGTCAATCATCCCCTCTCATGATTAATCTAAGTTCCTCCAACTCATTGAAACCCAGTGAATTGGTATCAAACCTAAATTTGATACATCCAAATTGTGTTAGCTCTCTAATTGATCCTGTAAATTTGGAGCCTATCCCACTTTATCTCAAGACCAGCCAGACAATTTTGATGCCCTCAAAATAGTACTCCTAGTCAAAGCATTAGTTCTTTTTTATCCACACAGATAGATAGATTACAAAGCGTCGTTGCACGAATTATTTTTCTTGGTGCTTGTCATGCTTCGAGGTGAGCCCCATGGGATGGGCTATTCCTGAAAATGGCTCTTTGATAACTATATACTTCAGTATCTCACCCAATAGGTATAGTCAGCGCCCATCATAAAATTGGGTCTGAGTCTTATTTGCCAGACAGTTTATGTCCGAATCATGGGCTGGCCCACATGGATCCAGGACAGATCAGAACAAGTTTGAACCAACAAAATGAACTGGCTGGACAAACCATTAATTATTTAAGAATATATTTTAAAATTATTTTGTTTCTTGTTTACACCATGATTATTCTGGGTTAAACCTGATGGTCAACCAGTGTAGAACTAAACTGTCCACTCCACCAGTTCACCCTCTGGTTCAGTTCGTCTAAGCTTGGGGCCAGAATGGGCTTTGTTTGGGTTGTGTATAAAAGCTTGATGGGCTTGCCAATCCCCAATTTAAAGCTAAAATTTATGGACCCCTCACTTTGACTTTTGCGGTTTTTCTATTGATGCCCAATTCAAGACAATACCAGGTCCCCTACTGAATGCATTAGCTGCGGTTGGAGCGTTATCTAAGGTCAAATTTAATATAAGGTGGCTAAGATGCACATTGAAAATGGTTGTTGGGCCTTTTTCCATGAACTGTCCATTTGGTTCATGCACAAATGTCTTCTAGTTGAATAACCTGGGCCTATTTCTGGGTCAAGCATTACTCATAGGAGTCCACTTAAATAATCTCTCGGATCTTGCACAAGCATGCCATAATGAAATGTACATTTTGGGCTGTGGGATGGGCCACTTGAACATGGTTAGATCTGTGTTTGTGTTGAGTTTTAGGCAAGTTTATAGGAGAGCCTTTCTGGCTAAATAGATGATTAAAAAGGGAAAACAGTAATGATAGATCTACTCTCATCCTTTTACCTGCAAATTGGATCCCAATCGTTCATTCAGCCATTCTAGGGCCTTGAAAAAAAATCTAAATTAAAAAAAAAAAAGGCCTGGCTCAAAAGTCCAGCCCAAGTCAGTTTAAAATCTAGGCCCCAGCCTGACCCATGTGCTACACTAAGTGGCTCATTCCACACCCAAAGATCACATTTAGAAAATTCAAGAAAAATTGACGTGCACTTCATCCAAATGATGAATAGACCTCATCTCCTTAAAATTTACATTAGACCAGAAAATGGGAATGAGGGGGAAAAGGAAAATCATGTGTGTACAAAAAGGCCACAAGAGAGGGCCATCAAGAGCACTGCGGCCTCTGCATCCTCCTCTAATTTTCTCTGCAAGAGGAACAAAACCTTTTCCTGACTTTTCTTCTTTTTCATCCACACATTCCTTCCCAATTCAAGAAGATCAAGAAGCCCTCTTCTTCTTTTCCTGTACCTTATCCCACAAGCATTGCACAAGGACTGCAAGTTACAAAATAAATAAATATTAACAAAAAACAGTCAAGTCTGCAGAGATATACCATCTCTTTGAAGGGGTTGTTGGGAGGCAGATAACAGAAGAGTAAATGAGTCTGGAGAGAATTTCTATGAAGTTCAAATTTGAACTGGACAACAATTTTCTCCAGCTCTACTTCCTTATTTCTCTTTGTTTCTTCTTATGGAACCGAGCTCAAGTAACTCTCTCATCTATATTCATGATGCATATGGGATCAGTAGTTACTATATTCAAACTAAGACCTTTCCCAATCCACTGTTGGAGCAGTGGTTACTGAATTCAATAGTATGCAATGCATGATCAGTTCAGAAAATTAGACTGCTCTCTCCAACAATTTTAATTATAGTAGAAATCATGTAAAGAAGTAAGGATAGAGCCTATTTAGGAAATTAGGACAGAGCTTGTTAATAATAAGAAAGTTACAGCAGTGGATGGAGCAGAGTTTCACTCTCCATCAGCGCTACAGGTATAAATTATGATAAAGGATTGGCCCCAGGTCCATTGGGGGTCAATTGGAGTTGGGTCCCGATCCTATAGGATGTCCTCATGTTCACCAGTCTGGGAATAGTATAAATATATGGGTTTTGTGTTCAGATGCACCATGAAGGGGTGAACCCCCTCTTTGATCCAACTTATAGCTAGCCTTATTGCTAACTGACCACCCAACATTTACTTCATTGATTAGATCTACCCTAAAAACCATTCCAGATTCTAACCAATTTGATTTGTGGAGTTATGAAGTAGAAGAAAAAAGATGGTTGAGAAAATCCATTCCAGATTCTAACCTTGTCATTCCTCATGGCTACAAGTATGCGATTGCATGCATTTTATTTTTATATTGTTCAAGACAGCTATTGATTTAATACAGTTCAATATATTCTCCAGATTTCTCTGATTTAGTAACACAAATCAGTGCCATATAATATAAGGATTACAAGTATTGAGAAGTAAAATCATCCAAACGATACAGAAAATGAAAAGGCACACGCTTTTTTTTTTTTGCAAATCAAATGCCAATGATCACAAATTCACAATCAAACAATGCTTCTGCATAAAGGTGGTTATGTCACACACAGGTTTCAATATTCATGAAAGAAAAGATATTCAAAATTGAGGCAGGGGAGATCATATGCATTATGTAAATTACCTTTGGTCCAGCTGGGCCACCTCTCCATAAAGGAGTCTTTGAGGTATTGCAATCTGTACACTGTTAAACTGTTATTAACATGAATCCTAAGATCGTGAACAACATGATAATCACATGTAGGATTTAATCTTAAATAAATTAAAGAATACCTCCAGACATCCTGAAGCAGAGAGCTTTCCGATTCTGCAGTCTGGTGCTGTTACTGATTGATGCCGTGATCCGTCGAGGAAGAGACTAGGTGAATGGTTTCGGTTTCTCTCTTCTTGCCTATAAACTCTAATGTGTTGAGTTTCGTGAGAGAGTATTTGTGATGGACGAAATACTCTATTTTATAGGTGAAGAGAGGACCGAATTTCCAATTAGGGTTTCCTTGGATTTAATCTCAACCGTCCATCAAGGTAGAGAATATTATGGAATACATCTCATTAAGAAACCGTTTTGAGTAAGTAATAGCATATATCCTATTGAAAACAGAATTCCTATAATGACCACAATTCGGGAAAGGGAAGGACTTGTGGTCCAAGTAATGGACCTAAAAATAATTTTCTTACAGTCTCCCACTTGGTCGATAGGAAGATCCTTTAGTGTTTTTGTATGTTAGGAATCATAAGGCGCGCATTATAGGCTAAACACTTCTTTAGTCGGTTATCATAAGTGTCTTGGCTATTTCGGTGGTCAAGAGGAGTCATGGCGTGCACACATTATTTTGCAACATGCTTACTTCCATGTACTACGTCATTGACAACCTTCATAACTAGACCATAATAGGAGATTTACGTAATGGTCTCATAATGTCGTTGTTTAAAGACTGTTTCTGTTTACCATTCATCCAAACATAAATATGTACACAATGGAAAAGAACAGAAATAGCAGATGTAGAGTTGCATTAAGAGCTCAATAAATGTCAAATACAAGTACAGAAATAAAAGGCAGAAAATGATAATTAAGAACTATCGGCAAGACCCATGCTTTCAGTGTGTCCCTGAAAGGTCTTTGGAGGTAGTCCTTTCGTGAATATGTCTGCGACCATGAAATCTGTACGTATAGACTCAATGACAAATTTCTTTAATCTAACATCTTGCTTCAGTGATAGATATTTAAGGTCCATGTGTTTGGCTCCCTTAGATATCCTGTCATGCTTGGAGAAGAAGGTTGCAGCGTCATTGTCACAGTAAATAGTTAATGGCTTAGAGATGAAATTCAAAGCTCCAAACTGAGAGATAAAATTACGCAACCATGTGCCCTGAATTGCAGCCTCATAACATGCCACATATTCAGCCATCATGGTGGAATCGTAAATCAACTCGGATTTCTGGCTTTTCCATGATATGGCACCTCCACATAAGAGATACAAATAGCCAAGAGTGCAAAGTCTGGTGTCAGGACAGCCAGCAAAATCTGAATCTGAATAACCAGTCACCTGTAGGTGACTTGATTTTCTGTATGTGAGCATATAATTCCTTGTTCCCTTGAGGTATCTCAGTACTTTCTTTGCAGCTTTCCAATGAGCGATTCCTGGGTTACTTTGAAATCTACCCAGCATGCCAACAGCATGACTAATGTCAGGTCTCGTACAAACCTGTGCATACATCAAACTCCCAACGAGAGAAGCATAAGGATATTTTTCCATTTCGTTACGTTCCAATTCGTTCCGTGGACACTGCGTAAGATCAAGCTTATCTCCTTTATGCAGTGGAACAGGACTAGAGGAACATGTCATCATGCCAAATCTCTCTAGAACTTTGTCAATATATACTTTCTGAGACAATCCCAAAACACCAAGTGACCGGTCACGGAATATTTCTATTCCTATCACATAGGAAGCCTCACCCATATCTGTCATTTCAAAGTTCTTAAAGAGATAATCCTTTGTTGCATGTAATAAACCAAGGTCACTACTAGCCAGTAATATGTCATCAACATACAGAACCAAAAATATGAACTTACTCCCACTGATCTTGAGGTATATGCAAGGGTCAACTATGTTTTCTTTGAAATCGAAGTGAGTAATGATTTCATGAAACTTTAGGTACCATTGCCTCGAAGCTTGTTTCAGTCCATATATTGATTTCTTAAGTTTGCAGACCATGTCTGCCTGACCTTCAATTATGAAGCCTTCAGGTTGACTCATGTAGACTTCCTCTTCCAAGTCTCCATTAAGAAAGGCAGTTTTCACATCCATTTGATGTAACTCGAGGTCATAGTGAGCTACTAATGCCATGATAATTCTAAGAGAATCCTTCCTAGACACAGGGGAAAAAGTCTCAGTATAATCAATGCCTTCTTTCTGATTAAAACCTTTGGCAACAAGTCGGGCTTTATGTCGTTCAATATTGCCTTTGCAGTCGCGTTTGGTCTTGAAGACCCATTTACAGCCAACTGATTTGTGTCCTGGTGGCAATTGAACAACTTCCCATACTTGATTTTCATCCATAGATTTCAATTCATCCTTCATGGCATCAATCCATTTGCTAGAATTAACATCCTTAATGGCTTGTGAATAAGAAACCGGGTCTTTAATTGTCCATTCTTCAGATTCTATTTGGTAAAGCATGTAATCATCGGAAATGGCGGATCTCCTTTGTCTTTGAGACCTTCTTAATGCCGGTTCCTCTGGTGCATTATCCATATGTTCATTGGCGATAATCTCATTATGGAGTTGTTGATCATTTATTGGGTTTTCCTCATTGTTAAATGGTTCAACGACAGGAGGATTTCCAACATCTTTCGGAATAGAGGGTAAAGGGACAGGTACCCTAATTTCCTGAATGATCACATCTTGAGGTGTATTACTCCCACTGATTTCGCCTTTCTCAAAGAATCTAGCATTACCGGTTTCAACAATTCTCGTACTATGGTTAGGGCAGTAAAACCTAAATCCTTTGGACTTTTCTGGGTAACCTATAAAGTAACCACTGATCGTTTTAAGATCCAATTTCTTTTCATGTGGATTGTAGACTCTAGCCTCAGCTGGGCAACCCCAGATTTGGAGATGTCGTAAACTAGGTTTCCATCCTTTCCATAGTTCAAAAGGTGTCTTTGGAACTGCCTTACTGGGAACTCTGTTCAAGATATAAACAGCTGTGCGTAGAGCATCCATCCACAAGGATATAGGTAAGTTAGCATGACTCATCATGGATCTAACCATTTCCATATATGTACGATTTCGCCTTTCAGCTACACCATTCTGCCATGGAGAACCAGGCGTTGTGTATTGGGCAACAATTCCAAGCTTTTGGAGAAGTTTTGCAAAAGGTCCAGGGTGTTGTCCTGTTTCGTCATACCTTCCATAAAATTCACCACCTCTATCTGACCTTATGATTTTCACTTTTCTATCTAGTTGCCTTTCGACTTCAGTAATGAACACTTGTACAGCATCCACAGACTGAGATTTGTCATGCAACAGATATAAATAACAATAACGTGAGTAATCATCAATAAAGGTAATGAAGTACTTTTCTCCTCCAAAGGTTGGAACATCAAAGGGTCCGCAAATGTCTGTATGAATTATTTCAAGAAGCTGGGTACTTCTTGTAGCTCCTTTCTTTGTGTGTTTTGTTGTTTTGCCTTTAATACAATCCACACATTCGTTAATATTAGTAAAATCTAGATCCGGAAGGACACCATCTTTTACTAATCTTTTGATTCTTTCACTGGATATGTGACCCAGTCTTTTATGCCACAAGAAATAAGAGTCGTTTTTAGATGACAGTCGTTTTGTTTCCTTAGAATGCAGGGTAAGATGGGTTTCAGCAAGTTGACTATCAAGATGAAACTTGTATAGCCCATCAATCAAAATTCCAGAACCAATACGACTAGAATTTTTAAATAAACTGAATTTACCATTTCCTAATTCAAACGAGTAACCAACTTTATCAAGTGCGCTTACAGAAACCAAATTACGGGAAATAGACGGAACATAAAGAGTTTGATATAAGTCTAACTGATAACCGCTATCTAAAACAAGACGAAAAGTGCCAATAGCTTCAACTGGAGCTTTGTCTTTGTTTCCCATGAAAAGGAAGTTCTCACTTGGGTTTATGGTTTGGATCGTAAGGAATCCCTGCATTGAATTGGAAACATGAACATTAGCACCAGTGTCAATCCACCAAGTGTCAGAAGAAACATAAGTAAGATTTGATTCAAAATAACTTACGAAACCCATAGGGTTACCTTTCTTTTCGAACCATTCTTTACGTTTAATGCAGTCTGCCTGAAAATGTCCAGGTTTCTTGCAAAATTTGCATACGTTTTCCTTCTTTTTCTTCTTGGGGTTCTGACTAACCTCATTAGATTTGGGTGGTGCCCTTTTCTGGCCTGAATTTTGCTTTCTCCCAGCTTTATGTCCAGCTCCTTGAACGAGATGAGCTACTTTAATACCTTGTTGATTCAGCCTGGCCTCCTCTTGAACCAGTTTGTTAGCCAATTCATTCACTGTCCACTTATCCGTAATAGTGTTGTAGTGAATTTGGAAAGGCCCGTACTGAGGAGGTAAACTATTTAGGATAAATTGGACGAGAAATGCCTCATCCACTGATAGTCCCAAATTCTTTAGTTTAGCTGCAAGGTTGGTCATCTCAATGACATGCTCATGCATTGAGCGAGTGCCGTCAAACTTCATGGTTGTAAGATCTGCCATTAGTTTCCCAGCAAGGGATTTATCTGCAGTCTTAAACCTATCTGTAATGGCTTTCATATAGTCCTTAGCATTCTCAGGTGTAGGAAGGGATGTTTTGATGTTGGCGGCAATAGTCATTCGCAAAAACATAGTGCTTAGTCTGTCAGACCTCTCCCAAGCATTAAAGAGGGTCTTTTCCTCAGGGGTACTTGTTTCAGTGAGTGAAGCTGGCTTATCTTTAAGAAGAGCCATATCCAGTTCAAGTACCCCCAAGGTGAACTCAACTTGCTCTTTCCATTCTGAGAAGTTGGTTCCATTGAGCTTAGCGACAGAGGTAGCATGCGAAGTCAGATTAGTGGGTGCAATAACTGCAATAGAGATATAACAATAAGATTTCAATAAAATTAAGACAACACATGCATAATATATGAATATATATGACATAAAATTGAGGTGCTCCTGTGGGTAGTCACCATAATTTCTATACATTATACCATCGAAGGTCGCCATATTCAAGGTGGTGTAAATGAGTGATGTTACTCTTAATTAGGACAGGTAAGATATCTGTGGATATCTTTTGTCTACATATAAACAAACACTCCGTAATTATTGTTCAATCGCATGAATAGAATCCACCTGTGGGGGACTAAAAGCTTTATGCGCTTGAACAATATGTAATGGAAACATCATGATGGTACGATTAGGGCCAAAATTCAGTGTTAAATTGTTAGGGTCACTGTGGTGAGACCTAACTCTAAGCATACAACTTTGGTAATCAAAATTAGCTTAATATGACTAGAAACATTATATATCGCATGCATTCATGATAGATCATTCGTTATATGAAAAGTACTGATAAAGAAGGCCGAGCCCCGGAGGGGCTGGCCTTTAAGGGCCGCCCACCATAAAGGCGGGGTTCGGGGCGGCAGCCCCGAAAATTTTTTTATTTTTTTTTTAGGCATTATATCATCGATTATAAAGAAATATACGAATGATAATCAGCATAATATGGAATGATTATGAAAATATGATCCAACTATATGGCCTATTTTCTGTCCTTCTTTTTGATCATCTGTCTTTATCTTCGACTGCTTCAAAACGCCATCTTCAGTCTCGAAACAGCCACCACTCCCAGACACGACGTTCTAGTTACAGATCTATTTAACTATTACATTGAATTTGTACTCACGCAGGAGTTTATACATAATTGAAAATTCAAAAAAAAAAAACTTAAATAAATCACGATCAAACAGTCGTGCCCAAATTAAAATTGCGGAATAACATAAATATAAACCATTCATGCAGGCCATAATAGTTGGATTGATACATTGCTGCAAAACAGAGTTAGAACGGATCTATATTCGCCGATTATGGCGATGCAAAGTTATCCTAATTAATGGACGATCATGTGTTCTAAAACGTGGCTCTGATACCACATGTTAAACTGTTATTAACATGAATCCTAAGATCGTGAACAACATGATAATCACATGTAGGATTTAATCTTAAATAAATTAAAGAATACCTCCAGACATCCTGAAGCAGAGAGCTTTCCGATTCTGCAGTCTGGTGCTGTTACTGATTGATGCCGTGATCCGTCGAGGAAGAGACTAGGTGAATGGTTTCGGTTTCTCTCTTCTTGCCTATAAACTCTAATGTGTTGAGTTTCGTGAGAGAGTATTTGTGATGGACGAAATACTCTATTTTATAGGTGAAGAGAGGACCGAATTTCCAATTAGGGTTTCCTTGGATTTAATCTCAACCGTCCATCAAGGTAGAGAATATTATGGAATACATCTCATTAAGAAACCGTTTTGAGTAAGTAATAGCATATATCCTATTGAAAACAGAATTCCTATAATGACCACAATTCGGGAAAGGGAAGGACTTGTGGTCCAAGTAATGGACCTAAAAATAATTTTCTTACAATCAAACAATGCTTCTGCATAAAGGTGGTTATGTCACACACAGGTTTCAATATTCATGAAAGAAAAGATATTCAAAATTGAGGCAGGGGAGATCATATGCATTATGTAAATTACCTTTGGTCCAGCTGGGCCACCTCTCCATAAAGGAGTCTTTGAGGTATTGCAATCTGTACACACCCTTAAAACGACCCCATCTGCTTTACAAATCTCAACTCCAACCTTTTCTTTTCTGGGTCGTCTCCTTCTTCTCACTACCTTAAGCAATCGTCCCATTTCTTCATGCCCATTATCTAGAACCTTTATGGGTCTCTTTCCATCTAGGCCTGGCTTGAGTTGAGGAATGCCTTGAAGGTAGTGATGGTCTTGGTGATCATGGGCATGTTGGGATTGTTTAAGAGGATCCGAGATGCTATCAGTTGCAGAAAACATTTGTTCCTCCAGAGAGAGAGAGAGAGCTGAGCTTTGACAAACTGGGGTTTCTGAAGAGTGCTTTTATAAGCGTTTTTTGGTGTAGAAAAAAGATGTGGTGTTGATTAGAGTCATGGACTCGGCAGTTGGCAGTGACCATTTCATATGATATTCGAGTGTGAAATCTTGGTCGCAGAAAAGTATTGATTTTTATATCAAAAAGGAGGCTGCAAAAGTATGACAAACGGGGCCTCCAATTCATTTGTTGGCTGTGTCGCACATTCTCAAAACAGGACTCCGGAGAACTCGCTCTTTCGTTGCTTCCATGTTTCACGATAAAAAGTTCCTTTATCAGGTTAGATTAAAAAGGGCCACACATCCCATGCACATGGCACTATATACCCAAGAGGGCCGAGACCCAATTTTCAGGATTTTTTTTTTAAACTTTCCGACATTATGTGATGGCTTGTCTCGTAATATTTGATTTCACAAGAATTCTAAATCTTAGCTATTTAAAAGGTTTCGAATGACCTTTTGGAATTTCTAGAATCCCAATCTCTTTTGATTTTTGTTAGAATTTCAGATGCTCTACTGAGAGGAGGGTTTTGGAATTCCATCTCAAGGAACAACTTTTGAAAACTATGAAATTGATATGTAATAGCCACAAAATATTGGATGGCTGAGTTCCCTTGATGGCCTCTTTCTCTTGACCGGATCATGCCTCCTTTCATGACTTATATCACATCGGCTGCAAATTCAACGTCTTATAGGATCATTTGAGGCATTATAAAATAGGAAAATTCTAAAAAGCCCCGCTTTAAAAACGCCTATTTTTCTGCCCCTCTTATTTTTGGTCATAGGGCCCATGTTAAGTCAATCTAATCTCTTCACACATAATACCCCTCATGAATAGTAACAAGTCCAAATTTGACCGACACTCATCCAACTTTTCTTCATCGTTGAATTGAAATCATGATAAAATGACGTCTCTAAACCATTAAATCTTATGGTCAAGGATCAAAATGTTAGGATGATCTTATGAACTCAAGATTTTACATATAGGCGAGCCTTATATGGAACTTTCCATCCAATGGACTTCTATGATCATCATGGATCTCAATGGGCCTAACTAGGAGGGGTGTTTTCTCCTAAAAAATGATCAGACGCTGTATTGTATAGTGCTCCCCTTATATATATATATATATATATATATATAAACGGCTTGTCAAATCTCGAATTTGGACCCCAAGAAAAAAAGAAGAAGAATAAAAATGGGAACCTTTGGGTAAGTTTGATTATCATTTGTGTAGGCTGACTACAAGTATTAGGCCTAAAAATACCCTTTTTACTCACTTTTGTTTCTTGTTTACCTATATAGTGCACACATTATCCATGCATTCCTTCACGAAGACCGACCCCTTTGATGATACAACAATCCCAGTTGGACACCTATATATAGCAGTTTGATCTTATTGCAAGCCTCGAACAATATGTAGGTGATCAATCTTGTGGAGCGAAAATCAAGTGCTGCAAGCATTTGATTAGATTGACATTGAGCTTACTTTTAAATGCACGTGCTAATCTATCCACAAGGCTGTCCCCCAATAAAAGTGACAAGTTTTTACACCCCATTATCAAGAGTTGTAATTTAATATCCATGTTCATTTATTTACAATGATAGGGATTATCGGGTTTCACAAGTGACAGTTGGATTTTATAAGAATGGTACATTGATATGAAATTACAATGATTTAGTTATTTAATTATTCATATGTACAGGGAGAATCAAGCTCATGCACTCTTTTAAAATATACACACACCCATATTTCTAACTAGCAACATTGATAGAAATTATGATATTTTGGTTTACAGCCTTAAAAGAATAAGAAGGTAAAATAATAGTTTTTTTTTTTTTTTTAATAACAGAGAGTGTCCCAGCCCTTTGGCCAGACTAATCCCTATGGGCTTAGGGAAAGCCGGATAAATCCCCTGTGGCCCAACATGGAAGCGCAGTTTTGAACGAGCAAACCGTTGTCTTAGGCCAATTGAGATACCCTTCAGGTTAAATAATAGGAATAACTTGAATGCAAGATTTTAAGAATAATGCAATTACGAAGGACTTCTGTGATTGCTATGCCAACCAGTAGAGTGTTAGACATAGTTGTTAGTCTCGTTTTGGAATGGCTGAAATGGCCAGAAATAATAATATTGTCACTCATGCTATTGAAATGAAATACCATATCAAATATTTTATTTTAGAATATTGGTTGATTATTTGAAAATCAGGAAACCATATACACCGGAATCAACATTACCTTGTTTGCACAAACTGCTGAATAATCAAGAAAAGACTCAGGAAGAAAATCAATAGACCTTATTCGCATGAGCTTATGCAAGAATGGGAAGAAAAATGTTATTAAAACTCTGCACCTCATAGTCATTGCATATATAGAGATTAAGAAAGATTGAATATAAGATCTGGCATTTGTCCGTCAATGATTGAAGTTTAAGGAATTCCCATAAAATTGTTCGTGCATTATCATAGAATGTGAGTTATTGCGCTCTACGATATCCTATATCCATAAAATATTATACAATTTTCCCTCCATGCATAAATTTTTAGTTCTTTTAAATGCACAAACAACTTCTGTAAGAATTTTTAAACTTCAATCGTCAATGCACAGATGTCAAATCTTAGTACAGCCGTACCTTCAGAATCCCTATAAAAAACTAAGAATGAGAAAAACCGACTCCATTCGACTAGCTAGACCCCAAGTCAGGGTTTTAAAACACCGCCATTGTGCTCAGTATGCTTAACATTCCTGGAGAATAAGGGCGTGGTCACGTTTGTCTGCTCTGCAGTTAGTGGTGCTGTGGTAGGTTTGAATATAGATGTTGGATGCGAGACCGGGAAGAAGTGACAATGACAGTGATGCTGCAAGATTCTGGGGTTCTCATTGCACTTGACAAGGAAAAGTGGAACTGGGTTCGTTAGCTTTGTCGGTTGTCTCTTGTCCCTTCCCGTAGCATGCCCTTTTCTCCCCATCTATCTCCATTGTCCACCCAGGAGAATACATGTTTCTCATGTTGGCTCGGTCCATCTCGCTGTGTATGAAGTCAAAGAATTCCTATTCGAAAGTTGTATGAGCTATCCAATCCTGTCTCCCCTGGATCTGCAAATACAGTCATCATTCAAGAAGCTTGGACTTCAGAAAATCTTTTAACAAAAAAATGATCATTTAGAAGGTTAAATTTTTAGATTCTCATTGTAACAAAAAAGTAAAGAAAAAAAGTCCTCAAGGAAGAAGAAGTTTGCAAATGGGCCCTATGCAAGCATTACAATCCGGTTCTTCTATTACCATTATGTCGACTATAAAAAGGTATTAAAAAGTATTTATTCTGCCTCCTATTGTTTTGAGATTTAATAAGATTTATCAGTGGAGAAAATTTAAAATGATATTATAGTAAGCTAGTCATGAATTCAAATCGTAGGAAGAATTGGGGGGGGGGGGGGGGGGGGGGGGGTGGGGTGGTCTTTCTTTATGATTGGCAAGCATTAAGGGGGCCAATTCACAATGTTAAAAGCTTTTACAGCTCAATTCTTTTATCTCTAATGAATGAAAGTGCCTGTTCTAAGATGATTAAAAAGGTCTAGCAATAAAAGGTCCCATTCCTTTAATAAAAGGATTGAATTCCTAGGATATGAAAGCAAAGCCTTCCTATCAAAGGGATTGATAAAGAAATGATTAAAGGGAGAGGATTCATAAGATGTTACCAACTAATTTCTCATATTTCTACCAAAAAGAAAAAAAAAAAACTAATTCCTACATATGATAGAAATATTGAAAAAACCCCATATCCCACATTGCCCAAGTAATGAGTTTGGAATGGCTTCGTATACCTGTTTGGCCTTCCACCCAAAAGCTTGATATATGGAGTTACGCCAAACCCATTACTTTGGCGATGTGGGATGTGGGACTTTTTTAATAAAAAAATTTGATTTCACTTATCAGTCTATAAATTAAATTCTACATACAAGATGATCTCATTACATCTCCCCCTTACACCCTCGTCCCATACGACCCATACTCTTTTAAACTTTTAAACCTTTTAATTCAACATATAAGTCCAAATTGTTCGGCATCCTTGCATTCGATTATTCCTGGATGATGTTCTCGGGCAAAAGAGGTCACCTCCAATAAACCCAAATTGCTCGAAATCACAACTTAGATTTACAATTATCATACATGGATTTTCTATAACTTTGTGTAAATCAATAATCTTTTTCCCTGCGCAAATTTGGTTGTCACATATTAGCTTAGAGTTGGACGTTCCTGTTGAATTGATCATTTTTAAAGTAACATAAATTTTATTTGATATTGGTCTGTCCACATTGGTAAATTGTTATTTTCTATAAATTGAACTGCCTAGTCGACATCTGTATACTTCCATGACCATACGAAGTATAATAAAATATATTTAAATTTTATAAATATATCTAAAAAGTAAGTGAATCAAAGAGCACATGTGAATCGTTAAAAGTAATGACTCAGGAGAAAAAGTGGAAAAAGGCTATATTTCGAAATCTCAAAATCGAACTGATTGGACGCCATTATAGATGCAACAACTCAGACTGATTGGACCCCATTAAAGAAAATTACCATTGCAGGCTGGTCCTATCCTTCATTCAGACTACAAATTATATTGTCGTCTCTCGAAACTTGGTACTTGTTAATCATTGTTTCATGAACCCAATGGTTAGAGTTGGCAATCTGTGCATTGCTGGGTCGGGCATGGTTCAAGTTTAGTCTTAAGGTACCTTGTAAAGGGTCTAATAAAGGCCTAGCCATTTATTGATTGAGATGATAATGTCAACCTGGACCCCACCTGAAAGTTTGCAAGATCAACCCAATCTCTCAATCACCAAACAAGATAGTGAGTGCTTGTTTGGATCCACTTTGTAATCGTTTTGGATAGTGAGTGCTTGTCGGCCGTTTATCAAATGGCTAGGATAATGATTCGGACTTGATAAAGGGTGAGTGCAACTATCACTTTACTCAAATGACAGTGTATAACTTTTTCAGTGTAATTATATTTTCACTAATTATTAGTGTAATAACTGGTTACTTTGACTTGGCAAGCATAAGCCAAGCTACTGCGATAAAGAACATAGAATACATTTAGCCAATTTACCAGCATGTGCACAATCAAAATGGATAAGATACCATTATTCAACCACTTAAACGTGTAGAACATTGTTCTTGTGGAACAATAATACAACTGATGTGGAATTGTTCGCGTGGAACATTACACATGGACTAGTTGTGTTCAACATCATGTAAATATTTAATTTAAATAGATTACATTGGGAATTATTAGTTGTAACTTTAATAAGAGGACTAGATCCCAATTTATACATATTGATATCTATAAATTCAGATTCCCATCTCCTTAAATCTCTCCCCCTTATATATTTCTTAAATATATACCACCTTTTTTCACTTGTGTGTGCTTTCTTTCCGCTTATGGGGGCTCCTTTTCCATTTGTATGGGCCTTCTTCCCGCTTGTGTGGGTTGTGTTGTGTGTGTATGCTCTCTCTTGGGTCTTAGCCCCCTTGATTGGATTAGCAAAAACAAAAAATAAAAAATCATCACTATCTTTCATACGACTCATTGGTTTGATGGCAGATTAATCATTTAGCTAATCAAATACCTTCACAATAATTGCACACAGAATATAGTTTGGTAATGATAGAATGCTGAATATGGCATACAAATTTTATACCTGTGGAAAGGAAAAGGAGGGTAGAGCAGCCAGGGATGGTGAGGAGTGCGCGTCTAACTAGTTATAAATGCTACAAGTAGTCACTTTCATTTGTCAACATAATTCTCTCTATTCCAATAAAAAATAATGTTTTTTTTTTTTTTTTCTTTTGTTTATACGCCTCTAACGTTTATAGAACTTGTAAATAAGCCACCGAGGTTTTAGCATTAGCGATACATCTCTCCTTTTCTTTTTAATATATACCTTCTATATTCCTAAAAGCAGATGAGAATGGGCAATCACAATGAGGTTTTGTATTGTTTTTTTATTTTCACACACAACACACACACACACACACACACACACACACAAGTGACATGTTTGCCCTTACATCCATTAAACAAAAATGATTGTCATTATTGACAAAAATACCATTATTTTATCCCAAGTCCGAGGGTCTCTCTCTTAATTAACCTCTCATGCACATGAATCCTAATCATGCATTTTGAAACTTTAATCAATCAACAGACCAAAATGCATAGATTGGGTCAATTACAACCAATTAGAAATATTGGTGTTGATTGTCGGTGTACGCGATTTGGATTAGTGAAATGGTCCTATAGAAGTGATTTTATATATAGATACTCTCTTGCTAATACTATAGTAACCATCAATGTTAGAAGCTTTAAACAAAAATAAATTCTAGCTTTTCAAATTATGCATATAGGTTTAAAAAGATGGGTAAAAAGTGTCATTTCATTCTAAACACTTAAAGTAAGAGCAAGGCCTATGATTTTGGAGACATGAACGGTTAAGTATATTAGAAAGGATGAGTTATAATGTGATTAAGTTAGTATTGATTTATGATGTAATTGAGTTTAGGTCAGACCTCTTTAGTTGATATTTTTGTTTAGAGATCTAGCTTTTGTTCTTGGTGCACCTTGCAAGTTGTTGTCTCTTTAGTTTCTCTCTTTTCTGTCCATAGTTCTTCTTCTTCTTCTTGTTTTTTTTTTTTTTTTTTTTTTTTTTTTTTTTTTAAAGATAAAAAAACCATTAGATGTAAATGAGTTATTAAATTGTGGAAAGCATCATGTATATTATCTTATGTATGAGATTTTGTATTCGCTGTGGGTCTCGTAAGTAGACTTTTAAGTAACCCAGAGTTACCATATAAGTAGGCGGGAACTGTAAAACTTCACCTATGTTATCAAGGGTAATCAGATGCTGATTGGGTTGGTGATTTGGACCAGAGAAAGTCCATGACCGATTATGTATTCACCCTTGGAGGAGGTGTCATTTTTTTGGAGTAGCAAGAAATAGACCTCAACAACTATATCAACATTTGAAGCAGAGTAATAGATTACAGTACAATAGTCCATGAGGCTTTTTAGTTGAAACACTTTCTGTGTGATTTAGAAGTAATTAAAGAAAAAGAGCTTTTGCAATGAACGTAGACAGTACGTTAGCCATCTCGATGGTGAATGAGGAGAAACAGCTAGTCAAAACATATTGAGATATAATTTCATTTTATCAGGGAGAAGTTTGAAAAGAGAGATATTGAAATATCCTAGATGCCTTCAAGGGAATTAATGACTGATGCTCTCACCAAGGCATTGTCGGTAGAGTCATTTGTAAGGCATGTGATACGCATGAGACTAAGATATATTTGATGTGTGCGGAATTTATGCCACATTAGATATTGTAGGAAATCGTATAACACGCATGCCACGGGTCTCATGTCAGATCAAGAAGATGGCAGTTGCCAATAGAGATTAGAGTCCCACTATAATCAGAAGACTTGATCTGTTGTTTTTTCTCCTTTAATTTGTGAGCACTAAATAACTCCGGCCGCGAGTTGGAGTGTAAGGGTGACAGATGACTGTCAGAGCTAAGGCATAATGATGGCTTACTATAGCGAGCGAGGCGGACAAGCCCAGTTCTATCCGATCTGAACTCTTTTATAGAGTTGGAAAGGTTTGACATTCTTAGTGAATCATGACTAGGAGTCTTATATATGGATTTGAGGCTACAAATTGAGTGATTCTCTCCACCTAAAAAGATGCACCACCTCTCTCATTAATATGAGTAAGAGATATCTTAGAGAGAGAATTATTCTCTAGAAGAGATATCTTAGAGAGAGAATTATTCTATAGAGCAATTGAGAGATTGTTTTGAATGGCCGCTCTAGAAGGTTTGGTTACTTCTACTCTCTTGTAGAAGATAGTTCATCTTGGTTGACAAGGTGCGAGGGGATCAAATAAGGAGAACAGCGTATGACGGAAGTCATTGCAATGGAAGTTGTGCAAGAACAATTACAGTCATTAGGTCGAAGTATTGACTGAGGTAAAGGAGCCGTAAGTATATGTTGTAACTGTTCGTGAGTTTTTGATTTCTGGATCGTGGTTCGTGAGTTTTTGATTTCTGGATCGTGGTTTTTCTCCCTGTAAAGGGTTTCCACGTTAAATATTGTGTCTGATTTCTTGTGCTGTGTACTTGGAAGATTTATTTGCTAGTTCTGTCTTGTTTAATTGGTTACATCCGCTGCATTGATTTGATTATTTAGACTAGTATCCATTCTAGTAGGTTTTGTAGAACTCTCATGGAGTCTTCCACATCTCGATCCTTCACTTTCTTTTGTTTTTTCTATTTTTTCTCAGGTCCTTTTGCTTTCATTTGTTTTAGTCTCTGCCTCTGGTTGTATTCTTTTGAGACTTGTTCTTTTCTAGCCTTTATATCATTTGTGTATTCTTCTAATACATTTTGCAATTATGCAAAGAACAAAAAAGTTTACTCTAGACGAGTTATAATCTGATTAAGATATCTTGAATTTTTGTGATTAAAGTTATTTAAAGATTAAGTTATCTTATTTGTGCTCTATAAATAGCCTTAACTACTCACAATGAAATACCGCGGTCCCTTTGGCTACATAAAATTCTTAATAGGAAATATCAGAGAGAAGGTTGGATATGTTAGAAATGATGCATCACATATCCAACCTTCTCTATAATATACTCTATTAACTGGCCACTCTTTTGAACTGGTGAGAACATAGAGCTTGAAGCCTTAAACAACTCCTAAAATTTAAGGTGTTCACAAAATTTGAAGGTGCTCTTTGCGTCTATTAGAGAATATTTATTGATAAGTATTTATGCCGGCTCTGTTAACGCCTTGAGATTTTGGTAGGAATAGTAAGCCAACAAAACTTAATATTGTATCAGAGCCAATCGGTCATGAGTTCCAATTGCAGGTGGAATGATTGAACATGGAGAAAAAATATGTGCCTCAAAGGTGTGCCAATCAGGATCCACCTCATGTGGTTATCAGAGCACCTCCCAAACGAACTTGTTTGCCTAAATGATGGCAAAACTTTAATTAACCCATGAACTTGATGTTGGGTTTATGTCTTGTATTCCGGTTTGACCAGATTGGTTCAGTGGGTTGGCTAATGAACAGGTTCAGGGTCATATGTATTTTGGTCATTGTATCGGAGCTTTCTTGGGGACCAAGAAAGTGAATATTATATATTAATGTAATTTGCAACCCTAAACTTTGTGAGATATGTGAGATCTCTCTTTCCTATAGTATCGGAGTTTTCTAAAGGGTAGAGGTTGTGAAAGTAAGATTGAGATCTATTGGGAGTGAGTAAGTGATAAGTCCACAAAATCGAGTTATAAAGTCATCATTTCATGCACATTTATGGACTTAATTTGGGCTAATTGCATTAGAATTTCATAATTCATGCATATGAGCATCAAATTGGGATTTCAATCAAAATCAGTAAAAAAATCATCAATTTTGTATGAATTGTGGAATTTATAGTTTGCATCACTCGAGGGTCCAACCAATTAGACTTTTAATCTCTGAACACTATGGCACCATTGCATAAAGTCATTAGGCAAAAAACTGCATTGAGTAGGTCCCATGCATGGCATGAACAAATTCCATTTAACTTTATCATTAAAGCATTTGTTTTATTTTTGTAGGAAATTGTCATAGAGTTGGGCTCCATGCTAGAGAAAAGCTTGAAAGAATAAAAGAAAAGAAAAAAGAAAAATAGAGTAGGGACCACACCCCACCTTGGGCGTGGATTCACATGAGCATGTTCAAGGGAAGGTGGGGTCCACTTTGTTGCATTCAAAGTTTTCAATATTTTAAAGATACCTTCTCATCCATCTTTCCTACATTAAGAAATGTCTTCCCCTCTATCCAAAATTTCAAACTTAAGTTGGAGATTTCTAGATGAGGTAAGAGATAAAGTTTCAGATGGAAAGCCCTAACAAGAAGATTTGAAAAAATTCAAACCCAAAGCGATTCGAATTTGGAAAGATAATCAAGAGCCAAGCAAGAAAGAGTTTCAAAGCTCTTCGGACGTCCAAGATCAAAGAGCGTGCTAAGCTTGGGACATGCAATGCCATGCCATATGGGACATGCCATGCCCATATGGGGAGCCACACCCATATGGGACATGCCATGCCTCTCTCCTATGGTTGGACGTCCCACTTCCCCTCTCTTCTCTGTCCCCTCTTCCTTTCTTCCCTCTTTTCTAGACCTAGGGTCCTAGTTCTAGTTCTCCACTTTGTAGTTTTTTATTTTGTTTTAAGGTAGTCTTGGGATCAAGCTTGTGATTGAGGCTATGGGATGAAGCTAAGTTTTCTGTTCCCTTTTTAATTGAGTTATGATTTGCTCGTTCATGTTACCGATTTACTTATTGATAGGCTTGTCTTAACACCAGTCGATGCCTTCCATGCTTAGTTTTTAATATTGAGATATGTCTTTGATCATTCATACTTACGTTTTATAGGTCATGCTTAGGACTGTATTTTCTTTCATGTGTTATGCTTATGTTTGATGGGTGATGCTTAGATAGTTTTAGTACTTTGATGAAGGGAAGGAGGTCTTGTCCTGCTGCATATTTTTCTTAGAAAAAAAATAGATCTCTCTAAATTGAGAGAAACTGGATTTTTAAAGCTAAATCATCCATATCTTGATGCATTGATTTGGTCATACCTAAAGTAAAAGGATTGAAAAAGTTAAGTTTTTCTTAATTAAGAATGGGGTTTTGATTAATTAGTGGATTCCTATGCCTTGCTCAATTTTATCAGTAGATCGGTAGTTTTTATATTGGTATTTGCCTACTTTTGTTATTAATTTTATGCTCTTCATAATTACTAGTTCGTTATCTACATCGGGTTTTTGAAATAAAAAAGTTCTTCTTAATTCGCTTCCTGTCGGTTCGACATGTATTTGCCACTGTCTTAAAAAAGCCAGTTGTGCACTTGCGGTATGTTATTGATCACATCAGTAAGCTAAGTGTTAGAGGTTTTTGAATCCTTATAATTGCCCAATTCTTGCATAGTGAAATCCTCATAGCCCCGTGGACATAGATCACATGGATGTTCGATCCCTAACAACTGGTATAAGAGCCCCAATAGTTGAGTTGCATCACATATTTCTTTACCTACATGTATGCAGCTCAAGGCAAGTTCAACATAGTTAATAAATGAGTCAGATACGGGTTGGGCCTCAACTTATAATCTTACAAACTCACTCTTTCTCTTTCAATCCAACCCATTTTTAGTTAGGTTTCGTTTCCTGTTATTCTGTTTTTTCCTTTACTTTAATCTTGATTTACCAAAAAAAAAAAAAAAAAAAAAAAAAAACGAACCCAATTTTTATTGGCTAGAGGTTTTTTTTTCTTTTTTTTGCCACCCCTACTTTTCATGAGATTCAAAATTTGAAAGAGCACATGACCTCAGCATGAGGTAATGCTAAACTTTTCGTGCCATGAACCTTCCAGATATTGCAATATTTAGAGGTTTGCCCTGTTAATTTTAGTGTTGAACAAATCTTGTGTATACAGTGTATGTAGCTTATAAATGAAACCAAAGTCAAATGAAACCATGGTCTCAATTCCCAAATGTCTATCCTTCAGTTTTCTTAAAATTACAAGTTAAAAAGCATAAACTAAAATGGCAAGAGTCTAGCGTTTCTTTTCCTACTCTATATTCTAAATAAATAAATAAGCAAATTTGAAAATTGAAATATCACAAAATCTGTTTCCCTGAATTAAAATTCCAGTCCAAGGATGCTAGTCTCCAATAAATGTCCATGTACAACGTACCAACCCTCCAGCTAAATTGAACCTTCTAAATTTAGCTGGAGGGGGTTTCTTTCCTCCAGCTGGATGCTGCATGCTCATTACCACTTTACAAAGAATCTAGTTTCATGGGAAAACCAGACATTTAATTCCAAAAAATGGCCTTCACTCGTGCAGTCCACCTTATTCAAAGTTCATTTTAAGATGCCAAAGGCCCAATTCAACGCGGTCAGTCTTTTACATACTAGTGTGATCACCACCCAAGTGAAAAAAGGAATGATAGTTATATGTAAGGACATGTATTTGAGGCCCTTCAAGATATCTTAAAAGAAAACCTTATCTCTTGAAGGAAAGAGGGAAAAGAGGTGAAGCTTGATCTTATCTTTATAGTGCTATTTTTGGAAAAGGGTAAGTCAACTAAAGTTAATTACAGTTTTCCTCTAATGTTGATTATGTTATCACTTGATGGAAGTTTAGCTTGAATGAACATATGAATAGATTATTCACTTCTCATGAATAATGAAAGAGAAACTACAAATCCAACAAGAAGGGCATCAACTTTCAGCCTAATCTTATGGAGATTATTTGGGCTATCTATTGGCAGAACAAAAAGGTTTATATAGATTTTGTATGATTAAAAGTTGGCAGTGATTCCTTTACAATTTCCTTAACCAGCCATTCTTAGGGATGATTGGTATAGGTTTTAATAATATGATTAGTTGACCAAGACAATGGTTTAGGTCTAGGTCGATCTGTTAATCTACAAACATCCTGGAGATGCATCTTTCGAAAGTTTTCATAAGGGACAGTTTTAAGAACTGGACCTGAAGGGCTAATTATACGTCCTAAAGATTAGGGTGCAATTGCAATTATCATTTAGTGTTTTGTCTAATCTCTCTCTCTCTCTCTCTCTCTCCTTATTTGTTCTGCATACTGTAGGCCGATAAAGTCGGAGGTGAAACCAGCAGGAAAGCAAGATAAGCCCACAAGAATACAGCTTCTCTCTCTTCCTCTAATACCTATAAAAGGAATGTTTCCTTAGTAAGCTAGGCACTCCTCCACCTTCCTTTCCTTTCCTGTCTCTTCTATTCTCTTCTTTTCCCTTTCCAAACAAGGCCTTTCAGCTCTTTCTTTCACTTTCAGTAGTGTCATCTCTCATCTTTGTTAGTCTAAATCTCATCCATATCCATGGGAAATAATGGAGGCGAAGTGTCTTGTTCGTATTCATCTCCTTTACCAAGTACTTTTCCCTATGGTCTCCGGATTTTAGTTGTAGATGACGACCCTACATGTCTAATGGTCGTCGAGAAGATGCTTAAAACATGTAGATATGAAGGTAAATGGATCCAAATGAGCAGTTTATTTATTTGTTTGTTTTCTTTAGCTCTTGTGGTTCTTCTTGATTAGATCCATTACAGTTTTGGTGGGTATTTTTCCATTTGTTGAGGTTGTCATGATGGCCTTTTGGGACCAAACTTGGAAACTTTGGATGCATGACTTGTTCACTCATTTTAAAAAATTCTATGAGAAGGTGTTGGTGTCTCTGGGGTTCTGTATCCTTATTCTTATTCTGCGTTCCTATTTGTTAGGGTTTTTTTCTCCTCCACTTATTTCACATATATGGTAGGAGAAGGCGTTGGTATCTTGAGGATTTTGTTTCATTTTTTGCTATTTTGTGTATCTATCCGTGTGTCGGGTTTTGGTTTTATGAGCATCTATGATTCCGTCACCCATGGAATTGCATACTCCTATGTTTCACTCCAGTCGGAGTTATATTTGTTGTATCAATTTGTCATGTATAAGAAAGCATCGTTTCAAATCAAAACTGATAGCGTGTTCTACACATGATGAATCTCAAGGTGACTATATCTTTGGTAAGAGGAAAACTAGTTGAGAGTTTTTCATTTGGAGTAAGGTTTGGGTTTTGGCTTTGGATTTTTGGGCGATAGAGCCAAGATCTTGAAATTTATTCTAGCCTTTCTCTTTATCTACCTATATCTTTAGTGAACCCTAATCCTTTTCTAAATGGAAAAAAAAAAGAGCATTCTTAATTCAACTAACCACTTATTCCTTACTAGAGAGAAGATCAAGCCCAAGCAATAGGACTGCAGCAGTAGTCCACTATCTTGTGTGGTCCACTTTGACTAAATATATACATGGTCATTCTTGGACAAGAAGGGCTTTCAATGGATGGTAAAAAAGAGAGTTTCATTTCAGATCATGA
This sequence comes from Persea americana, assembly GCA_029852735.1. Classification (NCBI taxonomy): domain Eukaryota; kingdom Viridiplantae; phylum Streptophyta; class Magnoliopsida; order Laurales; family Lauraceae; genus Persea; species Persea americana. The sequence continues at coordinate 72,773,189 of CM056815.1, forward strand.
CTGGCCTCAGTTTTTTTGCTAAAAGGCAATTGTATTAGAAAAGAGGGAAAGAACAAAGGATGGAAGCCCCAAAAGAAGAAAGCCATCAAGGCAGCTTTCCAAGTATAGGGACGGGACACAAAAAAGAAAGAAAAAACAAAGGAGAACACCACCAGACTAAAGAACCTCTGTAGTGAGAGGAACTGACAAAAAATTGAAGAACACCTGAAGAGGCCTATAAAAAAAAGATTTGTCTAAACGCCTGTGAGAAGGAGAGAACCTTTGTCAGGTAAATCCTTTCTACATTTCCAAATTACACCAATTTAGAAATGATCTTGGGCGTTTAAAAGGTTGGTGGTGCTTGTTTCTCTCCTCATTTTTGTTTTGGCTTTCCTTCCTTATACGTGTAAAGATGACTTAATGGTTTTCTTCTTTTGAGGCTTTTAGCCATGTTTCTCTTTTAAAACAATTTGCCTTTTACAAAAATAAAAAACAAAAAATAAAAAATTCAAAGCCGATGAATGTTATAGGACATAACCCTGAAATCGACAAAGGTCTAATTTATAGACTTAGGTCAGACTCTATTGGACCTAGACCCAACTCAAAACAGAAGTATAAAAATATTTACACAAGTATATAGTAATGCATATTATATATTACACAATATGTACATATATGTGATACACTAGATATTTGGGTCTATACACACTAGACATGGACCTGCTGAAGAGCAGGCTCCACCCAAAGGGGAATATTAAAAAGTATTTCCATTGCCTCTAACGCCTTGAGGTTTTGGTACAAATGGTTAGCTAAAAAAATTTAAGAGGACCTACACATAATTACTAATTTAACCCGAATTATGGATCCGGACCTAAAACTAGCTATCTAATTGTCAGTTGGATCTAGAAAATGCTTCATACCAGGATTTTTCGAGTCATGTCCTTTGGAAAGGGGTTAATCAAGGTCCATTAAGCAGCTTCTACCAAAAGAAATCTTGTTAAAATTATATTGCTTGTTGCCCATCTCCTGTCTTATGCTTCTGATCATTATGTTTGCCAACATACTTCACTCGGCACACTGGTGCATTCACTACATGCACGTGCTAGCTCACCTATGATCATTCAAACCTCTTCTTGGTCTCATTAATCAGTTAATCAATGTAATTCGGATGGTACAAGGTAAGCATAGGATAAGAAAACAATGGTATAATGTTCCCTATGAACTTCTCTCTCTCTCTCTCCTCATGTTCTCTACAGACCATTGTAGCTTGATTTAGTAGTAGAAGAAACAACCAAATACACTATTAAGCCCACTAGGATTCAGGTTCTCTCTCCCCCTCGAGTGCCTAAGGCCTATTACTGAGTTGAGTTAGCTTCCCCCTTCATTTTTCAGACATTTACATGTAGCTATCTCCTTCACTTTTCTCACCTACGTTATTGAAAGATCATCCATGAGAGAAAATGAAGGCAAAGCTGTTCTCATCTTCAACTCCTTCGAGTACTCTCTCTCTCGCTCTATATATATATATATATATATCGATCGATCGATCTATCTATCTATTTATTTATTTATTTTAGCTGTAGATGTGACTAATGGTCAAGGAGATGATGCTTTGGACATTTGTAGATATGGAAGTTTAGAATTCATTGAGTCTATTTTCATTTTCAGAACCAGTCTGTAGGGGTGGGTACCTCTTCTTTGTTGAGGTCGAGATGATGGTCTTTCTGCTCAGAATTCGGAAGCTTTGCATGCTAGGCTTCTTCACTTTTTTAGAAAGATCCCATGAGAATGTGTTTGTATCTCTAGTGCTTTTGATTCTTCCCCTACTTTGTCTATTAGTGAGATTTAGGGTTTATGACTACCGAGGTCGTCTTCTTTCCCACTTTTCATTTCTTGAACTCAGTCAATGAGGCTGAGTTGTGGAGAACTTTTCTTCTTTTAATTCGGTTTTTTCCCCTTCATTGTGGTTCTTTTGGTGTTTTTAACTAAAACTGTTGTATTAGATTGTTGCATCATGGTTATTATGATTTACTTACTAACTATCGATTAGAAGATTTTATAAGCTTTGATAATAGCATTGGTGTTTCTATCAATGTGGGTGCCTTAGAGAATATTTGTTTGCTTCACCTTTTCAGTTACTACATGTGACCATCCAGCAACCGCTTTGTCAATATTGAGAGAGAGAAGAGGATGCTATGATGTTGTCCTAACAGATGTCTATATGCCAGATATCAATGGCTTTGAACTTCTCGAAATTGTCGGCTTGGAGATGGATCTACCGGTCGTTAGTAAGTGCTACTCAAACCCTAATTCCACTCGTTCATTTTTTATTTAGGATTTGTTTCTCTAACCTTTTTTTTCAACTATTTTTTCTCAGTGATGTCAGCTAATTGTGATGTAAGTGTGGCTATGAGTGGGATTAAGCATGGGGCATGCTATTACCTCATGAAACCCATCTCGATGGGGGAAGTGAAAAACATCTGGCAGCATATTATTCGAAAGCATAAAGAAGATATGAAGGATGCTGAAGAAATGGCCTCTTTCAACCAGATTATGCAAATGACGAGTCCCAATGAAGAAAGTGAAAACAAGAATTCACCTACTGCTTGGGACCCAGTTAATCAAGCTGCATCAAAACAACGAAAGAAAAAGAAAGGAGCCATTGGAGTTAGAATTGAAGACAAGGGTAAAAAGGTACAATCTTTAGAAAGGAAGCCGCGGGTGCTTTGGAATGCAAAACTTCACCAAAAGTTCGTGAAGGCAATTGATCAAATAGGAATTGACCGTAAGATAACTCACTTTTGTTGAAACATCTTTACTTGCTCCTACAACTTGTGCAGTGCCACAATTTATACTACAGCAATTCTAGATTACTAGTAGTCAAATAGCATTAACACTACTAATTTCTATGTTCTCTCTTCTATTTGTGTTTTAGGCGCAGTTCCAAAGAAAATACTTGAAATCATAGATGTCCCTGGTTTAACTAGAGAAAATATTGCCAGTCATCTCCAGGTTTGATTCTATTTCTGTTTTAACAAATGCATGGAGCTCTTCCTTATGACATACATAACATGTTGATTGTGGATTTTGGAAATGAACATTAATATATATAGAGGCATTTTGTAGCACTACAAATAGTATTGCTTTCTCCTTTATGTTTTACATATTCTTAGATTTGCTAGGTATGGTGCCTGGATATTATGAACTAGGAACTTTTGCATTATGTTGGTAAACTGGAAAATAACCATGATAGATGTCTTAAAATCTATAAATCCATCATATTATTTGTAGCATACCAAGATTCGTCAAGTAGGTATAAAACAATTAATGCAAATAATTAATTTCTATGAGCTAGCTCTTGCTGGGGTTGCATGAACATAAAATGATTTAATTCATCATCAATCTGTCAAATGACAGAGCAAGCCTTTTGAAAATTTGCTTGACATTCGGATAATACAAACATCTCTATAAAAAAAAAAAAAAAACCCCCCAATAGAATAGCTGGATATTTTGCTGGTTTACCTTTATGTATTGTCATTCCAACATTTATACATTGCTTCATTTTGAAAAATCATATTGTGTTAGAGCTTTGAGCTACAAAAGGTATATGCCAAGTAAATGTCACATTCACCTGTTGAAGATTTTTTTTTTCTGATACACTTAAGATGCAAATTAAACAAGCAACTCAGACCCGTGATTGCAGTATTAAGTAGAAAGAAATCTCAATGAAATAAAATGAAAAAAACTTCAGAACTAAAGATTTGTTTCACACCTAGGCCAAATGTCAATGTGACCAATATCTAGGGATAAGTAACTCTCAGCAAGGATGTATGTCCCTAGCGTTCCAAACTTCTCTTCAATAATTGCTTCTTAATGATAAATCCAAAGATATATATGGTGTTTCAATCCTTCGTTGTGTATTTATATTTTACATGATAAGAAAACTTAATTATAACTGTAACCATTAGATTAACATTACATGCTTTAATTTTGTCTCTTGAGACATACTAGATATTTATAAATACTAAAATACCCCTAAAATTCTCACTACACTACCCCTGTATTATTAGAAAGATTATAACTTTGTCAGTACTAATTAGAATTTAAAATCTTGGAACCGAAATGACATCATAGGCTATTGTGCCCCAAAAGTCATGAAAGATGACCTTAGGTACTACCATAAAAAGCAATACACTCTACTCTTTCTAGATGATGCTTAATATTGAATGACAAAGGTACAACATAATCCTATTGTCTATAGTACTACATCCAAATCGTGTGATAATCTTGCCACGGTAGTGGACTACTGATTGTCTAAATGTATCTTCGTCAAATGATTTTTTTGAAATTTAGTTGCATCCTCACTCACCACATCCATCATGTTAAGTTTGTCCATGCCACCTTTCTATTATTTTTATTTTTTGCTAGATTGGGTTAGTGGTACAATACATGTTTGATGGAGATGAGAGGTCCCTTTCCACTAGTATATCTCGTGTTTCTCCATGGGAGCTAGCTGTTGTAAACATCAATAATAGCTTCTTAATGATAACTTCTCGTGTTTCTCCAATCCAAAGATACTAGTATCTGGTATGAAGATTTTAGTCTGTTGACATGTCTCCTATATGTAATGCCATCCAACAAATTCTGAAAACATCAATGGTATTTGTTAAACTAAACTCGAGATCTATGCATCGGTTCTGCTGTCAATGTTTCTTAATATCAAATGAGTTACCTGTGTATGTAGAAATACCGCCTCTTCTTGAGGAGGCTCAACGAGGAAAACCAATCTGGTCGTTTGCTGCCTCCCACTTTCAAGTCAAAGCTCGGGATACATCCTGAGCAGCCAATGGTTAGCACCCTAGACCCAGCGGGCACTCTAAACTTCCCAGAGCCTTTCAATCCGATCGGAGTACAACCAACAGCAGCGTTTGACATGCAGAATTCTAATCCTTCCATGCTCATGACCTCGGTGAGTCGTTTGCCATTTATCAACCAAGATTCGCAAAGCAATGACCCTTTTGCCACATCTGGGTTTGGGCAATATTTGAATCTCCCCACAAACATCCAACCAATACTGCAGTCAGGTAGTAGTAGCTCAGCCACAAGAGTGCCTCTCCTGCAACAAAATAATGGAAGCATGGGCTTTGGGATGGTCCCACAACAAATGGAAGCCTGTTCCTCATTAATTGTAGACACAATGCCGACAACCCATTGGCCAACTAAGCCAATACAGAGAACTTTAGAGAGTGCTTCACTTGTTAACTTTGGGATGCAGAATGCTCAGAACAACAACCTCACCAACATGGGTAATGCAGAGCTGATGAACAGGTTTAAGCAATTCTCCATTTCCAATTCTACTAGTAATTACACTGGACTTCAGGTGAGCAAATCTGCAGATTTCTATAGAATGACTCAAATAGAACCATTTGGCGAAGGATCGAGCAATATGAACTATAGCAGCAATTTGGTGAATGACATAAGCAACCAAGGAAAAATCCCTCCTGAACCGGAGATGAATAACAAGGGGAAAAGGCCACTTGATGCAAAAGACAAAGGAAAAATGCCAATTGTTGTGGAGGAGGAAGAAGATGTTTTCCTCCCGGAATTGACCGCACCAGACTTCAATTTGGACCTTTACATGAATCTCGATAACTTAAGCCAGTATCCAATGGGTCACCTTGGTGTCATCCAGGAGGAAGATGTTTTGATGGGGGGCAGTAGTTCAAGCCATGACATCGATAGTTTGTTACAACAGTTGCATCGTTCAACATTTGGGAATAGCTCAGATATCCAACCTGATGGCAATGGTACCAATGATATGGTTTTCAAGCAGGTCAGTGGATCAATCAAGCATTCAACTTAGTTAGCACGTATCTTCTACAAGCAAACTTGTGACATTCAAAGTACCTCAATGCATTGTGTAACTTTCAAGAATTTCAAACATAAGTTTATGAAGAATGCCATAATCTGAGTAATTTAATAAATTATTTTTATATAAGCAATCTTAATCTGAATAATTTAATAAAATAGTTTTTACCATATAAGCAATCTTTCTTTTACAACCTAAAATTTATCAGATTCACTTAACAAAATATTTGTTTTGCTGCATGTAGGCACAAGATGGGACAAAGCACATGGAAAGCAACTTTGAAGTCAACCCCTTTCACATGGGTGACAATGATAAAGCTGAGTGAATGCCACATAGAGCTTTCTCTAATGAGTCAAATCTGCGAACGTATGATTTTGAGGTGTGAACGATGGTTGGTTGGAGAAAGCATGGAATTTCACTTTAGATGTATCTATGAATGATGTGTATCTTCTTGGAAAACTTGAAGAGTGTAGCTTTCTTAGTTATGTTGTTGTGTAAAAGTCTTGTAGTGTGCCAGATATGAGTAATTTTTTCAAGAGTCCTAGAAGTTGTGTCAACTAGGTATTTTGGGAATCCCTAGAAGCAATAAATGTATTGTTGTTGATGTATATTTGGGAATCCCTACAAACAATTAATGTATTTTTGTCCAAGTATATGTAGTTTTAAACTATGTGAAGGTGAGTTGTTGTTTTTATAAGCTTCACAATATCAAATTTGATGGAGGTAGAGTGAAATTGCCTTATACTAACTGTGGCCATTCCGGACCCGACCCAAAGTGATCTAAACTGGTCCTGGTTTTGCTTGATGCTTCTTTTCCTAGCTGAATTAGGGGTGACATTCCTAACCAGATCAATAAATGGTTGGGATCAGGTTGAGTCTTTGCTTCCTATTCAACCCATTTCACTCCACCGAAACCACAACCAACTTGACTCATGCAATATGGCTCACCAACCAAAGCTGAGCCACTTTTGTTAATTGAGAGTACAGGCAGGTTGACATTTACAGCCCCTTGATGAATGAAAACCTAGACAGTATATTTCCAAATTAATTCACTTGATATCATTATTATCAAAGCAGTATTCTAGCATGATATAAAACAGAAGGACTTCCCTTGACACTGCAATCATCTTCTTCTTGGCTTAAGCTCCCCTATCTCTTGGTAAAATGCCATCTTCCTTTAATAGCCCACCCTTGAAGCTTTCTTTTCTCGTCTCCTAACCTGAGATAGTGTGTGCTCTGTTTTCTTTTGGTCTTTTTGTTTCTTGTTTTTGCTTTCTCATTGTTGTTTCCTCCTTCCCCTTACTAATTGAATTTGCAACTTAGCAAAAAAAAAAAAAAAAAGACTATTGCAGATAAGATCTGATTCTCGTCTTCTGTGCTTCCTCCAATGTATAGTAAACCTGATTTAGAGAAGAAACACTTGAACATTCAAATTCAGCAAATGAATTAGCTCAATATATAAGTAAATATAAGAAAGAACACAAGGAGGTTAGGCAGCCTTAGCAACGGGTCTTTTCATGGTACAAGGGCCTCTAAAGGGCTAGGAGTCTTCTCTTCCAGAGAAACTGGAGCAAAGTGGTCCTCTTTGTGAAAAAGATAGCCAGATGTAAAGGGCTTGCTGAGGTCACTGTTCTGTCAGATGAGATGGAGGGGGTTAGTGCCTTTCATTGTGTGAAAGACTGGTTTTTGAAGTTGGTTTTTATTGAGATTGTTTAATTAGCAAAAATCTTTTGATGGTTTTGATGGGTTGGTGAAGCCTGATTTAGACCTTATTTAATTACAGGGGTTTATCTGTAATGTGTCGGTTTAATCTGGACCATCTGTTGTGAGGCCAGATCCGACGGTTGTGATTGTCTAGAGGTTTAGGGTTTCATGTATTTATACTGGGTGGTGTGAGTATTGTTATTACGGTGAAACTGAGAGAGAACGAGAGAGACAGTGAGTGCTTGTACTCTTGTGGGAATCTCCAATAATAGTGAACGGCGTAAATCTTCCGTGGATGTAGGCAATCTTGCCGAACCACGTAAATCTGTGTCTTGTGGATTGATTGTGTGATTGATTGATTGTTGTTCGTAGATCGTGCGTGTGTTCTTGCGATCCCTAACAACTGGTATCAGAGCTAAGGGTTTCGCGCGCGATCAGGATCGAGATTGGAGAAGAGATCATCTTGATCTCTTGATTCGCAGCACAGTAATCACAAAAAAAAAAAAGGGTTCGAGCACGGTTGCAGATCGATGATCAAAGGCGATTTGAATCTCGGTGGGCCACTGTGCACGGAGGATTGTCCCAGAACGGTTTGTGTTGGAACCTGCAGAGGGTTTCACAGCCACAGTCGCTGCCGGAGAAGAAGGAAATTGCAGCCACAGCGCACTCGCCGGAACCGGAAGGGAGAGAATTGCCATCGCTGTCCCTTGTCGTCTCCACCGGAGAAGGAAAAGGAGAAGAAGGGTTCTGCCGCTGCCCGCCTTGTCGCGCAGTCATCGTCGGATGCTGCCGTCATCGCCGTCGCCGCTGTTCCGTCGCCGTGCTGTCGTCGCCGCCTCGCAGTCCGGCTACCTGCCCGTCGTCGCCGCTGAAGAAGAAGACAGTGACTGGGCTATAGCTCTATTCTGAAACAGAGCCAGTGAGGAAGAAGACCCAGTTGGGCCCTGGTTGGTTCAAGTCAGGTCCGACCTGACCCACTCCAGAAGCCCAGCAGTTCTTGGGTCAGCGTCCAGGCCAGGTTTCAGTCCAAGTCAGGTTTGACCCGGCCCAGTCCGTGAAGGAGAAGCCCAGTAGTCAGCAGACGCTGACGTCATCCTGAAGCAGTACGGTCAACAATCCAGTTTGACCGGATTCAAGGGCCAGAGTTGTTTCTTGATTTCTGAAGCCATCCGGACTCAGAATTGCGCTCCGTTTTTTTTTGTTGGATTCGTATCAACGAGATTTACAAGGTAGACGGAATGGATTGACAGTTTGACCAGCAGAATTCATATCAAGTAGATTGAGCTTGATTTGAGTAGGAGCAATGACGGACGACATAAAGCTCACGATTGAGAAGTTTAATGGCACAAACTTCGCGTATTGGAAGATGCAGATTGAAGATCTCCTCTACCAGAAGAATTTCTACCTGCCGCTTGGGGGAAAAGCCAAGAAACCTACAACAATGTCAGATGCAGAGTGGGAGGTACTCGACAGGAAAGCCTTAGGTACTGTTCGTCTCTCTCTATCAAAGTCTGTTACATTCAATATATCTAAGGAGAAAACCACTAAAGATGTTATGGATGCCCTATCTCGAATGTATGAAAAACCTTCTGCCTCAAATAAAGTTTTCTTGATGAGAAAGTTGTTTAATATGAAGATGGTTGAAGGTGGGGTTGTTGCTGAACACCTGAACGAGTTTAACACGGTCATGAGCCAGTTATCCTCTGTTAACGTACAATTCGAAGATAAAATTTGGGCTTTGTTGGTCTTGTCTTCTTTACCAGACAGCTGGAATAGTATGGTTACATCACTGAGTAATTCTTCAGGATCAACCAAACTGAAATTTGATGATGTTGTGAGTGCCATCCTCGATGAGGAAATTCGCAGGAAACCTTCAGGTGAATCATCAGGAAGTGCATTGAATGTGGGAAACAGAGGGAGGTCATCTGAGAGAGAGCAAAGTCATGGAAGATCAAAATCACGGAGTAAGTCAAGATCTTCAAAAGGCAAAATCGAGTGCTGGAATTGTGGCAAAAAGGGACATCTGAAAAAGGATTGCAGAGCTCCACCAAAGAAGAATAAGCAAAAGAACGGTAATAAGGATAACGAAGCTTCCGCAAATGTCGCAGGTGATGCTGTTCAAGATGCCTTAATTCTTGCTTTTGATTATAAGTCTGAATCTTGGGTTATAGATTCGGGTGCGTCCTTTCACGCCACTGCACATAAAGAATATCTCAAAAATTATGTACAAGGTGATTTTGGAAAAGTCTATCTTGGTGATGATGAACCTTGTGACATAATTGGCAAGGGAGATGTTCAGATTAAATTGCCAAATGACAGTATATGGAAATTGAATGATGTCAGGCATGTATTTAGCCCGAAGAGAAACCTCATATCAGTTGGTCAGCTTTCTAGCTCTGGTCACGTAACTGTTTTTGCAGATGATTTCTAGAAAGTTACAAAAGGGAGTATGGTTGTTGCTTGTGGTAAGAAAGAAGGAACTCTTTATTTGACTAACAGCTCTACAAGTTCCATTGTAGTTGCAGATAAAGGCATTGACTCAAACACATGGCACTATAGACTCAGACACATGAGTGAGAAAGGGATGAAGATTCTTCATTCTAAAGGAAAGTTAGAAGGACTCAAGTCCTTGGACTTAGAGTTCTGTGAAGACTGTGTTTTCGGAAAGCAGAAGAAAGTTACATTCTCTAAAGTAGGCAGGCCACCGAAGTCAAAAAGGTTGGAACTAGTACACACGGATGTGTGGGGACAAACTCAGGTACCTTCTCTTGGTGGATCTTCTTACTTTGTTACATTTATTGATGATGCTACCAGGAAATTATGGGTATATCCAATGAAACACAAGTCTGACGTGTATGATGTTTTCAAAAAGTGGAAAGCTTTGGTTGAAAACGAAACAGGTTTGAAACTGAAATGCCTAAGGTTTGATAATGGGGGAGAGTACTGCAGCAAAGAATTTGAGGAGTATCGTGCAAAAAATGGCATTAAGCGAGAGAAGACCATTCCCAATACACCACAGCAAAATGGTGTGGTTGAGCGCATGAACAGGACAATTGTTGAGCGTGCCAGAAGTATGAGGCTACATGCTGGATTGCCCAAGCAGTTTTGGGCGGAAGCAGTGAATGCTGCGCATACTTGATCAATCGAGGGCCTTCAGTACCTTTGGATGGTGGACTACCAGAGGAAGCTTGGACCGGAAAAGAGGTAAACCTTTTACACTTAAAAGTATTTGGTTGTATCTCTTATATTCATGTTGATGCTGAAAAAAGAGACAAACTAGATTCTAAATCTAGGAAATGCACTTTCATTGGATATGGTTTTGATGAGTTCGGTTACCGCTTCTGGGATGAAGAAAATAGAAAAATCATTAGAAGCAGAAATGTTATATTCAATGAGAAAGTGATGCACAAAAACAAGGACAAGGTGCATGAGGGCAACAATGAATATTTAGAACTGGATGACACTTCTGAAAAATGATGTACCTGAAGTACATAGAAATGAAAACCCGCAGGTGGACCCTCAAACACCTGCCCCAGTAAGAAGGTCATCTAGGACTCCTAAGCCTACACAGCGCTATTCACCTTCTTTGTTTTACTTGTTGTTAACTGATGGTGGTGAGCCAGAATGTTATGAAGAAGCATTGCAGGTTGAAACTCGGGCAAGGTGGGAACAAGCCATGGAAGATGAGATGAAATCTTTATCATCAAATCAGACATGGGACTTAGTTTAGTTGCCTAAGGGAAAGAAAGCTTTGCACAACAAGTGGGTGTACAAATTGAAGGAAGAACATAACGGTAGCAAGCAATACAAAGCCAGATTAGTTGCAAAAGGCTTCCAGCAGAAGGCAGGTATTGATTACTCTGAGTTATTTTCTCCTGTGGTTAAATTGAACACAATCAGAAGTGTGTTGAGCATTGTGGCGGTAGAAAATTTACACCTTGAGCTATTAGATGTGAAAACTGCGTTTCTCCATGGTGACTTGGAAGAAGACATCTATATGCATCAGCCACAGGGATATGCCGTGCCAGGAAAGGAGGAAATGAAGTGTAAGCTCAAAAAGAGTTTATACGGTTTGAAGCAAGCCCCAAGACAATGGTATATTAAATTTGACAGTTTTATGTACAACACAGGTTACAAACGATGTCATGCAGACCATTGCTGTTATTTCAAAAGTTTTGATGACTGTTACATTATTCTACTCTTGTACGTAGACGATATGCTCGTTGCAGGTTCAAATATGCATGCGATAAATAATTTGAAGAAACAGTTGTCACAGGAATTTGAAATGAAGGATTTGGGTGCTGCAAATCAGATTCTTGGTATGAGAATTAGTAGAGACATGAAAAATCGCACATTGAAGTTGTCTCAGGCAGAATATGTTGAAAAGGTTCTAAACAAGTTCAACATGCATGGTGCCAAGCCAGTTAGCACTCCGCTAGCCAGCCACTTCAAACTCTCAAAAGAGTTGTCTCCTAAGACAGAACAGGAGAAGGAGAACATGTCCAAGGTCCCATATGCTTCAGCTGTTGGTAGCTTGATGTATGCTATGGTTTGCACCAGACCAGACATTGCTCATGCAGTGGGAGTTGTAAGCAGATTTATGAGTAATCCGGGAAAAATGCATTGGGAAGCAGTTAAGTGGATTCTCAGATATCTGAGAGGCACCACAAAGGTAGCATTGCATTTTGGAGGATCAGAGATTAAATTGCATGGCTATGTTGATTCGGACTTAGCAGGAGATCTTGATAGAAGCAGAAGCACTACAGGATATGTCTTCACATTGGGTAGCGCAGCAGTCAGTTGGAAATCTCAATTACAGGATGTCGTTGCACTTTCAACCACAGAAGCAGAGTATGTTGCCGCTACAGAAGCTAGTAAGGAAATGATTTGGTTACAGGAGTTAATGGAAGAGTTGGGTAAGAAGCAAGAGTCTAGCAGACTTTACAGTGACAGTAAGAGTGCCATCCATCTTGCAAAGAATTCAACATTTCATCCAAAAACCAAACACATTCGGATCAGATATCACTTCATACGATGGCTTCTAGAAGAAAAAGTGTTAAAACTGGAGAAGATTTTATCAAGTGAAAATCCTGCAGATATGTTCACTAAGGTGGTAACTACAGAGAAACTGAAGCTGTGCTCAGCTTCAGTTGGTCTTCAAGCATGAAGATGAGGTATCAATATTCTTAGCCGTGTTCTGTTATTGTCAAAGCCATTCAGTATGATCAGTCTTCAAGTGGGAGATTGATGGGTTGGTGAAGCCTGATTTAGACCTTATTTAATTACAGGGGTTTATCTGTAATGTGTCGGTTTAATCTGGACCATCTGTTATGAGGCCAGATCCGACGGTTGTGGTTGTCTAGAGGTTTAGGGTTTCATGTATTTATACTGGGTGGTGTGAGCATTGTTATTACGGTGAAACTGAGAGAGAACGAGAGAGACAGTGAGTGCTTGTACTCTTGTGGGAATCTCCAATAATAGTAAACGGCGTGAATCTCCCGTGGATGTAGGCAATCTTGCCGAACCACGTAAATCTGTGTCTCGTGGATTGATTGTGTGATTGATTGATTGTTGTTCGTAGATCGTGCGTGTGTTCTTGCGATCCCTAACAGGTTTTGAGTTTGAATATGTGCCAACGAACCAGTGAGGGTAGCTCGCTGCCTTGCAAAGCTGAGTCCACAGGCTCTGATAAGGTTTTTGGCTTGATAAGTTTTTGGGTCATTTGCAATTTTATTTTGCTTTGTTGATGTTTTTTCTAGGTCAATGAAAGCATCCTTTTCTGGAAGAAAACCAGGAAATCCCAACCCAACAGAAATTTAAGAGAACAGTCCAAACATGAGCAAGATAAATTATTGCCCCCCAGCTTCTTTCCTTGGTATGTAGAAATTATTGCTTCTTCAATTAAAGCACAAGACAAGTCTTGTTTGTTTGCATTAAAATACATAGGAATACAATAAATAGGGTGGTTAAAAATGAAGATCGATGGTGAATCTCAAAAAATGAGAATAAAAAAAAACTTATTTTGATTTGATTCCATAAATGAAAATGTTATTTGATGTTCATTTTTGGGAATTTCCATTTTATATTCATTTTCAACCACCCTATGTATTCATTTTCAACTACTCTTATGTGGACCCAGTGGTGAATCATCTGCCAAGAATTTCCTCAGACCACAGCCTCATTATCCTCGTCCACAGGCATTCCTTTCTTTTAAAAATAGTCCTTTCAGATTCGAGGGAAAGTGGCTTTCCCACGTCTCCTTCTTAAGGGTAGTGGAGGAAAGCCGGGCCTCTTCCTGTAGTGGCTCTCCCCAGTTCATCTTGGCCAAAAAATTAAAGTTTCTTAAGCTCAACCTCAAGCATTGGAGCAAAGAAGTTTTCGGTCATTTCAAGAACCAAATAGTAGAGGCAGAGTCTCAAGTTTTGGCAAAGGAACCTGCCTTTGAAGCCCAACCCAGTGACCTACTCCTCAGAGATCTAAATCAAGCCAAAGCTTCCCTCCACAATTGGCTTAATGTGGAGTCTACTCATTGGAAACAGAGAGCGAAGGTCAAATGGCTTCAGGAGAGGGATAGAAATACCAAATTCTTCCACCTTTCAGCTAAGGCAAAAGGGATTCGTAATAGGATTGATAAGATCAAGGTAGATGGGACTCTGATTGAAGATGGTAACCAAATAAAAGATCAAGCAACCTCTTTCTTCTCAAACCTTTTCCAAGACGATTATGTAATTCTAGAGGAAGATCTTTTCCTCATGCATGGTCCTTCAGTTTTTGAGGAGCAGAATCAGGCCCTAGTAGCCATTCCTTCTCTGGAGGAAATTAGAAAGGCTGTCTTCCACCTCAAGAGGAGTAGCTCCCCGGGGCCAGATGGGTTCTCAAGTGTCTTCTTTACTAACTGTTGGCACATAGTGAGTAGAGAAGTGACTGATGCGGTTACCCATCTCTTCTCTTCAGGCCGGTTGCTGAGAGAATCTAATGCCTTCTTCATCTCCCTTATCCCCAAGATATCTTCGCCAGATACTTTCTCAGACTTTAGGCCTATCAGCCTCTTGAACTTTACCTACAAAAATCTCCTCCAAGATCCTAGCAACAAGGCTGTCTAGCATCCTTCCTAAGCTCATCTCCCTCAACCAAACAACCTTTGTCAAGGGAGATCTATCCACCATAATGTGGCCTTAGCCCATGATCTTATTCAAAAGCTTAATACTAAGATCAGTGGAGGTTCGATTTACTTAAAACTAGATATTTCCAAGGCTTTTGACAAGATCTAGTGGAATTTTCTCTTCAGAGCTCTAAAGTTTTTCAACTTTTCCTCTTCTTGGATCAATTTGATCAGGGAGATGGTTGGCACTAGCCGAGGCTCGGTTCTCATCAATAACAGCCCTTCTGGATTCTTCTCTTCTTCATGCGGTCTGCGCCAAGGGGACCCTCTATCGCCCTACCCGTTCATCCTGGCTAAGGAGGTTTTTAGTCTTCAAATTGAGCAGCTGAGGTCTTCAGGGAAACTAGTGCCTATCTCTCCAGTCCCTTCAACTCCCTGCCACCTCCTCTATGCTGATGATATTTTGTTTTTCCTAAAAGCTTACAAGTCAGGTCTGAGACACTTACAAGAGCTGCTCTCTAAATATCAAGCCTCCTCTGGCCAATGTTTTAACCTCCTGAAGAGTAATCTATATATGGGAGAATGCTCAGCTAGAAGAGCCCAAATGGTTTCAGAGCTTCTCCCACATCCCAAGCCTCTCTTCCTTAAGTCTATCTTGGAGTCCCTTTCTTCATTGGGACATCTAGACACTCTCATTTGAACCATCTTTTCGACTCTTTTAGAGCTAGGCTAGATGGATGGAAGGCCAAATGCCTCTCCTTTGCAGGGAGGCTGATCCTGGTAAAGCATGTGCTCTCCTCTATTCCTCTTCACATTTCCCTTGTTATCTCTATCCCAAGCAAAACCTATTTGCAGATTGAAAGGCTTATGCGGAATTTTCTATGGTCCTCTAGTTCTGAAAAAAAGAGGAGCAATTTGGTGAATTGGGAAAAGGTTTGTGTGCCAAAAGCAGAGGGAGGTCTTGGTCTTCGAAGGGTGAAAGAATTCAACAATGCTTACTTGCTAAAGCTTGGTTGGGCGGCTGCAACATCTGAATCTCTTTGGGCTTCTTGGTTCCGAGGAAGATACTTAGGTACCATCCCATTTGGTTCTCCTGAAACACTAAGGCTGGATCCTGTATATGGAAAAGGATAAGAACCTTGGCTCATCTTCTTCAACTGGGCAGTCGCTGGGTTTTGGGGAATGGTCTCTCCATCCAGTTGTGTTTCGATAATTGGATCGACCATTTCCTCATTGCTCAGAGATTTCCCCTCCTCTAATTTTTTGTCACCGACAGGGTGGCAGACCTCATTCAGGGAAACTCTTGGATCATCCCAGCATCCTTTACGGCTGCGGTCCAGAGCTTCCTCCTCCAGCAAACCAACCTCATTACTCTCTCAGGTTCTACCGCATCAGACATTCTCTCATGGTTAGGATCAGCTTCAGGGGCTCTCACTCTTAAACTAGCATGCGACTCTCTAAGGTCTAGAGGAGCAACAAGAGACGGGTATGAGTTAGTATGGAATTCTCTTATCAATCAAAGGTTATCTTGCTTTAGCTGGCATCTTTTTCATAGGAAAACGCCAACCGACTCCTGGGCAATGCTAAAAGGGATCTCGATGGCCTCCAGATGCTACTCCTGCCACTCCAATAGAGAATCCGATCTTCACCTCTTATTCTCCTACCCCCTACCTCAGCAGTTATGGCTTTGGCTCCTTAGCCAGGAAGACACTCCCCCAGCTCCTCCTCTCTCGGCTTCCTCAGTATGGTCGGCGCTAATTAAGGGAGTTGATGGTCAAGGAAGAAAATCTGTAGCAGTGATTTTTTTCCAAGCAATCAATATTCTCTAGTTTCTTTGTAATGAAGCAAAGCATCGTTGCAAAAAGCCTTCCCTGTTGAAAGCACAATTGGTCTTCATTGATAGATGCAGTGGTCTGTTTTGCTCTCCTTCAGGAAAGTCTACTCCCTCTCATCCAATTCTGAAGTCTCTGGGCTGGGGTGATTAGCTTTCTCTTTTGGGCTGGGCATGAAGGGCCTTTTTCTGAATGCTCAGATTGGTTGGCCCCTGGAGTAATGAGGTAGGCTGGGCATGAAGGGCATTTTTCTGAAGTAGCTTTTCTGTGCTCAACTTATGGTTGTGAGTGGAAGGGGCTTTCAA
This sequence comes from Persea americana, assembly GCA_029852735.1. Taxonomy (NCBI): domain Eukaryota; kingdom Viridiplantae; phylum Streptophyta; class Magnoliopsida; order Laurales; family Lauraceae; genus Persea; species Persea americana. The sequence goes on from CM056815.1 coordinate 72,789,980, forward strand.
GGTGGGGCGGCAAAGAATGTTTCTTTCTCTTTTTCAGTCCTCTTGGGGCCGTTCAGGTGCAGTTTTCCTATGATTTTTCCTTGAAAGTATCACTGCTCAACTCAAGTAGTTTGGGCTGGCTAGTTTTGAAGAGCTCTCCTTGATGTTGTTTCGGATGCTCTCTTTAGTATTTCTAGGTTTTGCTCTTCTTTTGGGCTAATTTCCCTTCTGCTTGTATGGTGTAGGCTTTTGCTCTTTTGTCTTTGGGAAGCCCTGTTTTTTCCTTCAAAGCTTTTGTTGCTTTCTTTTTTCTTCCTGTTCTAGGGGCTTCAGCCCTTTTTCCTTTCAATACAATCTTACCAATTAGCAAAAAAAAAAAAAAAAAAAAAAAAAAAAAAGAGACCACCCTATGTATTCAATTCATGTGTATTCTAATGCAAATAATCATGCAGATGTTCAGGAAGGATCCGACAAACCTTAGGGCCACCTTGGTTGATGTCTATCACTTAAGTCAGGTGGGATTGGAAAGCCCCTTTTTGGTTTAGGGGTTGGAACCCATATGGGAAAGATCTAATGATTGCGACCATCTTCTTGACAACCCCAAGGTTCACCCAATCAAGATCTACACTTAGTATCCAATCTTATCACAAAAATCCTATTCGTAAATACCACATCATACTCCCCATAACTCAAAGCCTACCATCCCAAGGTAGTCCCTTGGGATGGCCCATATCGTCAGTTTTCCAATCTATAAATGTGTAAATGATGTTATCATCGTCAAATAAGTCCAAATGAATCTATACAAGTGTGGCCCAGTCTCCCAATCTACTAATCTATGTGAGACAACTGTGTGAATGTCACCTGACCACAGCAACATCTGTTGAGCTTACGAGGTCTCACTTCATACCACTTTCATCATGAACAAAGTGTTTTCCCATCGTTTTACCAAACAGAAGGCTTGATGCATGCGTTAAACAATGGATGATCATAAAATGAAATCACATACCTTGCATCATATTGGTATTCTAGATGAGAGGATTGGATTATTTGACCTTCTGCATGTTTTGCCTCAAGATCAATGGCCTTGATCAAGATAGGACTTCCACAAGTACTCTCCATTTCCTTACTCGTAGATGCGTGAAATAGATGGGTATCATGCATATATATGTGAGTAAGAGAAAGGGACAGGAAAGGCGGATACCCACCTTCTATAATTTATGTTTAATTTCTATCTATTCCTCCATCAATTAGTCAAGTAAGGTACCTAATTGATTGGGCTTCCTAAAATGAATCCAAGCATGTTTGTTTAAATCAAAATAGAAGAGTAGAGCATCTCAAAGTCAACCATCATGTGAGTTCTTAGATTTTATTGGATGTGTTTTCATAATAAACCACTCTTCTATAACAGTCTCCCACTTGATCTTAAAAACAAGAAGAAGAAGAAGAAGAAGAAGAAGAAGAAGAAGAAAGGAGGTAGATTGCTAGGGTCCTCATGTAATGGTTGAGTTTGAAATGCTTTGCTCCTCTCTTTTGGTTTAAATAAATATGCTTAGATTCATTTTAGGAAGCCCAATCAATTAGAGACCTTTGCTTGGATTCATTTCCATGATGGGAAGAAAACCTCTTTAAGGTTTTTATAAAAGGTTGGTTTTAGGTTCCTCTCTCTTACTCATGCATATACAAATACCATATCTTTCAAGGATCTAGGAGTGAGGAAAGGGGTAGCTGTGAAATCCTATCAAGACTGTTGATCAATAGGCGAGGCACGTGAAAGGTAAGATTTAATTTGCCCATCTTACAGATCATGGCACAAGCTATAAGATTCGAGTTAATGATTATCCATTGTTTAATGCATAAATCTAGATCCATATGTTTGATTCACTATTGCCAACCATTTTAGAACTTACTTCTTTTTTTTGCTTAAAGGTAAACTTTGTATGAAGAAGAAAAGAAGATCTACAGAAAATGGAGCCCCCAGAAGACGACCAAAAGAGTTGGCTAAAACATCCCTACCTGAAACAGGAAGCAATGCAGCCAAAAGGGGCAAACGGAAAAGAGAGAAGAAAAAGAGAAAGAATAGGGACTTAAAAGTTGCCCTGAACTACATAGACAAGCTGAAAAGAAATTTTAACCTATCTGAGAGAGTGTAAGGTTTTGAACCTGATTCACTTTCAAACCAGCACAGAGACTTGCTATCCCTCTCAAACGCTCCATTAAGATGATCTTGGCTCTCTCCAGCGTGCACTTCTTTGAGTTATGCTTGGCGTCATTCCAGATGAACCAAAGAACGAAGATGGTATAGAAGAAAATAGCTGCCACACACTTTCTTCTTAAAACATCTTTGCCTTTTGCTAAAGTGTCCCAAATAACTGAAGCAGAGATGAGTGGGGTAGAATGGACACCATAACGACTTAGGATCATATTCCATAGCTGAATGGCCAGATTACAAGAGAAGAAGAGGTGAATGTCTGATTCCTCTTCATTGAGGCAATTGAAACCTCTAGAGGCCAGAGACCAGCCCCTCTGTTTAGCCCAGCTCTCAGTTGAAGTTTTTCTGTGTATAAGTCTCCAACTAAGACAAGCTAAGCGAGGGTTGACAAGATTGTTCCATATTAGCCCGGACCAAGGAGTTTTAGTTGCCCTTGTTTTCAACATATTCCATACTTCCTTGATGGAGAGATTGCCTATAGGATTGCCCTGTCAAAGAATATGGTTCCTAATCAAGCCGTCTTCAATGACCATAGTGTTGGCAGAGAGAGTCATAAAATTCTTTAACTAGGTTGGGAGCTGAGTTGGGATATGCCAAGAATTGTCAACTAAAATGTCAGCTACTAGATCAAATTCAGAGAACTAAAAGTTAGGGATCCTAGTGGCAATTGGATCATGGTCAATCCAGATATCGAACCACAGTAGGATTGACTGACCATTCCCTATCACCCATTTGCTATTCCTTTGGATATATGACGAGAAGGAACTAAGGTTCTTCAAAATACATGACACTCCCCTTGGGTTTCTTTGGTGCCAAATGGAGTTCCCTCTGAAGTATCTTTCTCTAAACCAAATAGCCCAGAGAGAGTTTGCAGAAATAGCTGATCAAGCCAATTTTAGAAGACAAGCTTGATTAAACTCCTTTGCACTTTGCAAACCCAGACCTTCCTCTGATCTTGGAAGGCAGACTGTCTCCCATCTTACTAGATAGACTTCAATCTATCCATATTCGCATACCACAAAAAATTCCTCATCATCCTCTCAATGGTCTTTCTAGGAAGGGGAAGAACTAGAGAAATTTAAAGGTGGATAGATGAGAGGACATGCCTAACTAAGATCAATCTACCTGCAAAGGATATGCATTTAGTCTTCCATCCTACAAGTCTCAATCTTATAGAGTCCATGACCTTTTCGAAATGAAGGTGACGAGCATTGTTGATGAACAAGGGAATCCCAAGGTAGACAGAAGGCAGGGTGGCTTGGTTAATCTGAAGCAAACTAGAGACCATATTTGCTCTCCTTGCATTAAAGTTTCCCAAAAACAACTGACTTTTCTGAAGGTTGAAGCTTTGCCCTGATGAATCCTGATATAGTCTGAGAAGACCTTGTAGCCTCTGCAGGCCTAGCTTGTGAGCTTTAAGGAAAACTAGAATATCATCTGCATAAAGCATGTGACATAGGGTGAAACTAACTGCTGAAACTGGGAAGATAACACCTTCGAATATGAGCCTTTGCAAGTTGATGCTGAGGATCTCCTCCACTAGAACGATTAAGTAAGGAGATAGAGGATCTCCCTGACGAAGACCACAAGAAGAGCTGGAAAAACCCACAGGGATCTTTATTTATCAGAACCGATCCTTCGCAGCTACACACCAATTCTTTCATAATACCAATCCACTTGGGGGGGAATTTGAAGAATTGCAAGGCCCTGAAGAGAAAATTCCACTGAAGCTTGTCAAAAACCTTAGTTATGTCGAGCTTCAAACCAACCGAACCTCCTCTGATTTTTTACTTGAGCAGTTGACATAGCTCATGACCAAGCGCCACATAGTGGTGAATGGTTCTACCTTTAACAAAGGCTAATTGGTGCTTGGAGATAAGGAGAGGAGGAATACCAGCAAGCCTTGAAGCAAGAATTTTAGAAATAACTTTGTAGGAAAAGTTAAGAAGGCTAATTGGTCGAAAATCAGAGAGAGTATTTGGGGGTTGGTTTGTTGGAATGAGGGTGATGAAGTAAGCATTAGTAGCCCTCAGCAACCTTCCAGAAGAGAATAAGTGAGCAACTGTTAGAATAACATCCTCACTAATTTGTGAAGCCATCGAGTCCTCGAGAGCTGCTCTTTTTAAGATTGAATAATTCCTTCCTAATTTCAGCTGCGATAGGGATAGCTGTAAGTTGCTGATTTTGTTCAACTGAGACAAAAGGCCCATCCATAGCAAAGAGGGAATCATCTGGGGTGGAAGGGGCAGAATGGAACACTTGAGAGAAGTAGGAACGGGCGTGATTTCTAATCTAAACTTCTTCTTCTATTAAATTGCCTCAAACTGAAAAGCTATCAATGTGATTATGAATGCTTCTGGATTTAACTGTTAGGTGAAAGAATTTGGTATTCCTATCTCCATCTTGGAGCCAACGGATTTTGGACTTCTACTTCCAATGAGCTGATTCAGCATTGAGCCAACTATGGAGATCATCTTTTGCGTCATTGAGACCTTTTAATAGGAGTTCACTTATATCAGAGTCGAAGGCTATTTGAGCTTCCAAGACTTCCTTTTTTACATCTAAAATCTTTTTCTTCAACTGCCCAAAGACCTCTCTATTCCAAGTCTGGAGATTGCTTTTGAGATACTTCAGCTTTTTAGCAAGAATATATTGAGGCGATCCACTGCATGGGACAGCCCAACTATTCTCAACCACTGCATATAATGTATCATGTGACATCCGCATTTCTTCAAACTTGAAGGGAGTATTCCAAGGAGAGAATTGAACCCTATGAGACAGCAGAATTGGATTGCGATCGGAGGCGAGCCTGGGAAGATGGTTAATTGTTGGATCATCAGAGTTGTCCAACCAATTTGCATTGGCAAGGGCACGGTCAAGTCTAGCAACAACATAGGCTTGACCTTGCCTATTGTTTGCCCAGGTATAACTGTTTCATTTGAAGCCAAGATCCTTTAGGCCTGCAGCGTAAACCATATCATAGAAATCCTCTATAGAGGTGGCAGAAGGAGAGCAGGTGCGCTGAGTTTCTCTGAGGCTAAAAGGATGGAGTTGAGTTGAAGTCACCAATCACCCACCATGGTAAAACATTGGCAGAAGTTTTAACAAGGTATTCCTAGAGGCTTCTTCTAAGTCTGTAGTCAGTAGATCCATAGACTCCTATTAACAGACAGGAGGCAGAAGTTTGAAGGTTTTGAATTTTTATAGTTATGTGCTGGGTAGAATGATCTAAAAGAGAGAATGAGAAATTCAAACTAGAGTGATAAATGTTAGATTTATGGTCTCGATCCATTAAGATTGATGTAATAAATTGATTAATTTCTTTATTTATCAATATATTCATGCTTTCCTTTAATGAGATGAATGGTGTTTTATTACTTAATTGCACATAACCAATACAAATGACATGATGGTTCATGAGATGAACCAGGAGTCCATGAGTATATTAGATGCAATACATGTGTATGGATGAGATCCACATAAGGGAGACATGTATAGCAAATCTTATACTTAAATATCTTCACAACCAATGATGAGACTGGACATCTCATCTGACAATGTTGCAGTACTTTGACTACTATGAAATAGTGTGATTTGTCTCAATCATCAGAATGTAAGATTCTTGATCATAGTACTGGTACATTGGATGTATTGAAGGACCATGAGAAGCACCTTATGAACATTGTCTTTATTTTAAGGTCTGCTCTCATAATCCCCTAACAATAGGCTCTCAATCGTAAGACATTGATGAACTCAAGTTTCTATCTATTCATTTGCTTTGAGTCACCAATGAGTGAGGCTAACTGTAGATCAACACCTCAGTGTCTTGGGTACATGGTAGTAGGACTGTGAGAACATTTAATGGTCAAGATGGAATTTATCTCTATTATCTCCTTGTGCCAATTAATGGATTTATCATTCGTAAGTGTACACCCATTTCAATTAAGAGTTAATTGGATGGTACTAATGATCACTGTGATTAATTGGGTTTTAAGGATAATAAGATATGGATTTAAATTGGTGGGACAGTTTGTCCAATTGATCCATGGATATTGATGGGGGGCCTACTTGTAGTGATAGGGAAGTTTATGATCTTCATGTAATTTATTCCTAAGACTAGAGTTCAATTGCATTTATTTAGTGGAGTTATTTGTAATTAATTGTGGGCCCGGATTGCACATAAGATATGAGGTCGCGGTGTCCCAGCTGGAGCCAGCTTTCTATAGAATCCCTAGTGGTCCCCACGCTACCCGAAGATTGGATTTTTACTAATTCTAGTTGAACTCAAAAGGAAAATTACTATTTCTATTTGAAGTGAGACTCCTAATAGTGGTAATAGTGGGAATAGTGAGTTACTATTTATTATGGAAGTTGGACTTCTAATAATAAACAAAGAGGAGATGCTTTAGGCTATAAATAAGAGAGGAAAGAGGCTTGGACGTCCCATGCTGGAAATGCCCTAGGGATTCACACCCAACCTCCTTTTTGAGTGCAAGAGTTGCACTTTTCTCCTCCTCTCTCTATTCTAGTTCCCTTCTAGTTCCCTTAGAGTTTATAGTTAGATTTTCTCTTGGAGATTCCACCATCTTCTTTAAGAGAAGAGATCTGAAGCGGGTCATAGCGTGGAAGACAAATTGGGCATTGGAGATTCTGATTTGCTTTGTGAAAGAGTTCTTCATTAAAGGGTTTAATCAAATTCTTCATTAGAGCACAACCGAGCTCCATAGGTATAATCTACTCCTTGTATGTTGTAAAATTTCGTGGTTGCTTGTTATGTGTTGTTTCTATCTTCTTGATAGGTTTATTTGCTGACAATGATGGCTGAGATTGAGGACATGGATCTTAGAATGGGTCTTGTTGCCTTTTGGATAGATGATTACTACATCAAGTTGGTCAAAAGTTTTTGAAACCTATCCTAGAGGCCCACCCACTTCCAACAATAAAAACACCAAAGGGTGCTATTGGAATTGGAGAAAGAGGCATTGAAGCCTAAGGTCTGGACTCCAATGGAATGGATAGACTCAATTGGAATTTTAGGCTCACAGAGAAAGAAGAGATCTAGAGCATGGGAGACTAAGAGGTGATGAAGCATTGATTTGGTAGGGGTATTAGCAATACCTCTACAATTCTAATAGAAGACCTTAATCATTAAAAATAGTTAGAGGGGGAGGGCCAATTGAACTCTTGGTTTTGGGACCCTGGGAAGAGCTTCCTTTATGTTTAGATTTCCTCTTGCTTGTTATCTTAAAAGGAGATGAATCAACTACAAGAGATACTTGCTGAGAAGCAACGGGATCAAAATAGTTAACTTGGGAAGGGAGAGAAGATGGACAACCTGAATCAGGTAAGATGGAAATAGATTCAGCTATTATAGAAGAATCCTTTGAGGTAGGTTCAAAATACCTCTACTCAGTGTTTATCTCTTTTGATCAAGATTGGGCTGCAAGGAGGTTTTTGGATTGGGAGGTTAAGGAGGTGGGGCTTGCCAGAGAGTTGAATTCCAATATAGAGAAGGGGTTAGAACAATCAAGATAAGAGGCTGGGATTTTCTCCAAAATCCGATGGACTATGTCTGAAGGAAAAGACATCACAGGACTTTCATATTGGGGGTCGCCTATATTAGGAGTGGATACTGAGGAGGAAGTTGGCTTTTTTTTTTTTTTTTTTTTTTGGGGGGGGTGGGGGGATGGGATGGGTTTGGTTGGGTGCTGGAGAGGAACTGTAACAGGGGAAGGGGCTAATTTACCTGAGCCGAGTTGGTCTGGGGATACCAATGGAGATTGGGTGGCATTCACATTGACTTCTGGGACAGCCGCAGTTGCTGAGGAAGGATTGGATTTTGTCAATGAAGTCTTCAAGCTGATTGCTGTGAGGAGCTGGGCTCCCACCAAGGGAGTCTTCAATAAACCAGGCTTAGGGAAGAAGGGGCATAAAGAAGAGGTGACCCGCTACGAGACAAGAGGAACATGGTATGTTTTCATATAGCACTTCTACTTCCACCTCTTTATCTCCTCCCAAATCGACTGTCAGAGATCTTGGGTAGGACTTAGCCAAATATAGATTAACCAGAATTCTTGCAAAAGTCAACATTCTCTGAGTTGCTGTTGTTTCATCAAGCCGGATGGGCTTACCAATTGAGCTTGCAATTGAGAGAAGAATGTCACTGCTCCAGCAATGATAAGAAATGCCCTTGAGTAAGATCTAAACTAGAGTAACTGCAGGCCATGTGCTCTCATCCTGTCCAGGGGACCAAGTTAGAAGAAGAAGCTTCTTCTTTTCCATGAATATTGGACTCTGCATAACCAAACTATTTCTGTCCTATGCTGAATTAAATCGAAAGATAAAATTACCTTTTTTAGTGAGCGAAATTAGACAAGGTCTAGAAAGACACCAGGAACTGTAAACCCATTATTCTAATGCTTCTAGGGAGGGCCTTCTTACCACAAATTCCCCTATTACTGAGAAGGAGAAAGATTCCTCACTAAGGATAACCTTCTGTTGAGGTATCTTCATGGTCAGTTTTCCGTCCTTCCAAGCCGAAGTAGAAAGGGTAGGAGGGGAGATTGCTGCGGGAAAAGGAGTTGCTGGGAGAAAGTGTTTGTTGGGAAGAATAAGAATCTTTGGATATGGGGAGGGGAGCTCCGGATCCGAGGCTAGCAGTGATTACAGGTAGATTAATGGAAGGTTTAGGGTTTGGGGACGATCGGGGGGGTGGTGTTCTGGAGACAACATCTCCTGGAGTCTTTTTGAACTTATGGGGATTTATGGTTGAGGGACCGTGGATGTGTATGTGCAAAACACCATCCATCTCTCTTGATATTTTGAATGATCGTAATCTTTTGCTAATGATCATGTCTTGTAGGGTCAACCATTGTTGCAACCCTCACTTTTTAAGACTGTCGATGTCGATGGGCCACTAGGCTAAATATGTTTTGGTTCTCTCAAAAGAATTGTGCGGCTTGATAAGGATGGCAATATTGTGAGGCATGAATAGATGCATGGATGAAGGCAGATGCGTAAAAGTTTTTGCAGAAGCATGAGGAAGGACAATGGCAGACTTGATTGCAACATCGTTATCAAGCCATAGCTCTAATGCACGCGGAGACTCTAAAGATGCTATTCACTATAACTTAATTCACGGGATATCAAGCAATAGCTCTAATGCACTTGGAGACTCTAAAGATGTCATACAATGTAACTTAGTTCACAAGAACTCTTCAGTTTATATACAAGAGAAGAGAGTAGTTGATAAGAGAAGGTATGATCTGATTAACGGTCTTAAGATCAAGCACCTTAATACCCAGAAAGAGCTAAACCGGAACCAAAAGCAAACAATCAAAAGTTGAGAGAGAGAGAGAGAGAGAGAGAGAGAGAGAGAGAGAGAGAGAGAGAGAGAGAGAGAGAGAGAGAGCAAACCGCAATCAAACTAGAGTTTAGGCTAATATGGCTTGAAACTTAGAAGTATAGAGTAGGAAAGTCATAAGTGAACCAGAAGAGGCGATTTCTTTCTATTTAATTTCGAACTATGCAACAGTCAATTATAAGGCAATATTTCAAAGACGTCCTTAATTGTTTTGCAATTTCCAAGAAGGACAAAAAAACATAAGTTTTCAAAACAATGCCTAACTTACTTACATTTATCTTAGGCCCTTCCACCACTTTTAAACCATCGTTTCTCTGTTAAAGAGAGAGAATTTCAGAAAGTAATAAATTAAAGCATTATTTTCTGTTGCATTTTAACAAAAGATACAAAAGAAACACACTGTTTGAGACTTCCTTCGTTTCCTTTGGCAGAAGGTTTTCCACATCATTCTCCTTCTTGAGTTGGGATAGTAGCAAAGTTAACTATTTTCTTAGGCAATTGAGTCGGGTCACTTATTAAAATGAAAGTGGCCTTGAAAATTGGATCCTTTTGGGGCCCTCTTAATAAAAAATTAATAGCAGAGTTTATAACAAGGGAGGAATTTGTATATATATCTATATATATATGAGGATTTCTTACCGCCCTTAGAATAAAGATTCCTTACTAATGATTTGTATAGCTAAGAATTCATAATGATATTGGTGCATATCGATGCATATAGCTCATAAATTGATTTCAGTATGAAAATCTGCAAAAGTGAGAATTTCTAAATCCTTTGAGAGGAGGCTAAACCAGAGAAATCCTCAAAAATGAAGATTTCCCTTGGTCTAATTCCTTAGAGATTCACAATTAATAAATATGGGTTTTCCAAACCTTTGTAGAAGTGAAAATCTTTCCTTTAAGGATTTTTAAAAAAAATCTATTCTTGGAGGATTTGATTGCAAGGAGTGAACTATGTTCTATGAAGAATTCAACTCATTACGATATGGGCCCAATGTGAGATTAATCTTTTAAAATTCTGAATTGATTAAAATAGTTTTATTTGAGTGGTTAAAAATCTATCAGTTTGGATGTGTCATTTGAGTGGAATTTGATGAGGACTATAGACCGTATGGCAACATCGCATGTTCAATGATTTTGATGTTTCGTGCTGTTTCTAAGAAAGAAGAGTGTTTCTTGATTTGTACAATTTATGTTTCCGCCATCTGGGGGCGTACAACTTGGTTCAGGCTTTATAAAGTTTAGTTGGGCTGGGTTGTTTCATTCTAGATTCAGGGTTGGGGTAGGCTAGGTCAATTTACTTTCAGTTGAGGTGGAATAAGGAATTTCCAACTCAGCTTTAATCCGAGGCATGTTCACATTCAGGCCTCGGGGTGATCTTTGATTTGTGATGCCCTTTGATACACTTGTAATTCTGACATCGGACTGGGTTTTACACACATTGAACCTTCACTCATTGTTGTATTGAATCTGCAAAAAATTATATGGTTAAAATGCCATTAACATTAAAGTAGTTAAATCAAGGTTCTTTTGCTTCCCCTTTTCTATATGATAACATTTCCATCTGTCCTTTTATGGATATAAATGTATCTAACTGGGCCCCATGAGCTGACTTATATGTTAGGAACATGTTGCATAGTAACGTATGTATATACAAATATAGTAACTATATTTTTTTGTTCTTTCGTTTTCTTACACATGTTGGGCTCCTAGACATGAATGATGTGCTTGGGGGGCTTAGGTGTGAAGACCAATGGATCCTGTGTTAGATACTTGCTGACACCAATCAACCATACGTGTGATGGGGCCACGCATAGATACCTTCTTATTAGTGGGAGTTGGGTACATGGAAAGGTGGGCCCAAGTAGGGCTGTCAATGGCCGACGCGGTGTGGTCAGTCTCTTACACACAAATGTAACATAATGAGGTTATACATGAAGGACGTGTATTTAAGGCCTATTTAAGAAAACCTTATCTTTTAAATGGACAGAGGGAAAAGAGTTGAACCTTCTTATCTTTACAGTGCTATTTCTGGAGCAGGGGGAGTCAACTGAAAATAATTATAATTTTACCCATGGAAAATTAATTTCAATGAACATGTGTAGATTATTCATTTATGATGACTCATGAAGGAGAAGCTGTACAGGTTAAACAGTATTTAGGGCCCCTCTAAGATGACTTAAATAAAACCTTATCTCTTAAAAGACAAACAGGTAAGAGGTGAACGTTCACCTCATGTTGACAGTGCTATTTTTTTCCCTCTCTCTCTCTCTCTCTCTCTCTCTCTAACTTTAGCATACGTTATATAGACACTATAGCCGACTTAGTCGGAGGTGAAACCAGCAGAAAAGCAAGATGTGCCCACAAGAATTCAGTTTCTCTCTCTTCCTCTAATGCCTATAAAAGGAATATTTCCTTACTCAGCTAGGCGTTCCTTTACCTTCTTCCCCATTCCTTCTCTTCTATTCTCTCCTCTTCCCTTTGCTAAAAGGGCATTTCAGCTCTTTCTTTCAAATTCAGTAGTATCATCTCCCACCTTTGTTGGTTTAAATCTCATCCATACCCATGGTAAATAATAGAAATGAACCTTCTTGTTCCTATACTTCTCCTTTACCAAGTAACTTTCCCCATGGCCTCCGGATTTTAGTTGTAGATGATGACCCTACATTTCTAATGGTCATGGAGAAGATGCTTAAAAAATGCAACTATGAAGGTATTGGGATTCAAATGCGCAGAGTTCTTTTTTTATTTATTCTTTTACTTTTTTAAGCTCTAGTATCTTCTTCCCGATTAGATCCAACTGATTCTGCAAGGTGCTTTTCCATTTGTTGAGGTTGTGGTGATGGTTTGTTCGATCCAACGTATGATGCTTTGGTTTTGTTTCCATGTTTTATTTTCTGTGTTCTGATGTGCCAGGTTCTGGTTTTATATACGTTTCTATCACTCATGAAATTGTGAACTCTAAAGCTTCACTCCAATCACAGTTATCTTCATTATTTCATTTTTCATGCATAAGAAAGCATGATTTTAATTGAAACTGATAACGTGTTCTACATATGATGAATCTAAAGGTGAATATGCCTCTAGTCGAAATGAGTCTTTGAGGGTTTTCATTTGTTGGTGTAACATTGGGTTGATTGATTGGATTTTTGGGTGATGGAGCCAACATCATGAAATTGGAGGGCCCTAAGCCAACTGATGTGCTCGCCTTTCTCCTTATCTATGCTTATCTTTACTGAATCTTAATCCTTTGTTAAATGGAGAGTGAACCTTACTTAGTTCAGCTATTTAACTTTTTTGCTTCTTTTAAGTCAGGTACCACTTAGTCTTAACCCACCAGAGAGAGAGAGAGAAAGAGTAAACCCAGCTAGTAGGAGTCCAGCAGTAGTCCAATATCTTGCGTTGCCCACTTTGCCTACATATATGTATGGTCATTATTTGAAAAGAAAGGCTTTCTATATATGATGGATGGTTGAAAGAGGTAGATTCATTTCAGACCATGACCGGTCTCAAAGATGAACGGTTAGAACAATCCTGCCCAACAGTTATTTTCCATGTTCTTATTCCATGGTTCTTATCCTCCACTAAACTTATGGCCGTATGTAATCACCATCTATCATTCTAGTCCAAGAATCCACAATGCATACAGGTGGTTGTGGTGGCCTGCAGTAAGCCATCTTCTTCATGAAATGTTATCCATTGACTGCGAATATTTCTTCACTACAGCTTTCTAGACCATTACTCTTAATTATAAAGCTAATAAATCTTAATGCTGATTAGTTGGGCAAAACAGGGGTTTCAGGTTAAAGATTGCTTAGTCAGTCAGTATTTTGCAGGGCATACTTGAGGTTGACGCAGGTGAAGGATACAGGGATACATAGACCATATATAAATACAAGAAAATTTATCTTTAAGTTGATGTCCAGTGCTTGTTATTAGTTTTCTTCTTTAAGAATACTTGTAGACAATTTCCACTGCTATCAACTAAAAGAATTTCTCTTTCTAAATAGTGGAGAAAATGTTTCTCATTTTTATGCTGTCTATGCTTTGAAGCTCCAAAAAACTTCCTAGAATTATTTGTGCTTTTTTCTTATTTAAGACAAATAATGCTTGATTTTTGTATGCTCATCTGTTATTGTTCTCTAAAACATCCTTAATTTATTAAAATGGGGTGCTGTAAGCAGGTACTTGGGTTGATACCAAGGCAGTAAATTTGATCATAGACTCCTTTTTTTATTTTCTTCTCACTACAATAGAAGTTACTTTTTGTGATTGTTCTATAGCGGCGGACAGAAAAAAAAGACCGCTAGAGGCAATTATTAGCAGCAGTTTATAATAACATTTTGGATAGTGTTTGTGTATATCAATAGTAGGTTTCCGTAGTAGGAGGAAGATTTTGCGCGATATCCCAATTTTGGACGCATAGCAAAAGAGAGAAAATAACATACAGAGATGATTAGGGTTTTAGCTAAATTATTATCGATGTAATAAAAGTTTCCTTAACTTGATCTGCATAGTTCTCTCTATACAAAGAAAAACAATTAATTAAAAACATATAAAGTAAGTTGTCAAATGCACGATGAAATAAATAGGAAATCGTTACTTAACCTTCTAACATAATTTGTCTTCTAATCGCAATCAATCATTACAATCTTTCATTCAATACATTTTTCAAGTGAAATGTTCAAAAATTTTGTTAACCATTTCCCATTGCAATTATTTCACATGGATTAATGAGGATATTTTAAGTTTTTAGTAATATTCCTGTTGAACCAAAACAAATTAATGTTATGTGACCTAACGCTAAAATGAACAAAGGTCTAATTTATTAGAACCAAGTTAGACTATAAAGGACCTAGGCCCAACTCACATATTATATACATTATATACGTGACACACTCATTTATATTGATTTTTGTGTCTTAACTCAACTAGATCCCACTACAAAAAAGAAACTTTTAGCAGCGGAAAAAACTGCCTTTAGGGTCAGTTTTTTTTCCTCTAAAAATATTTTTTTTGGGCGAAAAATGATTTTCACCACTAAAATGTCATAGTTGTCTTTGACGGTCGAAATGGAGCATAAAACGGCACTTTAAGCGGCGGTCTAATAAAACTGTCGTAAAAAACACGTTTAGCGACTGCAAAAAATAACTGCTAAATTTATTTATTTTTTTGTCGTGAGACATGGGCATAGATTGGGATAATAATTGAACACTAATTATAGACCCAGACCGGAAACTAAGTCCAAATTTTAATTGGTTCTAGAAAATGGTTCATACCACGATTTTTTGAGTTACATCCTTTAGGAAAGGATAATAATAGTCAATTGACATCTCTATCATAGTAACATCCAATAAAATGAAAAATGTTAGAATTCTACTGCTTATTGCCTATCTCTTCCTTTATTCTTCTGGTCATTATGTTTGCGAGTATACTTCCCATGTCACATATTTACATTCACTAAATGCCCAAATATTGTGCTAGCTTACCTATGATCATTGAAACTCCTTCATAGTCTCATGGATAAGACAATCAATGTAATTTCCTAGGTAAGAATAGGGTTAGAAAACAATGGTATAACATTCACTAGGCTCTCTCTCTCTCTCTCTCTCTCTCTCTCTCTCTCTCTCTCTCTCTCTCTCTCTCTCTCTCTCCTATGTTCTCTATAGACCATGGTTTAAAATCGCGGTATTGGTCGCGGTCTCGGCCGGGCCGAAAAACCGATATGATATCGTATCGGTCGCGGATATCAGTCCGTCGCGGTGTGAATTTTTTTTTAATAAAAAAAATCGCAAAAATATCCAAAAAATCCAGAATATTAGAAAATGAAGGAAAACAATATTTTTTTCCATTAGTAACAACAATAAATAGAAATCTCGATCACCTTAAGTTATGAGCCCTGTCTGTATCGCAATTCGCTGTCTTCTCCAGTATTTCATATAATGCAACCATTATTGATGCTCATAATTAATTTATTAGTATAAAATATAAGAAAACAAAGATAATATAAAAATTATTTATACACTATTAATAAGCTATTAGTATTTACTATTTAGTAATATAAATACTCCAACAATTTTTTTTTTTTAAAGTAGAAGATTTAAAAAGCACCATTTTTCTACACCCAAAATCATATTTATAAATAGATCTAGCATAAAAGTGTGTAGATTTAAGTGAAGAACACAGTACAAACCAAAAAATGACATGCAAATAATCTTTTCATTCATTTTTATGCTTTATCTAAAAATAAAAAATAAAAAACACATAATAGTAAAAATAAGGTAGTTAAGTATTTGATTTTCTTTTGCTAAATAAAATTATTTCTTCAAAAAATAGTTTTGGAATTTGGAAAATATGAGAGAATGAGTTATGGAAACATAGTTCCTCTAAGGAGACGAGGGGAGAGGAGAAGGAAATTGGAGAATAGGGAAAAAGTTACAAAAAATTACTTTTTTTTACCATTATTCCATCGCAGTCCATCTCGGCCGATATTTTGAGATATTTTGAAAATATCGGCCGAGATATCAGTGAGATATCGGTAAAACCGATATTTTGATCATATCAACCGAGATGAACCGATATTTTTGGAATATTTTGACCATATCGGCCTGACTCGGCATCGCAGCAAAATATCATCGCGGTATCGGCCAATACCGATTCATATCGGCCGATATGAACCGGTATCGGCCGAGATTTTAAACCATGCTATAGACTATAGCTCGATTTAGTAGTAAATGAAACCCCTATGTACTCTCCCTATGTTCTCTATAGACTACAGCTCGATTTAGTAGTAAATGAAACCCTCAATTACATAGGGCAAGCCAACAATAAATCAGGCTCCCTTTCCCTTCTAATACCCAAGGTTTGTTACAGAACACTACCTTTCCTTTCCGAAGAATTCCTTGTAGCTATCTCCTTCATTCTCTGTAATGAGATCCGTCGCTTTTGTAATAAAAATTCATTCGTGGGTGATAATGAAGGAAACACCATCTTCATCTTCATATTTTACTCTTGAGTACTTTATCAATCGCTTTCTCTATTTCAATTTTAGACGACAACCCAATGTGACTATGGTGAAAGAGCGGATGCTTTGGACATGTAGTGATTGACATGCATGAATTCAGATGGTCTTTATTATTCTCAGAACCGGACCATATCGGTGCTTCTTTCTTTTCTTGATGCCATGAGAAGGTGTTTGTATCTCTAGGGTCTTTTCTTCCATTTCTTGAATTCTGCATGAGATTTAGGGTTTACAAGCATTTTAATGAATTTCGGGCTATTATTTATGAATGAAGTCCTTTCCACTCCTACTTTTTCTTTCTGAAATGAGTCATTGAAGTTGAGCCTTTATTAATTTCAACTTCAGTTAATATACAACTATTTTTGTTCTTTTTTTTTTTTTGGGGGTTTGTCCTTTGTTTGTAGTGGGTTCTTTTAATGTATCTCCTACTAGTGTTGTCTAATAAATTCACGATCAGGGTCACTATGATTTACTTACTAACCCTTAATTGAATAAGATTTATAAGCTTTGATAATAGCGCTGGTGTTGTATGTTTGATTTGTCTTTCCAGTTACAACATGCAACCATCCAGCACTTGCTTTGTCAATACTAAGAGAGAGAAAAGGGTGCTATGATGTTGTAATAACGGACATCTATATGCCAGATATGAATGGCTTTGAACTTCTTGAAATTGTCGTCCATGAGATGGGTCTACCGGCTATTCGTAAGTATTACTTGAACCCTAATTCCACTCATCTGTTTTGTTTAAGATCTCTCTCTCTTAGATTCTCATTTCCAATTCTTTCTTCTCAGTGACGTCGGCTAATTGTGATGTGAATGTGGCAATGAGAGGGCTTGAACATGGAGCACTCTACTACCTCATGAAACCCGTCTCAATGAGTGAAGTGAGAAACATCTGGCAGCATATCATCCGAAAGTCTAAAGAAGAGAAGAATGATATTGAAGAAATGAGCTCTTTAGGTGAGACCAAGCAAAAGGAGAGTTCAAGTGAAGAGAATGATAAAACTGATGCAGCTGCTGGAAGTGGCACCTCAGCTGATCAGGTTGAATTGGAACCAAAAAAGAGAAAGAAAGGAGACCTTGGAGTCAAAACTGATGCCAAGGGTAAAAAGGTAAAGACTGCAGAAAGAAAGGCGCGGATACTTTGGGATGCAGTACTTCACAATAAGTTTGTGAAAGCCATCGATCAAATAGGAATAGACCGTAAGATAACTCACTCTTGGTTGAAAAATCTATACTCATTCCTACTACTTGTGCATTGCTGTGGTTTATATACTACAATAGTTTTGAAATTCTATTAATAAAAATAGATTGGCACTTCTAATCTCTTTATTCTCCATTATGTTTGTGTTTTAGGCGCAGTTCCAAAGAAGATACTTCAGCTAATCGATGCCCCTGGTTTGAATCTAAAAAATGTTGCGAGTCATCTACAGGTTTTTCAGTTTTACTTCTTTTTAAGAAGTTTATATAGCTTTGACCCTTTTTAGCATAGATAGCATTTTCCCTGTGTATTTGAAATTGATTGGTAATATACATGGGTGATTAGTACTACTGTGAATAGTATCGCTTGCTCCTATATAGTTTACACTTTCAGATATACAAGATATAGAGATTTAAAAATACAAGATGTGGAGATTTGAAAATACCTGGATATTATGGTCTAGAAACCTCTCAATGATAGTTAACTCGCAAAGAACTATGATAGGTGTCCTAAAATTTGTCAGTACATATTATTTCTAGCATGCCAAGATTTGTCAACTTTTTACAAAAAGTGTTAATACAAATAATTAATTTTCACTAAGCTTGCTCTTGGTGGGGTTCCATGAATATAAAATGATTAAATTAGTCATCAACCAGTTAGTCACAGACCAAGTTTGTTGCCATTTTGTTTGATATACAGGTCCTTCAAAGAATTCTATCAAGCTCCACCCCCCACACCAACCCCCAAAAAGAAAAAAAAATTTACAAAATTGTATTGCTATTTGATGCAGGCAAGGATTGGGTGGATCTCAGAAAGATCTATGTTAAGCGAGCTCATAAATCCACAAATCCGGTACAAATTACTTGGTGAATAAATGTCAGATTCACCTATATTGAGAGATTCTTTCAGACACGCTTTAGAGACGTTTAGAACTATTACTATTGAAATGAAAGAATTTCCAAAACTAATGATACGTTTCACACGTATCGAATTCTACTGTGGCCAATAGATAGGGATAAATTACTCACTGCAGGGATGAATGCCACCAATGTTCCGAAGTTTTCTTAATCACGATCAAAAGCCATGGATCTTCAACCCTTTCATTGTGTATTTATATTTTACATCATAAGAAATCTTAAACAAAACTTTAATCATTTGATCAAGTTTCCATGCTCCATGGAACCGAAATGATCGAAATGATCACAACATAGACTACAGTGGCCCAAAAATCATGAGATAAAAAGTTATGTAATACCCTAGAAGACCATGCACTTTACATTGTCTAGATGATACTAAATATTAAATGAGAAAGGAACAATAGAAACATAGGGTTTCAAGTTTATTACCTTTAAAACATGTAATAATCTTGCCATCGTAGTGGAAAATTGATTGACTATATGCATCTTTCTCAATCATTTTTGGAAGCTGGATCCCCACTCACCACATCTAGTTCCATTTCCACGAGGTTTTCCATGCCAATATATATAGCGTAATTCTTCAAAACACTCCAATTTAAGAACGCCCGTTTTCCACGCCACTATTTTTAGGCATGGGACCCACGTTTAACTAATTCAGTCTTTTCACACACACTACCCCCTCTCTTCCCCAATGATTAGTCATAAGTCTAAATTTAACACTCATCCAACTTTTTTCTCACCATTAGATTGAAAACATAAGAAAATGATGCCTCTAAAGCATTGGATTTTAGGACTATAGATCAAAGAGTTAGAATTATCTTATGAAGTCAAAGGTTTGCATATAGATAGGTCTTATATGGATTTTTCCATCGAACGAGCTCCCATGATCATCATGCATCTTGGTGTATCCTAAGGGGTGTTTTTTTAGCCCATATATATATATATATATATATAGAATGAGATGAATTCTACAAAATGCCCCATTAAAAAGGGGCATTTTCCCCTATGCAAACATCCAATAAAAAACACAACAATATCTATTGTTATTTAATATATTAAACTCAGTCATAACTACAATTTTATAAACCATTTGAAATTAAAGAAACTTCATAAATGAACAGTGGGCCCCTTTAAAAATCTACACCATCAACAAAAAAAATGAGTAAATGCATAGAATGAAAAATGATACCGTGGATCTTGATATATTCTATGGATGGAGTATAAAGATTACTTTTATTCTATGGATAAGTGGGTCGTGCTGATTTGTAAGGAGAGAAAAGCATAGGGAAATTAGGGCCTTTTTTGCTACAAAACTCTATCCAACCTGTCTTAAATACTCTTTGATCGTGTTGTGCCTTTAATAATCATAGTGTTTAGATAGGATTAAAAGCGTGGGAGACCTCCGATGCTTTTCAAGATGCTTCCAAGGTGATCTTATAGCAAGATGAGTAAAAGCATAGGGAAATTAGAGCCTAATTTCCCTATGCTTTTTTTTTTTTTTTTTGCTACAAAAGCATAGGGAAATTAGTCTTGTTCTCCTTTCTTCCTTTAATGCAATTTTAATTAAATTAAGTTCAATATATCGAAGAGATATGCATAATTCTAGTTTACTGTTTCGTAATGCCAATTGAGTTGCATGTGTATGCAGAAACATCGCCTATTCCTGCGAAGGCTGAATGAGACAAATAAATATGGTCGTTTTAGGTCTCCCTCCTCCAAGTCAAGGCTCAAGATGCATCCTCTGCTACGAATGGTTGGCGGCCCAGACCCAACAAGCATTTCCAACTTCCCGTCACTTTACAATCCAAAGGGAGTGCAACCAACGGCGGCGAGTGATATGCAGAATACTAATGCTTCCATGCCAATGACCTTTGTGAGCCCTGCACCATTTGTCAACCAAGATTCACAGAGCATTGACCCCATTGCCACCAGTACTAGGCTTGGGCAATCGAACCTCCCCACAAACGTGCAACCAATGCTACAGCCAGGTAGCATTAGCTCAGCACCGAGTGTATCTCTCCTCCAACAAAACAATGGAAGCATGGGCTTTGGCATGTTCCAACAGCAAATGGAAATGGGTTCCTCATCAACATCAGACACAACCCATTGGCCAACACAGCCATCACCAGGACTTTTAGAAAGTGCTCCACTTGGTAACTTTGGGATGCAGAATGCTCAAAATAGCGACTACCTCAACAGCAAGGATAATATGGAGCTGATCAATAAGTTTAACCAATTCTCCCTTTCCAATTCTGCTAGTGATTACACTGAACTTCAAGTGACCAGCGCTGAAGATTTTAATAGAATGACGCAGACAGGACTATTGGAGGAAGGATTGAGCAATATGAACTCTGGCAGCAATCTGATGAATGGAATGAACAACAAAGGAAATGTACCTATTGAACCGGAGATGAACAACAAAGGAAAACAGCCTTTTGACTCAACGGACAAAGGAAAAATGCCTCTTGTTATGGAGGAGGAAGAAGATATTTTCCTCCCTGAATTGACCGCATCAGACTTCATTATGGACCTTTATATGAATTTTGATTACTCAAACCAGTATCCAACAGATTACCCTAATGTGACACAGGAAGATGTTTTTATGGGAGGCAATAACTCGAGCTATGACATGGATACTCTTTTAGAACAGGTCCAGAATCAAACATTTTGGAACAGCTCAGAGGACCAACCATCCGGAAGTAGCACCAATGATATGGTTTTCAAACAGGTCAGTAGATTAGTCAAGCATTCAACATAGCACATATCTTCTACATGCGTATTGTGTAGCTTTCATGAAATTGAAACAGAGATTACTGAAGAATGCCATAATCAAAATAATTTTATAAATTAATTTTAATATATAAACAATCTTTCTTTCAGAGCATAAATTTAGCAATGAGTAATCAAAAGTTTTTACTCACAGAATATTCATTTTGCTGCATGTAGGCACAAGATGGGACCAATCACAAGGAAGGCGACTTCTTCGACTTCAACTTGTTTTGTATGGGTAACAAGGATAAAGCTCAGTGAACGCCACCTAAAGCTTTCTCTAACCCGTCAAATTTACAAACATTTGATTTTGAGGTGCAGAAAGGTGGTTGGTTGGAAAAGGCATGGAGAATAAAGATTTCTAAATATCTTTTGTGTTTGTGTGTGTGTTTGAATAATGTTGCTTTGTTAGTAATGTTGTTGTTTAAATGGCATGTAGTGTGCTAGACATGAGTATTTGGGATCCTTCTAGAACTTGTGTCAATATATGTATTGTTTTTGTGGTATGTGTACTTTTAATATATGTGAAGGTGTGTCGTTTTTATAAGCTTCACAATGTCAATTTTGATGGAGTTTGACTGAGATAACCTTATGTCAATGGTGGCCGTTCCTGACGCAACCCAACCCAATCTAAACTCGACCTTGTTTGGCTTGACCTTCTATTCTCAGGTGGAATTAGGGTTGCCATTCCTAACCCGATCAATAAATAGTGGGTATCAGGTTCAGTCTAAGCGGCCTATTCAACACATTTAACTCCTCTGAACTACCTAAGCATATTTATTTAAATCATACATTCGGATTTCCTAAAATGAACTAAGGTGGCGGGTGCATAAGCTATTGGAAAAAACCATAAGTGGTAAGGACAATGTGTGAGGTATTTAACAGATGTAGCTTAAAACATACATGATATTGTTTCCAATTTCCGATGCAATGTTGAAAGGAGATGGCACAAAGCGGGATATATACATGAGTAGTGCCTCTATCAATCTAAAGGACTGGGTGGCTAGCACTAGTCATTAAGTTGTTGGAGAGATAGAGCGGAGGAAGAGGAAGATGGATCGCATTTAGAAAAGATGCCTAGTGAACAAGTTTTTGGGTTTGAAAATTTTCGATGCAGTGGTGGAATGGTTGGTAGAGGGAAACAAACTACATTGCCGGATGATGTATGTACCCGGGTTATGTGTTGCAGGAAAAACAACTCTTGCAAAGGAAGTCTACAATGGTACTGCCGACAAAAAGCAATGCCATGAGCGTGATTCGGTCAGTGCATAATTTTTGCAGAAGATAACAAGAAACTTTACATGAGAGTGGTCTCAACTCACAAGAGGAGGTAAAGCAGATGGACAGAATAGAAATACTTAAGAAGACATCTGACACTTTGAAGGGTTGGAGGTATTTAATTGTCCTGCACATCAACCTCCAATGTACCTGGATGCCAACAAAAGGAGCAGAATGGGTGTAACTTGCAATAACAAAGAGATGTCAGATCTGAATGGACCGGTGTTGCAGTCCATGAATTAGGAAGCTTGAGTTTGGAGGACAGATAGGAAATTCAACCCGAGGCATGTTCACATTGAAGCCTTGGCCAGTCTTTCATTTCTGGAGCCCTTTGATACACTTGTAAATCTGACATCATGACCAATTTTACACACATTAAACCTTCACTAGTTGTTGCATTGAATTAAAAAGAAATTCTATGGTTAAGATGTCATTTGACTTTAAGGCAGTTAAAACAAGGGCTTTGATTATTTGATGGGTTGATTTTCTTGCTTCCCCTTATCCGTAAGATAACATCTCCATCTGTCCTTATCTCATTGATATCAATATATCTAAATGGGCCTAATGAGCAGACTGCATATTAGGAATAAGCCATTTGATCATAGGAGAACATTGTCACTACACAAAAAACGGAAAATTGGAACGGATTACCGTTCATAATCCGCCCGTTCCTAATCTGTTAAACCGTTCCCAAACCATCCCAATTGCCTATTTTTGGAACGAATTAACAGATTAGGAATGGAAAACAGGAAATTGGAACGGATTACTTTTCCTAATCCGTCCGTTCCTAATCCGTTAAACCGTTCCAAATTCCAGTTTTTAGTGTAGTGTGTCCCATACATATGGCCCCAAATTCTCAGATCTTATAGTAATGTACATATATACAAATATAGTAATGCTCTTTTTTAGTATGTTAGTTTTTTTTGTCCTTTTTTTACCTATGTTAGGATACTGGTAGTGAATGATGTCCTTCAAGGTGTTAGGTGTGAAGATCCAAGGATCATGTGTTTGATACAAAGGTGCTAACACCAATCAACTACGAGTGTGTTGGTAGACTAGGAGGCTTTTTTTTTTATAATTAAGTTTAACAGCAATTGGTCTTCTCAGCTCATGGGGCCACATATGGGTACCTTTTTATTACTGGGAGTGGGGTACGTGGAAAGGTGGGCCCAAATAGGGTTGTCACTTGTCAATGGCTCGCGCAGGGTGGTTAGTCTCTTGCATACAAATATAACATAATGAGGTTATACATGAAGGACATGTATTTAAGGCCTATTTAAGAAAACCTTATCTTTTAAATGGACAGAGGGAAAAGAGTCGAACCTTCTTCTTCTTATCTTTACAGTGCTATTTCTGAGCAAGGGGAGTCAACTGAAGATAATTATAATTTTACCCATGGAAAATTAAATTCGATGACATGTGTAGGTTATACATTAAGGACATGTGTTTAAGGCCAATTTAAGATAACTTAAAAAGAAAACCTTCTCTCTTAAAAAGGACAGACGGCAAAGAGGTGAACATTCACCTCATCTTTACAGTGCTAGTTTCTCCCTCTAATTTTTTTCTCTTTTTCTCTGTCTCTAACTTATACACGCGTCATATAAACACTATAGCCACCTAGTAGGAGGTGAAACCAGCAGGAAAGCAAGATGAGCCCACAAGAATTCTGCTTCTCTATCTTCCTCTAATGCCTATAAAAAGAGCATTTCCTTACTTAGCCAGGCGTTCCTTTGCCTGCTTTCCTCTTTCTTTCTCTTCTATTCTCCCATCATCCCTTTGAAGACAAGGCCTTTCAGCTCTTTCTTTCAAATTCAGTAGTATCATCTCTAACCTTTGTTGGTTTAAATCTCATCCATACCAATGGTAAATAATAGAGACAAAGCTTCTTGTTCCGTTTCATCTCCTTTACCGAGTGCTTTTCCCTATGGTCTCCGGATTTTAGTTGTAGATGATGACCCTGCATTTCTAATGGCCACGAAGAAGATGCTTAAAAAATGGAGATATGAAGGTATTGGGACCCAAATGAGCAGGGTTGTTTTCTCTTTTCCTTTTTTAAGCTCTTGTATCTTCTTCCTGATTAGATCCAACTGATTCTGCAAGGTGTTTTTCCATTTGTTGAGGTTGTGGTTATGGTTTTGTCGATCCAAAGTATGATACTTTGGATGCGAGACTAATCTGGGGTATTGTTTCCATGTTTTCTATTCTGTGTTCTGATGTGCCAGGTTTTGGTTTTATATCTTTGTTTTTTATCACTCATGAAATTGTGAACTCTAAAGTTTCACTCCAATCACAGTTATTTTCATTGTTTCATTTTTCATGCATAAGAAAGCATGATTTTAATTGAAACTGATAACGAGTTCTACATATGATGAATCTAAAGGTGAATATGGCTATTGTCGAAATGAGACTTTGAGGGTTTTTCATTTGTTGGCGTAAGATTGGCTTGATGGCTTGGATTTTTGGGTGATGGGGCCAACGTCATGAAATTGGAGGGCCCTAAGACAACGGATCTGCTCGCTTTTCTCCTTATCTATGCATATCTTTACTGAATCTTAATGCTTTGTTAAATGGATCAATAATCATACTTAGTTGAACTATTTAATCTTTTTCCTCTTTTTAAGTCAGGTACCACTTAGTCCTAACTCACCAGAGAGAGTAAGCCCAACTAGTACGACTGCAGCAGTGGTCCAATACCTTA
Source organism: Persea americana (assembly GCA_029852735.1). Lineage (NCBI taxonomy): Eukaryota > Viridiplantae > Streptophyta > Magnoliopsida > Laurales > Lauraceae > Persea > Persea americana. Next base: position 72,815,415 of record CM056815.1, read on the forward strand.
TGCTGCCCACTTTGCCTACTAATATGCATGGTCTTTATTGGACAAGAGGAGCGTTCTATATATGATGGTTTCATTTCAGATCATGACTGGTCTCAAAGATGAACGATTAAGAACAATCCTGTCCAACTGTACATTTTCCATGTTCATATTATATGATTCTTATCCTCCACTAAACTTTTTGGCCATATGTAATCAGTCACAATCTATCATTCCAGTCCTAGAATCCACGAAGCATACAGGTGGTCGTGGTGGCCCGCAGTAGGTCATCTTCCTCATGAAATGTTTTCCATCAACTGCAAAGATTTCTACTCTACAAGTTTCTAAACCAGCCCTCCTAATTATGAAACTAATAAATCTTAATGCTGATTAATTGGGAAAACTAAGGGTTTTATTAAACATTGCTTAGCCAGTCAGTATTTTGCAGGGCATACTTGAGGTTGACATAGGTGAAGGAGACAGTGATACATAGACCATAGAGAAATTCTAGAAAGTTCATCGTTAAGTTGATGTTCTGTGCGTGTTGTTTTAGTCCTTTTTTCTGTTTCTTTTTTTTTCTTGCTTTAAGGTAAATTATATTAAAAGCAAAAGGAAACACGGGCAGTGTAATTCAACCTCCAAAACAACAAAACATCTTAGGACTCAACAACGAATTGCCCAATATATGGGATACAACCAAAAGAAAAGGTAGAAAATAAGAAAGCGTTCAGCTAAATGAGAGCTAAATACATAAGGAGAGATAAGATATCAACAAAACCCAACACGCCTTCTGCTTCTACTAGTGCTGACTTTGAGACAAAGGAAATCCATAACCTTGATCAGAGACATCATGAAGGTCTCCTGGAAGCTGTGGCGGAGGACAACATCTTAAATTCCTTGTAGTAGGACCTGAAGCACCAACTGCTCCCTAAAATTTGCCTCTCTTAGATTTCCTGGAAGAAGCATTGGAGACTAGGGCAATGGAAGATTGGTTTTGGGGAGGGTCATCACACTACTTGTATTGAGGAGAGCCTAAGGTGTTTAGTCTTATAGAGATTGATGGGAAAGGATGGGGATTTACCAAACAAGATTTAGGGTGCTTATGAGTGTTGTAATCTAGGATGGAGAAAGGATTGCTTGTTTCCAAGGTGGAAGCATGTAGAGATTCCATATCATTGGTAGAATTTTGGGTAAGAGGGTTGCGGTATGGAGCCAAAGAGCTGCACTGGAAGTTTTAGGTTCCAAGGAGGTGGCTATAGGAACTTCTTCTAGATCCAAAGTTCCAGCAGTAGTAGGGGGAAGTTGCATAGATGACAGTTACTCCATGGTCCGGCGGGGACAATACTTCAACATTTGCATTCATCACAGTAGGGGCCTGTGCCTGGCTTGAAGATGAATGGTGTGAGGGAGGTGTGGAGAAAGATATCTTCAGCATAGGGGCTATTATTTGCAGGGGTTTTACAGGATCCCTCAAGGTGGCCACTTGAGAAACAAGCAGAACAAGGAACATTTTCATAGGAAATAGAAACTGTAATTTTAGACTTTCCCTCTAAATCAACCAAAATAGATTGGGGCCTAGGCTTGGAAAGATCCAAGTTGACAAGTATCCTTGCAAAAGTTAAGATCTTTTGGCCTGCAATGATATCATCCAGCTTTAAGGGAAGACCAACAGAACTTACAATTGAAAGCAGAATGTTGCTACTCCAGCAATGGTAAGGGATGCCCCTACACCGAATCCAGACTGAGGATAAAAAAGGCTGGTCCATGCTCTCCAGTCCTGGGGACCAGGGAATGAGGTGAAGTTTCTTCCTCGCTAGAGAGACTGGGGAGCTGCTAAGGATTCTGTCTTTGTCCTCCTTTGAGCCAAATCTAAGAGAAAATGGCCTTTCTCGGTCAAGGAAATGAGACATGGCAAGGATAGGTTCCATGAAGTTTTGGAGTGATGTTCAAGCCATTCCAAAGATAACTCTTCTACCAATGAATCTTCCACAAGCAGCAAAGGAGAAAGATTCTTTGCTGGTTTCAATCATGCGGCTCAGCGATCTTTAGAGTGGGTTGTCCTTCTTTCCAAGAGGTTTGGGGAAAAGGGGGTGGAGAAATACTAGCATGGCCAAAGAAGAGGCTGGCAAAGTTTTTCTTAGGGTCATTTGCAGGTGCCTGATGGTAGCCAAATTGGGACCATAGAGCCTTGAGGAAAGCTTCTAGTCAATTGGGTTCAAAGGAAGAAGAAGGAGGGTTGATAGCGGTTGCTAAAATGGAGGCTAGGGGTGAAGAAGGTGGGGGGACCGTTGGTATGGGCAAAATTAAGGGACGGAAGTCAGTTAAAGATAGAGGGTTAGTTGCAAGAGAGGGGGTTGTGGAAGAAGGGGAATGGGCGGGAGATGAAAATTGGGAGTTCATTTTTCAATTAAACTAAGGAGAAGAAATTTCGTGTGAGACAAAGACACTTTCCACTGCCATCAACTAAAAGAAACCTAGGTGGCCTGATTTAGTTGATTTTCTCTTGCTTGATTTTCTCTGTGAGATAGAGGCCCTACTTGGGTCGATAACAAAGGAGCAAAGTTGATCATAGACTCCTTTTTTTTTCTTCTCACTACAATAAAAGTTACTTTTAATGATGGTTCTATAGCGGCGGACAAAAAAAACCGCCGATGTTTGTGTATCCCAATATTAGGCTCACATTGTAGGGAAGAATTTTTGCGCGATGTCTAAGTTTTGGACGCATGGCAAAAGAGAGAAAATAGCATATAGAGATGATTAAGGTTTTAGCTAAATTGTTATAGATGTAATAAAAAGTTACCTTGATTTGATCTGCATAGTTCTCTCTATCCAAGTAGAAATTAATTAAAAACATATTAGGCAATTTGTCGACTCTGTATGCAAGATGAAATAAATAGGAAACCATTACTTAACCTTCTAACATTATCTATCTTTTGATCGCAATCATTCATTACATTCTTTCATTCAATAGATTTTTCAAGTGGAATATCCAATAAGGTTGTTAGTCATTTCCCATTGCAATTAATGCACATGGATTTGTTGGGTTATCATCATGTGTTCCAGTTTAGCGTGGTCAGTTCGTCTGATTAGCCAGGACCGAGGATTAGGGTAAGCCTAATTTTAGTTGTTATGTTTATGGTTTTCTTGGAAGCCAAGAAAGCGAAGATTATATGTAACGATGTATAATAACTCTAACTCCATCGAATTGAGAGGGGAGAATGATAGACGATGTCTCTCTTCCCCATGGACGTAAGCAATGTTGTTGAACCACAAAAAATCCTTGTGTTCATGTGTATGATTGCTTAATTGCTTGATTGTGATTGTTCATCATGGTAGACCGTCGAGTGCGAGTATTTTCCACTACACCACTTTCCCCAATAGGATTAATTGTGATTATAAACTTAACATGACATTTAGGGATGTAAACATCTCGATTTTATAGTAAGATCAGTGTTGAACAAAAACAAATTAATATTATGTGACCTAATGCTGAAACGAACAAAGTTCTAGTTTATTAGAACCAAGTCAAGTAATTCAGGCAGTGCAACATTTCTTCCAAATCAAAAGGAACTATAGAGAAACAAATGCTTATTTTCTTGCCCTCATTCCAAAAACCAGGTCACCGTCAACATTTGCTGACTGCAGGCCTATTAATTTGTTAAACTTTTCTTACACAATCATGTCCAACATCTTAGCCACCAAATTGTCCTCAATTCTTCCTTCTATAATCTCTAACCATCTGGCAACCTTTCTCAAAGGTAGGACTATTCAGCACCACATTGCCATGGCAATTGATCTATTCCAAAAGCTGAATTCCAAAATTAAATAGGGCTCTCTCTGCCTAAAGTTGGACATTTCAAGAACCTTTGATAAATTGGATTGGTCCTTTAATGGAAGGCTAACATCATGGGAAGCTAAAACATTGTCTTTTGCCGGCCGCCTCATCTTGATTAAACACATCCTTTCTAGCATTCCCACACATACAGCTGCAATCCTGCCAATTCCTATCTCTATCTGCAATGACATTGAGTGTTTGATAAGGAATTTTCTATGGACAGGCAGTGGCCAATCTACTAAGATTAACTTTGCCAATGGGAACCTAGTTTGTTTGCCAAAATCAGAAGGAGGTCTCAAGATCAAGAATATTTATGAAGTTAGTGACACTTGCCTTCTCAAGCTTGGTTGGCAGGCCTCCACCGCTACGACTCTCTGGTGTTCATGGCTTAAAGAGCGTTACTTCAAATCCAACTCCATCTAGAGACCGGCAAACCCAAACCATGGTTCATGCATCTGGAAAAAAATTAGCCGCTTCACTTTCTTCATTAAACAGGGAAGCAAGTGGGTTTTTGGCAATGGCAAACAAATTAATCTTTGGCACGATACTTGGTGGGATGACAAGCCAATCTCTAAATGCTTTCCTCTCATTCATTTTCCAGCTGACCAAAGACTATCCTCCCTTTTTCCTAATGGTGTTCTAAATATTCCGTTATCTAATCCGGAATACATTAGGAATGTGCCGCTTCAAACGACTTTCAATCTTCGCCCATACCCATCTACATCAGGCGTTCTAGTATGGAACTCATCTACTGATAGTCAGCTGTCACTTAAATCTGCTTGGAATCTTATCGGAATTAGAACCAATAAAAAAATATGGGCAAAGCTGATTTCAAATGGCCTCTCCCTTACAAAGATCTCATGCTTCGCATGGCACTTGATGCTTCAGAAAACCCCCACCCATAATCACCTGCAACGCCTGGGATTTTCCCTGGCCTCTAGATGCCGCCTTTGCCGCCAAGGAGAGGAATCAGGTCCCCATCTCTTCTTCAATTGTAGAGTTGCCCCTCTAGCAATGGACCCTCCAACATACAGGCATAAGGCCTCCCCAAACCTTTTCCCTAATTACCATCCGGTCATCTTTGTGCAGAGGTAGTGATGCAGCAGCTGTCAAACACTTGGCTACTGTCTTCATATATGTCATATATTCTCTGTGGAAGGCTAGGAACATAACAACTTTCAAAGGAGTCAAAGCCTCCTTAAGGAGAATTATAAATCTTTTGAAGGATCTTCTCCATTTCTCTTTTAAGAAAATCTCAAAACCTTTTCATAGTGATCAACTTAGGCATCTCCTTCTTTTTTTGGGAATTTAACCAATTCCTCTTGTTAACACTTATAGACACTTCTAGGGCCCCTAGTGCCTTTGTATTTTCTTTTTCTCAAATCCAGCTTACTCCTCGGCTTTGTCCTGGGGCCCTAGTGTCATTTTATTTTCCTCTTTTCCTGTTTTTTTAATGCAAATTACCCTCTAAGAAAAACAAAAAGAAAAAAAAAAAAAAAAGACCAGTCAGACTATGATGGACCTAGACCCAACTCAAAATAGAAGCATAATATTACTTTCATAAATATAAAATAATGTATTTTACAAATTACACATATAAAAAACATTATATACGCGATACACTCGTATATGCAAATATTTGGGCCTTAACTCAACTAGACATAGGGACAGATTGGAATAATAATTGAACACTAATGATCCAAAATTGAGTCCAATTATTGATTGGTTCTAGAAAATGGTTCATGCCAAGATTTTCGAGTCGGGTCCTTTAGGAAAAGGTTAATATCAGTCAATTGACATCTCTAAATGTCATAGCAACATCTACCAAATTAAATTTTTTAAAATTCTACTGCTTATTGCCTATCTCTTCCCTTATTCTTCTTTTCATTATGTCTGCGAATATACTTACCAAGTCACATTTTTACATTCACTAAATGCCCAAATATTGTGGTAGCTCACCTATGATCATTCAAACTCCTTCATAGTTTCATTAATAAGACAATCAATTTGATTTCCTAGGTGAAAATAGGGTTAGAAAATAATGGCATATCATTCTCTCTCTCCCCCCATATATTCTCTATAGACTATACTTCGATTTAGTAGTAAATGAAACCGCCAATTACACAGATGAACCACACAAGAATTCAGGTTCCCTTTCCCCTCTAGTACCAAGGTCTGTTACTGAACACTACCTTCCTTTTCCAAAGAATTACTTGTAGCTATCTCCTTCAGTTTCTGTAATGAGATTTCTGACTTATGTTATTAAAAGACCATCCATGGGTGATGATGAAGGCAACGCCATCTTCATCTTCATGTCTAACTTGTATTTTCTCAACCGCTTTCTCTATTTCGATTATAGTTGACAACCCAATATAACTATGGTCAAAGAGAGGATGCTTTGGACACGTAGTGATTCAACATGCATGAATTCAGATGGTCTTTATTATGTTGGTGCATACTTCTTTTCTTGATGCCAGGAGATGGTGTTTGTATCACTTGGGTTTTTTCTTCCTTTTCTTGATTTATGCATGAGATTTAGGTTTTACAAGCATTTTAATGAATTTTGGACTATTATTTATGATTGAGGTTCTTTCCATTCTTACTTTTCCTTTTCTGCAGTGGGTTGAAGTTGAGCTATTATAAATTTCAACTACAGTTAATTGGGATAAACAACTGTTTTTTTTTCTTTTTTAGGGTTTTTTCTTTGTTTGTAGTGGATTCTTTTAATGTATACTCCAATTACTGTTGTCTAAGAAATTCACATCACGGTCATTATGATTTACTTACTAACCCTTAATTGGATAGGATTATTTTAAAAGCTTTGATAATAGCATTGGTGTTGTATGTTTAATTTGCCTTTCCAGTTACAACATGCATCCATCCAGCAGCTGCTTTGTCAATATTGAGAGAGAGAATGGGGTGTTATGATGTCGTCATAGCAGACGTCTATAAGCCAGATATGAATGGCTTTGAACTTCTTAAAATTTTCTGCCAAGAGATGCATCTGCCGGTTATTAGTAAGTGTTACTTGAACCCTAATTCCAGTCATCTGTTTATTTAAGATCTCCTTCTCTTAGCTTCTCATTTCCAACTCTTTCTTCTCAGTGATGTCAGCTAATTGTGATGTGAATGTGGCAATGAGAGGGCTTGAAAATGAAGCACGCTACCACCTCATGAAACCCGTCTCAGTGGGTGAAGTGAAAAACATCTGGCAGCCTATCATCCGAAAGTCTAAAGAAGATACGAACGATATTGAAGAAATTGGCTCTTTTGGCGAGATCAGGCAAATGGGGAGTTCAAGTGAAGAGAATGATAACCCTGATGCAGGTGCTGGATGGGGCTCCTCAGTTGATCATGTTGAATTGGAACGACATAAGAGAAAGAAAGGGGCCCTTGGAGTCAGAATTGATTCCAAAGGAAAAAACGTGAATACCGCAGAAAGAAAGGCGCGTATATGTTGGGATGCAGTACTTCACAACAATTTTGTGAAATCCATCGATCAAATAGGAATAGACAGTAAGATAATTCAGTTTTGGTTGAAGCATCTTTACTCATTCCTACTACTTGTGCATTGCTGTAGTTTATACTACAATAGTTCTTGTTCCTAGTTTTGTAGGCTTTATGGCTTTGCGGGCTTTCTGCCCTTGTTCTGTCATTTTTTCTCTCAATACAAATTTACCTTTATTCAAAAAAATATACTACAATAGTTTTGGGATTTTCTAATCTCTTTGTTCTGTTTTCTGCTTGTGTTTTAGGCACAGCTCAAAAGAAGATAGTTCAACCAATCGATGCCTCTGGTTTGAGTCTAAAAAATGTTGCCAGTCATCTACAGGTTTCAGTTTTACTTTTCTTAAAGAAATGCATATAGCTCTTCCATTTAACATACGTAGCATGTTCACTGTGGGTTTTAAATTGAATGGTTATGTACATGGGAGATTAGTACTACTATGAATAGTAGCACTTGCTCCTATATAGTTTACACATTCAGGTTTTAAATTGAATGCTAATATACATGGAGATTTAAAAATACCTGGATATTATGGTCTAGAAACCTCACAATGATGATTAACTGGCAAAGAAGTATGATAGGTGTCCTAAAATCTGTTAGTCATTATCCCTTGCATACCAAGATTTCTCAAGTGTGTACAAAAGTTGTTAAAACAAATAATTAATTTTCACTAGGTGTTCAAAAGTTGTTAAACAAGGAACTCCGATCCATGATTGCAGTAGCCAGTTGAAAGAGATCTCAAGTAAATACAATGAAAAATTCTCAAGAACTAATGATTCGTTTCACACCTATATCAAGTTTTAATGTGCCCAATATATAGGGATAAATAACTCTATGCAAGGGTGAGTGTCATCAACGTTCAGAAGTTTTCTTAATCATGATAAAAAGCTATGGATTTCTAACCCTTTAATTTCATTGTGTATTTACATTTTACATCATAAGAAATCTTAAAGATAACTTTAATCATTTGATCAACTTTACATGTTCAAGATTTTGGTCTCATGTAACATAATAGAAATCCATAAAGGCTAAAATATCCCAAAGATCCTCACTTCACGACACTCTACTGGAGAGAAGATAATATTTTTCTCAATATTGATTAGAATTAAAAACCATGGAACGAAGATCACAACACAGGCTACAGTGGCCCAAAAATCATGAGATACGAAGTTATGTATTACCCTGGAAATTAGGGCTTTTTAACTACCAAACTCTATCCAACCCTATCTTAAATATTCTTTAATGTAGTCATGTTTTTAATGTCATTGGGTTTGCATAGGATTAAAAACTCATTAGACCCATTAATCACTTTTTTCTTTTCAAAATGTGGAGTAAGTCTAGGGATTGCTCGCTTTCTTTCCTAAGAAGATAAAGATTCCACCTATGCAACTCCTCATTAACTCCTCTCCAAATTTTATTTTATTTTTAAGATTTTTGAACAGATGTGTTTTCTAGAATTCATATATATATATATATATATATAGAGAGAGAGAGAGAGAGAGAGAAACTGTGAGAGAGAGAGAGAGAGAGTGAGAGATTGTGTTAAGCCATACTCATTTACAGGTATATGTAATGCCATACTCATTTACAGGTACTAGAAAGAAAATTTTAAAACATTAATTAAAATAAATTCAAGATATTGAAGAGATTTGCATAATTTTACTTCCCCATTCCGTAATGTCAATTGAGTTGCATGTGTACGCAGAAACATCGCCTCTTGTTGGGAAGGCTGAATGAGCCAAAGAATTACGTCCCCTTTAGGTCTCCCCCTTCCAAGTCAAGGCTCAAGATGCATCCTCTGCCGCCAAAGGTTGGCGGCCCGGGCCCAACAAGCATTCCAAACTTCCCATCACCTTACAATCCAATGGGAGTACAACCAACAGCAGCGAATGACATGCAGAATATTAATGCTTCCATGCCAGCTACCTTAGATTCACAAAGCTTTGACCCCATTGCCACAACTAGATTTGGGCAATTGAACCACCCCACAAACGCGCAACCACTACTACAGCCAGGTAGCTGTAGCTCAGCACCGAGTCTCCTCCAACAAAACAAAGATAGCATGGCCTCTGGGATGTTCCAACAGAAAATGGAAATGGATTCCTCATCAACATCAGACACAACGCTGACGATCCATTGGCCAAGACAGCCAACACCGGAATTTTTAGAAAGTGCTTCACTTGGTAAATTTGAGATGCAGAATGCTCAAAATAGCGACTGCATCACTAGAATGGATAATGTGGAGCTGATCAAAAAGTTCAACGAATTCTCCCTTTCCGGACTTCAAGTAACTAGCACTGGAGATTTTAATAGAATGACTCAGACAAGACTATTGGACGAAGGATTGAGCAATATAAACTCTGGCAGCAATCTGATGAATAGCATAAACAACAAAGAACAAAAGCCTCTTGACGCAAAAGCCAAAGGAAAAATGCCTCTTGTTACGGAGGAGGAAGAAGATATTTTCCTCCCTGAATTGACCTCAACAGACTTCAATATGGACCATTACATGAATCTTGATAGCTCAAACCAGTATCCAACAGATTACCCTAATGTGATGCAGGGAGAAGATGTTTTAATGGGAGATAATAGCTCGAGCTACGACATGGATACTCTTTCAGAACAGGTCAAGAATCCAACATTTTGGAGCAGCTCAGAGGACCAACCTTTCGGAAGTAGCACCAATGATATGGGTTTCAAAAAGGTCAGTGGATTAGTCAAGCATTCAACATAGCACATATCTTCTACATGCATATTGTGTAGCTTTCGTGAAATTGAAACATAGATTACTGAAGAATGCCATGATAAAAAGAATTATGTATTAATTTTACTATATAAACAAAAAATTTATAAAGTACTTTTACTATATAAACAATCTTTCTTTAAAACCATAAATTTAGCAATGAGTAATCAAAGTTTTTGAATCGCAAAATATTCATTTTGCTGCATGTAGGCACCAGATGGGACCAAGCACAAGGAAAGAGACTTCGACTTGAACTTGTTTCCAGTGGACAAGGATGAAGATCAGTGAACGCCACCTAAAGCTTTCTCTAACCTGTCAAATTTACAAACATATGATTTTGAGGTGCAGTAAGGTGGTTGGTTGGAAAAGGCATGGAGTTTCACTTAAGGTTTCTATATATCTATGTGTGGTGTGTGTGAACTTGAATAATGTTGCTTCGTTAGTAATGTTGTTTAAATGTCATGTAGTGTGCTGGACATAAGTATTTTGGATCCTGTCTCAACTGGGTAATTAGGGTATCCCGAGAAACAATATATGTAGTATTGTTGAGGTATATGTTCTTTTAATCTATGTGAAGGTGTGTCATTTTTATAGGCTTCATAATGTCAGTTTTGATGGAGTTTGACTGAGATTACCTTATGTCAATGGTGGTCGTCCCTGACCCAACCCAACCCAATCTAAGCTCGACCTTGTTTGGCTTGAGCTTCCATTCTCAGGCTGGATTAGGGATGCCATTCCTAACCCGATCAATATATTGTGGTTATCAGGTTGAATCTATGCTTCCTATTCAACCCATCTAACTCCACCAAACCCAAGCATATTTATTTAAATCATACATTCGGATTTCCTAAAATGAATGAAAGTGAGTGCATGAGCAGTTGGAAAAGAACCATAAATGGTAAGGAAATGTGTGAGGGATTTAACAGATGTAGCTCAGAAGATAGATGATATTGTTGCCAATTTCCTATGCAATCTTGAAAGGAGACTGCACATATATAGTGGGATAGAATGAGCAGTGCCTCTATGCTCAATCTGAAGGACTTGGTGGCCAGCGCTATTCATTAAGTTGTTGGAGATAGAGAGAAAGGACGAAGAGGAAGATGGGTCGCATTTAGGAAAGATGCCGAGTGATTACAATAATGAAGGACCAAGAATTTTTATTTGGGTGGTGCATTTTATAGTCAAGTGACGACATTAAATAATAAAATCAGTTTTTTTAAGATGTTATCTAAGGGGTTTCTTGATTCAGCACCTGCCTGCTAACACTTGGGTCCGCATCAGCGAGTGAGCAAGTTTTTGGATTTGACAAATTTCATTGTAGTGGTGGAATGGTTGGAAGAGGGAAACGAACATCATTGCCGGATGATGTGTGGATTCGGGCTATGTGGTGCAGGAAAAACTACTCTTGCAAAGGAAGTCTACAATGGCGCTGCTGACAAGAAGCAACTCCTTTACCATGATTCGGTCGTGCATAATTTTTGCAGAAGATAACAAGATAAGTTACATGAGAATGCTCTCAACTAACAAGAGGAGGTAAAGCAGATGGACAATATAGAAATACATAAGAAGATCTCTGACATTTTGAAGAGTAGGAGGTATTTAATTGTCCTGGACATCAAACCTCCAGTATATGTACCTGGATGCCAACAAAAGAAGCAGAATGGTGGTTACTTGCAATAACAAAGAAATGGCAGGTCTGAATGGAGTTGCAACCCACGATTTATTTTTTTATATTTTTTTAGAGCTTTTTATATAAACCCCAACAAAGCAACCCCCCCCCCCCCCCCCCCCAAAAAGTTTCTATGATTTGTAAATAGGTCCCTTTGGTTCAAAATTTGTAAATGGGCCCCTATCTTTTCATTTCAATACTTCTCATGTCCCCAAAATCAGTATTTCTATTAAGAAAGGGTAATCACGATGAAATTTGTATTGAACTTTTATAAATATATATATACACATTTGCCCTAACATCCATTAAACAAATATAAGGATATTAATATCTATAAAAATATCATTATTTATCCCTAGTCCTAATGGTCTCTCTCAATCACTCTTTAATACACATGAAGCCTAATCATATATTTTGAAACTTTCATCATTCTAACAATGGATTGCGCATGGATTGGATCTATTATAACCAATTATAAGCACATGCATTGATTATCATTATGATATATTTGGATTTAATGAAATAGACATTGTATTGATAAGAAATAAATTTACATACGGTTATTCTCTCCTACTAAATGCAATTATTAATGATACAAGCTTTAGAATAAAAATAAGTCCAAGTTTTTGAATTTATGCACATAGGGATAAAGAGATGGGTAAAAATATCGTATCACTCTAAAAACTTTTGGTGGTAATCATGGGGATCTATTTATAAATCATAGAAACCTTAGGGGAGTATATACACAACCTTCCCAAATTGTTTATATAATCTCATGTATAATTTGCACAAACCCTTCAAAAAAAAATATTTTCCATAATGCCCCCATTGAAGATTTTCTTCGTTCGCCCTTAGGGGAGTATATACACAACCTTCCCAAACTGTTTATATAATCTCATGTATAATTTGCACAAACCCTTCAAAAAAAAATATTTGTCATAATGCCCCAATTGAAGATTTTCTTCGTTCGCCCTTGCTCATAGGGCTACACAAAAAATCCGATATCACCGTAAAACTGGACCGAACCGGCCGGTTCGGATCGGTTTATATTTGATCGGTTCGATTAACGGTTTGGAAATCATAAAAACCGCTTACATTGGTTCGGTTAACGGTTTGGATTATAAAAACCGCTTAAACCGAACCATCCATGTACATTAACTTAAGTATTGCTTTTTTACAATTTTAGCCTTAGAGTTTCGTTCACTGCTTTCATAGTTACATTCGATAACTCATTTTTACATGAACTTAATACTGTCTCTGTGCCTCATAGTTGATCGGTTTTGTGTCAGTTTTTTCCACACTCCATTTTCAGCTTTTGATATTTTCTTTTCTTGGTTGGATTGTAGAATTTCAATTCTATAATATGATTGTGCGCTTGCGTTTAGTCCAAACTCTCTTTTTGGAACAGAATTATTTTTTATATCGATCACTGGAATGTTGGATTTTTATATTTGCAATAAACATTGTAATAAATGCAAAGGATGGGGTCTCATCATTTTGAAATTTTCAATGTCTGATTTTTTTTATTTTTTTTTAAAACAATGGTTTAACCGACCAAACCGAACCAAACCGTTAAATTCAGTTCGGTTCGGTTTAAATCCTCTCCATCGGTTGGATCGGATCGGTTAATTAAAAAACCAACAGATTCAATTTGGTTATTGGTTTTAGTGTTAAACCGATCCGAACCGCCCATGTACAGCCCTACTTGCTCATCCACTATCATTATCATTATCATCAAAGCATTGTCCAGTGATTAAGTTACATTTTACATCTATCCTTACTACCTCCATCCACCTCCATAAAAAAAAACTCACATATTCCTAAATTAGAAATACTAATTATTTATAATACTCTCTTTGCACTAAATGCCCTCCATTTAACCTCACCCAAGTTATATATAATATCATTGTAATAATCTCATGATAAAATATATGTATATATTACATTTCATCTATGTCAAAGATCTGCCCCTAGATGAAAGTCAACATAATTGCCTAACAATCTATATTAGTAGAAATGATTATAAACAGGTAGTAAAAAAAAAAATCTTCTTCCAAACTGCACTGAACTAACACCATAGAAATCTTTTCTCTTTTCTCAAGTCCCATCTTCATTGTATTGTCTAAAGTAGAGAGTTTCTTGTTCTCATCGCCACCATGAACGGCATACACAAGGCCGAGGCCAAGCCCTTCTGGCAAGTCACCAGCAAGAAGCGTGGAGAAAAGCACTTTCCCTTCTCTTTCTCCCTCCATGAAAACCTCCCCAAAGCAGAGCTAGTTTTGGGTCCAGGAGGCGGTGTTGGGGTCGGGTGCGGTGTGGGAATTGGGATGGGATTGGTGGGTGGATTCGGCTACGGCGGTTGGCCCTGGAACCATCTCAATCTGGTGTTTGGGTTGGGCATGGGTTGTGGAATTGGGCTTGGATTTGGGTACGGTCAAGGCCTGGGCTGGGGTGCTGGGGTCAGTGATTTGGGGGATTCTCCTTTTCAATCCAAGAAGAAGAAGAAGGAGAAGAGATCTGATGGGAACAAATGGGTTTTCATCCACAAGATTGATTGATGATTCTTGTAACTTTTTCTTTCATTTCCAGTCAAATGAATGGAATAACTCTGGGATGTTTGGTTCTCAAAATGAAAGTGGAAATGGGTTTGAATCAAAATTTATATCAGATGGAGTCCTTGCTGTTTTCTAACCTCTTTACCCCAATTTTGATTTCATTAATTGGCAGTGAACGCTGGACAGAATGAAACTGATGTAGGAAAAAGAGAGGCCTTGGGTATGTGAATTTAAATCTACTGTGACTTAAGACAGCATCCAAACATTATCTGGTCATAGCTCCATTGTCTATCTTATCTTTCCTCGCACTACGTTTCCAGCCATCTCAAGCTGGGGGCTGAAGTTGGATTGGATGCAAACCAATTTCTAGTTGGGCTAGGCTGCTGACCCAGTTCAGGTTCAGGTCAGGTGGAATAAGGAATTACCAACCTGTCTAAGACCTCCTTGGGGGTGTAATTTCTCTAGAAAGAACTCCATTTTAAGGGGAACTCTGTACTTGATTAACAAGGATTGATCAAAGCCTACTCTGTTGAGGCAATTGGAGGCAAGTTCAGGTTCAAAACTCGGGTAACCGCATGACACCCTTGAAAGTGTACATATATCTCATATTTATAATATATTGGAGCATGATCTATTGAGAATTGTCATGCTCAGACTTCCAAAGGGAAAGCTTGTGGGGCGTACTGTGTAGGGGTAAGGAGATTGGAGGTCTTGATCATGGGTCCATCCAACAATTCTACCCTTCGATTCATGTGCGTACAAGTTGACAGATTTTTTGCATTTTCCTTCTTAGTAAGTCCAACGTTGGATGCAGCTACACAAAGATCTGGGGGTTCATGGGCCGGCCTGGGCATATTCAGGCCCGGCCAAGACTCTAAAAGCATAGTCCCAGGACCGGCCCAAGCCCAACATGGGCCGTAAGATTCAGGCCCAAGCTCATCCATTTAATCAATTGGGCCGAGATTTCTACCGATTGTTTGGATAAAATACACTATGTTACATGCACCCATTAGACTTTGGCTTTCTACCACTTAATCCAAGACCGGCCCAAATACTAAATGGGTCCAGATTTTTAACCCAAGCCCGGCCCAAAATTCGCTGGCCATGGACTGGGCTCGGGCTAGCAGGGCAGGGGCAGCTGGGGTAGTGGTAGTCAAATTATGGTACCCCAGTCCCAAATCCAAACGCGTTTCAATTTCTTTGCCAGCCGGGTTTTGAAATCCAGACCGAGCTCCACCTGAACTTCAAACACATTTTAACTTTTGGGCAGGTCGGGTAATATGTGTTCAGATTTGACCCAACCCAAGTTAGTAGCCCTTGCTCTGCACTCAAAACGTAAGAATGCCGTCAACATTTCTGGGTTTTTGATAGTTATTAAGAGATTCAGACTCAGGAGTGAGGATGACTTGATATTTCCATCTACATCTTTTGGGCTTCTTCTGTTGATATCTGGTGTCTTGAATTCTTTGCTTCCCGTTGGGTCCATGGTGAGTGCCATTCAGATGGAACCCATGAAGTATTTATATAGCTTCAAGGGTAATGTCATCCATGAGAACATTTCCTCCTATGTTATAAATGTGTCTGTACCAGAAGAAAATGGTTCTCTAATAAAAAGTTTGATTGGATTTGCCTGTTATAAATCCAAATCTGCACATACAATGCTAGTCAGACAACTAATTACTAACCAGTCCGGAAAATCAGAAGTGCATTCAACATCACTCTCTAGTAAACCTAATTTTCCCCTGGAAATATGCTGTCCTGTTTAAAGAATAACTAATTGACTAAAAACTACAAGACACTGTCAAAATAATCAGCTTACTAGACATTGGCATTGAGTAATTCACGAGCATCTGACACTAACATGTAAGGAAATCCTTTTTAACTTTGAAAAATAAAAAAGTTGAACCATATGTGTAAATTTGTTGGTAGAGCCCAAGCTTCCAATTTTCAAACTATTAAGGCCATGTTTATTTACATTAAAATATATAAGAATTGAATATATATATATGGTGGTTAAAAAATCAAAAGTCAATTTTCAAACATAAATATCAAGTAACATCTGCTTTTGATTCTATTTTTCTAAAAAAAAAATATTATGTGATGTTCATTCTTGAAGATTTACCTAATCTTTACTTATAATCATATTATATGTTCAATTCCTATATATTCTAATGCAAATAAATATATGCTTAAAAATTAGAGTTCTCTATCTATTGGCTTTGGGTCATGTTTTACCTAACAGGGGTCGGTTGTCTATTAAATCAAACATGTGGCAACCCATGAATAGAATACACAAAGCAAATTTTTTAAACTAAATTGTGTGCCCTGGCTAAAGAATTTGTCACCCTTTCTATTTTGTATGTTTTTCTTATTAGAGCAATCTGTTAGTACAGCCAACTCTTTTTTTAATAAAAGTACAGCCTGCTCTTATACTAGTACTAGAAGAAAAATGAGCTAAAAGCCTTTTGGGAGAGGGCTTTTACATTGGAGATACTGGAACTTTGTCTTCAGTCTCTTCCTTGACAAATGGTTTTCATGCTTTCCATTTCCGGTCACTTCTTAACAAATACTTTTCATGCTTTTTCATTTTCAAAGCATGTGACTTTGCCATTGGTGCAGTACGTAACCAACGGTGGCCCACCAACCCCATACCTGTGCCATACATATATGTATGGTAGAGACGGACAGGCTCAATCCCCAGTGTCAGGAGGTAGAAATAGACCAGGTTTACCCTTGTGTATCACTTTCATGGTGTGATGTGATTTGAAACATATGTTTTTTACCAGCCCCATCCACTTCAATAATGCCACATCTTTTCATGGCTCCAGCACGCTTGTATCAAAATCTAGTGCGAAATAAAAAGGATCTTAGATTTGGTGTCGTCAGCACCATGTGCCAACCTTCTATGTCTATTGGTGTGTCTGTGTGTGTAGGGTCCAGACCTTCCCACCAGAGTTCCACCTCTACCACAACTAGAACTCGAATCCTTGGCTAGTCCACAGAGAGAGTTTGCAAGGCTAACTCTATAATTCTGTGAATGGGTCCACTTCTAAAATCCAAACTGCTCGAAAGAAATCTTTTTAATTTGTTGGTAGTTGACCAATTTTACTCCAATCAAATTTGGGCCATCACAAGATTAAGTGGTGTAAAATGCATGATTTAAATATAGATACAGTGAAATCACGTGTTTTACATGTGATTGATACTCCTTGTTAATTCCGGCTCCTTTTAGAGTGGTACTTTTCATGTTTGCGGTAGACTAAAATTCACTCCATTCAAATTAATAGCGTAAATGCATTATTAAAATACAAAGGGAGTGAAATTATTTGCTTTACATGTAATTGATGCCCGTTTTAAGCACAATGCTTTGTTATAAGCCCAACTCCTCTTGGAGTGAAACTTAGTGCATGCTTCTCTAGTGAAATTCACTGCACATAGCGGAATTACTAAGTGCTCCCTTGTATGTGAGCATTCAAGAAATCCACAAAAGAAAAAAAAGGGCTGAAATTTAGGAATTTCAAAAGTCATTTGATACCTTTTAGGTGGCTATAATTTTAGAATTTTCTTGTAGAAACATGTCATTTGCATTTTACAAGGTCTATTTCTTTACTAGAATTTCTGAGAAGAATTTGCTATGGTGGGGTTTGTGGACATGATTGACATCTTGTCATCTTTGCAAATGCCATGTTTTTGTAGGAAAACCCAGATTTCTAACCACCAAAAAGGTCTCAAATGACCTTTGTAATTTTTTAAATCCCAACTACTTTACTGCTTTTGTGGAATTTCTAGATGCTCAAGTATAAGGGAGCAGTTAGGAATTCCACCATGATGAAAAATCTCAAAATTCTCCGAACAAGAGTTCCATAAATTCCAATAAATAATCAAGACTTTAGCCTTATGCCACACGCGGGGTGACAATGATTTTTGAGTGATTTCATTTTCAAAGGTGGGTTTTGCTGCTTCTTTTTTTAAATTAGCTCACCATCGTTGTTTTACCTCAACTTTCTACTATCCAGCCTGACCTGATCAAGTCTCACCTAAGCTAATTTGATAATTAAATCTGGTGGAATTCCTCAATGCTTTCTTTTACTAGAACATTTAGAAATCCCATCAAAAATCGAAGGGGCTGAAATTTCAAAAATCATTTGAGATCATTAGGTGGTTGGAATTTTAGAGTGATTGTGAAGAAACATGACATTTGCAAATGTTAAGAACAATATGTCACATCATATCTAAAAAGCCTCAACATGGCAAGTTCTTATCATAAATTCTAGTAAAGAATTCCTTAAGGGCTTTTCCATGTGGTTTCGGAGAGTGTCCGTTCAATCAATCAAGTGGATGCTCCCCATCTTTGACATGAGTAGAGATTCCTACGCCACTCACAAATTTGGATTTTAATCAAGCTCCTTTAGGAATTAGAATTAGGGTTAACGGAGTATTTAACCCTTCTTTAATTCACATGTAGAATGATGGAATGCACGTGTTTTGATAGGGGCTTAGTGATACATGATTACCACAAATAATCTAAGTCCCAATCAAGTCATTGGAGTAGATGATATTCATTTTGAACAGTCTGAATTATCGATAGATGGCCCCCCACGATGGAGATCCACACATCCCGCTCCCAGAGTGTGTTGGATACATACAAGGGATCCAGTTTCTAAATAACAATGACAAGGTTTTTATTTATTTATTTTTAATTATATAGAGCCTGATACACCTGGGAGGGAAGCCCACCGAAGTAGAAAGAAAGCTCATCACACTCGAGAAGAAAGCCCACCAAAGTGGAAAGAAAGCCCGACACACTCAGAAAAAAAGCCTACCAAAGTGAAAAGAAAATCCGGATATACACACGTACAGAAATATATAAATTGCAGCTAATGTCTTCAATGCCTCTTATCTAATGGTAAAAGAGAAAAGTGTATTCACATTTGGTCTCTCAAACAAGCGTGTGTGTGACATTTTCGTGGCTTTGTCCTATGGAATGATTTAAAAATCTGACGCTCTTTCGGCCTCATTGGATTCAAATAGTAGAAAGAGATGGCAGACAATCACCTCAAAATAAAAGGAGCCGACTTCACAATTATCACCAGCCATTTCTTTTCTGAAAAAAGCAGTCTTCATGGCACACAATGTCCGCTCACCCCGCCGCCTTCTCCTCACCTTTCCTTGATGAGTCATGTTTCTCTCTCTAAAGTGATAGCAACTCATTCACCAGATCTGATAATGTTCAAATGTCTCCTCGTGTCATGCACTCCACTATGAGTAGGATCATGCACGAAATAAAGGGTGATTATGATGAAGGTTATGCATCATGGCCTTGGGAATATGTTCTCTAGGAAGAAGCTAATGAAATGACACCAACATTATCACACCAAATAATGAGAGCGTGTACCATAGGGTAAGGATGTACAAAGAATCTGTCCATCCATAAAACAGATCCAATCCGATCCGATCTATGGATTTTTAACCAAACCAAAGGTAAACGAATTGATGACAGATTGTGAATCTTGTAATCCGTTAGCAACGAATCGGTGACGGATTTTACCCTCAATCCGCAGATTCAATCCGATCCGGTCCGTTGACATTAAATATAAATGAAAAAGACTTAAGGGGTCTAAATATAAGTTAAGGGGCGTAAATATAAGTTACGGGGTCTAAATATATTTGTAATTTATATTTTTTTGTAGATGGTTCGATCTCTTTTTTTAACATTAGATTCAACAGATTGAACGGATTAAACCGATCTGATTTGGTCCTCCTCAGATCAAATCGATTTTCAACGGCTACAGATTGGTGACAGATTCCAAATCCATCAATCCGTAGGCAATGAATTGGTGACAGATTTGACCTAATCTGTACAAATCTATCACCAATCCGATCCGTATACACCACTTCCATAGGGATATGAAGATCTTTCAAAAGATCCAATATTCATGATAGCTCAGCTGCAAAATGTGCTAAGCGACAATACTCAGATTCTGTGCTTGACCATTCATTCCAAAACCTCGAGGCATTAATAAAAGCAGCATAAATATTTTTTTAATACTCCCCCTTGGTGGAGCCAATATTCATGATAGCTCAGCTGCAAAATGTGCTAAGCAACAATACTCAGATTCTGTGCTTGACCATTCATTCCAAAACCTCGAGGCATTAATAAAAGCAGCATAAATATTTTTTTAATACTCCCCCTTGGTGGAGCCCACTCCTCAATACTTCCTCCCAAGTGGGTCAACGCACTTTTGGCAACACACTTTTTTTTCCGCCAAATCGTTCCTCCTAATATTTGAACTCACAGCCAATTGGCTCTAATACCATTAAACTTCTTTAGCTAGTCATTCCTAAACCTCAAGGCATTAGTAGAGGTACCATAAATACTTTTCAATCAAACCCCATGAGTGGAGCCCACTCCTCAACACCCTGGTTGTTGGCGCCTAGTTTCACACGCATTAATTCCTAAGGATCAATGTAAGATCCCAGTCCCACCTAGAATATTTTATTATATTTTAATTAGATATTATTATTAATTTAATTGAATGTATTTTAGTTATTTAAGTGAGTATGATTAAGTGGGGTACACGTTAGATTAGATGAGTGGATTAAGAAGTTGGGTTTGTGGGTAGATGACCTGACCCGTAGTTTAACCCAATAACTTAAGCTCAAGAGTACCATTTTAACCTAATCCCTCTTTTAACGAAACACTTCTTATCTCTCCCCACTAATCTCTGCAACTTCTCCCGTAACTTTTTCGTCTTCTTCCTCTTTCAACTTCCCAAGCCATACCAGCTTTAGGATCCAACAATCAGAATCAAGATCAGAGGATACCGGCATTCTTGGTTCAATCTTCCCATCTCAGGTAACCATCTCTTCAAATCATTAGGAGTATATCTGTATTCTTAGGTTATCTTCTTATTCTTACCAATGTTAGGTTTTTTATATGAATACCATAAATCTGTTCATCTGAGCATTTTTGTCCTATCTCTTGTGTCAGATTGGTGTTAGGATCCGGATCGAGAGCCGTGGTAATCTCGGATTAGATATTGGTTAGGATATGTTGCTTTCTTTTTCAATCCCGGTAAAAGGCAAGTACATTATTATAATTTGTTATTGAATGCTTTATTGGATCTTTGATTCCTATCTAATGGATATAGGTTTGTTTATTTGCCATTTTCAAATGATAATGATAGATTAGGGACTCTATATGGATATTTGGTGATTTGGGTAATGGAATGTGGGTTTCATTCCCTTTCTAATGAATGTGATTCGTGTGAATTTGGATGGTTTGATCTCTCTTTTGGAAAAGGGAGGAAAAATGGATGAAAAGGGGAAAACCCCCAATTTTTCTGTGACTACACGAAGTTGGCCACGTTCTGGGCGTCGAACGTTCGAACGTTGCTCTTAAACGTTCGAACGTGTGAGTCCAGACTCGTCTGCGCCAAAGGGCAGCGGCATCAAATGTTCGAACGTGCCCCATGAACGTTCGAACGTGCCCCATGAACGTTCGAACGTTTGGCTCCTTGCTCCTAAGCCAAAGACCCGCACTGTTGAACGTTCGAACGTTGGGTTCGTACGTTCGAACGTTCAATGTACTTGGGTAACTTATGATTCCTTTGCACTGTTTCGGCTCTGTATCGTTTGGGAATGCATAGTATTATGTATGGGACTTCGTATGAATTTAATAACCTTAAATTATCTACCTGGACTTGACATAAGAACCGTCTTGGGCATACGGTATCTTATGGACGTAGGATTCAAATACCTGTGATGATTTTAATGAACTCTAGCAAGAAAGGGGCAATACATCTCTATTGGAAATCCTTCATTGGATCTATATACCATGAATCGAGAGGGATGTAACGTCCTTAGCTTACTAGCGTTATTATTGTGTGTTGACGAGTATATGAATATATGTCTAACCTTAGGATTGATTCGTACTATGTCTTAACATTTGTATTCGCATGCATATGTTGGTTTAGGTTATGTATTCCTTTAGATGCATTCCCTGTTATGTGTTATGGACTATAAAGTGACTTGGCAAATTATGTATGTTGATTTGAATATGATATGGAATGTGGAATGGCCGTCACTTCATTTTGACTTAGGACTCTTGTGTCGGAACTTTATTATTCAGGTCTATTATGCTTATATGTTTCCATTTATGTAGGTCATTTATGAACGACTGCAGATCTTATATGGACGGTTGATCATCGATGTGTCCGGATTACTTATAATCCGCTTTGAATGTGAACAGGTTATCCTAATTTTGATCGATTTATAACCACCAACGTTGTGAACGGGCTCTCCCGATTATGTAGGGTTAACCACCCAAAACGGGGACACTTGTCTCCATGAGAATTATATATTGCTCCATTTGGTGTCTTTTAAGATTATGTTATACGTTCTTTCTTGTCATTATCTGTATCGTTGTTCATATGATCTCATTTGTCTTTACTCAACTTGATATCGTATTTTGATTTCGAATTACAATCATGTTCTTGCTATTTACTTTGTAATATTTGGTGCATATGTACCGAGTCCTACTATACCTAGGAGACGAAGGAGGATCAAACGTTTGAGCCAACCAATGAACCCAAGTAGGATGCCGGAGACAGTTTTGGAGCCGTCTGAGCCTGCATGAAAGTGGACGTCATTTTAACAATTCTTTAGATGAACTTTCTTTAATGATAAACATTTCCTTAGTAATTGTTTTATTCAATCTGCAATTTTAACTATTAATTGCTTATTTGATTTTCGTGTTGGATTTTATTTATGAACTTTGAATACCAATTGAATAAAGCTTCCGTTGCATTTAATGAAATTTATTTTGACTCGCCACAGTTTGAAATTTTATGTGGGTCCACTGTTGGAAGCTTGTGTTGTATTAAATACATGAAATTCGAATTTTATTTATTTTTCACGTTTTCCCCAATGCTTACTTTGGGGGACGTGACAATCGATTCCTACATCCTCAAGTTAAAAGTATACTCCTGTCCATTAGTTCAACATAGAAAAAAAGAAAAATGAAAAATAAAAACATGAGTTAATTATTTGTGAATCTTTTTTCACAAAACAAGTTACAATAAACAGAGCTACGACCCCTCGGATTCATATGGATATTTAACATGATTTCAGCAGAAGTTTGATGGCCAACAAGAAGCATATAGTGGATGTGTAAAAAACGCACACGCAGCTTAGCCACTTGGTTGTGTGCATGAGGGATGAAAGATCTGGTCAGAAAAGGAACCCATGACCGAATGAAGGCATTTCTTCTTCCAAAAAGAGGCTCAAGGGTGAATATAAATACAGTAAACTAATCAAAAAAGGAAGCAGGCATAAAGATATGGAGAGAAAAAAGAACCAAAAACGAAGATAAAAAGATTCCATTCAATCATCTCTCTTGAATGTCCATATCCATAATAGGAAAGGAATCACAGTGTTAACGTCATGAGTGTGACCCATCACGGGTATCCCTTCCCAACCGTTATCCAAGGTGGCCCACTCGGGAAGAAGCCATAGGGCGATGACGCGTGGATGGATCGGTGGGTGGAGACCAGGGAAAAAAAAATCAAGAGGCTCTCCTGTTTTGGCGTTTGTTTGGGAGGATAAGAAGTGTGTGCTTAGGAATGATGGGTTCCTGACTTTCTCCATGCTTCGTGGCAAGTTGCAACATGCCTCAGCCATTACGCAACTCTCTCCCCACGACCACGATTTGGCATGCGGAGAGAAATTGGAACTAGATTCTTCCTTCAACTGTATTGATCAAATTATGGTCTGGGGTCACTTTTAAATTATCCACTTCATTCACTAAGCTTTCTTAGATTCTGGTTGAAAGTTCACACTGTTTTGAAATATTAAGGGCCTATTTGTTTATAGGAATTGAATTTCTAGTGACTAAAAAAATGCATTTCTAAAAGTGACTAAAACTATTAAGAAAAAGTTGAAGTGCCACAAATGAAAGGCTATTAAACAATCCCCCATTTGATGGAATAGGAGTTAAGAAACAATGAAAAATGAATACTCAGTCATTACCCTATAAAATCAAATCTAATGATAGGTATATCTCCACCTTATATCTTTCACCCCTCTCTTATTCAGTAAGCCTTTGTCAAACTCATTTTACCATAAGTTCTCATGTACTTGATTCCATGCAAAAAATGAACCCTATATTCCTTTTAGACCAGCAAAATGCTTAAAGAGGGTTTGGTAGGTATAATTGTTTAAATATATAGTTGTTATCTATTTAGATTAGCTTTTGAAAAACTTTAGTGAGGAGATTTCTCACATTGACTTAAGGGGTTTTTTATGAGACTTCTGCAGTGCGATAGCCCATTGACTCATTATTTTGTGAGCCCCTTCCACAAGAATCATTTTTTTACTAACACATGAGACCCCTTAATTTCCTAACAATCGAACCCCTTCATATTCATTATCCTCCTATAATTCGATTTCGATACTTATTCAACTGTTACTCGCCGATAAATTAATAATAAGTAAGATTGTGTTTACTATATTCTTAATCATGTACATAATCTTATAATGAAACCAACACCTTTTATAAAAGAAATTTAACCTTTTATAAAAGAAATTTGAGAATGTCTGACACAAAAGAAAAAGGATACATTTTGAGTGAGATTTAGTTTCTTCTTAATTTGGAGTTCCATGAGAGGAGGGAGAGAGACTGGAGACACAAGGACGATCGGACTCGGGAAGAAAATGCAAGTACGCAATATCAAACAGGTCCTCACTTTTTGTAGGGAAGGATTCGGAATTTGACAAGAGCATGCATGATTGAACCCCCGATGGGACTCAATTCAATGGAACTAATTCTGATATTTAAGAATGTGACACCATGGACCCATAACACGATAATAAATATCAATTGGACGGTCATAAAGTCACTCCCCCCATGTGCTATCAATCATTTCGTGTACGTGTCAAACAATGGATCACTTGCCTCTTCCATCCAACTGATCATGATGAATTTCCCAGAGGGATTAGTTTGCAAGTTAGCACTTTGGAATCTCCATTTGGACCCACTACCAATCTAACTTTTCACACACACATATCCTTTTATGGAAAGTTTGATATATTCAGTCAAGGGGATTAGGACCCAAGTGAGCCCACATACATGTGAAGGAGATGTTGGGCTTTATCTTGTATTGTGGGTTGGCCGGACTAGACTATTGGAATTAATTTGGGAGTAACTGACTTAAGGGTATTTCAGTAATTGTATGGCGTTTTCTTAGGGGCTAAGAAACTCTTTCTTGGAGGCCAAAAAGGGAGGATTATACATTGTTGCACTTTGCAACCCTAGACCTGCATGAAAGTAAAGCACGGTAGGAGTGAGAAAGAAATTGATGTGATCTTTCTTTGCGGATGTAGGCGGTTTTGCCGAATCACATAATCTTTGTGTCTTTGTCTTCTTCGTGAATTTCTACTTGTGATTGTGTGATTTGTGTGCGTACCTGATTGACCGTCGGTCACAGAATTGTCCGTTCCGCTACACCCAACAAAGGAAGCCCTCACTTCAAGAAAAGGAAAGCCCGAACAAGTACGAAAAGAGCACCACACAAGTGGGAAGGAGAGACCACACAAGTGAAGAAAAAAAAAAACCAACATCTTTGAAAAGAATAGCATACTCGGGGACTAATCATGGGTACGTGGGTGAGATGTAGGGTTGCCAACCGAGCAACCCCTTAATCCCAATTATTTCAAAATGTTACCATTCAAAAAAATATATTTCAAAGTTTTATGGAAATGGTTTTTGGTTCACCACTAATCCGCACTAAACATTAATTAACATGCAACCAGGCTTGCCCTAATCTAGGCAAACCCCACGGTGGGGTCAATTTGCCATTCAATTTTGACAATTTGCCATTCAATTTGCCATTAGGGTCTCTGTCTACATACATCTTACCAAAAGAGAATTCTCACTCTACATGCCTATGCCGTGTGAAATAATTTCCTTTCCATTTAGTTGTGATGACTTGTTTTATTATCACCGTTCGATCAATAAAGTAAAAAGTTTAAACTTGGAAATCATTAGACTTATGCTTTAAAACTCAGGGCTAAGTGACAATATCCCTTGTCCTCTCACATGTCACCTTCGGTGCACCCCACGGGAAAGCCCAGACATTTTGCAGTGGGTCCATATTTGGTGTTACTCTCTTATCAGTCTGGTCATTTTTTAGAAAGCTGTGCCTCTCGTAGCCTGCCTCAAATGTATCCGGCTCACAATAATATAGGTTGGCATGGCATGTGTGGGTAGACTCGGGAGAAATTAAAAGTGGGCAAATCTCACTCCTATCAAATAGTTCATAGCTCTTTGTTTTAAACCCTGAAATCTTAGCTCTTCTCGTGTGTTATATCCAATGGTAGTTAGCTGTTGAATTAGTATTACATTAAAACGTATGCCCAGATATAAGAGGTAGGTGAGTGTCAATAGCATAGATTTGTCAAAGGAAACTACCATTGTATTGGAGAAGGAGCCTAACTCCATTGGATTGGTATTGTATTCCTAATAATTCTAAACCATGCATTTTTATTATTGGGGCTAAAGATTGAAGAAGTAAAGGTGAGGACTCACAAATGTTCATCAAATAGTATTCCTTTCACTAAAAAGATTACCCAACCAATCATCCAAATAAGTCAAACCCAATGAACGTGGGATCCTATCCATATCTCCACCTTAAAATATGTACTTCTTACCTATTAAATAATACCACAATTTAATACAGTGTGGTAACTGGCCTTTAATAAGAATCAGCCTTTCTTCTTCTTATTTCCAGATTTATTCTTAAACAGATCTTCTCAATTTTCTTAGGGTGCCATATGTCGGCACATAAATTCATGCTAATGTTGTAGTCCCTTTTCTGCATTAGATTAAGTGATTTTATTTTTATTTTTTTCTGCTTTAGAAGCATTCGTCATTCGCATGTGATTCAGTTAAAAGCAAATTAATCCCACAATTAGGGGGGATGAGAAAATATATGGTATGGATTACAAGTTGGCAAATATCACTTAAATCAAGTCATCATAACGATTGATTTTAGAGACTCGGATTTAATGATTGAATCAAAACAAATTAGGGTGAGGGGGATTCTTCTCCCCACACTTCATCAAAGATGGGACCCTTGAATTTTACCTAGCCTCATGTAACAAACGATATTGATGCTTCGTAGTAGGTGCACGGGAGAAAATCGTCCTTAGGATGAGTAGCAATTAACAAGTAGGTGGGTGTAAAAAAAGTTTAGTTGGATAGAGATTGAGCCCATTTTACAGTTTTTTTTTTTTTTTCCTTTTTTTTATCCCAACTAAGGGGGCTGGGACCCCAAGAGGCTTGCACTTAACTTGTACAGTGATGACTCACACATGCAAGGAGAGAAAAACTCACACATGCAAGGAGACGGAGGGTGCCAAGGTCGAACCCTAAGCCTCTTTGTGAAAACTGTCGTGTCTTACCATTAGGGTAAGACATTATTCTCCAATATTTGTTGTTTATTATTTTTGCAAGACCAACCAAATAAGCACATTTGGGGTTGGGTGGTGGACAATATTTGGAATTCTCCAAATGCTCTGAGAGGTGTGGGGGTGGGGAGGGCTTGCAACCCAATAAGCACTTATATAGGAAAAGGTTTGAATCTCGCAATTGAAGAAAAAGGTTGCTGGTATGTGTGGTAAGTCAGTAAGTGATATGGCAAGCACAAAAGAAAAAGTTGATATGAAAATAAACACAAAAAATGTACTAGTAGAGGATATGATGAGTTGTCCAGTATACTCATGTATGAGTGGTGCTGGCATCTTAGTATCATACATGCGTCCAGTCAGGGGATCGATCCCCGGTATGTAATTTTAAAATATCATTCCCAGCCGAGCCAAGAAAAGAAAAAGAAGATATTTGAGTTGGGGACCCTTAACTACATCACTCTATAAATAGGGAAGGGAGGAGTCCTTGTTAAACCATTCACTGCTGTTGTTCCTTATTTCTATTCTCTACTGTCCTATTGGTCATGTTCCCTTGGCTATTGACATAGCTAACTCTGTACCTTCTATCTCTAGCCTTTATAAGGGGGAGAGGCGGCATATGGGGATGCTGTTGACAGAAGATAGAGAGCACAGATGATGAATTGCACGGCGCTTGCATCTCACTCCTTTGTGCTCTCTATGCTTCTGTCAGCACCTTCAGCCCCTCCCCCTTTGCTACGTCTGTTCCTATTGTTAGTTACATCACAACAGTGTATTATAGTTATATTTTGAGGGTGTTTCTAGGTTATTTTCCCTGTCTTTCTTGAATAGCACAGGTCGATGTATCCTGTATGGTTGGAATTGTATCATCTAGACCATCCTTCTTGTGAGGCCAACCAATTCATTGGAGACCCAAAAAGTATTGAGGGCCTAATCTAACCACCTGACCTGGATTGCCCAAACCATACAATATTTTCATGGCTGATTGTCCACTGGAAGGCCTCTTAGATTGATGGTCTAAATCATCTCCCCAAACAGCCATAAGATTGTTTTCAAAATCAGTTTCTGACTCGATAGAATTGATTTGTTTTTCACTGCAGATCGGATCAACCTAGTGAAACAACTCAAGGAAATCAAGCGACAGCATTTTATTGTCCATGTAGAAAGGGTGGAGTTTTGTATCATGTAAATGAGTTGCAGTTTATTGCTTGTTATATTTGAATTATTCATTTAAATTGATTTTGCAAGCTGTGTATTTATCAGGTAAATTTATCTGGTCCGAAATGTAATGGAGAAAGAGATTCCAATATGATGCGAATACAGAATGGAATAGGGAAGATATAATGTTCATGGGCCATGTTCTGAAAGTGAGTGATTATAAAAATGGTAGTCCCAATTGAAAGACTTGTCAGAAAAATCTATCAGTTGTGGACTCATGTGGGCTTAGCGCATGTGACAATACAAGCCTAAAGATATATATCTTCAGACTATTTCAGAGCATAAGCAACCTTGGAGACCCATTTCAATTTTGGGGTAGAAAATACAACCCTTGTGGATATTGTATAAAATCAGCCTCTCTTTTGTACGGTACAATCAGCCCCAAAGAGTCTCTGGGAAACCGCCTGAGGAAAATCGTTCTTGCTGTTATTAATTTCAAAATCGGTGTGGCATTTTGAATTCTCTCATGTGTGATGTATCTCACTTTCTTAATTACTGATGAATCAATAATATCAATATTTTTTGTTTCTAACAAACCTGAAAAACACATCTTAGGTAACAAATTGCATAACAATTAAAATGCATATTATTGTTATTAATCTCTCTCATTTCAATGTCATTTCTTCTCTATGGTACAGTAAAAATGATGTCACCCTCAACAATGTAGTTGTTTCTCTTCATAGAATCAAGAGGGTGTCTGATCAAATTGCTGATTCAATTTCTGGGCTCCCAAGCTTTGTTCAAATTCCTCTTCAAGATCCCCTTCCTCTTTTTTTGTTGAAGATCTAATCTCAGTCTGATGTATTTCCTTCCTTTCTATAGGTCTCTTTTCTCTTCTTTTTTTTTTTTTTTTGGCTCTTTGAGCTTGTATAGCAGCTTCTAAGAAGCTTTTGGGGGCTTTGCCCTTTGTTTCTCTCCTCCTCTTTTCTTCAATATATCATTTGCCTTAAGCAAAAAAACAAATCTCTCTCTCTCTCTCTCTCTCTCTCTCTCTCTCTCTCTCTCTCTCTCTCTCTCTCTCACACACACACACACCCACACACACACCCACGAGTGGGTGCATGTATTTGAGTACAAGAGTGCCCAAGAGATGGACACTAAGCCATCTATATCATTTTGACATTTGCTAAATCAATAATATTGAGTGTATTAAGCCATGTGTTAAACTTATCGGAAGATGTCTATGTATCTTGATATGAATCATCAGTCTCTTAATTGGCAATGAAGGATAATAAAATCCCGCAAATGATCTTTGTAAATGTCTGCAGTACTGAGGTTTTGCATGGGCAAGACAGTCATGAGTCAGGTTCTGCAAACCTGTACCATTTTTTGTTTTTCAATTTTGTTTTTTTTTACTTGAAGGTGTACGTGGTGCAATGATTGTCATGAAATTAAAGACACTTGGTATGCTATTAACTACTGGTGTGGAGTGAAGTGGAGTGGAGGGGATAAACATGCAGTTGGGTTGAATATTCCCAGAGGATTGGTCTTTGTGATGCTTGAGGCAAGTGGGTCAAAACATATCTCAAACTGACAAGAATGGTATTGTAAGGTGCCATTACTGAAGCATCTATGAGAGGCTTATTGCATTGCAACTGGAACTTGAGATCTATGCCAATGTGCTTTTCTTTAGGCAAATCTGGTGAATAGAAGAAAATATAACAAAGTTCAAGCCAGGTCAACTGCACTTATTTGTTCCATCGAACATTCTGTGGAGATGGGGCCCACCTCATGTGATCTCCAATTTTCTCCTCGTGGATTTGGGTCAATTGTACTGTTATCTGCAAGATCGAACGAAGGAGGGAGAAGCCAAAAGGCATAAACCAGGTCACTACAGTTCTTATCTGAGGGCAAAAAGAAAAGGATCCGCCCATTGTAAACTGGCGCCCTCTACATTCCATTTCAGCAAATGACTATTGCTGTTTTGATTTTATGAAGAAGACCTTTTTAAGTGTTTTTGCTTGAAAATTGGTAGGGAAATCCTAATCTCATACTCATAGTTTACAAAATTATTTGGTTTTAAACCTATTTTATTTTTCGCTTACTTGGTCTAACATGAGTGAATTAGAAAGTTGAGGGTGCCATTTATCCTCTTTATAATGTCAGTGGGCCATTGATCAAAGCAAGGGGCGCTGAGCAGTGCCACTCTCGGCGTTGGCTTGGTAGGCAGCACACCAGGGCTTTCATCAGAGTGGCATGAAGCACAAAGAACTCCATCCCAAAGGGCAAACAATTAGTGATTGCACGATTTTCTACTGCGTACTACACAATAATTACATTCATGATGCAAAATTCGGTAAAATTTAGGGGGTCCCACCTTTGGTGATGGTCCAGATGCATGTTTCTACATAGCACATGTGTAGGAGAAGTTTTCCCTATGTGATTACTAGAGAATATTCTAAAAAAATGTTAGATACGTTACAAGAATATGATGAGTTTATCTTAGTTTTAGTATTAGATTAGATTTGTATTATTTTAGGCTAGATTGATAATGTAATTAGGATTTCCTATTATTATGTGGTGTGATTAGGGTTTCTATTATATGTTTGAGAAGTTTGCTAGTTTGAATATTGTACTCTTTCAAGTAATCATTGTCTTATTCTCAATAATCTCACCACAGAGAATTTGGCCAAATATAGTCTCTTAATTTTCTACAGTGATTGTTGGTTGTGCCCTACTAGTCACAACTTAGAATGAAAGAAAAATGCAGAACACCCAATAGTAACCAAATGGTCTATATATTCAGTGTCGTAGAAGGGCAAACACTTTAACCAAAACACCCCTCCCCACAACTCTCTCTTTCTCTGATTTTTACAAATTCTGTTCTTTATTTTTATTTTTTTTAAGGTTATTGGGTTTTAACTTGATCTTTGGGTCAGCAAAACACAAATTGACGCATACCAACTAATAGGATTTATTCTTAAGAGTCTCAACAAGTCAAACTGACTTGCGTGCTAGTTAGGCACGGCTTAATTAGCCAAGCGCTAGCTAGGATTAGCTCGTCTAGTTCAAAGGCTTAAGCAAGCTCAACTCAAGTTTGGGGTGATCTGGCTCATTGCATGTATATTTCAAGTATAAATTTAGCAAAAGATCGGTGAATATATTTTAAGATTCTTTTAATTTAATTTAATTAGGAAAAGTTAGTACATATATTATAATAAATAAAATTTTAAGGATTGATCACAGGTTGTTTCTGTATTGGGGAGGTGACTCACCAATGACATACTAGTGAAGTGGCATAATAAACAAACCTTAACATAAGAGTAGTTGATAAGAGACTTTATGGGGGATAATAACACTAAGAATGGTATTATATGCCAGCAATGAAACTATATTCACCTTGTTAACTATCCCTAATATATTTAGATAGCCGTTATTTTACTCCTCTTTAACTCTTAATCATTAATTCTTTAAGATTTACTTCTCTTGATGCTCAATTTAGTTGTTTTAATGCTTTTTCTCATCCATGTTTATTGGATCTCCAATGGTGGATCAGACATATTGGAGCTCCAATGGTGCTCATATAAGTGGTGCCAGCAATATCTGATGATGTTTAAGGTGTGGTTAACTCGAGCTCAAACTAAATATGTACTGTCAAGCCAAAACTCAAACCTCACTTAACGAAGCTTCATTCTTAATTATGCGTAAGCTTGACCTCAACCTCAACCTCAATTTAGGACTATCAAATGGAGCTGGCCAGGATCAGCATATTAAGTTAAGCTTCGCCACACCTTGAAACTTCCCCTTTTTTCTCCTTTTTTTTTTTTTTTTATTTATTTTCACCGCATTTGAAAGAGTCTACACCAAGAAATTCCATGTTGTCGCAAGTTTTAACACCTTGCACCAACAATTCAAGTAATGAAGTTTAATAGTGATTTCTGCTTCCCTTGCGTCATCTTAACAGCTTGGATCTTTTCTTCTAATGCAAATGATTGAGATGAACGGCTGTGAACAAGTTTCTGCATGCTTAAATTTTTCCTTCAATCTTTCTTGTGTGAATTGTGATGGATATCTTAAGTATGTACTTTGTTAGAGAGAGTGATCCCATACACTTCTAGATCCATAGGGATTTTACTCTCGTCCCATCGAAGAGTGACCAAGAGTCTCCATATTCCGTTTTCCTCTCTAATTATATTAGATTCAATGTAATGTGCGTGCATGCATCAATATGAGAGAGAGAGAGAGAGAGAGAGAGAGAGAGAGAGAGAGAGAGAGAGAGGTATGATCACGTGGCCACGTTAATGAGTTAAAGTTGGAATAAGACAGTGGATTTCACATCCTTGTGTTAAAAATGAAGTATCGAATTAAGGTGAATAGGCACTAGGCACTGCTGATATGGAAAAGGAGATGCGTAACTCCCTTTGGTCGGGGCACTCCATTCCTAAAAGAAAGAATTTAGTTAAGTGGGCCTCGGTCTGCCTTCCAAAGAATGAGGGAGGCCTGGGTTTAAAGAGAATCAAAGAAATGAATGATGCTTGCTTTCTGAAGCTTGGTTGGCAAGCTGCTACTTATAGTGAGATCCAACCCCAACTATGGTGGGCCCAAGACTCAAGACAACACACTTAACAGTAGATTTATTTCAATTAATACAACTTATACAAATGACGCATGATATACAGGTATTTTGCACTTGACACTTGGACACACATATATATCTCATGTATAGGCACTCACACTAATTACTGCCAACTTAACACTACACGTGTGTACTTAGACCTGCACTCTTCACTTTGCACTCAGGGCTTTCTTATTACTCAGCTCTACACTTCTCATGTTAGGCATCATCCTCTATTTATAGGCAATATTTATGTCGGTGGCAAACTAGGTGGTGCAGCACTTGGCCACGTGGCCCATTCCATCTCCAGTTGTTTAAACGGTTTGAGGTAAGGCGGGAAGGTGAGACTTCTTTGGATGACTTGTTCTAGAAACATGTAGAAAGATGAGAGTGCTGCTGCAATGAAACTGCTGGAGCCAGAGAGATAGAGGGGCTGGATAGTTTGGTGAGACTACTAGAAATTGGTGATGTCAGCAATAACGAAGACAGTATTGTTTAACACTACTTCCTCAACTACTTGGGCCAACTGGTTTAGAAGGAAGTATTTTAAATCAAATTCTGGTTGGTGTGATTTCAACCCCCTTGCAGGTTCTGTATTTGGATAAAGATTAGAAAGCTATCCCCCTTAAGTAAGCTAGGCAGTAAGTGGCAGCCGGGGAATGTGCATCTCATCAACTTGTGGCATGATGTTTGGTGGGGCAAATCTTCTATAACTGATCGATTCCATGATCTCCTTTTCTCTTCTCGAGATCATCTATCCTCCATCTTTCCCAACAACACCCGGTGCATTCCATCCCATGTTCCAGTTGGAGTTATATCTCTTCTAAAGCAGGCATCTCAATCTCTTGTGCTAAACCAGAATGCAGTTGACACTCTGTCTTGGAAATCTCAAAGAGAAGGTTTCTTACCCCTCAAAGTTGCTTGGCATCTTCTTCGTTCAAGATGGTCCACTGTCAATTGGGCTTCTTTCATCTGAAACAAGTTCTGTCTTCCTCGAATTTCATGCTTTAGTTTTCACCTGCTGCATCAAAAGACCCCTACTGAAGATTGGGCTCAATCAATGGGGTTCTCCATAGCCTCTAGATGCTGTCTCTGCAAGAAAGCTTCTGAGTCCGCTCTCCATCTTTTTTTCCTCTGTCCTTTTGCGGTAGATCTTTGGATTTGGATTCTTAGCATTGTAAGAGCTCAAGTCCCTCCGTCCTTCACTCCAACAGCTATCTGGAGCTCGCTTTCAGCAAACTGTGATGCTCTGGACAAAAAAACTCATGCGTCAATTTTCCTATCTGGTGCTTTCTTCTTATGAAAAGCAAAGAATGATGAAATGTTTAAAGGAATATGTAATTAACCTTTCAGCAAAAAAAAAATAGGCACTAGGTAGACATCACCGTAGTCATTTACATCCTAGAAAAGTCAAGGTCCACCTACTTCTCTACTTTATATTCTTCAGCTCTAACCTCTTTATTGAGTTCCTAACCATATGAGTATTAGTGTGTTAGCATCCGTATGTAATATGTGAGACTCCAATCCACCTAGGTAATCGCTGGAGGCAAGATCGGGTCATGTATTTTTTGAGCTAAGAAAGGGAAATGCAGGATTAAGGGTAGAGAACTTCGATTAGCACCATGAGGGCTTAATTTGTGCAAGTCCCACTTCAAAAATATCCGTGACTTGACCCTAAATTTATAGTGTGCGGCCTAGTCTTATCCCCGCACGAGGACTTTAAAAGCGTGCAGAAAGATTGGGTTGGGATCCCTTGAATCCGGGCTGTCACAAAATGGTATTAGAGTAGATGACAGCAACATCATGACATATCAAACGATAACAACTATTCAATGAGAATTTTTTCATTAATTAATTGTGGGTAGGTTTGTTTATATGTGATCATTCTAGAATAAGTTCTATTTTGATTAGAGAGAGAGAGAGAGAGAGAGAGAGAGAGAGAGTATTCTCCTGGTGAGTCCTATATTCTTCATATCCTAATGCTCACATAGTTTTGGGAAATTATGTCTTGAAAATGATTTGGCTATATTCAAACTTCTGGTTTTTCTTTGAATATATTGAAAATTTTGAAAAATAACTCAGTTTTTAAATGAATAAAAAAATCGACAAATATAAAACAGTACGGTTGAACATCACTTGCCCCACCTAAAAGAAATTCCTAGCTCTGGCACTGCCCGTATCCATTAATTGATAATGTCCACCATTGCATATATTAGGAAGTGTGACACGGATGAAGGTTTTTGTTCACCACTCATCAACATTGGTGCCTATAATATGATTGAAGTGGATAACCTAAATTTGGAGTCCATCTCCACTGGGCCATGTCCTGAACTCAAAATCTGCTAATTTGGGCCACGAATTGCATCACCGTCTGATCAAGACATGGTTAGGTCCCATGTTGGATATGTGGCGTATGATCGACTAGATCATATAGGACACAAATTTTGTGCATTATTGGTCAATTCTCAGTCAGGACTTGCCAAAAGATTTAGTGCCGCCTGCGGTGCAGGCCCAGCTACTTGTGGCCTTCTAAGTTGGTCATCTACTGCATCACCATCTGATCTTGACCAATTGTTGGCTCGCTGGCAGTGCTACAAAAGCTGATATTACAGTTGGTTCCATATTAGAACAATTATCTTAGGTGGATTGGACTGTTCACTTAACGAATTCTGAAAGGCCCAAGTTATATAATGGTGACAATTTTTATAGAACCCGGATACCGGTTACCACTGGAACTTGGTGCTACAATGTAACTTGGGCCAGGCTTTCTATCACGTCACCCAAGTCCAGCCCATGTATTCAAGGGGACCAATTTATGTATCCAAACCCAGTCCAATAGGTGATGGATCGGTATCGGGCTCAGGCTGGGCTGCCCCGTGATTACACCTAGTTGCAATCTAACTGCGCAACCTCTCGTGGAGGCCTTATCTAGCAGTAGCCTTATAGACCCTTTACTCGGCCCAGTAGCAAACACAAATTCCTGATGAAACTTCATTTGGAGTGAGTAGGGATGCAACGGGTCCATATTGGTTAGTGTTGGGGTGAATTTATGCCCAACCGGACTCACACCCACTCCCTACTCAAGCCATCACAGATGGGCTTTGGATAGAAAAAATAAAACGTTGGTTTGGAGTTGAGGTTTAGTGCTCCTTTTTCCTATTCCCTTGGATGTAGGAGATAAGAGTCCACCCAAACAAAGACCGATCTGAATTGTAGGTAGGTGAGCCCAAATAACACTCGAAGAAATCTCAAATATACTTGACCACAACACGAGTGCAATTTTAATGTTAATTCCCTACCCGAGTGCAATTTTTGGTTAAGCCGATCGATCTGGGTTAGGTTGGATACCCAGATTTCTGGGTTTGGTTTGCTTTTCAAAGCGTATAAAGGTTTGAAACTATATGTACATCATATATAATATAGTTTATACTATATACTACAATGAATATTTACATAGATTTATAAACAAGTTGGGTACTTGAATCTAATCTGGGTATCCAAAACCCAAACCAAATTCCATGTGGGTTTCAATCCAGTCCAGAGCCCATTCCAGAACCACACGTGCCAACACAAATTTCACTATAAGTCAGGTCAGACCATCGGGCTCAGGTTTGGCCTTGCCAAAGTTGCACCCGTAGTAGAAGATAAGATAGACATTTTAAGAGAATTATTATGTTTATATTTCCACAAATAGGTTTCACCAGCTCATAAATAGGTAAGGTTTCCATGTGCCAGGTTGGCTCGGGGAAGCTTGTCCAAGGTGCGTCTGGTTAAGTTATCAGGTCTACTATTCAAGCCTGGATGCAGCCTATGGTCTGTAATTTAGGTGTAGGCAAAGACCAGACTCCAGTGTGTTGAAATGTCAGGCTGGGCCAGACCATCAATCACATGTAGGCCTGGCCTGCCCATTTAATTATGGACCTAAAGCTTAAGCCCAATTCTGCATATGGTCTAAAAAACACGGCCAAAATCCAGCCCGATGTAGGCTGGGCTTCTGTAGGCTCAGTCTGAGTGGGCCTATGACCCTATAAACGGCTGGCAGCCAAAACTTGTTCCCTTATTCGGGCAAATTGTTCTCGAATAGGATGTCAACATGGTCAACGCTTTTAATTCAGAGGAACATTTTCGAAGAAAAGGTTTTGCTTCCTTCTTCGACAATCACAACAACTCACAGACCATCTAAATTGATGGGCCACATGGATGCTAGATGATTTTCCCAAATCAAGGTGAGAATGATCAATACTGTACAATTGGTTACCAAACCATCGATTAGGACATTAGTCTCTTTAGAGGCATCTAAAATATCTAACCTCCCTGACCCTGGAACAAACGTAGGCTGCGCTGCGCTAGCCCTATTATAATTTGAGCTCTTCATGTCACTATCTGTTCATCAGATTAAGGGCAAGAACATCTTGTCAACACATTAGGTATGGAGGGTACTTATCTGCACAAAAGTCTATCAGATGGAGTATTTTTATTGTATGCAGAGTATGATTTTAGTAGTTTCTTTCCCCCCATTTTTAATTGGTTTTGCCAGATGTCTTTTTTTTTTTTTTTTTTTGTATGGCTAAGTTCTTACTATTTTCTTTCTTAGTCACTAAGTAGTCTCAAGAATTCTCTTAACACGACCCTGAATTGACAAGGCAAGGCTAGATGATGATGAAATAGATTATGCTAGAGCTGAACTTCTAGGACTATTGGCTAAATCCTAATTGAATATTAGGCCCAGTAATGTAATCAGGCTGGGCTTGAAGAAGTTAATTCATTAAGGCTAAGGGGATGTAGAACAGTTAGTGACAGGTCAAGTTTGACAGTAGGCCCAACTCCAATTAGGGTGAAACATGGCCCAGCCTAATACTAAAGAGAGAATGCTTTTGAGTTGTTTGGATTTGCTATTAATGGGTTTAAGGCCTGGGCTTAAAAGGATACATATTGAATGGAATAGCCTTGCAATTATGATGATGACGATGATCACCTAATCCTAACCATCCAAAGGGATGCCTATGATCTTATTTAGAGCATAACCAAGAATAAAACTTTCAACAAGCCAAAAGGTCTTGTGCCATGAGTTGGTT
Source organism: Persea americana (assembly GCA_029852735.1). Lineage (NCBI taxonomy): Eukaryota > Viridiplantae > Streptophyta > Magnoliopsida > Laurales > Lauraceae > Persea > Persea americana. Next base: position 72,854,013 of record CM056815.1, read on the forward strand.
TTATACTTTTTCCTAATTCCTAGCCACCTGTTTCTTGTGTTGAGTTTCCATTTGAACAAATTGACAATATGGATGGGTGGATGAGTCACCACATTCAAATGCTTTGATACAAGTAGCTATCTGGTCATTTTTCCTTTTTGACGAGTAGGAAGTAGTTTTTCCTCCTTGGCAACTAGTCTTCATCTACCAGTCTTCTCATTCACAACCTTCTTGTCCAATTTTTATAAACAAACCCACCATCCCATACCACAACAAACCAACATTTTTTAAGATGACCCACCACAGACATCCACCACCACCTTGGCCTCCTGGCCATTATGGACCACCCCCTCCACCACCAGGGCCTCCAGGTCCTCATGGACCGCCCCCTCCAGGGCCACCAGGCCCCTATGCGCCGCCTCCACCACCACCCGGTCCACCAGGTCCTCCTCCTCCTGGTCCCTACGCTCCTCCTCCACCGCCACCCGGGCCACATGGTCCTCCACTGCCACCTTACTTCGGTCCTTATGCACCTCCACCGCCACCTTATTTTGATCCTCATGCACCGCCACCTCCTGGGCCTCGCCCTCCGCCGCCTTATTATTGAAGCATACACCCCCAAGTGCGAGTCTTAGCTAAGATTTGCAGTACTACTAATATGAATTGTGCCTTGCAAACTCACTCTTATAGACTTAGTATTGAAGAGAGTGGCTTGGGTTGGTATGTATCTTCTATTATGGTTTATGGTGGACGTGATTAAGAGAATATTGTTAATTACTGTATAGGCGACGGCGATTAGCCATTGATTTCTGTATGTTGTTTGATATTTTTCACTTAAGTCTTTTATAAAATGAGTGTTTTTCAGGTTCCAGCATGTATGTTGATTACATAGAATCATAGTTATAAAACTTGCCGAGACAAGCTGTATCATCTGATATGTACAGGTTTCCTCCATGCCGATACCGATATCTATTGGTTTAGTATAAAACTTAATATGTACTCTGTTGTGATCTAGCTAGGGACTAAGAAATACACACGAGATCAAGGCGGTTTCGCCGAACAACGAAAAATCTTCTCCTCTCTCGTGTGGCATGAATGATCCATCGTCGGTTCCGCGCTTACACACGCATGCACACAACATACTTGAATTCCATGGTTAATCAATTTACATCCATACTATTAACAGGAAATGAAGATTTTCAATTGTTTCACTTTCTACACATATTTAATGTTGTAAAGGGGGCTGAAACAAATGGGAATATGATCCAAGAGCCATAAATCGGGCATACATGACTATATTGTCCAGCTTTCTCCAGTACAGTGTCCTATAGCCTGTTTTGGAAACTCATGACCAGAATTACTTCCAGATGACCCCTTTCTTTTGTTTTTTGGGTATATTTCTTGATAAGAGGAGCATTTTCATTCATTTGGTTTGGCTCATGAACTAAGAAAATAAGGTGCTTGAAAAGTAGTCATTGTCAAAATTGAAAGGAAAATTGATTTCAAAAGGGGAAGGATGGAGAAGTGAATCCAGAAAACCAAACTCAAGGGGGTAAAAAAAAAATTTGAAAACTACAAAGTTATAGAATCATTGGTCATAGAATCTTAAAATAGATCCTTCTTTTAATTATCAAGACTCCATAGCCCTTCAATCACAAAATCCCAACTCAGAAATTTTTGTTTTCCTGAAAACTACATGGTTATAGAACCATGGGTCATAGAATTTAAAATTAGAGCGTTGTTTTAATAATCAAGACTCAATTGCCCTCCAATCATTTTACTTGTAAATCTAATTACGTATAATTGGGTACAACCTGTTAGAAATAATAAGCCATGGGGGTTTCTTTCTAATTTCTTATAATGGACATAGCTGTAATATCTGAAAGTGTGTTGGAATATATTGAGTTCAGCCCTCGGTTGGGGCTGTGGCTCTTTCGCCCTTTCTCTCTCAATCTCACGAATCTCTCTCAATCTATCTCTCAATCTCACAAACAACATGGTATCAGAGCGTTCGGTCTTCGCGTGAATCTTCATCTCTCTGACCCCCATCTCTTCCTTCCTCTTTTCCTTTTTTTTTTTTCCTTTTCTCTCCTTTCTTTCTTCTTCCATCCTTGTTCTGGTTCCAGCAGCCACATAGGCTTATGCAGGCATAGTCGGCTGCCTGCACAAGTCGTGAGGTTCAAGTCGGCACAGAGTTCAGATGTGAGGGTCGTCTCGTCATCTTGTAGTGAGCCCAAAGCAACCCGATGTGCAATGTTCTCCATCAACAGGATGTATTGCTGGTTCAGTTGAAAGAATCAAGTCTTTGTGTAGCTTCTCTGTTGGTATGTGATTTGGGTATTTGTTCCAAGGCTCCTGTGTGTTATTTGTTGCTCATGTGCTCTGGGTTGTTCAGTTTCTCTTTATTATAATGCCTGAATCTTCATCTTCTGGAGTTGTTTCAACTGACAACATGGAAAATCAGTCCATGTTGCGATTGGCAAATGAAAACCCTAACATTAAGATTACTAATGTTCCACTTAACATGACTAATTACATTCAGTGGTCAAGAGCTGTAAGAATGTATTCAGGTGGAAAATTGTTGCTTGGTTACATTGATGGAATTGTCACAGAACCGGAGGCTAATGACCCATGTCATGCTGAAGCCTATAATATGATGGTGATGTCTTGGATGTTAAATTCCATGGAACCCGATGTGAGTGAAGGGTTGTATCAATTAGACACAGCCAAGGAAGTGTGGGACACTCCACATGAACTGTATATGGACAAAAATAATATGGCTCGCATTTATGAGATCAAGCAGCTTATTGCTAATCATAGGCAAGGAGATAAGTCTGCCTCTTCTTACTACACAAAGTTAAGAAGCTACTGGCAAGAACTCTCATACCTGCAAGATACTGAATTTCATTGTCAAAAGGATGCAGCAGAGTACAAAAAGAGAGTATAAATGGACCAAATATTTGATTTCTTAACTGGGTTGAATTCTGATTTTGAACCAGTACGTGCTAAAATTTTGAATGAGAATGTTCTACCTTCACTCAATGGAGCTTATGCCTTGGTTCTCAAGCATGAAAAACGAAGAGCGGTAATGTCTACAAATCCTCCGAAAGTTCAGCTCTAGTGGCAATGCAAGGAAGAGGTGAAGGCAGAGGTCATGGAAATGCCAGTGCTACCCTTGGCCATGGAAGAAATCCAGGAAAAGGGGCTGGTCGTGGTCGTGCTCGAATTGAGAACCGAGTATGCACACATTGTGGTCGTAAGAATCACACTGTTGAAATGTGTTGGGACTTGCATGGTAAACCCCCAATACGAGGTGCTAATATTGCTGCAATAGAGTCCACTGTAACTCATGGAGAGAATTCCTACAGCACATCAAGTATTGTTGCCGCATTTGATTAGGCTTCTCCCTCAGGTGAACATGTTCAATTATCCAAGGCTGATTTTGATGCTCTCATTCATAGAGTGTCTCGCCTTAAAGGGTCATCAACTGCTTCCAATGCTTTGGCTCAGACAGGTATACCTTCGGCATTCCGTGTGTCTTCTTCCTCAAACTCTTGGGTCATTGACTCAGGAGCCACAGATCATATGTCAGGTACTGTTTTAGTCCTTTCAATCTCTTATTACTGATAAATATCTTGGAAATGTGAAATTAGCTGATGGGACTCTAACCACTATTGGTGGGAAGGGAAACATCCAAATCTCACCATCTTTGACATTGTCCTCTATCTTGCCTGTTCAAAATTTGTCCTTAAATTTATTGTTAGTAAGCAGCCTAACCAAAAATCTGAATTGTTTTGTGACGTTCTTTCCAACTCATCGTGTTATCCAGGACCTGCGGATGAGGACACTGATTGGTGGAGCTAGTGAAGAAAAAGGGTTATACGCGCTTCGCTCAAGAAATCCAGAAAAGTTTCTTCGGAATTGCATTTTGGTCAATGAGGAAGACAAATATAAGTGGCATTGTCGATTGGGACATCCTTCTGGTCCAGTTTTGAAAACTTTATTTCCGACATGTTTAAGAATGATAGCAACTTGCATTTTGATTGTGAAGTTTGTGTGTTGTCCAAACATCATTGCAGTGTTTATCCTCGTAGAAATAGAAAGTCTAATTCTATGTTTTCTATCGTTTATTCTGATGTGTGGTGTCCTGCACCCAATACTCCTATGGGTTATCATTATTTTGTCACCTTTATAGATGATGCATCACGAATGATGTGGGTATATTTGTTGAGAAGTAAGGATGAAGTATTCTCTGCCTATAAAATCTTTCATGAATGGGTTAAGACTTAGTTTCAAACAAAGATTAGTATTTTTCGATATGATAATGGAAAAGAATACTTGTCTAAAACTTTTCTTGAGTATGTGCAAGGTGAAGGTACGGAGTCTCAAACAACGTGTCCTTATACTCCAGAGCAAAATGGAGTGGTCGAGAGAAAGAACTGGCATCTTCTCAAAGTTATAAGAGCTTTGCTTATAGGTATGTCGATGCCCAATTCTTATTGGCCTGGTGCTGTTTTTACTGCATGTTACTTGATTAATAGACTCCCAACTAAAGTGTTAAATGGTTTGCCTCCTATTCAACTTTATTCACAGTTTCATCCTGTATCAAATATTCCACTAAAAATATTTGGTTGTGTTTGTTATGTGTATAACTGTCATACCCCCGTACCGAGGCCCTAATAATCAAGTCCTTAATCTGGGGTCACGGCGCAATGAGCTAGAAAATTCCGCCCGCACACTCTAATTATTTTCCCACAGGATTCCGCGGTGAGGATTCCTGACGATCCATCACAACTATTTCACAACATATATCCATATGCGGAAGCATATAGCAAAATAAAGTCCAACAAATCATCATGATAAATAAGTGAGCTTGCATCAAAAATAGAAATATAATCATAGCATAAACCTACAATTAGATTAAAGTTGTGAAGATCACAAGAAAAGTGTATTAAATTGTACATCCAAACTAAAGCCAACAAAGGCTCGAACAAGGTTCCCCAAAATAATTATCACTACCCAAAAGATATTATCCAAACTCATAACCCAACACGACGTCTACATGACATCGATTGGCTGCCACTCGCGCTCCACGGGCGGCTCTACCGCCTCAACCGCACGTTCCACCTCAACGTCTGCGGGTCCGACATCTAACACCAAACAAAAGAGTATCAGACTCGACGGTCTAATAGATGAATAAAACAGATAAGATATACAAGTTTTATCAATATCCTATTTAAATCATAAAGTGCATTTAAAGTGAAACATATGAAAAAGATTAGTCAATTAAACCATTACTATACAAAAGGGAAATTCACATTTAAAATATTTCAAACTGACTAATAACAAATCAAAACATTAGCAATCCACATTTAGCTAAATATATATTCTCCTATTACCGAAATAATAAGAGCATACAGATAGAAACCGTTGCCATACAAAATGGCCGGAACAAAACCGTTGCCATGCAAAATGACTAGTGCAAAACCGTTGCCATACGAGATTGCCGAAACAGAGAAAAACCATTGCCATGGCCAGAGCAAACAAACAGAGGGTCCAAACTATAGTTGGCAAATTTTTAAGGATCCTAAGCCGGGCGATCAACCCGACAAATTAACCCAAGCTTAGTGGTGCCAATCAAAATCCGAAACAATACAATCAAACTAACAAAATACATTTCCATCAATAAAAACAATTACTCTTGGCAAAGCATAAACGGACAAATACGAACAAATCGAAGGAGTAGTCTTATTGATTATTTTCCAAACGTGACGAACCACTCAAATTCATTTCAAAACGATTTATAAGAAATTGCATAAGTCTACTAACATAGAATAAGGTGATGCACACTGGTTGGCTGGCTTATCAGGGGTCGTCTCATCACATACTTAGTGCCCCAATGTCAGTTTATAAACAATTAGTTTGGTGTCCCAGAAGATCTCCGGCATTGTGGAAAAAAGTACATAATGAGGCTTACAATTATTTCCAGGTAATTCAATATTCTACCTCCCTTCAATCTCATTGAAATTCCATATAACCACATAGTCGGGTTTATATTTACATCATTCCTCATTACAGGGTGCTTAGTGGAGGTTTTCACCTCAAACCAATCTAAATCAATCAAGTGCAGGAACAATCCCAGGCCTAAGCCTAGGTTCGCTTGAGCGACTGAAGGTTCGCTCGAGCGGAGCCTCCCAGAACCTCCTTCGCTAGAGCTATCGTGAAGATTCGCTTGAACGAACGAGCTTCTGTCTCCCTTTTCGCCAGCCAGTACCAGGTTCGCTCGAGCAAGTCGTTCCAGAAGCTCATTCGCTCGAGCTGACACAAAGTTTGCTCGAGCAGATGAGTTTCTGCAATGTTTTTCTACAGGCAGTAACCTATTCGCTCAAGCGACCATCAAGTTCGCTCGAGCGGACAGATCAGAAACTGTCTCGTTCAGTGCAGATTTCTACAAATTGTGGTACTCTCTTTCGTCCATTCATTTCAATCTTTTTCCTAGCCACTCCAAACATCTCCTTCTCATCCCACAATTCCATTCAACCACCAAAATCACCATTCATTCCAAATCATATGACAGAGGCAAGAAAAAAAAACAAATCTCAAGATTCAAATAAATGAACTCATAATCATCCATTGAGTTTTCATGCTTCTACTAATAATAGAACTGAAGTTCCATAAAACTAAATTATCACCTGTAGCAAAATCAACATCAATCCCATACCAAAAATTGTAAAATCAGACAACCATTACAAAATATAGACATTTCAAAATCAGAAAATGTAAAGAGAAATAGCCTCTTTCTAGCATGTATTCTTAATTTATTTATTCACTTGCCTCAAGCTCCCAATGGGTCTCAAATACACTCCAAATACTCCTCTACAAAGCCCAACTCCAACCTACACCAAAAGCCCCATGAAAGCTAGCTCAAAATCCATGAAAATCTGAAAAACAAAGGGATTCTCCATGAAATTCCTTGCATGCATGATAAAAGGCCTCTAAAGCATCAAATGAACCCATTGGTAAAAGGAGGGAGCAGTGGCTTACCTCTAAGACGTCCAAACAAGAAGAGAAGCTTGGAGAACCCAACTGAAATCCTTTGAAAAGAGTTTTAATGGAAAGCTTGGAAGAGGAGGAAAATGATGGTGTGATTTGTTTTTCACTTTGGGTTTGGTTTCAACGACATGCAAGAGGAAAGAAAGAGAGGAGAAAAGGTTTTCTCTCTGGTTCGGTTGTTGCAGAAAAACAAGAATGAAGAGGAAGAAGAACCAACGATGGGTTGGGTTTAACTTAAGTGAGTTCATGGGTCCCACAGCTTTATAATTTCAAGTGGTTAAAACCATCATTTGTGGGTCCCAGATAAAGTCGACAATGAAGAGAAAAATGATCGTCAAAAAATCTAGTTTTCAAAAAAGTATATTTTCTTCATGATTTTTAAATTTCGAAATTTATGCACATAATGGGTGTAAAAAGACAGATTTGCCCCTTTTTCTAGAAAAATACGATTTATGGGGTTCGAATTCAAACGAAGTGAAGACGAAAGTTGTTGGGACCATATTAACAAATTCGAAAAGATCAAAACCAATATTTTTCGAAATCAATATCAAATTCCCACACTAACACGCGTCACACATGTCACCCTGGGCCCGGGTAAGCCAAACTCAACGAGCTCAAAATTCCCCGAAGCTATTCAAAATTCTAATCTAACTAAAAATCTAAGTTAATCGTCTTCTAATCTCACTTAAAGACTAATCACAGTTAAAATAATAATTAAATATATTAAACCTGGGTCGGGGTCTGACAATAACCATGATCCAAATAAAAACAAGTTGTCTGATAGGGCCATTAAATGTGTTTTTTTGGGGTATTCATCATCTCATAAAGGATATAAGTGTTTTGACCCGGTTGCAGAAAGGAAATATGTATCAATGGATGTCAAATTTTTTGAAGATATTCCTTATTTCTCAGACAAAGGGAAAAGTCTTTCGTCAAGTGAACCAAGTGTGGTTGTTCTTCCTACTCTTCATAGCATCTCTCACAAAATGCATCCTGAAAGAGTATCACCATTAGATAATGTTACTAATGAGTCTGCCACAGAACTACCACGATCAGATAAGCCTTTGCAAGTTGACTCACGAAGGACATCACGTAACCCTATCTTCACTACTCCACGGGATCAAGTAGACTCGGACAAAGGTAACTCTCCTTCACCCCCTCTATCTAATTCTCCTGTTGTTACCGATCCTCTTTCAAGCCCTTCATTACAACTCCCTATTGCCCTTCATAAAGGGAAACACTCTAGCACCTCTCGTGTATATCATCTAATTAAAAACTTCATTTCTTATCATTGTATTTCTCCGTCTCGTCGGGTCTTTCTTGCTGCAATTTCATCAAAGTCGGTGCCAACAAGTTTTGCAAAAGCATCCTGTCATCCTTCTTGGAGAAAGGCAATGGAAGAAGAAATGAAAGCCCTAGAGAAGAATCAGACTTAGGAATTGGCAGATTTACCTAAAGGGAAGAAACTTGTGGGGAGTAGATGGGTATACACAATTAAATATAATCCTGATAGAAGTGTTGCAAGATAGAAGGCAAGGTTAATGGCTAAAGGCTTCACACAGATCTATGGTGAAGACTATTACGAAACATTTGCTCCGATTTCAAAGCTTAGTTCAATTCGTGTGGTTATTTCTATTGTTGCTAATTTGGGGTGGCCATTGTATCAATTAGATGTTAAGAATGCATTTCTTCATGGAGACCTTAATGAAGAAGTCTACATGTCCTTACCCCCTGGGTCTGTTTGTGAGGGGAAGCAACAGAAAGTATGTTGGTTGAAAAAGTCTTTGTATGGATTGAAGCAATCTCCTAGAGCATGGTTCCAGAAATTTAGTGGCACTCTCTTGAGTATTGGCTTTCATCGATGTAATTCGGATTATTCTGTGTTTGTTAAAGAGGAGGACCAAGAACTATCATTTTAAGTGTGTATGTTGATGATGTTGTTCTGACTGGAGATGATCAAACTGGAATTCTCCAGTTAAAAATGCACTTGAGCAAAACCTTTGAAATAAAGGTCTTGGGGAATTTAAAGTACTTTCTAGGAATTGAGGTTTCCAGATCACATAAAGGAATTCGCTTGTCCCAACGCAAATATACCTTAGATCTTCCCCGCTCAACTGGTAATTTGGGAGCAAAGCCGGTTGATACGCCTGTTGAGATGGGCCATAAACTATCTTTAGAAGATGGAGATTTACTTGAAGATGCTCAAATGTATCGTCGGCTTGTAGGTAAACTCATTTACCTTACAATTACTCGACCAGATATATCACATGTTGTTAGTATGGTGAGTCAATATATGCATGCCCCTTGAATTTCTCATTTAGAAGCCGTAAAACGTATACTGCAGTATATTAAGAGCTCTTCGAGAAAAGGAATCTTCTATGGGTTTCATGGGCATTTGAATACTGTTAGGTATTCAGATGCGGGTTGGGTTGGTTCACCGGATGATAGACGGTCCACAACGGGGTATTGCACCTTTGTTGGAGGGAACATAGTTACATGGAAAAGTAAAAAACAATCGGTGGTAGCTAAATCAAGTGCTGAAGCCGAGTGTCGAACAGTGGCAAAGACAGCGTGTGAACCTATATAGTTGAGAAGCCTTGCAAGAGAATTGGGTTTTAATGAGAAGGAGCCTATGCAAATGCATTGCGACAATCATGCGGCCATCTATATAGCTTCAAATCCATCTATGCGGTCAAAAAATCAGCTAGCAGACATGTTCACTAAAGCATTGTCGAAAAATCGGATGGCTACTATCTTAGACAAGCTGGCATGATTGATATCTATGCTCCAGCTTGAGGGGGAGAGTTAGAAATAATAAGCCATGTGGGTTTCTTTGTAATTTCTTATAATGGACCTAGCTGTAATATCTAAAAGTCTGTTTGAATATATTGAGTCCAGCCCTTGATTGGGGCTGTGGCTCTTTTGCCCTTTCTCTCTCAATCTCACGAATCTCTCTCAATCTCTCTCTCAATCTCACAAACAACACGACCAAAAGAAATACAAATTCGGATATTAAAAGTGTAGTCAGTGAGAAGTTTCAATTCGGATCCTTTCATGGTCTGAACGGATCAAAACATAATAACAATAGTAATAAATTTCCTTGCTTGTCCCGATTTGAGTGTTGTCATGTATAAATTTGAAAAAGAAGTTATCCCTCTGGCTTGGAGGGCTCTTCTGGCCCACCCAACAAAAAAAGAGAGAGAAAAAACATGGACACTTTTTTTAATGGCTATATTTGGACAATTTTGAGGCATTCAAAATACTTTCTACAGTAAAAAGTGTTTTTTTCAAGAGTCACACCATTCATTGCTAAGGGAAAATGACCCACTATAGTGAGAGTTTAAATAGTCTAAATTAAAATTTTGTTTAAGAGCCTCATTTGTATAGTGGACTATTTATTTTGAATCCGACTTCTTTATCCTATCTTACCCAAAAAAAAAAAAAAAAAAAACAATGAAGACCAGGTCCAGCCATGGTCTAAAAGGCAGATCAAGTGATCAAACCAAGGGAAATCATTGTGGACCTAAATACTGTGGGGAGTCTGGGAACTCTGGCTCAGCCCAAAAGATCTAAGCCCACTTGTACATGAGATGGGCTTGGGCTGAGTAACATCTGGACAAATTCAGTTTTAAATCTAGGCTACAGGCCCTTTCAAAATGCCCAGTAGCAGAGTCAAACCCGGACCAACCTGAACTAGTTCCAGTCCATTTATAATTGAAAAGTTGAGCCCAGATCTAGGTCCACCACAGACCCTAATGCTTGGGCTTTGAATCCACCCATTTGGAAAATCAGCAGGCCAAAACCCTCCCATTATAGCCCAGTAGTCCATTTGATATGGTAGAGAAAGCCCTTATATATATATATATGGAAATCCTCTCCTCAATTCGTGCAGACGGAAGAATCCCGACCGCTTGCACATGTGGGGCCCACTGGTGGGTCATCCAACATACACATAACCACCCCCCCCCCCCCCCCCCCCCCCCCACACCTCTCTCTCTCTCTCACACACACACACTCACTGTACAAGGCACCTGGTGGGGACCACTTGGGACCCCACAAATTATGGAACACGAGGGATCGAAGAATCCAAGTGGGGACAACCTAGATATCGAATTTGAAATCATTCTAATACCTCGAACCTAGTTGCTAAAGGATATCCCTCATGGATGTTTTGTGAGCACCTCCTATGTGGAATCAAACCCACTCACACTCACTACCCCCAAAATGCCGCCAGCCCCAATATGACTCTGGTGGTCTCTATATCCACTGAATTTATCAAAAACAGAGAGCAGCTACTCCAAAAAAAAAAAAAAAAAGGCCCTTAAATCATGGGTTAGAATTGTCTATGGACATGATACTTCGGAGGCTCATCATCCATGAAGAAGGCTTTCCTGGGGAAGGGGGCACTGGAATCTATCTAGGTTGGCTCCATAGACTGTCCCTCATGTAGGCTTGTTAATTGAGCCCTTGAAATGGGAGCCTGGCCCATCCCAAGCCCAAAAATATAGGGCTTTAAAAATATCTGAGCCTTGCTGGCTGGGCTTGGATTATGATTTTAAAGCCCTGTCAAAATGGGACCGAGAATGGGCAGAACAGGCCCGCCCAGCCCCACAAGGACATTTCATTAATTTTCCATGAATTTACTAAAACTTGTGCTGGATTAATCATCATAAGCTTGTTACAGTGATTTTGATGGTTGCTTTCATGAACTACAAATCTACTAGCAGTCTAATGAAGATGGGTCCCAAAATAAAGGGGTCCCAAAAAATGGAAGATGATTGAAGTTACTTGTAGAATTACAAAAGATTCTATTAACATGCATGGGTTGTTGAATAAGTAAGCTCCAGCTTGGATGAACTAATTTTCTCCTTTGACTTTTTTGGATGATCTAAACCTTCCATAAAGAGCCATCTAAATGGATAATTCAAGTAAGCTTGTCCCACCCATTTGTTTTGTAGCTTTTGATGTTTTGTATCTTCCAATATGGGGTCTACCAAGTAATATAGGTGGGCCATTTGTTTTGTAGCTTTTAATAATCTCCTTGTTTCTTCTCCATTAAACAAAGAATTTGAATGTGATAAATTCAGCCATAAGGTCTACTAAGCAAATCAACAACTTAAATTTCATTTTTGAATCTCCCTAAATAAACAAACCAATTTGATGTTCGGTTGTGCTAAATCTAGATAAAAATTACATTTATATAATCAACGGCAGTACTTTCCCATCAAGCCTAATGAGCAATTGGTCCTTTTATTTGAAATCTTACCACATAGATTCGTACATGTTGAGTACTCATTGCATTCAAGATCGTGCTAAGCCTAGGCCCGCACAGGATGAGAATTGAGGTAACCCCGTTCAATTTAGGGCTGGGTTTGGACAACCCCCGGCGGGCCCGCCTAATATTCTGGACGAGATCGCACAGTCCAAGCCCAGGCCCGGCCCATCCCATTGACAGGCCTACCCACATGGAAGTCCCTTCAGTATGTCCCTTGGCTGATTACACCCTTTAATAAGCATTTTGTCTAATAAGTGCATATGTATACTATACAAAACGAGCCTAATAAAAGCACTTCGGATTTAAGGCCATAGGACCAGATCCAGCCTGTTAAATCTTTTGGACCCCTAAACATGGATCCAGGACTTCCCCCAATCAGACTTAGATGGATATCCAGACCCGCAGATCCTGATCCAGGCTAGACCTGGGGTTGAGGCCCATTGACACTCTTTGGTAGGCCAGACCTGGGCTTGAGGCCCGTTGACACCCTTTGGTAGAATTGATTATACATGGGCCCAACCAAACATCACATGCCAGAGCACCATTTGCAATTGCCAATTAGATTTAGAGGCCTGACCTTCCTTTATAATTCTGCATAAGGAAGAGGGAGGGGGGAGAATCTCCCACTTATTATTGCTCATCTGAGAAAGTGCCTAATGAAATCAGAGGGAAAGGGCTTTTTTTTTCTTAGTTGGCCCCGTGGCCACGAGAGAAAGGTTTAATCCACCCTACCAGGGATGTTGGCCCAGTGGCCAGGAGAGGAAGGTTTAAACAACTCTGTCAGGAATCAATCCCGGGAAGGAGCTACGGGAGCGGGTGTTTCTATCCACAGCAACTTCCTGTGATTCCCAGAGAAAGGGCTTATTTACTGGCCCATCATTCAATATCACTTCCACCATGTAGTAAGAAAAGATCTTGCATAATCTAAAACGTAGAATAAAAGAGAGAAGATGAATTTGAAGCATTACAATATACTAATTTTTCCATTTAAATATACAATCTATATTTACTTAAATACATGTTGTATATAGAATAAATGAACCCACATCCTACATGCATGTGAATGTGTTTGTAGCAAATTCGTCCATCCCACATCAACATCTTCTCCTCATAAAAGAAGAGCAAGTTCCTTCTTCCAATATCCAACTCACATGTCTTCTCATTTATTTGCTTATATGTGAAAGCTACTTCTTTTATAAGGGCACATGAATAGAGATACCTCCACTACAAAGACCATATGATATCTGATATGATAGTCTATAGAAACTGGTTAGATTCGGCTCGGTTACTGTAATTGAATTAAATTACCATATTAGGAGCCTATAAAACTCAAATAAAAGCATGAGATCCTAGCTGCTTGGGGTTGCTTGTCTCCCAAGGGACTTTTGACTACACTAAGTCTCATGTCCGAAATACTAAACTCCTAACCCTGGGTTATATACGTGCGGTCTGTCCTTAACCCCACATGACGCTTTTACACTTGTCTTGACTTGGTCATGCTCTTCTTTGCATATGGACATGGCCTATAGACTTTGTATGTCCAAACCTACATGGGCCTGGACTAACATGATGGATTGGTCCAAATGGGCTGGAATTGATCTGACTTGATTCCCCTGTTAATTCAAAATAGTTAGAATTAGTTCTGATGTTTGCTTCGGACCCATCTTGACCGTGATCAATCACATCATCCATTGAGTTTAGGCCCTATGCTCCTGCAGCACTCTTTTTAAATATTAAACACCATAATATTTTCTCTTCCTAATACATATGGATATTGCTGAGGCATGTACATTCATGTTCTCGGGCTGAAATCGATGGACCTGAATTTGGGTCCCCATTTTGTTCGGGCCTATGGATTGAAGCCAAACTCGTACTCAGGGAGGGACCTAGGTGGGGGCTGGCAGGGGCCATGGCCCCCCATACATCATCAGTTCTCTGAGATCATTGCTTTGGACCCTCCATGGCTTGGCCATCCACCATTGTTTAAAGCTCTTTTTATATGGTTTGACTCATAGAAAATTGGAAACAAAAATATTGCATATTTTAGGAAAAACTTAGAATGAGAAAGGAAAGAAAAGGAAATGAAGAAAAGGAGAACAAATAAAGAAGGCTTGATGGAGATTGGGGAAGAGATTTTTTTAATATTCATTTTAACCCATCTACACTTACCCCAAGTCTTATGATCTAAGAGAGGAAGATGAGAAAGCACATCTTCTTATTGGAGATATTGAAAGGGGTTGTAGGTTAGAAACTTGTAGAGACTTTAAAGTTCTGTTTGTACAGGTGACATTTCAGTGGAAGGGGGCTAACATCCGGTGCCTTCTTCTTCTTGTTTGGTGCAACGGTGAAAATGCAGGGAATTTTGCAATTTTACATTATCTTTCCTTGCTAGAGGTTCTGAAAATCCCATCTACCCTCATCGAAAACCAAAGCCGTGGAAGAGAAAACCCGGGTTTCCTCTTCCATGACTCTACACAAACACACCCTAAGGGCGTGGAAAGAGGAGGAGAAATCGATGCCTTGCTACAGGTGTTTGGAGTATCAGCGCAATGTCCCGATTTCCCTCTCCGTTTGTGCTTCAATTCCGTGATGGTATGGATCCGTGCTTCCCACCTAGGGTGGTAGAAAATAGATTCCAAGGAAGAATGACAAACCCACTTTCTCTTTTATAAATCTTTTTTTTTACAATGTAAATTTGTTTTAAGTCTTTTTTTTCTTTGGCCCCCTAAATAAAGTTCCTGGTTCCGCCCTGTCATACTCAAATTAAAAATGGGTGAAAAAGTTTTCCTTCATAAGGTTTTGATTTCCTAGGTAGGGGCAGAATCAAGAAATTTTCTTTGGGGAGCTTTACTTAATGTAAAAAAATGGAATTTCTTGGAGGACCATATAAAAAAGAACCAAAAAATTTCCCATAAAATATGACAGTTTCTCAATATTTTCAGGCCCCCATTTGTTTGCTTCTGGCCATGGATTCAAGTAAAGATGTAGGATTCCTCACTCCTGTGGAATTTTCCTTGGCAACGTAAGAGTCTCCGAGGGCAGAATCCTCTCCTTACACAAACAAGCCCTCTATAATTATCTCATTCAATGATCACATGTAAAAGGCATTTTTTACAAGTGCATGGTCTAACGGTTGGCCACATTGGATTAGAGCAAGATTCTGCCAATACCAACACAAGTTTAAAAGCCTTGATTTCATGCTGTTTGATTTCATGCTGTTTGGATGTGATGGTGGGCCCCTTTGATGGAACTTGGACCCTAAAGGAATCTGGAAAATGTACTGAAGCAGGAAAAATCCAGGGCAGCACTTTGTAAGTGGCATGTCTAAGAACGTGTAGTTGCTCGGTTGGTTAGCAACTATTGGCCGTCCAAGGTTCGAATCCTAGGTATGTCATATATTTTGTATGTGCGGACTTTTTCTCGGAGTGTATGGCTCTTTTTCCACATGAGTGGGCTGCTCTCTCTTGAGTCCCGGCCTCCTTGGCTACTGTAAAGGGAGCTGAAAATATCTTCCCGTAAGTGGAAATCTAGCGTGAGTCTGCTTTCAATTGTCCCAACACCAGTCCTTTCCAATCCACTTGGTACAAAAGCCCTCTTATACACAGCTCACTGATCTATTTTTCCAGGAAGATGCCGAACATATCTCCTCATTTGTATGTTGACAACTAAGTCAGATTGTAGTATAGTTATTATAGGATAGGTAGCGTTCTACATGCACAAGAAGACAATAGAATACACACTCTGATAGACCCTGTTCCAACTTCAGGTGTATGAAACGAATGATGCCAACCCCACTCAATCATGAATCTATTTGCAAGTTACATGTATTTGCCAGTCTAAAAATTGAATGGTTCAACTTGAATCAAGCCAAGCTGAAGTTGGGTTGGTAGGTCAGAGTCCAATTAGTCATGTTGGTTCGAGTTCAGATTGGGTGGATAGGTTAGGTAGCAAAAATGGATTTAACACAAACTCACACAATTCATTAATCAATTTGAGATTATCAACTTGATAAACTCAGCCGATCGAACTTTTTTTTTTTTTTTTTTTTTGCTTAAAGGTAAACTCAGTCGACCTAAACCATTGGATTGGGTTGGAAAATTGAGTCAAATTTGTCACCCATAATATCACCTATTATTTGTTTCATAAAAGCATTTTGGATGCTCCTCCCAGAGGATTCAGAAATTCTATACAGGGGACAAACGTTTAGAAAATTCTCCGGATATGAATTATTCTCTCCTCAGCATTATCATTATCATTCCAAACAAGGTTGATGGTCATCATTCCAAGCATGGTAGAGGAGGAGGAGATCATTCCAAACAAGGTTGATGGTCATCATTCCAAGCATGGTAGAGGAGGAGGAGGAGGAGGAGGAGGAGGAGGAGGAGGAGGAGGAGGAGGAGGAGGAGGAGGAGGAGGAGGAGGAGGAGGAGAGAGAGAGAGGAGGATAAGTGTGCAGCACACATGGTATCCTCTGCCCAAATATTACAGTGTGTATGTGCAACCTGCAATCGGCCACAGGCCATGGACTAGATACAATGGCATTAGAGGTGTTAGAGATGTTAGGATATGATTCGTCATAGATAAGTGTTCCTTACCCTAAGATAAGGATTAGTTTAAAATTATTATTAGGTTGTATAAATTGAGATCATTCTTTAGATGAATCCAAAGGTGGTTTTATTCAATGCATTGAGTAATATATCAACCTCATATTTTTGTATACCTGCGAGTCCAAAACTTTCCACCGACTTGCTGACCCCACTAGAAGCAGGTGTCTTTAATAGTAAAACACCCAAGTTCTTTCGAAGTCAATATTTCTGATGATTCTTAATACAATTTGATATTCTCTAAAAAAAAAAATTATGACATTGACAGTTATTGTCTTCTATCTTTGATGGGACAATACAATACCAAAAAAATTGCTAATGCATGAAAAACACTTTCATTCCAAACTCAATTGTCATGGAACATAGAAAAACGGTTAAAAAATAAACCATACCAGATACATGCATTTAAATTAAAGTATTAAAACATAGTCAAAATAGAGGGCCCAAGTTCGGTACTTTCTTCATTCCAGTGCTGTAAATACGTTGAGCTGTGGGCCCAAATACAACTAGGTTGACCTTGATATGACATTAGCTTGGCCGGTTTTGGTAAAACACCCATACACAAATAGATGGCAGATGCCTAACTCCACATAAATGCCAAGAAAATTGGACAATAGAAACCATACTTTTTCATCTAATCAAATCATTTTAATCTTTCATGCAATGTCTAGCATTATCAACATGCATTTATAATGCCTATTAGAATCATTCCATTAAATAAATCCAATAGTCTATGTATTTGCATGGAATTGAATACATAGGAACTCATGATCAAATGAGTTGCTATGATTAATTGTTAAAAGGAGAAGAGCGCCGGGGATATAAGAAGATGCATATGAACCTCGACTTTCGAATTATTTGGTGGTCATTAAAGAGGAGATTATTTCACGAACATATTCGGATATAACTCCCATTTGTTTCTTCAATTCTTCAACTTTGGCCACCTTTAAAAATGCTAGGCTTAAAATACTTTGAGATTCAATTACATAAAACAAATGTGCCAGGAAGTTTCTTCTCCAGGCTTGAAAGCACCAGTAGCAATTATCTATGTGTGACATAGATACCGTACATTTTTTTGGATAAGAGACACTCATACTGTACATTTGTATCATTATTGACTCTGAATGGACCGAAACAATTCTTAAAATCCCGCATATAATTAAATATGTAATTTGGACTCCTCTTTATCTATTTAATTTTAATTAATGAAAACTCTTCCTAAGGGCCTGGCGTGTTTGTTTTCATAGAATATATAAAAATTGAATATATAAATGAGCTTCACTATAGGAATGGTATGGAGAGGTGAGAGGTGAGGATCCAAGTTGCCAGGTGAAGGATATAAAGCAGTGAAGTGAGGCAAATGGGACCATGAGTTTCCTAAAATTTAAATGATCAGCAAAATGAGACGGCATTTACTATGCATCTTATCTTGATCTAGTTTCATTAAAAGGGAGATTCTTGATGGTAATATTTTTCTATTCACCTTTGAATTTGGTTCCTCAGTTTTAACCACTCTACAAATACAATCTCGGAATTCATTTACGTACATGAAACAAGCAGGACCCTAATGATGAAATTATTCATTGGACTACTATAGCTTAAATCCATCCAATGGTTATGCCATCTAATTAGGCTTCTAGCTACCACAACAGCAATTTGAAGAAATTACACCGACGAGATGAAAGGGAGTTGTCTGTTGATGCGACCTGTCTGCAAATGTGCCCCACGAAGCCTTGGGTCCTTTTTGATTCATCTGACCACGTAGCCTGCGCCATATAGTGAAAAATGTTGGATTCTTATCACAACTTGTCATCATGTCTTTGAAAAAAAAAATCAAGAAATAAAAAATGAATCAGTCCAAAACAACCTCTCCCTTTGGCACCTTCTGATGTTGATCCCACATAAAGGGGAAAAGCATAGCCATGGTCAGATGATTCTGACCCATCACCTAATTCATTCATGGCTTCAACTAGTCGTTACTTGAGCGGCAAGTCTCGTGGGAGGTGGAAGATTTTAATTAAATCTGTATATGTGAGTAGTTATTATCTTCCGCTAATTGTATCTCCGTACACGGGCAAGTTTCTATCACTTTTTGCTTGTGTGAGTTGTCTTCTTGCATATGCGAGCTTCCATCGCCTTGTTTGTGCTAGTGTTCCCAAGCCCTTTAGTTGGATTACAATAAAAAAAAAACTGGGGTTGTAATTATTTTGGGTTTGGGTCATTTCATGTGAAATCGAACTTAAGACGCAACATAAAATCTTTAAAATATTAAATAATTGCCCATGTAGAGGCTGTGGATTGAACATTCAAGCTCAAGGTCCCACTCCCTTTTTTTTTTTTTTTTTGGCTAATGGAGGGTTCCCAATTCTTTAGGCTAAACTAATCCCTCCAGGCCCAGAAATAAGTCGATTAAAACCCAAATGGCCCCCAGGTGGTAGTACTAGTGGATTCAACCTTTGGTTCCTGAAAAGGGGAAAACCGGAGATCAATATAAAGACCTCTAGCTCCAAAAGAGAGAGGAACCGCAGTCCTTAACTCTAGGCCAATCCTTTGGGATTAAGGTCCAACTCCTTACCTGTACCTTCGGATATATTTATGATAAATGCTCTCCTCTCGCAACCAACCTCATGCAGTCCAGCTTTCTGTTACTAATGCAAACCCAATCCCTGACTTGACCCAAGTCAGGTCAGGTAGCAGGTCTCGTTCCCATCAAAATTCAAATTAAAAATTGAAGTCCACACTTGGATACAAATTAAAATACCTTAAATTGGTCCTGAGTTTAAAACAGATCGATGGACCCATTACCTGTTGTTTTCAACCTAAGGGACCTGTTTTTATCTCTGATCCAAATATCACTTCTGCTCCATTGTGATGATAATCCCAATCGATCCGGCCAGTTCCTTTCCCTCCTGACTTGGTGAAACGAGTGCAAAAAACCTAGGTGTCATCTGATAGTTCTGAATATCTTGACTCTTCCAAAGAGGGACGTTTGGCTAAAACAAAGTCTGATGACTCAGACCCCTCACCCAATTCACTCATTGGTTCGACCCAATCATTTACTGTTGGCATAATCAGGCAAGCCCCACCACCAATTGAGCCAAAGTAACTGTTGTCCAATATTTTTAACCATCAATTGATTCACATGTGTGGCCCACTCCCAATATATACAAATTTGGCTAATAACTTTAGTCATTTCGCCATGGAACCACATTGAGGAGCTTTGGACCTGCAAGTTGCAGCCAATGCAACACATCCACACGCGTCTGGTCACCATCTGGGCCCACTTCACTCATCTGACCTGACCTGAAAATGTAAGAAGTATAAAATTCCTTGAAGCAATTGCATGGTGAATCCACAGCAGCTTTTCACAATATAGGCAACATGACAATTGGTCCTACTGCGCCCACCACACAAAAAAACGTGCAGATTAGCCATCTAGTTGGATCTAAATCATGATTAAAAAGCTCAATAGATAAAGTAGAAGGTTTTACTTTAACCACCCACTTCGTGGCCCAATCAAATTTCGTTACATGGATAGTCTACCCAACCCCTCCTTTTCGAAAATCGGGATCCTATAGTGGGTTTTACCCACCGTCACTGTGAGTAAATCACTTATAGACTGACACGTCACCACGGATAGCTCTTGTCTAAAATAAGAGTTGGTTGTCCGCATGTATGGCAGGCTGTCTGCAGTGACTTGACAGACCATAATAGAACCACTCAATGTCACTATAGGTAAAGCCTCACTCCTACTCTTTGGACAAGTTAGGCCCACCCCTCAATTACAGCATTTACCTCTCAATTAAAAAAAATCAAAAATAAAAAATAGAAAGAAGGGGAATTTACTCGAAAAATCACGTCAGATGTCATGTGCACCAAAAAAGCCAACATAATTTTTATGAAACAAAATCGGGCTTCCCGCTAAAATCTTCTCTTTTTTTGTAATTTTTCAACTAGCGACGACGTCGTCGCTCATTTAAACTGTCGTCGCCCATTTAAGATGTGAGGCTTGGCATCATAATCTATTGGGCGACGACGTCGTCACTCAACTGAAACTGGAAAAAAAAAAAATCATAAATAGTTCACTATGTTGTGCACACTCACTACATACTCCAAACAAATGAATTTTTGAAATTAAACTAACATACATCCACCACATACTTCATTGCAAGCACAATTACAAACATAAAAAAGAAGTTCAAAAAGCTTCATATTGAAACCCTTGCCATCATCTCCCTCCAACAACACCTAATAAGTTGTCTTCCAAAAATGCCATAACCATCACCACCCTGAAAAAATTAATCTCTAAGAAATATCCAACTATACCCTTCTACATTGCAAAAGGTCAAAAATGGAAGAATTACTAATAACCACATGGGTTATAAGAATTGGCCTCAAATAATCCGAGACACTAACTGGGATGTCTGGCATTATTGGGAGCATCGTTCGTTTATGGCATAACCATCATCTACTTTTATAATCATTCGCCATGGTAAAGGAGCAATGGCACGGTTCGATCATGGCTTTTGACTGCATTTCCTTCTGATATACCCAACAGGGTTATCTACACTACTGCTACATCACTCAGAAGCACGATAAAGAAGGGGAAAAACAGAAGGACTTTGTGATGGGTTGATTCATTGCAAAAAAACACATATAATACATGAATATTAATAATTTTAGAATGTGATATGGGAACGATGTTGAAGGAAATGAAAAGGAGATGAAGAAACCCACACAAATAATACACCCACGTGGTAAGATGCTCAAATCTATGATGCTTCAATCCAAAAGAGGTTGGAAAACAACCTCCAGGACCGCGTTGCAGATTATTGAGAAAGGAGGAAGCAACAAAGTCCCTAAATGGAGAGAAAACGATGAGGAGAAAGAAAGAGGAAATAGAGTTTCATGGGTCTTGTAAAATTTAATCAAGCGACAAAGTCATCCCTCAATGAAAACTTTAATTAAAAGAACAAAAGTGGTCCCAGGACCACTACCGTATCATATGAGCTACTATGGCCTTTTTTATTTAGCGCCCATATGAATTTTTAGCTAAATTCCTCCATAAAGAAACTCATCACTCATCATCGTGATCACAATCATATATCTATATACTAATCATGCAGTGTAAGGAAAAATCAATCTACTAATCATGCATTGTAAAAAATACATCAAGCTATTAATCATGCAGTGTAACAAAGATGCCAAAAGATATGTTCCCCCATTCAAAAAAAAAAAAAGTACATTTTTTTTTTTTTTTACAATCGTAGGAAAAGGACCCGAAAGCCCTTAAAAAACCTATCTAAAATAACAAACAAAAAGAGCCCTCCATCATACATCCACCCACTCAGATGATCATCATGATCATGGCCATGGCCATACCATCATCACCATACACCAACACCATCATCATGATCATGATCATGATCTCCTCATCGGGTCGGTGAGAACCACGTGACTAGGTCGCCGCCCACGCGCCGGCCCATCTCCGCCACCCGCTCCTCCGCCACGAGCGGCGCGCGGCAGAGCGGGCAGTTCAGGTTCTGGTGGTCAAACCACCCGTCCAAGCACTCTCTATGGAAGACATGGCGGCATGCTAACATGCGCACTTGCTCCCCTTCTCTTAGCCCCGATAAGCAGACCACGCAATCCGACCCGACATCGCTCCCGGTAAAGGTGAAGACCCGGTGCACGTTAAGCTGTTCCGCGAGCAGAACCAGACCCGCCAGACCCGAACCCACCGACGACCCAAAAGGGCCGACCCCTAAAACAACCCCGGCTGCTCCTCCGAATCTAGAGAGCCCCACGGATTGGAGAAGGCAGAAAAGCAGGGATTTGAGATAACATATGCAGTTGGCAAATAGAGCTATAAGGAGTAATGGGATTGAATCTGAAGATACATCGTTCAGATCGCTGCAAAGACCCATTTGATGGACTTGATTTTTGGGTCTCTCTTCTTTTTTTCTTCTGCAATCTTTGGGGCAAGAGGGGGGAGAGAGAGAGAGAGAGAGAGTTTATAAGGAGATTGGGGTGAGGACAGGAGAAATGGGGGGTAGAGCAGAGCGGACGGTCTGTGTGTGATTGAACTTGAGGAAGATTTATAGGGCTTTCCTTAAGGGCAGTGTGGGGCCCACTAGAAACTTGATTTCCCTCTGATCATATGCTGAACTTGGAGAAATGTTAAGTTGAATAGTGGGATTAGTGGTGGGGTTTATCTATTGAAGACCCGAACCATTTAAATTAAAGGGCGTTTTTTAGTTTAGATCTTCCGTCTCATAAGAACGTAGACAACAAAATGTCATCTTTACATTTTTTATTTCTAAAAAGCAATTAAGAGTGTGCAATAAGCTGACATGACATTTTATATAGGTGGCATTTGGAGATAGGCTAAAATTGTATTTCCCTGTTTCTTTGAAACAAGAGATCTAAGCTCGGCTGTTTTTTTTTCTTTTTTATGGTGTATTGCCAATTTTTATCTGACTAAGTTTAGGTCTCACCCTAAATTTGACTGTTTAATAAAAAGTGATTAATAAATATGCATTCAATGTATTAATCATTGTGGGGAGAAAAAACTCATGTTAAATTAAAATTTGAGGATACCAGTGTGTGAGGAAGTTTGTTTTGTACACATGTGATTTTCTAATAGATGGGCCTTATAGGTGGAGTTTCACTCTTTTAACTCTGGATTTCTCTGAGCCAAAGCCACAGTGGATTGGGGAAGGAAAGCGGGGGTTCTGAGATGGGATGGCATCAATCATATGAGCCTCAGCATGGGATGTATGTTTTGATGTGTGGGGCCCGGTTATGGACTAGATGAAGGGTTTGATAGGGGCTGCTGAAGTCATCTTGTCCATCCATTTTTGGCCTTTTTTGTGATTGGTGATTGGTTAGGACAGTGAGTTGAAGGCTGCCTAGTCACATGTGGAGCCGCCGTCGGCCAGTGGGCAGGCTCATAACTCGGTCCCGAATCTTGACTCTGAGTCTTGACAGGTGATGAATAATTGAAACAGGCCCGAAATCAAAGGTAGCCCAAGCCTTTTCTTAATGGGGCCCACTTTCTTCAATCAAACTTGCTTGTAAATAAATCTCTCCTCTCGTTTTAGCACTTCACTTTCTTTATTTAATAGGGGCCACCATCAGCAGTGTTTCAAGACCTTTTTCTCCTCTGTGGGGCCCAGTTTCTTTAAATCCAAACGGCTCATAATAAAGCTATGGTGCCACCCTAAACAATGTTGCAGATGTTGAAACTGGGCCCTAGCAAATATTTATATGAATTTATATGGTGATGACATTCATATGGGTGAAAATAGAATAATTACAAACCAATGATTTTGAAAAAAATATGATATATGAACTTTATGGTTAGGCCATGCCCATTGAATATGACACATGACATGCTTATCATACATTGAATGGTTATGGAAGATCACAGTAATGGGCTATCACCATCCACAGGAGCTAAAGAAATTCAATATAATCAACTAATTGAATATATGGATTCAGAGGCCCCAAAATTGTGGATGAAAGTCAAGATTTCAATCTAACAGCAATTAACAATTAGATGTACCCAACTGCCCAATGTTTGATTCTTGAGTTGTCTTTCTTTCGTGTGCAAGTAGTTCTCTCTCTGGCGTGCGAATGTGTGCTGGGTTCCCTCCTAGGTCAAATAAGGTTTATTAAGGGTCCACCCACATTGACTGGTATGTTAGTGCAAGTTCGCTAACAGGGGATATTTTTTCAAATCTAACAAATTTATCATGATCAAGATATGGGCCATGCGAACTCAATGATAACCAAATGATCTCAAATCACATGCGGGTCCATATAGGACTCCCACGTCCACTAAAATGTATGAACACAAAACCAGATTGAGCCCTAAATCAGTTGAGCTTGAGTGAGTCTTGTTCAGTCTCTTAATAAAGCTCAAAGCTAAGTTTTTTTCTTTTGGTAAAAGGAAATTCATTCATTAAAACTGAAGGAGCAAACCAAGACACAAAATCAAAACCAAGAATGAGAATAAGAACCAGAACACACACAAAAAAGAAAAAATAACACCAAAGCTACAATGTTAGATACCAATAACATCACAGCCTAGTGAGTACTGAGTGACAAACTCTCGCCAAAATATGAGCCACCTTGTTAAGTCTCCTAGAGATGGAAGCAAAGACGACAGATTCGAAGCACAAAGCCAAGTTGAACCTAGCTTTAGCACGATGACCTTGAGCAATTGAAATTGTCTTATGTGCTAGCTTTGCTGGTTAACACTGGCTGCCAAGCCCATCACCATCAAGCCCAAGTGAGAGGATACTAGGAGATGCAAGTGTATCCTTGTTTTCTCACAATGACAATTCTCCACCGCACATTTCAACTAATATTTGGCCACACATTCTAAAATACATATAGGTGCTAAATTTATGATGATGGCGAACCATTAGCCATTGACCTTTTTAATGGACAAAATAATCCTGCCACGACCATTTACTAGCTACTTTGTGAGCTATCAAGGGTGGGACCCACAACCTGAAACCCTACAATTGGTGGTCCACCTTATCAAATGTAAAGCTACCCACTCTTGGGCCGTCAACATATCCATCAATTGACAGCATTGGACTCATTAATCAATTGCCATATTAATTATAACAAGTTACACATTACAGACCCGTTTGTAATATATGAAATTGAATTTTCAGGACTTCATAGTAAAATGGGTTTCAACAAAGAAGAAATAAACATGGCGACGGATAAACTATGTGAGGTGGAGATGTAGATGCATGGGACTAGTGATTTTCTTAGATTTGATTTAATATGATGATACTTATGGTCCTTTATTTCGTAGAAACAGGAAAATATTGTTTCAGCTAATCCAAATTCGTCAACTACGTAAAATTTCTTCTTTGATTTTTTTTGTTTTTTCATTCCAAGGAATCAATTGAGAAGGTGCATTAGTTGGCATGAGATTTTAAACGGTTGGCAAATTTGGGTTGGATGAAACAGTATCTTGTTATTTCTACGAAACAGAGGATCCAAAATCAAGACGTGGATATTCATTTTCCATTTCTTATGGCCACCTGCAGGTTTTCATCTTTTCTTCTTCAGGTTTAGCGACCAGACAAGCATACATTTTTTTTAGAATTCCTAGAAATCTGATTTCAGACAAACAACCAAGCCCTTGGTTCCTTACCCCACTGGAATTACTTATTAGTAACTATAGTGAAAATTAATAAACAAACCCTGTAAAAATTGAAAAAAGAAACAGAAATTTTTCAGATTTTCAAGCAATCTTGTAGATCAGATGCATGCACCCACTTCGTGTGCAAATAAACCTGATAGTCAGATCCTAACCATCCCATAAAATAATCTTTTTAGGACAACAGATAAACAGTCTCAATCCCCAAATGGTGGGCCCCACATAAACGCGATTACTAGCTCATGAACCCAATTATCAATTCCTCCAATAACTAATAAGATTATGTAAACAACATGGGCTTGGAGACAAGGGGAAGATTTGGCATGATCTCCGGCTTAAATCAGGCCTCGTGGTTAGGGAACCAGGAAGATGCCTTCAAGATCACCATATCCACCGACCACCATTTTAATTGCTTTCTACCCGACTTCTTTAATCACCTCTTTCTTTGCTTAGCTGCCACATTTTGCTTGACCTTGCCACCCATCTCTCTCTTCTTTTCTTCTAAGCCACCAGATTTTCAACTGCTTTGTTACTTTATCTAATACAAAACAGTTTGTACTAGGCCTGTAATTAAGGACCCTTTCATCAGATATCACTTTCTTTCATGTTTCCATCAAATGGGTCATCATTATCATCATCATCCCGGAAGCTTGTGTGGGCTGGCGTGTTTGGATGTATAGTGAATTAAAGTAAAGTGGGGTCTTTCATTGAAAGGTCATTCTTGCTTTATTACAATTTCTTGTGAAGACTCTTTTTATCACTTTCTACATTTTTTTCCTTCTTTAGACCATTGTATTGTGTACGATTTAAGAACTTTTTGATAATCTATTTTTAGGTCTCATCAATGGGTCATCTTGAACTTTATCACTTACCATTGATTTGGCCTTTCTAAAAAAAAAAATAATAATATTTGTATAACCCATCTATGGTAGTCATTATCATATAAGAGTTTTGGTGTGTTAGGTTACTATCTTTCAAAGAACGCCATGGATTTGAAAATAAACCACCAGCAAGGGGCCCTCACTGTCAAAGTAGCTTGTGTAGTTGGGTTACCTCAGGTTTGAAAAAGTTCGAGGAAGATAATTGATAGCATGCAAGTAGAGACTCTTTATATATTTTAGTTTAATGTCCTCATCAATTGGATCATCATCATCTAGAAAGTTTTTTTTGGGGTGGGACCATCTTTAGGACCATTCATGTGAATGCTGATTAAACTAATCAGGTTCACTTGCATAATTGTGTGGTCTCTTGTCAATCTCTGCATAAATAAAGTGTGAGGAGCGTGTTGGAATTGTTGAGTGAAGATTGCTATTCACAAAGCAGATTATTATCCCCTCAAACCGACCACTGATAAGATTCATTCATGTTCTTGTTTTGATTCTCTCATTGAATAGTGGGAGAAATTGAGACTTGCAAGGAAGTGAACGTCCTTTTTTCAAACAAAGGAAAGTCCCTGGCAAAAGAATGTTGGCAAAGAAAGACTGTGTGTTGTCTGCCACATGTGTGTTCTCATGTAAGGAGTGCCAAACATGTGCCTCCAAAATTCATGAAGTCTTTCTGCCTTTTTTAATAAGCAAATGGGTTTAGAAGGGCCGTCCATCAACTCAAAATTGGCCCGGATCTGCCTGAATCCGGACCTGATTTGGATTGTCCAAAAGGTGAAATTAAGGCCCAAGTTAGAGTCCAAGACCCTCAACGGTTCGACTCTGACCTTCAGACTCGGGCCTATCAGACTGGAGTCCAATCAACTACGTTTCAATTAATACATTGATTGATTTTTCACTCTCACTATTCTAGACAACGAAGATGATGTTTGCACCCCTGAAGTGAGAATCAATTTCCCCATATGATGAGATAATGAAGAAACTTTGGCCCTGTAATTAGGATCCTTGAAACTCGGTTGCCTGCTCTAGTTTTTCCTACAGATCTAATAACTTGTCACAAGTGTTTGCTTGTAAGTTGTAACTGGTTACGGTAAAGCCCACTTACAACTAACAAGTAACTGTAGTTATCCAAATGCACTGACTCTCACTTATGCATGAAGGAAGTCATCTGTGCCCGGTTGATTAAGATCCAAAGGGGCAGACCCTTTGCTCACTTTTTGTTTCCAATTTTAGAGCCATTGAAACGCCAAACATGGGAGAAAAAATTTTCTGTTTTCCTTTTTCCTCCTCTCCAATCCAAATGGCCCAGATCATTTTAGTCCTCCTTAGATCAAAATGCTGAGATGCTATTTGCTTTATCCCCTCTCTCCTCATTCTGTAACAATACATTTCATATAGTCCAGAAATCCCCCGCCAAGCACATAAGACCCACGTTACAATCCATCCAAGTGAATCAGATCTTGGGTTTGGCACCTGTCCAAATGAATTGGATCATTGAATCTACTGTGCACTCATTTTGGACAGTGAAACTTGTCGACTGTTGAGCAAATGGTTAGGATAATGATCTGAGCCTTGGTCATCCTACACAAATAGGACAGATCTTTTGATCATACCTTCTCATTTTTATTTTTATTTTAATTAAAACCCATCTCCCAGATTCCTATATCAATTTCCTTTATTTTTCCTCTTTCAATCTCCCCTCTTCCACCCATTTCCGAAGGTAAAATAATTACTGACCCAACTCAGCCGACTCAACCCAACCCCTGCTAAGTACAGGGGCTGAATCCATTTTTTTCTCCTTTCTGATCCAAATGGCCCAGCTAGCTCATTTGAATCATCTTCAGCTCAAAATGCTGATATGAGGAGTTTTCTCCTGCAGACTTTCCTAACTACACGCATCCACGTTGTTATGGTCAGTGCCATAAAATTCAGGGGGGGTATTTTGAGCCCTCTTTATCATCCGGTTCGGAAGGTCCCCAGGAGAAAGTTTGGGATGCTGAGATACCTATCACTTTTAGGAACCATCCCCACTCACTCAGACCACAACAATACAATTGGTGCAGGAGAGATGGTGGGAAGAACCGCGTTAGGCAGAACCTTGTAATTTTCCGTTTCAAATCAACAGGCTATAACCCCTTTTTAGTTATTACACATCCATACGCACCCACTTCATAAGGTAGGCATTCTTTGACCAGTAGCTATCACCACAAGTTGATAATCATCAATGCGTTCTTTATACAGAAGCATCATCTTTCCTTCTTGGCCAACATTGTCAAAGCCCACCCAACTTGGAGATGATGTCATGTCCAGTCCCAAGACAAAGCCCACCCAACTTGGAGATGATGTCATGTCCAGTCCCAAGACAAAGCCCCTTTAAAGGCAATCGTACAGAGACCACCACATGGACATAGAGCCACTCTGATCCACACCACCAATGACAGATATGGCACGGCAAATGTTTGCGCTGCGATCAACATTGTCTGGACTAAAAAACATACAGGCCATGTGTTACAGAAAGCGACTGTGGTCCTATCATCATCCTCTTTGATGGTTGTTGATTTGGTTTGGCATGCATCCATGCTATAGCTACATTTAAATGTGACAGAGAAATGAGTGGCAGTGGGTGTGATGCAGGTCACACCAATTGGACGGTTTGAACAATTTGGATGCAGGCTCCAACCCCAGCTACTCTCCATGGGGACATTTGGGCTATAATGGGAACTCGTCTTGTAAATACGCCATGGGAGCACAGGGTCTAGATAATGCATCTGGGGATGTGGGCTATCAGAATTGCCGCACAAGTAGGCCCTTGTCAAACGGTATTTCATTACCAACTGTTACAAACTAACGAACCCGATCAACGACCAATAAAGTGAAACTTAATTCTCAAATATTTTAGATTGGGCTCTCCCAATGACCCAACCTCTTGAAAGATTTGATATCATTCCTCAGGTACAAATGGAATCTGTGATAACTCATTCAACATATTCCTGGATAACAGCAAGTATATCCAGAGATCTGTAAAACTTACAAGAGGATTTTTGCATTGACTTGTACCAAAGGGAAAATCGCATTATAAATACAGTATATAATTGAAACTCCTTTGTTCTTTCGCGGTGAGATCATGGTGATTGTGTCATGAGCTTGTCCCTGTTGTTTTTGCCATGGACGATAAACTCAACCTGCAAATAAACACAACCAAGGAGGATAATATTAACAAGGGACATTACATTATGATCCTCACCCGTCTTAGGACACCCAAAAAAGCCCACAAGTGCCACTGGCTTGGAGATCCAAGCCCACAATCAATGGTCATGCATCAAAAGCAAAATAAAAAATCCATAACTGTTTAATTGATGGCAAGTGAGCAGACGAGAAACAGCCCATACATGGCAGAAAAAAGGTCAAGGATCAGGATTGATTCAGGAAGAAAGGATTTTAATCTGGTCACTTCCTAGTGGGGCCACTCCTGATTGGAGAAACCATCTCTGCACCATTATAATGGCCACACATATCCTTCAATTTCAACAATTATATAAAAAGTAGCTCTATACCAACTATCTATCCTTGATAAGAAAATTAAATCAAGAACCCATTTTTAAAGAAGTTGATTTTACCTTATTAATGGCTTCCGCTGGGGGTTTGATGAGGAAGCAGGAACTCGAGTATGAAAAGGAGCAGGAAGCTCAGGAGACTTTTTACAAAAGAGAGAAATAAAGCGTATCAGTTCTCATTATAATCAATTACAAGATTACTGTGACACAGAAAAATAGTAGCTACAGGAAAAAGGAAGTCTATAAACATAGTCCAACCATTAACTTCCATACTCCCTGCAATATTGACAAGGATAATGTTGCCACACTTGGTCAAACAAATATTGAAGGACAAGAAACTATACAAAAATCCAGCACCATAGCAAACAGACAAGACATGAAAGCTTTGAGATGAGACAAGTTCACAGCAGGCCCAGCCTCTTATATGACCCAAATACCAGATAAGGGCATGCTAGAGAATGTCATGAGATGGATACCCTATGTATTACTCAGTTTAGAATTATTAATATCTAGCAATTGAATATTGGCATCACTTTTCCAAGTCCTGTATGTGCACGAGGGGAAATGATGATACAAAACAGCATGCCCACAACATGATGGGAGCATGATCTAGAACTGAATCCACTGAGCCACACCATCAAGAGTACATATTCTAAAAGCAGTCATTAGGGATACTTTAACACCTTAGCAGTATTAAGAGAGGGAAAAACTGAAAAGCAACTTGGTGACAAAATGATTGAGGTTCGGATAATTTATTAGCCACAATGGTGGAGGGACAAGGTTAATCCAAATACAATTAATGTAGGATAGGCAAAGTGGAAACAAACCAGTGGAATGTTCTGTGATTCTCCTGGTGCTACACTGGTTAAAAGAAAAGTTTTAAAAAAAGTTATACCAACACGTTATATGCAGCTGAACATTGCAGAACAAGAAGGGAGATGCTCCTATGAGAGGCACTCTCACCAAGTTGGTGAGAGATGGGTGGGGGCCCTCACATTTAAGGTAGGGGTCCTCTCATTTAAGTTGGTGAGAGTGGATATGGAAGTGAGATGCTCCACTGGTTAAAAGAAAAGTTTTAAAAAAAGTTATACCAACACGTTATATGCAGCTGAACATTGCAGAACAAGAAGGGAGATGCTCCTATGAGAGGCACTCTCACCAAGTTGGTGAGAGATGGGTGGGGGCCCTCACATTTAAATTGGGGGTCCTCTCATTTAAGTTGGTGAGAGTGGATATGGAAGTGAGGGTCCCCACCCATCGCTCACCAACTTGGTGAGAGTGCCTCTCATAAGAGCATCTCCCAAACAAGAAAACGTAAGAAGACAATATATAAGGCTAAGATTCAGATGGTAAGAAGAATTTTGTGGAGTAACAAGTATAGGATTAAGAATTAATGTACTTGAAAAAACTCTACACATGACTCCAATGAAGGAGAAAACAAAGGAATGCCATCCGAGATGGTTTGGAAAAATATCCTTGGACAAAAAACAGCCCATGTACAAAGGAGAGGGCCAATAAAGACTTGGAATATAGCTATACTGTAGGGTGATGCGGAACCTAACACTGATAAGATATAATTGTAATAGTACTAATAAGAAATGATTGTAGAAATAGAACCTCACAAAGTGATTTCAGATACTTGAGATATGGTTTTGATAAAGATGAGTCACTAGAGGATCCCATAGTCCAATATGAAGACAAGAATATATGCTGTATAGGTCACAGGTGCATGTTTATGATCATTGAGTGAATACAATTTTAGGCTGATGCAACCTTGTGGCATAGAGCACTAAATGGGCAGTCTAGAACATGCCCACATGTTGGTTGTGCCAAATACAGTGTCATCTCATGTTAGCATTTTCTTGTAACTGTCCCACCTATCAGGGAAAACAGTGAGAAAGTATATAAGGTCCTGACGTATCAGAACAAGGTTCTACTGATTCCGTAGAAGTTGGGCTCATCATACCTAAGCCGGTAATCTAATCCCCACTTATGGAATGGGGCATACTCCCAACTGTTCCATGACCAAGGATCCTAAATCCAATATTGAGTCTACAAATGGACAATTAATTTCCTTTTAAAAAATAAAACTAAAATCCACAAAATAGATGGCTAAATCTCCCAATGAAGCAGATATTTTGACATCCTGACCAATGGTGACTGGTGAGCCCATCAGCCAATGGGCCTGGGTCAACAAACTTGGGCCATACTTGTATCGAATATAGCATAGCAGGTCAAGTTCTGATGCATCAAGACCATATAATTCCTCCAAATGCAACCTATAGTCCCCATTTTAACACCTCAAAGTTCATTCCAGGTACTGCAAAGTTGAGACGTGCATGTCCTAGTCACAGTCTGATTGCAGCAACTGCACAACACAGTCTATATGACGCAATCAACAAAAGGAAACACCAAGACTATGCAAATGAAATGATTTCCATAGAGAAGGTTAGAAGCCAAGACCTCAAGCTCCTCTAAACCTCCAGCTTGGAGGCAACTAGCCCGTGAACCTACTACTGATAACCCTTGAACTGGCTTCGTTGTCAGGGACTCATTAGCTCTTCCAATCATGACCCCTCCAAGATCTCTCTCATGATCAGTCATTGCATATTCCTCAAGCTCATCGAGTTCCTCCGGGAAACCAGTATGATTGATAGTTTGAGCAGACATTATCTTCTCAATAGCCAACTCTTCGGCTTCTCTGGAGGTTGACGTAGCAGCACCAGGAGCTATAATAGGTAGTGAGCTACCAATTTCAGATCCCTCCCCTGTTACACCTTCAGAAGCAGCTGCAGTATGACACTTCCCATCTGTAGAATTGTTTTTTACATTATTGTCTTCCACATGTTGCCTCTGTCTTGCTGCATCACTATCTAAACTACAGCTACCAATCACACTCGTATGTGATTTACATATTTCAGATTCCTCTGTCCCACCGCAGCCTGAATCCATTGCCTTAAAATGCTTAATGTTAGTGAAACTGCTTTCACCATTACCTTCAGCAAGTTTTCTCTTTCTTGTTTCACCTGCCACACCTACATTTTTATCTGCTTCGACTGAATCAGAAGCCTTTGGCTTCAAAACCGATTTTCCATCAAAGCCCCAACCTTTAGCAGGGCGAGAAGGACGCACCCCACCAGGGAACACAAAAAGAGGGATATTCCTACGCCTAATATGAGACACCTGGATCTCCATGCCCGGTTTCCACAATGTGTACATGCCAACAGAATGTTTGAACTCTTCAACAGTTGCTCGTATATCAAACTGTTCCCCTTCATTTGCAGGTTTGCCTTGTTTTCGCTGCAGACCCATGAAGAAACAGCAATGGAAAGGTCTGGATTTGTCAAAGAAGTCGCCCGGGTGTGGATGACATTGAAGCATGCCAAATGTGTGCCTCTCTATCTGGAAAAGATTCAAACACTTGAATAAGAACAAAACTAGCAAATAGAACCAACAGGAATTAAACCAGGTTTTGTCATGCTGCCACTTGTAGCCAAAGATTCACCCTACAGACTGCACGTCTTGCAGTCTCCCAATCTTGCTGGTCCAAACCATTCATGTAATGGACCTTATCACAGATGGGAGAAACCCAAAAATCTTCCCCAAATGATGATCATAATCATCTGGTTTTCCCATTTTAAATTTTGGTTGTTGGTTCTAATTTTCATTTGAGAGCCACTGATCAGATAACAAGCAGCATCCGCTCAGAGCCATTTTAGGGAAATCATCATAGGAACCACTAGAAAAGCGGCTTGTATTATCAAATGATAAAACCTACCGGTGCCATAGCTGAACAAAGAAAAGTAAAAATTTTCTCTTGCAACTATATAAATAAATAGAGGTATATAAGTCGCATCACCTTTAGTGTGAGCTGGCGAAGGCGGGACTCCACCCAGCCTTTCCATTTCCTTAGATCATCTTCATTTTCAGCAGTGATGTCTATCTCCAAATAGTTCTTGTATGCTTCAAAGAAAGGGTAAGGTTCAAAAAGCGTGCTCCAGTCAGCCTTGTTTACCTTCATCGCCTGCAACAACAAATAAACTTTTAGTCTTGCAGAAATTTAGTGCTTTTGAATGTACAAGTTTGCTTAGTTTCGCAAAGCAGATATTTATCTTCTACAAACCGTTCAAAAAATTTATCTTCTACAAAGCCCGTAAGTGTGCAAAGACTGAATTTGAATTCAACATATTTGGGAGATGATCAACAAGAAAGAAGTATGTGGCTGGATACAATAAAAAAATTAAAATTAAAAAAAAAATGTGCGAAGAAGTTTGACCAGGAGCATTTGTATATGAATGAAAGCCAATTTAAAATAAACAAATTTGGGAGCTTATTCAAAAAATAAACAAATTTGGGAGATCAACCGCAGATAAGTGAAATGCTGACCAATGATGAAAGAAAAACTAAGCATGAATAAAGTGAAGTGTGTTACAAGGACACTCCATTTTTGAAGGGTAATCAGTGCGCTGAGGAGGAGAAGAGTCAATGACTAAAATATTGGAGTTGTTAAAAAGTCAAAAGTAAATATAGCAAAGCCAATGAAGATAATCAACTTAAATCTGCTGCTTAACCACGTGATGAGATGGATAAGAAAATTTTTAAATTAAGAGACTGCCCAATCTGTGGAAAACAAAGTGGGTGAAAATTAAATCTCTTGGTACAAAGCCCAGGACACTTAAATTAAGTATAACTGACTCAAAAGAGGTCCCAATTCAATGAAAGGACAGTTCCAGTTCCTCTGTTAACAGGAGGAAGCCCATTCATCAAAAACAAATACTATTCAAATGAGAAATGATGGGCCTGTTACAGGCACACTTGGCATTTAAGTTCCACTCATTCTCTTGTTTTAGAAGAGGAGTCCTTTCATATTCCCAGCATTCAAAATAAACAAAGGAATCCTGCCAGTGACTTTATAAGGAGAAAAAGGTGTAAGACTCCTATCCATCAGAACACATCTAAAGGTATATAAGAGCAAAACAAGCCTAACAATTTATAATGGAAAAGTAAAATACCAAAGTTGCATAAAAAACAACCTTGAGAAATAAGTAACAGCTCTTCAGCAACAATTTTTAGCATAGAAACCAAAGGAAATATAGAGATTAAACATCTTGTAAATTAAAATCAATAACACACTTGGACCAGCACTCCAAACATGAACAAGAAGAAGAAATATGACAACTGAACCTTTTATTGTAGCACACACTGGTCTGGATTTGCGGTTTTGGCTCATATTAACAAAGGGTGCATTTGGATGCACTTAATATTGAGTAGTATGATTATTGCGGAGCAGTTATACTACTACTGTGGTTGGGCAGCAGAGGGGAAAAAAATCAGATCAGCATCAGGTGACATACAATTGTCTAGCTTTTATACCCTAGTCAATCTTAACATCAACCACAGATAAATATTTGGAATTGGATGGATAGCCCAAAAATAAAATCCAACCTAAATATGATAACCACTCCAACATTGCCAAACACACAGCAGAAAGAATATGAATAACCACCCATTCCGCACAATTCTCAAACCAATTGAAACATAGGGAAAATACAAATGCCTGATGAAGGCACAGAACATATGGAGGCAACAAAAGTACAACACACCTCGCATATTTCATTTCCACGCTGGAATTCTTCAGTCATAACACGCAACGTACTTGATAAAACATTGTAGCTAGAGTTCATACAAGGATACGCAGGTGTGATTATAGGCATCTGATGGAGTCTGTCTCGAGGATTTCTTCTTGGATCCCAAATAGGAAGTCCCAAGGAGCCCTCTTCAATAGCACATAGCATGACTGGATTTGGCCAGCGCCACTGGGTGTAAACCCGGAAAAAGCGAGCAACCAACATGCTAGGAAGTGCATTTGGGTATAGCTGACATATACGAGCTACCAGCAATGCCCAGTTTATGCCTCCAAGAAAGCCTGAAACCTAAATAGGGGAAGAAAAAAATTATCAGTGGCAATATTTAAAGTGTAGAATGCATGATTTAGAAGATCAGCCGATACCACAATCAAGCTAATGTGTACCACCATAGCAGCCGTGAGTGCTATTACAATTTGGGCTAGACTCAAACGGCCTATGTCCCCAGTATCGGTTGATATTATCAATGGAGACGGCCGCTATAACCGACATTATCGACCGCAACAGCAGCGAAATAAACTTCTTTATTTTTATTTCAGGGCCCCTTTTTCTCAAGATTTCTGAACTATGCCCTTATATCAAAGGGGGATTAAATAAAGGATTAAAGGTGAAGATCCGCTGAAAGGCCATCAAAGGGTTTCCCAATTAATATGAAATAATGCCCTAACCATGACCTTGTTAAAACCCTAGAAAAGTGGTCACATTTACATCTACACCTTGGACCCTTCATTCCTCACCTCTTAAATATTCCTTTTGATAAAACCCCCATTTTACTAGGAATGACTAGGAATTCAATACAAAGTAGGCAAGCCTGCTCTTAATGAAATATAATACCAAGTACAGTATGGTTCTCTTTGTGGAGTTTTTTGGGGCCAACTTGAGACTACCACTATTACAGTAGAGATTGGAATATGAAGTATTCATCATGGATGAGAGAAAGATAACATGAAGACAATGTATTAAGGATTAAAAAATAAAACTATCTAAAAATCTTATAAATATGTGGCTGTCATTTCAAAAAAAAAAAAGAAAAAGAACTTGGGATAACACTAAATTCCTTGAAACACATTTTATTCAATCACTACTTCAACAGATACAGCAGTTTAGGATAAAACAGCAATAATAGATCCTACATGTCTTTGGGGGTCTGCAGTCCGCTACATACGTTTATATGGTTTCCAAATGATTAAAAAGAATCTAGACTCTAGCATTTTCCAATATTTCATATTATTCGCTACTTTTTTAGAACTCTAGGGTTCAAATTAATATTGACACCACAACTGCTGCATATTGCTGCAACATATTGCTTTTCCAGACTGACTGCTCTCAGTGACTGCTTAAACCTTTTTATTTTTTGAATTGTAGTGACTGCTTAAACCATGGTATGATGTCGAAATGTCCCATTTTGTTCAGCCCTACAAGTTGAGGCGATGGAGCCACATTAAGTGTGAAACTAACCATGCATGTGAAGGGACTTGTACGTTGACAGGAGCTCCCCTAAACTTCTCATAATTGGATAATTCTGGGCATGTGGTTCTTCCCTCATAAAATGTGGTGTGAATTAATGGCTTTGTCCATCCACAAATCACCATTAGGAGTTAGGATCAGTAATTAAGAAGTTGCATGGGTGTTTTTTTTCTGTCCCTTTCTCTCTCTAATGGTGGTTGACTAGGTACATGTATGAGACTACAGGTAGAACCCATTCAAAGTGTTGAGATAAAATAGGTTATAAAGGCATGGCTTATCCCATGATGGTCCCATCAGATGAAAAGATGGCCACAACCATAGCATTAATGGTTGAACAGAAAGATGGGAGTTTCTCTCAATCAAGCATCATAGAGTAATGCCTCTCCAAAGTCAAATGTGAAATAAAGAGTGGCTCTACTAATTAAAAGATCCTTACATTGGAGTAAACACCACGGCGTTTTGCCCAAAACCTCATGCACCTCAAGGTTGTGCGAAAATTCTGGATTAAAAAAAAAAAAAAAAAGAAACAAGCAATCAGGGACTACATGCATAAAAGCACAAACCACAAGAAGTTAATGTATGCAAATGTCCTCATCTGCAACAGATGTCGCTAACAGTAAGACCTGAATATTTGGCACCAGCCGCAAGATTTGATCTGTGACCCTGCACCCATTAAGACTGCGAACAGTTTGTTCATCAGCATTCTGTAGTATTGAGTCTTGTGAAATATCCAAGTCCTGCAACACCAGTAGATACTCTTCGCATACAAGTTGATAAGCATCAACTTTTGTTTTTTTTGAGAAGTATTAAATTGTAATGATCAACAAAATATAAGTGGATATAAATCGATACATAATAATCAGAAACTAGTGCTTCCATTTTATCATCCAGACCTACAATGGCCA
The DNA here is from genome assembly GCA_029852735.1 of Persea americana. Lineage (NCBI taxonomy): Eukaryota > Viridiplantae > Streptophyta > Magnoliopsida > Laurales > Lauraceae > Persea > Persea americana. The sequence goes on from CM056815.1 coordinate 72,892,566, forward strand.
GTCAATTGCAATCTTGACAATGTTTTACTGTTTATACCAGTATCAACACAAAACAATGGAGATACTGATACTGGATGGGTCATATACTTAGCATATGGTCTAATAAACCCACCACATTATTTCATATAAGTGCTGGAAAATTTATCATGGTATTGACACATCAAATGGGATACTCTTATGTGTTTGCACTGTGGGCTCGGAAATGATAGAATGTCAGTATCCTAGTACCCATATGAATGCCCAATAGTATAACTGGTTATTTGTAATTCTATAGTAAGAATGACGAGTTCTTAAAGCTAGTGATCTATGGATAAACAAAACTAAACATGCAATATGCAAAATCGTATACGACGCCCATGTGAATGTCCATATACATACACATTAGTGCTATACCCACAATGACAGAAACTCTTAGCCAAACAGCAACACACAAGCACAAATAGAAACCAAATGCTGATTCACCTAACAAAAATCCACTATAATATAAAATCCCATATGGTACAGCTGGCAATGGCATCCATTAAATAAAAAAGAAAAAAAAAAGATATGTATAGCTTCCTGACATAGCATATTACAGAAACCAGAATGTATTCGATATTAATTTCAGTTTATTTCTATTACATTCCAGGAAAAATTTATATATTTAATTCCATTACAGACCTAAAAATTAATCATGACCATAATGACACTATCATGTTACTTGAACATACAAAATAGAATAAAAAATTAAAACATATGATAACCAATGTGTTCTTTGATCATGACGTCTACTAAACATCAGAATATGAACCCACCATGCTCCTATCATTAATCAAAACCTTGAAACGCAAAACCCGATAAAAAAGGACTTTGCTAAGTTGAGATATGGGTAACTATCAGAACACGCTACTTTCATCAATGAGCATTTATCAAGTGGTAGACCTAAGGCCATGCTTACACATAATTAGAAGGGAAATTTTGACCCCATCCACACAGGAATCAGTTCCAGGTATTTTGGCAATTCAGATATGTTCCTCTTCGCAATCAGTGAATTGTACTTGATGCAATCTGGATTTTCCAACTTTTTGGAAATAAAATTTTTATGGAATACCAGTCTTAGTAGTGATTTTGGGTAGAGAAAGGCAGGAAAGCAGTTTGTCATCAAACTTGGTTTTTGAATTCTGTACCACCCAAAAAGCATAGCATAGCTGACTAAAATAGTCATTCCATCCTGCCAAAAACACAAGAGTTTGGCACATACAAACGCATATTAAGGCATGTTTGGGCTGATATCTTCTACAAGAAACAGCTTATGTTTCCTAATCTTAGTGGTCAATTTCAGTTTGTTCAGGCCACACAGGCCAAAACAGTTCAGTTCAGTCAGGCGAAAGAATCGAACAGCCCTGTCTAAAGTTCCAGTCCAGGTTTCAAACTGTTTGGCCATATTCATCCATTTCAGGTCCAGATTTCGGCCTATTCGGCTAAGCAAGACAACTGGCCAAATTTCATCTAAATAGGGAATACCTTTCAATTTTCTTTTCTTTTCTTTTTTTTTTTTTATTTTTATTTTTATAAAGGCTCTTCATTTTGGTTGAGGTACCAATTCGCCCCACTTACTCTAGTGATTATATGAATGCATTTATTTTATATTATTTGAGAATATGACAGTGATAACTGGAGATAAAAGTTAAGAATGGATGTCATAATTTCACATTATCACACACCCATGGCATATAAATCATTTATTTGGCAAGTAGAAATAAGATATTGCATTATTCATTTCGTAGAATAAACTAAAGATATATAGAATGTTTGTCAATTATTCCTTATTTTTACTAGTTCATTTTTTTTTTTTTTTTTGTTATATATATATATATATATATGTTAAATTATTCAGTTTAACCAAAATAAACTCTGAAATGCCAAACTAGTAGAAATGATACAGTTCTAAGTAAAATCAAAACAGGGTATTAAACAAAGCTGAAACTGAAAAATATGTTCCTAATGTGGGCATATGAACTTAGTGGCCACACAGAGAGCACGAATCAGAAACTGGAATTCTTTTTTCCTGACTAATAATGTCAACACATCATGCCTGGTAACCAACTGTACCACATGACAGAAAAAATTGTGTAGTACTAAATCATTCATTTATTTCTCAAACACTCCAAGGGTCCCTCCACATCCATGCATGCAATAAAAGAATTCCTCACAAAAACCATTACTTACTTCAGGAATTACCCAAAGTGAAAGCTTTGCATACAGAAGATCTATAGAAACCCCACTAAATTTGAACCTCATAACTGGAACATAAGCATCAGGCACAGGGTGCAGATCCATAACTTCAGGCATCTCTTCCAGCATGTTATGAAGTTCCATGAAGAAATCTTCCTGAAATTATGGCCAGAAAACACATTTCAGCCTATCATGCAAAGTTGTCTAGTAAATAATAGCAAAATATCACGAATCGTCACCACAACACAGAGATCTTATCCCTTACTTCTCGTGTCGCATGCCTAGGTCCCACGCATAAAGTGTCAATATCTGCACCAGGACCATGTACCTAGCTCACATAAAGAAAAGGCTACCGATAAAAACGCATGCAGAAAAGGGCATTTCATTAAAAAAAAAAAAAAAAAAGGAACTAATATACACTCAAAACAAAAGTTTGTATAAATCACAACTGGCTGGTGGCAATTATGGACAGATCATGGTTGACTTTTCTCATTTGTCAATGACACAACAAGATTGATGAATTTTGGATATTACAGCATTCAAACATCATATTCGGGCGCATAAGTGGTGGAAGAGGGTTTTGCAAAAACACTTTCAATTGGACAGAAGGTAATTGTAAGGTTCTGTGGAGGCCCTCTGTTGTAGTCGATGAAAGAAGGAACTCAGTGTCCTCCATGAGGATTTTCCTTGGACAAGTTGCCCAATAGAGTTGAATTAGGAAGCCAGCGCACTGGCTCAAGTCAAAAGTAAGGTAGGGTGTCAATTCCAATTTTGTTGATCAGCATTTTTCATTTTTTTGAATGATAAAAGCAGTTGAGGCTTTTCAAAAATTAACCTGATGACCAGTTTTCTGTTAAAAATAATCAAATTTCCCCACATAGGCAGGACTTTTGAGTGACAAGATCTCAAACCATGCTCTGAAGAAGAAAATCAGAATTTTCTTTTAATTGTTCATCAACAAACCCACAGATAATCCCACCTCAGTTCGCAAGATCTTTCTCATACCCAATGCACCAATTTACCACCATAATAAAATCTGATCAGGGAGCCTTTTAAATCCATTTGTGTTTCACATTGCCTATTTAAAGTACTCTTTCAATCAATTTATGAAAATATGTTAACTCATAAAGCACATAGCTTAGGAACCATAGTAGTAAGGCCCCCTTCAAATAATCTGGCATTAACATTAACCTTTTTTTTCCCAGGAATGAATTTTTTTTTCCCCAGATAGTAACATTTATATTAGCATTTTTGTAACTGTCTTTTTGTATTTGTATTTGTTAGAAAGGGCGTATAAACATTAAAAAAAAAAAAAGCGCTATCAGCAATCAACCATTAGAAACATAAAATAAACTGCAAATGCTAGAGTTTAAATTTGCTCGAAATTCATTTGAGTGCTCAAATGCGTTTATCAAAAGCATGATAATACCTGAATCAAGCTTCCTCAGGTTTCAGAAAGCTAATGTTACATATATTAGATACCAAGGAAATGACTCTCTTCTCAGTTCTCAGTGAAGTTCTTATACAGCTTAGTTGAAGCTTTTAAAGTATTATCAGTACAGAAATAATTAATACTGCACCCAAATCATACATATAAAGCAAATACTTAAATCTTACAACATATTCCCTCCTCCATTTTCTTCAATTGCTCTAACCCTAGAGAACATTATCTAACAACATATCATGCTAACTGCACACATCACACTTGAAATATAAGGAAAAAACAAAAAATAAGATAGGTATTCATATTTCATACCCCCAATCGGTACGAACCAAAGGTGAATATCTTTGCATTTGCTTCTTGGACAAGCTGCTCATTGAATCCCTTAGCCCTACTAACCTTCTTCACCCAAGTCTTCACAATCTATTCAAAATCAAGAAAAATCAATACACAACCAAAATAATAATAATTTTCTTTAAGGAAAAAAAATAAGACAGATGTGCAATGGTGGGATAGAATTTTTGACACTCTCATTCAGGCCAAGCATTGCATACAGTTGAGGCCCGCTATTAGCGATCGAGATCAATGACCCATTTGGGTAACCTGCAGAAGCTAAAGGATAGGGACCAAGAAAATCACAAATAAAAGCCCAAATAATCTAAACCATTGGTCAGTAAACATATTCTTGTCACATTTGAACACAGTTCATAATTTAACATCCATTGCTACAATTATTTCATGCCCAGAATTGGCAACAGTCTTTTATTCTTTTATTGTATCACCGATTCATGGTCGGGGCCAGAAGAACAAACATGACCACAGTTACCTAGTTCATATTAAGTGGTTCAAGCTGTAACAAGTTCTTTTAATACTTCTCAGTTCAATTCGGTCAAAGGCTTGTCACCACTAGGGTCAAGTTTGCAAATTGGATTGAACTAGTTCAATTTCATTACGGGTCCGTGGTTATACGTATTTTCATGTTGAGTGTTTATATTAGTCCTTTCTGTGTACCATATTCAAGAGAAATCATCAAAAGAGCTCATATGAGTAATTTCACGTACCATTACTTCGACACGCAAAATTTCATAAGGTCACTTAGTGTTTGATACATATTAGTAGAGGACACACTACAGATATACCTACAAATTATTTGAATTAGACTTACAAAACATCCAAATTGAGAACTATATTGAAGTCTACAAAATCAAATTTGTTCATCATGAGCCGGCAAACTCAAAATATCAATTCAGCAAACCAGAAAACAACTGAATGAACCTACTCCAATGAATTAGCAAACTATGAAATGCACCTTAAAACCACAAACTTGAATACAAATTAGACAAAGTGCAAACTTAACCAGGAAACTATGAGCAGGACCACTAAAATATGAGCCCCACCTACAAAGAAAGCTGTCCCAAACTACAAACACTAGTAATTTAGACTGCGCTGCTGCGCATATGAAATTAACTGTAAAATTAAAACCACAAACACATTCACCTCACCTGGTCTAATCTCCCAAGCACTTCTTCCCTAGACACAGCTTCTTCCTGACTCTCATACAACCCCACATCCGCAAGACACTGGTCATGTACACAAGCCACCCATTCAAATCAACCACGGAATAACATCAATTTCACAAAATAAAAGGAACCCATTAAAAGAAAGTATAGGTTATAGACCTTTTCAAGCTCTTGCGTCTTGATCACATCAAATTCCGACGGCCCGCCGAGAGAAATCGGCTCCGTAACGCCAAGATACTGCTGCCCATTACTCCGATTATTCAAACCCGCACTACCCATTAATCCGCTTCGAATCAACAACTAAATCTCATTTTTTTTTCAATACAACTTACTGGGGCAGATTTCTATATTAATAGATAAATATTCATCTTCCCTTCAGTTTCAAAATCCAAAGCAGAAATAATACAACAGCACAACTATAATCAATTAGAAAAAGAAACATATATAAAGATTAAGAAGGATTGAGAAGTATTTCTTGTTCTAGCTTTAATCGCTTCTAATCGTCGAAAAACAGTTCATTCAATTCGAGCGGAGCTGCTGCTGCTACAACAACAAGTGTAAACAGAAGAGAGAAACCCTAGACATCACAAATCTTGGAGATAGAACAGAAGCGATACAATAAAGTCAACATATTTAATCAAAACCCTAGAAATCGCCTAAGAATGAGAGATGAGAAAGATGAGAGCTTGAAAACCCTAGAAGAAGATGTCCCTGCGATCGCATGGGTCTCGAGCAGCTCGCGTTCTTGGATTGAATTGCAAGAGGAGGTCTTGATCTTATCCTGTGCGCATGGATTGAGAGAGAGAGAGGGGAGATTTTTGAGATCGAGACCGTTGGAAGGTGAAGATGGAGAGGAAGAGAAGGGAGAGGAAGATAAATTTATTTAGGAGGGAGATGTGGGGCCCACTCTTGATGGGAATAATGATGGTTGGTGTGGATTGTCTGGTCAATACTCAAATTAGTAGCGACGATGAAAGCAGGATATCTGAGGAGAGAGCCATATCAAGTTCTCCGTGGGCTACGAAGGTCTCAAATTATGGGCGTCTATGGGTTGATGATGACCCACTTTTCACCTTGATAGGTTTGGTCCACCAAAACTAGGGATATTCGTGGCCCGGGTTGACACGGGCGCAGCCCGCATTTAGGAACACAATATGGCCATAAATGTTAGGAGTGGCAAAAAAAAAAAACCGCCTGACCGTCCGAAATAGCGTTTAATAATCATATTTCACGGTTCAATTACAGTTACGATTATTAAGATCGAAAAACCGTGTTTCACGGTTCGGCTCACCTTTTTTTTCAAAACACATGGTTAACCGAACCGCTACACTGATAAATAAAAACATTAAATAGCCTAAATGAAATAAAATGACTTAAGTTAAAGCTCCTTTCCTCATTTTGCTTCCTCTATGAATTTGTTTTGTTTGGATTTCAATTTTGTTTATATTTTCTTTTATATGCATAGATATTGCTTTAATTTTATATTGAATTTTTTTTTCTTTTTTAGTCCGTATTGGAATTAATTGTAACCGAACCGTCTAATATGATTAAACGCGATTTGTTTTTTAACGATTTTTTATAGTACGGTTTCTGTTACAGTTTTTAAAAACTAAAAACTGTTAAATACGGTTTGATTAACGATTTTTCTAAAATAAATGGTTAACCAAACTGTTACGCCCCTAATAAATGTTAGGTCAAAGCCCATCCATTTAGCAAATTAGATCGGGTGGAACCAAGCTTTTTAATGGTTGTTCGGATCCTCGGGGTTTTGGACAAATTAATTATAAATCATAAGCACCCTCCATACTCTAGCGAAGACAAGGTATGTATTAGGCTTTTCTATCACTTAATCAAGCCCGGCCCAAATATTAAAGGGTGGATATTATATAGTTAATAATTTTAAGATATCTATTAACTTGAGACATCAAGGATTTGGACGTCTGGCGTCAGGTGCACAACTTACTATTCTTCATCACCTTCTTCTTCCTTGTTTCTTTCTCCTCCTTCTTATATCTTTTTGTTTTTTTTTTATTATTATTATTACAAGATTGATGTTATGTTGGAAAGAGGGACCCTGGCTAGATTGCACATTATTATTATTGACATTTTTTCACAATGAAAGTGTCTCTTTTTCTCAAGCAAATCTTATTATGTTTTGGATGGAATTTAGTATCTTTTGATAGAAATATCTTCTTTTTCTCAAATTTTGATACTTGTCTCAATAGATGCTCTTCTCAAAACACGTCATTCCACATTTGATAATTTTTTTTTCTTTTATGAGAACCGATTTCTTTCCCTCTTTAAATGTATCCAAGAGAAAAACAACAATTTATATATATTATAAACGTAGGATTCAATTTCGAAATTGGAGTTAATTTCAATTTTGCAATCAATTGCAAAATTGGACTCATATCTTAAAAATCAATTTCAAGAGATAAGCTCTATCAATCAAATCAATTCAAGTGACTTGTCCAACTCAAACCCACACTCTTAAGTTTATCCCACCTAAAACCCAAACTCTCCTACGTATCAAATTGCAAACTTTGAATAGAAGTTGGAGACCACGTCAACTATATGTGCATGTCACGTGATCTCACTCGCTCTTTTGCCTATAGTACTATTCCCCTTTACAAATACTAAACCCTGAGAAAGGAAGAACCTAATCTAGAGAAAGAGAAGGAAAAGTAGAAGAGAAAGGAAGAACCAACGGTAGAAGAGCTGCTTTTTTTTTTTTCCATTGATAGAGCCATCATAACAAAATCAAAGGTGAGTAGAAATTTTGATTTACTTGTGTATGGTTCTAAAATTATGGTTTTTGACCTTCTATATGTTTGATTCCTCTATTTTATGGTGAGACCTTAAGTATTGATGTTCATTAGATAATGATTTCATGATTGGTTGCGCAATAATAAGCAAGAAATACATATCAGAATATGGGTTTTTCAAATCTCAAAACTATTTTGAATGGTTTGGTAGACTTGACTATGGGGCCCATATGGCCCACCTGATCAAACATCAGGGCCGTGGATCTGAAATTGGACCCATGGGCTACCTTGGGGGTCTAAAAGCCATGTGGATTGAGCCCATTTTGACCCACCATCCACTTAAAACAGTAGACATCTTTCAATCGCCAGATCTTCATTCATCACTAAATAGGTATGCTTTGATCTCTACATCTTCCTTTTTTGTTCATTAATCTTCTTCCATTTTTAGTTTTATCTTCTATGGTTTGGTTTTGATCACTACAAAAAAATCACTTTTAGTGACACTTAAATAGCGGCTGTTTTAATTATCAGCCACTAAATGTGTATTATCACCGACGGATATACCAATCCGTCACAACTGGGAAAAAAACACTACTGTATCAACGGCAGATGCTAGTTTCCGCCGTTAAAAGTTCAAATTTTCGCCCCTTTTACTGCCCCCACTTATTTGAAAGGCGGTCTTACTTTTTATGTCTCTGAACTCCCCACCTAAAACCCTAAAAACCTCTCAATCGATTAGAGCTTATTCAACTGAGACGCCAGAGAGAAAGAGCGAAAGTCAGGAGTTGCGATTTAAGGCTTCTTCGATCTTCTGCTTTTTCAAAAATCATTGAAGAATCGCACCAGGAGCAGCGATTTGAGGCTGCAGCATTTCTCTTCTCCTTCTTCAAAAATCCGTTGATCTCTCACACTCCAAAAATCGCATCAACCATCCAAACAATCAGATTCGAATCATCTCTGCTATTTCTCTTTGTGCATGTTCTTTCGAACAAATGGAATTGAGAACTTGAATTCGAGCTGATCAGTGTAAGTAAGTGAGATTGGTCAGTTTTTGTTGTACTGATCATGATTTTAGTGAGATTAATGGATGTGATTAGGTTTTTCCTGCTCACATTTTTTCTGTTTTCTTCCTTACAAGGGTTTTAGATCTAGTTGTTATATTGTAAGTTAGATTAGCCTCTGAAATGATCTTCTGAAACGAAAATCTCCTTATTTCCTCATTTCATGATCATCTCCTATTTAGATGCACTTGCTCTGTTCGATTTCTCGTTGTCTCAGAACGATTGTATTATAGCTCTGTTTCTTTTCTAGCTTTAGATTGTCACATCTACTCATTTTAATGTATTGATGGTGCTTCTTGTGTTTTACTTGGGTTTGTTTTTTAAATCAGTCGCTTCTTTAAATGGCTGATTAGCGATGTCTTTTACCCTTTATTTGGTTGCTTTTGTTGTTGTATTCTTTTGGTTGGGTGATGTGTTGATTTATAGGTTTTCTATTGTAAGTTATGGTTCTTGTTATGGGAGTGTATGAAATACAAACATTTGGACGTTGATTGATTCCAAATGTTGGTGTTTCTGTGGTTAAATTTGTAATTCAAGGTCCTACAGATCCGGTGCCTGGATCTGATTTCAATTCCAAAGTGACATATATCAAGGCCCAAATTCCTGAACTGCCAGCAAGATGCCCTTGTCGTGTCAGATCCTTCTCTAGGACTAGCATTTTGCATTTTGCATTTTTCATTTTACAGAAAAATTAGCATTTCGGTATTGATAGATTCAACTGGAACTCGGACTTGCTCAATTGTTAGTCTGTATGGGCCAGATCATTTGTGAGTATCTAGATTGTAAACAGATCCATTTACAATTAAACACCCTATTTGGAACATGCTCAACCAGCCACATCATCTCTTCCGGGTGAGCCATCGCACATATATTTTTTCTGTAGTTTGACGAGGCCATAGGAGGAGGAGGCCCCATTGCCCATTGGTGGGATTAAGCTTCAACAAATGGTTCTAGATCACCATCTTGTATAATAATTTTGATAGTTCTGTGCATCCTGGCCAATAGAATTACGCTATTGCAAGTTGACCTCCTAAGCAATCTAATTTATAGGGACATGACATCTGATCTGATGGAGGGAGGATGGATCATCCATATGGTGGACCAGAGCCCGATTTAGCAAACATGATCAATTTGACTTGCTAGACAAACATTTTTCTGTGGGCTTATTTGTAGAAAACTGAAAATGAAGAGAGTGCTTTTCAAGTTAGAATTAGTTTCATTTCTCTCAAATGTGGTATGAGAATGGTTGTATTCTGTCAACAAGTGTTTATGTATTCCATCTAAATTTCTGATATCAGTGTTCTAAAAATCTATCTAAATATAGTGCAAGAAGGTATGCATAAATTTGTACAGGTCTTTTGTGTTTCTCTAGTTGAAGTTTTGTGATTGGAAGACACAATGAATTTGTACAGCTATGCACAATTCTGTACAGGTCTTATTTCTATTATAAAAAAACTGAAAAAAATTAAACTAAATCCCTTTCTAGTTTGATGTCCTTTTACTAGTTAATGTGGTTTCAATTCTCTCAAAATACAGTGCAAGAAGCTATGCATAAATTTGTACAGGTTTTATACTTGACAGAACAGAACATGACTATTTATTTTCCAACAATTGTGTCCCTTTGCCAGAATTGTGACAAAAACACGAACAAGAGTAGATACTTACTGCTGGGTTACTCGCACATTTGACTAGCCAATAAAGATTCAGTTCTTATCTGCTGAGGTTCTCTTATTCTGTCCCCAACCCACATCCTCTTTTTCTCTCTGCCTTTTGCTGGTTGATATTTCATTTGCCATCACTAAAATCACTTTCTGATGTTTTGGGGTAGACTTTTTCAGAAAAATTTGAAGACCCATATGAAAGAGTTACTGAGCTAAGAATACACTATATAGAGATATATAAATTTTGCCTTATTTGCTTTTTTCAAACTAGAGATATAGAAATATTGCCTTATTTGTGCTTGCTGTGTTTTTGCCAGATTGGAGATTGAGGATTTCTAGTTGCAGGAAAGAATTTCTTATATTCTCATTTGCATTCTCCTCCTCGTTTTAGTTGCTTTTGGGGGGGTTAGAAGATTAATCTTCTAGTAAGACTTCCATCACCAATAGGTGGTGATTTTGCTTATGAAAGATTCACTTTGAATTCATTTATTAATTTTTAAATCTGTTATTGTTTGTGATTTGGACTTTGGAGTGCATCATGATGTGCCTTTAATTCTTGGTTGTTCTGCTAGGTAGATTGACATGATCAAATGAGGACAGGACATGAGGCTAACATGAATCCCTGAAAAAACTCATATGCTAAAGACTTGTACAATCAGTCAAATTGTGTGTGGCCTGCTATACATCGTGGAAAAATGATGCATATGAACACTGTAATAGAGCTAATCACTCTCAATCGAGAATTTCAATATAACCAATAATAACTCTTAAACAGGTGATCATAAGGCTAATCACTCTCAATTGTGTGGGCCGCTTGAGATAAAAGAGGTTCAAAGATCCCCACAGCCGGTTTTGTTCGCCGTTGCTTGGATGGGCCGTAATGCCAGGTCATAAAATTGCTTTTTGAATTTTCTAAATTTTAGCATTTCAAATTGTAAAATGTGAGTAGAAGGACCCAGAATTTCATTTTATTTATATATTCTTGATATATATATAGGGGCCAACTCTTCTAAGCTCAAGCTTATGATAAGGTAAGCTCAAGTGTATGGTGGGGCCCACCTGGGGACCCACATGGGGATGAAGGTGGGGGGATTTCAAGGACTCGCTAGGATCTTCCTCTCTGCAAAAAATCAGCTGCAACCGCGATTTCTATCATTTCCATATAAGCCCAAAAGTTTAATGGTCTATAGGCCATTCGAATCGATACATAGTCAATCCAACGGTCCAGTAAATTCGGATTTAACCGAAAATTGGTGGACATATCCAATTTAGAGGGTTCATGTGTTTGGTTCATTTGGATGGACCAAAGGTGGGCCCCACAAGCATAAGCTTATAAGATTTTATTCTAAGCTTGAGCTTAGGAGAGCCTTACTCATATGTATATATATATATATATTTATATATATATTCTAAAATTCTGCTAAAAAAACATATCCAAGACTCTAAGGCTTAATTCCGTGATCAAAGCCTTTGGATAGTCGGTTCGGTATCCAACGATCTATTTTTTTCAATTTCAAACGTTTATATATAGAAGGTGAGAAACAATAGCCGGCACCAACTCCTATATTATTATAGCATTTAGGTGTCTATCCGGCTTGCCCGGTTTCTTCCGACATTCAGTTCGACGTCGGACGATCTGTATCCTCAATCTCCAACTTTTATATACAGTAGAAAAGTGGGAAACGACCCACCTTATTGTTGCGTGGGGTGTTTGTCCGGCGCAGCTGGGATCAGTTTGCATTGGCTAACACGTTACGGCCAGGCCAGGCCAGGCCAAGAAAGTGAAACTCAAAGCTCTGAGACAGATTCTTATTCTCTCTCTCTCTCTCTCTCTCTCTCTCTCTCTGTGCAGAAAATGCAATGAAAAGAGGACTGTTTTTTGGCACAACTATGGGAAGTGCGGTGTTTTTGTTCCAGACCTGCCTTTCAGAGGAGAAATTGTGGTCAAGTAGCCATACATCAGACCTTTCTGTATTGCCTTGGTCTTGTGCACAAATAGTCAGAGAAACCCAATTACAAGGTCTTGGTTTCTCATTGATTTTGTATGCTTGGAAGAGTGAGTAGGTTTGTGTGGAAGGATATCTTATTGCCTCTTTCTTTTGAGTGCTCACACAAATTTCTTGTGAGAGTTTTCATTAACAAATTCAAATGAAGAATTATATCTGATTTTTAGGTGCTACCTTTCGTTTTTATGTGAAGTTGATCTGTTTTTATGAATTATATCTTTGATGTGATTACTGATTTTGTGTTGACAGTTCTACACTGGTTGTTTTCATGACAATACTGTTAGTTATTAATGGAATTTAATCTTGCTCTAAACTCTCTTGAATAAAAATGTTTTAACATTTCATCTTGTTGCTTGCGTGTGATGTTAAAAAATATGCTGTTTTCTTCAATGACTACTGTTAGGAAAGTTTGCAGAAACTGTCAGGCTCAATTGGAAGCTGTGGCTTGTTTCCACTCCTATTGGTCTCATAAGGTTTTTATTAACAGGGAATTAAATTGTTGATTTGGAGGGATCGTATCATCATCTTAGATCGCTTAAGATTTAATGAGACCCAATCTATTGTTTAGTCACATGCTTTTAGTTCCACTTCAGTAGTCTGCGCGATCACCGTAGTAGTTGAGCAGCTCTTCCACAGGGGGGTAATATGTTGACCAATTCATCCAAAGGTTCTCTCATATGAGGACTAAGACATGGGCCCAAGCAAACACAACTAGGATTTAGTTAATTTGTACTCTAATAACATTATTCAAATTCTATTGGCACATCACAAGCACTTGTAGTTGGTACCCCCCACAATGCATGGGTTAAATTAAAGCATTTACGAATATTGTATATAATGGAGGTTAAAATACATTTTTTTTGAAAAAAAAAAAGAAGATGTTTTAGCGGCGGATAAAAAAAGCCGACGCTAATGTTTCATTTGTGGCGGTTTTTATTAGCCACTAGAGGAATCAGAGATGCATACATTTAGCGGCGGCTATTTTCCGTCGCTATAGCTTTTGGCGGCAGTTTTCGCTAAAAGTAAAAATTGCTGTAGTGATGATGTGGTGAAATTATGATAAGATCTGGAATCCACGAGTGTTTTCGTTTCCAAAAGATGTTGACTCACTTTTAACTGATTGAGATCTTGGACTAATCTCATGGTGATTCCGGTAGGTTCGGGTCTTTCATGGTTTGGTTTTGGGGAAATCATGACCTGAACTCGGATAGACGAGTCCTTTCCTTTTTTTTTCCTGTTGATCTTTGGTTCTTGTGGACTTATTTGCATGTTGCTGCGGTTATATTCATGGATAAGAAAATTTATGTTTGAAATCTGAGACTTGCATATTAGTTCAGTTTTGGGGGAATCAAAGTCACTGTTCAATTCCATACGCATATTGTTTGCTATTGATCTCTTTCGTAGTTATCCTGTTATCATTTTGAATTCCATGCTTTTCTATATCTGTTTGCGCCTGTTGCTTCCATGATTGTTTTCTTTTTATTACCTTTTAAATAAGTTCATAGTAGATGCATGTGGTTTGTTTATTCTTTTCTTTTTTGGTGGTTTTTAGTGTGTGGGTGGGTGGTTAGGGTTTCTATTTGTAAGACATAATAAGATGACTAGATGAGTAAGTTGTCTGGATAGGCACAGGCACTACAAAATGTTCACAATCATTTAGCTAAATAATTAATTTCTGCTATTTTTTTTAAATGAAAATGCATGGTATTTTTAATTCTTTGGAGCCGGATCATTTGCCTGGTTGTGTGAGAGAGAACATGACAAGGGCAATGACTTGGTGACATTTGGGGAAATACGTAAAATTTATAAATTTAAAATTCATTAGCAAATTATTTGATTTTACTGCACATTCTCCTTTTAAATAAGCTTTGATATATAAAATCTCAAAACTGATAAATGATGAATTTCTTTGTTTTAGATTTCTTTTCTTTTCCCACTAATAATTAAAATATCAAAAAATAGCATCGAAATTGAGTATATTTTTATTTTTGATAAGCCCGGGCCTATTGTGCTAGTTATAATATATTATAGACGTAGGCATCGATTTCGAAATTGGAGTTCAATTTGTTAATCGATTGCAAAATTAGACTTAAATCTCAAATCAATTTGAGAAATTGGATCTCAAATCAATTTCAAGAGATAAGGTCTATCAATCAATTCAGAGTCCACTTTTGTTAAGCTTCTTTACGTGAAATTCAAATTTTAATATATATCTATCATGGATAGGTGATTAAAGAGTTCATATGAAAAAAATCCACTTTACTCAATAACTCTATCCAACCAAGTTAAAAAGAGTCTTCTTTAGGTGGATTTAGAATTTTAATATATTATGGTTAGAAAATCCTTAATGTTCGTGATTTTTAAAAGTGGATCCTTGATAATGATTTATACATATAGGCTTCACATACAATAAACTTTTTTAAAGTGTGCCTGATATTCTAATTCCTAAAGACGGGGCTTAATGTTCATGATTTTTAAAAGTGGAACCTTGATAGTGATTTATACATATAGGCTCCACATACAATAAACTTTTTTAAAGTGGGCCTCATTTTCTAATTCCTAAAGACGGGGCCAAATGCAATTTTGCAATTGATTGTTTGATGTCGATTTTAATATTGACTTTATTTTATCTTCTTTCTAAAAAATAAAGATATATCTTATCTATTATGATTTTTCTTATAAAGGGATTCATTTACATAGAATTCACAATATATATATCTTATCTTTTGGGTTGCCTTGCAATTGATTAAGAAAGTTTCATATAGTAACTAAAAGATTTTGTGTCGAGTTATTTGTAATATATATACAATTTCATAACAAGTTATATTGCAACTTTGCAAAGCACACAAGTTCCCAATTCGGAAAGAAATACATGTCAAATCTTGATCGAGAACATTTTCTTTCTACCTCTTTTATTCATCCCAGTTGTGTACTTGTGAAATCCAAACTACTCAAATCCAAAATTATCGTATGGATTGGCGCCCGGCGTTCAAATGAGATTTTGGCCCATTCCGCGGAAAGTGAAATGTTTCAAAGTTATTTTTAAGAAAATATAAAAATAAAAGGGATTCTTGTAAGAATATTTAAAGACCTCCAGTAATTCTCAAATAAAAATAAGATTTGAACTTTTGTCAAAAAAGCATAGCCCACTTTCAGATCGGCCCAGCCGTACCGTGCCGTACGTACCCCAATTAGGTCAGGCAGTGCCACCCACGAGCTGGCCCACATGCCCATCCTAATTTATTTTTTTAAAAATTTGCTTATATAAATTAAAAGAGACTTAATGGGTTTTTAGGGTTTTCAACTTGAAATAAAGTTGAAATTACTAAAATAAATACATAAACATTGATGTTAATTTATATAAGACTTGGGGTTTCATACTCATTTATATAAAAAATAATATTTACTCTGTATAAATGTTGGGCTGGGCCATGCTTCGAACCATAATAAATTGTATATTTGTTTGTTTTATATTTATTTTTCCAGTAATTAATATCTCATAAAATAGCCACAAATTGGACGTGTTTTTATTTCTGGGCTCGTGCTTAGTGCGGGCATGCTTTGCTAGTTATTAAATATTATAGACGTAGGATTCGATTTTGAAATTGGAATCCGATTTCTCAATTAATTGAGAAATTGGAAGTCAATTTACATTTCAATTTAAACCCGATTTAACTTAAGAGAAAGATTTTAGAAATTCAAGAGAATTTTTTTATTTTAGCCATCTAAATAAAAAAGTCTATATAAAAAAAGTTTCATATTAAAGAGTCCAATCTTCCACGCTCTCTAATCAATCCATTCGCATTTAGTATGTTTAAAATTGGATTCTTTCAAACTATTTAGTTTTCAAATCTTAAACCAAAGCATCATCCAAAACGTGTATAATATAAGGATGAATCCCAACTCATCTATCCAATGAATTCCCACTCATCCATTCACGTTCATGGAAAAAAAGAATGTCTTAGCATCCGTATCCTTACAATTATCAGGTTATCGGGCTTTACAATTATTTTTTATTGCTATCTTTCCTTAATTAAATATTTAAAAAATCATTATAATAGTTTTTATAAGTTAAGTGCGCATTTCTTCTTTTTAATAATTTTAAATATAGAATCTTAATGAAGATAAAAGATTTTTTTTTTATTTAAAACTTTTTTCTTTCTAAAAATTCTAAACTTATATATAATTTAGTTTTCGTGCCCGTGCTTACACAAGCCTGCTTTTCTAATGTGTCCTTAAATTTTCTTATCTAAAGTCATAGGTAATGAGGGGTGCTCATGGGCTGGACTTTGATATGTAATTAGGGCCCATTTTTATAATTGGATCGGGCTTGGATTAAGTGATAGAAAGCCCAAAGCCGGGCTCGGCCTGAGTAAGGAATGCATGCAATTTAATTTAATTAGTCCAAACAATTGATCAAATGCCCACAAAAGTGATAAAGAGTCATATTCGGCTTGGCCCGATTGATTAAATGGGTAGGCTCGGGCCTAACTTTTATGATCGTGTTAGACTTGGGCCCGGCCTGGGCCAGTGTTTCTAAAGCTAGGCTAGGCCTGTATATACCTTAGCCTGGCCCAACCCAATCTATAAACACCCTATAATGAAGCAGATCTTATTTGATGCCATATTAAAGAGTCTTTCATCTAAACCTTCCATCTTTCATCTCATTCAATCCCATCATAGTTTCCAATTTGAGATGGGATTTAATTAGATTTAGGCTCTTTACTCTCCCTTCAATTGTGCAATCCAAATTAACAAGAATGAGTGAAACATGAGAGTTATTATAGTTGCATTTTCAACTATTTATGCAAACACAATTGTGTCACATATATTTCCTTTCTTAATTTTTTTTTCCTTTTTCATGTATTTGCTAGTGTCTTAATATTTTTTTATCATAGTTGTTTTTTTCCACTTTTGATGGGTTCTTTTATTTTCCGTTGCGATAGGTTTTCATTGATTTATGTTTTTTCTTTTAATTTTTTTTAACTTTTAGTTTTTAGGCATTGGGTGTCTATGGGTTTATTTGTTTCTTCCAAGTTATTTTTGTTATTAGATTGTCTATAGACTTTTGTTTTCATATAGTCTTTTTGTGGTATTTTTATCACTTTTATTTTTTTTATTATGGGTTATTCATACGATTTCAAAAGAATGTTTTGAAGCAAAATACTTAATTGGTTTCAAACAAATTAAAGTGTTATGATTTTGAAATTATCCAACTATATTTCTTTGTTATTATTGTAAGTCTTAGTTTTTATTGCAGTTTTTACCATCTCAATATTATTTAGATTAAATGTTATTCCAAAATCTTTTTATTTTTAACATTATAAATTATTAGCGCGGGCATGTTTTGCTAGTTGTTATTTATAATGAAGCTAACTGATTTCAATTGAGAAATCAACCATGATTCTCAATTTGATCTTGAT
This sequence comes from Persea americana, assembly GCA_029852735.1. Taxonomy (NCBI): domain Eukaryota; kingdom Viridiplantae; phylum Streptophyta; class Magnoliopsida; order Laurales; family Lauraceae; genus Persea; species Persea americana. Next base: position 72,910,657 of record CM056815.1, read on the forward strand.
CGTGTGAGTTTGTTTTTGACCCCTTCAATTGATTCATATCCAACATACTCCTTATAAAAACTCTTTAATACCGAACCTCATCCTCTCTTTAAATGACTCTTTAATACTCTTTATGCCTAATTTATCTGCATTATTCTTAACTCCTCAAGCAATGGATTTTTCTACAAGCATCTCTTCAGGCACCGCTTCCCTCTTCCTGTCTCTTCTGTCTTTTCTTTTCTTTTCTTTTTTCTTTGTTTCTTCCCTTAGCTTCTCCATCTCAGACAAGAAATCTGACATCAACATGGACTTCTTTTTGCATTATGAGTTTCGTGGCCTGGTTTTGTAGTTTTGATGGCTTTGATCATATACTTTCTGCTTGGTAGCTTGTAAGTAATTGATCTATTTTTTATTTGCTTATGTTGGTTACTTTGTGTAGAAAGAATATTATATACATAGATAATATTAACAAAAGTCGACTTGTTTTTCCTCTTTTTCTTATGCATATATTTTATTTATTTATTTTTCTAATGTTTAAATATGACCTGAAGATCATTGACATTAAGATCTCTTTTTTAGAAGAATCTTCTAATGGTAGATACTATGCAATATAATAGCAATGAAACACGTCATGTTGTTTAATGATTTTTACTCTTAATTGGTTTACCCTTTATAGGATGAAAAATATTTTGATGGGCTGTTTGAATATATTATTACAATAGTTAATATTGCAATTGGTCTTTCAAACCTTTCAATTTTATTTTTCATTCTCAATAAAATTCATTCAAAAGTATCATTAATTCAAGCTTCCATTTAGTTCCCGTGAAATACAAAAGCAAGCTTGGGAGAATACTTAGATTTTGCAACTTTCTCTCCACTCTAAAGGGAGGAAATGCGGCCTCACCATATACATTGGGGTATACTTATTGTGCAACTTTTCCTCCACTATGAAGGGAGGAAAAGTGGTATTTTTGGATTATTTTACAACTTTTCCTCCACTCTGAAGGAAGGAAAAGTGGTAAAGTGGTTTTTTGGTACTTGTGTTGCAACTTTTCCTCCACTTTGAAGGGAGAAAAAGTGGTAGTTTTTGGTGGCAGTCGACGGTATACTTCTTTTACTCTACTCAAAAGGTAGAAAAAGTTGTCTTTTCGGCTAGACTTACCACTATTTTGCAAGCCTTCTTCCATAAAGGGAGGAAAAGTTATTCACTCCTATTAAATTTCTAGAAGCTTGAATACAAACAAATCTTATAATGGTAGATATTATGCATTATAATGGTAATACAATATGTGGGATTCTTTAATGAGCTTTACTCTTAGTTAGTTTACCCTTTCTAGGATGAAAAATATTTTGATTGGTTGTTTGAATATGTTATTATAACAGTTAATGTAATTGGCATTTCAGACTTTTTAATTTTATTTTTCATCCTTAATATAATTCATTTAAAAGTATTATTTTTTTAAACTTCTATGATTTTTTAAATTATAATTATATTACCTGTGCTAAGCACGGGTATATTTTGCTAGTTCTATTTAAAACTGCAACTTACGAAAAATAAAAAAGGAGAAATGGTTTTCTCCTCGATAAAATTGAGAAAACAACATTTTTAATAATAAATTAATACATTGTTATTAAGAAAACTTTTAATTACTTTTAAAATTATTTTTGTGAAGGTTCCAAAATAAGTTTTGGCCTTTTCATTTCAAATCTATTAGCAACAAGTGGGATTTCTTCCATCTAGTTACGGGAGTTTCCCACCTTGTGACTATTGTTCACTTGCCCTTTTCTCCCACCATGTGAATTGGGTCCTAAATTTTTTTTTTCACGAGTGGTGCTACAAAGAAGATGAGTGATTTGAAACAAAGGAGTTTCATTGGCTTATGATTCTTTCTTTTGGCAATAAAGTTGAGAGATTGTTTTAATAGCCTATTGAAAATTTAAACCGCTCAAGTGCATGCCCTCGTCTTCTTTTACTGAACATCACCGCATCTTACTCTAGCATGAGTTGGCTCTACCATAAGATCGAGCTTGTATAAAACATAAATAAAATATAAAGAAATCATTATATTTATAAATCAAAGCCTGCTTTCTCAAACTTGTAAATATGGTATGGTCCACTTTCTCATCCTTGTAAACATGATGACCCAAAGTTTTTTTAAAAAAAAAAAAAAAAGCAAAACCAAATGAAAGTACAAAGAAATTCAAATTTTGATTAAATACAGCCCACTTTTATACTATTGCTTCCCTCAAGTTTTGTTTGGAACAAAGAGAGGAGCAAAGGAAAATCTCCTTTTTAATCTCTTAAAATAATCTTTTAATTTAACTTTATCTTAAATTGACTTGTATATACCTATGGGCTCCTTCTTTCCTTCCTTTCAAATCTCACATCATCCCCGCGGCAATTTTGACATATTTCAAGACATACTTAGCAATTAGCAAATCTTCACTTTAATGATACATCTTTTTACTCTAAAAATCAGCACCATGTTTTTGAAATGTCAGGGCCAAATACATTTCTTAAAATTTCTACGAATTGAAATTAATACAAGCATCCTTGTCCAATAATTAAGAGTGTCCCAAACATGCTAACATAAAAGAACACACAAGCAAAAAAAGAAAAGAGTAACCCATTTATTAAATGGTTAGGCCTTTAAGCAGCAGTTCCTGTCTCTATTCAACCAGCCTAAACTTCTACACCCTTGCCCCTCACGGCGGTTCAGACCGAGGACTTTTTAACCTCTTTCTTTTTGGGTCAAGTAGGACTTGGCCACTTTTCCTACCTAACCAAGTCTGCTGATCAGTTTCTGCGTGGTTTCTACGAGGAATTGCCTTTTCCCTTTTTGACAAGTAACAGTGAGAAAGTGAATTTTCACCAATTGCACAGAAGTCGGACTCAATAAGCCGGATCCTACGGGGCTTTATACTAGAGAATCTTGAGTTAGAGAGTGAAATTTCAAAGTGGAGCTCACATTTTTAAATCCGAACGGTTAAAAATAAACTCCCTCCTGGTGTATGTGGTATTCTCAAATTGTACTTCAATTAGGTTTTTTTCTTTTTCCTCCATTGAATGGACCATTTGATAAATAAATAAATAAATAAATAATAAAAAGGTGATTAAATGCAATTTTTGCATATTTATTATCATATTTTTCAACAAACAGAAAAAAGATCTAATTGACGTAAAATCTCAAGACCGATATGCTTCCCCGCCGACTCGATATCTGTCCCCCCACCAAATCTCAAGACCGACTCGATATATGCTCAACCCCACCCTCTATTTGCCATTCTCTAAAAAAGACTCGTCTTCCCATGAGATGTCAGTCATTTCCCGGGCCTCCTCACTTCTCGTTCTCCCTCTCTTTCTCTTGTTCCTATTTCCTTTACACCATGGCCCTTTCCATCAGCCTTTCCATGTCCTCATTCCATCAATTCCACAAAACCGCACGTTACTAAGCCATGAATTGCTACCAATCCCACAAACTTCTGCCATCTCTGAAGATATCACAACTAATCATCTTCCATCCTTCAACACCACCACACATACCAACACATCAGAAGTCTCTCAAGGTTTCATAGATGGTCATCTTTCAGTCTTCAACATCAGTGCCACGGATACCAACACATCTCATGCAGCTACAGTCAATAAAGTAAGTGGAAGAACCCAAAAAAAAAAAGACAACTTTAGCTCTTATGAGTATGTGATTTTGTTTGGTGGAAAATTTTATGATATTTCATGCATAATCTCTTATGGTAGGGGGAAGTGTTGATCAAGAAAAGGACTAGTTTGGAGAGAATCGAAGTGGGTCTTGCAAGAGCTCGTGCTGCGATTCGGAGAGCGATTGTTACAGAGAACTACACATCATACAAGGAGAAGAGCTACGTTCCAAGAGGACCCATTTACAGGAACGCCTACGCCTTTCATCAGTTAAGGGAGTAATTCATGCACCACTAAAAATTAGTTGTCCTATACGCAGCCATGGCTTACCTTTATATTTTTCATTGGGCCATGAGTACATATGAGCCAGTTGATTGATGGGTTCCACCGTTTTCCAGGGGAGTTCCAGCTTTCAGATCAATGGAGCTTGTGAGGACCAGTGGCCTTGGTGGTCCAAAATGCTATTTTTTTCTCTGTTTCTTTTTTTTTTCGAAGTCTTTCTATCGCATTTGTAGGACTGAAGCAGGATCCCGCAGGACAGTCCTAAGATAATTTTTAACAACCCTACAGATCCATCAGTGTGGCCAACCCCCAACCTATCCAGCCAACTAAAGTATTTGGGCATAAATAAATCAAGGATGTAACATTTCTTGAGACAGATTTCCACCAATAGGATGGGAGAATGATCTTATTGTAGAGAGTGATTCTTCGAATGCAACTACGTTGGTGTCATAAAAATTGTTAATAATAATAGACGCCTTACATTTTAAATAAACTCTAAGCAGTTTTTCTTATTTATGTAGTGGCTCCTCTAAGGAAAATTTCCTAGGTACGCATGTTCATGAGCTACATGGGCGGACTCTATAGCAGCATGAAAGTTTTGGATACGAGATCTCTAGATTGATCTACTCAATAAGTTAGCTCGAAAATGTGCAAAAACGATAAATAAGCAACAGAAATAAAATCACAAGCACACACCACAGAGACACCAGATTTTTGCGTGGAAAACCCTAACCGGGTGAAAAACCACGGATCCGAACTTAATCTAATCAAGCACTACGAATTTCGCAATTACAAGTAACTCAGATTTCTTCCCTAGATATCCCATACCTAAGGACTGAAGTTACATTGTGTCACTTCACTCTTCAACAACTTCACACCATTGATTGCAACATACTCAATCTAGCGCTTGATTCCTCAAATCTTCTACTCAAGAAAATGATCTTCTACAAGGGATGAAGAAGAGACTGGCTCTCTAGAGTACTTGGCAGCACAATTCTTCAAAAATCTCTAGAGAAAATTTCTCTCAATTAGATCACTAATTCAGAACTTGAGAGATGATCAATGTCTTTTTGGGCTGTGAGAAACACCCAATTTATAGCACCAAATTCGTGCTTAAGACTCTTAATAATAATCTACTCATAATAGTAGTCCATCTTAAACTTTCACATAGAGTCCGGATTAGACTGGACTTGTCCGCCATTCTCGCTATAGCGAGACCACATTCTGCCGTCTCCTTTTTTTTTTATGTCCTGACATGCTTGACTTTACAATCTCCCCCTTTTGGCAATTCTTGGACAAATCTTCTTAGAAAAATACAATATGATCTGCCCAAAAGAAAAACCCAAAATACATTTTGAATTTTAAAACAAAAAAAAGGACTATAGATCTTGAATGGCCTTTGCTTAAAATTTTTAGATCTTGAATTGCATTGGCTTGTAAAACTCCCCCTGACTTCATTTTTTACCTCCTGTATTTGTCCAAAATTGACAAACAAATATCATCGTGCAGCTTCTATCAATCTGGATGCAGTAGCTCCCCCTCAATTTCAACTCCCCCTGAATGTATCTTTGCAGCAGCATTGGGGGTGGGAGCTTGACCTCCTTGATCAGAGCTTTTTATATGTAGCCAACCACACTTGTGTAGTTTAAACTTTTAGCACGGTGTGAGCAAACTCCTTAGGCAAATCAGATTTTCTAACCCAAATTTGAGTCGTTTTGGGTGGAGAAAAATTATTCCGCCATTGCCTGGTCTTTGGTAGACTATTCAGCTTCTTGCAATGGGGATAAATGTGTCATTTCTTTCCACAATGGTGACAAGTGGATGTGCATGACATATTCTTTTTCTTGAAACTACTCGATATATTAGTAACATGTGCAGCAGGGCCGGCTCGAGATAATTCGAGGCCTAAAGCGACAATCTTAAATGAGGCTTTTTTGTGATGCAAAGTTACTAATTAAGTTTTTATATTCAAGTTTTGCTAATCTATCTTAAGTCCACTTCCAAAACCCACACAAAAAACTTTAGACGCATCCCCAAAACTCACATGGAAATCTTGGGTCACAAAATTCAACTACCTACTTGGCTAAAAAAAAAAAATCTTCAATTTGCCATTGGTAGGGCTCGAAGCATTTTCACCTACGCATAATGCGCATACGCACCATGAGTCAGGACTGTCCAAGATGGACTTCAAAGTTGTGTTCTGCGTATTGGATGTTCCAGAGGTACGGTCCTCATATGCACTGTGGGCAAGTAAATAAATGCCGGCGGGGGCCCATTGTTTATCTTAAATTTTAAGATCTATTATTAGAGCTGAAATCTCAAGCTATGGATCTATTACAACCACATAATGAGTCAAATCTGAATTGGCCCCTATTGAAATAGGATGCACAAAAATAATGAGAAAGGCTTGTAAAGAAAATTCATGACTGAATGTATAGTTGAGATTTGATACACATGGACTGCTGGAAATATAATGGTGTGCTAAAATGAATTGAACTCTTAGAAATAATATAAGAGGCAGATTTGGAAATATAATAGGCCATAAATGACACTTTAAGGCCTCATAAAAATCTTGGTCGTATCTTATTAAGAAGAGAGAGTTATTAGGGGCCTTATATTTTGGGGAGAACTTGGTCGTATATTCTTGAGAAGAGAGAGTTATTAGAGGCCTTATATTTTGGGAAGAACTTGGTCGTATATTATTGAGAAGAGAGAGTTATTAGGGGCCTTATATTTTGGAGAGAACTTGATCGTATCTTCTTGAGAAGAGAGAGTTATTAGGGACCTTATATTTTGGGGAGAAAAAAATGGGGATGACAGTTGACAAGTTTGATTTTTTGAAATTTCAAGAGACGCCACCTGCTATTATGGGGCCTTTTTTTGGGGCTTAATTTTTGGGGCCTAAAGCAAAGGCTTTATTGGCCTTATGTTAGAGTCGGCCCTGATGTGCAGCATGTGGAGTAGTATGTGTAATACTTGAAACAAAAATTGTTTTACATGTAGTACCTAAAGTGAATGCACCATGATCATAACCGAGACCTCTTCTGTCAAAAGGACACTTCTGATTGTACAAGATGTTTATAAGAATCTTTCAACCGGTGTTCATCTCGTTTAGAGATGTTTGTTTCAATTCTAGCTCAGATAGAGTGATTTTCAGTCTTCCCTGTAAATCTTCTTTTTCAAAATTCACCTTCTGTAACTCTATTTTCAAAGTCCCAATCTCTTGTTCAGCCTTCTTGAATTTTTGACCCTCAGTAGTCAAATTTTCAGCTATGCAGCTCTTCTGACTTTCCAAGAGATGAACATGTTTAAGCGCTTGTTCTAATTCAATATTCAATGCAGAATTTTCTTCTTGAGCAGCCTTGAACTTGATAGTAATCTTGTTGCCATACTTGGTCATCCTAACGCAATCAGCATATATAGTATGGTAGAACTCTTCATAATCTTTCTCTTGATCTGACATCTCATTATCATGATCTTCATCAGTATCATTGTCAGACAGAGACTTAGTCATGAAAGCCACAAACTTGCCATTTACAGTTTCAGAAATATCAACCAAAGGTTCTTTTTCTTCTTCTGATGACTCTTTATCCCAAGTTGTGTTAAGAGCCTTTTTCTGTGTACCATTTTTCTTGTTAGCACACTCATTCGCATAGTGTCCATAGCCTTGACACTCAAAACACTTAGTTTCTTTCACAAAATTTTTCTTCTCAGATTTAAAACTCTTCCACTTAGCTTGTTTTGACTTCATGTACTTCTTAAAGCAATTAAGCAATTCCGCAATATCATCTTCAGCCCCAGATTCAGAATCAGACTCAATTTTCTTTTTAGGTTTCTTTCTTGATTTTTGAGTTGGATTTCAAAGCAATACCTTTTTCTTTTGATTTTCCTTTATCTAGACGGTTTGCTTCAAAGGTCTGAAGATTCCCAACTAGCTAGTGGACCTTGAGGGTATCAAGATTCTTATTTTCTTCTATAGCATCAACCTTAGAATCGAACCTTGAAGGTAGAGACCTCAGAATTTTCTTGACAATCTTGTTTTCTAGAATTTCCTCACGCATAATAAAAACAGAATTGACAATATCATTCAGCTTAGCATAAAATTGATCAAATGTCTTATCTTCTTCCATCACGTTGGTTTCAAATTCTTTATTCAGCCTTTGCAATTTAGATTGCTTCACCGTGTCTGTACCCTCATATACTGTCTGTAAGACTTCTCATGCTTCTTTTGCAGTTTTACAAGTGGAAATTTTCGGAAACTCTTCAGGCGAACACTCTATTGTATATACTATTCATCGCATTGTTATTACAATTGGAGGTATGCTTCTCATCCTTAGTCCATTGAGCTTTAGGTTTAGAAGCAGTTTGTCCATTAACTACAATTGTTTGTCTAGAATAGCCCTCCTCAATAATATTCTAAACATCATCATCGATGGACTTAAGGAATCCAATCATCATTTGCTTCCAATATGCATAATTAGAACCATTTAGCAAATGGGGCTTAGTACTTGATGTCCATTCTCGATTGAGTATCATTCAAGAAATCTCTTAGGATCAAACACAACAACTTAGTGCAACCCCACTCTGATACCAATTGAAAGTCTTAGGGTATGAGATCACTAGATTGATCTACTCAATAGGTTAGCTCAAAAGTGTGCAAAAACAATAAATATGCGGCGGAAATAAAATCACAAACACACACCACAATAACATCAGATTTTTGCATGGAAAACCCTAACCGAGTGAAAAATCACGGGTCTGAACTTAATCTAATCAAGTATTATGTATCTCGCAATTACAAGAAACACAGATTTCTTCCCCAGATATCCCCTACCTAAGACTGAAGTTACCTTGTGTCGCTTCAACGACTTCACACCGTTGATTGCAACATGCTCAATTTAGCGCTTGACTTCTCAAATCTTCTACGTAAGAATATGATCTTCTACAAGGGATGCAAAAGAAACTTGCTCTCTAGAGTATTTGACAGCACAACTCTTCAAAAATCTTTAGAGAAAATTTCTCTCAATTAGATCACTAGTTCAGAACTTGAGAGATGATCTGTGTCTTTTTGGGTTGTGAGAAACACCCAATTTATAGCACCAAATTCGTGCTTAAGACTCTTAATAATAATCTACTCATAATAGGAGTCCATCTTAAACTTTCGCATAGAGTCCGGACCAGACTGGACTTGTCCGCCATTCTAGCTATAGCGATACCACATTATACCGTCTCCTTTTTGTCTTTTTTCTTTTTTTATGTCCTGACATGCTTGACTTTACACAGTACCCTTTTGTTTGGTTAATGAAAAAAAATGAAAGATTCTATTACAGTTGAAAAAAGTAAAATCCACGGTCAAGTCTTTTACTTTCCTGGCTTATAGTCGTCTACAAGAGAAGCTACAAGACCTGATCATTATTACAATATGAGAAATTATAGATAGACCCATTTTCAATGAACGGCTAGGATTGGCTCTCTCAAGGGTTGTTATATTTTGTTTAAGATGAGAAAGATTTTGAATATGAAGCAGCATGATAGTGAGTTTTCTATCCGTCTTAAGATGATGGATGTTTGAATTTGAGTCTCGTGTTTGAGGAATCTCGTGCTTGAGAAGTGATCAAGTCTTATCCAAGAGTTTGAACTAAAGATGTAGATCAAAGTTCAAAACACCCATTAGAATAGTTCTTCCGTATGAATTCATTTAGGGCACGTTTGGTAAGCATCCATGGTAGGGAGGGGATTCTATGCTCCTGATGATTTGTTTGTTCCAGTGGAATCAAGCCATCTTCATATAGGATTTGTGAAGAGGATTCTGGCTTTGGCATTGAAAGAGGATTCTGGCTTTGGCATTGAAAGAGGATTTCCGTCATTAGTAGAATATGTGATACAATAGTTGTAAGTTTTTTTAATATAACTCAAGATCTATGACAAATCAAGACCTCAACTTTTTACTCAAAGTCGGTTTGGGCCATCTAGTGTATTTGAACGGTTCGGATCGTGCAAAGGGGCCCCACAAGAATTTTAAAAATATATATATTTTAGAATTTGGTCGTTTTTGCAAATATCTCAATATCTAGACATGATCAATGGCTGAAATTTGATCAACTAGCCGTTTTTTACCTTCCAGAGATAGCTCATGGTTTAGATCATTATTATGGGCCCCCACAGGAACCACAAAAATGAAAAACACACTGTTTTTCACCCCTTTTTTGCCTTGCGTGAAACCAACGGTCAATAGTTTTTGACCATTTTTTCATGATCCATATTGAATCAAGTTGCCAAATTTGGACCTAGAGCCATTCAAGGCATTTTGTAGAGATTGACGGTTTGGATTTTGCAAGTGGGCTCCACAGAATTTCAGAAATTGCCATCCAACGGTCTGGACGTTTTTGTAAATACCTCAAACTTCGTGAACAATCAACGGTTGATATTTGACGTCCTAGCCGTGTTGGGCCTTTTAAACATTCCTACCGGTTTAGATCTTAATTGTGGGCCCAGAAAAGGTCAAATTTTGAAAAAAACGGTGAACCCTATACTACCGTCCGATTCACTGTAGCAGCGCGTTTCTGAGCATTTGTGGATTTTGGGAATAAGTGGGGGGAAGGTCTGGCCTGGGTTTTAGTTGGGAGCATGGATGCATAGAATCACAGAGGCTCTGAATCAGGACTTTCCTTGCATTGCCAAACGTGGACTTTCCATAGAAGCACAGAAAACGAGCGAAAAATCCTTGGTGAAGATGTCTACCAAACGTGCCCTTAGATATTTACCTCCCTTTCCTCTCACCATTCAAGGCTCTACTTGCTTGGGTATCTTGAACTAGCGTAGCTATGCATATAAATTGGTATGACCCACTGTACGTACGGTTCTAACATTGTGGGTCTCACGGACCCCACTTGTTGAGATGTGTGGTACGCATATGGCTTACACGTGGCATGGATACACTTTATATTGATTATTTTATGGGTTTGGATTTTAGATCTAACTTTGATGTTGAATAATTGTTTCAACGGCCCCGATTGTCCTATGTTCCTCTTGATTGGCATGATCCGACCGTACTTTGTAGTTGCGGGCAGTCTACCAAAAAAAACAAGGCAAGTGCGAGGTGCTGATGTCATCTTCAAGTAAGCCACATGTTGGTCATGTGGGGTCAGTTAGTGGAGCTGGCTTAGATGCATGCTTATCTCGTAGACTAGAGCACAACTGATAACTACAAAACAGAAAAAAAAAAAAAAACAGAGAGAGAGAAATATCAGCTTATCAAGATATCCTAGCCCTAGATTTAATTGTCTCAAAGTTTAACAATCTTTTGATTTGATAAATGATCCAACGCCCACCTCTCACATTGATTTTAGGTGTACATCAAGTATTGGGGCCAACCTGATCGCCCTGCACACAGGGGCTGGCATGGCAAATGCCATGGAGTTCCCCCCCCCAAATCATAAATTTAAAAAACTCTCCCAAAGCAATGCTTTGATCCCAGCATTTTGCGGCTATCCATTCATGGGTGGGCCCTCCATAGTTTAAGAATTTTTTTAACATGACTTTGATTTTTAGAAAAAAGAAACAAAAATATTGCCGATTTTAGGAAAAAAATTAAATGAAAAAAGGAAAGGAAATGTAGGAAAGGAGAAGAATTAAGGTAGGCTTAATGGAGATTGGAAAAGGAATTCCTCAATTTTCATTCTAACTAATCTAGGTCCGCCCTAAATCTAGTGATCCAAGTGAGGAAGATGAGAAATCACGTCTTTCTTGTTGGAGATCTTGAAAGGAGTTGTAGGTTGCAGGCTTGTAGAGATTCTGATGTATAAATAAAGAAGAACAATAAACTCACTTTCTCTTTTATAACTTTTTTTTTTTTTTTACGTTGCATAAATGTGTTGATTTCACTACATGTCATTATATATTTTCTAATCCGCTTAAAACTAATGTATGTTTGTGTTCAATTATTTCATTGAATTTTAGCTCAATCAGAGCTTTATTCATCATAGATGAAGAAATATAGTGTTTTCTTGTCGTGATTATTATTAAGGAGATAAAAAGTAGTGGAACCATGCTCTGAATGGCTCAGATTTTAGATATGCGATGTTATTATTATTTTTTTCTAGTTTTTAAATAATAAAGTTTTAAATTGTAACTTACAAGATACATGCATAAATAAGGACCAGTACCCATCTTGTGCACTTCACAAGAGAATGGAAGATGAATTTCTTACAAATTATTTAATTACATATATTGACAAAAAATTACAGAAACAATAATTGATTATTTCAACTCAATGAAAAAACGTTGAGCACAACTTCAATAAACAAAATTTCTAGTTCCGCCCCTGCCCGCAGACAACCCCTCCCCCAACTTGGATCTCATGGGTTTGACCATTGGATAGCTATATCTGTGTGTGTGTGTGTTTTTATGTGTGTGTGTGCGGGTGCGCACGCATGCATGTTTGTGTGTGTTATCAGGTGCGCCCGGTGGGCATCTTGCTCACTAGGGGGTGGGGCCCACCTGATGGTCCATTTGAATGGACCACACACACAACCCCTCTGAATTTCACATGGAGCCCACCTTTTGCACCCATCCGATGTATTGTTCATCGTTGGATCGACTGCACACCCATTCAAATGGACTGTACACCATTAAACTTGTGGGGCCTTGATGGAGGTAATGATGATTAGGGATGGAGCTGATTTTTTTTTTGCAGAGATGAAGGGCAAGAGGAGATTTTTCTATCCCCCTGGTCCTAGTCCTGAGGTGGGGCCCCACGTGGGCCCTACATTAAGGTGCACACGTTGATCCAGTGCACGAGTCGCGCGCTGGAACAACACTCTATATATATATCCGTAATACTTGTGGGCCATGGATCAAGAGATTACGATGATCTGGTAGCTCTGTAATTTTATTCAAAGGTAGAGCCCATCTAGAGCTTTGGTTCCCCCACCTTCTTGAGTGGTGGGACTCTATGTGGGCCCCACAAGGGGTTCCCCGAATAAAAGGTGCACACATGATTAGCCCAACTTGTAGTTTTACATTTTGTTATTATAGTTTGAATAGAGGTACGAGTAAATAACAAAAGGAAACGTGGAGGAGGACAATCAATCGAAGGTGGTGACAATCAATGCTGATACACGGATTTTAGAGTTTATATTTTTAATTTATATTAAATTTAAGATAGTTGTAGTTGTTTTTGTTATCTATGTTAGAGATTATCTATGATTTGTTAAGAAAATTTGCTAGGATGTTAGTGATATTAGTAGATTATCTTTGTCCTCAGGATAAGGTGAGTTCGTATTGATTATAAATGTATATCTCTTGGTTTAATGAAATTTACAGTGAAATTTATGAAAATATTTTGATTATTGAAAATTTTTAATCTAGAAGAGAGAATCAGGTATTGTGACTCGATCATGACTACCACAATTGATACATTGGAGAGAGAGAGAGAGCGAGTCATACATCCATACATATATAATGTAAAAGAAGTTGCATATTGTCTGTGGGCCTAAGATTGTAGGCCCGAATCTTGCCCATAAAGGGTTTTAGAGCCTGAAAATAGCTGGGGTTTCACCTGTTGGACCTAATACATATCCAACCCAAATGAAGCCGGATTTATGTCAGACTCGGGTCGGATTCAGGCTTGTCAACCTTCTAAGTTTACCACTATCTGCATGCTGTACTGATTTCTAAAAACATAATATTAACGCATGTACATCCCAGGAGCCACATTGAGATGGAAAAGAGATTCAAAGTGTGGACATACGGAGAAGGAGAGCCACCGCTTGTTCACCAGGGGCCGTGCAAGGACATCTACTCCACGGAAGGTCAGTTCATCGCCGAGATGGACGGTGGACAAAGCCCGTTCTCGGCAAGCCATCCAGATGAGGCCCATGCCTTCTTCCTTCCAGTGAGCATAGCCAATGTAGTGCAGTACATCAACAAGCCTGAAAGAAGCTATTCTAGGCTTCCCCTCCAGCACTTGGTCACAGACTACATTGGTGTCATATCTAACAAGTACCCCTACTGGAACAGAAGCCATGGGGGCGACCATTTCTTCGTTTCCTGCCATGATTGGGTGAGCACGCAGACCCTCTGCTTTACTTTATTTTGCATGAATTACATTATACGTACTTAGATGCTCAGAATTCTATGGTAATGCACATTTTTCATTATCTGAAAGTGAGGTACATATTTATGTGAAAATTAAGAATGAAAAGTCGCCCTCAATTTAGTTTTGATGTATTTATATTTGTGGCAATAGGTTAATTGGTGATCAAAACAATGCCCACTAGTACCCAGAACTAACCAAGTGGTGTAGAATACAGTGTGTATGAAGTAAAAACTGCAACTTTCAACTAACTTGAGCATTCTGATTATGGTTACAGTCTTACAGAGATGCAAGCCAAGGCAAATTCTCTGCAAAGCCCCCTTTTAGTGAGATCAGTTTTCGTTTTTAAATATTGTCTACCTATGATCAATTCAATCCCTTCACCCATGCATATTTGTCCCCTTGAATTGTCATGATTTTTGAGAAATTAGTCGCTGCAGATAACTTGAATTACATACAAAATCAACATTCAGGCTTTTTGTTGACCCAGACGTTGTTTTTTCTTTGAGAGTTCCACGTCCTTTGGACAAATTTACGCATACAGCTGGCCGTGCTAGGGCCTGCCAGTGGGTTCAATAGCTAAACGGCCCATCGCCATGGTCCACTGCACCTTGAAAATTTATAGCCATGGGCCAAATACTCTGCAAATGGGATGGTTTCATGCATTTGGATTGAATCATGATACAATCTAAAATCTGATACTCTGCTAGATTTGTTAGCGACAACAAATATTTAAAGTAGAAAATCAAAAAATAAAAACGTAAAATCCTAAAATCAAAATGAAAATTAGTCAGTTAAGAATGTAAATTGGCTTTCAAAAAATATTGTGGGCCAACGTGAACAACATATTGTACATTCTTCTACTGTTTTTATTTTTGTCTATTATAATGAAAGTGCATTGCAATTTACAGCTGCCATTACTGTCAGATATCTGGGATTCATATAAGGCTTCTTCTAAATTACATGTGTATATGTATATATGTGCATTCTATTGTGTGACACTTCTACTTGTGAAATATTAGGGGCCTGATGTTTCGAAAGCGAACCCTGAGCTCTACAAAAATTTCATCAGAGTCCTTTGCAATGCAAATACTTCTGAAGGTTTTCGACCAGAAAGAGATGCCACAATACCTGAGGTCAAGATCAACGGGCACCTATTCGGTTCAGAAGCTGGAATGCCCCCATCAAACAGGTCCATACTAGCTTTCTTTGCAGGCGGTTCACATGGAGACATAAGACGAGTCCTACTAGATCGTTGGAAAGACAAAGATGACCAAGTCCAAGTTCATGAGTACCTCCCAAAAGACCAGAATTATAAGCAGTTGATGGGCCAAAGTAAGTTTTGCTTGTGCCCAAGTGGTTATGAAGTTGCAAGCCCAAGATTGGTTGAAGCAATCTCTATAGGTTGTGTTCCAGTGATAATCTCTGACCGCTATTCGCTTCCTTTCAGCGATGTATTAGATTGGAGTAAGTTCTCTGTAGAGATACCTGTAGATAGGATAGATGATATTAAGGTGATTCTACAGGGCATTTCACGGCGAAGATATCTAAACTTACAGAGAAGGGTGATGAAAGTGCAAAGACATTTTGTGCTCAATCGTCCAGCCAAAAGCTTTGATGTTACATACATGGTGCTTCACTCAGTGTGGCTAAGAAGGCTTAATCTTAGACTTCCCTACTGATGATTCTTTAAGAAAATCACCCATGACAGGGTAACCATGCGATGGGAAAGTTTGTTTGTTTGTTTTCTTTTCTGTCCATTAGGTTGAAAGGGAGTCGTTCTAATAGTTGAGAGACTCCATTTGAAAAGATTAATATTATTTCGACCCATTTTTAATTTGGGTCTAGGAACTCAGGTTTAGGTCTATGGATTTCAAACCTAGACCGCAACAATATATTATAATTATATATTAAGTACGTCTTATTAGTACAAGTTAGGGGTGTTCATGGGCTGAGTTAGGCAGGATGAGGCAATTCCAGGATAGACCCGACTTTGAAAACACATGCTCATATCCGGCCCAAGCCTAACACGGGTCATAAATGTGAGGTCCAAGCCCACCCATTCAGTCAATCGAATTGGGCCATACATGGCGAACTGGGCTTTTTATTAGTTGCACGGGCTTTCTAGCAATTTGAACGAACCATCACTAAATTACCAACACTCTATTTTAGGCAGGGCGAGTTCAGGCTTTGGCCTTTTATAGCTTAATCCAAGCCCAACAAAAATATTAAATGGGACCATTTTAATATCTAGGCCCGGCCCATAAGCACCCTAATTTCCAACATCAATTTCAAAGCTTGTTTCTAAACTATATGATATATGGGCATCTTCAGTTCCACCTAATTTTTTGTTTTATCAATTCTCTATATCTGTCTATTTATTTTCACACATTTTCCTTTCTGCCCCCTTCTGCACATTTCAAGTGCTAACATTTGAGTACATCTGTTTCTCAAGGAACAGCATGCACGTGGCACACGTGACATATCATTTGGGGTCCACATGAGAAAGAGAATAATATTGCATTAAGATTTGTTGGGCAAAAGTCCAAACAGGCCTCCGGACAGTAGGGGCGGAAATAACAATGAAGTTATGGTACAATGGCCAAAGGAGGTTGGTGAGAATGGCAATGACCTAACAAAAGCCACCACAACCATGCTCGTGTCTAGCCACCAACCAAAGCCCATCAAGTGTTCTAAATTATCAGAAATGCCCTTGCAAATGACCAGTTAAGGAATGCCACCCAACCTGGCCAGCCTATTACATGTCAATCCGTAAACCCTAACTCTTCGTACTTATGTTTGGATTAAAATACATAGGAATTAAAAATATAAAAATTTGTGCCGATTAAACTCTACCAAATGATTATTGAAGATGTGTAGGTAAATTATATGAGGTGAGGGGTGAGCCTTCACTTTGTTTACTTATTGAATTATTAGGGTAGAGGTGAAAACTCGGTGGGCCGTCCAAGCACGACACGGCTCGGCAAGGAAAAAAATCGTGTCCAGCCCTTTAACCTTTTGATTGGGCCTACCCTAGCTGTGCTTGCTAGGGAGCCTTCGGCTTGGCACAACACGGCCAATCCTTACCCGTACCGTACTAGGCCAGAGTGCTTGGACCGAGGCATGACACAACAAGGCCCATATATATAGAAGTTTTATTTTTTATATATATAAATAAAATATAAAACTTTAAATAATCAAAAAATTGTTATTCATTTTTAAATTAGCATTAATGTTTGTGCGTTTATTTTAATAGTTTCAATTTTATTTTAAGTTAAAAACTCCTAAAACTTCATAAAGTCTTCAATTTATATAAAAAAATTTAAAAGAAATTAGAAGAGACATGTGGTCTGGCGTGTGGGTAGCACGACACAGCATAGCATGGATAAACTTGTGCCTTGTGCCATGCTAAGTTGAGCCCTAGCTAGCCCGGCATGGATAAAATCGTGCATTGGGCTTTTGCAAGGCTGAGCCCTAGCTGGCTTCGGCATGACCCAGTTTTCACCTCTATACTAGGGCGATTGCTGGATATAATGTTTGTTGCTCATTTTTTTAAATTTATATTTAATCTTTATTTTTAACTACTTATGATATAAATCTTAGAGCATCTCCAACAAAAGCTTTATTTGTCTAATTCGGCTCCCAATGGCTGTAATTAGCATATAGCTTTGCCTCTAAGAGAATAGTCAATTCCTACGTGGGGCTTGAAGCTTGTCTCGATATGCCAAATTTGGCATACCATAAAGTGAGATTCTTTTAAATAAAATAATAGTGAGGGTAAATGCATTTGAAGTTGGTATAAGAAGATGCTAAATTTGAAATGAGAAAATAATAAAATAATAATTTGACATCTCTCCTGGAGTTGCACAAGTGAAATGTCAAATTTAGATATGCCTTTTTTTTTTTTTTTTTTTTTTGCCACATAAGCCTTTATTTTAAAAAAAAAAGAAAAAAAAAATATATCCAAATTTGAAGTGTCTTTTGGAGATGCTCTTATGCATGCAGTTGTTGTTATACATTTTTAGTGTAAACAAACAAGTACTATTGTGTATGAATTTGGTGTTTAGGTTGGCATTTCCAACCAAACTAGTATAATGACCTAGACTTATATTAAAATCATGAGGGGCCAGAATTTTTATTTTTATTTTTTAAAACATTTGCATGGAATCTCGCATCCCGCAAGAGAATATCCGACTTGTACCCTTTGGAGAATTCGAATTCCTCTTGAGGAGTGACTCGTAATTTGGCCATCTGCTGCTGTCATTTTAATACTTCTCCCGCGGACTGTACGTGAAGGGCAGATCCATTCTTATCTTTCTTATATAGGAAACAAAGAAGCTTTGGAAACAACAACTCCACCTTCACCTGCGTCGATCGAGATCCAAGACAGCGACCGAGTTCGAGAGAGAGATAGAGAGGATGGCGTGTACGAGTCTGGTTAAACTCAACGCGTCTTCCTCGCAGTGGATCGGCAAGCAATCCTTCAACAACCAGGGATCAACTCGCCCGACTTTCCACCGACTCGCGGTCCCGATCCAAGCTCGATCCTACACGGACGAACTCGTTCAAACCGCTGTGAGCTCCCTTTCTTTCTCTTTCCCTCTCTAACCCTAATTCCATAGGTCTTGGAAATAATCAAAATCTGCGATCTTCCTCAGTAAGACAGAATCTCTTTTGTGATTCCTTTTGGTTTTTTTGTTTTCCTCAATAAGATGTTTGATTCAGATCGTTTGAGATTGTAATCCGAGAGATCAATCTCGATTTGCTCATATTTCAGATAGTTTGGATGTTTACAAGTGATGATAGTTAATTGGATTTATATATATGTAGGTGTTAGAGAGAGTTGTGATGTTTGTTAATGAATGATTGAGTTGAGTTTGTGTAGCTGATTACTGAAAAATTGCTTGATCTTGATCGGACTGTGATTGCACGCTATGGCTGCAGTTTGTTTGATTAAGATCACGAAAAAGAAAAAAAGGTGATTGATTCAGATTATGTTGATGATGATACCTGGAAAAATGATTAATCCATTACCTTTACTCGCAACATCTATGTTTCATTTCAGTAAAAGAAAAAAGAGGCGTCTTTGATCTGCCTGATTAACTGCATGGTTGTGGGGTCTGCTCAAGTGACCTACTTCCACAAGGATGCAATTTTCAATTGTAGTAGGTTTACCAACTTTTTTTCTTGGGATACAATTAAAGTTGGGCATTAGGATGTGTTGAATTGCTTTGTTTGGGCTCTAGTTTATTTTGAAATGTTTTCTCCCTTCGATTGATTTGATCTATTTTTACATTAAACAATGGTGTCATATTCATATATCAATTAATTATGAAAACCTTGTGTAGAAGTGAATTACTGTTTTGAACCAGTAGTTGCATGTTTCAGCTTGCTTCTGGTTGTTCTTGATTTTCATTGTGCAAGAGGATTTTATTCTGTGGGTATGTATTTTTTGTTACTGTCTATGTATGAGTTCTTGTCCTTGATTTCACACACATGTAGAGAGAGAGAGTTTTCAGAATAAAATGTTCTGGGATCTAGATCAACCTGAAAGCTGACAATCCATTGGGGTGGGAGGATGATGTTAAGGTGTTTGACAGGTCTTCATGTACTGTTTCCAATAAGGGAGGTACTGTTTTAAGGGTCTCAAAGATATCCAAACCCAAGCCATATCAACAGTCGGAGGCATGTAGTGGTTGCCGGTAGCATGCCGTGCTTTAAATAAAGGGTAATTTGGGTTTTTTTTTATTTATTTTTATTTTTATTTTGAGGGAAAAATTACTAGAAAATACCTTTAAATGGCCTGTGCTCCTCAATTAAAAATTAATGGAAAATTTAGCCCCTAATTAGAAAAGCTTTGAATCTTGGCAAAAACTTGAGGCCTTATTTGAAAATTTCCCTACTTATTATATTTCTGAGAATTATTTAAAGGGAAAAACTCAAAATGGGGCCTAAGTTTTTGAGACATTTCAAAACAGGACAAAATAAAAACTTCATTTCAAAATGGGCCTTTAGTTTTCCAAATACATTTCAAACAAGGACAAACCATGGATCTGAGGTCGTCCTGCCAATTTTCCCCCTTTTCTTTTCAAAATCCTGAATTTACCCTTTAGAAAATAGTCTGATTGAGAGTGCCAACACCTCACAGTGCAGGCAATGGAGGTAGCAGAGAGAGTGCAGGCGCCTGTAGAAAGTGCAAGGAAATAGGCGCCAAGTGGCTGGCGAACGGGCACCACAAATAGCAATCGTCTGTGAAAACTATTGACAAAGAAAGTGTAAAAACGTGCTGAAAGATGGGTAGGTTCAACAAGAAAGGAACGTGATAGCAAGCCGGGTGATAGAGTAAGCAATATGTTTTGGACTGTCAGGCTCTTGATGCTATGATAGCAAAGACAGAGTTCAGGGGCAAATTTGGGATTTTGAAAAAAGATGGGGAAAGATCTGGCAATTTGTCTTGTTTTGAAATGTATTCGGAAAATTCAAGGGCTCTTTTGAAATGTAGTTTTTATTTTCTCCTGTTTTGAAATGTCCTAGAAACTTAGGCCCCATCTTGAAATTTTCCCTTTTTTAAAAACTCACTTCTATATTGCACCATGGTCCTTAATTTTTTTTTCCGAATTACAGATAAGTCCAATTCTGCTCTTAACAATGGATAGGATAGCAGTATATGTATCTATTTCTTAGATCCCCAAAAGTGCAGTCATATCCCCAATCTCTATATCCATGTTCTTATCCATATCTGTATTTGCGCATTGTAGCTCAAGCAGCAAGAATGGTGGAATAAACAGTCAACGTATTTCTACCTTTTAAGCTCATAAGCTAGCCAACATAACTATATTTAAGATTGTCTAACTTGCAGTTGCCTTTTCCCAGTTCTATAAAAATGGTAGAAAAATCTTGCTTGTTCTAACACTAAAACTGAAGAGACAACATTTTGTTTTCTCAATTCGATTTTGCAAGATTTGTTGTGGCTGACTACTTTTTTCTCACATTCCTTTCTCATGTTTTCTTGTAGAAATTAATTGCTTCTCCTGGACGTGGTATCCTTGCAATCGATGAATCAAATGCAACATGCGGAAAGAGGCTTGCATCAATTGGGTTGGAAAATACTGAAACCAACCGCCAGGCTTATAGACAGCTTTTGCTAACCACTCCTGGCTTAGGTGAATATGTTTCTGGTGCTATCTTTTTCGAGGAAACACTTTACCAGTCAACAACAGATGGGAAGAAGTTTGTGGACTGCTTGCGGGAGGAAAAGATTACGCCTGGAATTAAAGTTGACAAGGTATTTGTGTACCATGAGCACCCACTCCAACTCAGTGCAACTTCTATCTCATATCTCAATTTGCAGTAAATAACTTTTAGAATGGTTTGCCTTTGGCCCCTATAGGGGTTGGTTCCCTTGCCAGGATCAAATGGTGAATCTTGGTGCCAAGGTTTAGATGGATTGGCTTCAAGATGTGCTGAATATTACAAGCAAGGTGCACGCTTTGCAAAATGGTGAGTTATATATTCCATGCAATTCTTATACATCATTTCTTTATACTTTTGAATACCCTCCAAAATCAATAAAGAAGTCTATTCCCGCCACATTTATCAATTGAATGATTTACTTCTAAGGTTTATGCTGTACCTTTGAGAAGAATGGAATTACCTGTAAGTTCTATTTAATATTGTGCTGTTATATTCACAGGCGGACAGTAGTTAGCATTCCTTGTGGTCCTTCTGCCTTGGCTGTGAAGGAGGCTGCATGGGGACTTGCCCGTTACGCTGCTATTTCTCAGGTACTTTTATGTGCTTATTTTACTTTGCACTTTTTTGTCATTTGCATCCTTATGCCTTCCAGAGTTTTTAGTCTGCCTGAAAGTCTGTCGATGGGTTTTGGAAAAATCTTTGACATGCTAGCACACAGAGAATGATCTCAACTGTGATCTTAAATTCATGCTGGGTAAAAATGCAGCAAACTTTATGATTGAGTCCTTTTCTTTCTCTTCTTTTTTTTGTTAAATATTTTAGAATAAAAAAAAAGGCATTCATAAAAAAAATAATTCCCTTTTTGTCGGTCGTAATTTTTTTCTTTTTCAGAAACCCTCTTTCCACATGCACATATTCCCAGACCGAGCTAGAAACTTATTTTTATCTAAACCATCCATGCAATCTACTCCTTTAAATAGGGCATTATCTTATCTGTCTCATTTTCTAAACAGAAATAACACTAAACTAGAGGCTTCTAAACCAAGGATTAGAAAAGCAGAGTTGGGACCCAAGTTGGTCAAGGCCGAGTTCAGTTGCAGGGGACTTGGCTGAGTCAGGTTGAGTCCCAATTTAGTAGGTCTCAAAAATGTTTAATTTGAGCAGAGATTTGAACGGCAGGGATGTTGGCCTTATCAAATGATCCAAAATATTTAATTTTAGGTGCTACATGTGATAAAATTAAGAGTGATTGGAATAGCGTTGCTAAGTACAGGCAAGTGTTGGTGAAGAGAACTGATGAATCATAAGTGGGCCGGCCCATGTACAAAAGCAAAGAAGACAAGGCCAATAAAGGCAACCCATCAGAACTTAAAATGGCACTGTAAAATGCAAATGGAGGCACTGCGAAGAAGGTGATCCAACTCGGACTCGTCTTAGAATCATAGTTTGAATCTACATTCCTGTTGTAATCCTTCTCTGTAACTAAATTTTGGTTATATCCTCGTCGATGCATGTTGAGCATATTTTTGGACTTGTTTCAAACTTTTCTTCAATTTTTTTTTTTTTTGAAAGGATGACTGAATTCATTTCATTTCACTGTGGAACTTTACAGTATAAGAGTAGTATACTGATAACCAAAAAGCCCCAAAAAAACCCGAGGGCAAAATCCAAAATCCCCAAAAGGAAAGGGTTGTCCACCCCCAAAAAATCAGGCGTGAACCTAAAGGCAAAAAATATTAACAGTCAGTTACAATACACAAAGACGGTCTGGATACTCCCTCTTTGGCTAGTCTATCCGCTTTTGAGTTTGCAGAGCGCTTAATGTGGTTATATGAAATGTTGATATTAAGGAACCATAGAAGCTTGAGAAGCCCACTTTATTGCGCATGAAGAATCCCCTTCCACAATCAACAACTGAGGATTGAATCTCACCGCTTCTCTTAATCCGATTTTTAGAGATAATATCTCAGCTTTGTTGCATAAGCATAGGCCAGCTGGACCTGAGTACGATTAACAACCACACCCCCCCCCCCACCCCCCACACACACACACAAAAAAAGTACCCGCCATTCCTGATTTCCCTATTGCACTTCCTTCAAAGTTCAGTTTCAACACACCATTTGCTGGAGGAGTCCATTAGTAGATTATGCAGGCTTTATGGGGATGTGAGAAATGATATTTCCGTCCAATTTTGAAAGATAGCATTTGCTGCAATACCTTTGAAGAGTGTTAATGGAGAAGCCCAAATAGCGACCAAATGTTTAATTCTCTCTCCTAGTTGATTATCAGTAGAAGATAATCCTTCAAAGCATCTTTTGTTTCTTTCTTTCCATATGCACCACAAAACTACCAAGAACGAAAGATTCCACATCGTCTTTCCTCTTTTTACCCCACTCCCATTTTCCAATATTCAAACAAGGCTGGTAGGGATTGAGGAAGAGCCCACAACGGTGAAACCAGCCCAATGTAACCTTCCATATGAATTGTGCTGTTTTACAATTGAGCGAAAGGTGGGCAATGGTTTCCTCATCTGATAGACACATTGGACATGCATTTACAACCAGCATTCTCCTTCGCCGTAGGTTATCCATTGTTAGAATACCACCAAGCAGAGCGGACCACCCAAACTCAATGACTCTAGGTGGGGCTTTCATCCTCCATAGACTGGAAATATGTGGGTGTGATGTCATTGCATATTTAGTTATGGCTAAGAAGAATGACGCCACCGAAAATATGCCATTTGTGGAGGCTGTCCAGATCCTTTTATCTTTCCCCTTTTTTGGAATGAAAACATTACCAATAAGCAGCATCATAGCCTTGGAATTGAGCCGCCGCTGCCTCATTCAGATTTCTTCTAAACCTTGGCCCCCCACACTAATTGATCATCTATCCATTCCAAGTAATCATTAACTTTGGCTCTTTGATTAGTGGCGCAATTGAATAGATTTGGAAAGGAAGTCGCTTACAGTGTGCCCCCACCCAAAGGTCTGTCCAAAAAAAGACTGCCGCCCTTGCCAGCACGACATCTGATATTCTTAGAGAACATCTCCTTTGAAGCAAGAATACCTTTCCATATGGCTAAGTACCGCAGCATAGGATCTCGGACTTCCCACCGCGGCATAGGATCTCAAACTTCCGACCCATCCCTTGAAGTTCCATATTTTGAGAATAGTAACTGTTTCCATAGGGCTTCTGATCCATCCCCAATCTTCCATAACCATTTGCCAAGTAGCGCTAGATTGGTCTCTTTTAATGTTCTAATTCCCAAACCCCCATCTTCTTTCGACTTGCAAACTTGAGACCACTTTATCAAATGAAATTTCTTTTTCTTCTCATGACCGTGCCATAGGAAGTCCCTTTGCAATTTCTCAATTCTTTTGATTACCTCCACCGGAAATTTAAAAAGGGACATGAAGTAAATTGGGAGGTTTGCTAGGGCCGCTTTAATTAAAGTGATCCTGCCACGAAAAGACAAATACTTAGTTTTCCACAGAGTTTTTTTTCTAGGCTCTCAAGCACTGGCGTCCATAGAACTTTGGATGCCGCTCCATGGCAAAGTGGCAATCCCAGATATGTCGATGGAAGCGTCCCTGCTTTGCATCCAATAGAAGGATTGCATTAATGTTGCGAAGCTGCTAGTCTTCCGCATCACAGAAAATGATGGTATCATCTGCGAATTGCAAGTGTGTAATTTCTTGTGCCTCACTTGAAGGAGAAAAACCTTTTGTCAACCTGGCATTTGATGCTGCATACATCATTTTGCTACGTGCTTCTCCTACAATGACGAGTAGGAATGGTGACAGCGCTTCCCCCTAACAGAGCCCTCTAGTAGCCGAAAAGAAGCCTTTTGGGGTTCCATTAATTGGGATGGAGAAAGAAGCTGATTTTAGGCATTCCAATATCCAATTCCACCATTTGATACCAAAGCCCATCCTCCTTAATTAGATATAGTAAGAAGTCCCAATCCACTCTATCATATGCCTTCTCCAGGTCTAATTTGCATATAATACCGGTATTTTTGCCTTGTACCTAGAGTGGATGCATGCATTTGCGATTAAAACACCAACTAGGATTTGGCGGCCGTGCACAAATGCTCCTTGTGCAGGGGATGTCAACTGAGGAAGTACATTTTTAATCCTAGTGGCTAACACTTTAGCAAGGATTTTGTAGATTGCACCAATAAGACTAATAGGTCGATAGTCTTTTATATTTTCTGCTCCCGCCTTCTTAGCAACTAAGGTTGTGAATGATGCACCAATGTGTTTAGAAAGCTTACCTCTGACATGAAACTTTTTCATGAAGTTCATCACATCCTCCTTAATAACTTCCCAAAAGGTTTGAAAGAAAGCTATAGGGAAATCGTCTGGCCCAGGCGCTTTGTCTTCCCCTAGATCTGAGATAGCCGCTGTGATGATGCAGGCCAATCCAAGACCAGGCCCTGCTGGACCCACTTGATGGGGTCCACATAATCTCTGATTTTGAGATCCCTATCATTAGTTTAGTTAGTCTCTAAATTAGTAGAGTTGCTTAATATATTTGCTTCCTAAATCCTATTTTTATTAAGATTAAATATATTCATATTTAAGAATGTCTTGTTTATTTAGAACAATGCTACTCTATATATAGAGAAGACCCTCATTGTGAGGTTATGCTTTATTCAATCAAAATTATTAACGTGGGTATTTGTCTCTTGTGTTATGGGTTGTCTTGAGCCTTAGGGCTGGAATCCCTTGGATTCGATCAATCTCATTTTTGAGATTGGTCTACCTTCCAATCGAGGTCCCGGAGCTGCGCTATATTGGTATCAGAGCCAGGTTCCGGTCGCTGGGGGAACGACTGTCTTCCCCAGTTCATCATCGTCCATCATCTCTTCCCCCATCGACCAACCCCTTCCCTCACCCATCCTCCCTATCCAAAACGATTGACCAAACCCAATCTCTCCAAAACTATTCACCGAGACCTAATCACTCCCCTTCCTTTCCCCGCATCAATACACCAATCAAACCCAACCCAACCATTCCGCCCATCTCCCGCTGCCTAAACCCCACCTAGACCCTTCGTCGAAAGCCTCAAACCAGAACAAAAAAAAAAAAAAAACCCAACCCTACTGCCGAGCCCAAACCATCCCTCATCGAAACCCTCAGTCACGCTCCCCTCCCTGCCAAACATGCGAACCCTTTCCAGAAACAACCCCAAACTCCTTCGTTTGAACCACCATCAATTCCAAATCGACAATCATCCCAAAACCCTTCTCCCCGCACCTTCCCCTTTGCAAAACCCAAAACCCTATAGCTGAAACTAGAATACAGCACTGAAATCCAAATCCCCTTCCAACTTCATACTCTAGAAGCCCTAATCCCCAAAAATCCAGGACCCAATTTCCCAAAATCCCAAGCCTGCCGAAACCCCTCAAACCAACCCCCCCCCCCCCCCCCCTCTTTTTCGCTCGACCCTGTCTCGAGCCCCATCTCCCGAAACAAACCCAAACAACACCCTTCACTTTTTTTTAAGCATCCCCCTCCCAAGAGGAAAAAAAAAAGAAGAGAGAGAGAGAGGAGACCTAAGTCGTCGAGCGTACCTAGCACTTGACGAGAGACTCCACTGCATTGTCGGATCTCACCATCAGTTCCATCGTCGCATAGCAGCCAGTATCTTCGCACCAAGCCACTTCGTCACCATCTCAGCGCAATCATCTCCATCAACCAACAACAGCTCTTTGTTTTTTTCCTTCTTGTGAGTCGAAATAGGTATAGCCCTAACCCCCTCTCATTTTCTCTCTGCGCGCGTTGTCCAAGGCAGAACAAACAAGAGGACCAAAACCCTCCCACATTCTGGCCTTTTGAAGTTTGGGCCTAATCTAAGTTTGGGTCTAATCTGACTTTGGGCCTGATCTCGGTCCAGGCCCAACCCGACCCAGTACACAAAAAAAATAATAAAAAAAAAAAAGAAAGAACAAGACTAAAGTGCATCAAATTGGACGTTCTGGATTGCATTCGTTGATATTGAAGCCATTTGAAATCCGATTGTCAATCTATCTTAGCCAACGTGCTCCACTCCTCAAGATCCACACAGCAAGTGAGGTTTTTCATTTTTAACAGAGTTAAATTTTGCTACCCTTGCATCCAAGTCATCATGAGAATTTTTGGACACTCCAATGAAATTCAAAGAATTCACTATCAGCGTAAATATGGCAATTGGTATTTCAAGAATGAGTTCTATTTTGAGGAATTTCTCAATTTGAAGCAAGAAAATCTTACGGTTGATGAGTATACCCGCCATTTTCGCTAGTTACAAGATATCTGTGAACTGGAGGAAGATGAGATACGTGATTTGGTTCGTTATAGCCGAGGTTTGCGACCAAACATCTTGGAGAATATGAATTTTTGCAAAACCAGTCAAGAAGCATACTTAGAAGCTTTCCGTGTTGAGCATATACATAGGCAATCTCACATGCGACAATGTAAGCCTAAAGAAAGAAAGTCTCAAAGACCAAAAGCCCATGTTGTGGAGTCTTTTTGCAGGAGAAGAAAATCCCACTCTTGTCATTCGCAAACTCCTCAATACAAAAAAAAAGGAAGAAGAAGAATGGAGACTGGCTTATAAATTTCACACACAAGTAAGAATCAAAGACAGGTTAGTTAATGTGATTATTGACAATGGTAGTGCAATAAATTTTGTCTCACAGTAGGTTATTAACAAACTTAATTTGCCAATTGAGAAGCTTCCTAAGCCTTACCAAGTCACATGGTCTAATGGTCATGTCATTACTGTGACTCATAGATGTTTGGTATCATTCAAGATTGGCGATTATGAGGACGAAATTTGGTGTGATGTGATCCATATGAATATTACTCATATTATTTTTGGGCATCCATGGCTTTTTGATCGAAAAGTGCACAATGATAAACAGGCAAACACCTATACACTTTCATGGAATGGAAAAAGGATTAGACTCATTTCACTAAATTCAACTGCTCCGTCTTCGTCTACGTCATCACCTTCCACACAAGAGTCACAAAAGAAGCAAATAGTTCAAACTGAAGTCATGCTTGCACCACAAGTGAAGCCAGAAGACATCATCAAGGATGACATAAAAGTGCACGTTCATAGCCAAGATGATTTCGTGAGTACAACAAATATTGATCAAAGTAATGTCAATCAAGAGCCGCAAAATGTTGCAGAAGCGCAACGACAAGCATACATTGAAGACTCTGGTCAATTTAGCAAGAGAAGTGAACATCCGGTGAATCCAATTGTCATGCCACTTCCAGAATATTCAATTGAGACATCGGAAATCAATTCAATTGTTTTAGAGGCTTCACAAGAACATCAAGTTGTTGACATCCCTCACATTGACTTCACTTTTGGGGAGCCACGATGGATATTCAACGATCATAAGCTGTTGGTACAAATGCAACACTTGAAGCATCTAATAGTTAGATTACACGTCCGTATTCATTTCATACATCCGTAGTAGAGCCACCTCCAACCTACTTTTACAGGGAGGAAAAGCTCGCATCAATCTTCCATGCTATGTCATGCGAATGCAGATCAAAAGAAAAGAATGAAGTTTGTGCGTTTGATTTTTGATCTAGGCGGGCATTTCCCGAACTTGTGGTCGAATTCTTTCTGGCATTATCAAGTTGTCAACTCGCCGGAGTCAAGTTCTTTCTAGTCGGGGAGAGTTGATGCAGGCCAATACAAGACCAGGCCCTGCTGGACCCGCTTGATGGGGTCCACATAATCTTTGATTTTGAGATCCCTATCATTAGTTTAGTCAGTCTCTAAATTAGTAGAGTTGCTTAATATATTTGCTTCCTAAATCCTATTTTGATTAAGATTAGATATATTCATATTTAAGAATGTCTTGTTTATTTAGAACAATGCTACTCTATATATAGAGAAGCCCCTCATTGTAAGGCTATGCTTTATTCAATCAAAATTATTAACGTGAGTATTTGTCTCTTGTGTTATGGGTTGTCTTTTGAGCCTTAGGGCTGGAATCCCTTGGATTCAATCAATCTCATTCTTGAGATTGGTCTACCTTCCGATCGAGGTCCCAGAGCTGTGCCATGTGACTTCCTTTTCTTCAAACACTTTCTCTATCATGTCTGCCTCAGCTTCAGTAATCATGGGTAATTGCAGGTTGTCTAGGGTTGGACGATCTCAAACCTCTTTTGAGAAGAGCTCTTTATAATAGACTATCACATGATCACATAACTCCTCCTTGTTTTCCAATCGACTGTCGCCATCCAATAGGACAGAGATTCTATTTCTTCTATTTCTTAAAGATGCAAAGTGAGGAAAAATTTTGTGTTTCTATCCCCATCTTTAGCCTTAAGTGTCTGGATCTTTGTCTCCATTTAATTTCTTCCTGCTTTGCTTTGCTATGGTATTTTTCCTTTAGATCTCTGCGTAGCTCCATGTCACTTTCCAATAGCATCCCTGTTTCTTCCTTGGATTCGATTTCATTTAGTTGGATCAACAAGTCAGCCATTTCCACCTCCAAGTTACTGAAGCTGGATATGGCCCATTCCTTAATTTTAGACTAAAGGATCTTCAGCTTCGTTACCAGCCTATATCCAGCCCAACCTTGTACATTCATTTCCTCCCACCATTTTCGAATTGGGTTAGGAAATGCTTTGTCTTCTAGCCGCATTAACTCAAAACGAAATGGTTTTGGACCCCATGACTCCACCCTCGAATCCAATAGAAGAGGACAATGATCTGATGTGGTTTTTGGCAATGCCGTTTGAGATGCCTGTGGGTACATTTCTGCCCAGTCCCCAGAGATCAAGAACCCATCCATTGGGGACATAATTTGAGGATTCTGATGATTTGACCACGTGAAGGAGGCTCCGTTTAACTGCAGATCTAATAGGCCATGTCTATTGATCCAATCTGAGAATGCAGACATCTCTGGTGTTAGCCGGGAGCCCCCCAGCTTATCCTCAGAAAATCTGATGACATTGAAGTCTCCCCCTATACACCATGGTTTACTCCATCTCATTCTAATAGTATCCAGTTCATTCCAGAACTCCATTCTTCTATGGTTTACATTTGGGCCATACACTGAGGAAATGATGCATTCCTTGTGTTTATCTCAATCCTCAAGAAGGACCGAGGCTGAGAATACTCCCTTCCAATGATCCTTAGATTCCACTCTACTACTGTCCCATAAACAGAAGATTCCACCAGCTGAGCCATTAGCACTTAGAGTCAACCATCTGATATTATTTCCGCCCCAAATTTCTTTCGCCACTCTGTCGACTTCTGAGTTAATGTTAGACTCCTGGATGAGCACCACATCTGGTTTCTGACTCTGGATTATCTGCTTGACAGCCACCCTCTTATCCACCCCACCAAGACCCCAAACATTCCATGACAGGATTTTCATTGTCGACTTTTTTCAACCACCTTGTAGCTCTATGTTATCTGATCACAGGTTTGACTACCCTCTGCTCTTGAACCCCTGTCATAATTGATAGTGCGCTTTTCAAACTCTGAAGTTCTCTGGCCACCTTTTTC
This sequence comes from Persea americana, assembly GCA_029852735.1. NCBI lineage: Eukaryota > Viridiplantae > Streptophyta > Magnoliopsida > Laurales > Lauraceae > Persea > Persea americana. The sequence continues at coordinate 72,941,391 of CM056815.1, forward strand.
TTTGCTTTTTCTTCTGTTTTAGCAGGCTTATTGGAATCTTCCTGTTGCTGAGCAAATTGGATTAGATTGTCCCAACCCAAGTTGCCGTTACTGACTAATATTCCTACAGCCTTCCCACATGATATCATTTTCAAGCTCAGCCATCTTTTGGTTCCAACAGGCCTGTAGTAGACATCGACATGGATGCCTCTTCTCTGCACTCATCAGTCTCTGTCTGCTTCTCCACTTCTTCATTTTTCTTCCCCTGATCTGGCATGTGAATAGTGATTATTGTTAACACAGGCCCATAAGTTGGCCCATCCATGACCCATCTGTGAAAGCCCGTTGTATTAAACTTGTACAGCAATACATACTATAATAGGAGATTTGATAGATTGACATTAGTCAGACTTGTACAGCAATACATACTATAATAGGAGATTTGATAGATTGTAATTGTAGCCCAAATTGGGCATTATTGATCTATAAAACACAATGGTGAATCATCCCAGGATCATCGAATTCCATTCATTCTTTGTGATTACTCTTCTTGATTAATCCTGACATGGTATCAGAGCCTATTCAGCCATCTCAGAGGAATCTTTGCAACCTTCTCACTGATCTGAGAGGAATCAACCTCTCCCGGAGTAAAGAACAGATCTAGGATCTGTTTCAGACATCTCAGAGTCTATTCAGCCGAATCATTCACTGCTGATCATTGCCGTTCAACAGTGGCCCACTTGTGATCATCCAGACACAGCTTGAAAACCTGGCAGTCATGGTCGCCCACTGTAGGAGGTATTTTTGATGATTTTTTCACAATTTTTCGCCAATCAGAGGTAGGCCATTTGCTCAATCTTGTGATTTTACCATTTCTGGCATTAGTTTTCATCTCCACCGTCCAAAAGTTTGGATCCTTGGAATCTGCACACCAGATTTCATCTCCAGGAAGATAGTTACGACTGGCACTCAGATCTTACACCTGATCTGCATTCCAATCCTTCTCTGGGCCCCACGTGCTCATCCAGACACCAACCAGGGGGTCGCCTGGGTTGATTTTGGGCTCTGTACACATCTGATTCATATCAGATTGCTGCTGTTGCTTGCTGATTAGCTGGTGCTTTCATTCTTCCTGCTGTTTGTGACCTCTACACTAGCTATACTACTGTTGCTGTCTATTTGGTCACCCTGATCTGGTAGATTGAATCATCAGTGGGCCCCACCTGCTTTTTTTGATGAATCTCTTGGTCGCCTGACCAGTTTTATGCATCTATTTATACAGATTTGAGATCTGTTGTGATTGGTTGATTCAGAATAGCTTTTGGGCTATTATTTATCTCTGTATTGTTGCTGTCACCTTCACTTTGAGCTTTCTATAATTCATCTGGGCTGTTTCTTGGTGCTGTCTATTTACTGCTTACTTTATTTGAGAATTTTACTGTCGGCTGTCTATTACTGTTGACATCTGTGGGTTGAAAATGGACAAGAATGAAATGCAATTGATCAAATTCAATGGAAAGAATTATTCTGCTTGGGCCTATCAATTTGAGCTTTATCTGAAAGGCAAAAAATTATGGGGCCACATTTCTGGTTCTATGAAAAAACCATCGGAAAAAGATAAATTGGAAGATTTGGAAGCTTGGGAAACCAAAGAAGCACAAATTATGAGCTGGATGTTGGGTGCAGTGGAACCCCAATTTTTCCTACATCTTAAGCCTTATAAAACTGCTCAAGATATGTGGGGATATCTGAAACGCATATATCACCAAGAAAATTCAGCCCGTCGGTTCCAATTAGAACATGACATTGCTCAATATTGTCAAGGACAGATGACTGTTCAAGAGTATTACTCTGGCTTCTTCGTTCTTTGGACTGAATACACGGATATTGCCTATGCCACTCTCACTGGAGAAACTCTCTCTGGTATTCAAGAAGTTCATAAAATTACACAGAGAGATCAATTCTTAATGAAACTTCGGCCTGAATTTGAAACTATGCGCTCCAATCTTATGAATCGGCATCCATCTCCCTCTTTGGAGACATGTCTCAATGAGGTGCTCCGCGAAGAACAAAGGATATTCACTCAGCATCAATTATCCCACCAATCTTCCAATGGTCCCACTGAAGTTGCTTATGTAGCAAAAGGGAAACCCCCACGGCGCGACACTGATTTGAGCAAAATTCAATGCTTCACTTGTAAGGAGTACGGACATTATTCTTCTCAGTGCAGACGGAAAGTTTGTAACTACTGTAAAGCTAGCGGCCATATCATTTCTGAATGCAGGAAACAACCAGAAAATCGAAATTCGCGTGCTTATTCTGCCATTGCTTCTTCAGATTCTCAATCTGTGGCATCTGCTTCTCCGTCTTCATCCATGTCTTCACAGCCATCTGCACCCAGCCACTCCTGATCCACCAGCACTAACTATGATGCCCATTCTTCGACGCACCACACGTGTATCTCGGCCTCCTGATAGATATGGGTATTCTCATTCATCTTTTCTTGCCACTCTAGCATCTGTTAACATTCCCACTTCCTATTCTCAAGCTGTGAAGCATGAATGTTGGCGGAAAGCTATGTCCGAGGAATTAGATGCTCTACAGAATAATCATACATGGGATGTGGTTACCTGCCCGCCTACAGTTCGACCTATTGGGTGTAAATGGGTTTATTCGGTCAAACTGAAATCTGATGGCTCGCTCGACCGATACAAGGCTCGTCTGGTTGCTCTTGGTAATTGCCAAGAATATGGCATTGACTATGATGAAACATTTGCCCCTGTTGCAAAGATGACTACTGTCCGGATGATTATTGCCATAGCCGCATCTCAAGCTTGGCCCATCCTTCAGTTAGATGTTAAGAATGCATTTCTTCATGGTGATCTTAAAGAAGAGGTTTATATACGCCTTCCTAATGGATGTTCCTCTTCCAGTAGTTCAGATGTCGCAAAACTCAGGCGTTCCCTCTATGGCCTTAAACAGGCTCCTCGCGCTTGGTTTGAAAAATTTCGGGACGCCTTGCTTATGTTAGACTTCCAACAATGTCCGTATGATCCTTCACTGTTTTTACATAAGTCTCCAAGCGGTATCACTATTCTTCTTGTTTATGTTGATGACATCATTATCACTGGAACTGATTCCGCTATGATATCTAAGCTTCAATCCTCATTGCATCAATCATTCCATATGAAAGACTTGGGTCCCTTAACCTACTTCTTAGGTCTTGAAGTGCATCACACCGAAAAAGGAATCCTCTTGCACCAACACAAATATGCTCAAGACCTAATTGAACTAGCAGGACTCCAGCAATCAACTCCAGTTGATACTCCTCTTGAAGTAAATCTGAAGCTCTCAACGGATAGTGGGGATCTCCTTCCCGATGCCACACTCTATAGGAAATTGGTTGGTAGCTTGATCTACTTAACTCATACCCGGCCCGACATTTCCTTTGCTGTTAACGTGGTCAGCCAGTATATGACTCAACCACGGCATCTTCATTTGGCAGCTGTCCAACGAATTATTCGTTACCTTCTTGGTACGACTACTCGTGGTCTATTTTTCCCTGCCGGATCCCCTCTAAATCTCATTGCTTTCTCTGATGCTGATTGGGCAGGTTGTACTGACACCCGTCGATCCACCACTGGGTGGTGTATGTATCTTGGCGATGCGTTGATATCCTGGAAATGTAAGAAACAAGCTAAGGTTTCAAGATCTTCCACAGAAGCCGAATATCGTGCCATGTCTGATGCTTGTGCTGAAATACTTTGGGTCCGTGGGCTACTCTCCGATCTTGATTTTCCACAACACTCACCTACACCTCTTCATGCTGACAACACTAGTGCTATTCGTATTACAGAAAATCCAGTTTTCCATGAACGGACCAAGCACATCGAAGTTGATTGTCATTTCATTCGTGATGAATATCTACGGGGCGTCATTTCCCTACCGTTCATTTCCTCTGGCCTCCAGATTGCAGACATCTTCACGAAGGGACTTCCTCGCCCACGTCATCAATTCTTATCCGGCAAATTGATGCTTACTGATTCCACCTCATCAATTTGAGGGGAGGTGTTAACACAGGCCCATAAGTTGGCCCATCCATGACCCATCTGTGAAAGCCCGTTGTATTAAACTTGTACAGCAATACATACTATAATAGGAGATTTGATAGATTGACATTAGTCAGACTTGTACAGCAATACATACTATAATAGGAGATTTGATAGATTATAATTGTAGCCCAAATTGGGCATTATTGATCTATAAAACACAATGGTGAATCCTCCCAGGATCATCGAATTCCATTCATTCTTTGTGATTACTCTTCTTGATTAATCCTGACAATTATGTCTGGGCTTGTCTCCTCTGAGGGTTTCATTTCCCAATTAATTGTACAGGGGGAAAAGTTGATTTCACCCTTCTTTCCACTTTTGTCAATTGAGACCCACCCTTTTTAGCTTCCTCTCTGTTGGGTGAATCTATCTTCTTCCCAGAGGCCTCGTCGAAGTTACACAGTGGGAGGCATGCCACTGGTGTAATGTCGGCCACATCTATAGTAGCCAGAGCAAGTTTTCTTTATATGCTTATAAATGGGATCTGTTTCGTGCTGTTTTCTCATCATTTGACATCATAGGTAATGGCAGTCGTTTTGTATGTTTTTCTGTTTATTTGGTTCCAACACCTATGCTACTAGTTGGATTCTCTTGAAATTTCTTTTCCTTTTCTTTCCATCTTTTCAACCATTTTGATTGAGTGGAATTAAACCTGGTGACGTAACCATGCCACCAGTGTAATGATTAATGATCTACCAAAAGAATTGGTAAATGTACCCTAAAAATTATACAATAGATGCAAGTTCTAAGGTTTTCCATTGTTCTGTAAGTTTTGGACCTTCCTTCTTTAATTTTTGCATGCTAAGACTTTCACACTAATACAGATTCATTTTCATCATCAAAGCCTCATCCCAATTATTTTGGAGTCGGCTACATGAATTTTGTTTCTCCATTCCGATCTATCATATTTTGAAGTCGGCTACATGAATTTTGTTTTTCCATTCCGATTTATCCTGAGCCAAATCCTCAGATAAGTTGCACTTCTTTAGATCTATTTTTACTACCTCCATCCACATCCTCTTAGGCCTACACCTTCTCCTTGATGGGCCATCAACTTGCATAGCCAAACTGTTTTTTACCGGCATCGTTGCCGGCCTGCATTGGACATGCCCAAACCATCTCAAATAGGTTTCTCCAATTTTATTCCCTATTGACGGTACCCTAAATGCTCTCAAAATCACTCATTTCTAATTTTATCAAAATGCTGATACAGATTGATTTGGTCTTACATATTGTTTGTGTTAGTTGATAAATAGTATTTTCTAGCCTGCCAATATGACCTCCAATACCAATATTTTGAGCCATGTTTATGTACAAATTGGCCCAAAAAATTAGTAATGGAAAGCAGGTACTGCTAGTGCTGACTGGTTCCTTGGCTCTTCTTTTCCTTTTTCTCGTTTCCCTTCTCAGATTAGATTCTCCTGTGTCTTGTTCAGTGTCATAGCTGTAGAGGTACTGTCTACGTATCTCTAGAGTTATCTCAGCATGGTGATATACTGCACTTTATCACTGCTTCAGGGAGTCATGACTTGCTTCATGACAAGTAATGAAACAAGTATGTTACCTCGAAGTGATGTGCATATTACAGCAAGACAATTTATCATAGATGTAATATTCACCAAGTTATACATTACAGCTCTAAATGTCAATAAAAACACATCTTTGTATAACCATGACAACAGTTCTTGTTAGTAGTACTAATGCCTCTAGAATTGATTGATATCTATTCTGTCTTTTCAGGATAATGGTCTTGTGCCAATAGTGGAACCTGAGATTCTTCTTGATGGAGACCACCCTATCGAAAGGACTCTCGAGGTGGCAGAGAATGTATGGGCAGAGGTCTTCTTCTACTTGGCACAAAACAACGTGTTATTTGAGGGCATCCTGCTTAAGCCTAGCATGGTAACCCCAGGTGCAGAACACAAAGAGAAGGCCTCTCCAGAGACCATTGCTAAGTATACACTCAAAATGCTTAGCAGGAGAGTACCGCCTGCAGTACCTGGAATCATGGTAAGTTTTCATGCCCATTTTCTCATGGGCATTCTTTCTCTACCTCCCCCTGCACCTTATCTTACCTTTCTCTCTCTAATATGCGATACCAATCGTATGGTATGTTTGAGTTTTCTAGAACTGCAATATGTTTCAATATTATCGTAGCAGAATGCATTTTTTTCATTCTATTTTTTCCACGGTGAATTTAGGTGGCAAGGATATTGGATCTCATAATATTTATGATTCTATTATTATGACTTGCTACCTAAATTAACAATAAAGGCCTATGTTGACATTTATTGGGGGCAGAATAGGGTGAAACAGTGTACTGCCTGATGTGTCATCCAATGTCATCTTTCTCGTCAAATGCTACCAGAAGGATTACCATCAAATTTCCCATAATGCTTAAATACTTATGATTTAGGGCAGATCCAAATACACTGATGAAAACTGATATTAGTGATCCATATTGATTGATGCAGTTCTTATCGGGAGGACAATCGGAAGTGGAAGCAACACTGAACTTAAACGCAATGAACCAACATCCCAACCCATGGCATGTCTCATTCTCCTATGCTCGTGCGCTTCAAAACACAGTCTTGAAGACATGGCAGGGACTTCCAGAGAATGTGGAAGCTGCGCAGCGGGCACTCTTAATACGTGCCAAGGCAAACTCCATTGCCCAACTTGGTCGTTATTCTGCTGAGGGTGAGAGCGAGGAAGCTAAGAAAGGAATGTTTGTGAAGGGTTACACCTACTGAGGTAGGTTCTCCAAGGCTCCCCTTTAACATCTTTTTCACTGTCTCCAGGTATTTAGAAATGCTATTTATAGGGACTCATGCGTTTTTGTTCTTCTTGAGATAATGTATTTTTGAATAATGGGATTGTTAGAGACGGCCAGGGTTTAGAGTAGCCTGTTATGCAATCCCCGGAGTGTTTATTCCAGCAAGTGATGAGACCCTGCACTCTTCTGTTTGTCTTGATTTCTTCTGTGTGACTTTTGATTTACCGAAGGGCATATTCACCTTGAACGGGTTTTAAGTGCTCTGTTTATGAATTAAGGTTATGTTAGCTACTTATCTTTCAAAAGAAAAGGGATATATTAGCAACTTCTAACTTATGTGGACAAGCTTGTCATTGATTCTGAACTCTGATTAGCTGGAACTTTGATTGCCAAGTAAATCTAATTACCTGGAACTTAGTTACATAAAACGCAAGGGTTACAAGCGACCAGTCCTTGTAAATTTGATCACCCTGAGGCCTGATTTGAATCAAGTTTAAGGTTTCTTGGTTCATGTTATGTATAAGGGTTCACACACTGAGATAACCTTAGTTTACCTGTAAGCTGCAGATGTTTCCATAAGCAGCTAACAGGTAAATGCATTTACAGATAACTAGTTTTATGGGTAAACTGATTTCGGGGTTATCAGGTTCCAAGGATTCAAATAGGGCCTTAAAAGAGTTTTGACTTCTTACATTATACATGAATTCCTAGCTTTTGAGAGGGCATTCTACTTATGGGGTCTTCACCCCAATCTATGCACAAAACGAGTTACTAACCTCCTAATCGATGGATGGTGGCCTGAAAGTTGCACAAATGTATGCCTCTTGACCTATATATCATTACCTATTTGTCTAACTAATTATTTCCTCAGTGGTCCATCCTGGCTCTTAAGGTAATAACTGCAAGGGCCTCATTGGTGCAGATAAAGTGCTGCCTATGATTAGTGGACGAAAAGAGCAGAGATAAGCATTGTAACCATTTTTTTTTTTTATGCATCAGCCAATACAATGGTGCACTACAATGCACTGAAATCTCTGTTAAAATGGGAGCTCCCTTCTACCAAACCAAAAGAAAAATTAAGATAATCAGAAAATAAGAAGGTATGAATTTTCGTTTTCGAATTGCTTGTAGATGTAAACAAATTAACAAAGTAAAAGGTAGTTATGGCGTTTTAGTTTTTAAATTTTTGTATAAATCATTGGCTGGTCACATGGGTGGCGAAACTTGACCCAACTGTAACTCGACCAACCAAGCCCAACCTGCATAAAATATCGACCCAACCAAAATGGCTCGGGTTAGGGTTTACCTGCTTAACCTACATGACCTGTATTTAACCACAAAATAGATTAATTCATATGGTTCTAGAAATGAAGTTCTACAGCTAAGTATTTACAAGAGAATCATCATTAAATGGATTGGTTGAAAGCATGGGCGAGAAAAATGTAAATTGACCTTGTCTCAACTATTTACAGAAAAAAAAAAAGGTAATGGACCTCTTATAGTTCTTGAGCTGACGTTGGGGTTGGGCTAAGCTTGTACAAGTCAGATCAGGTTAATTGGGTCCACCCACATAGTTTGTATGTTATGCAGGTTGGGTCAGATTGACCTGCACTGGGTGTGAGCTGGAGATATCTGACCCATTTATAAAATAGGGTCAAGTATGAGTCGGGCTTCAAATTGTGGATCCCACCTGTTTACCCGAGCCGACCCGTTTGTGACATCTACCAGTGATGTCCAAAACCTTATTATCTCAAGTAAATTCTTGATTATCCGGTGATAGGGTTTATTATATGAAGCAAATTCATGATTCAATCCAGCCGTCGGCTTAACTCCAGCGGGAGTTGATCACTAGGGGCTGCTCTGTTGGTTGGCAACCCTACCTCCTACCCCGATGACCAGCAGTCGAACCTGATCTCCCCACTAGAGGTGTACACGGATCGGATTTGTGCAGATTGGGCCAAATCCGTTACCAATCCGTTGCCTTCGGATTGATGGATTTGTAATCCGTCACCAATCAATTACTGTTGAAATCTGATCCGATCCAATCCGTGGAGTAGTAGATCGGATTGGATTAATTCGTTCAATCCGTTATTATACATTACATGGAAGAAAAAAAAAGAAGAAAAAACCTATAAATTTTGAAGCCACTGAATTAAAAGGGCATGAGTTGAGAGCTGTATGCATATTCTATTCATAAGGTTAGTGACTCCTTACATTTTTTTTTCTTATTATATATATATTTTTTTAATTTATATTTAATGACAACAGATCGGATCAGATTGAATCCGCGGATTAAGGGTGAAATCCGCCACCGATCCGTTGCTAACGGATTACATAATTTTCAATCCGTCACCAATCCATTGGCCTTCGGATCGGATTGACGGATTTTCTGTACACCCCTACTCCCCACACTCCTCCCATGTGCAAATTCTCACTACGGGTTCTCTCAGGTCCTAACCCCTTGGATGGGGAAAAATAAACTATACGGGGAATGAAATTTGCCCAGTGCGTTTGAGTTGTTTCATTTATTTAGGGAAGTGTCTCGTACAAAATCCTACGATGGCCCCCCACACCCACGGATCCAGGCTTTACCATTTACACCATTTATGCAGCTGTTGCGAAGCCCAGGAGTCAGGCATGGTACAATCACGAGGTGTACATTGCGCCATACACAATGACAATCTCTCTTTCTTCCTTTTCATAGCCCAAATGCCAAATAACAAATAGTGCTATCTCCATCTCTCTCTAATATGTACAACTGATGATTCCTGATCCTCTATAGAGAAATATGACTTTGAAGTAGTTGAATTTCTTAGTGAAACTCACTTGTTAATAATTCGAATCATTCAATAAAATCACAATCAATATATGTGATATTCCTAAAATTTAGGTAATCCGAGTTGGTTAAGATTGGCTATTTGATTAAAAAAAGTGACAACAAATAATTACCTACTTTTTATCAAATGGCCAATCTTACGAAGGGGGCTAACTTTAACTAGGGTAAAATTTAGAATTACACCCTACACGAAAAAGACTTATCTTGAGTGGCTCTGAATTTCAATCTCCGAGCCTCAGTGTCGAATTCTACATATTTGACTCAAAAATTTTCGAAGTCAAAGGCTCTGGGGATTCGGACTTGGTATTGAGTATTGGGACTAAGTACAACAGTACCATTGCTACTCACAGTCTCAGGCAGCAAGGATTGTCCGAACCAGTACATCTGCAGTTTCAGGCTAATCAAACACCACACCAGAGAATGTGTGGTTCAAATCACTGTACCAATTACCCATGTGTGTGGTACATTTGACCTGCACCAAATTTTCCTCCACTTGCAGCCCCCTGTCTGCCCCCTCAAAACTCAATTGCCATAATTGGGATAGCTCAGATTTTCCAAACAAGCGCCATCATTTATGAATAACCGAGTTACTTAAAACTCAGTTCATGACAATCCAAATGGACTCCTCATTTTCAACTCTTTTCCTGCCATCTTAGGACCTCTAATTATTTTGTTTCTCAAGAAGTATTGTGCTCGTGTTTGAATTGGAATTCTAATAGGATCAATGTAGACCTCACATTTTCTTGATCCAATTAATTCACATCATATGCTTCCATAGAGATACAATGACCCAAAATCCATTCCAACGGAATTTATATACTCTGTTGGATTGAGAAATGAGATTGAGTTTAACTCTCATCAGAGTGATATGACTATGAGTAGCTTGGTTTAATACAGGTTTTCCACATGATATCATGCATCCATAGGATCATCTCTCTATAAAATAAAGGAACTTAACTCTAACTTGAAACTAGTGTATGCTCATGGGCCGTACTAACCCAAGTCTGGCCAGCTAAAAGAACCCAGAGATTTGCCTAATCAATCTGACTCAACCCAACTCAATGCTGAGTTACAGTCGGATTAGGGTTTCACCATTTGGGTCGTCCTCAATCGGATACGTTTGGGCTTCATCTAGGTCGGATTCCGGCTTTTTAATTTACCCATATCCAACCTGGGTCGGGTTTGGTTGGGTAGACCCGTCCCAGTTCCAGACCTATTGCTGACTTCTAAGAGCCTGTACCAATTTTGTAGGCTTTCATCTCACATGCCTTTCAAAGTACAGCATCTTCTGGCCTCTAAATCCTCATTAATGAACAAAAACATCCCAATAATTGGGAATTATCATGGGTGCCAAATTTCCCCCTTTATTCTCAGCAGCTATACCCACTCATTCAATGTTAGTCAAATTAGTACTTTGGTCAAAACAAAATAAAATAAGACCTGCAGCTCTTTTTGAAATGATTCGCCCCCAGCAACATTTATGGCCCAAGATACTGATATTAATGAGGGAACGTGCAGTTGCACCTTGAGCACCTTAGCATACACCTTGAGACCACTACAAAGTGCCAATCTTACCCATTGGACCATTAGGTGAGCCCACCACGGATGATCCATGGACCCACTATACTTCTGACTTGGGCCACTACAAATAGGTTGGTATGCGGCTGGACCTGCAGTTGATCCAGTTAAGGGTCTACTCTAGGCTAAGATTTAGGCAGCTAAAAGACTAGATGAGCTTGAACCATGCCCAAGAAAGGTCTCAAAATGAAGCACTGATCTAAAACTCAGGTATAATTGCAGTCTTTGCAAGCCAGGCCCAAAACCATACATAGTCCAGCCATTTATGAAGCCTTCATTCCATTGGACAAAGGAACCTGAATTCAGAAACTGTTAACCCAACAGAGTGGCCTGAGTTAAAAAAGCTCAATTGGGAAATGTTAGCTGGGCCTATTCAAAAACCCAAAAATGTCCTCTTCTGCTCAATGAATTGGGTCAGATAAGGAAACCCTTCTCCTGACCCAATTGGCAAAGGATGTGAGGAATACATGTTGAGACGGTCCTCAGGTGTACCTTTTGGTCCTTCATGTGTAACTCCTGTGAGCTAGATGTACAACCCATGCATGAGATTATGAATATAATGATGATGAAATAAAGGAGGCAAAGCTTGTCTTCTTCTGAGGTTGGCAGATTTGATATTGGGTCCCTCCTTTGGTCGTCTCTGCATCAACACTTCCTTCATTCTATAATAATACTCCTGCCTCTTCCTCATCACCTGGCACTCATCACTTACTTTGGTGGTCCAGATGACCACATTCCATCGTAATTCAAAAATGTCCATGTTAAACAAAAGCTTAATTCAGATGACCACCGTTCGTTTCTATGTCAGAATTGGAAGTCTTGGTATCAATCCTTAGTTTTTCCCTTCTTTAGGAATTGAAGGTTAAGTCCACTTATACTACTACCTGAGAGCCACGGGGGTTTTACCCGAGTTCTCTTAAGGCCCGGAGTGATTAGTCCATCTCAAATTATTGGAACCCTCTATTTTGAAAAAAAAATAAAAATAAAAATTATTATTATGAAAAAAAGACTTAATAGAAATAAAAATTGCACAGGGTTAAATATTCAACTGAGTCACTGATCAGTTCTCTATTGCTTCCAAATGATTAAAGCAAGTCAAGTTTTAGAACTATGATTAGTCTTGTGGCTAAGTGCCTTTTTATTTAGATAAGCCTAGGCTTGATTTAAAAATAGATGGATAGATGGAGCTCATCAGTGGGATCATCATGGGAAGTCCTTCACCAGCGATTACTTGGGTTGGGTCACATCAATTTGTCCATTCAAATCATGAGCATTGTTTGAAACAATGAATGTTAGATTATGACCCCTCTAAATTTAGTCAAAGTCTTCAAAAGTGCTTAGTATTTCAAAATTTTTTCGCAAAGTAGCCAGCTAAAATCTTTGTTTTGAAGGGACACTTTCAAAAAGGAAACAAAGCAAAGAGAATTTGCTACATTGTGTTGATGATCTTGGATCTTGGAGTTACTCTAAATTCCAAATTTTGGAATGCTCTTTAAGTTTAACATAAAAAAGATCAAAGAATCGCAATGATTAAAAGAGAGATCTTTCGGATATGGATGCTGTGGATTCTTAACTCTTGTTATCATTGCTGGATAGACTTCTACAGGTGTATTATCCATTAATAAATGAATTATCTAAATTCTTTGAATCAAATGGGCCCCTCATAAATAGCTTTTTTTTTTTTGCTCCACAATTCAAGACTCACATTGTCTATTTGTTTAGAGGTGTTTCTAATGTGAATTGCGAGTGTTTAAATTGTTTGAAGTTGTGTCAAATCTTGTCTTTGTAGCATTTGAAATTCTACATTTAAATATTAGAATTTTGAAAACCAACTTTCTAAAAAAGTCCACTTTTGGTTTTTGAAAATTTTAGAATTCTAGCTTCTTGAGTGATGGGATATGGTTGGGAAATGTGCCTATTGGGAATTCCTAGGGATGGGAACAATACAGTTTCCGGCTAAAACCATACTGGACTCGGAACCGAAACCATTTCTAAATGATGCAGTTTTAGGTTCCAATTCATAAAATAGGACTATGTCCATAATCCAATTAAGGTTTCGATTGATGAATGAGTCTAGTTTTAGTTCCATACAACTTTTAACCCATTGACCTACGATCTAGCATACATGTCTCTTAATGTTGTAATTATAGCTCGAAATTAATTTGATTGAATATTTTTACATTTAATCGTAGAGTTTGAAGACTTATGCACTGATAAAAGTTGAATTATATCCCTGTTTTAAGAAAAGAGAGTTAACAAAATGAAAAAGAAGTTAGAACTGGTTTAGGAACTGAAATCCAGTCATCTAGTCAAAACCGTCGATTTGGAACCAACAAAATAAGTTTTAGGTTCCGAGTCAAAACCAAAACATTCATTTAGAAACAGTTTCAGTTCCGATCAAATCCAAATTTTTACAAGTCAAAACCTCCCAATAATTGAAAAATCAAATACCTATTTGCATTCTTAGGAATTAGTGACATTTGTATCACATCTTATCCCTTGAGCCGATCAAAGCCAAATTTTTACATGTCAAAACCTCCCAACAATTGAAGAATCGAATACCTATTTGCATTCTTAGGAATTAGTGACATTTGTTTCAGATCTTATCCCTTGAGCATCTCAAATGCTTTATTTGATCGTAGAACTCTGAAAATAACCACACATGAAAAGGCCAGTTTTTCCCTCTAGAATTCTTAGAATTTCAATTTAGTGAAGAACGCCTAACGTTATTTTTAGGTTTTGTCCCTTGAGCATTTAAAATGCTTTGTTTGATGGTAGAATTCTGAATACCACCACCACCACACATGAAAAGCCACGTTTGTCCTCTAGAATTCTCAAATCTTCAATATTGTGAGTGCTATACAGGCAATGAGCATTTACAAGCGCACTTTTTGAAGGCAACATTTAAATAATTGCAAATGCTCCCAAACAAGAATTTTCAAAATTCTTTCAACCAAACAGGCTCTTATTTAATCATTTTTTAAGAGACTTAGAGAATGTCATTTTAGAGAATTATTCATCATCATTATCATCATCACCCTTTTCGAAGAAAGAGTCGTAAAAACTCCAATAACCAAATGGGGCAAGAGAGTGATTAAACTCCAAGGCCCAAGCCCCCCCTTCCTAGTTGGACAAAATTGGATCTAATGCATGATGGCCCATCTAAGTCAAGTCAAGTGGAATCGATCAAATAATGTCAAGACCCATCCACCACATAAACATTGCACCATGACATATACAAAATTGATTTTGTGAATGAATGAATGAATGGTGGGGATTAGATTGTGGGCACATGAGTGGTTTCCAATCAACGGGCACACAAAAAGGTTAAGATGTCGGTCAAGGACACCGGAGGTTGAAAAGCCTGCAAGAGAAGACAGGCGTGCGTTTCGCATCTTTTTCCACGTCAGCAGACACAAAAGCCGGATCCCTTTTTATCCCCCGATTACTTTATTTTCCGTCGCTTCGTCTCGAGACCGCATTAAGCGTCTCAGCCACGTGAACGTGAACATGTATATGCTCTCTCTCTCCCTCTCCCTCCCCCTCTCTCTCTCTCTCTCTCTCTCTCTCTCCCCCCATCTCCTTCCATGCCATGCCATGCCTCTCTCTCTCATTGCCACTTTTGTCCTCCAAAACTTGCTCTTTTTACACAGAACATCACAGCCAACCCTAGGCCCTAGCCCTACTCAACCAACCTACCTATACCCACATATGGGGACCATCCAAAACCTCATCATTAGATAATCATGATACATTGGTCAGGTTAAGGTTAAACAGATGATTTACCCCTCTCTACCCACCCCTATCTACCCAATCTTTTGCTAGTGACTAGTGATTTTTTATTTTTTTTGAATTGATCATGGGTGGGTGCATTAAATGAACTTTTTTAATGGTAGGCACGCTCTCACTTTTATAAGAGATAAGAGAGATTATGTGGTGGTTTACTTTAAAGTGCATGTTGAATACTTTCTTCATCATGTCACCAAATCTTTGACCCTATCATTTTAGTGTGCAATGCTATGATTTGCTTCTTGACTTTTATCAGCCAATTAATGAATTTGGATCTCTCCATCATGAAAATTGCTTTGTATATTAGCCGTCCATGGTGGACTTTGTCGTAGAAATGATTTGAATCATTGAACAATGAGCCTTACTTTCCAACAATGAAAACCAAATCTAAACATTTGTTACATACTTGAAGCGTTGGCCATTAAAAAATTATAAGACCCCGAATCTTAAGAATTCTTCTTCTCAACTTTCCATGTACATTGGGCTCATCATTCCTTTCTATAATAGTGTGGGTGGGAAAACCTCAAAACTCTTCTACATCGAAATGTATGATCTTCTAGGTTTTCCCTTTTCTCGGCCCGTTGTTTTACTGTTAGTAATCTTTGAAAGGGCCAAACTAGCTATTTCAGATGGGTTCATCGCTATTATAGACCAATAAATTTGTGCACTTAAGACGATCATAATCAAGATGTTCTCACCTAAAATCACTGAATTTATTAGAGGGACTAATCCCCTATTTATAAAAATCCCGATTTCCCTTTTATTTGATCGAATAATATTGATGGATTGTCTGTATAAATTAGAAATGAGACTTGTTTTATAACACTAAAGGACCTAGTTGGATCCTATCCATACCCAATGATGTTTGTCTATATGTGGAAAAGTAAAAAAAAAAAAAAAAAAAAAAAGCAAGGTAAAGTAATCTCACACACCGAAAATTTTATCATACCTATGATTGGTTAGTAAGAAAAGAGTGAAAAAATAATATTTCTGCCTACAAAGTTTGACCTATAACTTAATTAGCTGCAAAAAAAAAAAAAAAAAAAAAAAAAAAAAAAAAAAAAAAAAAATCTCATAAAAGACTAGCAACATTTGATAAAGAATGGACAAAAAACTGGTTACTTTACTGCTCTTTCATTCTCATTACTTTATCTCAAATGAGGCAAACATAAATTTCACTCTATGAGAATTATATCACCATCACTTACTATTATATTTTTCATTGATTTAATATTTATTCCACTATTACTTTATCAATAAATGAAACAAAAATGAGCGAGGAAGAGATAAGAAAGATTGCGACCAAGCCCTACAAGTGGGATGAAGGACCACTCCAAGTCGTCTAACATGCCCAATTCCTCTCAAACCCAGTTGTTACTTGTCTGATTCACAGGATCTCATGAGAAGTAGAGAGAGAAGAAAAGAAAAAAAAAAAAGGAAGGGAGGAGATCTAAAGGAACCATCAAAAATCCTAAAAATTTAGTTTCATGAGGCCAAAGGTGAGAAATACTTTCTTTACAGTAAGAAGGCTATTCCAATGGTATATATACTGTACTGTACATCAACACCCAAAATCTGCAATCCTCAGCACCTTGACAGGAGGCCCTTTTCAAAAGAGTGATTGGAAATTCATTACCAATCATTCAAATCACCCTTTATAAGGCGATTTTGTAATTATGGTGAGAGAGAGGGTGGTTAATGGGATGCATTGATTTAATTGGGATCTTTATAAATGAAAGAGTACTTTGAAGATAGAGACTTTCATGAAATAATCATAAAACACATAGAAAGCGCAGAGAGCACAGTGTGTCAGAATGATAAAAAGGACGATGTCTTCCTCTTGTCCCTCCCCTACTGCTTTTGTTGAGAATTCTCCAAATTAGCCCTCTTTCTCTTTATTTACTCAGATTACCCTCATTGGGCAATTTTACAGAGACCACAGCACTGTTGAGGAAATACTTCTATGGGTGCCCCCCACTATTTATATGGTGACCATAGATCAAGTTTTTGTGGGTTCCGGCCGTGGTTAAGACTAAGCCAAGTCTGGCCCTCTTGGCATGGTCGGGTATAACTTGAATCTCAATTTTGCAACCCAATTATTTAATACTTTTCTTATATTTGTTCAATAACGCATGCTCTCCTCTACAAAAAAAAAAAAAAAAAATGTCATGCACACATTTTCCAGTTTTAGGAAACCTTTTAAGGCCCCACTAATTATGGGAGAGGTGGGCGATTCAAAGATTTAGATGTGATTCACCTATATATATAATTTAAATTTATTAAATCATCCCAATCCTTTAGCAGGGTCCTTCGTCCTAAACGTTTAAGTATTTTAGAAGACCACAAGTGTTGTTTTTGTAGATTTCAATCCAATAGTCAATCTCGCTCCAATCAGTCAGACTAAAAATTTGGGTTCGGGAACATTTGTTGGGGATTGTAATCAGTGACAAGCTTTTAATGGATCATATGAGATTGTGGTTGTTGTTGTTGTTGGTGTTGTTTTCAGTTGGATTTGATATCAGTGTCACCCGACCTATTTAGATAGAAAGAGTGAAGTTGAAGTAATCAATCAAACAGTAGTAAATTGGCACTGGTACGAATAAGATGGACAGTTTCCCCACCACATGCTCGAATGTCCGAACATGTCGGAAGACAGTGTATTGAGGCCCATGTTTCATCATCGACAGGCCTTGGACTTGGACCCCTACTACTTACTGGCTTATGATTCGGTTTCTGAATCATGCATCCAAGGTACTCAATCATTTGAGTTTGCTATCATTTATATGAGGAAATTTTGACCACCGATCACCAGCAAATTAGACTTTTTGTTAGATTTCATTCTCCACTTCTTCTTGCTTTCCTTCTCCTAGCTGCCTCTCCTCCCCTCCCTCTCTCTCCTTAGCCTTCTTCATGCTAGCTGCAGGCTGCCTCATGCATTGCATAGTGGGTAGTTAGTCTTACTCTTGCCTGAGCTAAGTAGGGAGGGCTTGTCAGTTTGGAAGGGGAGGATTTCCGTTTTGTGTATCTGCTTTTGTTTTCAATAAAAAATTTTATCTTCTAAAAAACTTAGCCTTCTTTGGTAGGGTAGGATGAAATCAAGGTTTCCAGTAAAAACAAGTTAAAGATTTTAAAAATTGAAAGGATTGTTGAATTCAAATCTTTCCACACCGTTTTTTTTTTTTTTTTTTTTGTCTTTACTGTAGTGAAGTGGGCTTTGCATAAAGGCAAGATTAATATAATATGATCAAAATTGAATCCGAAAGTTTTGCACAATAATATATAATAATTTGAGTTTTCTTATCATTTATAAAAAGAAATTTTGACCACCAATTAAATCTAAATTACCCATTTGAAAGTTGGTGGAGTGGCATAAAGCTTGGGTTTGCTCCCAATGTCTTGTGTTTGAAACCCACTCCAAATTTACCTAGTGCGAGTTTCTGTGGATTTAATAGGCGTCACCTTGGGGATTAGTCTTGTTTGATCAAAGACCTCATGGATGCCCACGTCATAAAAATAAATAAATAAATAAAGACAAAAGGTCTTGGGGTAGAGTTGGATTTTGTTTTTTTTTTTTGGGTAAACACTCACACCTACACACACTTGCTCTTACAAGAGTTCTTCACCATCAGCGGCACAACTAGGGATTGATCCTTGTTGTTTATGTAAAAAGAGGTACCCCTCCACTGGTCTAATAGTGGATTGGTGGTAGGGTTCGATATATAAAAAAAAAATAAACAAAAAGCTTTCCAATAAGACAAGTAGCACACCTAGCAAAAGGGGAAAAACTTTTTTGTAAAAATCTCCTCAATGGGGCCAATTTGTTTACTAGAATCTGGAGTGTTGGGGAATTCATGATATAATGTGATGGCTAATTTCCAACATTTGCAAATGTCATGCTTCTTCATTGGAATTTTAGCTACCAAAAATGCCTCAAATGCCAACCTTTGTAATTCCTATAATTCCAGCCCTTTTGCTTTTTTGTGAAATTTCTAGATGCTCAAGTAAGATAGAGGATTTAGGAATTCTACTATGTATGAGAATTCAGAAATTCTTTAGACAAAAATTCTCTAAATTTGAGTTAGAAACAGGTCCCAAAACTTGCCAATTTAAGAAGGTTAGGGAATGGGATCCTTGCATTGGGATGGGATAAAGAAGGGTTCTTAACATCACGGGTTAGGACTTCTATTAAAAAAACATCGAGGTTTAGGATGATAGGATCATATGATGAGTTTTCTAACAAGCTTAATTGATAATGGACCTTTTTCATTTTCTTAGGTGGAACCATAGGGAAGTAGCACGTGACAATTCGGCCATGCAAAATAATGAAGACTCAAAATAAAAGTAAGAATTTGGCCACATAAAACACCAAAAAGTTGGATACGATTTTTTTTTTTTTTTTTTTTTTGTTTTTGTTTTTTGTGTCAGTATGTATATTTGAGCATATAAATCCTATTATAAAGTTTTTTTGTTGGATAGTATTTTATATATTCTTCTTTTTTGAAAACAAGTTTTTAGATTTAGCATGTCTACTATGATTTTATATGTGATAGTGTTGAAATTATCTCGAAGTTTATTTTTTGAAAAGTGTTTTCTATTATGTATTCTTTAAATACATTTTTCTAGACACGTTAAATGTGATGATTTTATATGAAGTTTTTCTTCTAAGTTACATAAAACGTTTTTCACAAAATAGCCATATATTATGTGTCTTATTTGTATACTTGTATAATTCATGTATTATACGATATCATTCAAAAATTCAAGTATTAATCCTTACATTTTTTACAATGCAACTGATGTATTTGTTAAAATTCATAGGATTGATATTTTTTTTAAAACAGTAACAATAGAATTCATTAAAAGGTAGAAGAAAAACAAAGCTCACAATAAGGAAAAAATGAGATAGAGAAGGCGCAAGAGAGATGCACTACCCCCAACTCAATTACATGATCACACCTATCCAAGGAGGCAGCCTATAGAGAACTGACTAACCAGGGGTGGAACCCACATGGTGGGATCTTTATTCCATTTAAGCATTACCTTTTGTAGAACCAATCTTGGTTGACAAAAGGACCCCAATTGAAAATACATGTCCAATACTTTGATCCATTTATATTTTTATGTTCAGGTCAAGTCTATTGGGTTTCATACTTGAGAGGACCCAAAATACTTAATGCCCGGGGCCCTGGACTATATTTTATATTTGTACAGATGTATTAAAGATAGTAATTATT
Source organism: Persea americana (assembly GCA_029852735.1). Classification (NCBI taxonomy): domain Eukaryota; kingdom Viridiplantae; phylum Streptophyta; class Magnoliopsida; order Laurales; family Lauraceae; genus Persea; species Persea americana. Next base: position 72,961,695 of record CM056815.1, read on the forward strand.
TTATACGAGTAATTCGAATTTGGCCATGATTCTATGTCACCCTTCATTGGGTCTAGGACCAGGTCGAGTCTTTACTTCAAATTTAGACATGGTTTGCCTGGAGCCAATGGGGGCTTGGGTAACACCGTAAAGGTCCCTATGAGTAGTTTATGTTCTGGATCAAGTTTGGGTTGATGAGTGAATTCTCTTCAACGGAAAGTATTAAAAAATATTTAGATTTTCTCTACTAACGGCTCGAGATTTTGATATGATTGGTTAGTGGAAGAAATTTAATAACCTAAATCCAGACAGCTGACTACTGACCTGACCAACTTAGGAAGAAAGACAAACTCTGTCAATGAGGGATTATCTTTGTGTAACTCATGCAAAAGAAGTTTAAGATGATTTTTTGGGCATGTGAGAACTAACAGCTGCAGTCAAATCCGAAGCCGCAATTTAAACTGCAGAGATTCTAAAGCGATTGGAAATAATTTAAATGAGTGGAAACTCAAACCCTCCCCTTAGTAGATGGAATGATGGATAAGACTTCAATGATAATATAATAATTATCTTTCAATAGAAAAAGATGGCCTTTGCTTAAAGTTGGGTCATATTTGGCAGATGGTATCAACTAACTGTAGATAGAAAGTAGAAACCTCTCATTATAAAGGACAATTTTCTTCCAATCTAAGACCTGCTTTTTATGTGGGGCCCACCTGAATGCTTAGCAGACAAAAATGAATAGTGGGGTAGCTATATATGAGAATGTGGACAAAGGTTGTACCAAGTGTTAGCGTAATCAAATGATAATAATGCTTAGGAGCCATTTGTTGAATGGAATTGAGTTTTTAGAAATTCATGAGATTGGGTTCAGAGAAGGAATATGAAAGAAGCAACCTGTGAACCGATATAAGGTGGAGATTTTTTATTTGATGTGGTTGAATGTTCATTTGCTACAAAGAGGAGATTATTTGATGGGCATTTAAGAATCTTTACCTTCATTTTTAAATTTCTATCACTTTGATCAGAGTGCAATATGTAGAATTCCTACAAATCGAATTGGAGCGGTTGATGCCTCAAAATGTTAATAATCTTAATAGAAACAATTACTTGTGATAAATCCGACAGTGAGTAATAGTTGATTAATCAGTGATCCAGTTGGGATAAATGTTCACTGGAGGAAAATGTTCACATACTGCATAAATGTTCACTTGATCAGGCACAATCCGACTTTGATATGAGTCAAGTTGCACTTAAACTACTGAGGGCGTACCTGTCCACTTGAGGAAAATCTTCACGTACTGCATATTATGCTTTTGCTTTCCAGCTCGTGGGGCCTATTTGGATGCATTACTAATTATATTAAGTTACGCTCTTACCGATGGAAAGGACTATCTATTGATGGGCATCATGTAAAACCATCAAACTATCCTAACCGTTGGCTTACTCATAGTAAGGTTTAATGGTCTTTTAATCATAATTTTTTTTTATTTTATTTTTTGAGATTCAATCCAATGGCAAGTAGATGTTCGATGGGCATAAAATTGGACATGGTGTCATCATGCAAAAATAAGTGTGAGAAGGAAGCTGCATTGCATTGATCAAAGGTGGGTATAAGTAGGCCCCCTGCTTAAATCTATCGGTAAGGCTTACCTTCCTCAATCCAAACTAACTCACAAGCTCTAACCTCTCGTATACTGAAACCAAATGAAATCTCACTCAAAGCAATATATAAGGCCCATCATCAAATTAATCACACAATTTATACATGATTTGCATAATGTACTTTCTTTTCTTTTTTTTCTTTTTCTTTTTAACCTTTTGACATATTAAATGAGGAGGACTACATGTAAAACTGCACAATTAATTTAAGCCCCACTACAATATATCTATAACTTCAGCTAAATTCTATATAAAAGAGATTAGAGTATATTACTACTTTAAATGCTTTGAATTTTAAAGTGAAAATGGTATTACGCAGTTCACTAATCACCCAAAATGATAATCTCCATTATTTTAGCTCCTAGCGTAATCTTTCTTGAATGAGAGTTAAAACGCAATGTGAGATCGAACACTCTAAACACACAATCAATTTGACAATGGGCTCAATTATAATAGAAAAGGTTTTGGATTTAAAAGAAAATGAGAGTTGACAATGATTTAGAATAAGGAGTTGCTCAAGTTGTCAGCGACTCTATCTCACACTTAATTACCCAATTTTCGATCCCTTGGTGTGCATCTCTCTTCCCACGTGTGTGTGGCCTCTCTTGTGGGTCTCTGAACCATGGTTAAAAAAATAATTTTAAACTCAATCGAAGCAAGCAAAATGAAAGAAAATGCATAATCTTGGTTAATCCACCATTTAATTTGGTGATGGAGACATCAATGCATCTAGACCCATTTCTTCAAGATTGAAAAATCCTAGATACTTCCAATCTCCTCCTCATGAGTCATGAGTTTCCAAACTTCCCCACCCTTTCCCACACAACCCCAACCTCCCTTCAAAGGGCATTTCCATCATATCAATAAAAATTCCCAAAACCCTAGAGCTTACATCATGCCATATATGAAATGGCACAGACCCATTGACCAGAGTAAATTCCATCTCTCTCCCAGGGTTACTTTCGTCATCTGAAAAAGCTGCTTTTCCACCGCGTATCTAAAGCTCCTTAAAAACTAGCTTTGACCATCGTACTATCTCTCTCTCTCTCTCTCACAGTTTTCTTTCTCTTCTTCGCCTTTTCTTCTGCTTTCTCTTCTTCTGTTTTCTCTCTCTCTCTCTCTTTTCACTGCGAGAAGAAGCCTTTTCTTACCCTTTCGGATTACGATAACTGCCATTTTACTTTACGGAGCTGAAAGCCCTCCAACGGTCCAGATCTTCTCGTCCCTTCATCGCACGGTCAGGGACTGCCTGTCTTTCTTCTCTACGTGAGTATAACTTAAATAAAAATAAAAAAAAGAAGAAGAAACCCATCATTCCTTATAGATTTCGTTTCTTTTATTTAACTGTTTTTTTCTCTACTGTTCGTGTTCCAATCCGTGCTCTTTTCGCTTCTGTCAAGACTCAGTTTTTTTTTTGCGGTTTGTGTTTCGTGTTTTGTATCGAAAGATTGGATTTTGAATCTTGCATGCATTTCAGTTCTTATTTGGAATTCTGGGTTTGATTTCGATTTGCTCCTGATTGCTTGTGAGTCTCGGTTTTTCGATTTCTCATTAGGTTGTAGTTTCAGATTTCGTTGTTGGTGGCTTGTGGGTTATATAATTTGTTATCTCTCTCTTAAAAAAAGCTTTTTTTTTTTGTTTGTTTTGGTCTTGGTTTTGTTAGTTGTGGATAAATTACTGGAGATGGGTTCTCTTTGATTCAGTTGTTGTGTATCCAAACTGAATTTGGTGAATTATGATTAGGAATGAGTTCTTGGGGGATCAGTTCTGTGTTGTTTGTCAGTCTTTGGAATGCCATCTGTTAATTTGCTAGTTTGGGTTGTGGGAGTCCTATATTATTAAGTGTGTTTATTGGGGATGCCGAATTCCTTGTGTTAAAAATAAAAGGAATTACTTTAAGAGTTTAGTTTGATGGGAAAGTTTGTGGGTTTTACTTGTTGGTGGGATTTAGCAAAAACGTGAAATTCGATGTCGGATGGGATTTGAGTGGAATCACTATGGAGTTGAGAATCATTTCATCTGATAAGTTTCATGGGTGTGTTGAGTTTCGTTGAAGTAAGTGTGAATCGCTTGAAAGGATGTAAACTGATGTTAAATTGGAATGGGTGTTTTGAGATTTCAGTTACAGTTAAACAAACAAAAAAAATATGGTTTTCATTGTCAAATTGGATGGGTGTGTTTTAATTCGTCAAAATGAATAGACGCATGCGACTCCATGTCGTATTTGGAAGAGCGCAATAAAATTTGTGGAAGTATAGAAATTAATATCATTCGGTTGAATTGTGTGAGTAGAAATCATTTGGTACTTCTGTAACGTGAAATGATTGTACGCATACATGGTGATCTGCAAACGCACTACAGAATTACTTTCTTTTGTGATCTGCAAACGCACTACGGAATTACTTTCTTTGTAACATGTTTTCTTGTTTCTGAGGTGGGTTTTCTTTTGGTGATAGTGAGTACATAATTGCTTGTATTTTCCTGTGTGGGAAGCTGTGTGAGGGTTGAGGTCTGGATTTATCATAAAGAGCCTGTTAACATTAAAAAAAAAAAAAAAAGATTTTCATAAAAGTTAAGGAAGACGCATTCTGAAATTACTGAACAATATGAAGACTTTATTCTATGAATTGTTTGATTTGTAACAGAGGTTCAGAACCATGACTAATTTCTGGTGAATCGACTGGAATGGTGACATTTGCAGATTGCATGCAGCTAGGTAGAATATATCTACCTTTTCTAATAGTAATAGAATATATTGTTCAGCTTCACCTGCAATGTTATTTGATATCTCAGTTTTGGTTTAACTTTATGTAATCTATTTATAATGTATGGTTACTGTTAGGATTTTTTTTTTCCTTTTTCCTAAATGAAAATAAGTATTGATCATTTATGCTCCAGACCCCCAAAGAGTGGCAATTGGCACTTTTGATGTTTGCTGACTGCTGTTATTTTCCAGTTCACTTGTTGTGTCTCTTTGTGCCCTGCACCTGTTTAATTTTTCTAGAGATTGGTTTTTATTTGGTTAGTTTTTTATCATTTGAACCAGTTTTTCATTTAGATGATAAAACAAGTATGCCCCTGATTAAGTGTTGCATCATAATATCTTAATTCTTTATTCCTTACATATTTCTTTTGTTTAAGCATTCTTCTATGGGTTGAAGCTCAAATGGAGCAGTTTTCACTCTATAGAAGTAAAACCATTGGCCAACAGTGTCTCAGATATGTCTGTTAGGCATCCCCTCCTCCATGGGGGAGGTACAGAGTTTAAGCTCGAACTCCTTTGGCAGCAAATGCCAACAAAATAAGAAGTGATACCAAATATTTTGATGATTTTGTTAGTATTTTCTATCAGTACTATTTCAATTTTTTAGTTCAATGACTGTAAGTGATTATGACATAAATAGAATGAGATGTCTCTTTGTGAAAATAAATCATAATCAGTTTCTTAGTGTTTAATACTATCATGTTATCCTTACATTTGTTCTCATGTATATTTTATGAGTCTATTGGCTTGGCATTAGGTTTTTTTCTTTGACACTTCTGCATTGGGTGCAATTGCAGGTCACTTGAATTGTGACTGATTTGAGTTTTCTTGGGCTCAATGAATGATTATCTGCCCCTTTGAGGATATCAGAAATCCCATTAAGCAGGGTACAATCTGCTGACTTACATGCCCAAATTAATCTCTGCCATAAGTGCTAATATTGATTTGGGACAGTCAAGGGCAGATTGAGGGGTCCAATGCAGAGGAAGAAGCATGCCTTTTTTTTTCCTTTTTTTTCCCTTTAAAATAAGTGAAGGCATAACATTTGTTCTGGCAAAGTATCCAAGCTTCCACTTTGACATCCAGATACACCCTTTAACCATGTCGCTGCTGACTTGTGTCGGAACGGTTGCAATTTTTTATGGAATGATAATTTTTGAAGTTTCTCTCTGCTTTGCACTTTATAATGATAATTTTCTTGTGTTTCAAAATGTTCTACTGATATTTGCAGATAGCATCCTGGGCCCAGGCTGCATGGAGCTTAATGGCCCTAGGACAGTGAGGAGAAGGGAGTCGGTGAACCATATTGTTAAGCATAATAGTGATGATCCTGATCCATGGCCTGCATGGGCATACAAGCCGCGGACCATTTCCTTGCTGCTTATCGGTGCCTGTCTTCTAATGTGAGTCCCTGTTTATTGTGTTTTTCTGTTACTAATGTTAGTTCTGTTTCCAGAGAGATCAGGTCCAACTCAGATCTGTTGGTTGGATGCAGATCGAGGTTATTTGGTCCTCATTAGATTTGATTCAAAATAACCTTGTTTTGTCCCATTCCTGATATTTGATGGTTATCAAAACTATTTTTCCAAAATTTAGTTACCTGGTTATCTATCTTTTGGAGAATTCATGACCATTACTGCACATTGGAATCTGTTATGTTCATGCATATGAAAGATGCTGATTTGGTGCAAGATGAAGTTTTTTGCCAACTAGAAAGTTTGTTCCTGATATAAAAGGCTTTTGTATTTATCAGCAATGAATCTCAAAGAACATTTTTTTCCTTGAAGCAAAAGGCACAAACAACTACAAAATAAAAAAGCAGGCAAAGAAGGCATGCCACAGCAGACATAACTCACTCTGTAACAAAATCATAGTTCGTATTTTCTTTTACTCCAAATCTGTAGTTCTGCAGTTGAGTGATTATCTGTTTCCTCGGTTATAAAAAAAATAATAAAAAAATAAAATAAAAAAAAATTATCTGTTTCCTGTGTATTTGGGTGGGGTACTGTTTTTTCATTGTTCTTGCTTCAAATCATTATCAACGGTCAGTCTGAACTCCAAAGATCATTCAGGAAGAAAAGGCAGAAAAGCATTGTACAGTAAAAATATGGTTTCTTTGTTGTTAAAATCATATGAAGCACTTTGATTTCAGTTACATCCTAAGTTATCCTATAACACAATTTTTTATCGGACTTCACAGCCTGCAGTGTCCAGTTGGACTTCCAATCACATAATGAGCCATTATCACCTTCTCTAATGGGTGACCCCGCATCTAAAATTTGGTGCAGAATATTTCATAGTCATAGCTCATACATGTGAATGTCTGCATGCAATGATGTTCTTTTTTTGTTTCTTTTTTTTTTTTTTTTAAACTGTAATGTAGTATACACTGAGTCTAAAGCTTGAGTCTACACAAATTCATGGCTCACTATATAGGTTATTTAATCATGTTCTCCCTCAATTTTTTTTCACAGCACTTATTGGTATTGTCATATGGCACTTATGCAACACTCCTTCCATCTGGTTTCCTGTAACTGTGTTCATGAGAGCCAGTTTTACTTTCATTCTCTTCACCTACTTGGTCTACATTCAGGAAAGTGCCTGAGAATTGATCACCCTATTCCAATGAAGGGGAATTATATGATTGTTTCCTGGAGGATATTCATGATATCCTCATTTCCAGCAGACCTAGACTATTGATCCGATGGGTCCTATTTGGATGCAGAATACTCCAATTAGCCTGATGGGCAACGCTGCCCTTTAGGCTGACCGCATGCAAAATAGATGTTAAGACAAAATAGAGCAATGGTTGCATTTGACATAACGATGCCAATTATTGGCTTCATGATATGACAGTTTTGTCTATTTTAGGCGTGCGCTCTTCCAATAGTGGGACCCATCAGATCAACAGTATGGAGCACTGAACCATGGCCAATAAGTACCAACTTATGGATGATGATGGAGACTTTGCATATCCTTAGGCCAATGCTTATAAAAGTATCCCCTAGTTAAAACTGTGTAAGTTGAATGGTGGAAAATTGTGCTAGCCATTTGTAGCGAAATGACCATTGGGATAACTAATGCTTGATGGTTATACTATTTGACAAAGAATGTAGTAAGAATGCAATGCTTATAATTTCACTTATCTAACATACATGTCTTTGCACTTTCAGCTGGGCTAGTGGAGCCCTTGATCCAGAAAACGCTACATCTGGTGATCGTGTCACAACTGTGAAAAGGCATGTTTATCTCCTCTTAGTTCTTCAATTTCTGATGATATAGCAGACTCCCTTTGTAAGTCAGTCAATTGAGGTTCTTATGAGTGTGTCTTGCAATTTTGATTTGTGTTCTTTGTTACAATAGGGGAGTTTGGGCAATGATTGCAGTATTTCTGGCCTACTGCTTGCTTCAAGCACCTTCAACGTAAGTCTGGTGTTGCAGAACCTAATTCATTTTATTCCTTCCTTTCCATTATGTGAATTTTAAGTAAGACATCAACAAGAGATACTCAGATATCTTTTAAGCTGGAAACAACTCATGAACTTTACAATGATTTCCACATTATGGAATATCAAGATTGCAAATTTATTATTACGCGTTATAGCCGTTATTATGATTTATATAAATTGCTTCAGTGGAAATGTATCATGCATTTTCATTACATAAATCATGTAAAAAATTCCTTACAAGCTTGTTATTTTTTATAATTATTATTTTCATTGCACACTTGCTCAGTTGACTTCTCCTACTTAATTCTTTCATTGCACACCTGATCAGTTGACTTCGTTTACTATTAAATATTTCATTGCACCTAGGTATGGAAATGGGGAGGGTCAAATGGGTGACCCCCCTGATTCATCCTTATCCAGGGAGCACATTGGGAGCTCTCTGGATGGTTTGGAAAAGGTATGGGTTTATAGCTTTTGGCCCGAGCCTGGTTTGGGTTTTGGCTGCCCCAATCCTCTCTACCATCTTTATGACTTATTTATATATTTACTAATAAAGCATAATACATAGAAATGAAAACAATCTTTAAAATGATAAATATTTATTGTAAAATCTGACGGAATATCAAAAAACACATATCAAACCTGACTCAATCCGAACCTGTCGTGGGGCAGGCTTGGCATCACATGTCCTCAACTTGTCACAATGTAGGTCAGGTATGGGGCAGGGAAAGTGTTGGTTGAAGTGCCGCTTATACCAGTTGGACAGCAGAAATCATATGGGCTATTGACCATGGCACATTTTCATATGTATTAATTAAGAAAGGTAACATAAACTCACACAGCAGTAAAAACAATGTCGAATAGCTTGATGAAGCCATGAAGGGGGAATATAGATAGCTTGAAGTGTAAATGGCCTGCATCAATCTCAGATTATGTTTTACAGTTGATCGTAACTAAAACATAGAAGGGATGCACAAATGATTGATAATAGATAACATTACTTCTTTTTTTTCCAGTGTACTTATTAGGCCACATCCTGCAATTTGGCGTTTGGTTCATGGAATGGCAGTTGTTTACCTTGTCGCACTTACATTTTTGCTTTTTCAGGTTGGTTTTCTTGTCCGTCTTAAATCTTTATCATAATTCATCTTCAAGTTTTGTTATTTATTCACCAGAAAAAAGCTACAATAATAGTTATTAAAATATATTAAATAATATAATCTTCTATTAAATCATTTGTTTCTTTTTCCAGAAACGCGATGATGCTAGGCAGTTCATGAAATACCTCCATCCTGATCTTGGAGTTGGTAATTGCATTTGAGCTCTGCAACATGTTCTGTTCTCCAATTTGCTGCCGAAAATAGCTGATACACTGAAGATCTGATACCAGTAAGGATTTTAACCATTTTCTTTAAACCTTCATGCAGAGCTTCCTGAAAGATCATATGGAACTGATTGCCGCATTTATCTGCCAGAGAACCCCACAAGCAGGTTTAAGAATGTTTATGTATGATGTCTTCATTCACCATCCATCCGATTTTGATTCCTTTTTGGATATTCCTATATTTATTCCATAATCGTCTAAGTTTCAGAAGGTGTCACAATTTACTGATTTGGCTTCATTTCGTTTCAGGAGACTCTTTTTGATGAATTTGTTCTAGCTCATATTTTTGGATGGTGGGGTAAGGCAATAATGATTCGGAACCAGCCCCTTTTGTGGGTGTTATCGATCGGCTTTGAGTTAATGGAGGTCAGTTTCATCAAGTACTTGCTCTATTTTGGCAGCTTGTAAGTTGATTTTGCTTTTAGGACTGGTAATGAGTCGTGGTAGACTTGGTGCTCTGCAAGCCGGGCTCAATTCTGATATCTTTGCTCTTGTAATTTGTTTGGGCTTGGGCATATGTCTGGTTATATCAAATACATTGGCTGGGGCTGGCCTCATATAACATGGGATGGTGCTGCAAAGATGATGAAATAGATGGATTTTAGCCTTGCCTTATCCTAATACATACATGCATACAATTTCCTTTTGTTGAGATGTGCCTCTCATGGTTCGTGCGAGTGGCAAAAAATCTAATCCCTTTGTGGGACCCAGTCGGATGCATGGCAATCATTTGGAATGGTCTTATTGTGGATATAATTTTTGGCAAAAAACCATCACAATCATTGATTTAGGGGTCTTAAATTTTAACGGTCTATTGAGTTGCATCTTTTATGAAATTCAATTATACAGGTGAGTAATTCAGATTAGTGTCAAATTAGGGTCAAAGCCAATTCATGGGGGTGAGTGAGAGTGAGGGGTCAGAGTGATGATACGGGTCCACGTGGTGCTAATATGTTTACCTCTAGCACAAGCTATGAAAGGTACCTTTCACCAAGAGACCACTTGTGTGTGTGTGTGTATAGTATATACCGCGATCTCCTGGGCAATGTCAATGGATAAAGGCATTGGGGATCTCATCATGCAAAATCAAAAGAAAAAGGAAAAAAAAAAAAACCTTGATATCACTTCCAATGGAGGATCCACCCCCTCCCTCTCCAAGGGCAACATTGCCCATGAGATCACTTGCAATGTGTGTGCGCTCATGCACGGGCGTGCGTGCGCACTTTTTTTTTGTGTGCGCGCGCGCAGGTGGGAGAGAGAGTGCTTGGGTGAATTTTTTGCCGTTATAAAAAGTCTAGGTGCTTTTCATTACCTGGCTTTAAACCCAATCCATTGCCACTCTTACTCGTTTTTAGAATCTTGATCTTTCAAATGCTAGGAGTTCACTATTGTTTTCATTCTAATACTAAAATTTTGCAGCTCACATTCCGCCACATGTTGCCAAACTTTAACGAGTGCTGGTGGGATAGTATCATCTTGGATATTTTAATCTGCAATTGGTTTGGTAAGACCCCTAAACTGTTACTTCTTGTAAACCATCTACATGGCAACCTTAGAATTATTTTTCCCTTCAATATGTCTACGTATGTAGAAAATTTCCACATAACCCTAAGGGGCAGCTCAGTTGGCCTAAGATCACGGTTTGTACCCGGAAGTTGTAAATTCAAAACTGCACTACTATACTGGGGCTACAAGGGAGTTTACCCGGCTTCCCACTAGGTCCGGAGGAATTAGTCCGGCCAAAACGGTTGGGAACCCTCATATAACAAAAAAAAAAAAAAAAAACAAAGAAAATTTCCACATCACCTTCTGGTGTCGAATGGTTATATGCTGCATGAGTACTGAGTGTTATTCTGATTCTCTCTGTGTACAATGAGTCCCATCAGACACCAAGGCAAACCATTGGATATTGAACCACCACCGCCACCTATCCCCACGTGATACATAGCCTCCCCAGAATACCACTTTGAAGTGATCTTCACCATTTGTGTGAACCCGTGGCATTGGGAACAATTTCATTCTAAAACCAAATGATGACAACTATCATTCCAGACTAATTTAGTCTGGGCTATGACCATTGCTGGGAGAGTTGATATCCAATAGTTTGACTTGGTGCAAGCTGGTCCTTACTGTATTGAATCCAGGCGCAAGCATCATGCTTAGGGGTGACATAGTATCAGGTTGGGTCAAAACAGGTCTGGTTCACTAGGGAGGTTGAAGCCTAACCCATATCCGACCTGTTTTAAAACGGACCAAGCAAACTCAATCCCTATCCATTATGGGTTAACACGACTCGATCTGCGTAACCCAAAGAAGAATTTGGTTTGATGTGGGAACCGAGCCAACTTTGCCCACCTAACTGGGCCATCAAGCTTCGGAATCTTGCTCTAATCCGGTTTCTAGGGATGGGAACCTGGCCCACGTTCCCCACTTGACTGGACTTTCAATATGGCCGTTTGATGAGAGGTTTTTGAGGCTATGGCCCCCACCTGATGAATTGTTGGTTAGCCGTAGATGAGGCTGTGGACCACCTAGTTCAGCTGCCAATTGTTATCTCGAAGGCCCATGTCTCTCTTTCTCAGATGAAAAGGGACCTCCATGTCACAGAAAGAAATTCATCTCTTCCCTCTCACAAACGACAAGGGAGATGGGAAGGGAAAGCTGATTTCTAGGTCTTGGTTACTAAGGAACAAGTCTGGTCAAATGGGTTGCACAGGTCAACCCTAACCGAACCCATGTAGAATATGGGTTGGGTTATGCAGGTCAAAACGTGTCGGATCATATTTTTGCCACCCCTAATTATTCATGCTTGGGATACTTTTGAGTCAGTATGGAATTGTTCCTTTTGGTTTAGTTTAGAAAGGTTTCATGTTCATTCGTTTTAACCAAGTTCGTTTTCTGGAAGATGCTCATGGGAATTTTCTTGAGCTCATTCCTCATATGGTTCATATTCAATACCATATATGATCAGAAAAAAAAACATATTTTGTTAGCTATATTTAGTGGTTATTCTAATTATATGTTCTGATCAATGGTTACATATTGTTTCTCTACTTTCTATGACTGTGAAGTGTGTTATAATTCTTAGCTACTGCTTCCAATGATTAGTTTCCTTTGGCTTGTATTGTAGGTATCTGGGCAGGGATGCATACCGTTCGCTACTTTGATGGGAGAACATATCACTGGGTCAGCTTAAGTCGGCAGACAAATATCTTTAATAAAGTATGTTCCCATCACTTACCATCTCACTATATAAATATATATATATATATATATATCACCATGTTGTGGTGATGGACAACATAGTGGGGCCGACTTTATGATACATCTAAACCATCAACATACATAAAACCTCCTTAAGCATGCTAAATTCATCAAGTTTTCGCCTATTCAAATTGATTGAACCGTTGGATCGAAGGTCAAATTTTTTACTTTAATATAAAGTCGTTAAATTTGTGGGCCATGAATGAATGGGTTAGAGGCATAGAATTGACCCGAAACTTGATATATAGGTCCATCTAAGATGTCTCTTTTCATCCCCACAAGTCCCATGATTAGTGGGGCCCTACGTTGGCCCCATTAAGTTTGTCCCTCACCATATGGTGAGGGAAGGATGCACATTAATATCCCCCGTGTGTGTGTGTGTGTGTGTGTGTGTGTGTGGGGGGGGGGGGGGGGGGGGGGGGGGGGGGGGGGGGGGGTTGGAATATATGGATAATATGGTAAAATCTCACTATATTGTTACTGAAAATGTTTGCCTGATTTTGTTATTGGGTTGAATTATCCAAGGAAAACAATTCGACTGTAAATATTTGTTGGTCTAAGAACTATACATGTTGGGTACTAGTGCGACTTTGGTGATCCAATCCAAGTCATTCATTATGGGCCCTCCAAAATATAATTCTGTAGTTTTTACGAATCTTGTAAAGTTTCAACAAACATTCGGGTTGGATTAATAAGAGAGAATTGCAATATGGGAATTTCAGAAGAGCATCAGAAAATTTCATCACTTCATCTTTCAACATGCTGATTCTGCAAGCCTCTAAGCTAGAAAAACTAGATGCTTCCATATGCGCAATGGCCTCTAAGCTAGGAAAACTAGATGCTTCCACATGCGCAAGGGTACAGATCACATACTGGTACTGATACAGAATAGCACATAGATACATGTAAGATACTATTTAAAATCTATGTTGCCAATCTATGATGCCCAGATACCGCAGGGACACACTATGGTTAGAGAAGGGACGCAGATTTTATACATAAAAAATGAAGTATAGGATACTATACAACAAGATACATGGCCTATTTGGAAATATTCGGATACCATAGTTTAAAATTTATCACGTTATTTTAGTTTTATGATTTTTTGAATTTTTATAAATTTTTTCATGGTGCGGTGTATCAATTGGGATGTATCTATATCATAGTAGTCAAATTCAGTTTGTTTTTAGCTGAGCTGAAACTGTTCAGTTCAGTTAGTGTACTGAACCAACAAACCCTCTTAAAATATTCAGTCTAGAATTTGGACCTGTTTGATCAAAATCTGTATCAGTTTCAAATTCGTTGATCCAAAACAGGACAAAATTTCCAATTTCAGCTGAATATTGTGCCAATGCCTTTTTTTTTTTTTCTCTCTTCCTGATTTCAATTTTATTGACAAAAATGCAAATCCAACTCCTAATATATAGTTTATGTCACTGGGATTTAATTTACTATGGTGATGGCCTACTTCTTTCTTTAAATATATACTAGCACAGATCTCCCTGTAATGCAAAATAAATAATCATACATTAAAAAAGTTATGAAAGTACCTCTTTTTCATAAAATGAGAAATTAGAAAAATTCAGGCAAAAAAGAGAATAGAAAAGATAGGGTAGAAGAGAATTTTTATATAAAGGAAAAACTGAAACTTTAGAAAGTGGAGTGTAGATGTGAGTGGTTTGATGAGACAGTTATGATGGCCAACTTCTTTCTTTGAATATATATAGTTTGTTGAATATTTTACCCTTTTTCAAATATATGCATATTTTTAATGTTTTCACAAAACAAAACTTAAATATGAAACACCAAAATATCAAATCGGCCTGAACATGTCAATCTAAGTCAAACTGAAACAGCATCTGAAATAAGATTAACAACTATGATGTATATGTCCTACCTTATGGAAATAGAGATGAATCTCTACTTCCTATATCGGTGTCTTGATTTTCTGTATCTGTGACGTTTTATCCAAGATTCAAAGCATGCATTCAACTCAGATGGTGAGGCTTTTCTATATACACATTGTTATGAAAATCCTAAGACTTTTAAAGATTCATATCTATGCAAGGAATCCCATTTGCATGTGAATCTTAGGATTCAAGTGCGAATCTTATGATTCAATACCTATTTAATCAAAATTTATGATTCAAGTGGTCATTCTGGTAGGAGTAGCCACAGCGAATGGTTGATATTTGTAATTTGTTCTTTTTATTTTTGTTAGTACTTTTAATTTTTAAGGGGTTATTAGGTGATTAACGAGACCGCTTAAGAGCTTTTGGGATTTGGGGGAGGTTTAAAAGATAAATATGAAATATGCATGTCATTGGTGCATTTGACTACACATATTGGTTTCGTCCTTCATTCTTTTTTCTTTTTTCTTTTCTCTATTTATGGACACTATTTATGTACACTTCTTTAACTTTTCCTAGTAGCTTTGATATCTTAAACATATTTAGCTTTTCCCACACATATCATGTATTGATGCAGCTATGGATGGATTATGAATAAGTACTTTTTTCTATTTCGGGATTTTTTGTAAATTTTTCACTTTTACAGAAAAAATAAAAATTGTACGACTCATGATACGATTTGATTCAAACCTTGAATTATTTTCAATGCGATTTGAATTTTCAGAACAATGGACAAATATATCACCAAACCTGTCATAAATATATCTTTGAGATTTATCAACCTAAATCCAGCACTTTTGTTTTATTTTTTTATTATTACTATTCTATTTGGCTAATATCCTTCATTCACTGCATTTTAAGGTGAAACGGACACTTGGCCAATTCACACCTGCACATTGGGACAAAGATGAGTGGCACCCTCTGCTTGGTCCCTGGCGGTTCATCCAAGTTCTCAGCCTTTGCATTGTGTTTCTGACGGTGGAGCTCAATACTTTCTTCCTGAAGTTCTGTCTTTGGGTTCCTCCTCGAAATCCAGTGATTGTGTATAGGTTGATCTTGTGGTGGCTAATTGCAATACCAACCATTCGCGAGTACAATTCTTATTTACAAGACAGGTCTCTCTCTCTCCCTCTCTCTCTCTCTCTATATATATATATATGTTGCATATTTGTGAAAAAGTAGCTTTTCTTGGTGACTAATTTTGTTTGAATTTCAGAGAACCTGTTAAGGTAGGAGCATTCTGTTGGCTTTCACTTGCCATATGCATAGTGGAACTCCTAATCTGCATCAAGTTTGGTCATGGTGAGTGATAACATGGCTTCAGTAGTACCGGCAATGCTGGGGGTTTATTTTGATGAACCCAAAGATACTGTTATATTGGGTATTTTCATTACATAGATGAAGGAAAACTGCATCTGAATGAATATAGTTTTCCATCTTGTCCACCCCAAATTGGTCTCCATGTGTTTCATGTCCTTGCTGAAATGCATTAGATATGAACTTCTATAGAAAAACATCATGCAATCCTCCTCCTGAGGATTAAACAGCCTGATGCTTATCACAGGATGCAAGGAGTTGTTAGTGAGCAACTCTTAGATATTGGTCGAGTTTTCTTCTTCTTCTTTTCCTTTTTGATGAGTGATATGCAAGGGTTCTTATGGACATAGCCAAAGGCAGTCGACCAACTATTTTGCCAAAATGTTTGGTTGCAGCTATCCTCTCCAGATTCGGGGAAGCATGGAATTTGAACGTCTTACTTGTTAGGATGTTGTTTCTGACCGTTCCACTCTCAAATCAAAGTTGTTGATGAGCGTACAATGTTTTGGACAGAGAGGAAAAAATATCTATTGGTATTTTTCTTTTCAGAGTATGCTCGACACCATAATAAGGGAGGAATGATAACCACCCATTATGATAAAATATCCAAATGAGGTGTTACAATTAAAGACGCCTTAAACTTCCAGTTCAATAACGTTCTGTCTGATATCTTCAATTCTCACCAGGTCTATTTCCCAACTCAATGCCTGCATGGTTGATAGGTTTCTGGGGATCTGTTGGCATAGTCCTTGTGGTATTCCTGATTGTGTGGTCTTGGCAACTCCATCGGACACTGGGGAGAAAGAGGCTATGAATTATGATTTTTTTTTGCATTTGTGATACACCATTATTTTTGCCCCCGTCATGATATTCATCATGTACATATGTATCACATTAACGTTATTATTGTAAATGCTTCTGCGTCACTTAATTTAGTGTAGAGAATGTTCTTTTTACTAGATTGCAGGAATCATCTTTCAATGTCAGGTTTTTCAGTAGTAGTTTTTTTTTTTTTTTTTTTTCTTTTCAGTAGTCAAAAACTAGTGCAGAATTAACATGATTCTTTGCATTGCAAGTGAATGCTAATTGGTCCTATTTATGTCTGACCAGTGTATCCCTGTCTCTCTCTCTGAATATTTGATGTCATGGATAGTATTTGTTGGCTTATGCTGTGATGTCTGATATTTCACGTAGTGCTGTGATGTCATGGACTGTATTGAATTAGAGGATTAAAGGCTGATGATTCTTCTAATTAAAAAGCTGATGGCTCCTTCAAAACCAGTGAAGAATGGTCTGTGGAATCATGAGCATTGATGATAGTACTCTCTTTTCCATCCCTCGTTGAATGTCAATCCTTTATGGGGGTATCAGACCTGAAACCTCTTGTTGCTGATGCTAACACAATTCATTCCACTGGTCGATGGCCACTTAATCTCTGAAGGTTCACAAACCATGCCATTCTTTTTACCTTAAAAAAAAAGGAGCAGAAGTGTACAGAATCTGGACTCAGATGACCATAGTATCATTAAAATCCATGCATGCACACCCACCTTACAGAATAGAGGTTTGCTTCTTTTGGCACTAATAGATGCCTGAAACTCCATTATAAGCCCCACATATAGATAATCTGGGTCTTTAAAGATATATATTCTCTCTCTTCCGGTGATGCATCATGGTATTTCACTTTAATACTATTGGGCCCCACCGTGAGATTAAACACATGAATGAAAAGGCCCCACATCCTCCATATACACACAAAAGGTTTGCATAGGAATATCCCTTTTTTTATAAGCAGAGTAGTGAAATGGGTCAACATCTCTACAACTAAAAAGAAGAGTGTGTTAGAAACCCTACAATTGAAAATTGACCAATGTTAATAGAAACTATTCCTAACGATTTTACAGAGGACATGCTTGTGTACATGTCGCAGAAAACTACTTATGAGGTGTTTACAATCATGTATGTTGACAATATCTTTATTCTTTACACAAATTTTGCTTAGAGTAAGTTTATTCCGAAAATGGAAAGTGCTAAGATTGTTTGGTAACATTCTATTAGATTTAAGCTCAAGAACAGAACTAATATAATCATATTTGGCAATATTCTTGAATTCAAATCTAGAGTACCAAACAATTCTATTAGATTTAATCTCAAGAACAGAACTAATATAATCATATTTGGCAATGTTCTTGAATTCAAATCTAGAGTAAGAAAAAAATATATACTAACTTGGACCGCTAGTTGAGTGATCCTATAGTTGATCCACAATAGTCCAAGCCCCTACTCCTCCCACCCCAGTCCCACCATCTCCAGAAGAGTCACTTGACTTTAGTCAACATTTCTTTTTAAAACTCCTTTGCCCTGGATCCCATGATATCATGGGAACATTATGTCATTGAAATTGATAAATTTCATGATGTCATGGCTTTTATTGGCATCTTAGGAAAAAAACCTTCCAAATGATAAAACCTAAAAAATGGTGGTCAAATCATATCCAAGTTGCGGAAAGCCAGCAATTTCCAGATCCAATTGGCGGAAATCCAGGATTTTCCACTCTAACTGGCGGAAATACAGAAATTCCCACTTTTCCGATCATCCTATTTGCGGAAATCAAGAAACTTCCAGTTTTCCGCTGATCCAGTCTGCAGAAAACCAGAAATCTCCACATTTCCACGGATCACACTTGCGGAAATCCAGAAATTTCCAATTTTCCCCATATCCAACCTGCAGAAAACCAGGAATCTCCACTTTTCCACCTATCAAAATTGTAGAAAGCCGAAAATCTCCAATTTTCCGCTGATCAAATTGGCGGAAATCCAGAATTTTCAACTTTTTTTTTTTCCTCTAACCCAAGCCGCCCTCACACTGGTTCTCCATTTTGTTTTAGTTTGACTGGGTCAGGTCTGGATCGTTGATGTATTTAACACAAAGACCTATATAATTTGAATACGGGCTGGGCCTGCTGATGAGTTTTAGGCCCATGTTCTGGAACGAAGCCTGGGCTATGGGCTGATCATGGAAAAGCTTAGGATGGTCAAACTCAGGCCATTAATGCCGTCACCTGAACACATACCTATTACCCCACAAAGGTCAACCCTACTCAACCCGACCTATTGCGACCCATAATCAC
This sequence comes from Persea americana, assembly GCA_029852735.1. Classification (NCBI taxonomy): domain Eukaryota; kingdom Viridiplantae; phylum Streptophyta; class Magnoliopsida; order Laurales; family Lauraceae; genus Persea; species Persea americana. The sequence goes on from CM056815.1 coordinate 72,980,554, forward strand.
CGTAAAAGATTTCAGCTATATTTTTAAAATATTATTATGATATATACCGAAATGGTAGTCATCCGCCAAAACATTTATGGTTGAGTGGTATTTGCACCTTACTTTCATAGACATGCCTGGGGAATGGTTTTGGGTCTTCAAGCTTGAAGTGTCATTCCCAAGCAGAAGCCCAACTTAGCCGAAAAGTGATAATAAGTTTACGTCACCAATAATATCTTAGTCTTTTCGAAACATAGTCCAAAAGGAAAATTACTACAATGAAATCATGATAAAATCAGAATAAATGAGAGAATATAAAAAATCTATTAAAGTGTTTTTAACCATATTATATGTTTATCTCATATCTACTTATTCATTTATTATTCATAAAGTCAAGAATATCTATAGATATTATAGGATCTTATAGATACAACTTATTTAGTGTAATGATACAGCTCTTTATTCTTATCCCAGTTTAATTATATAAGGCTCTAGTGATGCTAATAGCCAATCCACTGGTAGCTTGGTGATGCACCTCCATTCCATGCGACCAACCAAGGATCAATTCCGAAATGCTCTCATAGTGTGATGAATACATACTTATTAGACTTGTTACTATTAGAATTGTGTTTTATATGGCAAAGAAAGAGCTTCGGTCGATCCAAATTGCTTCTTATTAACATTGTTCATTCCATTGGAGAGTAGAACCTTACATGTTTTGCTCGAGTAAGTATTCCAAGAATCTTCAATTATATCTAAATGGAAGTTCTGGGTCATCTGCGTGATTTGGGGTCACTAATACCAATATCACTGGTATAAGGGGCAGTATACATGTCTTCCCCACTCAAGATCCGTACTTCCAAAATCATGCCCGTGCTTGCATTGAGCGAGGGTTCAAATGCAAGTTTTCCTCTGCTTATACGAGAGAAAAGACTGCAACTGCAGCATCTGGTGGAGTCCTCGGTAAACCTACATTTCTTCTTTTCTCTTTTAATTGGTTGGGTCTAGTCTTGGTCCTTGCAATATTTAAAACTAATATACGCATAATTTTCAAACATGCCGGACCTGGGAATGAATTATGGGGCCATGGGCTGGAACCAAGCCTGAATATAAGGTTTGATGGATAAAAGTGATGATCATGAACTCATACCCATTACCTCACAGTGGTCAACCCTTCTCAACCAAACCTATTGTCACCCACAGTCACCATTGCAAATATCGGTGCTATTTCGAAAATATTATTGTAAGTGATATTTTGAAGATCTTATTATAATATATGATTGAACCGGTACTCGACTGTTAACAGACTCATGGTCAAGTGGTCTCAGCACCTCAGTATCATACATATGCCCATGGATCGATCCCCAGGTCTTCAAGTTCAAAGCGCCATTCCCTGCGACTAGTTCAACTCAGCCGAATGATAGTAATAATAATTATACTATTAATAAATTTACTTACCCAATAATATCATCATTTCCGAGAATGTAGTACGAAATGAAGATATTACTAGGAACTCAAGAGAAAATTTAGTATATATATATATATAGAGAGAGAGAGAGAAATAGGATAAACCTATAAAAGTCCTTTTAGCCATATGATATATTTGTTTCATATTTATTTATGGATTATTATTTAAGAAATACTTCATCTGTCAGAGAATGTTTTTTAATACGTCCCCCAATAAAACCCTAGAATTGAAAATATCCGGACATTTTTCTGTAATGATAATTTCTAGATCGATATGTGTGATAATTCTCCAGCTTAATAGTAGCGATTCCATCAAAAAGACTCTTACGGGCCACATTAAAGTGCATTAAGAGGACTAGGACATCAACACTCATGAATTATAAATATACGGATCTGATTTTTTATAATGTCCTTACGGCAACCATATCTCGACCCCATAGTTCATAGACCCGATCTCTTTGATAAATCTAAGTCCAAAAATATCGCGAATTATCAAATCTATCATCTTGTTTAGGTGATCTAAAAAAATTGTGACATTAGGAAAGAATAAGAAAACAAATATGGTGCGTCAGACTTTAAAATTGGTATGACAGTTTCAAATTATCATTTGGTTATATGCCCCAATTTGCTGAAGTGGCCCCACATTTGGTCCACAAATTAAACAGTAACTCCACAAATGACTGTGGTTTTCAATTCCATTTAATAAATAGGTGCAGTTTGAGAGTCTTGATTCATACTCAAAAGTCAACTTCGAGGAACTTTGCAGCTTATCGTATCCATGTTAGCGCCTTTGCCCTCTTGTTCACCGCATCAAATGGGAAAAAGTTCTCACAGGCCGTCCAGTTTTTGGGGCCCTCATTTTCTAATGAATTCAGATCCTCTGAGGATCTAACCTACAGAAATCCTGAGTTAAAAACGAATGGAACTTTGACAGTGGAGCCCACCTATTGAAATTTAAACCAAAGTATATTGGGGGTGTCCTCAACTTCTACTTCAATCTGATTTTATTCCATTGTTTGGATTGACCATCTAATACAAAATTGTTCATAATACAATCTCATGCATATTCATTCACATTTTTCATCAAACAGTTAATCCAACAATGAAAAACAGTCAATCCAACAATGAAACAAACTCAGATTGAGGTAAAACTTGAGGACATCACATATAGGATGATGTTTATTTTGACCAATTTCAATTTCACCAAGTGGGCCCCACTGTAGAGCTCCACTCTTAACTCGGGTTTCAGTTCAATCCAGACTCTTCTCAGACGGGCATGGATGGCCCACGGTCCATGCGAGTAGACAATTCTCGCCACATCCAATTTTGTCTTAATTGTTGAGACCCGGATGCTCATCATTGCAGAAATTGGCAAATGCCCCACTATAAGGCCACAAGAAGTTTTGGATGGTCAGAATTGAGTCACTCATCACATGTGCTGACTGCACCTCTTTTCCATCGATCATGTACATCATATATGGCCCACATAGAATGACTACCAGCCACCAATGAAAGAGATGGACAGTGGAAGTGGAAAGATCAGCTTTAAATGAGCGACAGCCTAAAACCAATATTATAAGATAATCATAGCCATTATTTTCAGCAAAAATCAAGTCAAAACAGTGGACATCTGACCTAGCAGGTGAGGAAGGTAGGTCCATGATTGGAAACAGGCCCATTGTGATCCCAAAAATCAGATTAAGGCACCCAATTTTCTTTAGCCATTAGTAGTCCACCCTCACCTTTTCAACCCCTACCCCATTTAACAAAGATATAGAACTTGAGCTGTAATTTTGTTTCCCAAATCTCTCTGCAGCATAAATGTCTCAACTATTTTATCTTAAATTGAAAACAGGGTTAGATTAGAAAGGAATGAAGTGAGCCCGTACCACAAGTGGAAGGTGCTCATTGTCGCATAGGTTCTGTCAGATTGCATATCACCAAAAGATGTGGCGCAACCTCAAGTGGTGCTAGTTTGTCAAGAAGAATACAATGTGCATTTTACCCAGCCAAAATACAAATGATGAGTAGAATGTGTTCAGGTAGAAATCAGTACAATTGCACCTTTACCTTCACTTTCTGGTTCAGGTAGGTCATCACCTTCCATCAACACACCCAAGGAAATGCAACCACAAACTGACTATCAAGAAATTATCCAAACACTACCAGAAAAGCATCTGGTTACTGGAAACTTTCGTGATCAAATAGCTTGCGGAGAATTGGCTGAAATCAGAAGAATACCATGGTTAATTTACTGATCACAAGAGATCGTGACGGACCATCATCAGAACTAGTGAGAAACCTTTAAGTGATCAAATTATCATAATCTAATGGTTAATCTATATTTGAAAACAATTGCAAAAGATGGAATGAATGCCTCCCTTCGTGTGAACCAGCATTCCATGCAGAGGAGAAGCCCACCTTTTATTGATCTAGACTAAATATGGCAACTCAAGATTAGCAACATGCAATAAACTCACACATCAAGCAATATTGGCCTGTACCAAAATCAGATTGTTGACCACACTAACTTTTGAAGAGAGATTGGCCAAAGAGAACTATAAAAGTCGCAAAAGCTAAGGGGCAGTGTTTGATCGATGATATTTTTGGACTATCCCATCCAAGGTAGGCTTGCCTTCAGAACCATAGTTAGCTGATTCATAATTCGGTCGATTCACATTTGAATTCGCAGTTTGGCAGTTACTCCAATTCGAAAATTCGACCAAGTAGGTTCATTTAATTCAATTTTTTATTCTCTTAATTTGCAATTCGAATTCGATGAGTTTGATGTACAAATTTGAACATATAATTTAATTCAAATTTACAAAAGATCACTTTGTTCTTGCTCATCTAAAGCCTCTTTTTTAATCGGGATTATCAATAGGCTCTATTTATAAAATCTTACTCAAGTAAAAATTTTAATGTAATTGGAACAATCACCATGGTCAGATTGATCGTTGCTATTTTACTACCTGACTAAAATACACTAGAATGAATGGGTGAAATAATGAGAGAGAGAGAGAGAGAGAGAGAGAGAGGTGATTTATAAGCCTCTAAATCTACGGCCCATCTGTTAAAATCTAAACCAATCAAAATATGTCACTTGAGTGTCCTTGAAGATTTTTAATTTGATAAGAGATGCTCCCATTGTCATATCACCAATATAATACAATTATTATTATTTTTATTTTTTTAAGTGAAAATTAGCCAAACCATATTCAAGGGGAGGTTAATTACAAAATTTCCCATTAAGAGAGAAGACCAGACTCTTGAGAAAAGAGAATGGAGGGAGAGATGGTACAGGTACCTTAGAAATCTCTCTTTCCTGCGGGTAGAAACGATGGAAGAGACTGACGGCACCCTTTTCACTGCCCAAAGTCCTTTCCTCCCTTCATATTCTTTTGTTTATTTTCATATCTGCTTTCTCTTTCATCTTCTGCCTAACGTTTTCCTCATCGGACCTCTCCATGTTTTAAGGACGTCTCAGAAAATCCGAATCAAGTGAACAGATTCCCGAATTGTTCGAATCAAATAGTATGGGATTCGATGGCATACTGGGAGAATTAGGTAACTATGTTCTGAACAATCAGGATCAAAAAAAGCTGTGCTAACCACAGTTGAAGTGCTCACACAAGCATGCTATAGTATAACAATTAACCAAATATTAAATACATACAAGGAAATTTTCAAATAAGGCCTCAAGTTTTTGCCTTATTTCAAAAACGACACAAGTTTCAAAACTTTTCAAATTAGCCCCTAAGTTTTCCAATAAATTTTCAATTAAAGACATGCAGCCATTTAAAGGTATTTTCTAGTAACTTTTTATGTCAAGTTTTTTAAATACCCAAATTACCCTTCATTTAAAGTCATGATATGGTTCCGACAACCACTACATGCAGATTGTCGTGGGGACGCTGCTTGTCCTTGATCACCATGAGGACATCAGTGAGGGAAATGAGGAGAATACAAAGGAAGTAAATGAGGATTTTATTTCAATGATGGTTAATTTGGGTATTTTAAAATTTTTGAGGGCAACAGTTGCCAAAAAATAACTTTAAATAGACGGATGTCCTTAATTCAACACTTCATGGAAAACTTAGGGACTAATTTGAAAAGTTCTAAAACTTATGTCTTTTTTTTTAAATAAGATAAAAACTTAAGGCCTTATTTGAAATTTTTCCTACATACAATCTCTCACTGGACATGAGAAGTGCCTGATAACTCTGTCCAAGAAGTGCGGGTCTGGGAACAGAGTAAACGGTTCCCCAAGGGATAACCTTTTAATTTTTATGATCTTTAGGTTTTCTATGATAATTGGTGGGGTGGTTATTTTGGATGGTCGTTATTAATAGTCCTCAGTGGATGATAAGTCTATTTTGTATTTCACTGGGCCCAGTATGTCCTCAGGACTTTCTTTTTATGTAACTCAACTTTCTTCGTCTTTAAAGTAATATAAGCCTTTCAGTTCTGAGGAAAAAACTTACAGGACACGAGCGATATACTTTCAACCCCCGATGAAGCTCATAAGGTGATATCAGAAGTTTTACTGGGCGGTATTCAATTGATTGTCCCCTGCTATCAGTAAAACCGATCAGTTCTCGCTCCAGGAGGTGTTCGAATGCCTGGAAAGAACAAGAACAAACCGCTGTTAATATATCCCAATTATAGAAACTGAAGAGTATAGGTTTATAGGGTCCTGATGCATCAGAACTCTCCAAATTCTTGTGTGCCACTCCACATAAATGGGGTTGCCAATGGTATGTCGATCCACACTCAATCGCTCATGATCTGATGGGTTCCATGGTTGATGTTCCAGAAGCTTCCAAGCTGAGAGATCCAATCCATCCAATCTTTAGCCTCCTTTCAAAGGCATTTCTGTAGTTTTGTTATAACCATTATTTAAAGCGATTTAACAGACGGCCAAAATTGCACAAGGAAGACATGTTGGCATTCCCTGTCCATGATAGGGACCATTTAATCCACAGTCTAGATCACAGAGGGTAGGAGCTTCATGTACAATGTGGGTGAATAAGGAGACAGCATCCACATCCTGACACATCAGGATCGTATGACTCCTCTTGAAAAGAATATCTGCATCCAATTCTTAGAATAGAATATCATACACACCAGCAGACAAACATTTTGCGCATAGCTGTCCGATGTTTGATAGCTATCATGAATGCTTTTGTATTCTGCATAAATGACAAAATCAATTCCAGTAGTCTAGCACGATAACCCATATTTGTGGAACAAAGAACAATGTCCAAGGAAAACATCCCACCTTTCATTATGGTATTGAAGTTATACGAGCTTTGCTCTCTGAGCTCCAATCTGTTCATGCACACTAGAAGGTAGAGCTCTAATATAGAGGCACCTGCTTGGACAAGTACCATATCGATTCATGAGCAGTTCTCCATCAGAACATCTAAAACCAACACTTTTGCATCAATAAGGACCTTTTGTGTGGGTAGGATCAGGTAGGACCCAGTTGATCACAGAGAGAGAGAGAGAGAGAGAGAGTGTAAGAACATTTTAACCTTCAAAATGACAATTTCATTCAAGACCGACAAAACAAGAAACGGTTGGAGAAAAAAAAAAAAAAAAAACCAAAGATGTAAGGGTGTGCTTATATGCTTCTCATTTTGAAAATGACTTCAACACTAACGGAAAACAGATCATCGTCCATTCATCATGTAAAGAAGGAAATTTAAAGCCACATTAGAGTGACCATTTTCTCTTTTCCCTTTCTTACTTTAGCAATGTCCATGATTGAATCAATATTTGTCTGGGAATGCAAAAGACATCCTCAATAGTGTAGTTTCTGATATCTATGCAGCATCAAATAGGTAAAACATATAGCATAATTTGCAGCCAGAATATTCAAACCACATGAGAGGTAAATCTAATAAACCCCAAGGTGCAACGGTTCAGGTTACATAATAGAAAGAAAACCATCTTGAGATCATTGATAATAGCCAGCGAAAACCATCTTGGAGATCATTGATAATAGCCAGCAACACTAAAGATGCAATGTCTACAAGCCTCATTGTTAAAATGTTACAATTAGTATCGAATCTTAGGAAAAAGATTCATATCCATACAACAAATCCCATTTACGGGTAAATGTTACGATTCAAATGTGAGTCCTACAATTCGATACTTGTATTGAATCCCACGATTCAGGCGATCCATTTAGGTGGAAATAGCAACAGCCGAATGACTACAATTTTTTTTCCAAGTTTTTTCATCTTTTTTAATGAATCACTTTGTTAACTTAGGCAACGTGATTTTGGTTTTTACTGTTTTGGATTTCAGGAAAAAAGAAATGACAGCTGGTTTATTCACGATCCAAATCAATTCAACTCCTTGAACGGTTTGCAATTCGATTTCAACTTTCAAAATAATATCTGCAAATATTTTATTTTTTTTACAATGGAGAGAGAGAGAGAGAGAGAGAGAGAGAGAGAGCCGTAACACTTAAGAGAATTACTTAAAAAGTGTCGTAACACTTAAGATAATCTCCTCTCCTAGTTTCTTCTAACAAAAATTCCATTTATTTGTTCTAAACCTGGCAACAATGGATCAAAAGGATACAGTAATTGATCTAAGATTGATCCAATATAAAACAAGTACATGAACAATTAATGATCAAAAAATTTGAGAGTTCCAGAAATGTCATTAGATCTCACGAACCTAGTAGACTCTCGAGCTTGGGTTGCCTCTGAATGCCCAAACTTGCAGTCTTGAAGTTATCAAGTGATAGAAATCCATACTTTAGATCAATAGAGCAAATGGCCTGAAATCTGGCAGCATGGTTTTCAACAAATTAGTTTCACACAACCTGGATTTGCATTATAATCTAGTGTGACCACCGATGTATATTGAGACATACAGAAACTTCGACAAATGGCAGACACTGGTGTCGACATCTGATAAAGAATGAAGAATTTCTTTGAATCTTTGATCATTTAATATCTTCTGTAAAATGTCAAGGCCTTGTTGACAAAATCAATTAGAGTTGCAGCCACAAGATGTTAAAAGCCAAAACAAAAAATGCTTAACCACTCATTCAAATTGAAAACCAGATAGCTTGCAATTTTCTACATAATGCAAAAGATACTGTGACATAGTCAGCCAAAATTCTCCCCTAAAACATATGGTGGACAGATGCTAACCACTTATTCTGATCTCATTGAGGCTTGCTAATTCCTCATGCCATTTTCTTTCCACGTTGTACCATTCAAAAAATGAAAACAAAAAAAATAATGATGATAACAATTTTGTACATGTGGGCCCATGTTTGGAGATGGAATATAAGCCATATCCAAACTGCATCAGTGAATCCTGGGGTACCCTCATGGCTGGAAAGAAATGCTAGTCCACTCATGATCAGAGAGGCATTGGAGTTGATTTTTTGTTCCCCTATTTAGAGTGTGGTTCTCACTTTGCAATCAAATGTGCATGTACATATCATCTCCAGGTACCATATTCCATGTCACATGCATGTAGATGTAGGCTGGAAAATTATATCTTCCGTATATAGGGCTACAAGTTCTCACTCTCCCAATCTAACATGCATGTGGATATACCTGGCTGGAAAATCATATTGGCCCACTGATGATAGTCCTTTCAGCTTGACTTTGTGTTCCATACTTAGAGCTCAATCCTCAACCCACGATCTGAAATGCACATAGATATCATTATTTCCTGGCACCATATCCCATCTAACAAGGATTGGCTGAGAGCTAATTTCTCAAAATAGAACCGACACCCGGTTTGGCAAGTTTTTAATAGCCAATCGTGAGTCTAACACAACCCTCCTTTCTCGAGACTTGGGAACAGCACATGCTGTAGCGCTACACATTTTCAGAGAAGAAAAATGCACATAGATATGTACAGAATAATATTTATATGTAAGGGAAATTTTTCACCTGCTAGCAGATAGCATACTATGCTTATGTGGCCCAGACCATGGGGCCCACTTGGATGCATTCCTATCATTGTGGGTAGGATAGATGGAAATGTCTCTTTGTAGATAAGGTTCATAAAAAAATTCAGCCATATCAGACTATCCTAGCCCTTTATTTAGCAGCGTTAAAGTCTGATGGTCTTCTAACTGTGTAAGTTTTTTATATTCAACAACAGGAAGTAAAGGTTCGATGAGCATAAAATTGATCAAGTTCCAGATCATGGGGGCATAAGAGTCTGAAAGGAGCTGCACTGATCAAAGTGGCGCAAGTGGGCCCCATAGACCCAACTGCATAGGAGAAAATTCTCATATTATATATATAACCATCCAGATCATTCTTGTGCATGTTAATTTGATGAGTGGGCCATCCTGTTTCTCAATGGAGACACATTGACATGGACCACAGATGCACTTAGAGGATATTACTATGTGAATTATTCAGATTAAGATGTATTCCCTGTGCCAACATAAACCATATCTGATAATTAATAGATTTATTTTTTGGGAAAATTACCGTATGGACGGCCCAAAACTCCAAATTAACCCATGACAAGATGAAAGACTACAAATTGCCGAAGAGAAGATCATACATAAAAAGGACACCCAAAGTGGGACAGTTTTACCCCTTATCCTGCGATATCCTATGCCAATAGGATATCCCAGAACTCGATATCCTAGGCCCGTAGGATATCGAACCATTCGATATCCTAGGCTCGTACCTACTTCCACCCCGCCAAATAACACATTTTTACACCACAAACTGAACACCTCCGTTCCATTTCCACGAACTGAAGCTCCGTTTCCATCTTCTCCGTCTTGGCTTGTGGGTTCCGATAGGATATTACCATTCCATCTTCTTTCATCCGTACTTTATACATTTTATTCATCACAACAGGTATGTGGGACCATATAATTACTGAATGCGTTAGAAACACAGCCCATAAATGTAGTATTGATAACTTTTTTTTTTTTTTTTTTGCTTTTACCAGGCTTCAAAATATGTTCAATGTTCAGATCTAAGTGAATCTCAAGAGAACCTCTTCTTCCATTCCTCGTACATATTGCAAAGAGAAATGCCAAATAGATAAGTTTGGGATGAATCCAAAAAAACCCATGAAAACCGCAACCAAACGAGTGAATGTAAGGGAAAAAACAGATAATACACATGAGAAGAGAAGAGGATCATATCTAAGAAGATGAGAGAAAGAAATAAAAGAAACAAGTGATGAGAGTAGGAGTGGGTATGAAAAGTCAGAAAGGGATCACATAGGCATTAATCCTTTTGACGAAAATGCCCCTCATCTATCGTTATAGCGAGAAAAGCCATAATATAGCATGGGTCTCGCTATAGCCAATTAGGCTCGCTGTAGCGAGGTCTGGTCTAGTAAAAAATCACGTGCTCTAGTAAATTAAATCACGTGCTCTAGTTAAAAAAAAAAAAAAAGTCACGTGTCTAGAATCCTCGAATGGTTTCATTACTACGTTCTCTGTATGGCCCACCTACTAGTAGTTGTGTTTGTAGAATTACGATTACACAGGTGGCATTGTACTACACTTATTTAATTTACTAGAGCACATGATTTAATTTACTAGAGCACGTGATTTTTTTTTACCCCTCGCTATAGCGAGCCCAATTGGCTATAGCGAGACCCACGCTATATTGTGGCTTTTCTCGCTATAGCGACAGATGAGGGGCATTTTCGTCAAAGGGATTAATGCCCATGTGATCCCTTTCTCCTCTCTGACTTTTCATACACACTCCTACTCTCATCACTTGTTTCTTTTATTTCCTTCTCTCATCTTCTCAGATATGATCCTTTTCTCTTCTCATGGGTATTATCTGTTTTTTTTTTTCTCTTACATTGACTCGTTTGGGTGCAGTTTTCATGGGTTTTCTTGGATTCATCCCAAACTAATCTATTTGGCATTTCTCTTTACAATATGCACGAGGAATGAAAGAAGGGGTTCTCTTGAGATCCACTCAAATCTAAACATTGAACATATTTTGAAGCCTCGCAAAAGCAAAAAAAAAAAAAAACCAAAGGTTATCAATACTACATTTATGGGTTGTTTTTCTAACGCATTCAAAAATTATATGGTCCCACATACCTGTTGTGATGAATAAAATGTATAAAGTACGGATGAAAGAAGATGGAATGGTAATATCCTATCGAAACCCACAAGCCAAAACAGAGAAGATGGAAACAAAACTTCAGTTCGTGGAAACGGAACGGAGGTGTTCAGTTTGTGGTGTAAAAATGTGTTATCTGGCGGGGTGGAAGTAGGTAAGGGTGCGATATTCTACGAGCCTAGGATATCGAACGGTTCGAGTTCGATATCCTACGGGCCTAGGATATCGAGTTCTAGGATATCCTACAGGCATAGAATATCGCAAGATAAAGGGTAAATCTGTCCCACTTTGGGCGTCCTTTTATGTACGATCTTCTCTTAGGCAATTTGTAGTCTTTCATCTTGTCACGGGTAAATTTGGGGTTTTGAGCCGTCCGTACGGTAATTTTCCCTTATTATTATTTTTTTTTAATGGTTAATTAATGGAGATTTTAGACAGCTCTCAAATAGAATACAGTAGTGTTAACTTTCAAGAACTCCAAGTAAAGAAAAGAAGGATACATGGAGCTTTGCATTAAACTCAATGGCATAGTCATGAGGAAAGGTGGAGTCAGTAGGCAGATATAAAGTGCGCTCCAATAATCTGCAAAACCCATTGAGCAAGAAATAAACAAAAGCATATATCAAACTAGAATGACCAATTTTTCAGCAAAGCGCACAATGTTTTCAGCTGAACCGGCAGAAAAGACTCTACCTTTGTAAATCTTCAGTCGATGGAGGAATAAATAATAACTTCCGATGTGAGAAGCGAGATCGTACTCTCTTTTCTAAGAGCTGGTCTGCATCCTGCACCAGCACCACAAGTATCATACTTAGGGAGTAATAAAATGCAAAATTAAAAATCACTTCAACAAAGAAATCCATCCCAAATGTGAGATCACATAGGACATCGCTGAAATGCACCACGTATTGATCAGTAAGTGTAGGAAATTCAGGAGTGTATTCAGTTATTTCTTGCTTAGAGAAATTTGAGTTTCTTTATACCCACTTAAATGTTGTATGCCTAAATGATTCCCTTGAATCACTTTCATTCTTCTTTTCTGAAGGCAGCATGCCTTGGCAGAGAGTTTTGTGCTCTAGGAGGTGAAACTTTAAAAGAAACATGAACTTCAGATCATCCATATCCGCAAACAAATAGAGCAAGCCACTGGCCTGCAAGAAATGGGCATGTCCTAAATTTAATAATGTCTTCGACAGATAACTCTGACCAGTTTGCTCTCCAATAATCAAGAACTATCAGTTTTATTGATCCATTTCTGATTTCCTCTTTTGGGTTTTTTTTCTCTTTTTTTTTTACTTATTATTTTTTCTTTTTTATCTTTTTTCCCTCTTTTTTTTTTCTTTGCCTTTTTCTTTCTTTAAATGGCAGTGTTCATTACCTTCTATGTTTCTTACCTAAGCACAGGATCATTTTATGAAAGAAAGAGAAAAAAAGAAAGATAATAATATCCAACAATCCACATCAACTTCACGCTGACACCATTAAGCCATAAAGATGCACAAGTATGTCTCGACAGCCTCCTTTGTTTTAGTGAATGGCACCCTAAAAGAGGGTCTTGGTGATTCAAATTTCAAAAAGAGGAGAAGCCTCAGCAATAAACAAGGGTTTCAACTCCAAGCATTCTACCTTTCAAGGTCTGGTCCTTGTGGAGGGGGATTATAAAAATGCAATTGCTTGGGCTAGCATGGCATCTCAGTCCCATCACAGCTTTTCTACATTTTCGAGGATATTAAAACTCTTTCAAGGAAAATTTTGCCACTTTTTCTGAGAGAATTGGATGGCCAAGAGGACAGCTTAGCAAAAGCAAGGATGGATAGGGTCAGTGCTGGTGTTATGAATGGTATAATCTCTTAGGTCCCCTAGTGTTATTTTCCTCTTCAGTAGTGTCATCATCTTCTTGACGGGGCTTTGCTTTTATTTATTTTCTTTGCCATCTTGATAAAGTTTTGATTTATTATCACAAAAACAAAAAAAACAAAAAAACAAAAAAAAAAAAAGAACACACCAAAACTTGCAAGTAAAAAGGCATTATTGTATGAGCCTTTCAGCAGAGCTTGTGATGGTCTCTCACCGACCTGTTCTTGATCTAAAAAGAGTTTGAAAACTCTTATCTCTAACATTTCGCAGCCATTGCCACAATAGACAGCGGCTTCCTTCTACATGAAACAACAGAAGAAACATTCATGAAGCAAGATTCCCTGCCTTGTACAAGCCTCTCTTACCATCTTACAGCATAAGCCACCTACTGGTCCAATTGGTCCATTTGAGCGGACCATCCAAACCCAACACCCTTATTTACACAAGTCCCACCGGGCTTTGATAGATTCGAATGGAGTGGACTGTTGGATCGAGGGTCAATTTTATTGTTTTATATAAAGCCATTAAACTTGTGGACCACAAATTAATGGCTTAAAGATATTACACGGACTTCAAATTTGATGTCTAGGTTGGCCGCACAGACTAGGTGGCTTGTACCGTAAGACGATATGAGAAGCTTGTACAGGAGCATTACTCATGCACACACACACCTACCTTTTATCTCTAGATACCCTGCCATAAACTTTTTCTAGATCGATGAGGACCATATATACAAATTTTTCCTCCACTCAATATTTCTCCATTAATTGCCTAAGAAGTTATATTGAAATTATTAAATACATATATGAAGGAGCGGTAACAAGCACGAGAACTGCCTGTGGAGAAACAGGTGAGTTCCTGGTGACCATAGGTTTACATCAATGGGTCAGCCCTAAGCCCTTATCTCTTTGCATTGATTATAAGTGAGTTACCTCCTCATATTTAAAAGGAGATGCTTTGATGCATGTTATTTGCAAATGATATAGTGTTGGTGAATGAATCCAGAGATAGTGTGAATGCAAAACTCAAGAAATAGCGAAAGGCTTTAAAATACATCATACAAAGACAAACTATATAGATTGCAACTTCAATGGGCATATATACAAAGAACTGCAACTACTGTAAGAATTGAAGCCCAGGACAAACCACAAAGAGATTCATTCCGCTACCTCAGCTCAATAATTAGTAAGGATGGGGAGATTGATGAAGATGTCGAACATAGGATAAAAGCATGATGGTTGAAGTGGAGACCTGCTTCTAGAGTGCTTTGTAACCAACGAATGCCAACAAAATTAAGGGGAGAATTTTATAGAATAGTGATTAGACCAGTTATAACCTATTGAGCAGAATGTTGGCCAATCAAGAAGCAACATATGCACATAATGGAGGTAGTAGAGTTGAGAATTTTGGGGTGGATATGTGGTAAAACTAGGAAGGATAAAATTAGAAATGAACTAAGAGCATTTAGGGGTAACATCAATAGGGGATAAAATTAGAGAAACCCTTTTGAGATGGTTTGAGCATGTCCAACACAGGCCAGCAACGGCATTGGTAAGGAAAAGTTTGGCTATCCACGTTGATGGCTCACCAAGGGGAAGGGGTAGGCCGAAGAGGACACGTGGATAGAGGTAGTAAAAATAAATCTAAAGAAGTTATCCAAAGATTTGGCTTAGGATAGATCGGAATGGAGAAACAAAATTCATGTAGCTAACTACAACATAATTGGGACAAGGCTTTAATGGTGATGATGATGATGACAACACCCCGCCATTATATCGCACCAATTGATCAATATAGAAAAAAAATTACCAGTCAAAGCACCATACCAGGCGGCAACTCACACCAATGACTACTGCCTGTGAAGTTAGGGACTGCATTGCATCTAGCAAGCTATAAAGTAAACGCTGCTTTCCCTGATAAGGATGCAACAACAGAAAAATATTAGCTTTCTTATCAGCAATGCTCACAGCTACACAGCCTCACACCACAAGTTTCACACTGCCAGAAAAAGGAGAGGATGCAATACATTTATATCAAGCATTAAACTAATAATAACATGAGACTAGTAGATGAATTATAGAGTTCAAAGATCTCACAGAAGAAATGAGAGGGTGTGGTTAAATTAAGGCACACCTGAGTGAAGAGATCAAACTCATCCAGTACAAAAATGATGGTCTTATGAGCTAATCCACACTCCCTGAACAAAATGCCATCTCAAATGCATTAATGCACAACATTAACAATGTGAACTAAGAACAGACCAAAATAAAAAAAGTCAACAAAATAAAATTTAAAAAAATAGAAACAAAAATTAGTGACAGATGTACCTAAAATTTAATATGCACTCACCGCAACATGTCTGTCATAAATTGAGAGTTGTCATCAAATGATGCCTACAATGATACCAACCATACAAGAACTCAGAAATCAAATTTGTCTAGATTTGAAAAAAGTTTGTTGATCAAGAAGATAATTATCAGAAAAAGGGGGTGATACCATTTTTGAGAATAACAGTTGGTTTTCTAGGCATAGTTGTCTTGCAATTTCCTGGAAAATAAAAGACGAGTTAATACAACAAAGCTGAAGAGGAAGCACCCAACTTTACACAAGAAAAAAGCAAATAAATTAAACTTAAACGTTAAAAACATAGTTTCCAGACAAAATTCTATTTTTTGACTGGCAGTGCCAGTTCCCTGCTGATCTCATGTCCCCATAATCAAAGCAACAATCTAGCTTAAAGGTATAACTATATACTGAAAATAAACTCCTTTCACCTTTACCAAAATCAAGGTAATCTAGCCCCAAAAGAAAAAGGTAATCTTACCGATCACCATTCTACTAATAAACGCAACTTGCCCCATTTTCTAAAATATGGAACTCCAGAGCATCCATTAGCTTGCTCAAGAATAGTAGATTTTAGACTTGATGCTGGCAACCGGCGAGACATGCAAAAGGCTATACAGCACAAACATGAACTGGTTATATACATTGTTTTCATCAGTGATCAAAGTTGCTAGGACCAAACACTATCAGCAATACAAATTCTCACTTTCAGCCCTTTTTCCCTCCAAAGCGGCACCTAGTGTTTTAATCTCGCCATCCTTCTCCAGTTCTACACTTCTACTATAGCTCAAAGATGGTTTTTCCGCACCCAATTCAACTATTCTTGCCTGCCAATGCATTTTTGGATTGTGAGTTGTGACATCAGACAATCCAATACATATTTATGATATTTTCTTTCTCTTTTATGCCATGCATCTTCAGCAGAGAGCGTTTTCAACGGAGTGTTATTCGTCTCCAGCTCTCATCCTCCATTGAATGAATGGTTTCTTATTCCTCTTTAATAACTTAATCTTTGATTTCTATCATTTTTACTTCGTTTCTTTTTTGTTCTCAGATCTACAACTTTGAATCTTTATTTTCTTGTTTTTTCTATCTTTTCTAGATCGTCAAGTTCGTTCAATCGATTCTTCGTATTTTAGTCTTCTTTCACTTTTTTTTTTATAATAGATCTTTGGTGATGATAATTTAATCTTCTATTTTCTGATTTACAATTCACTATTTCGAATGGATTTCTGATTTTGTATACAATGTATCACTCTCAGATGGTTTCAGGTCTATCGGATGCTTCTGCTTACCGTAAGCAACCCCCACCTCTCGCCTGAAACCATCGAGGTGGCCTCCGCAGCAGCCGCACCATACCAGAAGAACCACAATGGTCTGTGAGCTGAAAACTGTCCGAGAGTGATACATCTTTATGAAAAATCAGAAAAACCATTTGAAGCCGTGAATCGTATATCGAAAAATAGAAGATCAAATGAGAACAAAAAATCTATTATAAAAAAGGTGAAAGAAGACTACATAATATGAAGAATCGATTGAACAAATTTGACAATCTATAATATATAACAGAAACAAAAAACGAAATGATTCAAAGGTGTAGATCTGAGAAAAACAAAAGGAAATGATTTCAAAACAATAAAAATGACAAAAATCAAATATTAAGTTATTAAAGAGGAACAACAAACAATTCATTCAATGGAGGATGATAGTTGGAGACAAAGAACACTCCATTGAAAACGCTCTCTGCTGAAGATCCATAGCAGAAAAGAGAAAGGAAATATCATAAATAAAGAACAAATGTACATGCAAGTTTCGTTACAGATGAAGGAAAAAAAAAAAAAAAAAGTTAAAAAGAGATGGGGAGGAAGAAGAAACCGAGACCAAGAGCAGTTTGTTGCAGACCCAGCTAATGTGTACGGTAAAAGGAGACGATATTTATTGCCTGCTTTTACATCAGGAAGCCCTGAAAGCAACTAACCATTTTAGGTGGGGTATAAATAAAAGCAGATTTCATCAATGTGCTTTCAGTAATATCTGGATAATTAATTCTTCTGAGATGTGTTCAGACCAGTGTTACAAAATTCAGTTCGTTTTAGCCGAAATTTCCAAATAATTTCGGTTTGTTCGCTCTACCGAAATGAACAGGACCCTATAATTATTCGTCCCAGAATTCATTCCAATTTGTCCGATTCGGTCCGAATTTTATGATTTCAGCCGATTCGACCAATTATTCGTCCCAGTATTTAGGTTGCCTTTAAAATAGAAAAAATGAAAACTGAAGGGGCTAAACATATTTTTCTTAACTTAAAATTAAAAATAAAATTACCTTTTTTGGCCTTTTGGCTTAGAGAAATTAATCAAATATAAATCGACATATTGCTTTCATTTAGTACAATAAAGTAAATGCATCATATATTATTTTTTCTATTTTAATATATATAATATTTTTTCCCGAAATATTTCACCGAAATCTCCGAATTGGCCAAAACATTTCATTTAGAGGGCAAAACGAAATGCGTCCAAACCTAATTTCGTAACACTGGTTCCGGCCCAGCATGCTTTTTGTAATATATGGACAATAGAGAGCGAAGCAGGTTAAGAATTCTCAATTAGGATTCTATGGCAGTATTTTTCATGCACTGCTTCTATAAACCTCATGAGCTTTCTTCTACGGATGGAAATTCCTGATGTACCCAACTCGGTGATTTAGAGCTCTTCTAGTTGACATTTTTGACCTGACCCAAACTAATTGCACTGTGATCTCCCAACCCAGCCCAAACCCAAACCAGACCTGGTAAGGGTTTGGGTTGAGATTTTCAACCCGATTAACAAACACTTCTGGTTTGGGTTGAGAAATACATCTTGCCCTCTATTCTCAACCCATCCAAACCCAGACAACGGTTTGGGTTGAGCAATAAATCATGTTACCTTCAATGCTTCCGAACCCAAACATCTTCACTTCACCCACACTATTACACCTAAATTGGTCAGTTGTTTTTGTTAATTGGCTTCTGCCATAAATTATAATATCCCAGTAATATAATGTTGTGGATATGGAACCCCATCTATCCAGTTACCCAAGGATCCAGTCCCAACAATTCCCATATATTAGAAAAGTGGGAAGATTTTCAAAAAGCTATAAAACTCTTGACTCATTTTCAAAAAAAGTATATGAAAATTTGCATATTTTAAAAAAGCACAATAATTTTTCAAAATTCTTTCAATCAAATCCTCTCCATAAAAAAAATTAAAATGACAAACATACCCTTATGTCATTTTCAAAAATTTTCTTTAATAAATCATTTAAGAGAAATGATTGAGTCCAACCCACACAACCCGTACCTGTACCTAATTTCAAATTGAAGACCTAAACTTAAAAACAAACTAAAAAAAGGGGCCTTCTAAATCCAGCCCAAATAGAAGCCCATTTTTTTGTTACTAACGTAATATACTTACATATGCTAACATAAACCAATCAGTATATAAATAATGAATGTAGCATCGGGTACAATATAACATGCAAAATACACCCATATTTATCCACACAAACACGCAAAATCTAAAGAAAGATAGCACAATGAACATAGGTTATTGAGAAAGATACAAAATGTAAAGATAGCGCAATGAGCACGGGTAATCAAGAAACATGCAATCTGGAATGAGACAATATACTTGACTGACCTTTAATGCACTAATGTCATCGCTATGCAATAGCCCGTTCAATCTTACCTGAAACAGATAAGCAGTCCAACTGCATAATTTAACTTGACACGCATAGTACGTAAAAAGGATTTTACCAAAAGAATACAAGAATCAAGTATCAGCATTTGTTGTACTTAGAGCAAATTCAGTTGAACTCACTCGTACTAATAAGTATCATCATCATCATTACAAAAGTAGAATTAAATCATACCACTAATATCATGTCAGTGTACTCAGCATTTAAATCTCTTAAAACAAGATCCAGTACCTTCACACAAATACAAATATTGAAAAAATAGTTACAGATTTTACAAAAAATAAAAATAAAAAAGAAAGAGAGATGCAAGGAATTCTACCGCAGTTTTTCCACATCCGCGAGGACCAAGGAGCAAGATTGAGTTGTTGCAAGCCTCAGTGATGGAATTAGAGATGATGAACTTCAACTTACTAACATTAAGAGATCAAAAAGGTAAATGCATGAATGGAAATGGAGATACAATATATATATGTGGAAATCCCTCACACAAGCACCCTTATATGAGCACCACCTGTTTTTCGCAAGGTGAGACCCACCATGATCTTTCCAAGCCTGTCACTGATCCCTCACGTTTTACACTGGTCCTAACGAAATTTACCATTGGATTAAAATAGTAAAAACAGTGCCTTTTAAAACTGTTAAAATTGATGACCACGAATCAAGGGGTTAGGATGATCTAATGGGCCAAGAATTTTACACAAAGGTAGGGCCCATAGAGAACGGCTGAACCCCCACCTCCCCCTTGATTGGTTGGGGGCCTCCAAGTGGGCCCCACCACATGGTGCTCACGGGTGCTTATGTGAAGGGAGTCGCGCGCGCAGAGAGAGAGAGAGAGAGAGAGAGAGACCTGTAATTGGTGCCTGGAGAGTTTGAGAAAGGGGTAAAAATGAAACTAGGATTGCATATGCGGGATCGAAGGAAGATTATCGCTTCTTCAGCAGGGTTTTGTGCCACCCCCTCTTCCATTGTATTAGTGAAACTGGCAATAAACCTGTGCAATGCACAGGCTACAAATAAAAAACAACAATAAATATAACAGCAAACTATTTCAATAAATCAAAGGTTAATTTTATATTTTAATAATTAAAACAAGAAAAACTAAAATATAAATTGACAAAAGGGAACTAAAATAAAAAGATAATCTGAAATTCAAAATAAGATATGAACCCCACTAGGAAAATAAGAAAAAATAATTGAGAAATAAAATTTAGTGTCCAATAATAAAAGGAAGATTTAAAATACATACAAAATATAAGATAGAAAAAAAATGAAAAATGGAATTCCACAGTAGATGATGGTTGCATCATTATCAAATTGGGATGTGTGTCAATTCATAGGGGTAGGTTCATGCCAAGGTTTACAGTAGCAGTAGCAATAAGTGGGCCACAATGATAGTTGATGTTGTTTTTACACGAGTATACAAATATATACATGACAGATATTACATATGTACTGGGATTGGATTCTCTGCAAACATCTTCGACATAAGCTCTTTACTACTTGTCAACACACTCATGGTTGAGTGATGTTGGCATCTTTGTTTCACACAGATGCTCAAGGATTGATCCATTTAAAGTATCACTCATGACCAGTCGCGTTGCTCAACTTAGCCAAGGACACGGATTTTACACATAAATACCATACAACACCATACGTTGCCCATTTTGAAGTATCTGTACTTCATAGGTTTAAACTAATCATAAGTGGGTCCTAATATATGGCATCTGTTGCTTTTGCTTAAATATATAAAATAGGAATCCGGATACCCTCTCATGTCCGTTACAAACTTTCCCCGCAACAAATGCCCAGAACTCCACCATGGGGCCCACATGATGATAATCCTAACCATTCATCTTGAATCTCATCCCGTCCAGTGACATATCCTGAAATTTTACTTGAATAGGAGCTCTACTTCTACACGCTGTTAGCTTGTGTTCATGACAGATAACTTGATCAACGCAATCTTACTATTGACCAAATACCTTAACCCTGTTATCAGTCATGTGCCCAATGACGATGGGGCTAGCTCCTTTTGAAGTGAAATTTGAGGATATGTCACTGGAGAGGATGGGATCCAAGATGAGCGGTTTGATTCATCATCACGAGGGCCCCACAATGGAGGCATCTGTTACCGGAACAGTGATGCAGATGGACCTCAGGCCACATGTGTAGGGCTCAAATAGAGTTAGTATTTTTATTTCAGCAATTATCTAGTAGTTTTGAATTTTATTGTAATTAGGATAAGATTCTAGCTTCCTAGTTTAATTAGGTTTCTTAGGGATTAAGTTATGCTTTCTTATTTCTATGGCATTGTAGACAATTGTTTTCCAGATCGTGGATTAATGAAATTGGGTTTTCCCACTGAGGTGGGTCCTCGTGCTTCGGAACCCATTGTGCTTTGAGCAATTCCCACGCACGCCCTAACCCTTGGGACTGCACCAATTGGTAGATCGGTCAGCGTTGTTTACCCATATCCATCCCACCAACCAGCCAAAGAAACCTCCCCCTCCCCCTCCCCCTCCCTAAACTTCAACCAAATGGTCCCTGAACTTAAACCAAACTGTCCGAACCCAGTCCCGTTCCCTTCCAAATCCGTAGCCCCATCCATCTCATCCAATTCCAACCAATTCGCCTTTGCACTGTCTAAATCCAGCCAAATCATATATCCCTCACCATCCTTCAGTGTAGACCCCAAAGCTCATCTTCATTCCATAAAACGCAGAACCTTTCCACCACCTCTCCACTACTACCAAAACTCCTTACCCTCTACCTGAACCCCCGAAACCAGCGCTCTTCCTCAAAAACCCAAAGATTCAACAACCCTGCCCCCATCACCCCATCATCTCCCCCGAAAACCCAAATCCCAGCAAAAAAAAAAAAAAGCGAGTCGCAGAAAGAGAAGAAGAAGTGTAACAGAAGAAGAGAGAACTTCTTATTGTGTCTTCCCACAAGTGCCTCAGCACCCATTGTGCTTTGAGCACTTCCCACGCAAGCCCTAACCCTAGTGCCTGCACCAGAAAGCCTATAACAGACTAGACAGGGGATCCAAATGCAACCCAAGTGGGGGCCAAGGTCAATGTGGGTAATCCTCGTCAATGTAGCATACTGGTATAAAAACAAAAGGGAAAATGGAACTGAAAAGGAAATCTCTCCGAAACATCACCCTGCATGGGTCATATGAACAGAGGACGTGGGCCAGAGGATAATTGCTACTCTATTTAGAGTTGCTTTGTTGATTTGTAACTGAGTATCTTATTCGTGTCCTGTATTTGACTGCGTCTCTCTAATGAACAACGGTTTCAATGATCTTATCAAAAACCATCGTCTCTGATGCAATCACCCTTGAGATTATCTGAATTTAAACCTCTTGAGCAGTGTCTATCTCTGACGCAATAGCTCGAGGTAAAAAAGAAAGCTCCTTGCAGAGCTATAAATCTCGGGTATTCTGAGGAAGACCATAATAGAAACCCTACTGTTCCAAACTGCATATTCATCACCAGATCAAGTAAATAACTGAAGTCCCTGAATTTAGTCAACCAAGTTCACATTCATCAACAAGTAATGGGGGAAAGAAGAACCCTAAATTTGTGAAAAAATGGAAATTGCAGACTATGAATGATAGCTACTGAGTGATAGGGACGTACCTTAAAACCTTTAGTTTCTGCTTGCAGATTCGTGGGAGACCATGTAACAGAAGAAGAACAACAACAAGAGAGAGAAGGAAAATGGAATGAGAGGGAGTTTGGGAAATGAAAGAGAAGAGTAGGAAACAAGAGGGGTTTCTGTGCTTTCTGTTCTCGGCTTCCCACCAATAAAACAGGTTCTTACTTGGACTTCGAACCAATCCTGCTGGAGTGGGTCTACTGCACGCTACATTTTGCTCTCCACACACTGTATTTAAAAAATAAAAAATAAAAAATTTCTAAACTACTCCTCTCCTTGATTCATTCGGCCACACAGAACTGAACAAATAAAAAATATTCCGCTCTGTGTGGCCGAACAAATCAAGTTTGTTCGGCCACACAGAGCCGAACAAACTCGATTTATTTCGGCCCGCGGATGCTAATGAGCAAAATCGCAGAAACACGCTAAAAATGGTGAAAATTGACTGTATGGTATTTGATCAACCTTTGCACAAGAGAATGAGTGAGGGGGAGAGAGGAAGAGAGAGGGAGAGAAATGAGGAAATGGGAAGAGAGATGAGGTTGCCGGAAAGGAGGAGATGGGGAAAGGGAGAAGGAGACGGCGGGGAGATGGGTTGGCGCAGCGGCTTGCGGGGGAGAGAAATAGGGAGAGAGATAGGGAGAGGAAGAGAGCGGGAGAGATAGGGAGAGGAAGAGAGCGGGAGAGATAGGGAGAAGAAGAGAGACGGGAGGAGGGAGCGGAGCACGGAGCATGAAGCAAGGAGAGGGAGAGAGAAGGGAGGAGAGGGAGAGGGGTAGTTTAGGATTTTATTTTTATTTTTTTTAAATGCAGTGTGTTGAGAGCAAAATGTAGTGTGCAGGTAGACCCACTCATCCTGTTGTTCCGAAAATTACATATATACCCCCCTGTATGACCAATTTTACATATTTATTAATGAAATACTATGTATAACTGTGTAAGTTAAAATATTTTTCAATATAATAGAAAATACTTTTAGAAGCATAAAAAATAAAAAAAATAAAAAAAATTATAAGACAACGGGTATCAAATCCGACCTAACTTATACTTATCACATGCAAGATTTGTATCACATATCAAAAACTCGTCAAATCCACATTGCTAAATTATAATTTATCTCGATTGCTTACCATTCTTGTTGAATCGAGCCATACGCTGATAAGCTTAACGCAATACAAGTTGGACCAGTCTCCTACTCTTCTATGACCAGGCTGAACCTCTCTCTCTCCTTCTCCCATTCGAATTGTTTAGATTTGGATGTTCTAAAAAAAACTAAGTTTGATCCATTGTCAATAAGTACTGTTCTATCAATTGGTGATGTTAAAAACATACTTAAGAGCTAACTTATATTGCCATCGCAAAGTCATTAGCATTACTTGTCTTCTCTAATCATATGGATCTTTCATGGCTTAACTATTATGAACGTAGGTTATTTGTTGGTTGGAATCTAAAGAGTTCCTATTAAGAGAATCATAAGTTGCCGAAATGTTGCTCCCTTGTGAGTTTCTCAAATCCTCTAGTTGGGGGTGTTCATAGGTCAGGCCAGACCTAGCTGGGCTGCCCCGCACACTTGATAAATGGGGGCCCAAGCCCACACATTTAATCAATGCAGCTATGCCGAACCCTTTTTTTTTCCTTCTCTTTTTTACATTTTTAGGTTTTCAATCAATGATTTTGACAGATAATCACAAAATTTCAAGCACTCCTTATTCGGGAAAGGCCGGGGCGTGCTTTGAACGTTTACACTTAACCCAAATCCAGCCCAAATAATAATCCAAGCCTGGTCCAAAGCGGACTGGGCTCAGATCAGTCCTAAAATATCCGAGTCCGTGAGTACCCATGCCTCTTGCACACTGCATCATCCAAGATTCTAGAGTCAGAATAATTTTAAAGGTCAAACATAATATTTCAAAAAGGTTGTTCTTTCAAGATTTCACAGGTCGAACAACGAATAGTTGGGATTTCACTGACAACACTAACAATGGTGTCACAAATTCTCAAAGCACAGGGACGCCTGTTAGAAATTCTTTTAAACAACATCCTCTTGTTTGGAGGAGTTTCTAATGGAGATTTCATATTAACAGTGCCATTTTATTGTTCCCGTGCCATTAGGAATTCCTTGTTTAATTTGCGATGTTTCAAAATCCCAACCTTGTGGATTGTCGGTTAAAACTTTTGACATTAGTCATTGTTATCGGAGTTGGCCAATTTTGGCCTATTGTAATCTTCAAATTCCAACTTCTAAGAGATGGCAAATTTGGCATATGTACTTTGGCATTATTATTTTATTATTATTTTTTAAATGAAAATTATTATTTTATTATTATTGTATCAAAGGCTTCTAAGGCAAGTATATTCATCACTGTTATTTTATTGAAAAGAAAGATTTGACATTTACTTTAACAAATGCCAAATGTCATGTAGGATTAGACAAATCTGTTGAAGACAATGTCATATATCATCTATAGCCGTTGGAGGCTAACATGGACAAATTAATAACACCTCTGTTGGAGTTGCACTAAAATGCTGTGCGGAGGGAGAGGGGCCATTGGTGCAGTTTTTGAATCCATCTTAGGATGACATATGGGGAATTTAGATTTGCCCAATATGAATTCTTAGATGCCTTGAATAAAAAGGGTCCCGAGGCTTCCATCAAGTTTTATGTCTCCACTCAGCCAGAAAAAAAAAAGAAAAAAGTAAATGTCATGTCTCTGCACTCACATTCAAACATCTTGGCCTTTTTATTTATGAAGGAGCCAATATGGGCATTAGCCAACTGCACCAGTATCCAATATAAGTAATTGCAACATTATTGTAAGTGATTATGATGGACTCTTGGACAAACTTAACGCTTTGAATTTATTTTTTAAAATTAGCTATTTTTATATAAAGAGAGGCTAAATATACATTGGTATTTGCTCTCCACACTAATACACTCTACACTTCCCACACTTACTCTATACACACCCTGTTTTACACTTCCCACACTTACTCTATACACACCCTGTTTTGTCCCAAATACCCTAACAGTTCTTCTCTCAACTTTTCTCCACACTCCCTCTCTCCCTCTCCCTACCTGCCACCCGCCGCCTCCGTGCGCACCCATTCTCCCTCTCCCGGTCTCTCTCGTTCTCCCCCTTTCTACCTCTCCCTCTCCCTCTCCCTGCATGCCTCCGCCCGCTCTCCCTCTTTCAATCTCTCCCCCTCCCTATCTCTTGATAATAGTACCACTCCAATGTCACCTGTGCTAGTGCTGACTCAGGCTCACATAGGAACCACCATGACCCAGTCTCGATTAACACACCAAGTCTCAAGGGTCGTTTCCTAACTTTGCTAAACAGATCATATTTATTCTCTTGTAACAGAACCCGATCCATTGTAATATATATATATATATATGATACTATGCTATACAAATGCAAGTGAAGAATAATTCAAAAGAGAAATGTCATATGTTTATGATATCAAAGCCAACCGGTCGGGAGTTTGAATCCCAGAATGAATGACTCGATGTAACAAAAAAAATTGTGTGTCGCCAAAAGTACGCCGACCAGGTTCTACATAAGGGAGAGTATTGAGGAGTGGGCTCCACTCAAGGGAGAATATTGAAATGTATTTCTGCTGCCTCTACTAACGCCTTGAGGCTTTGGTATGAATGGTTCGCTAAAAAAATTCAAACACCCACTCCCACATGCACTACTTGCCCAAAATATCATGTCTGAATCTACATCTTACAGTCAGGATGCCCAATCTGTAGAGTGGCAGGCTGCTATGGATATGGAATATACATCTCTACAAAGGAGTGGCACATGGACCCTTGTCCCTCGTACACCACATATGAATGTGGTTGGTTGCAAATGGATTTACCGCAGCAAACAGAACCCCAATGGATCCATCAATCGCTTCAAAGCACGCTTGGTTGCCAAAGGATTTCACCAACAGCCCGGCATCGACTTTGTTGACATCTTCAGTCCTGTGGTGAACCACACCACCATACGTGTCATCTTGGCATTAGCTATTACCTATAATTGGCCACTCAAACAATTGGATGTTGAATTATTGTTAGTTTTATAGTCTCAATCCATTAAGATTGATGAAATAAATTTATTAATTTCTTTATTTATCAATATATTCATACTTTCTTTTCATAAGATGAATGGTGTTTTATTATTTACTTGCACATAACCAATACAATTAACATTATGGTTCATGAGATGAACCGGAGTCTATAAGTATACTAAATACAATACATGTGTATGGATGAGATTCACATACGGGAGATATGTATAGCAAATCTTATACCTGAATATTTTCACAACCAGTGATGAGATTGGGCATCTCATCTGACAAGGTTGCAGTACTTTGATTACTATGAGACAGTATGATTTGTCTCGATCATCAGAATGTAAGATTCTGGATCATAGTGCTGGTACATTGAATGTATTGAAGGACCATGAAAAGCACCTTATGAATGCTGTCTTTACTTTAAGGTCTGCTCTCATAATTCCCTAGCAATAGGCTCTCAATCCTGAGACATTAATGAACTCAAGTTTCAATCTATTCATTTGCTTTGAGTAACCAATGAGTGAGGCCAATTGTAGGTCAACACCTCGGTGATTTTGGTACGTGATAGTAGAGCTGTGGGAACATTCGATGGTCAAGATGGAATCTATCTTTAATATCCCCTTGTGCCAATTAATGGATTTATCATTGGTGAGTGCGCACCCATTCAAATTAAGAGTTAATTGGATCGGTACCAAATGATCATTATAATTGGGGCACAAGGGATATGGATCTAAGTTTGAAAGACAGGTCCAATTGATCCATGAATATTGATGGAGGGGCCTACTTGTGGACATAGGGAAGTTTAGGGTCTTCATGTAATTTATTCATAAGACTGGAGTTCAATTGCATTTATATAGTGGAGTTATTTGTAATTAACTGTGAGCCCGGATTGCACATGAGATGTGGGGTCGCGGCATCCCAGTTGGAGCCAGCTTTTTATGGAATCCCTAGTGGTCCTCACGCTAGCCCAAAATTGGATCATTACTAATTCTATTTGAACTCAAAATGAAAGTTACTATTTATATTTGAAGTAAAACTTCTAATAGTGGTAATAGTAGGAATGGTGAGTTACTGATTATTATGGAAGTTATACTTATAATAATAAACAAAGAGGAGGTTACTTAGGCTATAAATAAGAGAGGAAAGGAGGGATGGACATCCATGCTTGTTTTCTACATTGGAATTCACGCCCAACCTTCTCCATTGTGCAAGAGTTGTACATCTCTCTATCCTTCTCTCTTATAGTTTCTCTTCTAGTTTTCCTTTGAGGTTCTAGTTAGTTTTTCTCTTGGAGATTCCACCATCTTCTTTGAGAAAAGAGATTTGAGACAGGTCATATCGTGGAAGACGATTGGGTCTTAGAGATTCTGATTTTGTTTGCGAAAGAGTTTCTCAAAGTAAGAAATCAACTCCTCTATTAGAACACAACCGAGCTCCATAGGTATATTCTACTTCTCGTATGTTGAAGAATTTCGTGGTTGCTTGTTAGGTGCTGTTTCTATTTACTTGATAGGTTTATTTACTGATCACGATGGCTGAGATTGAGGACATGGATCCTGGATTGGGTTTTGTAGCCTTCTGGATAGTTGATCCCTGAGTCAAGTTGGTCAAAAGTTTTAAAAACCTATCCTAGAAGCCCCCCTATTTCCAACATAATGTGCCTTCTTATATAGCAATCTTTTGTAAAGTAGTATATATGGCTCAACCGCAAGGTTATACGAACCCTGACAAGCCATCCCATGTTTGTCTTATGCAAAAGTCTATTTATGGACTTCGCCAAGCACCTTGAGCCTGGTATGAAAAAATTACCTCCAAATTGTTGGACTTTGGCTTTCTACTATCCGTCTCAGATCCGTCTCTCTTCATCAAATGTGACAACGATAACATTACTTACCTTCTTTTACATGTGGATGACATCATCATCACGAGCAACAATTCTATTTTTATTAACTCGTTCATCCATCAGTTGGGTCAACATTTCAAGATGAAAGATTTAGGCCCGCTGAAATATTTTCTCGACATGGAAGCCCATCGCACCAACAATGGGCTTTTCCTTTTCCAAACCAGGTACACTACTGATCTCCTTGTGAAATCTGACATAGTAGGTTGCAAATTAGTTGGCTCTCCCGCATCGAAAGAGAAATTAAGCCCATCAGATGGACCTATCCTTGATAATCCAACACAATTTCAGAGTATTGTGGGTGCCCTTTAATATGTTTCTCTCCCCCGCTCAGACATAAGCTACGTTGTGAATCAAGTATGTCAATTCATGCATGCACCCACTGTTGTATATATGAATGCTGCTAAGCGAATACTTCGGTTCCTCAAAGATACTCTTGCATATGGGCTTCATTTTCATCCTGGCCCATTGTGCCTTTATGCTTACTGTGATGTTGATTGGGCTGGCTCACCATTTGACCGACGATCCACCAGCGGTTATCATGTATTTTTAGGTCATAACCCTATCTCTTGGTCTGCTAAGAAACAAAATATGGTGACCCGCACATCCACAGAAGCTTAATATCATTGCCTAGCCCACACCGCTGCGAAACTCACTTGGCTGTGCTTTCTCTTACATGATCTTCATATTCCATTAAATGAGATCCCGCTCATTTGGTGTGACAATGTGAGTGCTATTTCTTTTGCATTCAATCCCGTTTTCCATGCCCGAACCAAACACACCAAACTCGACTATCACTTCGTTTGTGAAAAGGTTGCATGTAAACAGCTTGATGTTCGCTTTGTTTCCTCCATGGACCAGAATGCTGACATCTTCACCATAGGGCTTTCATCTAAGCGTCTTTAAAATCTACAAGCTAAACTTTGCATCCGGGAATGCCCACTTAGCTTCAAAGGAGATGAAAACAGTACCACTCCAATGTCGCCTGTGCTAGTGTTGACTCAGGCCCACACAAGAACCACCAAGACCCAATCTCCAGTAACACACCAAGTCTTAATGGCCATTTCCTAACTTTGCTAAGCAGATCATATTTATTTTCTTGTAACAGAACCTGATCCATTGTAATATATATATATATATATATGATACTATGCTATACAGATGCAAGCGAAGAAGAATTCAAAAGAGAAATGCTATATGTTTATCTCTCTCTCTCCCCACCACCCCTCTCCGTATCTCTTTTCTTCTCTCTCTTTCTCTTTCTCCCTCCCTCTCCTTCTCCCTTCCTCTCTCTCCATCTCGCAGTGGGGGCAGGGTGGGTGTGTAGAAAGAGGTTGAGATGTAGAGAGTTTGATAAATGCCCTTTTAGGTAATTTCCTATATGGGTATTTTGGTAAAAAAAAAACCATTGTGTAGAGATCAATTTTAGTACGCATCTGGCAGCTCTCTTCTATATATTAGAGTGGAATGGTTAGAATTCAATTTACAGTTGCCTTTAAATTTTGACTCTCACTGATGCCAACGTAAGCCTATTATTATGTATTATGTGGGAGCGTTTGGATTCAAATTTTGACTGCTGCCATCCATTTTGACCTTACCAACCCCCACATCAGCCATTTTTTTAGCAAATTACTTTGCATTCATTTTTTTTTTTTTATCAATTATTCTTATTGTAAAGAGAAAATTACCTGAAAATGACCTTGGATATATGGTGCACCAAAATGGCCCTCCCAATTTTCATTTTAATCAATGATACCATCGCTCGTGTTTTCATCTCCCTCCTCTTTCTTCATCTCCCCAGTCCCCACTCCATTTCTAGCTCAACCCGCCACCCTCAAACACCTGCATCATCATCAACACCTCATCCCAGACAACCCATTCCTATTTGATGTAAAGATTGGACTCGACTGGTTCGATGCAGAGATTATCAGACCACGGCCGGTTGGGTATGAGGGTGATGAAGTGGATGAAAGCGACAATAGGCTTGGGTGGTGTAGTGTTTTGGCCGGGCTTGGACTGCCATGAGTTGCAAGAAAGGAAGATGATGGGAGAAGAATGAGCGACAATGGGTAAATCCGATGAAGGTCTTAGTGAGTTGGAAGAGATAGAGCAGGTGGGTTGATTTAATGCAGCGAGTTTTAGGCTTTGTTTTCCAATATATTTTGTTGAGAAAGGACTGGACTGCTGAGGGTGGTGGGTTGGGTGAGAAATAGAGTTGGCGAGATGAAGAAAGATGAAGAAGAAGAGACGAGTTACCTCAATTGAAACAAGTGAATAATATTGTTACTCAAACAAAAACAAAAACTGATGGGAGGGCCTCTACTATTACATAGGGCCTTTTTGGTGCACCGAACCTGTAAGGCAAATTTTATAGTAATTTCCCCTATTTTTAACCAAGGACTGTAATAGGTATATTGTACATGAGATAAATTTTGATTAGTGTTAAATTAGGATAAGTATCAACGTGGCAATGTTTGTTTTCTAAGAGGTAAAGTAAAACTAGATGGAATGTAATCATAGTTGTCATAAATTTTACTTTATCATATTTGGTTGATCATAACAAGTGGTAAAGTAATCCACTTTAACTTATTCGTCGCTCAAAAAATTTACTCGATAATGCCCAACTAAAGTAATTATTTTTCCACTTACTGATTTTTATTTCACTTTAACTTACGTTACTTCATGAAAACAGACACACCAGAAAGTATAATTTTCCTTTACATCACCATTACATTTATGCTTGCAAAGTCATCATTTGCATGCCCACATGCTTTACATGGGCACTGCTTGTACATACCTTACATCAATACACAGGAATCATTGTCTAAATTTCTACAAAACAGATATTGAGATATTTTAGGCTCAACATCTTTCAGCTCACGTTCAAACTACATATTCACATTCCTAGCAGACATGTCCAATATGGACTTCAGCACTGCTGTATATGCAACTTGAACCCCTGCCAAAGATAAGTCAAAAAAAATAAATTGAACAGTTTTGCAATGGGAGCTTAATGTGTATTTATCAGAAAATATAGGCAGCTTTCAACAACCATGTTCATCCACCTACCTGCTCCACCATCAATTTGCCCGGTCAAAAAATGCCTATGTCATGGCCTATACAATTACGAAAGCCTGTAGGTCTACTATATAGCAAATTACACCTCCTGATCACTAAAAATATTTACACTTCATTCACAAAAGGGTGAAGGGTGTACAAGCAGGAGCAGATATGGCACCTTTCCCCACATGTATGGACTTTCTTTTCTATGTGTATGGGATTTTGTTCTCGTACGTGCGAGCTTCCTTTTTCACATATGTGGGCTTTTGTACCGTATGTAGGGGCTCTCTCCCGTCGCCGCTTGAGTTGCGTTAAGCAAAGAAAGAAAGATAGAAAGAAATGAATGACTAATGGAAAATGGAAGCTGTGAAGAGGGTCGGGACAGCCACACAGCTCTTTGATTCATGGGACATCTTAGGACCTCAAATCGTCAATGTGAAGGGGTTCAGATATTGGTATTGGAGCCATTGCAGTTCAGCAAAAACTGATATGTATTGCTGATTCATGAATTTTGGTTGAGGTCATTATGACAAAATGGCAGTCTGCAACAGCCCTTAGATTTTTCGTATTACTTTCTAGAACACCCTGAGTATTTTCAAGGGAGAATCGGCTTTTTACAGGGGAGTCAAACATTCACATATATTCACCCTTTATGTGCGGTCAGCATAAGTTGACACTCATATATGTTTATTATATAAATAGTTGGCTTAAGGGGAAGAACAAAAAACAAAATATTACTTCATCTAACGGCTACTAAATCAATAGATAGGATGATTAACAGGAATGGTTTTTGGTCAATTTCTAATCTACTGCAGTCCTGTTTATCTTTTTCTTCTTCTTTTTTTTTCCTTCTATTTTGCTAAGTTGGACTTATTAGTCAGGAGTGATACTTTAAACCTCATGACCAAGGGATTGATCCCTCGGCAAATATGCAAAGCCAAGGTGCCAACCCACTCAACCGAGAGTGTGTTGGCCATACGTAGCCATATTAATCTTTCATTTCGAAGATTGACAATAATTCATGAGGGCTTTTATAAAATTCAATATCATGAGGAGTAATTGTTTGTTGAAAAGTATTTCCACCACCTCTACTATTGCCTTGAGGTTTTGATAGAATCAATTAGCAAAGGAAATTTAATATGTTATTTGAACTAATCAATTGTGAGTATGAATCACAGGAGGAACATCTTGGCACTTAAATACGTGACATGAATTTATGTTTGGGTTTTGCAAAGAGGGTTGGCAGAGGAAATTTAATACCATGGACTATTAATTGCTCTAAAAGTACTATTATTATTATGGAAATCAAACAAACCACATTCTTCTTCTTCTTCTTTTTTTTAACATGACATGGTGACAAAATTTCTGAAATAAATAAAAGGGAACTTTGAAATCAAATAACTTATTAAATTTATTGGACGTTGCCAACTACCTAATAACCATGAAATAGATAAAGACAAAATTTCTATTTTAACCACCCATTTTAGGGTCTTACGATCAGTATTTAAAAACATTCAACAAAACTTTCCAATGAGTTAGAACTCTCTATCTGCCAGCTTTTGGAGCTACCTCACAAGTCATATTTGTTTGGTAAAAATACTTTTAGGGTGAAGTGAAGTGAAGATTAAAGAGAGAATAAAATATTCGGGGGTCTGATTATAATATGATAAAAATCTCTTTTTAGTAGCTTGATAATGAATCTTTGACTTTTTGAGTAAAAAAAATAAATATTTTTGTCTTTTAGTGGCACAAAAATATTGTTTTTTGACTTTTTTTAAAGAATGATGGAATTTTAAAATTTTGTACATTTAATATGACCGTTAGTCTTTTTTTGTCCGGTGAAGATAGACTTTACTTCACTCTACCATACCAGTGAAGTGGCCGAACAAGTCCAAATTTTTAAAGAGTCTTATTCATCTAAAATTTTGGCATAGAGAAATTACGAGTTAAAAGCAGTGAAACTCTATATTGAACTTATTGAAAATTCAGGCTTCCCAAAATAAGTCGGCTATAATCTGAACAATCTTTAAGTTTGACCCTAATAGAAGTTGGATATACCGTAAAATCAATCCAACAAAATGTTAGTAAAAATTGGCAGGACCTTCCTGTTAATAAAACCCAAGAAGATTTAGATCCTTCTTTGATATGTGAAAGTTCATAGGATGATCCATTTGCCGCCTCACCAGATCCAACAATCTTTAAAATGTCTATCATCATGAATGGCCCCCACCAGAGATACATATGAAGAGGTTAACTTTCAGTGCTCCTGAGGTGCATGCTAACTATCCGTGGACTATATAGGCCCAGGCGCCCAGGACGCCGAATCTATTCTCAGAGGTTGAAGTTTGAACATCAGAAAGTCGGCCATTTCTCTCAGGTACCCATTTCTTCATCTCCTCTCGTTCCCTTTTCTCATAAAGAGAGATCCTCTCTCTATAACGGCAAAGGCCTGCTAAAAAATCACTTTTATTTGTTTCCATTTCTTATTGTAACGTCTCCTTTCATTTCACATCAAAATTCTTCACAAAACCCCCTTTTTTGCTGTTATTTTGAATGTTTTTCATCGATTAGCAGCAAATAAGCATCTGACCATGATACCCATTTCACTGGGTCTTTTGAATTATCAATTTATCACAACCCAAACCAACCCCACTGACCCCTTCCCTTGTTTTGGCATGTTTGGTAGATTTCAAGAGATTATTAACAAATGGAAAGAAAGATAAGTGTGGATTACTGGATTCTATGTCACATATGAAAAGTGGAAAGATAAGTTTGAGAATTTTTAAATTATGTAACGTTGAAGATCCAGCTGATCAATCTAGAAATAGCCAAATAGCAAGAGTTAGAGACGAACATGCGAGAGGTGTTTATTTTGTTCAATCACCAAGAGGAGGTTCTACAGTAGTTGTATTGTTCATGTAAAGCCACTTATGGCAACTAACAACCCCCAAGATTGATATCCACTAAAGCTCAATTAAATCTCACCATTGGGATGGTGGGTCACCAAGAATTTGCAAGAAATCTGCCTTTTTTTAGACTTAAAAGCTTCGGCTTTGCGGAAACTTGATGCATGGCATAGGTCTGGCTGTGTCCTAGGCTGTCCCAAACTGGCCATTGAGAAGATTAAAGTTTAAATGCCATGTTAACTTGACTGATTGGTGTGATTATCATTCGTTTGCTGTGTTTGCAATTGATTATTTTATGTGTAAAGGTTATTTAGTGTTAATTTGCTCCATAATCAGATTGCATAATTGTCAGGATGGCGCACTATAAAAAGGGTCATTGTCAATTTGGCATCTATAAGAAACATGGATTTATGACATTTTCAAGTAGGCCAGAATTGTGCTTGTGAATAGCACATGCCTAAAAGTCATGATTGTCTGTTCATCGGGAGTCGGGACAGCGACACAATTTGGATTTGATAATACATCGTTGATGACACTTGAGGACAATTTGGATATGTTGGTTATTATGTTGTCACTCATTTGTTAAATCCTTCTTTGATCATTATGGTTCGTCATCAAGTAATTTAAATACTTACATCTTAATTTTGTATAGTTGTGATTATTTAACTTGTTTATTTCATCATGCTTTGTATGTGTAGGAAGAGATCTAATTATTATTTTTCAAGGGGGCAGCTCATGGGGAGAATCAAGCCTCAGACGCTACTACTTCAAAGCAAAAAGAAGAAGGGCCCAACTCGTATCAGTGGCACCACTATTCTCACTTGCAATTTAGTTGTAGGCTTAATTGTGTTGTCCCTGGTTGCTACATATCGGCACTGGTCTGATAGGTTGGTGGGCTGTTAGATTTTTGAATTTTAAATGATAAGGTCAAAATGGTAAAAATCCTGAGTTGTGACCACAGAAATCAGATGTTGAAATTATTTTTAAGTCTTGGCTAAACTCCCCTAGATTGAGAGATGTAGATTTATTATAGAAATCTAGTTGCATTTTCAAGGTCTTCTTGGATGCACCCCTACTTGCAGTTGGTTTGAGTAATTTGGCAGAATTGGATGATCATTCTTTCTTATGTTCATTTTAAATAGTGTAGTCGTAAATCATATAAGTCACTGTTTTTTCCCTACTTGTCCTACTTGATATCGATATTCACAACACCAATGATTGGAGACTGCAAGGCAGCAAATATTTTCCAGCTAAAGTGGTTTATGATTTTGATGCTGCTCGAAACACTTGTTCTGCCAAAATATTAAAACAGATTGTGATTTTGCATGTATCTAAGGGGGGACTTTCAGTCATTCTATTGGCTAATACCTTTCTAATGTATATCATGGACAATCTAATTTGCAGGTCAAGAAGCCAAGTAGAGGATGGCTTGCAGAATCTCGAGGTACTTTTAGAAGTTCTCATGTTCTTTTAGTATCTGTATCTAGTTGTTGAGTTTTGAAGGAATAATAATAATAATAATAATAATAATAATAGCAGTAGCAGTAATAATGATAATAATAATATTATTATTATTTATGGATGCCATTCATTTATATTCGGCACTACCTACTGACAGTATATATTGATTTTGGTTGTTATAGGACACTGACGCAGTTAAAGATCTGAAGAAATTTGACCTTCCTAGTTATGCTGTAAGTTTCTCCAATGGGTTTCAAGCAAGTGTCTTTTATGTTCCCATCTTTCTTCAACTTCAGTCGCGGGTCCGTTTCTTAGATCTACGACTAGAGATAATCTCTTCCCTCTCATAGAGAGTTCCTTCTTGTCACCTTTATGCTTGTTTTGACTTGTGAGGGTGGGAAGGGCTTTAATAAATATATCATTATTTGTTATTTGGGACCTTTGCAATCGTTCTCCAATAAAGGCTTATGAATTAGATTATTTTT
The DNA here is from genome assembly GCA_029852735.1 of Persea americana. Classification (NCBI taxonomy): domain Eukaryota; kingdom Viridiplantae; phylum Streptophyta; class Magnoliopsida; order Laurales; family Lauraceae; genus Persea; species Persea americana. The sequence goes on from CM056815.1 coordinate 73,017,579, forward strand.
TCTTTGCATTTATACAAGTGCATCTTTGATGCCTCTGAAACTTTACCATGAAGTCTTAAACTCGATAATACATGTGGATTGATTAGAATATAGTATCTTAATCATTTTTTAGATCAGAGATGAGATCTTGCATGAGGTAGAGGATGTAGATTTGCATCGTAATTTCTCGTTTGAATTTACCATAGTAAGTTACTTGAAAACCAATAATAGGATACAACAGGATGCCAATTTCTGCCTTTTAGCCTGTCTTTCTCTCTTATATACATTTTTAGAAATAGTGGTGAATGATGTTGAGAGTGAACAAATGTACAAACCATGGCTCAAGATATCAGCAAGTACATGTTGTATCAGTCAATAGATATTGGGTATGGGCCGTCACTGCATTGATACATGGGTATCATACTATCATTAGCCTTCCTCACATGTATTGGCTGATATGTATCAAGTGATATGGACAAATGTTCCTTTTAAAAGCCAAAAGACATCGTGTTGACTTATAAGTAGTTTGTCTAAAGGGGAGAGGAAAGAGTATTTGGTACCTTAGCACCAAAAGTCACTTGGAAATCATCGATTTGAAGATCTGTGGCAAGAATTGAAACTAATATGCTAGCCAACTGCTTAAGGGTTTTGTTTGCGATAAGCAAAATCTCAAAAATAAGTGAAAGGGATTTTTTGTTTGTCTTGGGTAGAAATCAGTTGCAATGCGAACTGCTAAGTAATGCATCTTTGGGGCTTAGATTTGCTTTAGAACATGTGGAAGACTTATTTTATTTTTTTTTGAAAAAATATGCCTCTGGCAGTAACGATGATGTGTATGCTTCTTGACATTCTTGCTTGGTATTGATTGTCAATTTGCCATTGGCCATTTATGTCCATCTCTCCATTTATTTCTTCATTCATGAATGATGATGATTCATGTCGTCTCTAGTCAGTAATCACTTAATCAAGTAATTACTTATTAATATTTTAGAACCAACTTGTAAGTTATAACTTGTTATCAAAAAAACTTGTAAGTTATAACTTTAAGTACTGCGTTAAACATTGTAACAAAAATTTGTGTCAACGTTTTTTTTTCTTAGTTAACATTTTATTGGGTTTAACAGGCTTCAAATGCATGGGTACCATGATTGTAGGAGAACAAGTACGTCAGTTTTGTTCATACAGTATAATACAACAATCTTTTTATAAGACTTGTATGGCATTGAAGGGTCCCATATATACTTTTTTCTAGTTAATAATGAAAATAAACATAAAAAATATAACATTCTCAATATTCTGTTTCTTATATATATAAATATATATGTATATGTATGTATATATAATCACTCCAATACCCGTTAATGTTATGTATTCTCGATGTTTGATATGTTTTCTAGAACTGGCCAATAGCGCTTTGTTAACAAACTCTAACATGATGATGGAGGGGAACACTATAAAATGACAGCGCAACATATAATGCATTTCTAGACACCTAGATTTTATAAGATGCAATATGATTGGCCTAGGCACCCAGTGGAAGGATATATCTCTAGACATAACCATTCCAAAAAAAAATAAAAATCTGGGCATGGATAATTTCCTTATGTGTCAACCAGCAAAGGAACTTCTTTTATTAAAAAAGGGACCTTTGCTTCTGTTTTTTCTGCTGAACATTGACAAGTCACCTTCCACATGAATCTGATCAGGCAAATCGTTTGATAACCTCTGACGGAAAAGATGCGCAGTTGGCACTATCCTCACCAACTGGCCTATTAAAGGTGCCTATAAAAGGTCATAGGGAGGACCACCAGTTGTAAAAGGCTCTCGATTGCTATCGGCACTTCCATCTGCATTGTACCGTAGAACAACTCAACAATTAATTGACACAGTCAAGGGAAGCCAAATCCGATTGATTGTGAGCCCAAAGATATCCGATCTTCAATCCAACAGAAAAATCCATTCAAACAAGGAGAAAAGTGGAGATCCATTTACTGTTGATCATGAAAATCCACTGTAGAGATATTCAATCTGATGGGAGATGTTCAACCAAGGGAGATGAAATAAGCAATTGTAAAAATATGCAACTTTACTCAAATTTCATAAAAAAAAAAAATCCAATGCTAAATTGCTCATCCATTACAAAGCATATAAATAAATGCTGGAAACCCAAGAAAACTAACATTTGACTCCCTCAATCCAATCTAATATCCTAACAAGTAAAATCCATAAATGTGCTTAACAAGGAAAGAAACAACTAAGAAACCAAAAGCAAGAAACAACCATTAGAAGCGCTGGAGTCTTGGTTCTTCAAGCTTTTAAACCATGTGGATCCCTCATGTTTTCTTTGAGATGAGAACCTGTTCAACTATAGCAACTTCATATCCTCAAGATCTGATACAACTCACATTAAGGTAGAATTCAAAGTAGAAAAATCCCATATCATAAGGATCCTTGCTGTGCATGGACTTTTGGACCTGTCAAGATGCTAGGGACTGTGGGAAAGTAGTTCCCATATGTAGCCCAGTCCTAGACGGGCAGTTTAGGGCTGGTTGCAGTCGGTTGGAGGCAGGTTCAAGTGGGTTGAGTCCATATGACCTGAAATCCATTATTTATGGAATATGGGCCTATATGGACTTGATGAGTTGATCAAATTGCATTATGAAAGTGCTGCTTTGACCCCTCAATTAATATAAGGCAATGTTTGTTTTGCAATTGGTAAAGTAAATTCTGCGGTAAAGTAATCTCGGTCGCCAAAAAATTAACTTGTCACAACTAGTGGAAAAGTTAAGTTTCAGCCACCAAAAAATTTACTTTTATTAACCACAAAAATCTTACCTCATAAAAGACAAGTCAAGTGGTTACTTTACCACATGTTGACTTCATATCTCACTTTACCTTACTTTTCCTCATGAAAACAAATGCATCTTCACTTTTCAGAAATTATGCTTCACTTTTACCTAGCCATTACATTTCCCACTGATTTGACTTTTTGTTTACTTTATTTGTAAATAAAACAAACATGAGGATTTCTCATAACTGTTTTGGACCCATCCTGGCCGTCCAAATTATGATGTGATCTCTTTCCCTTGATTGGGCTCCGAAGAGGTGGATCAAAAGACTATTTGATTGATCAAGTCAATCCAATAATTAGTGGCATGATCAATCAAATGGTCCATTGATTCCAGTCCATCGCTTCTGTGTCATTGATGGTGCACTTACTGACATATCAGCTAGACAAAATTCCCATTTATAATGGACTCCAAATCTCTGGAAAAGACCCTAAAAACTAGAAGGCCTGAGACTACTTCACTGTAATAAAACCCACACTCTTGTGATTATTGGGAAGTTTGGAAAGAATGAAATATGTCCATTACCGGTATATATGGCTGCATTTTCCACCTCTTTTTTTTTTAATTAAGTGTGTATATTTCCAATGGAAAATATAGTTACAAAGTGCAAAGATCGAGGAGGAAAGCTCCAACTCCCAGGAAAGGCAACCTGCTATGCAAAGCATATGGAGACCTGCAGCAGGAGAAGCAACTGAAAGAGAACCCACAAAATAATAGGTCGAAGCCAGAAGGCCCATCAACCTAGCCAAAAAGCCCACAGGCCGGGCCCACCAAAACAACCAAAGCAAAAGCGAAGCATACAATACTCACAGCCTGGGTCAGGCCAAACCAAGAAAATCAGCTTGCAGCACTTGAGGTTCAACTTGGTGGCTAATTGTGACCAAGAATTTGACCTCTTTACAGGAGGAAGAACTGAAATCGGCATCAAATATATATTTTGGTCTAGCCTAGAATGAAACAGATGCTGATTTGTTAGGAAAGCATCCTTCTACTCCACCATTAATTTGGCACACTGAACTCACCTATCCACATTGTTCCCTATGAATCTTCACGAAATACAATGCTAAAATGAAAGATGAATGGTATAGCTATAGGTTACTTTGTTCATTGGTACCTTCTACTTTTGTTTATTAAGGCTGATTTTGTATATAACGCCAAGATGCCTCTTGCTTATGCTTATCGTATTTGGCATTGACTGCCTATGCGAAATATTCATTTCATTCACTTAAACGAGACACTGATTATTTTCTTGCAAGATTATTAGCTTGAGCTATTAGTGCTTCACCAATGATGCAACTCTTTCATACCTATTGAATCACAGAGTATTTTCCATGGGACCTGTCTGGATGTGGAGAAAACAATCGGAGTCAACCATGGACAGTTTTCTTCACCTTTCTCTACATCCAAATGAATTCATATATTATTACTGGACTGAGATCTATGAAATTAATCTAAGAATTAGATGCATGTTATCTGTGCGTGTTTAATTGAAATGCAATTTTTTGGAAGTTTTTTCTTTTAGGAATGAAAATTTTGGTTTTTCACCTTTTATTTAGTGTCTGAATATCCCTTTATTGGTTTGCATATGTTGGGGGAACTATCAATGTGTTTGCAGAGCTAGAAACAGGAACTACACTGGGTTATATATGATTTATTTGCCTTTTTTCTGCCTCGAGTAAGCATATTTGTTAATCATTTTTTATGTCAAAATGTTGTGTTAGATTCTAAATACCTCCAAAGGTTTTGTCTTTGTGGAACTTCATAAGGAAGCTTCTCCGGAGATTGTGGATAAATTCCTCGATTTGTGGTTAGTATTCGAAACTATTACAGCATGTTACCTTTTTTCTCTGTCAAGGAAATATATATTAAATTATTAATTGGCCAGTGGCTGTCCTGCATGAACCCTTAGTCCTAGATTTTACCCCGTCCCAGATTTTATACATGCAGGGACCATGATATGGCATCAGATGGATTCCATTGTTGGTAGACCATGTTCCAGAAAGTTCCCTAGATTGAGGAAATTCTGCCCATCCGATATTTATTGATTTTATATACTTTTACACAATATGGATAGCTTATTTTAATTTTTTAATCATATTTCTAAAGACTTTTGATTGATGGGTCAAGAATGTTGCTCCATCGTGATGATTTTTTGTAGCTTTATTTATCCATTGTAGTCCAGAAGATTGATAGCCTGGATTGCAGAACTATGGGCCCCTCTTGTACACGAGGTCCATGAGGATCATATAATTCCTTTCGAGCTACGATACTAAATTTGTTTTGTGCTATTGCTTTTGTTTCTTTTTGTTAACGACTTTTACTTCTTTTGTTATCTGCACTACAAAATCCACTTAGTATCTTTGACAGGTTGACTACATGCAAATGCCTGCTGTCGCTGTTTCTTCTTTTTCTCATTTGCTCAATATATATTCCAGTTCCTATGTGTTGCACTACTGTTTCTATTTTCTTGAAAACCTGATGACATTAAACTGTTATTGCAGTCAAAAAGGTTACTTCAAAGGGATGTCATTTGCTCGTGTGATAAAGAACTATGTAATTCAAGGAGGGGATGATATCCAAGGACTTGGAGCTGCGGAGGACTGGATTATGAAAGGAAAACCCCACAGTGAGCTAGCTGTAAGGTTTGTGCTAGGATTTATTTTGGTCACTCATGAGGAGTTTTAGGGTTCCCCTCAGCAAGTCTTAATGTTTTATGCTGTCCTGGGTTCAGTAACAGTGGTGGTCATGCTTGTTGATGCAGTATTCAAATAGGCCCTGGTGTTCCCAAAATCTCCCGTATGTGAAAGCAACTACTCTTTGATCCTTGGCTGAATAACCATTTTTGTGGGTGGACGGGTGTGGAGGCACATTTAAATTTTCATGTGCATCATATTCTGGTGATTTAGAGTAGGAGGATGCCAAAAGATTTCCAGAATTGAAAATTCTCTCTGTTGCTTAGGACAAGTTCATGGAGCAGGACTTTTGGCGATAGTCCATCATGGTGGAGCCCATTAAATATATGGTCTAGATTACCAACGTTGGGTCCCACATGTACCCAAAAGATCCAAACTATATTCCTTTTTCAGAGGTGCTTCATTCATGTCTCATTTGCTCTATACCCAGTCATCCATATCAATCTGTCAATGACCACAATGGAGATAGAAGTAAAACATTTGTTCCATGTTGTGCTTGCTTTGTTTATATAGAGTGGTTAATTTTTGTCACGCTTGACTGATATGTGGTTATCTTTCTAAACATTTTCAGTCCAAAGCATGAGGCATTTATGCTTGGAACCTCAAAAGCTAAAGGGAGCAGTAAAGAATTTGATCTTTTTATTACGACTGCACCAATTCCAGATCTTAGTGACAAACTTATTGTGTTTGGACGGGTCATCAAGGGTCAGGATGTAGTTCAGGTATTCAAAGATTGCACATGCTTGTTAAATAGAATAGTTGGATATTGATATTTGCTATTTATGTCTTTTATAACCATCCGATTTGATGTGTCAATTAAAAGTTTATAGTGTTTGTGTTAATGTAGACTTTGGAATGGCTAAGCTGTGTAGATAATTATACCGAAAGATTTGGAAACTCAACAAAAGATTGGTCGTGTGAAATTTTTTGAAATGATTTTCACATGTTATCATTAGGTTACTTCCGCTGCGGTTGGTCATTTCAATATCATGCTGACATCTTGATATTCATGATCTCATATTTATCGTCTGATGCCAACTCATTGATATGGTTTAGCGTTAAGACATCTTCCTTTCAACGGGGATGACCAGAGATCAATCCATAGTTGTTGTATTGTTGCTAGGGACTTGTGTAGGTGTGAGCTGAGTATGTACCAGAAGAAAAATAAATAAACAAATAAATAGAGACTTGGCTTTCCAGTTCATCTTGTTATAGAGCTTGCCTTATTTCGTATCTTTCAATATTCAGACTGTTTTTCATAGTTGTCCTTGAAGATTTGTTCATTAACTTCTTCTGTTTGATAACATCCTTCTTGTGGGCCTGAGACCTATCTCTAAAATGACATCTTACTGGTGTTGTGCAGGAAATTGAAGAGGTTGATACAGATGAACACTACCGCCCAAAATCCACTATAGGGATCATTAACATCACATTGAAACAGGAGATCTGATCCCATTTTCCCTGCCTGAACCTTTGTCTGGTACCCTTCTGAGAATATATGCTGCGCAGCTGCAGAACTTGTAACTATTTATCCCCCCACATGCATGGGATTTCTCGTCTTTTTAGAGTGTTGACGGGCTTTAGGGGAGGAGAGACGTTCCTGGTGAAAGTACATATGGCTGCACTTTATTCTGCAGAAACAATTCCATTGCTTCTCCTGTATTGGTGTTTTGATTTAGGGTTGGGGTTCCTTGACTTGCTATAGAAATTCAATTTTCTGTAAGAATCTTTTTCAAATCACCCATTTCATACTCAATACCATTTGTAAGGTTTTTGTGGATTTTCTAAAGTTGACATCATCAATACCAAATCTTAAAGGTTTTTGTGGATTTTTTCATAATCAGATGATTTGTTTGTATTCATCATGATAAAAGATGTTACTTGTGTTGAGATTATCTAGCTCATTGCCTCTTGTGCACAAAACTCTGAGTCCCATCACAACCCATTGGTGGGTAGCAATCCAAGACCGTAATTGTGTTTTTTGTCCCTTGATTTCTTGTACATTTGGGGGAAATGGTAAACTATCCTAGTCCTAAACTACCCTAATGTAGAATTTCTAGGGTCATTCCTAGGGTGCTCTATGGTGATAGAGAGATTCATTCAAATACACGGCTAAATAATTATTATGGATGGATGGATAGAGGGAGATGTCAAATATAGGATACTAGCGAGATGTTGAAGGTGGATGCTTGATTTTAGAGTGTTGATTCACACATACTATTGAAGGGGAAATTCTACGTGGTTGGATTGGCTATAGCTTATAGAACAAAATGGAGGCTCACAAAAAAGTAACACATGCACAAAATGAATGTAGCAGAGATGAAAATGTTGAGATGGATTTATTATAAACTTAGGGAAAAAAAGAACAAAAATTTAGCGCTTTCCAGAGCGGTTAAAAGTAGCATCAATAGTGATAAATTAAGAGAAATTCATTTGAGATGGTTTAAACATGCTCAATATGCATGCTAGCAATAATGGCGTTGGTGAAAAGCTGTTGTGTGAAGGTTGATGGCACATCAAGGAAAAGAGATACGCTGAATAAGATATAGATAAAAATAGTAAAGATAAATGTAGAGAAGTTCAATATATTTGAGGATTTAGCTCGGGATAATTGGAATGGATAAGCATTGAACATAGTTGGGACAGTGCTCGTATGATGATGATACCTAGGGTGCCCCATGCTTATGCAGTCATGGAACGCCATAGTACTTTTGCATCCATGCTTTGCCAGTGTTCGCTCGTTATATAATTCTGCCATCCCTAACGTTGGTGGTGAGAATGGGGTGCCCTATCACGGGGTTGTCTCTTGTTTCTCTGTAATTTAATTTTTCATCACATCAACATTGAGAGTAAATACTAGTGCGTTGAAAATAGCAACTTTAACAAGGGCACATGTAATATGAGCATTAATCATCATTATAATAAAAGCCTTGTTCAAACTATATTGGTGTCAGCTACATGAACTATATTTCTCAATTTTAGTATTTCATAAGCAAAATGTTACTTGTGTCAAAATTATGTAACCTAGTCCATTGGTAGTTAGAAAAAGCACAAGGTTAATCATATAAATTACACAAGAAATAAGAAAGTAAAGACAAGTTAGATTAGAATAGTCGCATCAATGAGAGCAAGTATTATTTGAACATTAATCATCATTAAAGCTTTCTCTCGACTAGGGTGAGCGATATGAATTCTATTTCTCTATCTCATGCTATCTTAGGCCAAATCATAAGATGTGTTGCACTTCTTATATCTATCTTCGCTACTCCCATTTATCTCCTCTTCAACCTACAACAACCAATCCACATAGAAAAACTTTTTCACACGCGGTAGCTTCAGCAGCATGACCAAACCACTGTACCAGCACCACTCCTACTTTGCCCTCACAACGGTACATAGAAGAGGGAGCTCAATCCCAAGGCCTTTGATTGCATCACTATAGAGTCGGACTTCAACTTGACCAGCCAGCCATCTAAATTGACAGGCATGCCCCTCGCAAGTCTGGCAAGTAAGTGGAGTCTTGATGTCCAAACCATCTCAAATGAGTCTCTTAGAATTTAATATTACTTGAAATTATTCTTATATGGGTATATCACCCTACATCTAATGCTAATTGTGGACCGATGATCCAGTCCATGCATTGATTGGCAGGCCTCGTTTGTGAACATGTTATGTCGTGATAATTCACAGTATTTAAATATTCTAGGGGTTATTTGTTTGCATGAAATCTAATTCCTAGTTATTTGAAATAATAGATTATAGAAAATGCTAGAATTTAAAAAATAAACTTGAAGACCAAAGACGTGCAAACAAATAACAAGCCCTACCCTGCTTGGGAATTTACTCTCAAAGTAAAAGTAATGTAAAACCTTTATTTAAAAAAAAAGGGGACATATCAAAAGCACACATTATCACAATCTCATCCTTCAAAAGAAAAAAAAGTAAAAAAGCGTCATCCTTTTTCCATTAAATGGCAAAAGATACCCACATTTCATAAAACAACTCAAAAAAATTTCCTAATAAGAAATTAAAGACAAAATATAATAATAATCCACTTATATTTTATTATTTCTTGATTTGATATTTTCTCAAGGGAAATGACTCTTGCGAATTTGGGAAATCGGTCGGGCAGTTTGGATAAAAATTAGAGTCCATGTGGGGAGGCCCATGTAGGGCAATACATGTATTCGAGGCCCTCCTTCGAAGTATAAAGAAGGCCCAAGTCCACTTAATAAATGGACAGTGGGACCCAATGTCAGGGTATCAAATGCGGGCCATCCTTATCCAACGATCCGTGTGCCCGGAGAGTCTTACCCCTTCTGTCTATAAATAAGAAATTCCAGTTTCTAGGGTTTTGTTGCTAGGGTTTCTTTCTTCTCTCCCGGCTTCTTTCAGTCAGCTTTTCCATAAGCAGAGCGAGCAATGGTATCTCTTTTCTCACTTAGATTTCTCCGCTATACGTTTTTTTTCTTCTCTTTCTTACATGATTTCTGCTGGGATTTCAGGCGGCAGAGAAGAAGCTCTCGAATCCGATGAGGGAGATGAAGGTGCAGAAGCTGGTCCTCAACATCTCCGTCGGGGAGAGCGGAGATCGCCTCACCAGAGCCGCCAAGGCAATTCCTCTTCTGACCTTCAAAATCTGATGTCTTTTTCATGGAAATGGAATTCCATTGTTTTTCAGATTCCCATTTTCTTCTCCCTTGATTCCCTTGGAATTTAAAAAGAAACCCATTTTCATCATGTAGGTTTTCTTATGGAATGAAACCAATCGTCAAGGAATTGATTAGGTTTCTTCTTTTTGCTATGTGATGGTTTGCCCCATCTAAGTGGGGCCCATTTTATCAAAGATTTCGACTCTGGGTCACCCAACCATCAGCCCCATTTGTACAAAATCATGCCCAGTGGAGAATGCTGTTTATATGCTTAGGATTGAAACAGTTTGTTGATTCTGGATGGTCTCTGTGATTTGTGTTTCTTTGGGTTGTGTTTGGATGTGTTTCCAAATGATGGGTTGGGCTGCAATTTGGTGAGCAAGCAGATTCCCTATGTGAAGTTTCTAATTATAGGTATTTTCATCTGTGGATCCAAGCTGTAATGGCCTTGTAGGCCTCTTTTTCAGCTACGCTGACAGAATATCAGGTTGGGCTTGAGGTTTTCTGCATCAAAGCATTTTGCTTGCAGCTTTGACAGTTTATCTTAAGATGAGAATACTACTAGCGAGTTTCTAGGCATGATTATGCTGCTTATTTAACAAGTTTTTCCTTTTTTCTTTAAGTTTTAACTATGAGAAGGCAAAATCCTTTTAGATTTTGATCGATTATCATGGTATTATGTCTGCTACAACAAAAGAGAAAACAATGGAACGCTGTCTGAGCTGGTCTGGACTCATGTTTAGAAGAGTGGGAATGATCTGCATTAAGAAGTAATAAACCATCTTAAAAATGAAGGTTTTAGGATAATGGGGATGCACATTTAAGTTCTGGGATGATGTAGCTGGGAGTTGTCACCTATGCATGGCTTTCTGAGATCGTGAGTCTTGTAACCTTGCCCTAATAGGGATGAGTGGATATGTAGAGTAGATCTCCAGACTCCAGAGTAACCTAGATAGAAAGGATAAGGCTTTGATGATGATGATTATGAATTTATGATGAATCATTGTTTCGTATGATACAACCTTCTATATCCCAGCATAACTGTATCCATACCTATGATTTCGTTATGGAATCCTCGTTGATTAACATTTTAGCCTATTCTTCTGTACTGTGACTAACTGACTATTGTGACCATAATTTGTCTACACATTTTCAACATAAAAATGTTTAGAATGAATGAAAGTGATACTTCCATTGAATTTAGAAATGTTATGTAGAAAAATATCAACTAACTTAGAATGTTATGTAGAAGGTTAGCTACACTTTGTATAAAAATACCAACTAACTTAGAATGACATTAACTTTTTCCTTTTTTTATTTTATTTTAGTTTTATGTACTAAATATGAAATATCAGACTGTCTATACGGCACCCAAATCAATATCTGTGAGCTAGATTGAAGAAAGCAGAGGGTTGTTTCCTCCTTCCCATCCTCATTTCTATATTCTCTCTGTTTCTGGCGTCGTAAACAGTTTGATGTAGTGTGGATGTCTCATAGGGGACTTTTGGCATATTCCTAATGGTTTGAACTTTGAAGGATAGTGATAAAAGGTTGAAGGGTAAGGGTGGAGCTTTAAGGTTGGTTTGTGCGATGAGATGATTCTGTGATAAGGAGGAAAGTTGTCCTGATTCTTCATCTAGCCAACTCTTCTGTCCCTTGGTGCTACCTTTTGAGTGGAAAATGAAAAAAAATGATTTTTCTCGATAGATAGGATTTCAATTTCCATGGGAAAGGTAGGAGTGCAGGATTTGTCTCTACTGTGGAAACTGGAAACTGAAATCCATGGGGCCAGAATCCTCTTGTTGCACAAGTACACCCTTATGAGTTTCCATTACCTTCTATGCTTGAAGTCATTTTCATAGGGGGACCAACCTGGGCCTTTTCTCTTGTCCGTCACTTCTCTCATTTTTTGGGAAAAACCTCTTGGAGAATGCTAAATGTTCCCATAAGAGGGAAATATCTTCTCCTGAATTTCTACTGAAACTTAATATTGACAATGAGCACTAATAATGATTTGGGGGCAAGAACATCCAACTCATGTGATGTTTGATTTCTGAACTAAGCACATTTCAGAAGGGGTTATTACCTATTCTGCCAAAATATCCTTGCACTTGTCATTTGTTTTATAGTCTGAATCATGTATGCTATGCTATCCAAAATATGCAAATATATAATTCTTGCCAGAGCTCTATAGAAAATTCATTAAGTCTTTTGCTTTCCTCACCTAATATGCAGGTCTTGGAACAACTGAGTGGGCAAACTCCAGTATTCTCCAAGGGTAAGCTTCATATTGCAATCACATGGTCCGGTCTGTGATTAAGGGCTCTCATGTTATTTTGCAATATGTTTTCATATTTCAGCTAGGTATACTGTCCGATCTTTTGGGATCCGACGTAATGAAAAGATAGCTTGTTATGTCACGGTAAGAGGTGACAAGGCAATGCAACTCCTGGAAAGTGGGCTGAAGGTGAAAGAGTATGAGTTGCTGCGAAGGAATTTCAGCGATACGGGGTGCTTTGGCTTTGGTATTCAGGAGCATATCGATCTTGGAATCAAGTAAGCATTTCTGTTTCTTTGTTTGCATTATTTAATTATAATGAATTGGAAACCATTTAAAAACAAATATAATGAGGTTGATTATATTCAAGTACAAATCACTTTTCTGCGGGACCGTGGAAAAGGAATTTGCATTGCTGCGGAGTTTTAGCATCGTACAAATGTGTCCTACAACATTTTTTCTATTTTGGGAATAGAAAACACTGAAAAAATCTTCTCACTTGTTTTTGAATGGTGAAAAGAAAGGAACTTGGTTGAAAGGAAAGGTAAGCAATGCATCACAGAGACAATTGAGTCAAAGGAACTTCTCAAGATTAATCACAAATGATCTTCAAAAGTGAAACGCACTTGAGTCCAATTGAGGATGCCCATTTGATGACATTGCTCAGGTCTCCCTCACTAGAATTGTTCCTAAAAAATTACTCAAGCGGCAAGCCTTCTCTCAAGGCTCTTGCTCCCACTTTGGGTACTTCTAATGGAAGGTGAATAGATGTGGAATCTTGGCACACATTTTGAAGCATTATGCCAATGGAGTCTCCACACAATTCTAGGAACAAAGGTATCTTCAATGAGGCCGAGAGAGGTTATTTCACCTACTCAAATTAGGAGCAAATAGATGTTCACTGAATTCTTTGTACAGGGTTCACGAGTTTTATAGATGCTAGTAGCCAATGATCTTGGCTTCCTATTAGCGATTATACCTTCTAATTAAGGTGACCAATAATCCTGACTGCTAATTAGATATTGTATTTTCTAATTGTATGGTTTCCTAAGGATTTTGGCCTTACGGATCTTACAAAATTATATTATGATTAATTAGGTTTTCTTAGGATAGAACATCCTAAAATACGAGATTGCGATTGATTGCATATAACATGTTCATAATGCTGTTTTTCATCATGTGCCTAATTAAATACCTATAGACCCTTTTAGTTGACTGGCCTGTGGTGGTCTTCTTGGGCCTTTTGATGTTTGGCATGACCTGCATCAACTTCAGTTTCGAAGACCAGACCTAGGAAATTTATGAATGTCACAACCTTAATGTATAATTGCACTTTGGATCCCAGCTGGGCCTGGACGGGAATTGAGCACAGCCATTTCACAGCTGACTTTAAAATTTCTTTCATGTTGTCCAGAGCTACCTTCCAAGTTCCAGGCCCTGACTTTCAGAGGAACTATTTGTTATTGTCAGCGTATTAAAATTCGAACTCAACCCTTGATCATGGTTGGGTCGAGTTGAGTTTACCGATTTGGATTGAGTACCCCTTTTTAAAAAAATAAATAATAATGAATTCGTTGACTTTTTGATGCCTCTCTGTGATGGTATTGAGGGTTTGGGTCGGGTTGTCAAAGCCTCGGATTCTGCGAATTTGAAAAAAGGAAGGAGGGAGGGAGGGAGGCTGAGTTATGATTCAATTCATCTATGACCAAGTCTGAGTTGCCTTGGACCTATGCGAGTTTTAAAATGATACACTCTTAAGAGGCAATATGACCAACTCTTACATGTAGCTTCCTTAGAACATGAGAAAACTGATGTGTCGTTGTTGAATACATAATAAACATACGTCAGTTTATGTAGTGATTACTTAAGAAAATTACATATAGTGCTATTTGCATGGTTTAATATAGTTTTAAATTATTTTGATCAATTCAACCATCAGTAGTTGACATGAATCACATGTAAGCAGTGTGTTTAATTACATAGCCCTGTCTTTAGTGTTCCCAAAGATTTATCCTCCTCTTGATTAATTGAGCTTTTGACAGGTATGATCCTTCAACGGGTATTTATGGCATGGATTTTTATGTTGTTCTGGAGCGCCCTGGTTATCGGGTGGGCCGGCGCCGCCGTTGCAAATCCCGTGTTGGGATTCAACACAGGGTCACAAAGGAGGATGCCATGAAGTGGTTCCAGGTCAAGTACGAGGGTGTTATCCTGAACAAGGCTCAGAATATTGGAGCTTAGAATCTCCAACGTTAGTGGTTTCTCTTTGCTGTGTTGCTTTTCCCCCCAGTTAGTGTGGACCATAAATTTTGCCTGTCTTTTTCTGTTAAGATTTGGTTTATGGTGCTTTTGTAGCTTAATGTTGAATGATCTTTTACGGGTTATTTGCAGATAGAAAGCTGCATTTAGAATCTCATTTTTAATCTCTATCTAGCTATGAAATGATTTATCCTAGGGACTCTTTTAGTTCTATGTTTAGTTCTATGGTCTGGATGCTTGCCCGTGCAGTAGAAAATTTTCTTTTATTGATATACGGTAATCTGTTGGGTTCCCATGTAGGTTGTCAAATAAACAGTTCGATTTGATATTGCATTGATGGTGTGCCCTTCTTCATTCATGTTCCGTTAGACCAGGTTTTGTTCCAATGGATATACAGGAGTCCAAGGCCGAGAGCCCTTAGTTCATGCACACAGGATCCGTGTGTCTTTGCGAGAGAGTAAAGGAGAGTAGAAATAAATCCCAAAAGTTGGATTTTTTACACTATGAGTGTTTGTTTGCATTAGCCCAGAAAGTAAAGTATCCAGAAAGTAAAGTAAATAGGTCTGGCTCACTGTAGTTACTCCAATTCTACTTTTTCTCTTACACATTTACTTAGATATACCATAATAAAGTGGGGTGGAGTAACTCATTCCCCATTGTCATTCTCCAACCAAATGCAACTAATTTATTTCAACCAACTCTTTTAACTTTATCCTAATATCACATTCGGCTCCTCTTCTATTCATCCCATAATGCAAACATATCAATCGGGGTTAGAAGATGGAAATATCCAAAGCATGAGGAAGATAAAGAACCATGTGTTTTAAAAAGTCCTCTTTTTTTTTTTGGCCTGGTTGCTTCGTGTAGTTTATTTCTTACAATTCTAAGATTTGTATTTCTTAAAATGGTTAAAAATGAAGAAAAAAGTGAAATTTCAAAATTGAGTATCAAATAATTTATACTTTACTGGGAAATGAATTGATGGGTTATGGGAAATGAATACCCATAATTGACAGACCGGAAGGTAATATCCGATCTACTTCTTTGTCGGAGCTCATTTGACCATGAATTATTATGTATTCAGTTTGCAATGGCCTTTTCTTATTTTGAAAGGTTTTTGTATTAGTAAGAAAAATATATGGTTGCATATATTGCCTTTGCTCTTGAAAATCCTCTCTAATATCAATGTGAAAGGTATGTGGTCGACTTCTCTAAAAGAGAGATTCACTTTTACACAAGATTGTGCCCGTGTGCATAAAGTCATAGTTTTGAGCACCCCAACGCCAAAAAAGAAAAAGAAAATAAAAGAAAATAAAAAATGACGTTGATAGTGAGTGGTTCTAATGATATGATTGGATGATCATTGTCAAAAATCATATTTATAATGAGACTTTTTCATTACACAATTTCTTTTAGATTACAATTTATCCAGGTGCATCTCACATGTGACTTAGATTTATCTTTCACGCAATTTGTGAAATAGGGCTTAGAGTTTTTACCTCTCAGGCAATTGACACCATCCAATCTTGAGGTGTGGGGGAGGTAAAACTCTTATCTATTTTTTTTTATTAGGATTTTTAATTTTTATTTTGTCATACTAGGAATTTTTTTGGACATGATGTGAACTTTTAGAATTCCATGAATTTCACTCTCGATATATTTTATTGGAGTTTCAAATCATCCAACATGATCCCAAGGGGGACATTTTAGAAATTTTGAAATCCCCCAACACCATTGGATTCAGTTGAATGGATATGACAATCACGAGAGAATTGTGTGATGAAAAAGCATGTATGGTCCGGCTAAATTTTTGTGAACCTCTCCAATTTTGTGAACCCTGCTTCACCTGCCGACATAACTAATGGGCCCAAAAAACAACAAAAAAGGTGGGGCCCAGTTTCTAAATTGCCATCTTCCATCACATGAGGAAGGAACCGTGTGAGATCATATTGGTGACATCTCTAGATGCTTCAAGACTGGAGAGACTTTCACTTTGAAAACCACGAGTTAATTTAAAGCTAAGTCCAAGCCTCCAAGTGGGCCCTATACAGATGTCATGTTATCCAAAGTAGCAATGAAGGAGAAATATAACACAAGACGTTTGGGGCACTCACCCGTCACCACCTATTAGCCTGCATTGGACCTTTTTCTATAAAACAATCCCATTTGGTCTTAAAATTACAAGCCTTGATCAATTCTTAACAATTCACCTACATCAAAACAACCGGGTTAGGGATGTAAATAGGTTCCAATTATCCGTTTATCAGAACGTTCCGAATCATTAAAAACCGGGTTTGGGTCCCTATTTAGGCATCGATAAGTAAATGGGTTTGGATCCTCCTTGGTTCGGACCAGTAGACCCGAAACCCAACATATTATTTCAATTTTCGAAAATTTCTCTTAAAAATCATATTTTTTTAATATCATTTTCTATGTAGATCCGGACCTGGATCTAGACCCGTTCCATATATGGATATATGGTTCCGGTTCCAAAACGATTTCGGATATGGATCCGGTTCCACCTTCTCCTTAAAGGTTCTGATCCCGGACCACCATGGACCGAAACCGAAACTGACCCATTTATCACCCTAAACCGGGCCCTCTCTCTAATCGGGCCCTCTCTCTAATAGTAACAAATGACGATATGCTACACTACTTATTATTAGGTAGAGTATCCATTTCCCAAATCCTTGGCATTAACTTTCAATCAATAAAAAGCCCCATCACCAGCTCTCTCTCTCTCATATATGACACGTGTTACTATCTAACGGCGTTGGGGTGGCAAGTTGACAACCGCAGCTACAAAAAAAAAAAAAAATCCCATTCTCGCGCGCACTCGCTGGAAAGCCGAAATAAAAAGACGAGAGAGAGAGAGCGAGAGAGAATGGCAGGAGCTTCGTCTTGTTCTTCTTCTTCGTCTTCGGATCGAACTCGAATCATGATGGGAGTGAACGAATCGTCTCTGAAAGGATACCCACATGCGTCGATTAGCAGCCGCGGCGCATTCGAATGGACTCTGCAGAAGATCGTACGCAACAACACCACTGGTTTCAAGATCCTCTTACTTCACGTCCAAGTCCCTGATGAAGATGGTATTGAGATTCTCTCATCTCTCATCTCTCTCTCTCTCTCTTCATTTCCGCATTCATTCCAAACATCTCTCTCTCCTTCTATGTTTCTTTCTTCTAACGAAAAAGAAGGAATTTTTAGGGTTCTTGAGTAGGCATGTATGTATAGTTTTGGATCGATCTTGATTTGTAGCTTGTCTTCACCATTCATTGATTTGTGCTTGGATGTGTCGGTTGTTTCTCAGCTCATGAGATCTTGATTTTCGTGGCCACCGCCATGGATTCTTGTTGTTAGATTTCTCGGAGTGGATCATCTTTGAGGGTTTTGATCTGTACAAAAGAATCATTTGCCGAACTGAATTAACCTTGTATGGATTCGGAGTTGGGACCTAATTTTTGTGTGATCCAACTCTCACTCATGTGAAATGCATATCTGTGTTCAGGAAAGTTGGAGACGATTAGTCTTCTGCGCCGTCGGAATCATATGATCACAAATGTATGGTTTTTTGTATTCCTTTTTTTTTTTCCGCATGATCAATCCAATGGTGTGCGTAGTACATAAGGTGGACTGTGATAGGAGCAGCTATGATAAAGCAAAGTGGGCTCATTTAGGTTAAATGAGGCGGTCATCAGCTATCAGGACTGAACTGATGGCAGCAGAAGTTCATTTATCTATAATCTTGTGTTTCTCTTTCTACTGTAATATTGATTTGATCTTTTCACTTTTTTTTTTTTTCTTTTGGTTTGATTCTATTTTGTAATATTTAGAGACTGATAGCATAACAATTCACACTGGAATCTGGATCAACTTGTTCTTGTTGCGGATGATTGATAACATATTTCGATTTTGTTATTAGTAAAAAAAACATGTTGCCTTTAAAATGAAGATTTCATTTTGGTGTAACCTCAAATCACTATCTGTTTGAATGTGTTTTGTAGAATGGATTGATTTGATTTCTGTTAATAATTGGGGATATGTGGAAATTCTTGTAAAGTGGGATGCCTTTTGCATTTTCCACTTGAAGCAATGATGTGAATTGGTGCTGAAGTGATTAAAGAGCTGAAGGGGAAGAAAATAATGTCCCTAATGTGTATCCTAGTTTCTGTCCCGCCCAAAACATAAAATGCAATGCACAATAATGCTAATAACCCTTCAAAGATTATGTCATGCACCAGTAATCCTTCGACGTTGACTATTTAGTCAACGTTATCATCGCCTGTTCCTTAGACGTGATCTTGCTTCTCAGCCTTCTATTAAAAATGCTTTTCATTGTAAGAAAAAATGTCAGAAGCGTCCTAATAGCTAATGAGAATCAGCTCCTATGTACCCTACCCTTTGTATTTTCTCATCTTTACAAGAGTCAACCCATGGCCATATATAAACTTTTCATTCACTTGGCCTTTTTGCTATTGTATCTGCATTGTCCTCTGTTTTCCTTTAGCCTCAAAGGTCTCCTAGAATGGACACTGTTTTTCTCCAGTAAAATCATCATCATCATCATTGTCATCATTAAAGCCTTGCCCCAACCATGTCTACATGAATTCTTTTTCTCCATTCGATCTATCCTTAGCCAAATCATCGGATGGGTTACACATCTTCGTATCTATCCTTACTACTTCCATCCATGTCCTCTTTGGCCTACCCCTTGGCGGGCCATCAATTTGCATAGGAAAACGTTTCCTGAAAGGTGCCTTTGCTTACTTGCGTGGGCATGCTTGACCCATCTCAAACGAGTCTCTCTTAATTTATCTCCTATTGGTGCTACCCCTAAATGCTCCTAATTCTATCTTTCATAGTTTTACCACATCTATCTCTTTGCTACACTCTTTTTTATAGTAGAATAAGAAGTCCATTTCTTTTCCTAGTTCTACATGAGACGTCGTGCTTTATTAACTGAAATCCTCACCATATCCTTGGCTTTTGCAAGATTGAATGTAAGAAGTTAGCCCAGTTGTCTCCATTCCTATGAATATCAGAACTAAAAATATTTTTGAAAATACTTCCCCAGTTGGACTACTAATGATAAGTTTTGCAATTGTCAGTCTACTAACCATAATTTTTGAAATTGTCAGTTCTTTACATGTGTCCAATTGTTGGATATGGAACTACCCTCATTTCTTGTCTCACACTTTTTTGTCTTCTCTATATGTACATATTCTTTTTCTTTTTTCCCAGCATCAGTGATACTACTGTTTGAACATGCATGCTATGTGCTTAATGCCTTTTTGGTTTTAGAACTTAGAAGTCCATTTTAAATTTTGTAATGATTTTGCAGAATTGCAGTGCTCGTACTGTTCATAGCTAATACCTCACTACATTTGGTGTCATCCACTTGTTACAAAAGGAAGTTTTGTGTGCTCATATGCTGCTACTCATACACTAGAGGGCAAGCTTAGTAAGGAAATTGTGGTAGAATTTATTTCTACTCTAGGAATTAGGTATGGAGACTTTTTTTTCCTTCTGGAAACGTGAATCGGATGGATATCACATGTTACATATAGGGCTTGCAATGGGCCCTGTTAAATGGGTGACCTGCTTCTACTGGGGGTGGGTTTCGTAGTGGGTTGATTGGGTTCGACCTGGTATGGGTCTCTTACCAAATGTGTTAGGCAGGTTGGGCATGATCATTGCTGGAGTTGTATTGCATAATTTTTAATTGATTTTCTCTGTTTGAGCCTTTCACCAGTTTGTTGGAATAACATATATTTGTAGTAACTTGATTTGATGATGCAACCTAGGGTTAGGATGCAAACCCCAATTGTGCCCTGGCACTTGCATCCTAACCCTAGGTTTCATCATTTGACTTGGCTGGGCTACAACTCTGTCAGTCAATTTCTTTAATACTTATCATGTGATATAATTTCCTCATGATGGCATGAAAATCAGAAATACTTTCTTATATTTTTACTGTGGCTTTGCTAGGGTTTAATGATGTGGACAGTATTTTCGCTTCGCCTGAAGACTTCCGAGAAATGAAACTGAGGGACAAGATACGAGGACTTCATTTACTCGAATACTTTGTGGGGCGCTGTCATCAGATTGGGGTATTCTGAAAGATACTGCTATTTGATTGCTGATTCTAAATATTCCATTTAATTGCTTGGCCAAGTAGGATTGACAATGTTTAGTACTAAGTTGTGTGAATCTTGGTAGGTTCCTTGTGAAGCATGGATCAAGAAAGGTGATCCCAAGGAAGTCATCTGCAATGAGGTGAAGAGAGCTCAACCTGATTTGTTAGTTGTTGGAAGTCGTGGGCTTGGTCCTTTTCAGAGGTATGTGGGAGCTTGAGCTCATGAGTATTTTTTGTGTGTCCACTGTCCACCGCACTTGTTCAGTTCTCATTTCTATCGTTTTCTTGAATACTCATGTTACATATTTCGTATTTATGGTATTGATACTGATCATACATACTTCAAAACTTCAGCTCATGATTCGGTGATAGGGACCATGGTTTTATGGATTTTCTTCCTACCATTTTCTAATTAATGCATGATTTTGGAAGTATGAATATAAGGTCTTCTTTAGGGGCTGCTTTAAGAGCCAATTTCAGTTGATTAAATGATTCGGCATCATTGACTCTCATTATGTTTGTCTCCATGAGTGTGGCCACATCCTGTCCTGACTAAATCCTGACTCTCATTATGTTTGTCTCCATGAGTGTGGCCACATCCTGTCCTGACTAAATCCTTGAGGCACGTGAAGTCCCTGCCTCCCCCATGCACGGGGCAAATTGGGCAAGTGGCCCTAGGGAGAGAGCGTGAGTTGATACCACAATCTCCTGCTGCGGGTTTTCTCCTGTAGGTTTGTCCATTTTGAGCTGTCCTTATAGGATCTTTCTTGGTTACAACTAGTGCATTCTCAGGCGGAGTCGGCATATTTTCCATTGCAAGTGGCAAACTCGCAGTTGATAAGGAATTTGTCATCCCCTGCTTTCCAGCGAATCGATGTTTGATTCTATGAATGAAGCTGTCCTGCTTTGAAATCCTTAAGGTTGTTCAGCTTAATCCTTTTTGATACTCAAGTTGTTGGGGCCCAATTATCTTCCAGCCGTACCAGAATGTCCAATTATCATGTCACAATTCTTGATTTCCATTTTGTGGGGTCATAAGAGGGTCTGAATTATTAAATTCCATTTTCTAGACTATTTGGATCCAGTCACCATATGTTTGAGGTCTTGTGGGGTTTCAATCATTTTCTTATGAATCTTTTAAAGGTGTTTGGAACATTGTTCTCTCATTTTCCAGAGTCTTTAAAGGGATTTGGAGTAATATTTTCCTAGGTTCTTTATGGCGGCCTGGAGTATCATTTTCCCATTTTCTCTCAGTCATTATGGATGTTCTAGGTATAATTTTTCCATTTTTATGAGTTCTTAAGCGGATTCGGAGCATAATTTTTTCACCATTTGCAGCAATGTTGTATGGCTTAAGGGCTATAAATGCCCCTTCCCAATGGATGAAGGGACAAGTGGACAACAGATAACAGAGGACAGCAAAGAGGAAGGCAGCAGCAATAAATAATAATTTTACTCATTAAAATGCATGCCAATTTTCAGGAAGAATTCAGTAACTTTGGTGGAACTCATGGTTGTGTGAGGTTTCAATGATCTAACTGCTGCGAGGAGCCACCAAAGAAACACCTAGGGGGTTGTGGAATTCTACTTAAACCTGCCCTTGGTAGTTGGTAGTCTGTAGCAAAGGGCCACATTTCCGTATAGTCATATTTTTATTTCTTTATAATGAGAGCGTCTGACCAGTATAAATTGCATGTACTACAATTTTGAGCAATTAAGTTCTTTCCTTTGCATTGGGTTCTCTCTGTTCTCTAATTTATCTCCTGAGAGGGCTCCATACAATTTTCTTTCACTGGTTAGTAACTTTCAGCTGTCCAATGCTTCTGACTCTTCACATTTCTAATTTCATCCAGATCTCATTAGTTTGGAAGTGAATGCATCCAGATTTGATTTTTATCTTATAGTTGCTAGAAATTCTAAACTATGTAGATATATTCTGTTAGATCTCTAGCTTTTATTAGATCAATGTTAAGATGCCTAGGGAAACAAAACCTGTTCTTGTGATGCAATGCCATATCACCCTAAAGTACACAGCAGAACAGATTACTACCCCTTCTGCTGTAACATTTAAACCATCAGAGGTTGCTTCTGAACATGCCATTAGTTTGTTTTATCATCTACACCATTTCAACAGTAACATGAAGATTAATGTCTTTATTATGGTTCATACATTTCTATATTCCTTAGCAATTTGCCTTTTGCAACTGTGTGCAGGGTGTTTGTGGGTACTGTGAGTGAGTTCTGTGTGAAGCATGCAGATTGCCCGGTGATCACAATCAAACGCAAGGCTGATGAGACGCCACAGGATCCTGTTGATGATTGATGATTCCATAACATGCTGGGATTCTTCATTTCTGTAATCATTTGTATCCATTAAAACATTCATGTAATCAAGCATATGGACACGTTCAACAGTAGGAAAAACAAAAGATTGAAAGCTATTCGAGACAAATTTAAATGTTGTATGATAACATCCTAGTGTCTTCTTGCTCATCATACACTTGAAATAGGTGCTCTGTTGTGACCATGGTTGGCTTCTCTGGCCTCTCAATTTGCAGCAGCTGCTGTGCCGTGTCTCTGTTCTCTGGTTTCGGTGGGATTGGTTGTGCGTGTGCTTGTGCCAAACCCATTTTCTGGGTCATGTTTGTGGAAATTGTGATGGTGTTTGGCTTTTGGGGGAAACAAACAGGCACACAATCTTCCTATAAAGCAAGCAAACACTCCTAGAACGATTATTCCAGCCAGGATTATGAGAACAGGTCCATATGAATTCTTTGAATGGGAAGGAGGTGCCCCTGTTGAGTTAGAATGTGGGGAAAGAAGTGCCGGTGGAAGGGACATCTTTGATTGGTATTGGTTTTTTTGCTTGCTGAAAGACAATGGGGGCTGTTGGCTTTTAGTATGGTTTCCTTTGATTCCTTTGCTTTGTGTGTGGAGAAAGGCAATTTGAAGGTGAGCTATAAAAGAAACAACAATTTACAGGAGAGTTAGTAATGGGTTTTAAGCAATCATTTCTTATAGGGAGAAGCTTCTTTAGGAGGGAAACTATGAGGGCTTGCCCGTGCCTCGATAGAGTCTCGGATTGTAGGTAGCTCATTGTTCCTACGAGTGCTTATGATACATGTACCTGAAAATGTTCTCTTTTGAGCAGGACTGCATGGACAGTTCAGCTCTACTTGGGCCCACCTTTGATCAGAGCAGTGCCTTTGATGCAATCTTTTCATCCCTATGGCATCAGACCCAATTTTTGGATTGAATCTCTAGAAAGAAATGAGAGATATACAGTTCAGATGCTATTCAACTTGGCTGTTAAATTAAGGCTTGGATAATCTGATGGGGATCCATATAAGCAATGTGCAGTCTGCTTTGGGATTATTCATGGGCTGGGACAAGCTGGGCTAAGGCATATCCAGGACCGACCCCATTCTAGAAACACTAGGCGCGCACGTTTAATCAATAAGGCCGGGCCAAACCAAAGCGGGCTTTTAATAAATTTTGTGGGCATTTGCGCAATTGTTAGGACTAATTAAATTAAATTACGCGTGTTTCTTGCAAGGGCCGGGCTTTGGGCTTTCTAGCGCGTAATCCAAGTCTGTCCAATTATTAAACAGGCCCTATGACATATCCAAGCCTGGCACAAAGAGGGCTGGGCCTGAACCGGGCTTGTGCTGGTCCAGTCCATGAGCACCCCTAGTCTGCTCTGCTCGCCCACCAAATCTAGTGTTTGTTATTAGGCCTGGAATAAGTGTTCCATTTGTGACAAGGGATGGACCTGGATGGAAGCTCACACGCTTTCCTCAGAGAACTCCCAATTATTCTTTCCCTTCAGAAGTGGATAATAGCATTGCTCCTGAAACGGGAGAAGGATTTAGGAATATAGAGTCCTTCAGTTCTAAATGGTACAATTATTATGACGTGCTGATGGATTTTATTGCGTCCATGCTGGGGATGGCACCTGCTTGGAGGCTTTTTTTTTTTTTTTTGTTTTTTTGTTTTTTTCCTCTCGTGACCCATTCCCAGGCTTGCAATGTAAAACTAAGGTGCCCAGGCAGCAGCAATCAACCATGAGTGCATTGGCGGGTTGGACGGCAATTTCATTCCAGTGATTTGGTTCATGTTGTGTTACCACCTGTTGCCCTGTGTGCTAACGCCCACAGAGGCCCGATGCGTTTGGTTCAAGGCATTTTGCAGATTTTTTGGCATTTCCTTGATCATATAAGAAATTATGAAGTCCAACCACAGTACATTCCATGACTATTTATGGTCACGATCCTGTGAAGCTGGACCTAGTTAAAAATCTAATACAATCACATGAAGAACATGCCATGGAGGAAATATTAATAAAAAAAAATGAATGCAAAGGAAAACGGATATGTCCAATCAAATGCTTTAATCACATGTCCGTTCCCTATTTGTCTCTGAAACTTTTTTAAAGTCGACAAATTTCTGAAGAAGTTCAATTAAATATTAATCACCAAATAGCTTTTCAAAAATTGAAACGCTTACAAGAAAAAAATAAAAAGGAAAGTACAAAACTACTACTAGGATTTCAGCTATAACTATTTCCACTTCTATGACTCATCTATCATAAGATTCAATCAAAATAAATACCAAATCACGAGATACACACCAGAAACCTATGATTTACCTGTAAATAAAATCCATTACATGGATACAAATCTTGGGGATTCCCTGAGATTTTGATCCAAATTATAGATTTCAGAATATGAATCTCATTGTATTCTGAGAAAGGCAAAATCCTTGGTCTCTACAAAGAGTAGAGGGAAAAGTGGAAAACCATGAGAAAGAGAGAGAGGAAGTAACTCCTGGAAGGCATCCATTTTAGAATTTCTGGCACAATCATTTGTGATGAACTACTTCAAGGGGTAAAAGAGTTTTATAAAAAGAAGCAATACTATAATTTCAAAGCACTGCAGATGTCCATCATCATAATTTGCCAATGAGGCACAAGTCATGACATCCTTTTCAATCACCCCGCATATAGGAAACAGTCAAAATTAAGTCATTAACTCAAAATAACAAAAAGCATAAAATTTAAGACCTTGGCTTCTCTTTCTTCTCCTTGAAGAGAGCCAGCAATGAAACACCTGAAACTTTGACCACCTTGAACCTGACTCCAGGAATATCTCCCACAGCATGACCCTTACGTCCAAACCCAGCAATCAAAACCTCATCCTGTAACATGCAAAAAACTTAATTACACATTCAAGAAGTGAGTAACAAATGATAAGGAAAGAGTTTAAGATGGAAGTCTCACGTTCTCCTCAATGTAGTTTAAGCAACCATCATTGGGAACAAAAGCTGCAATCTTCTTTCCATTCTTTATCAGTTGAACTCGGGCACACTTCCGGATGGCAGAGTTGGGTTGCTTAGCTTCAATTCCTCTAAAAAGAGACATGAGTTTAGTAGGAATTCCATCAATTGAATTTCACGTGCAGCAAGAAGGAAATCAAAGTTAAATAGAGAAGAATAAGAATAAACATACATCTTCTCAAGAACAATTCCCTTGGCATGGGATGAGCCTGCAAATGGTTTCTTCCACTCATTACCAAGATGGCTTTTCTTGTATGACTTGTCAGCCCATTTCTGTCGTCTCCTGTGTGTTTTGAGCTTGCGCCCAGCTCCCATACCACGTGTCTTCCTGTCATCAACAAACTCATATACCTTACATATAATCCATATAATCACTAGCATCGGGGCTACTGTCATGAGAAACAGGTCCAAGATAAGTACGACACCAGGCATGCATTCATGGGTGGGGTGTGTGTGCTTGCAAGTCTTGACATGGTCATAATCAAAGGATAGGAAAGACAAGGGCATGATGACCACAATCATCACAAGCAACCTGCCCAGCCAAACAAGTCTAGAATCCTAAGCAGCTAGAAACTGCAAGTTCCAAAAAGGATGTACAACCTAATTAGAAGACTAAAAAATATGTCAAGGTATGGAAATAAAAAAACCAACACTAGATAGATGGGATAATGGCCAAGAAGAATATGCTGATGCTGATATTGATGATTAAGACATGTAAAGTGACAATTTTACCAAGGTACAAAAGAAGCGATTGAAGCACAAGCAATTTGGATGTCTCACAAAACAACTCCTCCACATTTGAAACATGCAAAAGACTATCCCAAAGAACATTGTAGGAGACTTAATACAAAAACTCCTCAACTTTGAGCAGGTTGTGTTTCAAAAG
This sequence comes from Persea americana, assembly GCA_029852735.1. NCBI lineage: Eukaryota > Viridiplantae > Streptophyta > Magnoliopsida > Laurales > Lauraceae > Persea > Persea americana. The sequence continues at coordinate 73,044,648 of CM056815.1, forward strand.
GAACTTGCAAAATGCAAAGAGAAGGTTAATAGGGAATTTGGTTGTATTTCCAACCACAGTCAATTTAAATGTATTTAAGTTCTGATGCAACAGATTGTCATCCATTTTGCTTGATCAGACATGAACATCATAAAACACATTATGTGACATAATGGATACATAAAGGACAGAGAGAGAGAGAAAAAAAAAAGTTGCAGCTGACTAGCTTCCAAGTTGCATACCATGCCAACGCAATTAATTGAACCAATAACCATAGTTTTATTAGAACAGATAACCATCTATTGTAACAAAAATGATCTGACAATGCCATCACATTCATTGAAGACTAGAAAAGGAAAATATGGTACTTCTTCAAAGGCTATATAGGGTCTGTTCTGAAAGAGTTGGTACCTGTGATTTGCGAGCTGTTCATCCATTTTGGAACCCAAGAAATCATAATCACGATATAACAAATGAAAAAAAAAACACGTCTATTATTAATTTCAGAGAGAGTTTGGTGAAACTTAGGTATGGCAATAGGCACCCATTAACCTGGAACCAGCCCATAAAAGAGACTATGGGTAATTTACACCCATTTAACATTAGGATTTGAGTTTGGGTCTACTAGATTGGACCTGAATATATTTGGGTTCATTTCCATGAAGCCCAGCCTTAGACCCAAAATAGAGTTGCCTAAATAACACCCATACACATTGTACATGTAACACTATCATGGTTCTAGGCCTCGTTCCATGCTTAAAATCAGAACCATGAATGAACTGAACCAAACTCTATTAAGAATCATGTTTAACATCAAAAGCCAACCTAATTTCCGAAAATGGAAAAAAAAACCTAGCTCAACAACTTAAAAATCTTGTTCTTTTAATCTTCTGCTCTTCCGAATTGTGTCCCACCCGGTTACAAATTCATGAAGATCTTTCTGAATTGAGCCCGACTTGGTTATGAAGCTGGTTTGCTCGACAGGTAACTTAATTTCCAGAAAGGTATGAACTCACTCACTCATCAAGAGCTCAAAAAAACCTTCCAACTCAAAATCTGAAGAACTATTGTCGACTGCACAAGAGCATCAACTGGCAATCCAATCGATCGTACATCTTTTGACATGGCATAAAAACTTTGAAATCTTGGATGAAGTGGTATAATTAATAGGTCACTCAATGATTCCAGATTCAATATAAATCTCATCTACAATTAAAACACGCCCGGAATCCATTCACTAGGTCAAATATAACAACAAACCCTAACCAAAACAGCAAAGTTTCTAAACAAAATCATTGTACGTTTCCTAATTGCCAACAAAATAGAAAAAAACGCAATGCATGCTCATATCATGTGCTTTCAAGTTTCTCTAATAATCAAAAGCAGCTTGCGATTTAGGTTACATTCAAACAGAATCAAAGCATGAATCTTTCAGTAAAAACCCTAGAAATGAAAGCTTACCCCATTCTGGAAATGGATCTCTGGCGTTCTTCGACAGTCTTCTCTTCGTCACTTTCGCTGCGGTAGATGTGACTGAAGAAGCAGAAGAAGAAGAAGAAGAAGACGAGATTTATAGGGCTTCAAGCGGCTAGAACCCTAATAACTATATTTATAGTAGCAAGGAGCGACATGTCTTCTTTCTAGCATTTTAGGGCTGCCCAAAACTCCAAAGGCGGGTCAGGTCGGGTAGGAAATGGGTCGGGTCATGTTGGGTTGAGCATGTTAGATTGGATTGCATGTGTAGTCAGTACCAAGTGGCCCTGACCCATTTTTAATCGGGTTGAAAAGGTCAGCCCCAAACATATTGGGAAGTTTCAAGGATAAACGTAAAAATTTGATTAAGTATAACTCAAATTGGGTGGACTGGTCACAGGGATGCAGCCGAGTTTAAATTGGTTGGAGGCATGGTGATCCAAGAGTTAGATAATAGTAAGTGATCGGCCCATTTATATTTAATTCTTCTATCGATCAAGCTAGAAATGTCAATTTAAACCTGCTTGTCACAAACAAGAAAAAAACTTAGGATTATCACAGTTCTTACTTTAGTTGAAATTAAGCTAATGGGTCCGTTCAAGAATTGCCACCCCTTCAATCTAAATTCAATTCTTTTAATCGATCAAGTTAGAAATGTCAATTTAAACTCATCTGTCAAAACAAAATAAATAAATAAATATACTTTTGATTATCACAGTTATTACTTTTTTTTAAATTATGCTGCTGGGTCGGTTCAAGAATTGCCACCCTTTTTCTTTGTTTGGTATTATCATAATTCTTTGCGCTTTGCATTTGCATAGCCATGCACCTTATTACCCTTTACAAATTTGACAAGCAAGAGTGCTTTGGCCTTTGGCGTGGTGTGTTTGGCCGAATTTCTTTGGAGTGAATGTGATTTTTGTGGACTTTGAAAGCAAAGTCGGTCGTAATTTATTTATATAAAAAGCTAATTTTGACTTTTACCTTTTCAAAAGCTAATAACCAAATGAGTTTTTACAGGCCCTTACTTTTCAAAAGTTAAAAGCCCAAATACACTTTCAAAAAATCCAACCCAATATACCAGTCATTTGGCACCCATCAAACGTTGTATAGCACCGGATATATTTTAGTTTGCAAGTGATTTCTTCGATTTTCTTCGAATTCAGATCCAAAGTCATGACTCGTGGAAGATCACTTCCAGTCATAGGATGAAAGGGGTTTGTGATGAACTTTGATTTTGGAGGTGGGGAGTTGGAGAAGACCCTTCTCATCAGCACTGTTTGTGTTGAAAAAGGGTTAATAAAGAAAGCCATTTTAGATGGAGATGGTGATGGATAGGCTTTGAAAACTGAGATGGTCCACATCTCTCTTTTGTTTAGAATTCATAAATGTGAAGATTCCAAATTATTTTAGAGAAAATTATTGAAAAAATCATCTTAGATGTTTGGTGCATCAAAAGGCCCTCATAGTTCCCCACTAACAGTAAAGGGTTTCCCACTAATTTTTACTTTCGCTTGAGTGACAATATCGGTGCTCGTCTCTTCTTCTTTCTAATTGAAACTAGCGACGATATCGTCCAGCTCAAACAATAGCGACGAGAGAGCCTTTAATATTTCAGAGGAACCATGAGAACTTTTTGGTGCACCGCACATCTAAAATTAACTTTTTTTCAGTAATTTTCTCATTTTTTTATGTTTGGTTGTGCCATGGACTTCTAAAAAGAACTGTATAGAATTTTTTATATCCATAGAGTTCCATCCAAACCCGATGATGTTATCAATAGAGTTGATTTGACTTAACTGTAATATCCAAACTTGATAATGTTATCAAATGGTTGATTGAGAATTGTCTCCATATAACTTGGTTAGATTTATATACTCACATTTCTTTTTTCTTTTGATTGAGTGTTTTCTAGAAGATTTTACAGGAGAAAACCCCTTAGCTATCTGGTAAACAAAAAAGGCCCCAATAGACATGTGTGAATGACAATGGCCCTGTGAGCCATTTTTGTACATTTTTTTAACCATGGAAGCTCATCGTTGATATCGACGGTCCTTTTTTGTTTTACTTTGAAGTGGATGGAATGTCAACCTCACTGAGATCTTCTCTTGCAACACCGCATTATTGGCTTGTGATGCAAATGGATAGGCCGCTCTTGACAAAAGTTGAGGTAGCGATGGAAGAAGGCGAAACAGAGGCTAGAGAAGATGATATAATGTTTGGAAGAGGTGAAGATGTAGAGATGGTGTGAAGGTTCTAGTGAAGATGATGAGCTCGTGTTTTGTGATGGAGGTAGGGTTCGATGGGGCTCTTCAGATCGTGAGAAGAAAGATGGAATGACAATACAGATGGATAGCTTATAGTGTTATAGGAAGAAGATGTATCTACTAATTTGAGTGGAAAATAAGATATGGGATGAAATGAGAGATGAAGATTGGTGTTTGGCAATGTCGAGGATGATGGGTTTGGTGAAAAATGGAGTGGGGAGTTAGAGAAAGAGGAGGGAGGAGAAGAAAAAGGAGAAAGAAGAAGACACGAATGTCGATATTGATGCTCAACTAAGGCGCAAGCCTATATTGAGCATCAATATTGATGCTCAATTGAAAATAATATTGTAATGAGCATCGATATCGGTGCTCAAATAAGGCCCAAGCCCGTGACGACGCTCAAGCTAAAAGGCAGAAAAAAGAAGTCGCGGGAGGGCCTCTTTTTCATGCACGGGACATCTAAGAGGTTTTTTCCTGTAAAATCCTCTTTTATTTACACAGCTTGACCAAGATTAATTCCAACTTGCACTCTCACACAAGTTCGGTGATTTTGAATTTTAAACAATGAGGCAAAATAACTTCTTTACTTGTGGAACAATGAAAATGCTAGTTTTCCATTAGAGGGGCAAAGGGTTATGGCAGAGGAATGATATGAGTTCAAACCTCAGCTAACCTACCAGTTCATTAGATTTGGGTACATGAGCAGTCCACTGCTTTATGATCTTATACCATACAATCCATGCAATGAGATACAGTGCAATTAGGTGATTCTTTAAATGCTCCAAGATTGGAACTATAACATTAGCTGGGGCAACTACAAAATATATGATTACCATGAGGATGCACCAGCAGTCGAAGAAAAACAAAAAATGGAAATACACAAAGAATGGCTTACTTTCATGTTCCTTTGGTCAAGGAAATTTTGGTTCTGAGTAAGTTAAACTTACAGAATATTGCTCTATAAGATGGGGGTTGTAAAATTTAGGGTCATGTCCATGTGAACTGGCCTGCTTGAGCCCTGTGACATAATAACTATGTCATAGGCTTTGTTGCACCCACCACAAGAATCTTGTCCAATGAGATGAAATGGGCAAGGTGGGCATAGCTATCAACCATCCAAACTTCTTATTTTTATTTTTATTTTGCAATAGATAAATCTTAAACCATTTTCTATCCTCTAATCACTGGTTTTCAAATCTTGAATCCGCTACAATTCACCTGGCTGGCTGCAAAATTTGATTCACAATGCAATCCACCAACTAAAACCCACTAGACAAACAATAAAATTGATCTATTATTTCATTTCATTAGGGCCTACTCAGGATATGTATCATGTAACACCCGCATACAAGCTTCAACCTCAAAAGATTTTAAGTGTGAAAAAACTCATCTGGATGGGAAAAAAGTCTCCCATTTCTGAGAACTAAGGAGAGAAAATTAGCTTAATAGAAACTTCTACTCCATCAATGCGATGCCACCAGCAGCCTTTAACTTTTCTATGATGTCATTGGCCTCCTCTTTTGTGACTCCTTGTTTCAGCAACACTGGTGTCTTTTCCACCAGATCTTTGGCTTCCTTCAACCCCAGATTGGTGAAGGCTCTGACCTCTTTGATCACCTTGATCTTTGCTGCCGCATCAAACTTCTCCAGTTTCACATCAAAAGCTGTCTTCTCTGCCTTCTTCTCCTCTGCCTTTGCTGATCCAGAAGAGGCCCCACCCTGTGGACCCAAGTCCAAGCCATCTGTTGAAATTGGTTGCATCTTGGGGTGCTTTAGTCTGTCTCTTAGGGTGGGGCCAATCTGTTTGAGTTCCTCAGGGGAGAGAGCAGCAATGCTATCAGCAAGCTGTACAATCTTCTCCGAAGGAGGGGGTCTGGGGCCATATGGGTCATACACAGGAGGGTATTTGTACCTCTCAGGCTTTGTCTTGGGGTCTCTGGGGACAAAGTCATGGTGAAACGGACGACATTGCAGAGAAGAGTTGCAGGATACTGTAAGGAGTTTGGTGGAAACATGAAGACTTCTGAGGAAAGAAAAGGACTTCATAGTGTTTTGCGTAGGCAAAACCTTAGCTTCATATAAGAGGTAGCTGGAGCAACAGTAGCTGTTTTAGATGCATACTAGCAGAACAGAAGAAAAATGAAGCCCACTAGAGCAGGTCTGGCTCGCAAAAGTTTGTTAGTGTTGTTGGTGCACACATGTAATGTCCGTCTTCTTAAGCAGTATACGCCTGAAAAAACCCCACCAACAAAAATAAAAATAAATAACCATCTTCATGCAACAATACGACAAATATCTCTTTTGCATAAAAAAGTACCTTCTAATATATGCATGGGGCTTGAAGGATTCAAATCCAGTTATCAAAATGTAAATAAAAAGAACCCCCTTTCAACTTATTTGGATAGAAACTCTGCAGGTTCACTGACTATATAGTACCATTCTACAAACATATTTGTAGAAACTCTACAAACATATTTGCAATTTAATGACCAAATATTCCCCATGGCGGTGCTGTAGCCAAGGCCTTATGCTTATTTTAATGTCTTTCATACTCTTTTATAGAAGGGCAGTAGACAATGAGAGCACCAGTCTGAATATCAAATGGTCAAAAGCATCCCTACCAGTCTACTTCGCATCATGACTGGATGAAACAGATGCCCCTTCAATACAACATAGGTCATTCAAAGGATCTACAATCCACTGAAGTAGAAAAGCCATGGTTGATCAGAAGATTTATTCCTATGCGCAAAAATGCATAACCACATGGATAAACTCACGCCACCCATGAATTTGTGGTCCAAATCAATATTTCCATTGAGAGGCATTGGGAAGAAATAGGAACATAAAAAATATCAGCTCATAAGGATGTTCCTATGGAATACATTAAAATGGCATGAGTAATGGAAAACATTTAGATGATGTGGAAGCCATCACTCAGATGACCACCACGAACAAGAAATCAATCTATTTAGACAGAAAAGGATGATAGGCAAATCACAAGATAATGGGGCGATTCGGCAGTCACGCCCACAAACGTTTGATGGCAGACCATTTAAATGCTGGTGGTAGAAAATAGAGCCAACATAAAAACTTAGATTTTTCAAATCAAATATTATAAGAGTAAAATGAAGGTACTAAGGCTTGGTGGAGGCTAGGTCTAATAGAAAGGGAAGATTGATGCTTAAAAAGAGGTGGGATTTCTAAGCATGAGGAATTTGATGATCACAAATGTGAAATTAAAAGCAAGGGGTTTGCTTCTAAGCTTAAAGACAGTAACAAGAACATTGATCTATCAGGCCAGTGCAAACACTGAAAAAATCACTGGGAAATTGGACTATCCAAGCCATCCAAGCAATGTCCTGTCAATCAAATAACTAACAACAATTTGTATCATATCATAGCAAATTTTATTCATTAGTAGTCAATAAAAAGAAGCTCCTGTTTGTTCAAAAAAGGGAATACCTTTCTATCAAAAAAGGGTCATCAAATAATCTCCTGTTTAATAGGAAATGATTACCAAACCATCACCACCACCACCCTTGTAAATTTAATCCCAGGAAAGTGCTGATCCTATCTAGATCTCCACAATGGACCCTTACTTTACTCATCTGGTTGAACACTCTCTACTATGAATTCCTACAAGTAAGCAAATGTGCCTCAACAAAACTCATTAAGATAATATTCATCGAATATAGCTATCTGCTTTGCATTTGGGGACTTCACAAAATTCTACATCGACAATCGGCACTATACCAACGATTCGAAGCAGCCCAAAACAAGGGAGATTACGATTTTCAATCTCCAAACACAATCCAATACCAATGTATAGTATAACTTTAAAACAGTAGGAAAGAGAATAGACATATTACATACCTTATCACGAAAGGGGCTTTTCTTCTTCTATTCTATTGTGTTCGTCTACTACAGTCTTCTTGTTATCGAATTCTAGCAAATGGAAGCGCATGAGGGCTGGTACGGGCTGGTTAGGGTTACTTTATTTCTTTCGATGGAAGAAATTGCAGAAAACACCCCGAGTTTTCCTGAGTGTGGCCCTTATTTGGAGGGGTCGAATTGTTTGATTTTTGACATGCATGCAGGTTTATTTGTGGGGCCCATAGAGCCAATCAATCAATAATGAGATCCACCATGCACCCCACTGGGCAGTGATTTCTAACAAAAGCAAGAAAGGATGAATTTGTGCATCAGTCGCAGCTCAGCTGATCAGAAATATGAGTATGTGAGTGTATGAGTGGTATATATGAGCTCGAATATACAACATGGCAACAATATTTTTTTTTTTTTTTGAAATGTAAATACTCATATGTCCAACCCACACACTCACCCAAGTCTCTACCATCACCGCATAGCACTAAGGATTTTGATCCCTGGTTGTTTATATAGTTTATATAAAAGAGAAGTGCCTCACGAACTAATGTACCGGCTTATGTTCTTTGATGTAGCAATGAATTATCATCAAATCAAAACAAGGAAGAGAAATTGGAGTTTTAGGATGATTTTGGAAGAAATCTGCTGAAGTTGGACCTTTCAGGTACTGTCTGTCTCTACTCTTTAGCCTCTAATCTATCGGGCTCTTCCTCATTGTCTTTGCATATCAAATCAGGTCATCTGAAACAAGAGAAACAGAGAGGTTCGGGCTTCCGAGGAGTCTCTTGAGAAGGAGAAGGCCAAAGAGGAGATAGAAGTGATATCCTGGATAAGCTGCAATCCCTTTTCTCACACCAGCTAATACGATGTGTGCCCTTTGGGTTCTAAAATGTGCATCCACCCCAACTTTTTAAATGAGTTTATGCAACAATCAAAGTAGGTCCAATTCAGTGAACTTGATTGGCGCCTTATGAATCCATTATCAAGAAACAGATGACGTGCTCATGACCCATTTTTCAACTTGTATGAAATTTTTTTACCAAAAATCAAAAAGCTTGTGTGAAAAAAAGGGAATGTATGGGCGAAATGGTGAAGTCATCTCAGCAGAAAGGGAAGGCCTGAAATCCGTAGCACTAGCAAATAGCAATGCCTGCATTGATCGTTTAGAAATTGCCAAAGTGCAGGGTCTGCATGTATTTTTAGATATATATTTTTTCTCAGTAACTTACACTATTACATGTATGCTACTTTCTGTTTGTCCAACTGGATTTCTATAATTCGCTAGATAAGAACATATGAGATTCTCTCCGGCAAGCAGACTGCATATAGCTCATATGTAGTCTAGTTGGGCAGCCTGCTTAGACATGCAAGTTTATCAATGGAAAGAGGAAAGATAAAAGATCTCCTCATGGACCATGGACCAGGGGGATAAAAAAATTAACCCCACCAAATTATCCTAACCCTTCATTTAATAGCGCTAAAGTCTAATGGCATCTTAATTGTATATTTTCTCGAGATTCAATCCACTAGTGAGTGGAAAATTGGATTTAATGCCAGATCATGGAATGAAAATAATATCAAAGGGGCTGCAATTGTGAAAGGTGGGCCCCAGTGGTCACTAAAATGATGGACTGCACTCGCAGTCTTGGTAGGAGACATCCCCCCTGCAGGGATAGTGTTAGGGACCTGAGATACATGCGTGGAGAAACTCAGAATAGTCACAATTAACCATCAAAGTGCTGATTTTGCTGAGGAAATAAAATATCCAAAAGCCATTCAGTTCAAGATTCAGGCAGAATACCACTCTTAAGTCCTCATCTTTTGGGCTAGGAAGTTTAATGATTGCATTCTTATTGTGATTTAATCCTATAATGGATAATGGCAAGAGAATTATCAAATTGAAGTGGGTGAAATAAATTTTTTTTGAGTTTTAACCATATAATGTTGCCAATATAGCAACATACATATATAAATATTGAAAACCTATCAGCACCGGTAAGAACCTATGTTTATCAATAAGTGTAAAAAGAGCATATTATCATCAAATTCTCCTATCAATTCCACTAGTAAAGTTCCATTTCCAAAAGCACGTTTAAATTAACCTTTTTTTCCTTTCAAATTGGCATTGGATTCTGATCAAAATCAGGTGACTAATGTTTTACTAGTTGTCCATCAAACATTGCATGAAAAAACAGTTGTTAAAACAAATAATCAGAAGGAAGAGTTTTAAATGAATATCTCAAAAGGTGTGGTATATGATGGAAACCTCTTTTATCCTTCCTACTCTGCCTTTTCCTGTGTTAATGTACCTTGGATTGGTGCAACCCGGTTAGGAAAATGTACCAATCCAATTAGGAAAACCAACTTGGGATTCAAAGATGTCACAAATTATCCTTGTTGGACGATGGAAGATATTCATTTAAGGGCTTCAATATTTAATGAACCAAATATGGCGCGACACACTCAGATCAAGATCAAGTTTGAGGCAATGGCAATAGGTGGACTACATGTTGACCCTGCAAATATTCTATTTAAGAAAAAAAACCTTAGGTTTGCTTTTTATAGAACACCTATGTTTGTGGGACCCACTTGTGCAAGTCATGTAGATTCCAAATGAAATGAGAAACCCCAAAGAAAACATTTCTGCAAATACATACATGAACTATTGTGACAAAACATTACACCCCAAGACAGATAGTACATCCAATACATTTCCTCATGATACAAAAGGTGGAAAAGACCCAAAAGAACTCCCGCCTGTACAATGTGTTTGGGTGTCATAGCTGTGCACTGGGGTGGGGATGATAAGATCTATCACAACCAAGCTCCCCATCCTGGGAACATCTGACATAAACGGTCTGTGTCAATAGCATCTTGTATGAGTTGTTGGACCTGCAATTACCACAAATGAATAAATAGCGACAATTGGTGGTTGAAATATTGATATAAAATAAAAGGCCAAGAGAAAACAAACTCAAGGACGCAACATATCAAGTCCATAACAACACCCACCATCTCCCTTAACCCCGTGAGCGGGCGCACACACCCACACACGAGAACCCACAGAAACCAGGAAGGAAAAATAAGGGAGGGAACTCAATACACAATGATTGAGCTCATGAACTTACAATACCAAAAGATTCTCAAGAATATATATTTTCCTCAACCACCCATCGATCAAGCAGGCCCATTGCACTAGTGAGTAGTGCCCTCTCTACAGGTGAACGTACTATCAAACCCTTAGTTCCCCAGTTAAATAGCACCGACCACGATGATTCTGTCTATCAATCCACCCATTTAGAATTAATTTATAATCACAGACTATGTCCTAATGGAATTAAAGGAGTGGATCTTTGTTTGACATCTACTTGCGTAGCTGGGAAAAGTGTAGTCATTGAATAGGTGTGTCTGGGAGCCTACCAAGATGGAGACCAGTCTAGGATAAAAAATTCAACCAAAACAAACATTTTCATGGAGAAAAGTACAGGTTTACATATAATTCTAGCAAGACCCCAAGAACAGTTTGATTCGCCCCCCCATAGTCATCAATAAATATTGAAAATGGGCCTATGATGCTGTTATTATTATTCCTCAGGATTCTTATCTGAGAGTTGAGAAGAACACTTTTTGTAACGTATTAGGAGGCTGGCTCACAAAGTGGATTGTTTGGCTAAAGCAGCAAACGGGGAGGCTTTAAGGGTCAAGTGATGTTGGTTGCACAGAACTTGTCATTGGGTCGACTCTTTCATTTGGTACTTTTGCTTGCCATATTCTGCCTAATTACCATTTCAAAAATGCCATTAAAAAAAAAAAGTTATGAACTTTTTTCGTATTTAATTATCCCTAATAGTATAGTAAATAATATTAGTAGGTATCTGAACCACAATTGTTCTATTTTTATGTCATATTACTTTTTTGAACAAAAGTAAATATGATTCGTTTGGGTAATTCACTTGTAAAATGAATTCAATGGTCACTTTAAGAGACAAGAAAAGAAGAGGGGTCTTATTAAAAAGTATAAAATTTCAAAAATCACCTCTTTTTTTTCTTTTTTTTCCCTAAAAAGTCAATTTCTCATTCCACTAAAGACCAAAAGGCCTCCTCTTTTTTATCCAAAAAAGTCAAAGATTTCTTCACATGCTACAAAATGACAACAAGTCAAGAAGGTTGATTTTGCAATTTTGAACTTTTTGATAAGACCCTTCTTCTTTCTCCTAAAGTGACCCTTAACTTGAACTCACTTTACAAGTGAATTACCCAAACAGGCCCAAAAGAGGAAAGTCAAATAGTTCAATAGTATAAATACATGATTTACAGTATCACATCCTAAAAACTTCTATGGAATCTGGGAGATAAAAGAAGGATATACATTGCTTGAATATTTTCTATCGTCATTTTTCCGGAACAAGTTACTATGGTTTTCTTAAATTATGAAATCCATCAGGAGATACAAAACTTAATGCAGAAGCAATGATTGGATGCAAGTTTGGAAGGCTCCCATTGTTGATATAAATTCTTGCCCTTCAAAACCAGCAACACCAAACAAACACACAAACTAGATAGATAGATGGAGGTAACATGCCTCCCAGGGGTTTCAAATTGATACCATCTTGATAACCAAAAACACCAAAAGGTTATATCAATAGAACTTGAGACCCAGTGTCGACTCTGATACCATGTCAAGTTTGACCAGCCGATACAACCCAAAAGAATGATACTATGTCAAGTCTGACTAGTCAATACATCCCAATAACTTAAGCCGATAGGAAGCAGATAACAAATCTACTAAACACCCAGCATATTAGGGGTCCTTTTCCTTTTACACATGATGGGAAAATGAGATTTACATACGTAAATGCTACATATGCAAATGTTACCCATGTGAAACACATTAACATGTTTGTCAAATAACCATTTTCACATGAGTAAATGAGTATATCCAATGGTTTTAGATTTATTTTGATGTTTTTTCACAAATTTCTCACAATTCAAGAATAACTAAGATATGAAACATTATGTTTTGATGTTTACCATTAACACAAGAATATTGAACGGTTCGGATCGTGAATTGGGGGCCACAAAAGTCTAGAAAATTAGATCCATATGATGGAACTTTTTCATAAATTACCTAAAGTCTGAAGATTTAGGACAATCAACTTCAAGATCTACAGTTTATTAGTTCAACAAACAAATTGAATGGTATGGATTACTAATATGGAGCCCACATGAAATTAAAAAATAAAGGTGTTTGATGGGCCTCACAAGTGAAAAAAACACACACCATGTAACGCATTGTACGCTACCTTTTTGGTTGAGGGGGTGTGAATGACTTTCACACCTCTACAGGTGTGAAAATTTTGGTGTGTAAATGGCCATATGTACACACAATTTTCATACCTCATTTATGCACCACGTGTAAATCAGTGCAAACAAATGTGACAATGCATAACCATTATGTTTGGGAATAATTTACATACGTAAATGAGAGCAAACAAACAACCCCTTACACCATCCGAATTTCATAGTAAAGGCAAAGTAAACATTGGTTATAAAATTTGTGTCACATTGATAAAAATGTTGATAAATATCCTTAATCCACATGAATTATAATGTCAAACATAACATGGAACTCTTACCTATATTTTTAAATAACAAATGAAATGAGAATTATTACCATGATTCAGAATTATATAACTAATAAACCAATATAAGACATGTCCATGGATATAAAATTCTTCGAGTTCTTACTGGAGACAAACATTAAAAACTTACTTGGCCTTGCACACTTCTCATCTCCCCGTCTTCATAACCATCCAGTTTTTGCTTGACACGCAGCAGTGCACGTGCTGCATCCTTGTTTCCTTCGTATACATCTTGTGAACCATCTAAAGTGGACTCAATATCATCATCTGTTTCCTGCAGCAAACAATGAGTGAGCATATGGAAAGCAATGATGAATGTGACAGAGACATTCATATGCCTTAACGCTGAGCTTAAATGAAATGTTGAACATATTACCCCTACCAAAATGGGATCCACCATAAGCGACTCAATTACCCAGTCTATCCTTTGTTTTCATATACATGGGACCCATCACATCTCTCTCTCTCTCTCTCTCTCTCTCCCCACACACGCACATGCAAACCATTTATAGGTGGATTAATTAGTTGGATCAAATGTGCATCATTTGGGTCCACTATCATTTAAGAGGGTCCACTATAATTACACTATTTATGTGATCCTACAATGATTATATCATTTAAGTGGACCCACCTTAAGATTTGACTTGATTGTCAGTCAAAGGACATTTTGTTAATTCAGAAAGTCATTTTCTCATACAAGTAGATTGCATATATATTATAGTCTACAAGTGGACATTTAATTAAATATACATAAAAGATTCAAACTTAAATAACATTTAACTAATTACACAAGTAGTTTAAGCTGGGAGATCGCAAAATAGTTTACATATATTTATTCACATATGTTGAAGCGCTATATATGGATTTCTTGTTTAACTAATTATATTATAATATGAATATATATTCTGATGGTTACCCAAATGGGTTTATAAGCCAATCAATTCATGTATTTTTATTTATGAATAAATAATTTGGATATTAATTTTAATTTATTACTCAATTTCGATGAGAGACTTAACCCAGGCATCACATGGGCATTATGCTAATACAACTGTAAAGTGCTACAAGCAGAGAACAATTAAAATACCTGTCAATCACACCAGAAATGAAATGAAATAAGATATTAAGGAATCTAGGTCCTGTTTGGCAACTTTTATCTGTGCATTGTGCTCCAGTTAAGCAATGAAAAAGAAAAAGGCCACCGGATAGTACAATTAATAGAATTGGTGCTCAGAGGTCCCTCCATGATGGCCCAAGATGACTCTTAGGCAAGGGTGGAAAGAGGAATTTTTCTTTTCTCCTTTTTTGGTGGCAGTGGGCAGCAGGTTTTTTCCCCCTCTTCTTCTTTTTGAGAGGGGCATTAAGAAAAAGGCAAAAGGTGTTTTAAAAATGGTAGTTTCGGGGGCCATCCCGATTCCCTAGTTCCAGCCCTGCTCTCAGGACCATGGGCTATAAATCCATGTCTCAAAATTTGAGTGAGTGCATTAGATAATAAAGGTTTGAAGCAACATACTCAGATTAGATTCTTTAGGTTTACATACAGTTTCTGTTACAACAGCATTGTTACCAACCTATCATAAAGCAATAAATTGAGCATGCAATGTGCAATGGCATCAAGCATGCATAATTTAATAAGCTGAAAGTATTTTTGCATGATATAAGTATCCGCAAATTATGACGCATCAAACTAAGCAATATCATCAGCACTTTCAAATACCTTTTGTCGCTGCAAAGCCTTTAGTGGTGAGAGAGCCCATTTGTAAAGAGGGTCATGGATGAATACCTGCATCATAGAATCTGTGTCAACAACAACAACAACAACAACAATATAATAATAAATAAATACATTGGTTCTTGTGCTGGGGAAAGAAATTATGCTGCTTAATCATACTTCAATTATCGTAAGCAGTGCCTCCTTATTTGTCCTCATTACTGACAGTGTTTCCTCGCAACATCTTCTAAAAACACCCGCAACTCCAGTAATGCCCATACCATCTATCATGTCTCTTGTTAGCCTAAATGGGACCTGCCACAGATGGTTAACTTATCATGTACTTTGGAGAAGACAAAAGTTAAAAATATTTGATCGTCCTCACTCCTCAGATATATCAAATGTTTCATAAATGAAATTTAGTGGTTGGATGGACAGACCCGCTCTGGTGTTTTCAGCATGAGGCCCTGTTCGAAGGCAACTCCAAGATCGATGTGAACTACTTCTGCAGTAGTCTCATCAATGAGAATGTTCATTGAATGCCGATCACCAAGTCCAACAATGTAGCCCACCTGAAAAAAAAAAAAAAAAACCCCTCCAGTGTCAACTGTCAAGGCTACTTGTAAAGCTATCATTCTTGAGGTGAGTGAGTTAATGTACAGCTATTAAAAAAAAGAAGCATGCCAATGCTACGGCACTCGAAATTATTATTATTATTTGATTGGCAACAATAAAAATTTATTGAAATGGAGACAAATACAAGAAATAAAAAGCATACATAAAGACAACTTTCAGATGATACAGTACAAGAGACATATCCCGGCGGCCGAACCCAGCCCAACTACATTATATGAGCACTTAGATTACATGATCAATTTACCCCTTGCTTAACTAAAGAATCTTCCATTCCATTTGCAGATCTGATAATATGCTGAAACGTGAGCTGCATCTCAGATACGAAAAGACCGATTTCATTGAATAAGAAATGCATTTTCCAAGGTCCTCTCAATGATTTCACCCAGGATATAGCATTGATCGAGTCACTCTCCATGATCAGATTATGATGATAAAATGAGTGATAAATACAGGGAGCTTCTAGAATTGTCAAAACCTCCATTTCATTAGAATCTTTGATCCCTACATGTTTAGAAAACATATACAAGACTTCCCCTTTGTGATTTCTTAGAACACCTCCGATGCTAGCCAACCCCGGTTTTCCCCTTGATGCTCCATCAACATTGAAATTAAAAGCTCCAAGAGGAGAAAGCCAAGATGCTTTCCTTTTCTTCTTGGCTGCTCCCATCTTCAAACAAACTCCGAAACTTTGCATAATGTGATCTGTCTTAATATCTGAAAATTCCTTTCTAGTTTCTAGCACTTGCCCATTTAGAGATCCTCAAAAGAACAATTGTTAGTTTAAAGACATATGGTGACTAAAGACAGCTTCATGATGCATAAATGCATTGGGATCTGATTAATGTGTCCTTTTGTCTTTCCATCTTTGTTTTGGAAACTTAGGCATTTGAAATTAATTTGAGGTTACTATAGTAGTATTTGTGATATCATTACTGTGGGGACTTTTAGCTTGGTATCTTGGTTTATTATTCAAGGTCATTCATACTTATGGCAAATAGGTCAATAAGTCGTATGAAGAATTAAATAGTTTTAAATATTTCATACGAGTCAGTCTATGAGTTTGATAATGCAATTTAATGATTTTAAACCTATGATCTGTCTGGAACTAACATCAAGATGTAAGTTTTATGTACCCCACTTATGTTCTATATAATGGGCCCCACTTCTAATTAAATGGTATAAACCCCAAAAATGAATTGGTAGTTTGGTACTCACCTAACATAACATATTTGCGACAAAATATGTTCACCTGATTATACAAATGATCCGACTACAAAAATTGGGTACTGGACATTTTTGGATCCATATTTGTTCTATGCCATCATATAGCTGATGTCCTACTTCAAATTTCATCTCCAAACCTAACCCCATCCCCATTTCCTTGGTGAGGTATTTTGGCAAGCCCTAAAAATCTGTAACTTGAGTAGTCAATAAATGTTTATTACCTGATTACCACAAGGATCTTACTTGAAATGTCAGGCGTATGCCTTTACCTTTTCTGTTTAACTCTCATATATGAACTCCAAACCTAGGCTCAACCTCATTCACTAACCGGGTATTTCGGCATGCCTTGGGGTCTTTTTTTCTTCTATTTAGTAATTTAAATGATTTCTTCACATATACATTTCCATCATTTATTTTGCATGGTGCATTTTTCTAGATTCATTTTCTCTATTGACATTTTCTTTTCTCTGCCAGCAATATGTTATTTCAAGCTCAGTCATAGATTCCTTTTTTTTTTTTTTTTCTCCTGATAGGTGGATCAGATTGGATGTCTGTTCAGACAGGCTCCGAATGAATCTCAGCCAGGACCTGTCTCTGGGTATTTAAGACATGGTTACAATCCAGATCCTGCATATCAGATCCATGTTGGATCTGGATCTGGGTTTGGATACAAGACAAATAGTTGCTCATACAACTTGAAAGGACGCATCTACACTTTTCCATAAATGCTTCAAATATTATTAACTTCTTTAAAAGGTGGAAAGTGGAGACTATAAAATTCAATAAATAGTGATTCAAATAAAAAGCAGATGGAGATGGAGGTCAAAGTAAGATATGCCTACCATTGAACTAGCTGCCAGACTTCTTGTGTAGGACAGTCTTTTCTCAAACCAGTCGGCAGGTTGTGAATATTTCTCAAGGAAGAAGTAGTGCATAACAGGTCTGCTTGAATTTTCAAAACATGAGTTACTATCCAGTGGAGATGAATCTTCTAACAGGGTAGAAAATTTCAAGCAAATGAGAAGGATAAAACCTGAAGTTTTCACAGACTTTGAGAAATGCCTTGCGCTTCTCCATTTCCTATATAAATTGTAAAAGGTAAAGCAAAAAGTTAAAAACTTAAGATAATAGAGGTACATGAGGCACACATCAATCTAATTATTAAATTTGACAAATGAAATGATAGCTGGGGGCATTGGATATATCTCAAATGTCAACTCATAATATGACATGCAATTGTTTTATAGTTTGCATATGGTCGGGGGCTTTGCATATATTTTATAAAAAATTACAAAAAGAAAAAATCCGGAACAAATTTTTTTACATGTGCAGTTCAGTTCGGCCAGTGGTCTGAACCGAAGTTGTTTGGCCATTTCTGCTGAACTGAACAAAAATCGACAAACTATGCTTCCAATACACCTTTGATAAAATAACATTGCTTACAAAACCCAGGCATTCAATAGCAATTAAACAAATGGGCCCCTAGATATCCAAGAGATTTCCTATCTATGAAACAAAAAAGGCCCATACAAAAATCTCAATTTTGCAGTAGATAAGATCGGCTGGTACAGATGGATATCAAGACGGTTTTATAATAGCATGTCGCCTGATATGTAGCGTATTGGTCAATATTTTGAACTATGATGTGCAACCATCTGCATCCTTTCTGATGACCCAAGCTATTGATACTATGGGTCCCATTATGGAAGAGAGATACCATGCGATCCATCATATGGTGCAAAATGTAAAATAACTCCCTCACTAGATTTAGACTGTTGGCTCTAATAGTCTAGCGGTAGGCCATTGGCTAGATGGCCCAAGATTTTTTTTTTGGGAGGGGGGGTGGGGTGTGCTTGTAACCTTGATATACATTGTTACACCAAAGTGGTTGTCAACTTGGTATCAGAGTGGGGGATTGTAACCTTAATATACATTGTTACCGTTGACAACCACTTACTCTAAAAGCTTAAGCTGATAGAGAACGATGTAACAATGTTTATCACAATTCACAACACCCCCCGCCCCCCGGGCACGTGTGGGCTCTACACAGGAACATACACACAACACCCTCCATGGGGGAATACAAGGGCTCCGCATGGGAATCACACCCTCCGTGGGAGAAAACAAGGCACAACAGCCCCACGGACACAAACACTCAACCTTCCGCTTTGATAACATGTTGACAACCACTTACTCTAAAGCTTAGGCTGATAGAGAACGGCCTAACAATATATATCACAATTCACAATAGTTACACCGTTCTCTATCAGCTCAAGCTTTTAGAGCAAGTGGTTGTCAACCGAGGGAACAATAGAGATTATGTCATAAATTAGCCAAAGAAAAAGAAAATGATTTGCCAGTCAAGAAACATGAAAAGAAGATTTTTTTTTCGCGCATCCATAACGTCTTGTAGGAAAATCATGTCCATGAAAAGTACAAATTCAACAACTTACACAAAAAAGCTATTTCTTAGTTGGACTATTTCAAATATGCTGATAGAAAGAGATGTTTTTGATAAAAGAGATATATATATATATATACGGCACTTACTCTGGCCATGTACTCTCTGCAATGGGGGAATGTCCAATCCCCAATTCCATAGCGTCCATGTGCCCCTCCATTCCTTAAGCTGGAAGGATAGATGACATAATACACTTAATATACACAAAGAATCCAACGTAGGTAATAAAATTTACAAACTATACCTATTTGGATTACCAACCTTCCTATGAGATAATCACCGAGTGGAATGGTTCGGTTAACCCATTCAAGCACACCAGCGCTAGGGGTAAAGGGAACAACCTGTTTCATTAGCAATGGCACAAACAATCAGACTGAATAGGCCTGGTTACCAAACTAGATTCACTTCACCATTCCTCTATTAATAGGAGTGTACTCACCTAAATAGTTAATTTTGTAAATGCAGTGTTTAGTACCATTTTAATAGTTCTGAAACCATAGGCATAGTAGAAAGATTGGAATCTGTAATACTATGCATGCGAGACATTTTCTCTTGTGGGAACGTCTGTATGCAAACATTCCCATCCAATGGCAGATGCCTAAAACTCAGGGGATGAGCCCCAAATTTAGAAGTGCATGAGACCCTCTTGCCTACTTTCTCCTATGTATGCAAACAATATTTTGAAGAAAGCATCTTTTCTTATTTATGACTGAAGATTCTTGTGTACCATTACAATATTTGTATATCTACTTGTATTTCCTTGTTCCCTTTTTACCTGTGTACTATCACTATCACCTAAGTAACGAAAAATTAAAGGCATTCTGTGCCTTATCTCTCAACATAGAATTCTATGTTGCCACCAAAAATAAAATAAAATAAAATAATAGGAAAAATCCAGAATATTGGTACTGGTAGATTTATAGAGTTTATTTTTTGTATTTTGTGTTCTCACATAATTAGTTTGATCGAGAATGGGGCAGATTTTGTCCAAAGATACAACCCCAAGCTGAAGCTTAAATAAGACTAATGAGGTTGTTGAGGCATATCATGCAACAGGATATGAGATGTCGGTTGCAAGTAATCCCATACAAATGTGGACGGGCCTAGGGCATCTTCTCCTCTGGTTATCCCACCATATTTCATTGTGACTATGTTCCCTCCACTAACTGCTGAGGCTGTTCAAAAGATGATCCAAGCATCTATTATGTTAGCCTTTTCAACCATGGGTTTTCCTAGTAATCCTTAATCTTCACCATCACTTGGTTGCCTATTTTTCACATCAAAGGAGCTGGTGACATCTTTCTTCTATTTTCCAGTAACTCATTACATCTTAATAAAGCCACAGACCAAACTTTTTAAACTCTGCTATCGGTAGGAGACAATTAGTTGATAACAATTGGTTGGTCTCATTTTCATGTGATGATTCTGTTGTCCAGGACTTGAAGACTAGAAGAGTACAGAGCTTTATTCAGACGTGGAATCACCAACTTGTGTTTACCACTTCAGAGTTGTCACAACTTGATACTCTTTATTGCATCGTTGGTTAGGACTTTCCAACCTAAATAAACTAAGAGATATTATGCTTTAGATTGCTTATCAATACAAGTATATTTGCTCTAGTTTTTGTTTAGGGTAAGATGGTGGAATATGGACAAGATGATGGAGATGCTAATGCCATTATTGCATGAAGAGATATTGTAGTGAAAGTGGCCACCATGGTAACCGAAGGCTGTTTTGGAGAAACCAAATACTATATATAAAGTCACCAGACCCCTGGGTTTCCAACCATCCGAATGGATTGGACCATTGGATTGACTATTGCACCCATTTTTAATGGTGAAAATTTTCAGGCCATTGATCAAGGGGTTAGAATGATAACATGAGCCCCGACCACGATACATCAGTAGGGCCCACCTAGATCTTGCCACCCCCTCCTGGCACCTGTTGTGAGTCAAAGAATAGGACTTGCAATTTGTGTGAGCCAAGGACTTTCACGTAAACACTAGAAACTTGAGGGACTTTTTTGCAATTTCCAAAATTAGTAAAAGAAGATAATAGAAAGGGTCGAGTAATCATGTAGGTTATTCAACTCTCTCTCTCTCTCTCTCTCTCTCTCTCTCTCTCTCTCCTTCTTCTTCTTCTTTTCCACTTTCTTCGTATTTTCCATTTATTTGATATCCTAGAATAAAACCCTAGATCTAAGAAGATCTAGTAAATAAAGGGAATGTTCCAAGAGGTTTATTGAAAGTATTAAAGACATGTATAAAAAGGAGCGGTAATGAGTGTGAGAACTACTTGTGGGGACTGGAGAGATAGGTGAGTTACTCGTGACCATAGGTTTGCATTAGGGGTTAGTCCTAAGCCCTTATTTCTTTGTACTGATTATGAATGAGTTAACTGCTCATATTCAAGAGGAGGTACCTTGGTGTATGTTATTTGTAGATGATATAATGTCAGTAGATGAATCAAGAGATGATGTGAATGTAAAACTAGAGAGATGGCGGGAGGCTTTAGAATCCAAAGTAGTGTTACGAAATTCAGTTCGGAAGCCATTTCGGTTTGGCTTCCAAATGAAATGTTTTGGCCGATCGGAAATTTCGGTGAAATATTTTGAAAAATATTATATATAGTAAAATGAAAATAATAATATATGATACATTTAATTTATTGTACTAAATCAATGCAAAAAGTTGATTTATATTTGATGGGATATTTCATATTAGAGAGAAACTTGGCTAGCTTATTCATAATAAAATGCTTATCCATAGTGGAGCCCACTAATTTCTCTAAGCCAAAAGGCGAAAAAGGTATTTTTACTTTTACTTTTAAGTTGAACAAATATGTTTTAACGCCTTCAGTTCTCATTTTTTCTATTTTAAAGGCAACCTAAATGCTGGGTTGAATAATTGGATGAATCAAACAAAATCATAAAAGTAGTTAAACTGAATCAGATGAATTAGAACAAATTTTGGGACGAATAATTACAAGGGTCCCATTCGTTTTGGTAGAGTGAACGGACTGAAATTATAAGAAAATTTCAGCCAAAATGAACCGAATTTCATAACATTGATCCAAAGGCTTTAAAATAAGCCGTACAAAGACGGAATATATGGATTGCAACTTCAGTGGGCATATAAAAAGAGTTGAAACTACTGTGAGAATTAAAGATCATGAGATACCACAAAGAGATTCTTTTTGTTACCTTGGCTCAATAATTAGAAATGATGAGAAGATTGATGAAGATGCCAAGCATAGGATAAAAGCAAGATGGTTGTGGTGGAGACTTGCTTCTGGAGTGCTTTATGACTGATGAATGCCAACAAGATTGAAGGAAACTTTTTACAAGACATCGATTAGACCAGCTATGACCTATGAAGCATAATGTTGGATGTATGGTAAAACTAGGAAGGATAAAATTAGAAATGAGTGCTTTCGAGAGCTTTTAGAGGTAGCATCGGTAGAGGATAAAATTAAAGAAACCCGTATGAAATGGTTTAGGCATGCCCAACACATGCCAACAATGGCGCCAGTAAGAACAAGTTTGGCTGTGAAGGTTGATAGCCCACCAAGGGGAATGGGTAGGCCAAAGAGAACGTGAATGGAGGTAGTAAAAATAGATCTAAAGAAGTGCAACTTTTCTAAAGATTTGGTTCAAGATAGATTAGAATGGAAAAACATAATTTGTGTAGCTGACCCCAAACTTTGATGGTGATCTAATAAGATCTACTTTTACAACTGCACCAACCACAAAGGGTGCGCATGGAGCTCACAGGTGATAGCTATTGTATAGACATAGATGGAAATGCCTTTTTTTTTTTTTTTTTTTTTTGTGGGGTGGGGGTGGAATTTGGTTGGGGCCTACCCATGTACAAAATACGGGACCATCTAATCATCATAACCCCTCGATCAATGGCCTACAAAGTTTTACCCCTTAAAGTGTGTACAATCGATCCAATGGTCCAGTCCATTTTGATGGGTGTAAAAAAATGGGATTGGCGTAATTAAGGGGGGTCCTCTATGTGTGATCCATTAGGATGGGTGATCAAGTGGGACCCACTGTGAGGTGCATACGAACTGTGTGCACTCAACAATACAAACTAGGACCCCCCTTGATAGTCATTGAATCCTAGGGTTTGCACCCATCCGAATGGATTGAACCATGGATTGACTTATGAGGTGTTGATCAAGGGTTTACGATGATTAGGTGGGCCACTTACTTTTGTACACAGGTAGGGACCCCCCAGATATTCCAATTCCATCTAGTCCCATCCCTAGGTGGAGCCCTAGGCAGGCCCTATAGAGAGGTGCGCACTGTAAGGCAGTGCAAAGCTCATGCACCGGATCAATGCTATATATATATATATATATATATATAGAGAGAGAGAGAGAGAGAGAGAGAGAGAGAGAGAGAGAGAGAGAGAGAGAGAGAGAGAGAGGACAAACTTGATTGAAGTTGACCCTTAATTGATAGGATAGGATAATTCTAAGATGATGATGAAGCTTGCACTATTTGTTATTGCTTTCCACCAAATATTGAAATATTTTAACTACCACATTGTTGATTTTTAAACCCCAAGAAACCTGAACTAAAAGTTTTCCAAAATCCCTAAAAAAATCACCATGATTCTATTGTATACGGTTCATAACCCCAACCCCCCACCCACCCCAAAAAAAAAAAAAAAGAAGAAGAAGATAAAATATAGTGTGCTAAATATGAGATGTAACAGCACCTTGTATGTACGTATTCTTAATCTCCGTTTCCATGTATCACGGTGATTTTGTAAAAAAGTGTTCACTAAACCAAAAAATTGCTCCATAACCTGCAAAATGATACCATCACATTCAACATTATTGTCAACTAAAACGAAAAATATGCTTCAATTGCTAAATTAATTTAAAATTTTCAACTCTAATGTTCATTGACCCTTATAATTATTTTGATGTTTATTATCCCGAAATATGTAGCCCTTCAACTCAAATCAGAATGCAAACAAGACAAAATATTTGCACTTTGTATGTATTACTTGAACAGAAAGTATGACTGTTGCTAACTTGCAACTCAAACAATGTTTGATACCGTAGAAATATTATTTGCAATACAGCTCGAAGTCAACCGAGCAAATTTTGCAAAGAGTCCTATAAGAATGTAACTCAGTAGATACCGATATTTTAAAACGTCAAGGTGTAAGGCAAGGAGATCTAATTGCCCAAAGCATGGGGCAAAGACCCAAAGCGTAGAGCATAAGCCTCAAAAAGCAAGGCATTTTAATAAATAAATAATTACACTAGAAAAAAATATATTAATAAAAATAGAAAACATTAGAACCCTGATGATTTTATAGCTTGTTAATACGTTAACTAGGGTTGAATGAAGTTAAGTCTATTTTACTATTTTATGGCTTGTTAATGGGTTAAGCAGGGTTAAATTAAGTTAATCTAGGTCCAACAGTCTTTTTTTTTTTTAAGAAAAAAAAGATTTTTAGGTTCTTAAAGTTACAGACTGCCCCTCCTTTTTTCTTTAAAAAACAAGGCGTTAACGAGGGATATGCCCCCAAATAGTGTGTGACCGAAGAGCATGCTTCATCTTAAGGTATGTGCTTCAAATCTGCCTTATATAGTGAGAAGTCCTCATTGTTAAGTTGACCCATGAAGGGGCCCAAGGCCCATCAATCCAGTCCAGCAAGCTATATCTCACGTGGGTTTGTTTTGGTCAATATTTAGATAGCTGTACATATTCTAATTTGATTGCTTTCCTATTTTAGATTAGTGATTCATGTAATTACCTAGTTTCCTATGTAAGAGCCTTAATTAAGGCATGTATATTCCTATATATTGGTGATCTTTCTCCAAGAGAAGACACGAAATTAATACAATCAGTTATTCCAGAAGTCTCATTCGATCTTTGTGTTTTGCAATTGTGAGAATAACATGGTATCAGAGCCGTGTTCAAAGAAATCTTGTTTTATGATCTCATATAGCATTAAGGCATCAAGAATAGAGAGAAATTAAATCTCTCGTGAAGATCGACAGATCAAAGATCTGTTTCAAGGAATCCAGACGCTGAAGCTTTGTCATCTTCATGGTGGCCCACCTCTGATCATCAAACCATTATAAAAAATCTCCCCAGTCATGGTCGCTTGGATCTTCTAGGAATATTGGAGATTTTTTTCAAATTTTTCAGCACTTCCAGGTTGGTGATTTACTCATTCTAGAGATTTTCCAGATGTTTAATATTGTTTTCATCTAGACCGTCCAAAATCTTGGATCTGTGGTAGAATTGGATAATTCTTCTTCCATTAGAAGCCAGAGTATTGTGTGTCCTCAGATCAGTGATCTGATCATTGTTCAGATCTACTAGTGGGGCCCACGTCAAGGATCAACTTCAATTTTTCTGGTCGCTTGGGGTGTTTTATTGCCTGATTTTCTATTTTGTGTTCACTGGTTGGTCCGATCTTGGTATTACACACTCATAAGTTTGTTATCAACTTTGAAACTTCATCTCTTCTCTGTTTGCTGGACCTGCTACTATTTTTTCACTGTTTCACTCGGTGTGTTTGGACAATCTTCATTAAAGATGGAAAAGTCTGAGGTTACCTTGATCAGATTCACGGGAAAAAATTACCCCGCTTGGTCGTTTCAGTTTCAGATTTACCTTGAAGCCAAGGAATTGTGGGGCTATATTTTTGGATCTGATCCTAAACCCACAGAAGATGAGAAGAAGATATCTACTTGGCTTACTAAAGATGCGAAAATAAAAACTTGGATATTGGGTTCAGTGGAGCCACACCTGATAATGAACCTGAAACCTTACCCCACTTCTAAAGACATGTGGGGGTATTTGAAGCAAGTGTACCATCAAGATAACTCCGCACGTCAATTTCATCTGGAATGTGCAATTGCTGAATATTCACAAGGGAACTTGTCAATCCAAGATTACTACTTAGGATTCCGAACCCTTTGGTCAGAATATGATAGTATTAAGTATGCAGATGTGGCTGCCGACGTTCTGATCGTAATTCGCGATCTTCAGGCCTCTAGTCAGCGGGATCAATTTTTGATGAAATTACGGAATGAATATGAAAGTATTCGATCTGCCCTAATGAATCGGACACCTTTACCTTCCTTGGATGTCTGCCTGAATGAACTCTTACGCGAAGAACAGCGTATTTCGACCTCCGCACATCTGGCTCAACAAAAGACTGAGACCTATTCAGTCGCATTTTCGGCCAATAAGGCTTCTCAGCCTCCACCTCGGGACTTGAGCAAAACACAATGCTACAGTTGTCAAAAAATTGGACATCTTGCATCTCAATGCAAATAGAAAGTATGTAATTACTGTAAAAAGTCAGGACATATCATCTCTGAATGTCGCCGTCGCCCACAACGTCAGACTCCTCAGCATCAGGCTCCATAGTATCAGACTCAGTCTCTGACTCCACATGCTTATGTTGCCTCTTCCGATATGCCTGCTCCTACATCTGCACCCTCACAGTCTGGGCCCTCATCTTCTCTGACTCTTGAATTGGTTCAGCAAATGATTGTCAATGCCCTTTTTGTATTAGGTCTTTCAGGTACCTCGCCTCCATCTTCTACTTGGTTTCTTGATTCCGGGGCATCTAATCATGACATATTCCCGGAACCCTCTCTCCAATGTGAAAAAATACAATGGTAATCTTCAAATACAAACTGCCAACGGAGGTACTGTTCCCATTACTGCCGTTGGAGACATTCCTGGTCCCATCCCTTTGAAAAATGTCTTCCTTTGTCCCAATTTAACTTCAAATCTATTGTCAGCCGGGCAACTTGTTGAAAATAATTGTCACATATCTTTCTCTTCTTCTGGTTGTGTTGTGCAGGACCAGATGTCCGGGAAGGAGATCGCGAGGGGACCTAAGTGTGGACGCCTGTTTCCGCTGGATTTTTCTCAAATTCCTAGGACTAGAATTGCCAATGATGTGTTTTGTTTTTCTATTAGAGATAACTGCCAGTTGTGGCATAAAAGACTCGGACACCCTAATTCCAAGGCTTTATCCCTTATGTTAAATTCTGGTTTATTAAATAAATCTATTGGCTTATCTTCTTGTGTGCCTTTTGATTGTGCTAGTTGTAAAATGGGGAAGAGCAAAACTCTTCCTTTTCATCTTTCCACTTCACACAGCACTCGGTGTTTTGATTTAGTTCATAGCGATGTATGGGGAATTGCTCCAGCTCTTTCTCATGCTCGCTACAAATATTTTGTCATTTTTATTGATGATTTCAGTCGTTTCACATGGATTTACTTTCTGCATTCCAAATCTGATGTTTTCACTGTTTTTAAAATTTTCTTAGCCTTTATGTTGAGAATCAATTTTCCACCTGCATCAAAATCTTGCGATCCGATTCGGGCGGAGACTATGTTTCCTCTGAGTTTCAAAAGTTTTTGCAACACAAAGGCATTATTTCTCAGCGAACTTGTCCCTATACTCCCCAGCAAAATGGAGTTGCTAAACGGAAAAATAGACATCTGCTTGATGTCACTCGCTCCCTACTTATTGAATCATCAGTTCCTACCCGTTTTTGGGTTGAGGCTCTGGCTACTGCAGCTCATCTCATAAATCGTCTGCCTTCTGCCTCTCTTCAAAATCAGAGCCCATATTACCGATTGTACCAGACCTCTCCATCTTATGATGATCTTCATGTTTTCGGCTCCATTTGCTTTGTGCACTTACCTCCTTCTGAACGAACCAAATTAACTGCACAATCCGCTAAGTGTGTGTTTTTAGGGTATGCCCCCTTCCAGAAAGGGTACCTCTGCTACGACCCTCACATTCGTCGCTTACGGACCTCTAGGAATGTTGGTTTTTTTGAACTACAATATTTTTTTCAACAGCATCTTGACCCTCCTGACTCCTCTTTAGTGTCTTTACCTGGTTTCTCTGACAACACTTCGGTTGTTCGTTTTAATCCTAACTTTGTGTACCACAGACGGAATACAGACGCGCCTCCCAGGGATCCCCCTCCTGATCTTCCTCCAGCATTTGTTCAACCTCCGGCAGTTGATCCTTTTGGGCTTCCTCCATTATGTCGCTCCACACGCATTTCGGTACCCCCTGGCCGCTATGGGTTTTCCCATACTTCCTTAATGTCCACTTTGTCCTCTTCTTCCATTCCCCAATCCTATTCTCAGGCTGTGCAGGAAAAATGTTGGAACCAGGCTATGAATGATGAGTTGGAAGCCTTAGAGAAAAATCATACATGGGATATTGTCCCCTCTCCTTTGGGTGTCAAACCCATTGGCTGCAAGTGGATTTTTTCTCTCAAGTTAAAACCAGATGGCACTCTCGATCGATATAAGGCGCGCCTCGTTGCTCTCGGCAATCGGCAAGAATATGGCATTGATTATGCTGAAACATTTGCTCCCGTCGCTAAGATGACCACTGTACGCATAATCCTTGCTGTTGCTGCATCTTAGTCCTGGCCTCTCTATCAAATGGATGTCAAGAATGCGTTTCTTCATGGTGATCTCAAAGAAGACGTTTATATGCGTCTGCCTCCAGGGTCTTCCTTTGGGCCGGGCATGGTTGCTAAGCTTCATCGCTCTCTTTATGGTCTGAAGCAAGCTCCTCGCGCATGGTTTGAGAAATTTCAAGATGCTCTTCTCTGCTTGGGTTTTCATCCGAGCCAGTATGATCCTTCTATGTTCTTACATCATGCTCCATCTGGACTTACTGTTCTTCTGGTCTACGTAGATGACATTGTCATTACTGGTCCAAATGCACAAATGATTCATGAACTTCAAGCTTCTCTTCATCAGACATTTCAAATGAAGGATCTCGGCCCCTTGCACTATTTCCTTGGTCTTGAAGTTCAGCAATCCCCTACTGGTATAATTCTCAATCAGCACAAATACACGGTTGACCTCATTGACTTGGCTGGCCTTGCTGATTCCGCTCCGGTCGATACGCCAATCGAACTGAATGTCAAACTCAGTAAAGAGGAGGGTGGCCTTTTTCCAGATCCTACCGCATATCGCCAGTTGGTAGGTAGCTTGATTTATCTCACCATCACCCGTCCTG
Source organism: Persea americana (assembly GCA_029852735.1). NCBI lineage: Eukaryota > Viridiplantae > Streptophyta > Magnoliopsida > Laurales > Lauraceae > Persea > Persea americana. Next base: position 73,073,981 of record CM056815.1, read on the forward strand.
ATATTTCCTTTGCGGTCAACCTCATGAGTCAGTTCATGACTGCTCCTCGTCATCTTCATATGGCTGCCGTTTGCCGCATCATTCGGTACCTTCTTCGCACTCCAACTCGCGGGTTGTTTTTTCCATCCAACAATCCTCTATCTCTCAAAGCTTATTCAGATGCTGATTGGGCTGGTTGTCCAGATACTTGCCGATCGGCGACTGGCCGGTGCATGTTTTTGGGTAATAGTCTGATTTCCTGGAAATGCAAGAAACATGACAAAGTTTCAAAATCTTCTACCGAGGCTGAGTACCGTGCTATGTCTGCTGCGTGCTCCGAAATTCTTTGGCTTCGGGGTTTGCTCTCTGACATTGGATTTCCCGCCGAAGGAGCTACCCCCCTCTATGCTGATAATACCAGTGCCATTCGGATTACTGAAAATCCGATTTTTCATGAACGCACTAAACACATCGAGGCTGATTGTCACTTCATCCGAGATGAGCTTAAACGTAATGTCATCAGCCTTCCGCATGTCTCCACTGAGCTTCAAATTGCTGATATTCTTACTAAAGGTCTTCCTCGACCACGGCATCAATTCTTGGTTGGCAAATTGATGCTCGTTGATTCTCCCGCATCAATTTGAGGGAGGGTGTTAAGTTGATCAATGAAGGGGCCCAAGGCCCATCAATCCAGTCCAGCAAGCTATATCTCACGTGGGTTTGTTTTGGTCAATATTTAGATAGCTGTACATATTCTAATTTGATTGCTTTCCTATTTTAGATTAGTGATTCATGTAATTACCTAGTTTCCTATGTAAGAGCCTTAATTAAGGCATGTATATTCCTATATATTGGTGATCTTTCTCCAAGAGAAGACACGAAATTAATACAATCAGTTATTCCAGAAGTCTCATTCGATCTTTGTGTTTTGCAATTGTGAGAATAACACTCATGTGCACCCTAAATGGCAAGCCATGCCTCAAACTTGACTGCAGAGCGTGGGAAGCCCTGCCCTGAGGGTAGAATCAAGGCATAAAGCCCAAATGCTTCAGTGGCTCCAAAGAAAGATTGACTTGTATATTTAATCAGATAAAGGAACATATGACAATGTTAGAGTTGGGTAAAAACTTTCCTACCCTTGTAGAGGGAGGGCCCTGTATTTATATTAATGTTCACAAAGTACAATTACATGAATACCCCTTTCAAAGGGCTTAAGAGAGTATTTGTCCAAGGATAATTTAGGAACAACTATAGTACAAGTAGTAATCTAGAGGGACTCAGATTTATAGTGATATTATGATCCACCAGTGCAATGAATCTGTACTCTTCACAAATAAAAACACATGCTAAATTCAAGATCTGCACAACTCATCCAACTTTGAGGCTATCTCAGTCATGTTTTTGGTCGTAGGTCCTATACAAATCACCCATTTCTTTTGTGAAAGTGTTCATACAACATACCGAGTAGAAGACATAAGATCTTGGCTTACATCCCAGCTTGTAAGTGCTTGTGAGGTAAAGGCATAGTTTTCTGAGCCAGTGAGTTAGACAGGTTTGGATGAGTTTGGGCAGAAACAAAGTCAGCCCAACTGGCAATGACTCAAGACTTGGTTCGACTTCTTTTGGTCTGAATTGGTTAATTAGTATTAGAATTGCAAATATAAGTACATGGAAACTAAAAATATAAATTCATACAAAATTTACATATTTTTCAGGAGGTTATTTTGTTAAAAATTCATATATTAGTATTAGAATTGGTTTATTTGTTAAAAATTCATATATTTATTATAAAAAATCAATTTAGTTATTCGCTTGGTCAACTCAAAGGGTTCCAGGTTGACCCGACCTGGTAATTTGCCAAGTGTGGTTGACCTGGATCAAATAACTATGGTCACACAGAACATCAGGCTATGTGCTCTTCCTTCAAAGGATAATATTGTAGCAGAATGACAAACCATTATGCCACACCTAAAGCTGTGGATACAAAAGCATAATAATCTAGCGGATCCATGCTTTCCATAATTCTAAGCTAGCTTGATCTATATATTTAAAGGGAGACTAAAAACCAATAAATCAGTTAAAAACTTAAAATGCTACTGACATACTATATTATATTATGAAACTAAACTAATTTCAAATGATAATGAAATTATGGAAATTACGTTATGTTTCTACATATGATACCAAACAGGAAAGAGCATAATAAAACAAAGAAATTAATTGGTGCATTGATGACAGTTCATAACATAGTATCTTTTTTCAACAAGAAGAACAATGATAGATGAAATGAGTGGGAGGTGGGGGGTAGGGGAACCCTTTTAAGCACTCAATGGAGAAGTCCATACGACAATAAAGGGAATCATACTGCTTTTGGAGATTAGGTTGACGTCTACCAAGTGGCACAGTAAATCTTGCTTTCATATATTCAGTTGTCTTTACATCTCAAGTAGTTAAGCTAAGCACTAATGTATATGTTATAAGCCCTTCTACAGATCAACATGTTTTCTATCCATCAGCCTAATGAAAACTGATTCTGCTGGCAAACCTTAGAATCCAGTCACATGTCCAACACAATCATACACCCACCAACTTTGCAAGATATAAAAGACGGGTATGAAATCATACAGCATCTTGACGTAGGTCATCATTTCCAGATTTTGCTAGTTGACGATATCTGTGACCATCCGAGCCAATGCACTCAACCACTTTTGGAGCGTTTACACCATTCATTACCCTGCTTGTCCCATAAATAATGAAAAAGGATCTTAGCTGTGACAATTTGAACTGTTCCGTCAAAAGAGGTGCAATAAAAATCAAAGACCATAACTATCTCTCATATTTGCCTCCACATACGTGATAGAATCTGCTAAGCCCTTGAAGTGTGGAAAAGATCCTTCAGGATACTGGCAACTTTTGTCAACTGGAAAAGTTGCTGTTACAACAGGTACCTGAGGTAAGATAGATGTGGAATCAGATGAATATAAAGCACAGTGTTGCTGAAATATAGAATCAATAGCAATTAAGAAACTTGTCCATGAAAAGTGATCCTATATTATTTACTAGCATTGCCTCATATGTGTGAAATTTATACTTCATAAAATGTTGTTAGTAAAGATATTGCACTTACACGTTCAAGCTCTCGAACACTCCGGATTTCTCTTGGAAGAGTTATTCTCCTATTAGTATCCTGTTATTGTGAAGTAATTAGGTAGATGATTGTAGCTTGTAGGAAACTTGGTATAGTTTTCCTTCTAGTAATTAACCAATGACAATAAATGGGTTTCTAATGAAGCAATTCCAATGAGCAAAACATTGAATTAAAAAAAAAAAAAAACCACACTCAGATTCAGGATTAATAAATAATGAACCTCTTTCTTGGTTTCTAGCTCCGCCAATTTAATATAGATCTCCACCAGCTGTTTCATCTATAACATTGAGAACAACGTTGTTCAATTGTTCATTACTAGTTATACATGCTTGATGGAACTTCATGCTAACAAAACAGTAGCAAGTTGTAAAAAAGAATACGATAGAATACATCCTTTGGTGAGTGGATATTTGAATGGTGAATCATGCTAGTCAAATGATGTTAGAAATTACCTGTCCAATTGTAGCTCCATGGAATGATAATAACTCATTCAAGAGTTTCTCAGCTGCTAGTTTCTTGTCCATGTCCACAACAAAGGAGTTTCTGCCACGCAGCTTGTCCTTGACACGATCACCATTTGCTAAAGCCAGTAGCTGTCACAAAAGATACAGAGTGGACAGTTTATTTGAGTGTTTTGGTAACAGTTGCAATTAACACATAGCTGAGATCCTATTAAAACTGCTATTAGTAAAGTGCAAGGGGCCTATTCATAACATCAGAATGAGATCAAGTCTTTCTACAACTTCAGCCAGTTCATACAGTTGCTTCATGTAAGACTGATTCCAGAGTTTTCATTAGCCTTGTGAAGTTTTCGATATTAGCTGCAATCCAAAATTTGCAATGCTCTTGTACCCTATTGTATATTGTTTCCCCTGTTTCTCTTTCTAATCTTCTCTTTTTAATGAATGCTTCTGTTACCGATCACCCCCCCCAAAAAAAAAAAAAAAGAGAGAGAGAGAGGGTGGGGGTGGGAGAGGGAGAGGGAGGGTGCATATATATAATGAATGGAAATGAAGACAATATTTGACCGAAGTCTCACAGGGTAATGTGGGGGTTAAGGCCAAGTTGCACATATATACCCAGGGTCAGGACATGAATGTTTCGATATGGGACTTGGACAAGGCCTCGCAGTGCTAACCGAAGCACTCCACCCTTGCATTGGGTAGATCAAGCCTCTTGGCTCACAAGTCATAGGATCACTTGACCTGGTCTTGCCCCAACAGAGTGCTACCAGGTTGGGGTCTCACATTCTTCCCCACCGGAAGCAGAGCACGGCTCCGATACCATTCTGTACCGACCGGGCCCACTATCCACATGATATTGTCCGCTTTGCCCGAAGTCTCACTGCTTTAAAACGTGTTATGTGGGGGTTAAGGCCAGGTCACACATATATTTCCAGGGTCGGGACTTGGATGTTTCCGATGTGGGACTTGGACAAGGTCTCACGGTGCTAACCGAAGCACTCTACCCTTGGGTAGATCACGCCTCTTGGCTCACATGATTACTTGACACGGTCTTGCCTCAATAAAGTGCTCCTAGGCTAGGGTCTCACATCGAGACAAGCCAACTACGGTTACAAACCTTATTCAATGCACTAGTTCCTCCTAGTATCTAATTAGATTTTAAGATAAATATGAAAAGTCCATGGATTGCTCCAACCTTCTTGGATTTAAATTTAAAGAGGCAACGACTTGGGTGAATTACTCTCTAAGGATACTTGATGGGAGTCTCCTATGAAGTCCATAAATAGAGCATCTATTGGCCCCTCTCTACCCTCAATAAACATCTAGGGGACCATTAGTCTCCTACAAATTGTGAGATGTAGAGAGATAAAGTAAAGGCTGAAAGTCTGGGCTGAAGTCCTATCAAGTTTGTGTCTCTTCTTAATCTATTCAAGTATGAGTATTGAGTACGATGCTCTAGACATTTGTTACTAATTTGTAAATTATCTTACAGAAGTATGACTATTCTATTGCTAAGCACTAGCATCCACATGAATAATTTGGTGCTCTTAACTCCTTTCAGAATCCATTCACTATGTAACCATAACTAATGCCCTAAAAACATCTGTCTTTCCTAAATGGTAATCTCTGATGCAGAGCTCTCTAATGTATGCTACATATACCTTCATTAGCATATCTGTGTTTCAACCAATTCGGAATTTCGGAGAAAAGTTTCAGAATATCAATTAAAAAAATATAAATAAATGTTAAAAATATATATTATATTAAAATTTAAAAATAACATATGTATGTAAAAATAACATATAAATTACGTACATATAATTTATTCCACTAGATCATTAATGCGATATGTTATTTCCACATGGCTGAGATTTGGGATTTTCTTTTTCTGCTTTTAAACAATAATAAATTTTTGGGGGCTTTTTTGTTGTTTTCTTATAAAAAGTTTATATTTGATCAATCTGATAGTGGGCCCTATTTGCTATTAGAGTGAGATTTGGGTAGGGCTCATTTCCTATTAGAGCGAAATTTGGGTAGGGCCCATTTCCTATTAGAGTGAAATTTTGGTAGGGCCATATTTCCTATTAGAGTGAAACTTGGCTAAGGTCCATATACGAGTGGCACGACATTGATTTTAAATGTTTAGAATTTTAATGGGGGCCCCAATGTGGAAAACACGAGTCTCATGTGAGCTCAAGGACGAGACAATTGTACTTAAAAATAGAAGCAAAAAGCCCTTTAGAAGGCGAGAATGCCCTTCTATTGTCACTGAGACCAGAAATAGGAAATTGAAAAGAGGGAAAGCAAAAGAAGAGGACTGGAGAGGAGAGAGCAGAGGAAGAGGACGACTGGGCCATGCCCATTCTTTATAGTGTGAATCTTTATGCCATTCACCGTCACCATCATTGTCCGATGTGAGATTCTCTCTCTCTCTCTCACACACACACACACACGCGCGCCCGCACAAATGCACACGCGCGCGGGCACATGCACAGAGCTCTTGCTACTACTTTTTTTCCATACGAAATCTGGATTTTGGGTATTTTTGTCTGAAATTCCATTGTTTGGCCAAAATGGTTCAAAATCTAGACTGACAATGTGCTGGTTCGGTGTTTACTGGACAAAACTCCAAACTGAATTTAACAACTATGATGTTTACTGTGTTTACTGTAGTGGCTTAGCTTGAAGTCTATTGGTCTATAACAATCTAGGTCATGCATAAGGTTTTAACACAGTCGAACCCACTAACTTAAAAATTATCTATACCTGAAATATAGTATGGTATGGATGGTCGATGGCCATTTTCTTCACAAGAGAAACCACAGCAAACTGCAAAGCCCACAAGCATCTTGATTAAACAAGATTTCTCACCTATTCTTCTAAAAAAAGAAAAAAATCATCTTTAGATATAAACCTGGAAATTTACTGATCCTTGCCCTTCTATTGAGCTACCCATTCTTGAAGCAATTTGATACATAAGTGGTACAAATTTGTACGACTGAACCTGCAAAATAGCTACGCACTATTAGCATGTAATATAAAGTGCATACATGGTATGATGTAAAATTGGTGAATGTCACCACACAAATATAATTATCAAATAATCACGAAACCAACCACGGACAATTAAAGTGCAAAGAAACATATCTCTACTATCTGTCATATGACTCATATTGAAAAATAACATATCAGCCTACCAATACACACCTCCTTTACTGCACTTAGCATGCAGTTTATAACGTTTTGTCTTGAAGAGAGACTGAACCATAGGGAAACAAGACGAAAAACCTGAAACATACATCAATTTGTCATAGACATCTTGTCACATTCATTTGATTGTAGTATATGCAGGCAATAAAGCACAAACAAACATGTTAAAGTTCCATTATGAGAATAAAAAAGGATATTCAATGCACAAGATGTATAACTTCTCTTCAATACTTAAAAACCAGACAGCAACTTGCTATTTACCAATTGGGGAATCTTTGGATGTAGAAGAGCTACCAAGGATATACCCCCATTCTTTTCTGACTGCAGTCAATGTCCACAGTTTCCCTCTTCAAAGGTATTCAGGTAAATATTAGGCATACTGTCCAAAATATATTTAGATGACCGTCAACAATTGTGAAAAATAAAAGTGATGAAGATCACATCACAGATGGTCACAACCATAGCAAGAGTTTTTCGACTTTTGGAAATTGGCTAGTGACACAATTGCTTGTAGTGGGTCTCCGCCCACAGCATCATTGTGCTTGTGAAAATTTTTGAACTACATTTTGCCAAATCTATGAGGTGATTCTAATAAGAATAGCCACTGGCCATTTATAGAGTACAATCAAAGATATTGACTCAATCTAGAAAACCTAATCTGAATCAAACTAGGAAATCTAATCACATCATGAGGAGAATAATTCAAAATTAAACTAATAATTTGAGATTCAAACTAAGCCTAATATCTATAGCCAACTATTTCTAATATAAACCAAATCTAATCTAAGATGAACTCATCCTTTCCACATCCAAACTTCTCCAAAATTTTCTCTAATACTCTTTGCAATTGCATAGTTATTTCAAGGAAGGATCATATGATTGGTTACAATAAATTTAACTCCTTGATATTGGTTGATGTGTTGCGAAAACATTCATTGTGCTTTGCTGGTGATCACCATCTATTTGTAAAGTCTTATCACTGTTGCATCCTACATTTTTCAAGTCTATCGGAGACGGTGGCCCCCTAGATTAGATCTGTCGTGAATTTCTCGGAAGCAGACGGAGGCTTGACCTGAAAAAAAAAGACAAGACTTTGGGGATTGTTGAATGTGCATATGATTATAATGAGAACCTTTGTTGAATTGTTGGATGGTCTTGACCGAGGACCTTGGGTCCAAAGTTGCGGGGGAGAAAGAACGTAGAGAAGTGGAAGAAGCAATCATGGAGAGTGAAAGAAGAAATCATAGAGAAGCGAAGTGATGTGGAGTGGATTTTTTATTGCAATTTAGAAGTGGCCGAAGCCTACACGGAGTGGATTGAGCATCCAAAGAAGGCCCATAAGGTTCAGGTTTGAATTGATCGAGATTTGGGGCCCAAAGAGTCTTTAAATCTCAATTTCCATCAATTCTAGGGCTGTTTGGAGAAAATATAGTAAACAAGGGCTGTTTGTGCAATTTCACAACTAATGAATCCTTTAAAAACTCCAGATGGAGCTGGTTTTTTGGGCCATTGAATACTGGGTCAGCCACGGCCTATGATATTGAAATATGGGCCGGGTACACGCAATAGATACATCAAGAACACGGATTTTACACATAAAAAGTGAAGTATTGGATACGATATGACATGATACGTTGCCCATTTTGAAGTATCCGTGCATCACAAACCACGACCCAATCCAAGAAGAGAAGGCACCAAAAGGGTCACTCAAACTCCTTTTTAAGATTGTTAACTGATCTCCATCAAAAGGTGATCCATGTGGGGTCCACAGGACATCTTGTATAAGCTTCTTGAGATGAGAAGAAATCTGAATTTCTGCAAAATTTCATTATTCTTTTTGTAATTTTTGTTTGTTTGGTTCAGGAAACATTAGTACGACATTCTAATCGCAGTGGGAAACAAGTTTAGAAGGGTTCCTAGGGTTCTAGATGGCTTTTGAATGATATATAAGCATAGCAGTAGTCGACTACTACATGTTTGACAGTCTTTGTTTTGCTACAGTAACTGAATAAAAGAAAGACATAGTGCTTTGGTTTTTTCCCTTTCCCCACGCTCTATAGGTCAGATTTGGGTTTATTTTCATTGTTCCTTGCTTCTTCTGAATTCTGGATTTTCTGTTAATTTACTGCAATCAACTCTAGTTGCTGGATTTTCTGGTTTTGGATTACTTGGGCCCTAGACAAGTCTTGTGTGAAATCGGGATTCCACCATGGAAGCATTCAAGACTATGGCAGGCCTCATTGGCCAGGGCTCTGATACCATGTGAATATTTATGGACTCCATTTTATCAAATTGCTGAGGTGATTTTATTGAGAATAGCCAATGACTATCTATGAGATCCCACCTGCCTGGGCTTGCCCATCTTGCTTGCTAGCTTGCTTGTCTCCTAGGGCTTGGACTACACTAAGTCCCACATTGGAAATATCCAAGTCCTGACCATGGGCTTATAAGTCAAACCTCTTGTTGACTCAACATGACGTGTTTTAAAACCGTGCGGCCCCGGATCTCATAAGAACTCCGGAGTTGAGTGTGCTTAGGCCTGAGTAGTACCGAGATGGGTGACCGCCTGGGAAGTCCTCGCGTGTGCCCGTGGGCCAAAGCGGATAATATCATGCAGAGTTGGGCGACGCTGTGACACTATCTATAGAGTATAATAAAAAGATATTGACTCAAACTAGGAAAACTAATCTCACCCAAACTAGGAAACCTAATAACACCATAAGAAGAGCATAATTCAAAAATCAAAAAATTCAAGATTCAAACTAATACAAATATCTATAACCAACTATTTCTAAATAACCCACATCTAATATAATCTAATCTAATCTAAGATGAAGCCATCCTTTTCATATCCAAACCGTCTCTAAAAGATTCTATACTAGTGCTAGGGACAATTAAAGCCAACTTACAATTGTTTGGTTATTTTAGTTTGTTGCTGCTGAGTTTAAGAAAGCGCTTAAGTGTCATTTTGGCCATTTTATATTCAATTAATAGTCGATAGAAATGATTAAAACACCATGCCACAATCTAGTAGTAGGTTGAGGGCCAGACATCCTTTATGGAATCGGCTGTGATTACATGATCAATGGGTTCTAGAAAGAGAAGAGAAAATCAAAATATTCCATCGTGCTTCTAGTGCTTCGCAACCAAATAATTATCTTCTCTTTGGAAGCTAATGGTAGTAATCTGAAAAAGCGTGCTGAAATTGTTAAGTTGAGAATATCAACAATAATTTGTATTCTAAGGAAGATACGCTTAGTAAAACTAGACTTTTTGGGGATCAGTAACGCTTGAATGTTTTTTTTTTTTTTTTTCCGAACAATTAATTCTATTGAGGTTGCCAGCATAGAAGTTAATTTACTTTTCGAGAGAGGAGATGAGAAAAGCCGTCCTTGAGTTAGGTGGTGGTGATTGAGTTCTAGTTCAGATGGATTTCCAGTTGATTTCTTTCAGGAACTGTGATATATGATAAAATAACAGTGGCCTTTTTAGTTCTTTTCTAGAGAGGGGATGAGAAAAGCTGTCCTTGAGTTAGTTGGTGATTGAGCTTCTACTTCAGATGGATTTGTGGTGGATTTCTTTTAGGAATTTTGGGAGATGATCAACTAATAGTGGGTTTTTTCCCCGTTAAAAACCTACAAGATCAGCAGTCAAATATCAATCTGTTGGTTTACTTGGTAATGAACAATGAAACAGAATAATTCCACTGATTTGCAGTAGCTGTTGCTATAAGAGAATCAAACATACATAATTCTAAGAGGCATGTGTGGCGTAACAATATAGAATTAGGAACCAGTACAGGAAATTAAAGATGGTTCCACTCGATGAGGAAATCAAGGAATGTCATCTAAACTGGTCTGGGCAGTTATTTCTAACAATAAAAGCAGTCCCTATACAAAGGATTGGAGTGTGTACCAGAAGGGGCAGACACAATCAGTGGTTTAAAAACTGGACCAGACCTGCCAGTTGAACTGGGTTCAATTGAAATTGGTACCTTTAGCGGTCCGGATAGATAAAAACCAGGGTATCAGCAAAAACTGGTCAAATCAAATAAAAAGGGGTCAAAACAAGAGTTGAACCAGTTGGACCCACCATTAATTGTATAAAAATATTTTTTTATTATTTATTATTTATTATATTTTTACATCATCATGGTTGATCCGGGTTAAACCAGATGGTCGAACCATCCCCTCCACAGGTTTGCCCTGCTGTTCAGTTTCTAAAACATCAATATCATCAAAGCATTGTCCCAACCATGTTGAGGTCAACTACATGAATTTTGTTTCACCATTTCAGTCTATCCTGGGTCAAATTCAGTTCCTAAACCATTTTTTTTAGTGCTGGATGTGACTCAAAATATTGGAAACAATAAAGACTGGAAATGATGCTAGAATTCACATGTTGTGTGGATGAGCAAAAGATTTTAGCCCTAAATGGAGATGAGTGGAGAAGAAAGACAATAAATAAAAGCACAAATAGAGGGAATAATGCTTCAAAATGATGATCATAAGGACAATACACTTTACCACTCTCAAGTCAAACTTGTTCCCTATGACCAATCAACAATGGAACACACGGAGGAAATAATGCTGCAAAATGATGAGGATAAGGACAATAAATACTTACCACTCTTAAGTCGTACTTGTCCCCTATGACCAAACAACGCTGATAACCCTCCAATGCCAGCTTAAGAAAGTTGTCCCTGTCAATCTGCACAAATTTTGTCAAATTAAATTCATATTGAGCAATAGTTTTTTTTTTTTTTTTCTTCTTTAGAACACAAGACAATTTAATCAAAATTAAGTGACTAACAACACACATGCTGAGAAGCATGGACACGGACACGGGACACAGACACGACACGGCATTTCCCAAAAAAGTAGGACACGGACACGTCGGGGACACTTTAATATTTAATAATAATAATATATCTAATCATATACTAAAAGATAATATCATTTTAACTTTGTAATCAATTTAGTAATCAAATAAATAAAAATTCAAGTACCACTTAACCAACTAACAAACATATCAAATTATCAAATAGCAATACAAAACTGAAACATAATTAATAATCATTAAACAAGTAGCAGAGAAAGAAAAAATGAGTAGCAGCAAACAACAAAAGCAGTGTAGACACAAGAAAAAAAGGAAGCAGCGGCGCAGTAGAGAAAGAAAAAAAGAGTAGCAGCAAAAAAGAAAGAAAGCATACCTGATGAGCTAAAATGACGAGCAGAAGCAATACCACAAGCGAAAAAAGGAAGCAGCACGGCAGATCTTCTTTTCTTCTTCTTCCTTCTTCCTTCTTTTTCTTTTTCTTCTTCCTAATTTGACAACCAGATCGTTTTTTTCTCTTTCGTTAGGGCTAGACGGACGAATGTTATTAGGGGCTAGGGATGGACGAATTTTCCTCCTAAGTTAAGACTTTTTGCAAACAACCCCCCTTTTTTTTTTTTTTACTCTAATTTTATTTTTTTTCCAATTAAAAGAGGTTAGCGTGTCTAGAATATAAAAATAAAAAATAAAAAAAATAGGATACTCTTTTTGGCGTGTCCGACACGTGTCCGAGCGTGTTCGTGTCTGACACGTGTCGAACATTGACACGTCGGCCCTGGGGAGGTGTCTGTGCTTCCTAGACCACATGCGTTCGTGTGAGTACAAAAATACTTAGATGAGAACTGTCCACGTGTGTGTACAGATATATTAATGAGAACGTTCCACAAGGTTCCTCCGTAGTTTTTTGGCCACCTGGACCACCTATGATTAAGTTAGTTCCTCCGTAGGGTTGCAGATTGAGCTACTCTATGGATGGATGATGCGTATCCCGACTTTGATCGCTGAAGTTTTGTGAATCCACCGTTGGATTACCTTTTTGATGACATCCAGCGGTTGGTTCTAGCTTTTGATAGATGGAAGGCCCCATGTGTGCAATCATCTTGAAGGCCCCACAGCGGGAAGTGCCCCATGGGAGGAAATAAAAGAGTTACGCGAAGTCAGGAGGGGTCCAAGGAAATTTAAAAGATTATAAGAGAAAGGGACCCATGGAATTTAAAAGATTATAAGAGAAAGGGACCCATGTGCCTAAAACAATTAAGAAAGGAGGGGCCCAAAACCTTAAGTGGGATGTCTTGGAATTCGTGCCAAGGGGACTTGTACACGAATTCCCATGCATAGGTCCTCTTGTGTCAACGTATTTTTTTTTTCAATTTTTATGTCTTTTATTTTAAGTTGAGATGATGTCATCAATTTAGGGCTTCATGTCTTAAAGACAATATTATGCTATCTTCTTCCTTATGTTATAATGATATGATGGAATGAAAAAAAACCCTCTTTTGATTCTCCATGAGTCTCCACAGTTGTGCTCACGGGATCTTTGCTAATGCCTCTGGATCGGAGTTGGTGAGAGCTAAAGAGAGGTATTCCTATTATCTTCCTCTATTTTCCTTCCCACATTTTCTTTTGCATGAGAGCTTTAGATCTACATCATCTTCACCATCAGGCAGCCCTAAACTGTCATATCTAGGAGCCCTAGGAGTTTCTTGCTACCCTAGCCAAGATCCAACCGCTAGATTTCTAGATCTATACCACACGCCCTTAGGTCTACATCATCCTTCCAAAACCCAAAACCAAACATTCAAACCATACCTTTAATCCACCCAAAACCCAAACCCAACCATCTAAACCATACTCATAATCCTCCCAAAATCCAAACCCAAGCATCCAAACCATACCCATAATCCTCCCAAAATCCAAACCCAACCATCCAAACCATACCTATAATCCAAATCTAACCATTCCACTAACCCAAACCAACCCCAAACCCAAACCGCACTTCATCCAAAACCCAACCAACATGGACACACCCTAAGTGGGCCCTACCAGACCCATCTGAACCCCTAGTGGGTCCCACTAGACTCAGCCGAATCTGACCCCACCTAATTTATTGGGTTTTTCATTGTTTCCACTTTATAGATTTGAAATTAATTCAAATCTGTAAATCTGAAAATCAGTTTGAGCCTTTACAATGCTGTGGGAGAATTATTTCAAATCTCAATTTTGTTCATTAAGCCCATATTTCACATTAAACCAATTACAAACTAGTTGAGCCCGGCTTTTGTTCAAATCCTCGCGAAGGGAAAAGTAATTTACTTGAATTAGACTATCCCTAAGGAGGTGGAAGTTCTAACTTCCACAAGGATCCCTCCCTCTCATTACTAGAGGGGCCTTCATGGCAGGACTTGCGACATTGCCTTGGAACATTATTAAATATTTAATTTCAATGCTTAATAGTGTGGATGGTGTGATTTATAATTCAACATTGATTATTAGTTTTCAGATTGATCTAATCATTCCATAATAGGCTAGATTGCATCTTGTCCTGCATCAGCATCCACCATCTAATTGTTGATCTTGAGAGAGCGTCCCAATGGAGATCCTAAAATAGATTGAGTCATGGATTTCGATGCAAAAGATCAATATGAAGGATACCTACCATTACACTTGTTAGATCAATGAGATTGTGTCCAATCAAGCCCCCTGGAGGGTCAACAAGCGATTTATTTTATTATTGGCAATTAGAATCAAGATTTCCATTTGGATGACAATTGAATCACAGTTGCTATTGAAATTGACGGTTAGATGGGTACAACTATTGGTCTTGAAGGTTTGATGGAAGCAGGGCATAGATCAGACTATCAGTGGCATAAACGGCAATATACGACTATTCATCAATAACAATAAATTGAACTAAGAAAAATGGTAAGGATCAAACAATCATAAGTGTGTGGCGCAGGAGATATGAAGGAACCACTAGTGTAGATCATAGATTTTGTGTCTACTGCTTGATCCTGAAGGACATTTGCCCCATTTTCAAATTCAAGCATAGAGTTTCCTCCAACCCAAAATGAATGATACAACATATAGGAGATGTAAGATACCATGTAACAACCCAAAAGCTTAAGCTGATAGTGGAAGGCCCTAACATGTATATAGAGCCCTATCAAACCCATTACTTGGCGAGGTGGGATGTGGGACTTTCCCAACACTCCCCCTCACGTTTAGGCCCAACGGATTTCATGGACGGGCCTACCACGTGGGCTACACAAGAATGCTGGGATCGGAACCCGCTTTGATACCATGTAAGATACCATGTACCAACCAAAAAGCTTAAGCTGATGGGTGGAAGGCCCAAACATGTAAATAAAGCCCTATCAAAGTCAAACCCATTACTTAGGCGATGTGGGATGTGGGACTTTTCCAACAGGAGATCCCAACATTAGGCCCATATTCAAGAAAATAGACAAGATTCACTTTCTAAAAGTTCCATTTTCAATTTTGGTATTTCATTTAAGTTAGGGCTTCTTTTTGAATGATTATGAAATTAATATAAAAAATTCAAGATTACCAATTGCCAATCAAGTGAATCACCATGGTAGGGTGATCGGAAAGGTCTCATCATGGATTAAGGGCAGGCAAAAAATCTACCACCTAGCCATTTCTGATTGCACTAAATAAAAATGAAGGGCACAAAAACTAAATCCCATGTTGATCTTACAATCTAAGCCATGTATGTTGATATCCACTGTTGGATTAAACCATACCATGGACCATGATTATTTTTATGAAGAGAATGACGCCCCATGGGGTGGTTGAATCCAATTCTGAATATCACTTGAATATGGGTGATATGCATGCTCATCGCCTATCATGGGGGTGACAAATCGATGACTACAAAACATGGAGGAAAATCACTCTTAGTTTGTATTATTTCTGTCTATTTCCTTTGGAGATCGAGACCCAATATATAGAGTAATACATGCCTCAATCAAGGCTTCTAAGTTAGGAAATTAGCTAATTACATCAATTACTATTCTAACTTTAGGAAACAACTATTCTAACTTTAGGAAACAAACTAATTACAAGAGAAAATTTAATTAAGAGATTATGTACAGCTGTTACAAGTTGACCCAATCAACATCCACGTGAGATATGATATCCTGGAACGGATCTGTTCATGGGCCTTGGGCCTGTTTAACCCCCCCCCCCCAAATTGATGTGGGAGAATCAACAAGCATCAATTTGCCAACCAAGAGCTGATGGTGTGGTCGTGGAAGACCTTTGGTGAGAATATCAGCAAGTTGAAGTTCAGTGGAGACATGCGGAAGGCTAATGACATCACATTTAAACTCATCTCGTATGAAGTGACAATCAACCTCAATATGTTTAGTGCGTTCATGAAAAATCAGATTTTTAGTAATTTGAATGGCACTTGTATTATCTGCATAGAGAGGGGTAGCTCCTTCTGCTGGAAAACTAATGAAAGAGAGTAGACCTCGGAGCCAAAGAATTTCGGAGCATGCAGCAGACATGGTTCGGTACTCAGCCTCGGTAGTGGATTTGGAAATTTTTTCATGTTTCTTGCATTTCCAGGAAATTAGACTATCACCCAAAAACATGCACCATCCTGTCGTTGATCTGCGAGTATCTGTACAACTGGCCCAACATTTGAATAAGCTTTGAGAGACAGATGATTTGGTGGATGGAAAAAACAACCCGCGAGTCGGTGTGCGAATAAGGTACTGAAATGATGCGGCGAACAACAGCCATATGAAGATGACGAGGAGCAGCCATGAACTAACTCATTAGGTTGACTGCATAGGAGATATCAGGACGAGTGATCGTGAGGTAGATCAAGCTACCAACGAACTGGCGATATGTGGTAGGATCTGGAAGAAGGTCACCCTCTTCTTTACTGAGTTTGACATTCAGTTCGACTGGCGTATCTACTGGAGCTGAAGCAGTAAGGCCAGCCAAGTCAATGAGGTCAACTGTGTATTTGTGTTGATTGAGAACTATACCTTTAGTCGATTGATGAACTTCAAGACCAAGGAAATAGTTTAAGGGGTCGAGATCCTTCATGTGAAATGTCTTATTAAGAGAAGCTTGGAGTTCCTGAATCATATGTGCATTGGGACCAGTAATTACAATGTCATCAACGTAGACCAGTAGCACAATAATCCCGGACGGAGCATGATGTAAGAACATTGAAGGATCATACTGGCTCGGATGAAAATCCAAGCGGAGAAGAGCAACTTGAAATTTCTCAAACCATGCGCAAGGAGCTTGCTTCAGACCATAGAGGGAGCGCCGGAGCTTAGCAACCATACTCTTCCCGGATGAGTACCCTTGAGGCAGACACATAAACGTCTTCTTTGAGATCACCATGTAAAAACGCATTTTTGACATCCATTTGATATAGAGGCCAAGACTGAGATGCAGCAACAACAAGAATGGTACGTACGATGGTCATCTTGGCGACTGGAGCAAAAGTTTCATCATAATCGATGCTATATTCCTGCCAATTTCCAAGAGTGACAAGACGCGCCTTATAGTGATCTAATGTGCCATCAGATTTTAACTTGAGAGAAAAAATCCACTTACAGCCAATCGGTTTGACACCCACAGGAGGCTGGACAACATCCCACGTATGGTTTTGTTCTAAAGCCGCTAATTCATCTTGCATAGCTTGGTTCCAACATTGGTGCTGCACAGCCTGAGAATAAGATTGTGGAATGGAAGATGACGACAAAGTTTCCATTAAGGAAGTATGAGAGAACCCATAGCGGTCTGGGGGAACCGAAATGCGAGTGGAGCGGCTCAATGAAGGAGGTCCAGAAGGACCAAGGGCCGGAGGTGGACTAGATGCTAGAGGAAGATCAGGAGAGGGATTGCCTGGAAGCGCTGCTTTATTCCGTCTGTGATAGAGGAAGTTAGGATTAAATCTAACAATAGATGTGTCGTCAGAAAAACCAGGTAAGGAAACTAATGAGGAGTTGTTCGGAGGATCAAGGTGCGTTTGAAAAAATTACTTGTTTTCAAAAAACACGACATTCCTAGAGGTACGGATGCGACGAATGTGGGGATCATAGCAAAAGAATCCTTTCTAAAGGGTGCATTTCCTAAAAAAACACATTGAGCGGATTGAGCTGTAAATTTGGTTCGTTCAGAAGGAGGCAAATGCACAAAGCAAACTGAGCCAAAAACATGAAGATCATCATAGGATGGAGATGTCTTGTATAGTCGATAATATGGACTCTGATTTTCAATCGAAGGGGATGGCATACGATTAATAAGATGAGCTGCAGTAGCCAATGCCTCAACCCAAAAACGGGTAGGAACCGATGATTCAAGGAGAAGGGAACGAGTGACATCAAGGAGATGTCTATTTTCCTTTCGGCGACTCCATTCTGCTGTGGAGTATAAGAACAAGTTCTTTGAGAAATAATACCTTTGTTTTTCAAAACTGTTGAAATTCAGAGGACATATAGTCCCTGCCTGAATCAGATCGTAGGATTTTAATGCAGGTGGAAAATTGATTTTCGACATAAGCCAGAAAAATTTTAAAAACATGAAAAACATCAGATTTGGAATGTAGAAAACAAACCCATGTGAACCGATTGAAATCATCAATAAAAGTCACAGTATTTATAGTGAGCATGAGAAAGAGCCGGAGCAATTCCCCATACATCGCTATGAACCAAATCAAAACATTGAGTGCTGTGTGAAGTGAAAATAGGAAAATGCAGAGTTTTGCTCTTTTCCATTTTGCAAGTAGCACAATCAAAAGGCACACAAGAAGATAAACCAGTAGTTTTATTTAATAAACCAGAATCGAACATAAGGGACAAAGCTTTTGAATTAGGGTGTCCAAGTCTTTTATGCCACAATTGGCAGTTATCTCTAATGGAAAAACAAAACACATCATTGTCAAATTTATTCCTAAGAGTCTTAGAAAAATCCAGCGGAAACAAGCGTCCACACTTAGGCCCCCTCGCGATCTCCTTCCTGGACATCTGGTCCTGCACAACACAGCCAGAAGAAGAAAAAGAGATGTTACAATTATTTTCAACAAGCTGCCCGACTAACAAAAGGTTGGAAGTTAAATTTGAACACAGATAAACATTTTTCAATGGAATGGGACCAGGGATGTCACCGACAGCAGTAATGGGAAAATGGTCCCCGTTAGCGGTTTGTATTTGAAGATGGCCATTGTATCTTTGCACATTTGAGAGGGGGGCAAGGGAAGACTTCATATGATTAGACGCCCCGGAATCAATGAACCAAGTAGAAGATGGAGGGGATGTACCTGAGAGACCAAAAGCAGAGCTGTTGGACCAATTCAGGAGTGAGAGATGATGAGGGCTCAGTCTGTGAGGGTGTTGATGTAGGAGCAGGCATAACCGAAAAAGCAACATATGCATGTGGAGTCTGAGACTGTGGTGATGGACGTTGTGGGCGGCGGCGACATTTAGAGATGATACGTCCCGACTTTTTTACAGTAACTGCAGACCTTCTGTTTGTATTGAATTGCAATGTGCCCAAATTTTTGACAACTGTACCATTGCGTTTTGCTCAAGTTTCGAGGCAGAGGCTGAGAAGTTCTATTGGCAGAGAACGCGACGGAATAAGTCTCAGTCTTTGATTGAGCTATATGAGCCGAGGTCGCAATGCACTGTACTTCGCGTAGGAGTTCCAACGAAGGTAATGGCGTCCGATTCATCAGGGCAGATCGGACAGTCTCGTATTCATTCCGCAATTTCATCAAAAACTGATCCCTTTGACTAGAGGCCTGAAGATCTTAAATTACTGTCAACACATTGTCAGCCACATCTGCATATTTAATACTATCGTATTCCGACAACAGCATACGGAATCCGGAATAGTAGTCTTGGATTGACAAGGTCCCTTGTGCATAGTCAGCAATCGTACACTCAAGATGAAATTGACATGCAGAGTTATCTTGATGGTATACTTTCTTCAAATATCCCCACATGGCTTTAGAGGTGGGGTAAGGTTTGAGATTCATAATTAGATGTGGCTCGACAGATCCTAGAATCCATGATTTGATTTTTGCATCTTTAGTGAGCCAAGAGGAGATCTTCTTCTCATCTTCAGTGGGTTTATGGTCAGCGCCAGAAACATATCCCCACAATTCCTTAGCTTCTAGGTATATTTGAAATTGGAAAGACCAAGTAGGGTAATTTTTTCCAGTGAATTTTATCAAAGTAACCTCAGATTTTTCCATCTCAATGTTAGATTGGAAAAAATTGGACTGAAACAATGAAAAACAGGAATCAAAACAAGCAACAGTTGTATGAAAAGCTATCTGTGAGTGCAGAAGGCAAGATCCAACCAGCAGAGAAAGAAGAAAAACGAAGTCAGACTAATACCAGTAAGAAAATCCCACTGACGACCTTGACTGGTGCTGCAAATCCGTTACATGGGCCCCACAGATGGATCTAACCACTGATCATATATTTGATCTGAGAAGCCACAATATTTTCGTACCTACTGGAACAGTTTTGAACCTATTCCGCTGAAAATCCAAGATTCTGGATGGTCTTGATAGAAACTGGTGTAATCTTTTGAAATAACACGAGAAAGAGCAGAAGGACTACCTAGAGGTGCTGAAAAATCTTGAAAAAATCGCCAATAATCCTAAAAATATCAGGCCACCATATCTGTGTGGTTTTTGGAAATTGATTTGATGATCAGGGGTGGGCCACCTTCAAGATGGAACTGTCGCAAATGGTGGATGACGCTGGAATTCCTTGAACAGATGCCTGGATCTGTTTTCTGCACGAGAGAGAGATTTATTCCTCTCTATCCTATTGCCTAGATGCTTTGGAAGAGAAGAGACTAGATGTTCTTGAGCCTTGCTCTGATACCATAACAAATCGATGACTACAGAACATGGAGGAAAATCACTCTCAGTTTGTATTATTTCTGTCTATTTCCTTTGGAGATCGAGCCCCAATATATAGAGTAATACATGCCTCAATCAAGGCTTCTAAGTTAGGAAATTAGCTAATTACATCAATTACTATTCTAACTTTAGGAAACTAACTAATTACAAGAGAAAATCTAATTAAAAGATTATGTACAGCTGTTACAAGTTGACCCAATCAACATCCACTTGAGATATGATATTCTGGAATGGATCTGTTCATGGGCCTTGGGCCTGTTTAACAGGGGGTAGTGTTGAATTCAAGCGGTTGCCAAAAAGAAAAGTCAGCTACACATGTATGGATTTGATAAGAATGTATCACACAGATGACACACTCAAGTGTATAAAGAGGAAAAAAAATTGTTTCACTTCTTCCTAATGACAAAGTTGCTAGCCAATAATCCCAAAACCAATTGGTGATATGAAACTACATAAACAACTACTTAACAACCCACTTGGGTGGGACACCGCCCGGATCCAAAGCACACACCTACACAAGACTACAACGCGGCATGGGACCTTCTTGCCCTGCGCACTTGCACCCGCACCCGCACAAACACAACGCAGCATGGGGCATTTTGCCTTGTGTGGTTTCGAACTTGAGACCTCTGGCTCTGATACCAGGACAAAGGTTCTAGCCACTAATCCCAAAACCAATTGGTGATAGGAAACTACACAAACAACTACTTAACACCTATGGCAAACAATTGGAAGTTGTGAATTTCAACTCACCCAAGCATTACATGTCAAAACTCAGAAGAGACAATAACCACTAGATCTTTGCCACTGCCAAGATAAAATTGAGATTACCGTTTTGAAAAATAACATCAACTCAATGGTAACTATCAATGGGAATTTCAATTGGTTCAAATCGGTAAGAACAGAGTGTGACCCAATGCTGGATGAAGGCAATCTCAGTCTCAAGGTGATTTCACATTCCACCTTATGGATGAGTACGACCAAAAAGAAAAGAAAAAATCAACTTCAATCACCCAATACAAGTGATGCTTGGTAGTCACAGACTTGCAAAGCACTGTTTTTATTTTTTATTTTTTATTGACAGTACAAATTGTACCACCGTCAATGCAGATTTGCTAACCTTTAGTACAGGATAATGCATAGTTTTCATAGAAAGGGCCCACAAAATGAAGAATGAACCTGTGACTAATAGATGTCGGAGAGCCATACCTGTAATTTCTCATCTTCCTTTCTATCCATAGCAAGCTGTTTCTGCAACTCTTGAATTTTCACTGAATAGTCAGTCTTTTCACCCTAAGCACCACAATGGAACAAGCCAAGTTCTGATAAGAATAATGTAAGTTGAGAAAACAGCATTTCTTTCTGGGGAGGCTATCTGACAAGAATGTGCCTAAAAAAGCCTCAGTTTAAAAAAGAGGCCTCAGTTTACTTGCCTTTGATGAACTTTTTAATCTTTTAATGAGTGCTTCTAACTCTTTAGTCTGCACCAATCAGCAGTCAATAAATAGAACACAATGCAAAACCTTACTACAACTAAAGTCTTGCATTTCAAGCATGCACCTTGTGTTTCCTCAATCGCTTGGCTGCTTGCCATTCACTTGAGGCAAGTCTTTCTTCATAACTCCTAAATAGAGCATCAGTGTAATGCGCTAGATGGAAATATGTTTGACACTGACGGTTTAAACACTTCTTGTCTGTACTGGCATTAACCTCAATAATGTCCACAGCCCGTTTCAGATATTGTTCCAAAATAGGTCCAGAGCTGCAAGGTTAGTAAAGTTGAACAAATAATTACTTTCATAGGCACAGATATGTAATACAAGTCATATGACCAATGCCTCAGTGGCATTTAATTTACTTGCTAGATCGAGTTTCAGCCAGCCACTTCCCGACCAGACGGTGTACATTTGAAGCTTCTTCGTCCAATTGATAATGATCTAATATATACTTTGCAAGATTGATAGCCATCTCATGCTGACCTTGGGCACGCAAAAGCTTAGCTTCTTCAAGCTGTAATGATACAAGATAAATAATCAGGAAAACACAGGCCAAGTACAGATTGTCCCTGTGGTGAGTAGCATTAGTATTATTTAAGTATAGAATCTGAAACCAGCATAGGGTATCGAAATCAGCAAATGGTAGAAAATAGCATTTCTTGGCATCGTATTTAAATTAGTATAGAAATAAATGCCTATCAAAATGATATGGAAAGATAAACCGATTAACTTTAGTATAAACCAATTAACTTTAGCGTAGAAATTTTGCGCTTAGAATTCAACTAACATTCCAATGACTAAGTCAGATTAAGAAAAAAAAAAGGGAAAAAAGAAAATAAACAATTGATGATGTCAAATGGCAGGGTGGGGTTATACCCTTCCAAGAGAACACATATAGGACGTTGCTTGTTGACTCTCTGGTCCAGCACTAAGTAACTTGAGCTCATGCAAAGCAGCAGCTGCTAGAGAGAATCTAGAGCCCTGAAGAACATCAACATATTAAAAACTATTAAACCTTCTAAGTTCAAAACATCCATCTTGTAGCTGAAAATAGCAACCTTGCGAAGAGTGGCAGCAGATTGCAAAAGATGCTGTATTGTGCAGTCCTTGCAATTCAAAATTTGAAGGAGAACTCTTCTGAATGCTATGAATGGTTCTAGCAGATTTAAATTCAACTGTGTTCGCTTCAAAATAAAGCTCCAATCCAAATTAAGCCACTCCAACTACAACAAAACTCCAATGGCATTAGATAGACAACTAGAAATTTGCTTCATTATATGCTAAAAGGTAATAACAGAAATATTATTTGAAACAAAAAGATTGCATAATTTTATGTTTTTGAGTCCAAGACAGGACCAATTTAGGGGCAAAAGGGCAGTGTAGACATTACTATTGATATTCAATGTCATCAGGTCATAAATTTGGAAGTCAATCATGTAGATTTAAGATTGGATAAAAGAAAGTAATTTGATCCACTGCAATCACCATGGAATACAACAACCAAGTGGCCCAACCAAAAAAAAGAAAGAAAAAGAATAGAAAAAGAATAAGAAAACAGGAGCCAGACAGATTACAGAGCATTATTTACTATCTTGTGCTATACTTTTTATTATTATTAACGATTGAAAGAGACAGGGCCACTAAATAGAAATTATCATCTACAACAACATACTTTGAAAACCACCTACGTGGCACCAAATCTGTGCTAAATGAATGGATGGATAAAAGCAACAACATATTAAATAAAATTACTGTGACATCTAGAAACCACTCATTTAAAGATATTCATTTCCAAGACAGAAAATGCAAGGAAGACCTGAGCCATTGTAGGAATCACAGGTTCAGGAAAAATATTTTGCAACTCTGGATGAGCTTTCGTTTTTCCACATGGAGATGATTTCCAGCGGAAATCCCAAACCACACCAAGTTGATCTAGGATCTGCAAAATAAAAAGGAAATATTTGAAAATACTAATTGATGTAATTTACGTATGTACATTCCATGCTTTTGAAATACCTGAAGTTTAACTATTGTCGAATAAATGTTTTCAGTACTCTCCTTGCTTGCATGATATATAGCCAGCACAAGTTCCTAATATATTAAATAAATGTCAACACCACAAAAGGAACTAACACCTGATCAAAGAAGAAAATCATGAGAAGAAGCAGCATGGGCAAATTCATTACTAGTACCTGTTTTGAATCTTTAAGCTTCGCATGAAATTCATTGAAGTCTCCCTCTTGCAAAGCCCTTAAGCAACTGATATTTCAGTTTGACAAAGAACATTGTTTGAATCATAAGGCGACAGGACTAAATTCTTTCCAGTTAAATAAAACAAAATGTTCAATAATAGCAAAAGAAAAACAAGAGGAAAAATCCAACTTGTCCATATAGTGGGCCACCTGGGCCCCACAGACCAGTTCGTCTGAGAAAGTCTGCACGACCTGTGCACAAGTCCTTCCAAATTCTGTTCCTTTTGAGTAGATATATATTGTTTTGATGATGATTAGGATTTTTAAACTTGAGATTTTCATTGGTATTAGATATAGATCAATGGCTAGGATTTTATTTAGGGTTTAAAGATGTTTTGGATCTTTAGTCATATAGATATGCAGTAGAAAGGGTCAACCATTTTACACTTGATTTCTCTCTTAAGATATTCATGCAGCCCAAAAAAGGTACCATTTCTAGGGGTTCAAAGGAAAATTCTCTCTTTGCATCTCAAAAAGGCCCATTTAAGAACCTCTAATGTATTATTAAAATAACTCATCAATAATATATAGAACTTCTCCTCTTTGGGGGTGAAACTCTAGAAGCAATCGTGTTCCTTGAAAGTGCCTATGTTTGGGTGGATCCTTCCACCAATCTGGCTTTGTCACTAATCAAATAGAAGTGGCTGTTTTTTTTTAGCACTTTCTGGGTTTTCTCCAAGGGAGCATCTCCCATTGGACTAAAGATTTCTAAAATGGTTTTAGTGCTTACTGGTAAGTAGAAACTACTCTCTTTTTCCCCTTGATTTGCATGTGATTTTCTTTTGAATGAAGATTTGGAGTTTTGGGTTCACAATAGAGAAATTGTTTCCTTCGACTTCATTGTATTGTCAAGAAATTTCCCCCTTGAGCATGAACAACAAGGCCCACTTAGGAACTACTCACGTGAGCTCTACTATTTTCTTGTTTAATTTCTTATTTTTCTTCTTGGTGTGTGGTTCTTCAATTAATATTAAGACCGAATATTAGGTCTGGAATGCATCACTTGTCGACCAAATCCATAAATTGGTTCATTTGATAGAAAAAAGGAAAACGGAAAAAGGAAAAAGGAAAAAGAAAAACCGATAAAAAAAAAGAAAAAAAAAATAATCTTCTAGCGTAAAAGGTCAAATACGAATTATCCTTCACACTTTAATAACAAAAAGCAAGGCAAGGCCTACAGAAGCCAAAGGCACCCCATGCAAATCCTTCACTGAAAGAATCATCTGCAAATTATCATTTGAAGATATCTCAATCCGACAGAAAACACTGAAATAGACAGCTTCATGTTAAAGGAGCAGCTCTAAGCAGTTCTATTTTCCCCTAATTAGAAATAATTTAATACTATGGGGAGAAAACTAAAATGTTCAAGCTTCAGCTTTTTAGATGGAACTCAAGATAATGACATCTAAGGACATTACCAGTACAAGTTTTCATTAAAATGACTACTTTTGAATTGTCTGTAACGTGGAGAGTTGACATCCATAGAAAGAAAGGAGAAATCCCAGTTTCCAGCCCGCCATGCCGCTTCATACTGCAGAGATCACATGCCCATGTGTACCAACAAATAAGAAGTGAATTTAGTAATAACACTTCAGTTCCCTAAGGAGCAAAAATGTAAAGCAAGAAGCTTGGTATCAAAGAACAGAATAAAATGCCAACATTTCTGATTTTTCCTTTTGAAATTTTAAGAACAAGAAAAGACCTGCATTTCTGTGAATTCTAAATCATTCTGAAGTAGGCCTTTCTGCGTGATCAATCCTTGGCAGTATAAATCGAGCACATGAGTACATCCAGTTTGCTGCAATGATCTCATCAGCCCTTTGTATGATTTCCAGTTCCACACGTCATTTTCTAATTTTGAAAATGATGGACGATGGATACACTGGGATTTGTCCTTTGAAAAATAGCCTGATAAGCCATCCATTTCTTCCAAAGGTGCTGTTCTCACTAGCAAGTCGTAATACTCAAGAGCCTTGCTCCAGTTCCCCTCGTGCTCATACGTTATGACTTGAGATGTCAGCTGTCAAAAGTAATCCCATAAGACATTCCTGAGAACAACAATTAGCGGACAGGATAAAAATGTCCAACATACACTTTAATTAAGATGACGCAGCAGTTGACTTGTTCCATAACATCTTCAGAAAGGATTTTTTTTATTTATTATAACAGTAAATTGTGTTCAACGGAGGGTTTAAAATCTCGGACTCGGACTCGGACTCGGCTCGGGCCGAGTCCGAGTCGACTCGGCCGACTCGGCCGAGTCGCATGGGACTCGGCCGAGTTGGCCGAGTCCCCATATTTAGTAAAAATAAAAAAATAAAAAAAAGGAAAAATTTTGTTTCTCCTTTTTTCCATCCAATCCATTCATAATTCCATATATAAAGTTTCACTCTCTTCATTGATCATTCTAATACGTTATTTAAGGATAGAAATATAGAATAATAATAACAAAATCGCAAGCCATTTTATAATTTAATTGCAATTAAAATTTAAAATTTAAAACTAAAAAGTAAAAAATACAATGTACATGTTTCCAACTTTCAATATCCACTCTCAAGTCTCAATTTAGTCAATTATCAAGTCAACTAGTAAGATTAATCATCAAAGATGTAACTAAGCTTCAAATTTCAATTATATTTATAGCATATAAAAATGTAAAACCATAGTATACCTTAGCTCTTTCTTGTTAAAATTTAAATGCTAATTCCATGTTGAATGCCTTGCGGGTTCTGGATCTTCATCTTCGTCGTTATTTTGACTTTGACGATAGTATTGAGCAACATCAAAATGAAAAAACCCTTGCCCCGCTCTTGGAGTTATAGGACCTTCTCCATAGTTTGATGATGGAGCCATAACTTGAAGTTGAGGATATTCATATGGCGGTTGCACTTGTGGGGGTGTTACTCCATACTGTTGTTGCCCATACCCATGCGAAGGACCACCGTATCCACCATACTGATGCGGCAGTCCATACTCAGACGAAGGATCATGAAATTGATCTCCATATTGTTGCTCATATCTGTATGAACTATCAGAACTTGTGATCCAAGGGCTTGATGCCATTTGATGCGGCTGAGGATATTCATCCGTTGGCTCACTTCCTTTTCCTTCACCTCTGCCCCCCTCACGTGACCCACCAATAGGCTCACTTGGACTATAATATACATTAATGTTGTCATGTCCACCACCACGTCTATCATCACTACCTTCGTATGCCTCCTCGTTCTGGCCCTGTTCACCTCCTTCTCGTGAGCCACTCTTGCTAGAAGATGATGTTTTATGCTGTTCCACTTCTTCTTCATAAGTGGCCAACCTTTGGCCTTGTCTTGTCTTTGCATGAGTGCTCTTAGTCTTATCCTTTGACTTTCGCGTGTATTGGAAAGTTGGTTTTGATCTTTCTCTAGCCCCCTCGACATGTTCTGAAGTAGAGCGTGTCAACTCTGGACCACGGTTATGACCACGTCCCGAGCCTTGCAATGACGAGGTTGCTACACCCTTACCCTTATCGCGCGCTGATCGCGCTGTAGAAGTAGGCGTAGCAGATCTAGAACTCGGCTGCTGCGATGGGGAAATATGTGCTTCATTCAACTGAAATTCTTCAACATCAGCCATTGCTTCATCGAGGAATGTTGTATCATTTAATACTGGCTCCTCTCTTTCAGCCAACCATTCATCAAGAGGGTCATCTTCCTCGAATATATAATCCAAATTAATTGGTTCGTAGTCGCCGTTGTCTCTTCTCATCAAGTTCCTTGACCGTAACCTCATGTTGTAATGGACAAAGACCAACTTCTCCAACTTAGCCATAGTAAGGCGATTACGGGTCTTAGTGTGTATCAAGCTGAATGTGCTCCAATTCCTTTCACATCCCGAAGATGAGGCTGTTTGGCTCAATATTCTTTTTGCAAAAGATCTTAAATGGGGAACCTCATCACCAAATGTAGCCGACCATTCAGCTGTGTTAAAAGACCAAAACAATAAAATCAATTGTTTGTTATAATTCATAAAAAAACTATATTTCATCTAATTTAAGTATTGAAATTTGAGAATAATACCTGGATCCATCTGCTTACGACCCAATATGGCTGCGTCTGATCCAAAACTACCTAAAGCGCCCTTGTAGTTTTTCAACTATAAAAATTAAGATTTAGAAGTTAGCACCTAGCAGTTAGCACTTTTTCAAATTTCAACTAATTTGTGAATAATAATGTCATGATCTATGACATCTTTACCTGGTTAAGAATTGTAACTTGATGTTGCGCGTTATTTGTCATAGCCTCTAACGTTTTTTTCAAGCCACGGAAAACTTCTTCATGGTTAGAAAAGTGTTTGCTATAGAAGCAGCTTGGGTTCAAGTAGTACGCTGCATGCCATGACGTCATTAAGTAATAAGTATTGATTATTAGATTCCAAAATAAAGTAATAAACAATAACTAGTTAGTATTCTATTTATAATAACCATAATAAATTAATAGTCAAAAATTACCTGCCGCATGTATGTCTTGATGCATCTGGTTGTCCCATCGATTATCAATGATTTTCCATATCTTCTTATAATAAGTCCCATACTTTCCTCTGGACCTTTGCTCTATAGCTAGCTTTGCTCTATCCATGGCATCATACACAAAGCCCATTGTGGGCTTCGTATCAGCATCCACTAGTTTCAAAACCAAGACAAGAGGCTCGAGTAAGTCAGTAATTCGTTCTGCCCTCTTCCAAAAATCCTCCCCAAGGACAATCTGTTGTACTTTGCGTGCCAAAGGTTGACGTGAAAATTTTGATTTCACATATGCTGTACTGGTCCACATCTGCATTATGTTAGCCTTGGCACGACAAAGACTCTCAAGGGCTACGAAGTGCGTAGCAAAGCGTGTGATACCGGGCCTCAAAATCTCACGACCTTCGTTCATTTCTCTTAGTAGATCTGTCATGAACTGATGGTTATAGATCAAAGATGTCACCATCTTTCCCTCATCAATAGTCTCACGGACATCATCTAATTTGCCAATGTCCTCCAGCATGAGATCAATACAATGTGCCGCGCACGGCACCCAAATAATACCCTTACCCTTTTCACGCAATTTCTTCGCTGCGGCCTTAAAGTTAGGCGCATTATCTGTCACAATTGCAACAACATATTTGTGCCAATTGTTAACCATGGCCAAGGTATCATCAATTAAACTGTACAAATATTCAGCATCCATTCTATGTCCGCTTGTATCTACAGACCTGATAAAAACTGTTCCCGTTACACAGTAAGCCATGAAATTAATAATGTGCCGCCTATTGTTGCTTGTCCACCCATCACACATAAGCGTGCACCCATACTCCTCCCAAGTTTTGAAGTGATCTTCCAAGTATCTCCAATAATCAGAAACTTCCATGTCAAGATACTTTCCGCCAATCTCATAAGCGGATGGAGGTTTAACTCCGGGCCCCACCTCAGCTATAGTATCAACCATGGAGCGATAGTATGGTGAATTAGCAACATTAGGTGGAATCCGATTATAATGGAAGAACTTTGAGATGGCTCTCCCCATTTTCGTGGCTCTAACTTTCATATCGCCCATGATAGAGCTACTAATCTTTGGTTGTTTTGTACTTTGAGACCGATGTAAGAATGGATCCATTGTCCCTCTCCTTGCTGTGTCCCGATAAGGGTCAGGAGGAGCTCTAGAAGAACCAGCCCCAGCCCGTGTCTCATCCATACGAGCCTGCTCAAAAGCAAATTGTTCACGGCTCGCTCTAAAAGCCCTCCTTAACTCCCTCGCCTCAACATCACCATCACCGTCAGAGTCATCCTCAGAATCAGAAGTGTCAATCCTCTGCATATTTACAACCCTCTCATCAAATTTTTTCTTCTTTTCTTTCTCATTCTTCTTTTCAAGCAACACGTCTCATTTCTTTCCTCACTTCAGTGGGGACATTTGCACATGGTCTAGCTTCCCCTTGTATACCTGCTAGGTGTTGTTTAAATCTGTGGATCCCACCACTGAGAATCTTATGACACCATTTGCATTTGACCTTATGACGGTCTCCTGCAACCATCTCCCCATGTTCCCATCCGGGGTCAACTTCTTTCTCTTTATTTTTTGGGGCCATTTGTGATATAATCTAACTATCTGAGTAATAGTAATCTGCACAATCATGAAAATCACATTCTTTTAAACAAAAAATAGTTGAAATTTCATCTACAAACAACCCACACATGTAATCATCTACTCTACATAATTTAAGAATGTAAAATGCAAAAAATCCATATTATTAATAATTATTTTTACAAGAAAAAGTAAGGAAAATATTATTATTGCACATATATGCATAGATCTAGTGTTAGAACCATAGATCCATGTTATACAAACCCAAAATAATAATTTCATACAAAGAACATAAGTAAATAACAAAAAAAAATTCGGATTTCTCATTATTTCTTTTTAAAATTACATCATAATCATGAAAATCACATTCTTTTAACCAAAAAATAGTTGAAATTTCATCTACAAACAACCCACACATGTAATCATCTACTCTACATAATTTAAGAATGTAAAATGCAAAAAATCCATATTATTAATAATTATTTTTACAAGAAAAAGTAAGGAAAATATTATTATTGCACATATATGCATAGATCTAGTGTTAGAACCATAGATCCATGTTATACAAACCCAAAATAATAATTTCATACAAATAACATAAGTAAATAACAAAAAAAAATTCGGATTTCTCATTATTTCTTTTTAAAATTACATCATAATCATGAAAATCACATTCTTTTAACCAAAAAATAGTTGAAATTTCATCTACAAACAACCCACACATGTAATCATCTACTCTACATAATTTAAGAATGTAAAATGCAAAAAATCCATATTATTAATAATTATTTTTACAAGAAAAAGTAAGGAAAATATTATTATTGCACATATATGCATAGATCTAGTGTTAGAACCATAGATCCATGTTATACAAACCCAAAATAATAATTTCAAAGAACATAAGTAAATAACAAAAAAAAATTCGAATTTCTTAATTTTTTTTAAAAAAAACGACCAAAAAATTAAAAAAAATGCATTTTTAGAAAAAATAATGATCCTCCAAACCATCTTCAAGTAATATCTTCATTTTAGCATCTTCTCTAAACCATATATGCATGTAGAATCAAGAAAACAAACCTCAAAGTTGAGAAATAAAAAAACCCTCTTTGATGTGAATAGTGGTTGGATTCTTTGGTAGGCTTGATCTTCAAAAATGGATGGATTTGATGATGTTTGATGCTTGAAACACAATTTGGAAGTAGTCTCCTTCACTCTCTACAAAGTAGAATGGCAAAAAAATGTGCATTTTAGGGTTTTGGGGGGCTTTAAAAGCCCCCCCCTTCGTCAACAGGGGGACCTGTACCGAGTCCAGGGGACTCGGATCGGTCCCTGCCGAGTCCGAGTCGACTCGGCCGAGTCAACTCGGACTCGGACGATTTTTTTTTCCTTGGACTTCAACCACAAAGAACCAAAGAAAAACAAAGCCACAAAAGCCAGGCCAAAATACAACAAACACCAGAACACCACCCTAAGAAAAAAGGCATAATATTTTGCAAGGATAATGACATAGGGTGCATGCAAACAATATTACCATGGTTACGAAACTGAAAGAAAAACTGCACTTGGAGGCCTGCTTGTGATGTAGACCATTCAATCAAAGCCTCTTCAACCCCCCCTCTTGGGTAAATTATGATTGGCACAAGAGCCACTCAGATCGGGGTAAGGATTTTGCTGGCCCTTTTCCCTTTTATTCACCATTAGATTGAAGCCCACCAGGCTACCACCACCAAAACCCACCCACAACCCAAAAAAAAAAAAAAAAAAAAAAAAAAATGGAATACAAACTTTTCTTAACATGTGTTTTTGAGTTGGAACATGAAGAGTTGGTTGATTGCCTCTGTCAGTTCAAGTTTGCATACGCAATCTTTTTATCCATTTATGAGCTCTTCGGAAACTTTTAGATCATGAACTTCAGTGAAGAGGACGTAGAACATAATTTCTCAGGCTATTTCCATGGAAGTGGCCAAATCTTATTAAATGAATTTGTATAACTAGGCTGTTATGAATTTTGAAAGATGAGGCTTACACCTCATAGAAGACTTTTACCCACTTTAAAACAAAGAGTTTTTAAGGAGTTTACAAGAATGAGTTTGGTGAATTCGAGAAGTGCACAAAGCAAGGCAGTCCTGACGATCAATCTGGTGATTTATGGACTTAAAAAAAAAAACCCACAACCACCACCACTTACTCTTATTATTTCATTTCACCATGAATTCCAAATTAACATGTGGCATTGTGGCCGAGTCCATCTTATCAGTAGTAGGCACCACCATGTGACCTTTGCAGAATCCTGATGACTAGGGAAATCACCCCAATCAAAGCAATGGGAACTTGCTGCAATGAGGAATCAAGGATTATAAAAGGAGGGTCCCTTTATGGGGCTCACTCAAATTTTCTGGCAATTTCTTTCCTTTGGTTTTCTCATTAAGTTGATATTCCTATGTATCTTAATGCAAACAAACGGGCACTGAGAGATGTTTATCTCATTAAGTTTCTTGCATGGTGAATGGAACTGCTTCAAAGAATGTAGACAGTCAAATCTCTCCCGTTTGGTAATTTTCTCGGAAAATAAAGGTACAAGAAAGCATCAAATCAAGAGAGAATAAAATATAAGTGGGTTATGATTGTATCCTGTCTTTAGTTGCTTGGTAGGGAATATTTTTGACTTTTTGTGTAAAAAGTGGTTTTTGTTTTTTTTTTTTTTGACATTTAGTGGAGAAAGGAGATTGTTTTTTGACTTTTTTTTTTGAGAAAGGAGATAATTTTGAAGATGTGTACTTTTGATGTGACCCATTGTCTGAAAAATGGAGGCTTTACATTACTTTTACTTTAATAGTAAATTCCCAAACGGGCCCTTAAGTTGCACTTAGGAATCATTTGAAATCACTTGTCCACACAACTTTAAAGAGATTTATATCATGCAATCAAATGGGCTTTGTCGACATTACATGTTCAGATGCAATCGGCATATATATTGAAATGGAATTGCACTGAATTGTAGTCAATCTGATAGGGCATATATCTTGCAATGAAATTGTAGTCTTGACTATACACATCTTGAATAACAAGCTGCACCACAGTTCAAAACTTCTCATAAAAAAAATGTGCATATTTTCTTGTTCCACAAAGGTCCAAATAAAATTCATTGACCAAAAGTTGTGATAACTTGTCAAACACTAGTAGCTTAAAAGTTGATAAGAAAGGCAACAATCCTGTAATGGCTTGAGCATAGAGTCTCAATTCAGGTGTTCACCCAATAAGATTAAAGTAAAACAAAATTTGGTCCTGTTTAGCGAAATACCACTTTCTAAGAAAATATGTCGGAAATTAGAGGTTCAGGAAATTTCTTCAATTTTAATTCTGAAATATGACAATGCCAATTGTAAAATCAATTTAAATTGCTAAAAGTAGTAACCTTGTGAGACTGGATGATTCCATATATGCTGTCAGGTTCATTGATTTGTGTGATTGCTGCAACTAGTAATTCAATGTGGGGCGGTAGCTGAAACATTGAAAATATGGTGGTCAGATGGATTCCTGAAATTAACACAATAGCTTGCTAAGATCATTTCCATACACTACAAGATGCTGACCATCTAGAACATTGGACTAAAAAACTTAATAGTTTATGCTAGAAGTTGAGCTATTAAAAAATCCTAGGACTCAAGTCTTGGACTAACGGAAGGGCGCATCTTGACTAATAATTAAAAAAGAGACATGTTCAATACAAACCTTTTCAAAATGTGAAAAATCAGGTTGCCCTAATGTGAGACAGTTAAAATGCTCCTCACACCAATGCTCCACATACATTACAGAGGTGAAGTATGATCCACAATGCTGCCACGTAAATTTTAGAATTAAACACAAACACAAACACACACACACACACACACAGATATACAGAAATATATATATGTATGCATGTGTGTGTATATACATACATACATATGTATATACACACACATACATACATACATATATATATATATAGAGAGAGAGAGCGGTCAAACAGACTTCCCTCACTCTACACCTTCAGCTGCCAAACACATGTATACATTACGGCGGCGATGTATGATCCACAATGCTGCCAAACATGTAAATCAAAAGTTCCTAACATGTATTGGCACGAACACATGCCCAGACTTGCAGCGACATTTGCTATATGCTGTATGCAGCACGCTTGAGTAATTCTATCCAGGAGTTAGTTTACACACTCTCAGTTTGGCAGACTAATAGTGTATGCTTGATGGATTCTAATTGTATCTTGCTTCGAGAAGTCTTTACACGACATATTGGAAAGAGATACTCACTATTGCTGCTTTAGCCACCACAAGATAGTCGATGGAAAGCCAATAAACCTTGCAACACAAAATACTGTCAGAAAACAAAACATTAAACAATCAGGGTTCTCCATACAGAACCCTTATGTTTGTCCATAGAAAAAATAAAAGAAAAAATGAAAACTGCACAAAAATGGTTTGTTAACATGATGTTAGAGTGTTTTGTAAATCCCTAATATTTGGTTATCCAAAAGAACATTTTTCCTATGACCCTTTTTTTTTCATTTTTTTATTTGGTTTTGTTGTGTTTTTTTTTTTTTTTTTTGGTGGTGGGGGGGGTGGGGGGGTGGTTTCTTTTTTATTTTTGTCAATTTGGGTTTTTGTCATTTGCTATATGCTGTAAGGTGAAATTGTGTTTTCTCTTTACTTAGTGATAACAAAATCATCCTCCGCATTATCAACTCACAATGTAAGCATTTTCTGTTGGTTATGTTAATGGACTAATAGTCCAGGGGCCTTGTACCAGACTCAAAAAAATCTAAAGGAGTTTTCTACAATTAGTCAAACCTGATTGGATCTTCTAAAATTAGCCAAAAGGCAGGGGATTCTGTACCAAAAATTCCATATTATTATAGTGACCACAGAAAGTTTGCAACAGTTGAACACATTGCATAATGATTTTGTTGTCAACCAGACATCGTTAGAATCACCACACTGTCGTACCCAATAACTGTTAATTGTGAAATGTAATAGTTCCTATTTAGTGCATGGATTAGTATAACTCTATAAGGAAAAAGAAATGCCAGAAGAATGGAGAAGATGTGTAGTTGTAACTGTATACAAGAATAAAGGAGAATGATGTCAGCGTTTTTACTGTGAAATTGAGTTGGCCGAAGCCCACATGTCCTAAGAAGGCCCGCAAGGGTCCAATTAAGAATTGAAGAGAAACTGAGGCGCAAACAGCCTGTAATAGGGCTTAATATGAATAACAGGGCCTGTTTTGAGAATAATATAGAAAACAGGGGTTAAATTGAAGTTTTCAGGAAAATTGCAAGACTTGAAGCAGGTAACATGCAGTCCACTTTGAAGACATAGTTATTGGGCCTGATCTCAATCAATTGGAGCAAATCAAGAACCAATAGGATCACCAGGGGTTTCAGGATTGAAAAGTTGGCTTCGTCAAAGGGTGGCCTATGTAGGGCCCACAAGTCATCTCGTGGAAGCCATATGAGACGACCAGAAATCTGGAAAATTCTATTTTTAATCTTAATTCTTTTAGATATTTGTTTGTTTTTGAGTTTGACTAGGCAATTATGTCTGAGACTTCTATATGTGATAGGAATCTAATTAGGAAAAGATTTAAGGCTTTTTAGTTGTTTGGAGTGCTCTATATATAGCATTGAAGTTGACTGTATGGAAGATAAGGTCCATCTTTGGGTTGATTCTCATTGTTCCTTGCTTGCTTTACATTCTAGAATTTTTTTTTTCCTTTTTAATTTTTACTTTTATGTAACTACAATCCGTTGTTGCTGGATATTTTTGTAATGGTGTATATCGGCCCTAGACAATCCGATCCAGACTACGTCGGAGATATGCAAAGCTGCACCAATTATGCTTTGTGATCAGCATATAGCAATAAGATTGATATAAAATTTTGTAAGACTATAAAACCATTTATGACCTATGGAGCAAATTGTTGGCCAATTAGAAAACAACACATGCAAAAAAACAAGTGTAGTAGAGATGACAATGTTGAGATAGATGTGGGTAAAACAAGGAATGGTAGAATCGGAAATGAGCACATTAGGGAGCACTCAAGGGTAGCATTAACGAAGATACCCGGATACTTGTACAAGCCCAACGTATTCGTATCAGACCAATATGACACTTGTATTGGTACCTAATATTGCACTGATACTAGGAACAAGTTTAACATATCCTACTTATAAAGTCCTTTATTTCATATAGTTCTTTTAATATTTTTACTTCTCACTATAAAAAAAATACTAGAAAGGGACGAAAAGAATGATAATTTCATTGATCCAAAAGTGATCTCAAGAAAAAATTAGGACACCCATATCCGTGTCCTAGATTTTCAAAAGTGAGGAGTCGTATCCCCATATCAGTGTCCATATCCATATCCGTATCTAGGCATCATAGAGCATTAATAGATGATGATAATTAGAACGAGAGACTTGTTTAAGATGGTTTGGATGTCTCTAACGTACACCAACAATGATGCTGGCCAAGAAAAGTTTCTTTATCCAGGCTTATGGCCCCTCAAAGAAAAGGGGTAGGCCAAAGAGGACATGGATATAAATAGAAATGATAGATATGAAGAAGTGCAACCTATTGGAGCATTTTGGCCTAAGATAGATTGGAATGGCGAAAAAGAATTCATGTAACTGAACCCAATATGGTTGAGACAAAGCTTTGAAGATGTTGTGCCGAAGTTCATTAATGTAACCATCCAATCCCGAGGATGGCCGGTTAACCTACGAAGAAGAATTTATAAAATAGTTTCCAGCAAGAACCTAGACATTCACCTATCCAGCCTTTCATTCTTTTTTTTTCTTTCTTTTTTTTTTTTTTTGTTTTCTTTTTTTAGATAAAATGAGTAATGGGGTTGTAAAATCAAACAAAAAAGATAATGGAGTGATGGGCAGAAGAAGGCAGATCATTATTATTATTATGAAATGAAGAAGTCAACTCCATTTATTGATGATGAAACTTCTGCTTCTCAGAAAAACGTGAGTCTTTAATTAGAACAAAGAAGCAAAGGTTCCCTAAGACACTATGAGACTCCCCCTTTTTCCCATCTTTTTTTGAAGTGGCTAAATCAGCACAAATGATATTTGAACGATGGATGAAGGCATTATGAGAGAAGGCAAAGTCCAACTCCTTATGATGTACTCTAGATAGAAGGTCAAAACTGTGGTATTGAGCAAAATTGGCCAGAAATGAATTCAAAATTTGTGGTTAAGGAATAAACAAATATTAAGGCCTCATTTGGTATCTCTACTTGTTTTTGGATAGACCCATCAAAATAGAGCCATTAAAAAAAGAGTTATAAAAAAAAAGAGGTTACAATCAAAAGAAGTGTTTGGTAATGCAAGGATCTATGTTAAATAGACTTTTTTTTATATCAATGACTGAAAGTCTTTTAAAAATTTCTTGAGATCAACAAGGTATCAAGCCTTAAAAATTGACCCCATGGTCATGTGCAGCCTTCCAAAGATATCTAACGGTTTGGATCTTGTGTTTGGGGCCCATATAATCCAGAAAATTGCAACCAATGGCTCACAGTTATTGCAATATCTCGAGATTGGTGATGATCCAACGACTAAAATTTGGTCTCATAGTTGTGTCTGATCTTGTGAACATTTCCAATGGTTTGGATCTTGATTTATGCTCTCAAAAATAATAAAAAAAATAGAAAAACGTTACTACTCATGGACAAATCCAATATTGAACATAACAGGTCAATGGCTGATATTGTTTTGTGAATATCTTGAGATCCACAAGGTGTCAAACCTTGAAATTTGACTACAACCGTTTTCAGCCTTCCAAAGAGATCTAACGGTTTGGATCTTGCATTTGAGGCCCACAGATTCCAGAAAGTTGCATCCGATGGCACACTTTTTTGCACATATCTCGAGATTGGTGATGATCCAGCAGCTGAAATTTGGTCTTATGGTCATGTCTGCTCTTGTGAAATAACTAGAGAAGTTTTAAGAAAACTAGAAAAGAAAATGGGTAAATACATCTTCCTATGAGAATAGAGCTTTACTGATATGGAGATGAAGGGATAAAGACATGACAGGGATGAAAAGCTATGAAATCCAACCTTCAGGCATCGGTAAGATTTCATGACACAAACAAATACTAAAATAATACATGTAACTATGAAAGTCTTGAACCAAAAAACCCACCAATAGACCTTACAAAACAAGTCCGGCATAATTATAAAATTAGTTTTGTTTTCTTTCCATTTGTTTAACAATAGTTCAGTCTAAGACAAATTAATAATTATTCTGAAAAGACAGGTTATTCATTGGCCTCAACACCTTTTATCTAGAAAACCACAATCTTACTAAGGGATGATTACATTTATTTGAAAACATGTGATTGATGTAAGATGATTACACAAGTAACAAAAACCTAAAACCATGTGTTACAAAATGTACCTTCCTCCATAGTGAATTTGAAATGACAACTGCCTTTGCTGAAATTGATGGATTTTTTGATTTTTCAGATGTAGAACTGTGACGAGCCCTTGAGCTAGAACTGGAAGGCTTAGCATGCTGCAAAACAAAGTATCATTTTCATAGTAGATTAGAAAAATAATACCAGATCCTTGTGACAAAAAGTATAAAATGCACATCAATTGTCAACAAACCATTCAAATTAATTTCATGAAAATAAACTATTATCTTTTTTTTTTGGCCAGGATCAATTACATAGGAAGATTAATAAAAGAAATAATAAGAAATATCTTTCATAAGAAAAACCAAATTTAATCATATACATGAGCTTCTAATAATCATAAGAGACCAGCAAGAGAGCACAAAAGATTTGAATGTAAGAAAATAAAGCAGCGGGCCCATGCCATTAATCTAAAGGATAGAATTTGGTCAATTTTGAGGCCCTCAAAACAGTACTTCGTTAATCAGCAGATGGTTCCCATTTTTTGCACAAAGGTAGGTATTAAAGAGACCTTTCAAACACCACCTCTTCCCCAATTTGCATACTTATAGGTTGGGCAGGCCATTCCTGATAATGACTCTATATACCAGTGGAACAAATTGCAAACATAGCATGCACATTCAAAACAGCAGAGCTGTAAATCCTAATACAAATCAAAGACGGGCGCGTGAGAGTTTTCAATTTAACTTATAGCTAAGTGGCCACTTTCCTAAAAAGAATGTGTGGAGCAGGGTTTTGTCACACAAGCACCCTAGTAATAAAAACGTACTTGCGAGCACTGCAGGGATCAAAGTCTTCAAGCAGAACCAAGGGACCATGGATGAAAATCACGGTATCAGTCACAGTATCAGACAACCCAAAAACCGATATCATCATGGCACAATTTTTTTAAAAAGAATATCCAAAAAATCTAGAAGATTGTAAAATATGAGAAAACAGTGTGTTTTTTTTTTTCCAATAGTAACAACTATAAATCAAAATAACAGTCCCCCTACGTCATAACATCTTTGTTTGTTACTTAAATCTGTTAAGTTGTAGTGTTTAATCTCTAGGCCTATTTTTTATAAATTATAAATCCATCAAAGTAGCCTATATCTAAAATCTAAATCACTGAAAATAACTATCATCCCTTTATATATCATGTGAAAATTCTCGTCCTAATTGGAGTTGGGACCATGTTTGACTGATCACTATGAAATACTTAAATTTATCTACTATTTTATACACATGGGACTATTGGAATAAAAATTGTTGAGGGGCAATTGATCAATATTAATACTCCACTTACAGATTTTATAAGCGATCAATATGAAGTTGGCCCAACTTCTAATGGAGTAAAATTTGTAGGGTCGATTCAAGAGGGTGTCATTTATTTTAATTGCTTTGATTGTTCATGAGTGATGAGTGGGACTTAGACAAGCACAAGTTAAATGGCCCACATATAAAAAATCTGAATCCCTCGAAATTAATTGCACCTTTATGCAGGGGTATGGCCAAACTTCACTCAATTAGGGATGGGCCCACTGTCAGATTTGGACCCCATGCATAAAGGGGAAATTAATTTTGAGTGGTTCAGGTTATTTATAGGTGGGCCCCCCTGTGGAGCCCATAAAAGTATCTAAAGCGAATGTTGTGCACTTGTCTAGATGAGAAGAAATAATAAAAGGGCATTTAAACTCTTTTGAGTTCCGACTTCCGAGACACTCCAGCAACATAGAAAGCTATTCGACGACCAAGACAAAAAAGGAATTAAAGACGGGAGAGAAGAAGAGGGAGAAGAAGAGGAAGGAGAGGTGACATTCCATGACATTCAGAACATTATGCTAGAAAGAGAGAGAGATAGAGTTCTGTGAAATTCTCACATTCGATGCTCTCTCATCTTGGATTTCTGTTCTTTAAATAGACTTTACAATGCCTAAGATTAGGCTACAAATCAAGGAAGTAAAACCTAATTAGATCAATTAGATCTCTAAGGATGGAAAGACAATTTATCTATCGAGCTGTACACAATCTATCTTGCTGTACACATTTTGACTAGATCTCCTATTTACACTTGGGCTGGGCCTAATATCATACAAGTGGGTTGGGCCAAATATCATACAAGTTTATACTTTAACACCCCCCCTCAAATTGATGCGGTGAATCAACCAGCAACAATTTGCGAACCAGGAATTCATGCCGCGGTCGTGGAAGGCCCTTGGTGAAGATATCAGCAAGCTGGAACTCAGTGGAAATATGGGGAAGAGTAATGATTTTACGATCATACTCGTCCCGAATGAAGTGACAGTCCACTTCAATATGTTTGGTCCGCTCATGAAACACAGGATTTTCAGTGATTCGAATGGCACTTGTGTTGTCAGCATGAAGCGGAGTCGGTTGAGTCTGGGAGAATCCAAGCTCGGAGAGCAACCCACGAAGCCAGAGGATCTCAGAACAAGCGGAAGACATGGATCGGTATTCGGATTCCGTGGAAGATTTGGAGACTCTATCTTGCTTTTTACATTTCCAGGAAACCAAGGCGTCTCCCAAGTAAACACACCATCCTGTGGTAGAGCGACGGGTGTCCGGACAGCCAGCCCAATCCGCATCAGAATAAGCAGTGAGTGTAAGTGGTGTGCCAACTGGAAAGAATAAGCCGCGGGTAGAGGTACCAAGGATATATCGAATAATCCGTTTGACTGCTGCCAAATGATGATGCCGTGGGGCCGTCATAAACTGACTGACCAGATTAACAGCATAAGAGAGATCTGGTCGAGTAATGGTTAGATAGACAAGGCTACCAACCAAACGACGATAGAATGTAGGATCAGGAAGGAGATCGCCGTCTTGTTGATGAAGCTTGGCATTTACTTCCAACGGTGTGTCGACTGGGCTAGAATTACCGAGATCGGCAAGATCCACTAGGTCAGTAGCATATTTGTGCTGATGAAGAAACAAGCCTTTCTTTG
This sequence comes from Persea americana, assembly GCA_029852735.1. Taxonomy (NCBI): domain Eukaryota; kingdom Viridiplantae; phylum Streptophyta; class Magnoliopsida; order Laurales; family Lauraceae; genus Persea; species Persea americana. Next base: position 73,115,827 of record CM056815.1, read on the forward strand.
ATTGATGCACTTCCAAACCCAAGAAATAATTCAAAGGTCCCAAATCTTTCATATGAAACTTATCTTGCAGAGAGGCCTGTATCTGTCGGATCATATCACTGTGAGGGCCAGTAATAATGATATCATCAACATACACAAGGAGAATTGTGGATCCTCGGGATGAATGAAGTGTGAACATCGAAGGATCATACGGGCTCTGTATGAAAGAAAGCTGAAAGAGAGTGGTTCGGAACTTGTCAAACCAAGCTCTGGGTGCCTGTTTAAGGCCATATAGTGAGCGTCGTAATCGAGCAACATCGGTCTTGGAAGAAGAAGGAATTCCTTGAGGGAGACGCATGTAGACTTCCTCTTTAAGATCCCCATGAAGAAAAGCATTCTTCACATCCATCTGATATAGAGGCCATGACTGAGAGGCGGCTATTGCAAGAACTGTACGGACAGTTGTCATTTTGGCCACTGGAGCAAAAGTCTCCTCATAGTCGATACCATACTCCTGCCTGTTTCCAAGTGCAACTAGACGGGCTTTGTAGCGATCCAAGGATCCATCGGACTTTAATTTCACCGAGTATACCCACTTGCATCCAATGGGTTTGATAGAGGAAGGACAGGTAACAATGTCCCATGTATGATTTGTTTGAAGAGCAGTAAGTTCTTCCTGCATAGCCTGTTTCCAACAATCATGCTGCACTGCCTGAGAGTACGAGTTAGGGATAGAAACAGAAGATAAAGTGGTTAATAATGAAGCATGAGTAAAGCCATAGCGATCAGGTGGCTTGATGTGGCAAATGGATCGGCGAAGAGCAAGAGGATCCGGAGGTGGATTAGGTGCAGGATCAGGAGCAGGAGGCGCCGGAGGTGGGTCAGGTGCAGGATCAGGAGCAGTCAGGGTAGGCGTAGCGAGAGACCCAGAGGCAGGATCACCTGTAACATTCCGTCGTTTATACACAAAATTCGGCTTAAAATGAGTAACAGGTGGAGGCATTGTATCTGAAAAAGATGGTAAAAAAGAGAACGAGACAGAGTCATCCGAATCACCATGCCTTGGAAAGAAATATTGATTTTCAAAAAACACGACATTGCGAGACACTCGAATTCGTTTGGCTTTAGAATCATAACATAGATAGCCTTTTTGATTAAGAGCATAACCGAGAAAGGCACAGATGGAGGATTGAGCTGTTAACTTAGTGCGCTCAGTGGGAGGAAGAAGAACAAAACAAACACACCCAAAAGGACGAAGATGATCATAGAGTGGATTCTTGTGAAAAAGTCTAAAAAACGGTGTCTGGTTGTTTAATCTAGATGAAGATAGGCGATTTATGACATGCACAGCGGTTGAGAGGGCTTCGGGCCAAAATCTAGTTGGAACAGAAGATGCTAACAAAAGTGAACGAGCAATATCCAAGAGATGTCGGTTTTTCCGCTCAGACACACCATTTTGTTGGGGGGTGTAAGGACAAGATCGGTGAGAGATAATGCCTTTGGATTGCAAAAATGTTTGAAATTCCTTAGAAACATACTCCCCCCCTGAATCAGATCGAAGAATTTTAATGGTAGTGGAAAATTGATTCTCAACATAAGACAAGAAAACTTTAAAAATGGAGAAAACATCAGACTTAGCATGCAAAAAATAAATCCAAGTAAAACGACTATAATCATCAATGAATGTAACAAAGTATTTATAATGAGAATGAGAGATAACAGGTGCAATACCCCACACATCACTATGAACAATATCAAAACATTTCATTGCTAAAGAATCATGAAGAGGAAAAGGAAGGGTTTTCCCTTTCCCCATCTTGCAGCTATCACAATTAAAAGAAACATCCTTCAAAGAAACTTTATTATCATTAATTAAACCAGAATTTAATAAAAACATCAAAGTTTTGGAATTAGGATGTCCTAAACGATTATGCCACAACTGGCATTTATTATGACTCAAATGGGAAAACAAAACAGACTCCGAAGGGAGCTTTTCTTTTGACGAAATCTGGAGGGGAAACAGTCGTCCCTGCTTATCTTTAACCTCCCATTGAGTTAGGAGCTGGTCATCAGTAGGTGTGGGATCTGAATCATCAAGATGTCCCCAGAGTTCTTTACCCTTAAGGTAAATTTGAAATTGGAAAGCCCAAGTGGTATAGTTTTTACCATTAAACTTGATCAACTTAATATCTCCTTGCTCCATAACGATTAAAGCAGAGATACGAAAAAAAACGTCAATGGTCGACAGTGAAACAATTTCACCGGGTGCTCCAAGTGATGATCAGTGATCAGATCAGGGAGTGGGGATGGAAGGAGAAGATATTTTCGCAACTCCAGGCCAAAGTCTCACTCAAAACAGATCAAAATCCAAGAATTTGGACGGCCGTGATGAAATCAGAGGCAAGAAATAAAAGTATCACAAATGTCGCTGGAAAACCAACCTCTGATGGGAGAAAAATGCCTGAAAAATGTCCAAAAATACCAGCAATGTTGGTCGACCAAGATGGAGGAATCCGCAGATGTTGGTGACGTTGATCACAGGTGGGCCACGCCTTGATCAGAGAAGATCTGTGATGATCAGGATGATCAGTGATGATCTGAAGTGGGTCTGAGTGTTTCCAGACCTTGGAAGAGGACGAGGATGAGCTTACAGATCAGTGGATGAAGCAGAGATAGAAGACAGCAAAACAACAGTGCAATGTTGTGCTAAAACAGAGCCTGACGATCTTGAATGTAGAACATCGATCTGGAAAAAAATCCCACAAACTGATCTAAGCAAAGATCAGGTAGTAATATCTGGAAGGAGTTCAAAAGTTCGTCCCCCAGGCCAAAATTTGATGAGGAGTGGATGAAGATCCACCAATCTGGACGGCTGTGATGAAATCTATTTGACCAAAATCGCTAGAGGAAGAAGTGGCTGGAAACAACCTCAAAAGGTGTTATAAAAATCCAGAAAAATCTTCAAAAATCCTTTGAAGAACAGTCGATCATCATCATGTAGATTGCTGGCTACAAGTGGTTTGATCAGAGGTGGGCCACGTTGATCAGAGATATCCCACGCAGAGAGAAGAGAAGAACCGAAGCTTTAGAAGCCTCTCAGAATGAAGAAGGAAGAAGATCTCCTAGAACTCGAGCTCTGATACCATGACATTCCATGACATTCAGAACATTATGCTAGAAAGAGAGAGAGATAGAGTTCTGTGAAATTCTCACATTCGATGCTCTCTCATCTTGGATTTCTGTTCTTTAAATAGACTTTACAATGCCTAAGATTAGGCTACAAATCAAGGAAGTAAAACCTAATTAGATCAATTAGATCTCTAAGGATGGAAAGACAATTTATCTATCGAGCTGTACACAATCTATCTTGCTGTACACATTTTGACTAGATCTCCTATTTACACTTGGGCTGGGCCTAATATCATACAAGTGGGTTGGGCCAAATATCATACAAGTTTATACTTTAACAAGAGGGAGACGAGAGGAGTAGCTGTAGCCGAAGGAACCCCGGTCACTGCAGAACCGCTAGCCACAGGTGCGTCTCTTTATCCTTTATTTCTTTCTTTCTTTTTTCTTTTTTATTTTTTTGTAACCCATCCATTCAATGTCTCCCCCATTATTTTTGTGTGTGCGCAAAAATGTAGATATCTCCTCCTGTCCTCTCTTCTCCTGCCTTTTTTTTTTCCAGCCCCGATGACTGTTATGGTACATATAACGGCCGATACTGATATTTTGGTCAAAATATCGATAAATAATACAGATTGTGGCCAATACTACGTGATTTTTTGGTGTGCCGAGACTGAGACCGATACATAGTAAGTTATTGGTTCAGTTATGAGTTATGACTGATACACTGATATTTTAAACTATGCAAGGGACTATCCAGCCGTAACTTGAATGCACCAAGGGACTGAGCGGATGATACATGTGAATACCACAAGACAACGAAACAGGGCAAGGCGGGACCTAAAACCACACTCGGGTTCTCCCATTGAATATACGAACCTCCTCTCTTCCTTTTCCAACAAAGTTTTTCCCATCACTCCATTGTCTACTCATATACTCAATCTCTAGTTGTAGATCGACATTGGCTTATGTCGCAATTAAAATTAAAGAAAAGAAACGAGTGTCCAATTAGATCCAATTTCTCATATTTGCAGTTATTGCAATGGTTTTCAATTTAGATGTAAAGAAACCATGTAAAAGCACCAGTTTTGGGGCATTTGAGGGAATTTTCTTCTTATGCTCCTTCAAGTTCCTTCTTCCATCTCCTTGGCAAACTCAAAAGAACTAAATTAGAAACCTAGCAGAAACCCTGTTACGATTCTTCCTCCATCTCCTTTGGCTTCCAATCTACTTTCTTTACTTATCCTAAACATGTTTCCTGGAAAAATTCTTTTTTATTAGAAATTGTTTTCTGGGATAGTCTTTCTGCAGGTACACAGATCCAAACATCAACAAAGACACATCTTCTTCCCACATCTATTTCATTTTTCAGTTTCGTGTGTTTTGAAGCTGGACCAGAACTGCATAGAACTTGCAGTTTGTGCCTTCATATGAACTAAGTCCACATTTAAGACCAGCAGAGTCTAAAATGCAAACGAGAAACATTCACAATTCCAGGTAAAGAGGTAGTCTACTCTCTTCTTTACCTTTGTAAGTTCTCTCTTAGATGGTGTGAAAGAAGAGCCTGCTCTTTCGTTGACATGACATAATCGAAGTTTATTCAGTGCATCCAATGTAACCTGTACTGATTTGATCAAGTCATTTGATTCTGCAAAGATATTTTCTTCAACCTGCACACATTTCAAGCATAAAGAACTTTATCTAATCAGTAACTGCAACAATATTGGGGCTCCTTCACCTAACAGCTGTTTCAGTAATAATACAAAATGGCTTTTGATGTACAAATGCAGAAAACATCAAAACCTATTTTGTATTGCTGTCTACAATATATGTAATACACTAGTGAAGCATGATACCTCTACAAGATTTGAGTCCTTCTAAATAACTACTTGTAAATTAGTTCATTCCAGAATACCCATGTATATATCCTCTCTTTGAGCCCTTTGAAAGGGATATCCACATAATAGTACAATGGGAATATTAATATGAATACAGGACCCTCCCTCTAAGAGGGTACTGAAGATTTTACGCAAATCCTAATTTTGCCAATTTAAGAACCTAAATCCTTCTTTTAAAATTTTCCTTAGTTTAAGTATCTATTAATTACAAAGGCATGCTCATAAGGTCTATGCTCCACGATTTGAGGCTAATACACCATGCTTTGGGCAATAAGGATGCCTCGCCCAAAACCTGAGTGTTTTAAAACATTAGTCCAAAGAAGATGGACTCGTCAATGACCAAAAATTCCAGTAAATACAAAAGCTCAAGAGATTGTTCTCAGCATTCAACCTGAACCGAAATTATTTTGCAAAGGTCTGAACTTTGATCTGCCCTTCCCGCTAGATTCACAAGGACAATCGAAAATAGAAGCTCAGCCAATTCAGCCTTTAGGAATACAATGTCTTGGCACAATCTGCAAATGGAAAGCAAAACAGCACATCAACCTAACATGCAACACCTAATAATGAATGTTGACTAAATGTAGGAAAAAAGGAAGTTCAAAGACATCCAACATGGTTGTTATAGGAAGAAGTGCAGATACCTTAGAATTGTGTCATTGGTATGATTGATAAGGGAGTATACAAGGTGGCAAATCCAGATATCATAGGTTTTTCCTTCTGTCGTCCACAAAGAGGGATCCTTTAATGAAATGGCTTCAGCTGTAAAAAGGGTGAATGAAACAAGACCAGTCTTTAGCGATAATACTAATTGAAAAAGACACCACGGCATGAATTTCACAAGATAATGCCACTAGTAAACCCCTAATATAGTAACAATTCCATGTAGATATATGATTACTTCGATTATCACTTCTTTTAACACTCCACATGGATAGATAATTGCATTGAAAGTACATTAAGATTAAAAACAAAAAAAACAGATAGCATGTATGTATATAGATGTGTGCCTAAGTCTATATACACTTAAACCCCCTTACATTACTCCATGTCTGTATGAAAGAAATGCTTAAATCTTGATAACAGTATAATCCTAGGCACGCCTCACCACCTATTTTGTAGGTCCGAGGCTCCGAGCCCTTCTTTGCTCAATCCAATTCATTCGTATCACATGCAATACTCTTTAAAGGCACTAGCCTAGGGTGTGCTTGGCATCGTGCCATTTGGATGCTCACATGTTCCGACGAGATGAGATTGCAGAAATCATGTTTGGTTGTTGTAAATCACTTTTCCTGATTTTGATCTCGCTGGAAGGAATTACAAATTTTAACCCGCTGGCAAAGGAATGTTGGAACAAAAAAAAAACTTTGTTTTTTAAATAAACAACTTGCTGGCAGAGTTATTTCCTACTTACTTCCTGCCAGACTGTAAATCCAATGAATGTGGGCCCCATATTCTAATTTCTAAATGTGAGCACCATGTTGTAATTTCTAAAGGTAGCCCACATTATAAATCCTTTGAATGTGGGCCCCATGTTTTATTTTTAAAGGTGGGTACTGGGTACCATGGTAGGGGCAGACCCAGGAAATTGATCTTGGTTTTTTTTGTGTGCGTGTGTGTGTTGGGGGGTTTTGTGGGGGGGGGGGGGGGGGGGGGGGGGGGGAAGGAGCGGCGGGGGAGAGGGGTGGGGGTGGTTTGTTGCAAATGAACAAAAAAATTAACAATTTTTAGAATATGCAGGGTTTTTTTCAAACATTTTAAGATCTTTTCATGTATGAGTTGGGGCTTCAGCCCCAGCCCTTTATACCTGGGAGCTGGGTCCGCCCTTGAAAGGTGGGTTCCGTGTTCACAAACATAAAAAAGGTGGCCCCACTTTATAAATCCTAAAGGTGGGTCACATCGTTACAACCACAAAAAGTGGGCCCCCTTTGTAAATCCTGTGAATGTAGGTCACATGTTCTAATTTATAAAGGTGGGCAGCACGTTATAATTTCTAAAGGTGGGTCCCATGTATGGCAATAATAGAGTACCACAAACAATAAAAAGGTGGGTCCCATATTGTAAATCTTATAATTCTCTTGCTTTTGTTTCTAAGAACAATTTTTTATAATATTACCATATAAGTTACGTACAGCATATCCACAGCCGAATAATCTAACATAATGTTGCCAAACAAGTGTTGCACAGCATAGTCTTAGCACAACCCGGTCCCAACAGAACCTGATCCGAGCATAGAATTGGGAACAACACAAGACCGATGCCAAATGGGCTCCAAACTTCCAATCCAACCCATAGTGATTTACATCGTTTGACTGATCATGTGCTAATAATGCAGTCGGATGTTTCAAAGTTTCAAACAAGTGGCAGACATTTTTTGGTTACATAACTATTTTGTATTTATAGTCTTTATCATATCAAGCCATAGGTTTGAAAGTATTTACACTACCAAGCTTTAAAATAGGCTATTGAATGGATCAGTGGCTTCTGTCATCAAGCCTCATTTCAAGAGGTTCCGCACTATGCATAACCGTTTAGATAGTCCATCAATAGGCTTCCTTGTTGATTGCAAGCCTAAATACAACTAGGGATTATTGTCCAAAACTCAAGCCAGCCAACCATAGGTCTAGCCAAAAATAGATTATATCTCCTTTACCAACCTCGATTAGAGTATCTTAGTGGAATTCTTCCTTAGTCATTATTATACCACACCATAGGGTTGAATCCCTTTAGCAAGCCTCCATGTCTCCAAGCCACTATTGACAATCTTGCATTTGTAAAATAGTATCTATTTCTACAAGCCCTTTTAGTTTTGACCCATCCCTCATTCACCATAGCCATTTTCCTAAACTAGCATCATAAAGTTTTTCCAGTACCTACACAAACTTTTTAGCTGGCATATTATATCCCACTGGACAAGATGTACCTACAACATGTTGCCTGCCAGAGGAATTCTCTCTTCAGCCTTTTGATTTGCTTTATAATGGAGAATGGGGACCTCAAAAGTGAAATGTAGTAGATTGGCAGGTTAAAAAACAAAAATTTAATGAGGGAACAATGAATTCAGTCTCCCTCTTTGTAGTTCTTCTACATTCACTGAATGTTGGCTCTCTCAATCTAAAACACCATGACAGATCCTACCCGATATCCGAATAGAGGTATGATCATTCACATGACGAAAGACACTTAACTTTCCAAATGTAACTCCTACGTGGAGATTGATTGCATTGACATTGGAGATGCTCGTTCCACTCACATATATACTGTTGAATATGTCTTCCCTCCCTTTAGCTTTCTACCCATGAAGCATATGATCGATGTGCACTTTGTTGTTATCCAGAACAATTGAAGTAGCGACTTAAGGAACCATCTAGTGTACATGACAGTTCCATGATATCTACAGGGAAACAAAATACAAAACAAGATTGAATGGAAGTGGTTGTCCAACCTTGAGGATCCACCATTGTATTTATAGATCAGAGATGCCCAATTTGGCTACAATTACAATCCATCAAATATCCTATTTTAGTATGTAGCGCTATACAAGATTGACTAGTATCAATCTATCAAATCTCCTATTTTAGTATGTAGTGCTGTACAAGATTGACTAGTATCAATCTATCAAATCTCCTACTTTAGTATGTAGTGTTGTACAAGTTTGACTAGTCTACACTAAGATGGGCTTTGCAGATGGGTCATGGGTCATGGGCTTTATAGGTCATTGACACATATTTTGTTGCACTTATGTAATACCTTCGGCCAGGTTAGGCCCAGGTTCTTCCAAGCCATAAGGTAATGAGTTGGGTTAGGACCTTTTGACCTGGTCTCAACCTATGAAGAGACTTGGTTATTTGAAACAATTATTTAAGTTGTTCAACGACATCCCCTTGGGGGGGATTTTGTTCGAAGAACCCGGGGTGATTTCAATGAATGAAATTTGGGGTTATCCCCTGATTTCTCCCACTCACCACTTTTCTTATTTAGCTTCTCTGCTATGTCTATTGGTGCCCTCGTTTGGTAAAAGAGGAGAGGAGAAAATGGAGTGCAAAAGAGCTTTCTTTGGGGATCAGCAGAGGCTGGCAAGACTCGCGAGGAGGAAGAAAAGGCCGGAAGATCTAGTGGATGCAATATACAACGCCTCATATTGACCGAGCTACGGTTTTCTACACAAGGAGGTAAGTGATCTTTCTGACTTGATAATATGAAAATTTGGGATGTTATTCTAATTGATCAGCATGGGGATCTGTGTATTGGAGAAAAATTGTAACCCAACTTTCTTGGGGAATTCTGGGGTTTGGTAGGACTCCAACATACCGAAGGCCAAACCCGAAACTCTCTTGGAGAGAAGAGACACGGCAATGCATTTTTATGCATGTATGATTATTATTTGATTTTTCAGTAATGATTAGGGTATGAAACAAAGAAGAAAACCCAGACCAGATTTGAGATTTTCATTCCCATCGGCATACATGGGTTTGATCAACAGAGATTGTGGGACCCAGATACCCCACCCGATGAGTGATCCGATCCGTTGATCTGATGTGGTTCCCATGGGCGACCAAAGGGGGCCTTTCCCTCTGTGGGACAGACCAAGTGGGGCTCACAGATCATGGCCTGAAACTACTGTATAATGGGGGATGTCTGGGTATGTTTCTGACAAAAGAAAAATGGTTTCAGTGTCTGTGTTTGGGATTAAAACCTATATGGATTGCCTCCTTAATGTGGATTGATTCCCTAAATGTGAAGATCACACACAGGAATCGGTTTTATAGGAAAGGTCAAGCAGGAAATGGAATTTTTGTGAATTCCAGCGTCTTGGACACCACAAGGTCGACAAAATTTGTGAGACCCAGGGGCCCACCGGATCAATGATCACGACCAGCCATCTGGATGGCCCCTGATGGGCGACCTGGATGGGCCTGGTCCCAGGTGGTTCTGCCCGTTGGGGGTCCACCACCATCTTCCCTAAGAAGCCTCAAGTGTGAGACACTTTTGGGCTATTCATGTGCAGTGCAATGCACTGTAATGTATTCTGTGTTAGTGATGGGGCTGGGGCAGTTTGATAACCTTTTTAACTTTCTTTTGGGTCATAAAAAGACACATTTGCCCATTATTAAGTAGGGCGACACCAAAATGTTAGATGAGGATGGTTCTGACTATTAGTGTATAGCCACATAATGATATGACATTCTAACTTTTCTTTAAGAATTAAGAATTGAAGTTCTCTGAGGATTAGCCCACCCCTTTAATCACATAAAGGGATTATTAGGAAATAAAATTATAAGTTATTCTTATATGGCTAATGTCACATGCACGGGTACCAAAATTTTTGGATTGAAGTGGGGCGTTGATGAATCCCCGGCTTATGTGGGACTGGCCACACACACACACACACACAGATATATATATATATATATATGAAGATGAATAGTATTACAATTCCCATAAATTATTATCGAACTACTTTAATGAGTATGGTTATATTAATAATCTACTCGCTTACGTTATGGATAAATGGTGAATTTGGTTATTTTATTGCAAGCATTGTAAGAATTAATGATGCCTTTTCTGATCTTCAATGATGATTACTACTCTGAATAGTAACTTTGAATAGTGAAACCTTGTGAAACTGGAGGGATAAGGTGGGACTGGGATTGGACACATTAATGATTACTGAACAAATTTCCCGGTGGGAGATTTCATCTGACATGTGAAAAATGAATTCTTTTCTGGAAGGTCTGAACCATTGAACCTCTGTTATGAGAGAGTCTTATTGAATCCATTAGAACCATCAACTGAGTATCTCGAACTTAATCAGTGCTATGACGCGATTATGAAATTAATGTTAGAAAACTTTAAGAGCATAAAAGACTCCATAAGACACCTTTTCTTATCATTTGATCTTACCCCTTTTACATTGAAATTATTGATCCTCATTTATATTTCGAATTATTAACTTACGAATATTGCTCACCAGTTTTCTGACAAGTGGTTCGCCCCACTTCAGGTACGGGCCACTCGGGAGAGCCTGGCAATGATGGGGATCAGCCCTTGGTTTTCAATATGCATGGCTGATGAGAGAGCATCACAATCGTATCGAATTTAAGATTTAGAATTTTAGAGATGGATTACTCCTTTCAATAATGATGAACTTGGTTTCTGTATGAATTAGGAATTGTTTGTTATTGGACTTATTATCACTTCTCATATGCTTTAATTGATCTTTTAAATGAGCTAAGGGTATTGCTCAATTCTTCGAAATTATTTGATTTATGTGGTGATCTTGACTTACTTAAAGTAATGTCCTGGAATCTGATGAGCTCCAGGTTTCGGGGCGTTACAACTTATATCAAATCTTTCAGAAAATAGTTCTACAAACTTTGGTCAATAAGTCATTTCGTACATCAGAAAAGGATGCAAGAATACAGAATCAAGTTGAAGTCTAACAATGACCATAGTACAAGTTAAAGTCCACCAATGACCGTAGTTTTAAGTTAAGAATGTTCAAAACTAAGGAGTAAGGACAATAAATTCATCTAAATCATTACTAATAGGAACATTTTTATCTAAATCAGAAGGCCCTCCACAAGCATGAAAGCATCCGATATGGCAACAAAAACAAAAGTCACATCCAATTAAATTGATTCAAAAAAAGAAAACCAAAGTAAAGATGATTATAGCTCACCATGAGATTTTATTTGAGAATCCGAAAGTAATTTCTCAACAAGATCTATGTTAACACCCTTGGAGTGAATCTGCATCAGCATCACAACAATCTCAATATGATTACTGGTACTGAAACTAATGCAAGCAAAAAGCTTACAAACTGCATGTGTTGGCAAATGAGCCTAAAGGAAAAAAAAAAAAAAAAAAAACTGAAAATCCTTCTGGTGTGTTAGTTTCATTCTATCACAAGTTAAGATAGAGTAGATTTTCCCATTTAATCAGCACCGCTAAAGTGTTTCAGGTCATTAGTTTTTGAAAGTCCAGCTTGAAAAGCTCTTAAGTTGAGATTACTTGGTTCAAATACTTTAACTTTGTAGATTTGAAATTCTATTCTCAGTCATCTTATAGGAGTCAAAGTAAAGAAAGTCGTCTTGTTGGGAGTTCAACAAATTGCATGCAATGGTTGGACAAACAAGATAGCTAATTGGTATAAAATCATCTCATTTCTTTGAGGGTTGAAACTTGTAAATGCGGGACATGCGGCCATTATATTGGGACTGAGGCCTAATAATTGGCGTGAAACCGAAACTTTAGTATGGATCATTCATGAATGTTAGTTCACTCCACAACTCTCTTTCTTTTTCTTTTTTTGAATGGTAGTTCACTCCACAACTCTCCTAGATTACTTCATCTAGACCCCAGGAGAAGACGATTGAGTTGGCCTTTGCAAACAATTTGACCCCCTATATCCCTTCAACCCATTGAGCAAAAGCAGAAGGATGAAAAATTCATGTCTCCAACCTGTAGAAACTGAAATCACCCGAGGGTCTATTTTTTCACTTGAACTCAAAGAATTCATGTCCGGAGAATTTGTAGTTCTCCAAAAGCTGTCCCCTGGGATGGAATTCCTAAATCATCCTCTTGGCTGGAGCATCCATAAACGCTTAAAGGGGTTGGAATTTGGGAATTCCAAAGAATAAAAATGGATTTTAAGGTGGCTGAAATTCAGAATTCTAGCAAAGAAAAAAGGAATTTGAAAATGCCAAGGAGACAACAATCATATCATTGTCCAAAAATCTCCAGCATCACAAATTCTTGTCAGGCGTTCTACTTAACAAACAGGGCCTACGGACACCTGCAGCATCCTTTTCAAACCAGACACAATCCATCTTCAATAAGAACACATTAGCAGTTAGCTCTCTGGTTGGGCATTAAAGGTTAAAGAAGGGAAATCACTCATTTTTACAATGTCCTTAAGGCCAAAGAGCTGGGTGAATAAATAAAAGGAAGATACCAATGTTTTTGGTTCTCCAATAGTGCCCAGATACAACATGGATACGACAGGGACACCACGTACAATGCATGGAAATGGATTTTGCATATAAAACGTGAAGTATTGGATACGACACAATATGAGATACATTACCCATTTTGAAGTATCTATACATCATAGCTTTGGAACCTTTCAGATTTTGAGAAGAGCTGCCTTGTTGGAACAAAACAAGGAATGGCTAGCTAAAAAGTGGCCAGGCTGGAGGATTAAATAGGCACACTTTCTATTGGAGATTTTTGTTTTGAATTGTCATCTAATCTCAATTGCCAATCGATAAAGATCATCTAGATCTATACAATAAAGAAAGATAAGAAAAGGCTTTTAGAATATATAACTCATGAGACATAAGTATGAATTAATCCTTTTTTTTTTTTTTTTGGCTGAAATAATATATCAATTTTTTTAAGGAATGCCTCTATATATAAGTTATCCTTTCATAATTGGGATATGGCCGAATGGATTCGTCCATGTTTTTCAAACTAGTCCTAGGTTTGGACATTCTCATGTTATTTTCCAGTGAAGTGTTTTACTCTTTCACATGACATTGATGCAAATGGGTACATCAAGTGCCCTGCTTGAAGCAAACAAATCTATCCTTTTTTGCCTTCATTGGGAAGTAATTTAAACTGAACTGGCCACACAGGAAAGTTTCTAGGATCTCCTTAAAGAGAGTGTGCCTTACCATTGCGCTATGCATTGATTCGGTAAATCTGCAGTTAAATTATTCTGCCAGTTTCTAGTACATTGGGAATATCTAGTATGGACTGTTATTCTGATCGACTTAGATATTTAGCAAGACGTTCTAGTAAAGATTAGAGAAATCAAAATCAGTCCTAGCCTGAATTAATTTATATAAATTTCAGGCACAACTTGCAATTACAAAGGGGCAGTTATTCATGCATTTGGAGCTCTCGTCTTGGAACTTCTAGTTAATTGGGTATGCATACTGGGTCGATTGCATTGGTAGCACATCCCCATCAACCCAAAAATGTGCACGGTATAATAGAAATGAATTCAAAGAAATAAAGCCACTTCACAAACATTATAACTTTCATGGAAAATATGAATATATTTACCGCAATTATGGACCTATCATAGGAATCAAACGCCATCAGAGCACCTTGCCCCCTCTCCGTTGAAAGTATCCCCTGATTGTATCAACAAAAAAATTATCAACAGTTTCTTCTAAGCCAGCAAAACGTGGAAAAAGATTCTAAAAGTATGTGATGCAGCCACAGGTCAAGAAACTGACTGCAAAAACATGGTTGCAATGGGACTGCTGTAACAGCATGTCCTCCTCAGCCTTGTTTCCTCGAAAATGATGCCAAGACAAATAGAGAGAGTAAATCAAGCTTAATCTCATACAGAGAGAAAATCCAAGTTAAATTATCATAGAACTCAGATTTATCCCATAAAACGCCGGCCTCAAGGACTGTTTCAGCAAGAGATGAAGTTCTCTCCTATGAAAAAGTCTCTACAATCAAGGAAATGCCCAAGCCCACCCGACTTCTTTTCTTCTACTCATTGTTCTGACTAAGTAAGCCTAAAACCCATTTAAACCCTTCATCTAACACAAACCCTTAGAAAGAAGATATAATTTAAGATATTCAATGGTCTTTTATTAAACTAAAAGCAATCATGAAATAAAAGAAAGAAACTAGCACAATCTAGGTCGTTCAACTGTTGGGTTGGTTGTCTGGCACAATTGGGTTGGGCGGCCACTCAATCAGGCGCACTTGGATTTTAAATGAAAAGGCGCAAACCCAAAGTCCCTGCAACCACTTTTAAGGTAAAAAAAGGTCCTAATAAATTGTAAGGACCCGAATCCAGATTTACCATGATATTATTATTTTGTAATAATATAAAAGACTGCAATACGGTACATTCTAGACCCCACCCAGTGCATTCGGTAAATAAATATTGCAACATTATCTAGTTATTATTATCTTATTGTAAACAATTATAGTATGATTTGAACATAATAATACATGAACCATATAATAGTGTAATTACTTTGTCTAAACAAGCCTAGACATAAAAAAATAGCTTGGATTTTTATCTTGGAATGATTAGGATAATTGTAGAACAATCGGATTTAATTAGCAATTAAATCAGATAAAAATATGAAAAAACATTTAATATTATGATCCATAAATATTAGTTAGCATCATACCTTATTTTGGTGTAGTTAACATGAGTCAACGGATTCCATATATATAAAAGAATAGTTGGAAAACAATTTCAATGCAAATTTAGAATAAAATTTGTTTAATTAAGAATCAAAATAATGTAAATTCGGAATTGAATTAATAACATATAATTAAAATATGATGGTATGGTACAGTACACTGTTAAGCCAATGGCTATCCTAATTGGTTACCTAATTGCGGAAAAAATACCTATTTGAGTAGGAAATACAATTGATAAGGACAGGAAATTAGGAGAGACATGTTAGGTAGGATTATAGGTATTAGACTTCAACACAAATTACGAAGATGATGAGGAAATTCCATAAGGGAGCCCCACACCCAATATGGGATTAATTCAAGTATAATTAAAATTAACTGTATCCAAAAAAGAATTTCAACTCAAATAGAATTAGAAAGAAGACTTCCCACTAGACTTACAACTCTTAGCTGTAGTAAGAAAGCCATGTATGATAACTTAGTGGCTATTTGCCCTATTTCAAATTATCTTAGGAGTCCTTTTCGCACACAAGTTAGAAAGTGTAGTCTGAATTTATTCAGAGAACTAATAGCTTAGAAGGATTAGTCTTAATGCATTTAGGAAAGCCAATTGTAATAGGAAACTTACAATAGAAAGTCTATATAAGTATTGCATACCCATAGGAGGCTCATTCTCTCTCATATACAATTATTTTGGGAAAGTTACCATCAGGAAAGTTACTATTTTGGGAAAGTTACTCTTTGAAAGCTACTAATTTGAGAAAACTACTGTTTCAGAAAAGAGATACTTTCCATTAGGATTACAACTCCTTGTAATTAAATTCAAACCAAGTCTATACAAAGCCCCACACAATTCCTACACCTCCACATGCCCAACCACATTCTCTCAGATAACTAGAGGCTAGAAGAAGAAAGAAAGAAAGGAGAAGAAGCAGAGGAATGACTAAGGCAAGGTGAACTTGGGATTCTAATAAACCTTCTCAACTAGAGACATTAACTAGTCAAATGGCCAAATGAATTCAAACTTACTACCTTTAGTGCTCTAGAAGCAATATCAATTATCTTCACAGAGTCATCGAGTAGATATTTCTTCAATATCGTCATAATTTTAACAAGTTCTTCATCTGAGACAGCAATGTCAGCATAAAAGCCTACTCCTCCATCACTCATTGACTGGAATGAAGACTTTTCATTAGAATCTCTTGGCAAATGGAAAACAACATCATGTGGATCCCCGATGCCAACCTAAAATGGGAAAAGAGAAAAATAAATAAAAAAATGACACTTCAGAATATCAAATATGAATTCACAACACATGATAGGTAAGAAAAAATAGAAAAATTGCTAAATAAATGCATAATGGCAGACCCTAGAAATGAAGTCAGCTACAAACTCTCTGACATCCTTTGCATCTTCGGAACCACAAATGCCAACTAAGGTCCACACAGCAGATACAATTTCAGGTTCACAGTGCCATATGTCTAACTCTCCATAAGTATTTTCTTCATTCTTTTCTGGATGAATGATTTCCCTCATGAGTAATTTATTGTGCAGTGCCTGGAGACTGCAAGAACAAAACAAATAGTAAAGGTACAGTTCATTTGTAGAAATAAAATAATGGATGAACCTATGAGCATTGAAATGGATGCAAAGTGAGAAGAAAATGTGGATACCTCCATAATAGCAGTTTCTGAGGAAGATAGCAAGTTCTCCTCACAAACTGCACATGAAAGAAAAAATTAAAATCAACGACAGAAATAAAAATAAAAAAGAACACTTTTATCATTAATTCATTATCACATACAATAAACTTACCTTTAGAAAGTGGTCCTTTGGAGAGTAGGCTTCACAAAGTTCAAGATGAAATGTCCTTATCCTTTCAAAACAATCAAGTTCCGGAAATGGTTCTAATTCCTATAGAAGGAAATACTCATTGGAGTCAAAGGGAAATTTTGAATTGGACAAAACCTGACAACCAAAACAACTGACTATATAACGTGACGATTTCTTTTCATTGGGTAAGTGACAAATGATAGTCTTTTTTTAATTAACGCCAATAAAGATTAATTTAAATAAGGATAGCTACATCATTTCCAAAAAAAAAAAGAAGAAAAAGAAATAGAAAAGAAAGATACAGATAACAGTAGTCCAAACAGCTAATATGAAAATACAAGGTGTTGCACCAAGATCAATTCATTCTGTAGGGAAAGTCACCAAATCCACACCTTGATGTAATCATAAAGAGATGGATCAGCACCCACAGTGAGTTGGTGAAGTAAAGACATAACTCTTGAAGACTGCACGATGGGGAGCTCTTGGTTGTTTTCAGGAGGAATGCAACAAGCAACCAATTTGGAGACCAGGAACTACACAACAATAACATATCAGGAGAGTGAGGGCAGGGTTTAAGGTTCAGCATGTAACATATAAGACAACAGACAGAAGAAATGAGTGAGAATAAACCTGAAGTTGTTGACCTAGAAGAACATGAATGATATCTTCGGTGGGATTATTCTGAAAAGCTTCAAGCAAAGTTGATAGGATCAGACAGCATTTGTCTTGTAAAGTCTTACAGCCAATAAATTGCCCAATCAAACTGAAAAGATAACTGCAACAAATCAAAGAGTTAGGGCGAAAACAAAAAATACAAAAAAAAAATGAGGGCTATTATCTTTCAAGATTTAAAAATATAGGAATCACACCAATCAGTGGTTAGCAGGATCACTCAAAGCTCAGTCCCTTGACGGGACCAATGTAGGAACACTTGGTGAGTTGACCTTGACTCACCCAAGTCACCTCGTTTTGATGAAGGCCCCAAGTCCTATACAGAGGAAACTCAGCTGAGTTACAATGTTTTCGTATGTTGTATTCATTCGGAACCTTTTCATAGGTAGATCTGTTTATAAATAATTGACGCTTATTATTAAGTAATTATGCTTGAGGTTTGGAGTCAATAATTTAAAAATGATGATTGGAATGTAATTTAAAATGTATATTGATCTTTTACATTTGATATTTGGACTGAAAATTTATGTACCATGCAAGATTTTTCCCTTTTTCCCTTATTATAGTATTTTTCTTGTATATATAAATTTATTAAATTAAATTGATTGTCATGAACATTGTTCTGAAAATCAGAATCGTGTCGCAAAAATAATTCAAAAAAAGGATGAGTAGAGTCATATCCCAAATCACATCGTGAATTGCAAGATTTCTTATTTTTTCTTATAAAAATAAAAAATAATTTAAAGAGCAAGGCTCTCCCAAGCTCAAGCTTAGGATAAGGTAAGCTCAAGTGTGTGGTGGGGCCCACCTAGGGGGGTGGGAATTTAAGGACTCCCTGGGATCTTGCTCTCTACAAAAAATCAACCCCAGCCGTGATTTCTATCATCTCCATATGGGCTCAAAAGTTTAATGGTCAATAGTCTATTCGGATCAATATATAGTCGATCCAACGGTC
Organism: Persea americana; assembly: GCA_029852735.1. Taxonomy (NCBI): domain Eukaryota; kingdom Viridiplantae; phylum Streptophyta; class Magnoliopsida; order Laurales; family Lauraceae; genus Persea; species Persea americana. Next base: position 73,134,472 of record CM056815.1, read on the forward strand.
TAGTAAATTCGGATCTGACCTAAAATTGGTGGACACGTGCAATTTAGAAGGGTCAATTGTTTGGTCCATTTGGATGGACCAAAGATGGGCCCCACAAGCATGAGCTTACGAGATTTTATCTTAAGCTTGAGCTTAGGAGAGCCTTGCTATAATTTAAATATTAAAAAGAAGAAAATTATTCATCCATAGTAGCATAAATACAATGATAAATAAGACTGATACAATGGACAATATGATACAGCGCACTATGCATAGGTGTTGTTCATCATGCGGGACACCCAATAAAATCGGGGGTTGGGGGGGGGGGGGGGGGGGGGGGGGTGTGGTTTGGTTGTGGTTCTTGCCTGTTAAGTAGTTAGTTTGTCCACCTTTAACGCCTAGGCATTTTGGGTGTATTGTCAGCAACTTGAGATGGTATCAGAGCCAACAAGTCCCGGATTCGAACCAGCGCACAGCAAAATAAGGCCCCATGTTGTGTCTTCTATGTGGGTGCATGTGTGCAAGGCAAGGGCTCCATGCTACATCTTGTGCAGGCACGTTCTTCGAATTCAGACGTTGGTCTAATCGTTGTCCTATAAGCTTTTCCCTTCAATCCCAGTGGTATGGGTCAATCACAAAGAACTCCAGAAGCAAGTCTCCACCTAAAATATCCCTCTTTTATCCTATATTCTACATCTTCCTCAATCTCCAAATCCTTTCTAATAATCGAGCCAACGTATTGGAATGAATCTCTTTGAGTTATCTATCGCTTGAGCTTCAATTCTCACCCAATATTCAGATAGATATTCGAGCAAGACCAATGTTGATAGAGGCTTGAGAATCAAAATTGCAATCCTGGAGTAAGATGAGATGTTGAACGTGGAGGCTCTCATGGACTTGGGTGAAAAACAACCTTGCACATGAACCCACGATGGATAGCTACAAAGTAACTTCCGTGCCTCGATGATTTCATGGGCATAAGGAAATGCAACAGCTTGGGAAACAGCAAAACAACATGGATTCAACAAATGATGTGGGTTGAGATGTGAATTTCTTCTCTTCTTTTCCGGAAATGGAGATGCAAAGTTTGTGGTTATTTTCCAAATTTCATGATTTGAAGCATGAAGAAAAAATGATCATCAAGCACAGAAAGGAGTTTCTCTTAGCACAATTCCAATGAGTTGTGGAAGAACCATAGGTTGGATCAACACAGTGATACTACTATGCATAGAGCAACCATCGCCACTTCTTATTGTTAAATAGTTGTTTGTGCAGTTTCCTATAATCGATTGGTTTTGAGATTACTAGCTAGCAACTTTGACATGGTATCAGAGCAACCATGTCCCGGGTTCGAAACCACAGAGCACAAAAATGCCCTATGCCTTGTTGTGTGTTTGTGCGAGCGCAAGTGCGTAGGGTAAGAAGGCCCCATGCCGTGTTATAGTCTTGTGCGGGTGTGTGCTTCGGATCAGGGCAGTGTCCCGCCCAAGGGGGAGTGTTAAATAGTTGATTGTGCAGTTTCCTATCACCAATTGGTATTGGGATTACTGGCTAGCAACTCTGTCACTTATGACTTTTATTTATTATGATCTTTTTTCCTCGAAAGTGAATCAACTTTAGAGAAGGTGCACAAATACTGACATAAATAGTTGAATCAACTTTAGAGAAGACCCTGTCTGTTGCAAGAATGTGAAAGCCACTGGTGGAACTTTTTGTAGGAGACGAGGCGTTGGGAGGGCACTTGGGGTTAGTATTATTTGGAAATTTATGATAGTTTTTCCATTGGCCCCCTACCCTAAAAAAAAGAAAGAAAGAAACACACACACAAAAGGCCTACTTCCTAGTTCCACCCATGGTGAAAGCCTTTTGCTAGTTTGATTGGAAGAATAATGACAGATTTTCTTACCAGGAAGTACTTGGAACTGCTACTCTATGCCCTATTATATTGATGAGCACATCAATTGCAGATAATCGATGGAGCCTGTGCCTAGGATGAACTGCTGATGCAATTTGATAATGGATCTCTACTAGAAACTGCATTATCACAACAGTGATCATCATAGTACATAAAGGAAGAGTAGGGAACAAAAGAAAGGCAGGAAAAAAAAATGGTTTTCCAATCCAAGGGAAGAAGATTGTAACCTTAAAAACTCTATCAGGGCGAAAAATGTGGATCTTATCCACTACCTCAACATTCATATGATGTTCATCCCTGCATTTCATTAGACAAAAGAAACAATATGACTGCAGTAAATAATGCACATCAAAATGAGAAATGCCGACTAATAAAAAGGAACTGTACATCTCTACGAAACCATCAACGACTGTTTTTATTGCAAGAACAATTGTTTCCGTGGGAAAATAAGGGATGGCAGGGTCTGAAGCAGAAGAGGAAAGTGATAGAAGGAAGCTGACGATCGACAACTGCAAAAAAAAAAAAAGAAAAGAAAAGTTGAAATATATTAAACAAGAGTGAAACATTTTGAAATTCATCCAGCTCCATTAATAGAATGGCAAGTGTGAGGGAATAAACTGAATGCAAACCAAAAACTTGTAAAAAGATCAATTAGCTAACAGTCCCATAACAGAAGAAATAGCAATAGATTGGAAGACAAAAAGGTTTGTGCAACAAGGTAACCACACGATGAGAAACTCAGCTGGTGCCAAGTTTGAAAAATGTAGATGTTTAACATAAAGAGGCTGTTCTAGTTCTCAATAACATAAATAAATACACAAATCATAAATTAGAGACTAATGCTCTCATTGAAGAAAACCACATTAATATATGACCCTTTTTTGTTATTTCATTTGCTCACAAGAAAATAATCTATGTTTGTTGTTGCAATCATCGTCATCATCATTGCCGCCGCCACGACCATCAGGATCCTCATCATTAAAGTCTTAACCCATTTATTCAGGGTCAGCTTTGAGTTTAATTGCTGCACTCGTCCCTATTTAGGGCAGAATTCTCTGCGACTCTGCTAACTGACATGAGACCTATAGTTGCTTACATTCTAAGTCGTTATTCGCCTCCATCATCCAGCTCCATTTATGAATAGCATTTCAGTTACTCATACCATGCAAGCCCCGCTCTTTTATTTAGATGCCCTAACAATCTAAAACAGTGTACCTCGATTTTCACTTTGACCATAGTCATCCCTAAAATTCCTCATTTTTCAGAATTCTCAGTCAAGTTCTTTCTTGTTAATCCACATATCCACCTTAGCATAAACATCTCGGCCACAATATGTTTGCAAGCACAGCTATAGTTCTAAAACAAACAAAAGAATCCCACTGTTCCTTAGATTCCTCAAAAGTAGCAAGGTAATGGGAGATGAGTACATGAGGTTGATATACATTGTTATGTCGTTCACTAAAAGCTTGAGCTTTTGGTGTAAATGGTTATTAACATGGTATCAGAGCTAGAGGTCATGAGTTCAAAACCCCCGAGAGGCAGGTTACCTCCATATGTCTGCTTGATTTGTTCCATTCTGTCTGTCTATTGGGTTTCGAATTCGAACGGCCTCTTGTTCAAGGGGATGTGTTGATATACATTGTTATGTCGTTCACTAAAAGCTCGAGCTTTTGATGTAACTGGTTATTAACAGATGAGACTATAAGATAACCTATCAAAAGAAAATGAAACTCCCCAATAACTATACTTTTTTTTTCTTTAATTAATATATACATATAGGTTCTCTACAGGATTAAACTGATATTTCTTTTTTTTTAATAGGAATTCATTTGGTCAGAGAGAGAGAGAGAGAGAGATGAAATTTTATACAGTGCATTCCTGCTCAAATTTGCACTTGAACCTAAACACTCACTAACCTATCTTGATTTCATGTGTCATGGCATAATTCCAATGATGAGGGCAAAAAAGTTGTTAAAGAATATTACAACATTCCTTTCAGGTTGCCACACGTCAACAGCATTACCCAAAAAAAAAAAAAAAAAAAACCATAAGAACTTTGATTTCAAACACAACAAAAAGAAACTGTTAAAACATGGTGCCCATTGCAATACTTTTTTAGGAATCAGAATAAAAGTTAACCATATTTTTCTTTATGAGATCATCCCGTTCACGCTCTGTAATTTCAGCAATATGCAAAATTGAACTGCGAAGTACAACTGCTCCATTTTCTTTGTTCAACTTCTTACTGCAATGCAATGCCATGCACAGAGAAAAAATAGGCACAAAATGGTCCTTCACAAGACCTGCCTGTGGCTGAGATGCGACCTGTGTGCATTTCACAAATGAGGTACACTGTTAGACAAGGCGGGAAAAATCAGAAGAACTAAAAGGAACTGGCAGAACCCTTTCCTTTTAAGTTCACTTCTAGAACAAATATCTGTGCTTTATTATAATTTAAACTTGAAAGATTATAATCAAGCAGCACCCATAGACAAAGCAAAAGTACCACTAAATATAAAGCAGAAAAGTTAAATCTTCTCACCATAGAAGAAGCCCATTTGAGATCAGTTATGTTGCCACTCAAAATCAGTGCTGGTAGAAGCCAAGGGCAGCAATATTGGATGAAAGAACTAGGTTCTGAGTTAGTAATGAAAAGACCTCGGATCTGCAATCCACATAAATTATTAATTGAAATACATGTTCGAAATTCAAATTTATGCAAAACAAGTCATAATGAGATAAAAGCAATAGAATCCAATCCAAACAAATTAGTTGTTACTCTTCATCAATCAACAGTTCTGTCTAGGCTGCCACCACGAAAGGTATGCCAACCTTCGTGCAATTACCTACCACCTTACTTGTCATGCCAGCAAAGGAACATGGAGAAGTTGTATGAATTAAAAAAACGTTAGCAGGTGCCAACTTAAAAAAGTTAGGAATTAGGACCAAGTGCCAACCTGAACAAAGTTATTTATCCAAATACCAGGAAATAAGTATTGTTATACCAAGGCCAATAGAATCATTTCATAACTTTGAAAAGGATATAGAACGAATATCAGTGTTTCTGAAAAAATAACTTCGGGAGACCTTTAACAATCCCCAAATTTCCACAACATTGCCGACACTTCAGAGTTTTATAGTCAAGACATATCGCTACTGCATCATTATAGTGCCTCAGAAATGAAAAGCAGAACTGAGGCTCAATTTTCACCATTTTGAACTCAACATTCAGCCATTCCTGCCTCTCGAGCGGATTAGGAGAATAATATTTCAACTTATTTCCTCTTCTTGAATGAGAAGAATATCAACTGAAGCACAAATTGATGAATCGAAGATAGGAAAAAGGTAATTTGATTTGATTTGATTTTTTTTTTGTTAATTTCAGTCCACTAGAACGAAGACAATATAATCAAGTAAATCACGCTACTTATTTATTGAGTTTGCATGATCTTGCATGAGTTGACTGTTTCAAGCCCTTTCTTTAACATTTTTATGTCATCCATTTGTTTTCCATTTCAGTATTTTAGAGAAAAAAATTTGCTTTGTAGGCTTTGTGACCTGTATTTATGCTTACAAAAGCAAATCCAAGTGCTTAGATGACTTATATTGAATCAATCTTAAAATAATTATTTCTTGTTTCCTATTTTCATTTCTTTTCCTTTTTCAAGCTTACGTAAACAAAACAGTGCATGAATGTAGTCCCATACAGTACTTTGATTCAAAAGAATTACTCATGCAGTGAAAGAAGAGTTCAAGTTACTTTCACCAAAAGACAACCATCTTCATACAGAAGATAAATCTTCTTTAAACCCCTATCAGATATTGGGCCATCATCATAGATAGGTTGACCATGACAAGTATCTGAAGACACTACGAGTGGCATCCCAATTGACCTCCAAATTATTAAATTTCCTCCACTAACCAATCCTGCCAAAACCTTGAGGAATTAGTAGAGGCAACAGAAATACTTTTCAATACTCCCCCTTAGATGCGGCGACATGCACATTTCAGCATCGAGCCGTTCCTACTGGGATTCGGACTTGGATTCGAACTCGCGACCATTTGGTTCTGATACCATATTAATTTTCCTCTGCTAACCAATCATAATCGTTTGATTTGAAAGACAATTTCAAGAACCCTCTACTGACGAAGAGCACCGTTGACAAGAACTGCTATTCGAAAGTCCACTTCAGTCTTCTTCAAGCCCTTTATTCTATAGTTCTGACCTGTTCATCTGAGGCCTAGTTCGTCCAGAGCGCACTTGCTCACTGCTTTGTTCATCTTCAGGTTTTATAAAATCTGATTTATTGGTTCTTTTCACAGTCTCCGTTATTTAGTTATTTATTTTTAAGGCCAAATCAATTGCAGATTTGTAAAATAGGCTTATTTAGAAGGAATCCAAGAAAGACGGAGATAATAAACCTAGTGGTTCTTCTCCTTATAATGGATCCAACTTCCATTCCTGCTAAGAAATCCAAACCGTAAGATTAGAAGAAGGAAAAGGGCATATCTTCTCTTAGTCAAAACAATATATTGAATAGTGCTACATTATGGATGGGAGAGAGTCCCAATATATAGATTTCTGCATTTAGGTATTTACAAAATACACCCTAACTGTGGTATAATTACAATTAGACATTACTATTAACACGAATAATATTTTATTGCATTCTTCCCATTAATACTCAGATTTTCGCCCTATTTTCCAATTGACACATCAACTTAATTTTCTCTCTTTATTTTTTTATTTTTTATTTTTAATGTGTGTGTGTTGGGGGTTGGGAGGGGGACCATAACTAGACTTTTGTTTAAAAAAGCCTACCTAAACAAAGAAAGAAATACATCATAGACACCCCAAAACTAAAATTTCTGACTAAACACAAGGAACTACTGTGTATAATCTACAAACTACTGTTAAGAGTAAGAGAATAGGACTTAATTGCAATTCAATCAGTTGTAGGGGTCTTCATGAAATTAATAGGAAATAGAGGGTTTTTTCTTAATTTATCAGAATTGAGTTTTATAAATTAGATGCTCAACCTATCCTAGTGGTCACAACCATTCTCTTTTTTCTTCCAAATTCATTCAACATTGGAAGAGAGGAAAAAATTCATTGGTTTCTTTAAAGAGCATTACAAGTTACAACCATTATATAGAGTAGGCAACAATCTAATTTCTTAATTAGATATTGCCCCTTCTAATTATAGTCTATATATTATAGACTATATATAAAGGGAGATGCTCCTATGAGAGATATCTCTTACCTTAAACGAGAGATTGGGTGGGGGCCCTCACATCCATATCTAATGCCAACAACTTAAATGTGAGGCCCCCCACCCTAATCTCTCATATAAGGTGACAAATATCTCTCATAGGAGCATCTTTTTTTTTTTTTTTTTTTTTTGAATGGTTACTTTCATTAAAAGGAGCAAACAGTACAAGAGAAAAGTACTAAAAGCAAAAAAGAGCGAAACAGGAAAACAAAAGACCCTAAAAACAGCCACCTAAAGCCCTGTCATAGAGAAGGCCACCTCTTTCCAGTGACACACAATTTGATCTAATGAGTATCCCCTAAAAGAAGGAAGAATAGACACCCAAAAAGTTACTAAAAACTTCGATTTCTCCACCAATCTACTCTCATTACAAGCAATTCCTTCAAAACATCTCCTGTTTCTTTCCTTCCAAATCGTCCATATCACCAATAAAAATGATAACCGCCACATCACTTTGCCTCTAGGGTCCCCAATTGGGGTCTTCCAAGCTTGGAAAAGCTCAGGGAGAGAATGAGGAAGGGCCCAGCAACAATCAACCCTCCTATTATGGCCATCCAGATCGTCTGAGCTGATTTACAATTGAGTAAGAGATGATCCACGGATTCTTCGTCCCTCAAAGCACATAGGGCAGCCATTCACTATCTTCATCCCTCTCCTCCTCAAAAGATCCATCTTGGGGATCCTCCTCTTAAGAGCAAGCCACCCGAATACAAGCACCCTAGGAGGAGCTTCCATCTTCCAAATACCATACAGCTCGCTCCTTTCCTTGGGAATGTTTAGAATTGTCTTGAAGAAAGAAGACACTGAGAATGATCCATTCTTAGAGGCAATCCACACCCTTTCATCTGCTCTGCCGTTTTGAATGGTTAAACTGTTTAGGAAATTAAGTAGAGCAATGAACTGGGATTCTTCGTTGTCCTTCAGGTTCCTTCTAAAAGCAGGACACCAAACCATCTGGCTTCTAGTAGTGCTCATGTAAAAGCTAACCGCTGCTTGTTCGTTTTGAGCACACTTAAACAAATCTGGGTATTGAGAACACAACACCCTCTCACCTATCCACCTGTCTTTCCAGAAAATGATCCTCTATCTTGATCCAATTTGGTACCTGATATTCTCCAAGAAAAGTCTCTTAGACGAGAGGATTCCTTTCCAAATAGTAGATGAATTCCAAGGGGGATCTTGAACATCCCACTCATGCCTTGGTAGGTTGTATTTCCTTTCCAACACCCGTCTCCAAAGGCCTTGTGAACCGTCTCCAATCCTCCACAGCCATTTGCCCAGAAGGGCTTCATTCATCTTCTTTAGGGGTCTAACTCCCAAGCCTCCTTCTTCCTTCGACTTACAAGTGGTCTCCCAATCTACCAAGTGAAGCTTTTTCTGAGGACTTGCACCATGCCATAAGAACTCTCTCTGTAGCCTTTCTAGCCTCTTTATAATGGAGGTCGGACATCTAAACATGGAGAAATAATAGACTAGCAAGTTGGAGAGAACAGATTTGATGAGGGTAACTCTTCCTCCTATAGATAGGTAGTTCGCTTTCCATGTAGACAGCTTCCTCTCTACCCTCTCCACTATTGGGTTCCAAAGGGATTTAGTAACCCGCCCCGAGCACAATGGCATGCCTAACTATGAAACTGGAAGATCCCCAATCTTGCAACCCAGAATTTCTAAACATTTAAGGAGCATACGCCTTTCTGTACGTAGACTAATCACCTCACTCTTGGAGAAGTTGACTTTTAGCCCTGACACCCCTTCAAAGCACAGGATAGTGGCTTTAACATTTCTAACCTAATCTTCTTCCGCTCCACAGAATATAAGAGTATCATTAGCATACTGCAAGTGGTTGATAGCTGGGGAGTTTCTGGCCACTCTGAAGCCTTCAAACATTCCTGCGTTCGCTGCCTTTTTTTATCATTCTTCCCAGTGCTTCTGCTACAATTAGAAAGAAAAAAGGAGAGAGGGGATCCCCTTGTCTAAGCCCCCTTCCAACCTAGAACTAGCCCTTAGGGGACCCATTCACCAAAATAGAGAACCAAGCTGATGAGACACACTTCTGAATCCACCTCCTCCACTTTTCCCCAAACCCCATTCTTCCTAACATGTACTGAAGGAATTTCCAGTCCACCCTATCATAAGCTTTCTCCAGGTCTAGCTTACAGATGATCCCCGGGACCCTCTCCTTAAGTCTTGAGTGCGCACATTCACTGGCCACCAAGATGTCATCTAAGATTTGCCTTCCTTCTACAAAAGCCCCTGGCTCACTGGAAATAATCTTCGGTAGAACCTTTTGTATTCTTCCTGCTAAAACTTTGGTGCGGATTTTATAAAGGCATCCCAAAAGACTAATGGGTCTATAGTCTTCGATGCCCATTTCTCCTGCCTTCTTTGGGATTAACGTGATGAAAGATGCCCCCAATCCTTTGGACAATTTACCCCTTTATGAGAATTCCTCTACCAAATCCATCACTTCCTTCTTCACCATCTTCCAGAAGCGTTGAAAGAAGGCCATTGGAAAGCCATCTGGGCCTAGAGCCTTATCTCCTACTAGATAACAAAGACCGCATGACGGACTTCCTCCTCTTCAAAATTCCTCTCCAGCCAATTTGCCTCTTTTTCCCCAATAATTTCGAAAGCTATAATTCCCAGATTAGGTCTTTCCCAACCCTCATCAGTGTACAGCGACTAGAAGTAGCCTATAATGTGAGATATAATCTCCTCTTTTTTCTCCAACCTTTTCCTCCCATCCATTATGCTTATTATCCTATTAACCCTTCTTCTCAAAGATGCCATTCCATGAAAGAACTTCGTATTTTTATCCCGTTCTTTCGTATTTTTATCCCGTTCTTTTAGCCAATTGCATCTCGATCTTTGTTTCCATCTAATCTCCTTCCTCAAACTTCTTTGAAGCTCTTCTTTTAAGTCTAGCCTTTTCTTTTCTTCTTCCCGAGACAGCTTAACACTCTCCTCCTTACCATCTAAAGATTGGATTTCTGCTAAAATTTTAGACTTTTGATGCTTCACATCGACGAAGTGCTCCTTTGCCCACTCCTTCATTTTGAATTTCAGCAACTTCAGTTTTGTGGCTAGCCCGTGACCCGCCCATCCCTCCACCCTTATCTCCTCCCACCACTTCTGAACCAGCCCAATGAACTGCGCTTCCTCTAGCCACATAAGTTCAAAGCGGAAGGACGAATGTCCCCATCTTTCACAATCTGAGTCGAGCAGTGATCTAAAACTGGCTTAGGCAAAGCTAGAAGGGTAACCTCTTGGTAGATTTCCAACCAGTTTTAGGTGACCAAGAACCTATCCAGCTTGGACATAGCAGGAGTGCTCTGATGGTTAGACCAAGTAAAAGAAGATCCACCCATTTGCAAGTCCACCAAAGAGTGATAGTTGATCCAATCAGAGAAGCGCCTCATTTCTCCCATTAGATTTTTACCTCTTAGTTTTTCACTAGGGAATCTAATTATGTTCCAGTCCCCCCAAATGCCCCACACCCCACTCCATCTCCCCCTTATCATGTCCAACTCTCCATAACTCCTCCCTCCTGTGGCTGTTATTAGGACCATAAACTGAGGTCAAAAGCCATTTTTTAATTGATCTGAAGGTCTTCCACCAAACTTGAGAGGGAAAAGACATCCACCCAACTTCTTTCCACTGAAATTGTTCTTGTGTCCCATAGAGTCAGCAACCCACCTGCAGCACCCACTGCTTCTACCTCTGTCCGTTGCCCAATCCACTTGCCTCCTTCCCCAGATCTCTTTCACCACCCTTTCAGATACTTCTTTCAGTTTTGATTCTTGCATGATAACTACTTGAGCCTTCTGACTCCTGATCATCTCTTTCACCACCAGCCTGTGCGAGGCTCCCCCCAACCCACGGACATTCCATGAGAGCACCTTCATTTAATGATTGGAAGACTACCCTGAATTTTCCCACCTTTCTTCTGTGCAGTACCATCCTCTGACTCCTTTGCTTCCCTTCCTTTCTTTTCTGTTCTGGCTCTCCCTTCTTTGAAAAAAATTCACCAACGGATTCCATTCTTCTGCTATCCCCTCTACTGTTACTCCAATGGACTTGGCCCAGTGAATAATTTTCTGAGGTGCCCAGTGCTTGTCGCCAACCTCTTCTTCCCCATAGGAGCTCCCCTCTTGGTTGTTTTGATCTTCCCCTGGCCCAAAAAACTCTCCAATACCCAACATATGTGGGCCCGTCGTTTCGTCTAAAGGTGGGCACCCTCTCCTCCCCCCACAGACTGTCATGTTGCAGCATTTTTGCTCCTCCCTGACTCAGAGAGGGAGCTGACCTGGATCCCCTTTTCAGAAGCAGGAGATTGTGTCCTTCACGCTGTTGATGAACTGAGATCCAGCCCTCTGAGTCTCTGGTAGGAGTTCTAACAAGGATGCTGTAGCAAACCATTTTCGTCGGAGTCACTGTGGCCAATCCCTTTCCTCGGCATCCCTTTTCCTTGGCTTGGAACCCTTTTCCCTCCCCTGCCATTTCTTCTGCAAATCGGCAGCTCAAATCGCTAACTCCAATCTCCTTCCCTTCTCTAATTTCTTCTCCTCTGCGACTCCCATTTGTCCCCCCTTCCCCGAAAGAAAATCTTGGTGTCGAAGTCCTCCCCCCCTGATTTCTCCCCCTCCAGCGAACATGTTACAGTTTCTTCCCTCTCCCCAGAAACCTTTTCTTCCTACTCATCGGTTTCTCTATCGCCAGAGCTTCCCTGGCTGCTAGCCTCCTCTGCGTCGGAGCAATCCTCCTCTTCTCGCTCGCTCGCTGGCTCCGAGGGGCCTTTCCCTTGGTATCACAGAGACTCTAGCTCTCCTTCTTCGCCTTGACTCTGCTCTTCCTCTTCGGTAAAAGGCTTTGAGTGTAGCCCTAGCCCTTTAAAACAATTCTCTCCTGATTCGGATCCTCCAGGCCCACCACGACATCATCCACGGGCTTTAAGTAACTTACAATCCAAAAACCTGTCCTGACCCATTTTATCCAGGTTCAAAGTTGGCCCATCTCTATCCAGTAAAAGGGCGGACGATTTGAAATTTGAAGTTGGGCTAACGTCGTCATCTTCCTCCCTCTTGCCCTGTAGAGCTTTGCGACTGCATCTCCTTACCTCCTGATGCTCCTTTTGCCTCAATCCATTTCTTACTTCTTCCCCCATCAGCTTATCTCCTTCCTCCTCCCTCTCCACTGTTACCAAGAATTTCAGATCATCCACCCAGATTGGCACCTGCAGAGGCAGAGTTGTTGAGCTGTTGAGCAGAACTTGCACCCTCCCGTCCTCGAGGGCCTCCATCTCTCTAGTTCTTTTATCCACCTCCACTGTTTTACCAGCACAATCTCCTATTAGCCTGAACACACCTTCATGCCAAGCCTGAAGGGGGACTCCTTTAACTTTAACCCAGATGGGGTTCGGCGGTGGACCCAGAATTCCCATCCATCTCTCGATCATTGAGAATGGAGATGATGAGCCTCCTATAGCTTTGAGTAGGAACTCATCAACCTCCCTTGGGGAATATAGTTGCAACCAAACTACCTATTCATCTAGCTTCTGCAAGTTGATAGGTAGCTGCCCACAACACTTTTGGATCCAGGATTCTATCTGTTCGATGCTGACTGATTTCTCTTTCAAGAATCCCACCAGGCTGTTAACTAGAAATCTTTTTTGCTGCCTGACTGCCCACTGTGCTACCCTCACTCCTTTACTTGTGTCTTCTTCCACTATCCATCCTACAACGTCTAAACCTGGTTTGTTACTCCTTGCTTCTTCCCCTATCCTACTTCTCTGATGTTGGACTTCTCCTGTATGGTGCTCCCCACCCCAAAAAGAGGACTGCCTAAAGGCCTTCCAATCCCTCTTGGTGGTTTCCTCTCCCCTACTCTTTCTTGTGTTGGGGCAGAACTGGGCCAAGTTAGCCTGTAGTTTCCTACCTCCCCATACTTTGCCTGTTGCCACTTCAGCTACTGTCTCTGCTTCTTTTAGGATTGCAAATCTAACAAATGCAAAACCCCTGTTGCTGTTATCCCTCTTATCTTTAGGGATAAAGACATCTTGTATCCTCCCTGCTCTCCAGAAGATTGCTTCTACTTCAGCTTTGGATATCTGATGTGGAAGATTTGAGACAAAGACTGAGTAGGTTTCCTCCCTTATCTTCCTTATCCGTGCTGGAAGAGGCACTTTGTGAGACTGCCCCCTGCCTGCACTCCAAGAATCCACCCTTCTCTCTCTCTCAACCATTCCAGGGATTTTTTGAGACCTCCCTCTCATAGAAGAATCTCCCATATATAAATATGGAATCTCAAATTTAAATGATATAAATACCTCAATTTTTAAAGACCCTATTAAGCTTGTCTCTTGATAACTTGATCTTTGGCCCCCCAAAAACTTCTTAGTGAGAGTGAGAGAGTTTAATGCTTAGAGAGAGTTAGAGAGTGTTGACTAGGGTTGCAAATGGGTATCCGATTCTCCGATTACCCAGAAGTTCTGAACCGCAAAAAACCGGGTTTGGAACCTATTTTTGGTTCCGATTCAAAAACGGGTCCGAGCCCGGAACCCAATTTAGGTTCTGATTGATAAACGGGTCCGGTTCCAGGTCCATATAGGTTCCGACCCGTGAACCCAAGACTCGACACTTGAGCTTTTAATATTGCAAATTGTATCTCAAAATCATCTTTTTTTTTTCACAGTTTTATGTATAATACTGGATGATGTAGTCTTGATGCATTGTTATAAGTTGAATGATATGCTTTTTTGAAGAAAAATGAAGAACAAAGAGAAATTAGAATCAATTTTGGAACTAGATTCCAGTCCTCTAGGTGGACCCGGTTCTAGACCCAGATGCAGGTAGCCCCATCGGAACCGGGTCTAGAACCAACAATACAAATTCCGAGTCAAAACCGGATCCCGAACCGGAATCGTTATTTAGAAACGGGTCTGAGTCCAGGTCCACTATGGTTCCGATCCGGAACTGTCCCATTAGCGAGAGAGTTGGATGATTTGGTGAGAAATGAGAATGGGAGGGTTGAGACTATTTATAGACTTTGGAAAATTCAAAGACCAAAAATATTGCTAATACGACCATTTTATGGTCTAGGGAGGGGGTAAAATGGACATTTTAGACCATATAGCCGTTGGGGCCTGGCGTGCCGCACTTGTGGTGCCTAACGGGCTGTGCCCATTCTCGCTGGTCATGCATGGCACCTCGGCCCACTGGCTGTGCCGTTGATCGGGCTAGGCTGGGCCACGGCACGTTGACTATCGTGTTGGGCCGAGCTGTGCCGCGCTGCCCTGGCCCCATTTAACATCTCTAAATAACGCATAGGAAAAAATGTGAACCCACACATTGTGGGGACTCATGTGGAAGGGGGGTCAGGGCCATAGACTCAAATTTCCACTAGGGGTAGTAGTTTAGGGCTTTTTTCCTATAATGCTATCACTGCTAGACAATCACATGTTAAATTACCTGTGCCCACAATTTAGAAAGATTTCTAGAAATACTGCTAGAAATGATACCATTAGGCTCTGCCAAAGTGATAAGGAAAATATTAAAATTTACTTTGCAGACATTCCTAGTAAAATAGCTATAACTACTTATATATGGAAATCTAGTGATGCTAGCTCTCTTTGTATTACTGCCCATAACATAGATGCAAAATGGGTTATTAATAAACGAATAATTAGTTTTTCTTAACTTAAATGGCCACACATTGGCCAAAGAATAGTGTCCCTTATTTTGGAAAAACTAAAAGAATATAATATTAGGGATAAAGTTATAGCTGTAACTTTAGATAATGCAACAAATAATACAGTTGCTATTGAACTAATGAGATTGCATATGCCACTTGAAAATTTGATAGAGGGTTCTATTTTCCATAATAGATGTGTATGTCACATCTTAAATCTCATTGCACAAGTTGATTTAAAGCATATTGCAGTGGCAACAGAAAAAATAAAAAAAAAATGCTAAATTTACTTTTTGCTCCGCATAAAGAAGACAATTATATTCCATAATGTGTGCAAGGCATAACATTTCAGCTTCAAAAATAAATCCAGATGTTGAACATAGATGGAATTCTATGTATGATTTCTTAAATAAGGCTATTGAGAGAAAAATAAATTTAAATGAATATTGTGATTTTCACACACAAGAATTTATGATGACTGAGGCACATTGGGAGTTGTGTGCCCAAAGAAGAGATTTATTACAAGTTTTTTACGCTGCAACACTATTTTTCTCCGGGGTGTCTTATCCCACCTCGAATGGAGCTCTACACTCTCATTTTGAAATTAGTTTACAATTTGAAAAATGTAGAGATCATGATTTACTTAGGTCACATTTGGTAACCAAATCTTTAGGGAAATTTTTTTTGGTTTCCCTAAAGTTGTGGTAAATCCATGTTTGGCAAATTCCTGAGGATTTGGACGAATGGAAATCTTCATTTGTTAGGATTTTCAGATCCGACCACCCCTCATAAGATTTGAAGATCCCCACTTAAGTGGATTTGCACACCTAACCCTATTTTTTTCACCTATATGCATCTATACACACCAATATCAATGTGGAATCCTCAACTATACAAATCCCAAGAGAGGAATGCTTGTTCCAGTGGTAGTGAAGAATCATCAGATCTATGGATTTCTTGCCTGTTACCAAACATGCTTGATGCAGGACCTACTAGTAAATTGACGAAATGCAAATGTGAGATCAAAATATTGAATTAATAGCAACCATAATCATCCTCAAAATTGGCACTAAACACATTTTCTAATAATAAATTAGCGAGGGTGATTATTGATTATGTCTTGATCCGAGACCAAGTTATAGTCCTGCAATTGGAACCTCTTGGAAGTAAAGAGAGGACCGATGGGAAGCTAGGACTTCCAACTTGTCTAGGGATCATCCAAATATAAGCATTTAGATCTGAAGTTCAGGCTTTAAAGGGGCTGTACGGCAATAAAATGGTAAATTGGGCTTTCAAAAATGGGCTAACCCAACTGTAAGTGGATTGGATCGGGTCTGATTAGCCCAGATGGACTGGATCAGGTTCAGCCAGGTGAATATAGGGTCTGATCTACGATCAGTCAGGTCCTATGGGGCTGGTTCTTATGCCTGATGTTGGTTTTGGGTTTGGATTAGAGTTAAGGAAAGGGATCAAGGCTAGATCTAGGATTTTGGATGGATGGGTTAAACTAGATCTAGGGTTGTGTTGCAACAGCAGTAAATAATGAAAGAAGAAGAAAGAGATGGGAGAAATACCTGGTTGGAGATGACAATAACCTTGGCCTCACGCCAAACTCCCCATCTCGGGCGAGGAAATATGAAAAACTTGCATGAGGACTCAAGAAAGCTTCCATTGAAGAGTATTCTTTGTTAATAGTTCAATAATGGCCTCCACAATGGAGTTAAAAACTTAAAAGAAAAGAGAACCCAACCCTAACAATGGATGGTTGAGATTAAAACAACTTAGTAGTCCTTAGATGAGAATAACGAACCAAAGACAATAAAATAAATAAATAAAAACATCAAAAGAGGGAGGAAAGTCGTGAGTTGGGGAGAACTTGCGCATGGGAAGACGTGTGCAAGTCATCCCACGCACTTCTCCCTAGTAAACTTAAGTCACGGGCCCCACATTTACATCTTTTATTTAACACAATACTCCTTGGGCCCCTTCTTTATAACTTAAACTCATTTAAAACTTCTTGGGCCCCTCAATCCTCTTTTAGAACATCTTGAATCAGCAACATATCTTCCCCCTTGGCTCATCCCAATGTGGGGCCTTCCTTATGATTACATTGGGAGGTCTTCGGCCAGCAGTCCATCACATCCGATGGTAGATCTTCCTCCAAACTTCGATCTAATGGTGGATTCTCCTGATCTTGACGGACTAACCCTAAGAAACGGTGATCCATCCACAATGGGATCATGTGCGCTATTTTCTTCTTGTCCCTTTGCCTGATGTCCCCATCAATCTCTTAAAGACATTTGTAAAAAATAATTGAAGAAAAATTTAATAAATATTGGAAAGATGCTTCAATGACATTTTGTTTGGCTGCTGCATTAGATCCTAGGTTAAAATTACCTGGTGTACAATTTTTTCTTGAAGAAATATATAATAATAAGGAAAACAAAGATTTAGATAATACTTTTTTAAATTAAAAGACAAAATTACAAACACTTTCAGATTTATTGTGACCAAATGGGTACAACAGGGGCTAGTATGGCCCCTCAACAAGTCCAGCAATTAGGTGGAATTGGGTGGGATCTCTTTTATAGAAGAATGGGCAGAGCCTCTAGCTTACGTGAAGTTGTGATGGAGTTATCCTCGTATCTTGACTCCGGTGTATTAGAGATGCAGGATGCATCTAGTTTGGACATTTTAGCCTAGTGAAAAGCACATGAAAACAGGTTTCCAGTGTTAGCCGCCATGGCTCGTGATCTACTAACTATTCCAATGTCTTTTGTAGCATCAGAACAGGCTTTTAGTGTGGTGGATGACAGAAGGACGAATTTAGCTGAAGAAACAGTGGAGTGTTGTGTTTGCCTATGGGACTGGTATTTGGCTGACAAGAGAAAGCAAGAGTTGGCAGAAACTGAAGATAATGATCTAGCCGAATACATTACCGGACTACAAATCTAAAATTTTCCTTTTCTTGATTTTAATTTGTAAATATAAGTCTTATTTATTATTATTATTATTATTTTATAATGGAGGGTGTCCCAGACTCCCAGCCCTTTGGGCCAAACTAATCCCTATATGTTTATTCTCCAAAAAGATTGTAAACGTTATGAAGGTAATCCTATTGAAAAAACTTCAAGTAGAAAAGATCCAAATGATTCTCTTCTCTGTGGAGTAGGTCAAGTTTGACCGAACCACTTAAATCTGTGCGCCATACTCTTCTCAGTCTGTATATTTTAGTGTAACACCAAACGAACCACTTAAGAGCATCTTTTTTTTTTAGTTTAAGACCGACCGAGATGGCACGGCACCCCCCTGGAGTCCTGTGCCGTGTCGGAGTGGCACGGCTGGGCAGGGCAGTGCACGGCACGTTACGTTTAACATCTCTAATCCTCCCCGACTATGCATGATGTTATCAATCTTGATATCTGCAAATTCCTTTCTAGCACATGCCCATTTAGCAATCCTTAATTGCACAAGAGCCAATAGCTCCTCCCTTGACAACTCTTTTCTAAGAAAAAATCTATCATTTCTCTCTTTCCAAATTGACCGAATGATGGAAAGAGGGATGATCCTCCATAAAATCTTACCGTTTCCAACCAAAGGCATCCCCTTCCAAGCCTACAAAACACCACTACAGAACCTGGAAAACTCCTATTCACACCACATGCTTTAAGTAAATACCTCCAAATAAACGAAGCGATATGCCAATGTAAAAACAGATGATTTACTGATTCCATCTCCCTCCTGCATAGGCAACATATATCAGAAATATCAATCGACATCAACCCCCTTCTTAAATTATCTGTCGTTGAGATCTTGCCCCTCACTACGAACCAACAAAAAGCTTCCACTCTAGGAGGGCCAAGACCCATCCAAACTGAAGCACATGGGGACTTAGCTGCACTTGAAGAATCAATCTCCCGGTAGAAGGACCTTAAGGAAAAAGAACGATCAGAAAATCCATGCATAAAACAACGTTAGCTAAAAGACACAACAAGGACGCATGCTGCCCCAACTCTATTTGATGAAGGGCCCTCCTAACACTAATATCCCAGGACATCATATTACCAACCCAGACATAACAGTCTTTAACTAAACATTCTTTATCGAACACAACCCTAAATAATCTAGGATACAAAAAACGTAGGGGGCCTACTCCCACCCAATCATCAAACCAGAAACGGATTCTATCTCCATCCCCCACAATGAAACCCAATCCTTTGACAAAGACCTCCCCCCTCACTTTTGAGACATCCCCAAAACTGGAAATTACAGCCCAAAGACCTGACAACCTATACCTAGGGACTTTCTTTTGGAACCCACCCCCATTCATCCTCCCCATACTTCGACACTATGATTCTCCTCCACAATGCCTCCTTTTTCTTCCCCATACCTCCACCACCACGTCGCTGGTAAGAACAATTTATTAACAAACCCAAACCTCCTGCTGTTTTTTACTTTATCACCTCACTCCACTTTACTAAATGCAACTTCCTCCTCTCACAATTGAGGTTTTATATATTTGGGGGGGAGGGCGTTGGGAGTTTGTAAGCATGATATATCAGCATAAGCTTTTAGAGTAAGTGGTCATTGTTCCCCGATATCTATCAAATTAAGCTTTTAGAGTAAGTGGTTGTCAATAGAAAGGAGCAGCAGCAGCAGTGGAGATGAGCTGGAGCAGTGGAGCAAGCACTTCTTCTTCCTTTTGTTCCTCTTCTTTTTTCTTTTCTTTTTCTTCTTCGTTTTTTCCCCTCTTTCTTGGTTGGACGAGCTGAGCAGCAGCAGCAGCTTCGGCTTCTGCCTCTTCTTCTACTCTTGTCAAATGATAGGGGGCGAACTCCTCTTGTCGAACGAAAGGGGAAATGAGATAGGGTTGGCTAGGGTTTTTTACTTTTACTTTTAAGTTAGAAATTACATTTAGCCCCTTTTTATTTTATTTTTATTTTAAAGGCAAACTACAAATAGCAGCCAAATTTTGAAATTTGGGCCAATTCGGCTGAAATTATGGATTTTCATCCGAATTTCAGAAATTCGGATGAATAGGACTGAATTATGAAACAAATATTTGTATGGGTGCTGTTCAGTTCGGTAGAGGGACCGAACAAAAATAATTTGGAAAATTCAGCCCAAATGAACCGAATTTCGTAATACTATACAACAGTCCAGATAGTACTTTTATACGAGGATTAGCCTCATGTTAATTAAGATCATTGAGCTAATAGTTATTGATGTCATTAGTAGTTAATTCCTTTAAATTCTTCTAGACTGTTATAAGTTATTTTCATATTTTGTTCAGGACCGGACTGTTAAATGAATTTTTATGTTGCACTTTTAAGATTTATTAATTTTCCCCTGAAAATCATGTAAATATTCATAGTCATGATGCAGAATGTGAAGGGCCCTGGGTTCCAGGTCGTGACAGCAACACTGCTATATATTAACTGAGAGCTAAAAGGAAACAAAACACAAAAAATATAATAAGCAACCATCAAACTGGATTTGGCTATGATCTAAAGCACAAATGACTTGAATGTCCAGTTCAAAAAATAAGGAATCTTCGTCTATTGGTTCCAAAATGAACATTTCTAATCAATGCGAAACAGGTATGACTTTAATAGCATCAAATACATGGGAATGAAATGAGCAATCTTTCATTAAATCAAGAGCATGAGCGTGAAACAACATTAAAAACATACCTCAACCAGTGAAACTAAGCTTACACCACAAGCAACCCAACAAGAAAGAATTGAACCCATGAGTTCCTCCAAGTACTGCATAAAAATAAAAATAAAATAAGAAAAAAATGCAGTGAAATCATCATTCCATGTCTTCGAACACTTTTTTAGACATAAAAACTTATACCGTGAGGCATTTCCATTCTGGATATGGCGAATCATTTAATGAAATGTCATGATAAAAAGGGAATTCTTTATCGAAGAATAACTAGTAAAGACAAGTAATATACTTAACCTTGGACCTCGTTGTATATTGGAGTTCTCTCGACAGATTATCAAGTGTTGCATAAACCAGTTCCCTGAAGAAAAATAAAATTAGATAAAACAAACTGAAGACATTTATAATGCAAACAGGAAACCATTATTATCATCATCAACAAAGCCTTATCCGATCTAGGAGCAGAGTTATGTGCAAGAATATACCTCTGACAAGGATCAATTGCAGCAGCAACACATATCATGAAATTTGCCTGTGATTCCGAGGAAAATACCAAAAAGAAAAAAGAAAAAAAAATCACAGTACTTAAATCAGTTGCAGAACAGAAAACATATGAGAGAAAAAAACATTAACTTTGTGGATGATTCTTAATTCTATGACCATAAATTATTTTAATAAGAAAACTAAATATGATTGACATAAAGTCATGATTACAACTGTGAACAAGGAACAACAAAGAGATGAGCTTTCCGAGATGGTCACTCAGTTCCTTGCTAACAAAAAATCTAAAAGAAAAAACACAAAGAACCATCACACTCATCCAAATGCAGATAATTTTTGCAAAGAAAAAGATGTGGGCCCAAAGGGATCTAGGCCCAACCAGGCTGTGTTTAGATCCAGATCAAGAACCAAGCAAACCGAACCATGATCCAAATCCGTATTCAACTGATCAGAACCAGATCCAAATCCACAATTAGCCAAGTCCAGATCGGATTTGAAGTGACAGTGCAAGACTATGGTGGCCCATATATCCAAGTGGGCCTACACCCAAATCAGAAGCAAATCCCGTGCAAGAAGATATTCCAAAAAAAAAAACGTAGGAGTGATTAGTTTCCTTTAGAACAGTGTATTTTAGATTTATTAGGACTCTCCCACCCTTCTTCCCATTGTTTCAGTGCACAACCTATACTGGGGCCGACCTGATCACCCATCTGAGTAGGGCACATACAGCCCCCCATGAATTACACCTATCTCATTTTTTTACAACCATCCGAATGGACTACACCATTGGTTGGCGATCATTTTTATTTAAGGGGTGAAACATTGTGGGCCATTGATCAAAGGGTTTGGATGATTAGGTGGGCCCCAAACTTGGGAGGGAGATAACGACCATCCAGATCTTTAGAATCCCCAATTCCATCCGCAGGTGGGCCCCACAGCAAGGTGCACATGGAGATACCCATGCGCGTTGCGACAGGGGATGAGGACCCATGTATACGTACGTACATACATACATACATTGAGTGTGTGTATGTGGCAAATCTTCTTGTGACTGAGAACTCTCACCGTATTACAGTGAGAACTTCCAGCAGCCCCACCTTGTCATCCATTCAAACCGTTCACACGGGACCCCCACTAATAGTCATTGGACCCGGGGTTTGCACCCACCCAATAGATTGGACTTTTGGATTGAGGGTAAAAAAAAAAATTTATATAAAGCCATTAAACTTGTGGGCCACGGATTAAGGGGTTAGAGGCATGAGATTGACCCCATTTTTTATATTTTGTCCATCGTGAGTGAATCTTTCCATCCCCCTAATGTCCCATGATCTATAGGACCCCAGCAGCTAGTGTGCACAGTAAGACCATGCACACCGGATGCACACGAATATTTTATATATTATATGAAAAATAAATGATAAAGAAAAACCCTGTTTCAGTTTTTTTTTTTTGGTAGAATATAGCAGTTTTATTTAAAACACCTTGCTCTGTATTGATGCCTCCACAACTATCGTTATTTATTAAGATCCAGCCTTTCGTATGATCTGCTTTTGCAATTCATCATCTTGGTTGGATTTGATCTATGGCTGAAATGACTCAGGGGATTGGAAATTCAGACCATACAGAATAACAGAACACATAGCCGCTAAGCGTTCATGCAACATTCACTGTGAATGAAAATAGTATCTTCATTCACCAATGCTTTTCTCCATTAATACAGGACAACAGTCTTTACATAGATTAAGAAAGTCCCGCTCACTCAATAAAACAAAGATGAAAATAAATATAGTTGTGACGTTGGGAGAGACATGTGAAAAAACGAGTCTTAAGCATGGACTAAAAGCATGTAATCGAAGCAAGGTAAAGTACCTCCAACTCAACTTTCTCACTGATAAATGCAAGATGTGCCAGTGTAATGATAGCAGTCTCCATGACTGGGCCTGGCTGAACACCAGCAGCTAAAACCTCTTTAGCAGTAACAAGCTTTCCTTTAGAAGCCATCACCAACTTAACACCAAAATTGGAACTAGCAGAACACAGAATAAATGGTAACCACAATAACAAGATCAACTATTAGGCAGGACACAAATGCTCATTAAAGAATGGAATAAAGGAGCTTCAGAGAAAATGAAAAGAGCACATTTATTCATGCAACTTAACACCAAATGATAACAGCACAATGCAGTGAACAGTACACTGTACACAGAAGGCTATGCATATGTCCTTTTCCTAACGATCTTTTATTTAAATTTTCTAAATGAAAGGGTAAGTAATGTCTGCAAACCTACCAATGATTAGCGGCATGCATTATGAAGTAGCAGATAATGTCCCACAAAACTCGTTTTTTTTTTTTATCGTTGGATAATGTCTGCATAACCTACTTGCAATTAGCAGCCAACAGTACAAAGTAGGTCTTAACTGTCACAGCACCGAAATTACTCCGCAGGATGATATTCTGCAAAAGGACAGATGAATGACAGCATGTTCGTCCTACCCAGTACCTCTAGAAGTTTGTTAGAGAGTATTTAAGTGTCACAGCCCCAAAATTACTCTCGCAGGATGATACTCTGCAAGAGCACAGATGAATGACAGTGTATTCATCCAACCCAGTTCCTCCAGAAGTTTGTTAAGAGTGTAATTCATCCCCAGTCCTCAAATCTCAAATAGTCAAACCCAACTCAAAGGAAATGCTAACGATTGTCTTACCTGCGGGTGTGGATTGGAGACACTCAGAGAAACAAATGAGATGAGTTTTCTAAACTTCAATATACATCATGCCATCAACTTTGTAACATGATAAATTCAATGGGTGAAACAGTGATGACATCATATTTATCAGTAATGTGCTTTTCCACTTTCTAAGCTTTTCTTAATTTCTCATATCTTGTGATGAAAATCAAGCATCAAAACATCAGAGGTATTCAGAAAAGATTGCCCAATAAATGCATTAATCAGTATCAATTTCTTATTTTTAAGATCTTTATCAGAAATGTTAGGAGGATTTTGGATTCAGAAAATAAGTAATAAATACAACTTTTTGTGCAAGTGGATTCCCACAACTAACAAACCAAGGTTGGAAAAATCGTGACTCAAACTCGACTTGCCCAGCTCTAAAGTAGTGTCTCGAAAACAGTCAACGACTTGGGAGAGTCAATGTTTTTTAAAAAATACATATTTTTAACTATTTAAAAACTACATCAAATACTTATAAAAGTTAGATATACATGTATTTACATATATAAATAATAATAGATTCAAATTAGTAAATTTATTACATTTCAAATTTTCAATCAATCATTTTTAAATTGTTAACACCAAACCTCAAGCATTAATTACTTAATTTGATTAGGCCAAGTTTGCCCTATATTTGACTCAGTCTTGTGTAAAAAGGAGGTTACTTGGCAGAGTCAAGAGTTGACTCGTCAAGTTTTCCAACCTTGAACCAAACCATATGCTTGACATCTTGCAGCAGAGGAATCCCAAAAGCAAGTCAAAAGAGAAAGCATATTATAATTCACAAAGACAGTCAGCCTCTAGCTTCAGACATGCTTTTTGGATGCCAAGCCGCCAAGTACAGAAGCAGAATGGATCAGGAGCCATACAATTATGATGGCAATGTCTCTGTGCCTGTTTCCTTCCACTTAGTGAATTAAATCATATGAGTTAGCAGATCATTTGTAGGAAACAAATCATTTCATTTTACCAAAGAATAGGCATTTTGGGACTGGGCAAAATATTATCTTTATGTAATGGACATCACAGCAAGATTTTTGTGTTTTGGTGAAAGGGAAAGACAGCCAACCGCGCAAAAAAGAAGAAATGGGTGCATTCTGAGTACAGGAGGCATGGCCAAATCACCAGGGTACAGAACCACTTCAATATGTGGATGAAGGTATGAAGCCATGCCCAGTGCCTATGAATTTAACCTTCAACACAGGACAATATCATATTAGGGTTCTTTTATAGGTAATATTAGGTATTAATATAATACAAAACCAAATGATTATAAGATAATCATAAGACCAGATATGAAACTTCTTCATGTTTACTTTTTTGGGAGCAAAGATGTGTAACAAAGAGAAACTCTACAGAAGTAAATTGTGATCCTGCAGACTCCAATTTAACACTTACCATATAAAACACACTAAATATTTACTGAGACGTGCTTACCAAATGTCCAGGAATAGCTCATCATGACCATCCCATGTCTGGAAAAGAACACCGATACGCCTCGCCAAGAAGAGCCTAACTCTATAGTCAGCATCTTGAAGCATCACAAGTAGCCTTTCTATCATTACCTATGTGAGATTCAGGAGAGAGACAAAAACATTACCACCAACACAAAAATCAGTCACCAATCTGATGGGAACAGAACAAAAATATCAGAAATAGAACCAGAAAGGCCTACTCGTCCTCTCTGTCAGTGATAATTCTATAGAGGAAACAAGGACAAGGTGTTAATTTCTATAGAAATCGATGGAAATAGAAAGCTACAATTTTATGGTGCACCCATAATCTATTTAAGGCTGCTGATGAGTTATTAGTTGTCACAGCCAAAGACCAAGGGATATCAAACAATAAGCGACCACCTGGGCAATGTGAGGATCTAGTAAACCAAACAGCATATGCAATTGATCAGCTTAGAATAATAAGCAATCACCTGGGCAATGCGAGGATTTAGTAAGACAAAATAGCATATGCACTCAACCAGCTTAATACGCGCAGACCAATCAAGAAGACTGTTCTCTGCTACTTTGTTTACCAAGTCTCTGAGAGGTGCCAAGTTCTGCAACCCAACAAACATTGATCTGTTAAAGATGAACCACAGTCAACAAACATAAACTACAGGGAACCAAGATTTCTGTAATATCCTGGGCCCTACAGGGACCCTAGGATTAGTATTATTAGTAGGGCCCTGGTGGGACCCTTAGATGTTTGTTATTTCAATATATTATTGGATGGGAAGGTCACAAGGGAATGGCATTAGGATGAGGGGAGGAGTTGTATATCAACTCAAATTGGGAGTCTCGCATGTCTTGTGTAAGTAGGACTATATGTCCAGTTTGAATGGGATTCAAAGAGTAGTTTGGGATGAACTACGACTCTAGTGTATACAATAACCATCGACCATTCTTTTTTGGTATTCAATTCTCTTCTTCTTCATGAGAGAAAAATCTGAGAGAGAGCTTGTGGCTGCAAAATTCAGGGGGAGAAGAAGGCAACCAGCGATCGTCTATGGAGGTGAGTGGATCTTCCTAGATATATGTGATGATCAGATGATTGATAATATGATTTGCCGCAACTGTTTTTCAATGCTACTCTGTTTAGTGATTTTTCTGTAATCATGGATTTGGTGTAAGTGCTATTTAAACCATGGAAACTATGTAAGTTCTAATTGGTAGAAGTATATGACTCTAAGGGAGTTCATCCATGAATTCCTCAAGATTCTGAGTACCAGAAAAGGATTTTTATATCCAGAACCAAGTCGTCATTGGGGATAAGTGACGATTGAGGACTGTGGGGCCCCCTTGGGCCATCTGATCTCAAATCAGATCTGGTAGGATGATGGAGGACCACTGGTCGACCATGGTAGTGCAGGACTAAGATGGAATGGGACCCATCTGACCACTATCTTTGTGCAATTGAGTCTGGGAGGTGCATGGAAGAAAATATCAGAACAAAGGGTTGACATCTGTTGTGGGACCCACCCGAGGACTTGATCTAAGATCAAGACCCTAGATCTTGTAGGGGACCCACAGTTGACCCTAGTGAGGGTGTACCCATCGGAAGTGGGTCCCATCTGATCAATTATCTATTAGCCCTAAAGATCTCTGGCATGACTTATTGTGGAAGTGACTAGGAACCTGTTTTGGGTTTATGGGCCCCAGGGAATGGTCTGATGATGAATCTGATCCATTGGCATGAGAGTTTAGCCTTCGGTGACCAAGGACATCAGGTCTGATCTTGGATTGATCCAGTGGGACCCACTGGATTTTACATTAAAGTATTTCAAGCGTGATTCACTTCTTTTCCTAGTTTCTGTGTATGTAAATATGGCCGGATGGAATCTATAAAATAGGGACAGCCCCTGGACTTGGTATGTAACTACCAAATAACCTTTCCACTCAGATTAAGGTTTATGTGGTTAATGATAAATTGTATGGACTATTTTGAAATACTGACATGATTCTGTAAACTTGTGTAATTTGCTGTTTATAATAAAGGTGGGCCACCCCTACACCAATCACTACCGGTCATGAATAGAAGTGGGGTAGCGACATGTAAATTGTGTAGGGGGCTGGTCCACATTGTTGATTAAGGATAATTAATTGAATTCTGGTTATTGTAACGTTATGACATGTCTAGAAAGGTGAACATGGTAATGAAATGTTGTACACTGGATCCTATATGTGGATGTTGGACTTGGTGTCCGGATGATTTACGGATTTTGGCCATGGTGGCATTGTGTTGGTTGTATTATGGATGAGGGCCATGGAGGCCTTTGTGTTTTTTGGTCCTTGGTGGACGTTGCATTATTTGGTCCTTGGTGGACGCGGATATTGAGATAATACCAGAGTGGCATGTTGATATATGTGTATAGCCTTGGTGGCGTGGTAATGTGCACAGGGCACAAGGATGTAATTGGACGAGTTTTTTATTGCATTTTACTTGTTAATTTAGATTGGTGCACTTTATTTGATATTATGTTCTATGTTGTGTTGGTAATTAGGAAAATTCATTCACCAGTGTTACTGTTATCGTTTTGGCCCCTTCAGGTAATCACATTGTGGAAGGACTAGAGTAGAACGACGTTCAGTCTGTAGATTTTGGCATGCAGGGCTGAAGAGATAATGGAAAATACTAAAATAGCTGATAGTGGGATTAGCCCTTTTAGTGAAATTTTTAGTTACTTGGAGGCAATTGATGTTTTATTGACTTTCATAAATTCTAATTGGAATATTAGATTGATTTAAATGCCCGATTCCTTGAGGGAATTATTTGATCAATGCTAAGTTAATAATGCTAAAGAATCGCGATCCAGAATCCGACAGGGCCCCGGAATTTGGGTCTTCACAATTCCTTGGTTACATTTCACTTAAAAACAGCACGTGAGTGTGTTGAAACTATTCTATGCATACCTTGTACAAAGTGCATACCCATAGTGTGGCCTACTTGATGGTCCATCCAACATGGACCACACACACATAACCCCCTTAATTTCACACGTCCCTGGTTTTGCACCCATTCGAATGGACTGGACTATTGGATCGATTGTACACCCATTCGAATGTATTGAACTTGCAGGCCCCGGATGTTAGATTTAGGATGATTGGATGGGGCTGATTTTTTCTAGAGAGGAGGGACCCGCCCAGATCTTTAAACCAAACCACCCCCCCCCCCCCCCCTGCATTTCCCAGCCCTAGTTGGGCCTCACAGCCAGGCGTGCACGGACGCTCAGTGCACCCAGCAATGGCTGATTATCCGAATGGCCCAGACCAGGTTCAACTGTAGGTATTTGACAGCAAGGTCATAGGATCATCCCAATGACTAACAAGTCCAAGGTACAAAATGTAACAATGCACCCTAGTAAGTTCAATTTGCTAACAGTAGATCTTTTGGTAGGAACAAGTTATGCAACTAACAGGCACAACCTCGCAGATATATTTTGTCCATCTTTCGGGCGTGGCAAGTCAATATATCATCAATTATAATATCTTGCAGATTCTAAAGGACGATTTGGGATTTTCTTTCCATTTGTTTGTGCAGATATGAAGAACTAACTGCCTACAGAAACTATGAAACACTGTCGCAAGTATACAATTGACACCCATATTGGTAGCAGCCTCTTAAATTAAGTGAAAATCTTGAGGAACCATTTCTACTCCTTAGAGCAATAGAATGGAAACTATCTCACACCACATTTCTGATGCCATTAGAAGTCTAAACTAGGATAAAGGTGAATAGTACATAGTAAGGAAATGAATATTTACTTTTGAGTGTGATACAATGAATGCCGGAACAATTTGATATCTCACCACAATTTCAAATTTCTCAACAATATATAATATGCAAAATTGAAGTTGAATATGTCTGTAGCATCCAATCAACATAAGACAAGTTGTTCTTGGAGATAAAACTTATCTGAATCAGGTCAGGAAATTCGGGACTGTTAGCTTCTCACATATTTTCCAGAGATCTAAATAGAGATTAATTCCACAAATGATATAGATTCAGCCAAGGTAGTATCAAGCCGAATTGCAATTCTACATATCAGTATCTTAGCAGAGGCAAGGAGGAAGAGTAGGTCTTCATGAGTTGTAACTAGAAGGGAAAGAGACCTAGAATAGTATGTTACAGACTGTAAACCTACAGAATTTCAATTCCTCCAAATCACCAATCTTGATGAAGGCTTCAGGCAAGAAACGGGAAGAGAGTAACCCAGACCAGAGGGAAAGGTTTTGACAGAAATACTGTGCTGAATTCACCCACAAAAGTAACTATCAACTGTACAGAATTAGAAGGAAAAAAAAAAAAAAACCACACTCATAGCACTTGTGTTCTATTAGAGAAATTTATACAGACGACAAAAATCCCTACAATTGACTGGTTCCTATTTGTACAAAACTTGACACTGAATCCTCATTTAATTAAATCACTATTCCAATATGAATACTACTAGACTCCTAACCAATCTTCTAATCAGGCATGGACTCAAAATAAGACTAAACTCGTCCTCGTCGTCCTCGTCGTCGTGTCATCATCATCAGCAAAGCATTCTTCCAATTATGCTGGGGTTCGCTATATGAATTCTATTTCTTTATTTCTATCTGTCTTGGGCCAAACCCTCGGATAGGTTGTACTTCATCAGATCTACCCCTGCAACTTTCATCCATGTCCTCTTTGGCCAACCACTTTTACTTGGTGGACCATCAACCTGCATAGAAAAAATTCGCCTCACTAATGTTGTTGCTTTCTTGAGGTGGACATGCCCAAAAACTCACAGACGGGCCTCTCTTAATTTATTACTTATTGTTGCTACCCTTAAATGCTCCCAAATGCACCCAATTTCTGGTTCTATATTTCCTAATTTACCTCATATGCGTCTCAACATTCTCATCTTTGCGACACTCATTTTGTGCATGCATTGATTCCTAATTGGCCAACATTCTTCTTCATAGTTTATAGCTACTCTAATCATTGTTCCATAAAATTTTCCCTTCCAACTAATTAGAATGCAATAAACACAAAGCACTCCAAATGAAAGTCTCCACTTCAACCATCCCGCTCTTAACCCATGCCCGACATCTCCTCAACCTCTCCATCCTTATTAATTATTAAGGCAAGCTATTGGAATGAATCTCTTTGTGGTATCTCTCACTAGCTAGGAAGCATGGACACCTCTTCGGGGCCGTTGTGTCTGTGTTTGACACGTGTCGGGCATGGACACGCTCGAACATGTGTCCAACACGCCCGGACACGTGTCGGACACGCCAAAAAGAGTATCCTATTTATTTTTTTATATTTTATATTCCGGAAACGCTGGGGACACGTTAGGGACACGCTGGCCTCTTTTAATTGGAAAAAAAGTTAAAATTAGAGTAAAAAAAAAAAAGAAAAGAAAAGGGGGCTGTTTGTAAAAAGTTATAGCTTAAGAGGAAAGGGGGGCTTTTTTAATTCGTCCATCCAGCCCTAGATGAAAGAGAAAAAACCTCATTCTTCCGTCCAGCCCTAACAAAATAAGAAGAAGAAAGAAAAGGAAGAAGGAAGAAGGAAAACGGAAGAAATAGAAAAGAAAAGAAGAAGATCTGCTGCAGTACTGCTTCTGCTTTCTTTTTTCGCTTGTCGTACTGCTTCTGCTCATCGGGTATGGGTTTTTTTTCTTCTTCTTCTCTCTCTCTCTCTCTCTCTTTTTTTTTTTTTTGCCTGCTGCTGCTCTTTTTTTCTTTCTCTGATGCTGCTTCTTTCTTCTTTTTTTCAGTTTTTGCTGTGAAAAACATTTTGTTGTTCTTTTTTGTTTAGTTTTTGCTCATGCCGCTTTTTTTTTTTTTTTTTGCTCATCAAATCTGTTTTTGTTGTTTGTTATTTCTGTACTATTTTTTTTGTAATTTGCTGTTTTTTTTTTTTGGCTCATCAAATCAGTTTGTTGTTTCTGAACTATTTTTTTGTAATCTGCTACTGTTTTTCTGATCATTAGATGTTCTGTTTTTGCTGTTTTCTTCTTTGCTGTGTTGTTGTTGCAAACGTCCTTGATGCTGGTTTTCTTTTTTTTTTTTTTACTGCGAATATGCAAATCTACAAATGTCCTTGCTACTAATGTTCTTTATTTTTTGCTGATGTTCTTTATATCAAATAATTCTTTTTTTTAATCAGATGCTTCTTCACCTCTGGAATTTAGGAATATGAGTTCCATTCCTGGCTCTAGCTCACACCCTTCCAATGAAGAAGATATAAATAAGCCTCTGTGGAAATATGTAACCAAGTTTGAGAAACCTAATAAAGGAGGGGGAAATATTACAGTGGTACACTGGTACTTGAATTTTTATTTATTTTATTGCTAAATTGATTACAAAGTTAAAATGATATTATCTTTTAGTATATGATTAGATGATTTATTTTTATTATTATTATTATTAAATACTAACGTGTCCCCGACGTGTCCGTGTCCTACTTTTTGAGAAATACAATACAGTGTCGGCGTGTTCGTGTCCCGTGCTTCTTATCTCACTAGAGCTTCGGCTCTTCGCACACCCTCCGTCCCCACATAAGTTTTTTTTTATTTTCTTTGTTCTGTTTTTTTATTTTTTCGAATGGTACCCCACTGAAGTTGCAATTCATATATAATATCTTTGTACGAATTATTTTAAAGCCCTTGGATTTTAGGCCCTCCCGCCGCCATCTCTTAAGCTTTGCATTCACGCCATCTCTCAATTCATCCACCAACACTATATCATCTGCAAACAATATACACCAAAGTACCTCTGCTTGAATATGAGTAGTTAACTTGTTCATAATCGATGCAAAGATATAAAGGCTTAAAGCCC
The DNA here is from genome assembly GCA_029852735.1 of Persea americana. NCBI lineage: Eukaryota > Viridiplantae > Streptophyta > Magnoliopsida > Laurales > Lauraceae > Persea > Persea americana. Next base: position 73,166,538 of record CM056815.1, read on the forward strand.
TTTGATGCAAACATATGATCAATGGAAACTCACTTGTCTCTCCACAGGTAATTATCACTCATGACCGCCCCCTCATACGTATCTTTAATGACAACTATATAACTTGTTGGACATTCTTATTACCTCAGCCCACCAAATCAAATTCTTAGCTATCCAATGATAGGCTTTCTCTAGATCGATGAAGACCATATGAAAAATTTTCTTGTTCTCTCGATATATTCCATAAATTGCCTAAGAGTATAGCTTCCATAGTTGACCTCCTGGCATGAAACAAAATTTATTTTTAGATTATCTTGGTCTCTTGTCTAGGTCTTTGCACTATTACACTTCCCATAGTTCGTTAGTGTGACTCATAAGTTTAATCCCATGATAATTGGTGAACTTTGTATATCTCCTTTGTTCTTGTATGCTAGTAGTAAAACACTTCTTCCCCATTCATCCGTCATTTTCTTTGTCCCTGATAAACTTCTTGAAGAGTCTAGTTAATCAAACTCATTCAATTTCTCCTAAGCATTTTCACATCTATATCAGAATGCCATCTAGCCACGTAATCTTTCGTGTTCATTCTTGCCAATGCTTTCTTCACTTTTGCTACCCAAATTCTATAGCAAAAGGTATGGCCAGCTAATGAAGTATCCCATCTTATTCTTAAGCCTCTTATAAAATCTCCACTTAAAAGTATGATAAAATATGCTCTCCACTGCTCTTTAAATCATCATCCCTTGCTAAAACCTTTTGGTCATTGCTCTTTATAGATTTGGCATAATCTAAGTCCCTACTTTCCTTTTTCATATTTCGCAAGCATAAAATTTTCTCTCATTCTCTTGCTCCCAACTTAGTATAGAGGTCACAATATGCTTTGGACTTTGTGCTCCTTACTATTTTCTTAACTTCTTTCTTTGCTTTTTTCTTTCTTTCATAATCTTCCATGTTCCAAGTCCCCTACCAAACTTTATTGCAACATCCTTTTCTTTTGCAGGCCTCTTCAAACTCTACACTCAACCAACAAGTTTTTTTATCAGAACTTTTTTTCCCATTTTGACTAGCCAAACACCTCCTCTGCAATACTTCCAATACAATAGCCATTTGGTTCCACATATTCGTAGTTTCTCTCTCCAAATTCCACTTCCCCCCTTGATCACTTTATGCTTAAACACTATTGTCCTTTCCCTTTTCAAATCTCCCCACCTAGTTCTACAACAGCTTTATTCACTACCCTTCTCCTTCTTCTTCTAATGAAACCATCTAAAACCACTAACCTATGTTGTGTGATCAAACTCTCTCCAAGAATAACATTAAAGTCTATCAAACTCCTATTAGTTCCACTCTCATAGGCATTTAAATACTCCTCTCTCTTTTTAAAGTAGGTGATTGTTATTACAAGGTCAAATGCCAATGCAAATTCCAACATAGCATCTCCCAACCTAATCCTTTCACCAAAATGATTATCCTTTATGCACTCTCTCATGCCTCTTCTATCCTTTCCTACATGCCCAAGCCCCCTCGTAGAAAAAAAAAGTTTCGCTAGTTGGAATTTCTCGTATTAAACCTTCCATCTCCTCCCAATCTTCTCTCTTAACACTTTCATCTGATCGTACTTGCGTTGCATAGGCACTAATGGTATGCAATATACCTTCCTCCAACACTAGTTTAATTGTTGCAAGTCTAAAACCCAATCTCTTTACCCCCCACAACATGAATTCTAAATAAAACGAAACTAATTATCTAAAGAGACTGACAACCCTAGCTGAATCCCCCTAATATTGATTGGGACTGGAATCCTACTATCGGAACCTACATATAATGCATTATATGCACTGAATGGGCCTACACAAGAGCAACCAGCTGAGCTGGTCCAGCTTGCCTGGGCCAATCCAGTCCTGGTCTTATTCAGCCGCATATGGGCCAGGGCTTGTCTCAAGGGCCGGCGTTATCAATCCCAAGTCTGGCCTCTTATCTTTGGAAGCAAAAACAGGGCTTGATAGACGAACCTTTTGTGCTTCAATTTGAAAATTGGCTCCACCATTTTAAGTTTAAATGTTCGGGCATTTAACAACAAATGATACGGCAAAAATTATAAGAAAAAATAATAATAATAACAGAGATGAATGCAATAACTTCACCAAAAAACCTCCTGTGCGAATTATCAGTAAATAAATAAAAATAGGAATCCCGAACAAATATGACTGATACCTGCTCTGACACCTTTTCCCTCACTGATGGGCTAGATTTTTCCTCTTTTCCAACAGAGACCAATGGTACTAAGGTACCCAGCAAAACTTTGACTGTGGATAAAATATTGATACAAAAGAGCTTAGGACTTTCACTCATCTCCATTGTATTATTCAATGAATTCACCTGTAAAAAAGAACATATAAATAGCTTGGATATGGAATACAACGCAGCGCTCAATCCAACAAAATCAAAAGCCTTCTGTTACAAAATATCCCATAAAAACAAGCATATAAAAAAAAACATAAAATGACTTCTGAAACCTCAGCACAAAAAGGCACTAACCAAATCTGAGATATTTCTGGTAGAGCACGAAAAATTTTCACAAAGACACCAACGAATATTCTCAGAGACCTGATGAGAAAAATATATACAATAACTGTTAATAATTTCACGTATGAGGACAAGGTTATAATACGAACTGTTAAAACACTACCAAGCCGAAATTCTCCCTTTAAAAATCACAAGCATGGCATACCTTAAGATCATTTTCCTTTCCCAAGAGATCAAACATTACATCCCACGTAGTATCAGGCAAAATTGAGAAGAAACTTGAAAGTGCTGAAACCATGTCCAATTTCAACTGCAAAGTTGACAAAGATATCCCAGAAATGCTCTTCCCACTGATAGCTGATATGTCCAAATCCTTTGATTCGTCAACCAAATCCAACTCCATATCAACAATCCTAACTTTAGCATCATTCTGAGTGACAGAGTTCTCAGGAAAAGTCACTGAAGACTGAGAGATTTCTTGCACAAGTAACAGAGACTCAGTGTTTCTAGGAGACGAAGATAACATCTCAAGTAGTTCACTCAGAGCTAACAAAAGCTTCTTGATAACTTGAATGATACATTGATGAAGATCATCATGAACAGAACTTTTCTCTCTCAAAATTCTGAAGAGCGGACAGCACATACAGAATCTAAGAGCAGATAAAGTAGAAGTTGTAGCATCAGGGATAAGGCTAGAACCCAAAAGTCCACGAGATCGAAGTTCATTTTGATTTTCTTGAATAACAGTAACAGCATGCTCTAGTAATTCTAAAAGACATTGAAGCATTTTGGTATATACTTTTGATTTTTCATCTTTTAGCCTGAAAGAAAACCGACCATGTCAAAGTACAGGAAGAAAGAACAAAAACATATGCAGGGTAGTAAACTAGAATAAGTTAAGGAAGTGATAGACACAGAGCAAGTGAGAATCACATTAACATAAACAATGTTGAACAATGTACCTTATGATTCAAAATTTAAAGCACGCCTTTTATGAGAGGACAACCAAGCAACAAACAGTAATTATATGAACAATGCTTTCCATATCAAAGTTAATTGTCATTTTAAGTATGCTGAAATTGGCTTAAAGGGAATACACACTCCATATACAAAGTCTTAGGGTCAACTGAACAATATCTTCACATAGACCCTGGCTAGAATTTTAAAAAATTTCTTAGTTTCTTTTTTTTTAATGAGATGTCGATCCAGCCTAAATGCTGATATGGGCCTCAAAGTTTGCAAAAGGAGCTCAACAATAGGCCACAGTGGCTAGTCTGATGGGCCTAACCCATAATGGGTCAAGCGCATCGTTATTAGCCCATTTGACATAATCAATGGTCAGCCAGCCCACTGGCACATCTATATCACCTTCTTAATACAAAAAAAATTCCAAGAACATTTCTTACATTTGCAATCTTGGTTTAAAAAATTCCCTGATTTTCTGGATCTATATTCATGGTTCAAGCTCATGTATCAAATATCAATCATTGCCGCAGCGACCCCAAAAACCTGTACAATGCGACTTCACATTGTAGTTCACAGCCATCACAATTGAATTTTTTTTTACCCCAAAAAAATTTTAAAAAAATATTTAAAAAATTAAAATGCTAGGAGAAGTTAGAAAACAACAGTTTTTTTAAGAACACAATTTGACCCAAATAGTGGTCCCCCCAAGTCATTAACCCTCTTATCACTTTTTACTCCTTTTTTTTTTTATAACCCAGGGTATCTCCTGCCCAGCCTAGCCCAGGAGCCTTTGGCCCTGAGCCAGAGGGACACTCGATGGACAGTCGAGAACTAATCCCTAGGGGCACATGCAAACCTTCCTATCACTTTTTACTTTTTAACTATTAAATTTTAGTGTTTAATCCCAGGACGGTCGAGAACTAATCCCTAGGGGCACATGCAAACCCTCCTATCACTTTTTATTTTTTAACTATTAAATTTTAGTGTTTAATCCCTAGGCTAATCGTTATGCTTCATAAATCCATCAATGTGGCATAGATCTAAAATTCAAACCACTCAAAATAACTTTCATCCTTTATGTCCACATTGTTAAATTTTGTCAAGGGCCCATTCAAGAGTTGGGCAATTATTTGGACTGGTTTAGATTTTTCATAAGAGGGCTCTGTTGAAGAGCCTTGGAAATTTTGTTCGGGTTTAGGCATTAGAGGATCCGAACTCCACGAATTGGATAAAATTAAAGGAAAAGAAAAAATTTACAAATAATCAAAGCTCAAACTTACAGGAAATTTGAAGGCTCAAAAATAAGGCCCACCTATTAAAAATCTAGCCACTCAAAATAAATGCCCTCCTCATAAATGGGCCCTGCCAAGATCCACTCTAATAACGGGCCCAATGTTAGGTTGGCCATGTGTGTGTGTAAATTTGGATGCTCTTAAGGCTTGGACCATTGAAAATTGTAGGGGCCATCTATTAAAAATATGTGCTCGAAAGAAATTTTCCTTATTAAATTGTTCACTCGATAGAAGAAGGCCTAATGTGAGATTGATCATATATAAAATAAAATAAAATAAGTCCGTATACACAAAAGCTTGGATCCATGGGAAACTTGTAGGGTCCACAATAGGGGCCACCTATCAAAAATCTAAACTGCTCAAAAATAAATTTCCCCTATTGTATGTGCCCTGGTCAATTTTCACTCTAATAGGAGATGGACTCATCTTGGATTGATCATGTAGTAGCCTAATCAATCTAAGAGTGGGTCCATCATTAGAAATTTGACCAGGGCCCATACAATGGGAGAAATCTATTTTTGAGCATTTTAGATTTTTACAGGTCCACCCCACAGTGGACCCTACAAGTTCCCACAGGTCCAAGCCTCACATGGTCCAAACAAAATGAAAAGGAATGGCTTTAAACTTTAAAGGCACTTGTCCATTTCACTTTTGACAAAAACAGAAAAGGGATAACTGATAAGGGAAAAGAGGGAACGAGAAAGGAGGAAGGGGAAGTAGAAGATGAGAAGGGGATTCAGCTGTTCCAAGCAGCTAGATCTCTCCACTACCACAGCCTACAAGTACTCTTCTCTAGCTCTTTCTTTTTTTTTTTTTTCTTTTATGCTACGACCATGTGACTCTCTCTCTCTCTCTCTCTCTCTCTCTCTCTCTAACATGCAGGAACATATCAAATTAGAAAGAGGGGTTTCCAACAGTATGAGCTTTTTTTTAAGAAATTAGGGTTTTTGATGCATTAGGGATTGAGAAAGATGGGTCTTCCAGGCTCTGCAACTCTAAAATGGGAAAGAATTGGAGTTGAACAACCTTTTAGAGGAGTTGACCAATAATTTGAAATTATCAACGGATATAGAGAATTTGACCAATGTTTTGAAAATATCGTAAGATTCCAGCAAAACTGTTCCGAAACCGATTAAATTATCATAGGATATAGAGAATTTGACCAATGTTTTGAAAATATCGTAAGATTTCGGCAAAACAGTTCCAAAGCCGATTCAGTCCAAAATATCCTTCCAGTATGGACCAATACAGATGTTTTAAATTATGGTATTCTTAGTTTAAAAAATGGTAAGAAGATTGGATAGTTGATTAGCATGTAATCATCTCATGGAGAGGAAAGGAAATTCCTACCTAAGATCCATAATACACATGATTTCCATCCCACCACCCTCTACAATTCCCTTTCTCTATTCACTCATTTATACTTCAATGACAATTTGTCTTCTCTCTCAAAGACAGTGTGTCTCATTATGGGTTGCCAATGGAGATCACTTCAGGCCAGAAGGTCGAGAAGACCGTGATGACTCTAGCCCTCCTATCCTCCATTAAATTTGTTGCCATGTCAAGGGAAAAAAATTTGTTAAACAAAAAGCAAGTTAGGCATGATGGACATCTAGACAACCTGTGGGCAGTGCCCATGAATAAAGCTGTCATTTTAATTTTACAAGAGAAATTACTCAGATTTTGGATTAATGTCAGATCCGTGGTTTAATTAAGTGGCACGGGGTCCAATCCAATGTGATGGGAAGGAGCTTGGGTGGATACAGTCCTAACCTGGGCCTGTTACAACCTTACACATGAGTGTACTTTATCAGTCAAAAAGAAACAAGGCAAATCTCAGTTTTAAGTAAAATTCTCAGAAGAATCGGAAATAAAGATGATGAGGCCACACCTTGTTAACATTGAACCATGAATGCAATTGCATAAGAAAGCGCATAAGAAAAAGAGATCCGATAGAAGCATCTTTTGAATATCCAGATCAGATGTTATATTTGTAAGAAAGTAGTCCTCCATTTCACGAATGAGTGGATGTCGTATTTGTCGAGGAAGACGTAAACTATGACGGCATTCAGTTTGGAACACCTAAAACAACAAGAAAGGTAACGAGAATATTACATGTTAAACAGCACATCTGCAGGAAGAACCAATATTACAAATCGAAGAGAGTTTATGTAGAAAGAACTAGTCAAATTCAAAGTCTGAGCACCTCGACCAAAGAACCCGGCTCAATTTCCGCTATGTGCACAACAGAGCACTCAAAAAGTTCATTTTCAAGTCCTTGATCATGATCCTTAATCTTAAACCACAGTTAAAATGCATAAAGTTAGCATAATCTAATCCCACATGGGAAAAGCATAACTGTTGATGTTGGCAGAAAGAGAATGGAAATGTACCTTAATCCGGGCATCAGTGGTTTCCAGAACATTAATATATGAGTCGGTCATGGACAACTCCTTCGAAGAAGGTTGAACTGCAGCACAGCCAGAACAAAGAGAAAAAATAGCCGCTGGCAAGAGCATTACCATTCGCTCATTTAAAACACAGGGTTCCTAACATAGAAGAGATCTCACTTACTAATAATGCAACACAACAAAATATATATGACAGACAGAAGATAAGTTTTTTATACGAAAAGCATCACAAAGTTGCTGAAGTAAGCAAGCACCAAACAAATAGTAGAATGAACAGATTAGTAATTGATGCCAATTGCCAACAGATTAGTAAGGAACTGTGTCAGCTTCATCTTCACTACAAACAACTTCTAAGGGATCTTTGATCGGTTCTTGCACCGACTTGTAAATGGGATGAAAACTTCATGTGCTCCACAACAAAAAACAAACCATCCAATCAGCAACACTGCTGATCTGATAACTTAGCATGCTACACTGCACATCCAAAGAGGATAGAAAACTATGCAGCATTACATAGACTTTCTTAGTGGGTGAGTAGGTCTTATACATGACCCTTCAATAGATGAACATCCAACCCTAACTCGCCAAAACAATAGATGAACACTCATCAATTGGTGAGCACATCAACACTAGTTCCCCCAATTCCTTCAAGATTTATCAATGTCAGAGGCGTCGGATTGTAGATCGAGCGACTCAATGGATGGATGACACGTATCCCGACTTTGATCACCAAGATTTTGCCCATCCACTGATGGATTTCCATCTTGCTGACATCTAATAGTTGGATATCGTTGGATCTAGCTTTTGGTGGATGAAAGGCCTCACGTGCGCAATCATCTTGAAGGCCCCACACCGGGAAGTGCCACATGGGAGGAAATAAAAGAGTTACATGAAGTCAAGAGGGGCCCAAGGAAATTTAAAAGAAAATGACAAGAGAAGGGGCCCATGATTTAAAAGAAATAATAAACAGGGGCCCGCAACTTAAGTTGTATTGGTCTGGGGATTCATGCACATATAACATGCGCACAAAATCCCATGCGCAAGTCATTGTGTCAACATGTTTTTTTATTTTCTTTTTATTTCTTTTATTTTTAAGTTGTGACGATGTCATCACTTCAGGGCTTCATGTCTTAAAGACGATATTATGTTCTCTTCTTCATTATGTTATGAATGCTATGATGGAATGAAAATCCTCTTTTGAGCTCTCCATGAGTCTCCACTATTGTTCTCACGGGATCTTCGGTAACGCATCAGGATCGGAGTTTGATGAGAGCCAAGACATGTATTCCTCTTATCTTCCTTTATTATCTTTCTCATGTTCTCTTTTGCACAAGAGCTTTAGATCTACATCACCTTCCCCATCACCCAGCCATAAACTGCTAGATCTAGGAGTTTCTTGCTACCCAAGCCAAGATCCAACCGCTAGATTTCTAAATCTGAACCACCAGCCCTTAGATCTACATCACCCTCCCAAAACCAAAAACCAACCATCCAAACCATACCTATAATCCTCCCAAAACCCAAACCTAACCATCCAAACCATACCTATAATCCAAATATAACCATACCATTAACCCAAAACAGCTCCAAACCCAAGCTGCACTTCATCCAAAGCCCAACCAACCTGGCTGAACCCTAAGTGGGCTCCACCAGATCCAGCTGAATCCATAGTGGGTCCCACTTGACCCAGCCGAATCTGACCCTGCCTATTTTATTGGCTTTTTTTCATTGTTTCCACTTCTCAGACTTGAAATTAATTAAAATCCCTAAATCTGAAAATCAGTTTGAGCCTTTATAATGCTGTGGAAGAATTATTTTAAATCTGAGTTTTATTCTTTTAAGCCCAAATTACACATTGAACCAATTGCAAACAAGTTGTGCCCGTCTTTTGTTCAAATCCTTGCGAAAGGACAAGTAATTTACTTGGGTTAGACCATCCCTAAGCAAGTGAAAGTTCTAATGTCCATGAGGATCCCTCCCCCATTTGTAGAGGGGGCCTTTATTGCAAGACTTGTGACATTGCCTTGGGTCATTATAAAATTACCCACTTAATTTCAATGCTAGAAAGTGTGAAAGGAGTGGTTTATTGTTCCATTTTAATTACTAATTCTGAAACTGATCTCATCATTCCATATTAGGCTAGAGACTTTAGATGTCTCGCATCATCCATAAATCACTGACTATTTGGATTCACACTTCCAAATAAGTGTGGACCACTTCTAGAGTCTTCTCTCCCTGTTTGAGCAATTTCAAAACTCTAGATTTAATATTTGTGATAAAAGAAACTGTCAGATTCTAAGTCCTGAACAGATTTGTCGAGTATGTCCACCAGCTTCCACAGAGCAACTCTGACTTGTTTAGGAACTACATGAGAAGATCTGAGTTGTTTCATTCAAAATAGCTGGTGGCTATTTATACTTATAGAACCCAACAAAAGATAGTGGCTCAAACTAGTCTCTTACCAGTCCGTGCACTCTCATAACAGTCCGTACCAGCCTATGCCAATCTTGAGTGGGTCCATACCAGCCCGTGATAGCTGCTGCTGGTTGAGTCGGGCCTTTTTTTTTTATCCTGGTCCCTTACTCCTTCCAACAATGCCCGAGAGGGTGAGTCTACTCGGCACTGTAAGAAATTACAAACCATGCACCCCTTATTTACAGTGACCCAGCCAACTCTGAAATTCAACATTATACTTTTGAAATGAGTCATAATCGCCTAAGTAAAAATTCAAATCCTCCAAAAGCTATCCTAACAAAAAATAGAGTTCTAATCAGATCCTATGATGCCCAGATACGGCAAGGGGCCAAGGACACGGATTTTACATGGAAAAAAGTGAAGTATTAGATATAATAAGACAAGATATGTTGCCCATTTAGATCAGATCTAATACAATTATCTTTTTGTATGACAGCCAGCATAGAACTTTTGTCACAACCCAAACATGAATTCTGAGCAAACAACATTCTGTGATGACAATTATCTTGTTGCAATTGTAATTGCAACAAAAACTCTTAAATACAAGTGAACATTCCATTTTTGTAAGCCTAGTAGAACCCACAAATTGTTCATTGGAATGGATAAAGTACAGATCTCACCAATAGTGCAAGCTCAAAATATTATTTTAATTACAAACTGCTCTTTGTAGTTTGTACAAAACTTTCGAGTTAAACAATTAAAGAGTTACGAGAAAGTATTTTCATAAGATGACTAGATCAGTTAGTAATAACTTTCAACCAGTTATCCAATAAATATAAAATCAAACTTTCATAAGAATCATGGACAGTCCATGACTTAAAAAAGAAGCGACAAAAGGAAGTGTTCATGTACACCATTCTGCAAATTCATTCATCCTAAACGGTTCAGAGCAGCCATACCTTCATGTTAACCAATCCCAAAACTGCCCTCAATAGAGTCTGTCTGAGATGTAAAACTTCTCGCAGGTCACCCTGCACAGATAAATTTGAAAAGCAGCTAAACATGTCAAATAAAAATCAACCAAGGTTTTCAGAACATGCATGTTTATGCAATTTAGAAAACCACAGGTTAAAACTTGTGTTCTGATTTTATGGTAAATTAAACTTGTGTTCTGATGAAATTGCATTTTCTGAAAGATGCTCAGGCAATTAATATTAGATGCACACATATGAAGGAAAAAAAAGCTGTTGGAGGGAAAACGTGTCCCCCTTAGGGTTGTAACCTTCTCATTAAATAGGGATTGATTACCCAATTATTAGTATCCTTATACAAATCAACTTCCTAAGTTATAGCTAACTTTCTAATACAATTTGAGTCCCTAAATTGACAATTAACAAGGGCATGGGGTTAAAATTCAGTAAGAATCTTTTTTTTTAACATACGAACAATACGTGTTTCTAACTATATACATAGATTCATGGTAAACACTCACATGATTCCTCATAGATAGATGTTTTCCTAAAGGGACTGTAGCGGCTATTAACATATTTATGGTCAACCAGTTGCACAAAATAGGTCACCCATTTTAAGCATTATTCTTCGATCAGGCAGGCCAATAAGTTGCCTCGGTGAACCACCTGTTCATTCACGGCAACAGAGCCAGGTCTATCTAGGATCACCCATCATCCTCTGCAAGATCCTTTGGCCAATAAGGTCCTTCTCTCAAAGAAAACCGAACAACTATGGAGGATATTCACAACTATGATACCCAGTTACTTGAATGAGCCCAATGTATCTGTATTAGACCGATACAACACTTGAATTAGGACCTGATACTGCACCGATACTTCTAGGGAACAAGTTTAACATATCATACTTATAAAGTCCATTATTTCGTATAGTTCTTTTAATATTTTTACTTCTCACCATAAAAAATGCTAGAAAGGGACAAAAACAATGATAATTTCATTGATTCAAAAGTGATCTAAAGGAAAAATTAGGACACCCGTATCCGTATCCATTTCCTAGATTTTCAAAAGTGAGGAGTCGGAACCCCAATCCGCATATCAGTGTCTATATCCATATCCCAATCTGGGCATCATAGATTCACAGCCATGATTTAATCATCATTATAAGAGAGAGTCTAAATGTGTGTGAAATGTTTTCATGGATATTGTGGAAATCATCAGGCTCTTAGGTGGCCAAATAGGTAGCCCGAAGAATAGAGTTTGGAGCTATAGGATTAGCAACATCTGAGAACCACGAAAGTGGCAACACAAGGGAAGGCCTACACATCTCAAATGGATATATTATTAAACCCCACACCACTCCTGTCTTCATATCCAGAAGTTAAATGTTGACAGCTCTTCCACAAGAACTCAGCAGGTATTATGGAAGCATTCCACTGTGATAAAGAATGTATTACTCAATTGAAGCAATCCTGCAAAAAACGGTAAGTATCAAAGCCGTTTGTAAATGTCGCTAATGGTTCGCTTGTAAGTGGGGGGTTCTAGGGATGCGATATCTGGAGCAAGTGGAGAGTGCGAGGAACCATGAAGGTTAGGGATCTTGCCTTTTATGCATGGGATAGGAAAAAGGGTTCTACAGATGCAAATTTAACATGTGTGAAACACATTACCATCTGTCAAAATCACCATTTACCATGTTTTTCAAAATCACCATTTTGAGTAAATGAGTACCTCCAAGGATTTTAGATGAGGTTTAAATGTTTTGTACGTTTTTCACAAATTTCTCAAATTCCATGAAGATTTAAGATGAAAAACTAAATGTCTTGATGCTTATCATTATTAGAACATCGAATGGTTCGGATCATGAATTGAGGGCCTACAAAAGTGCAGAAAATTAGATATATAGGCTAGGATTTTTTGGACATTTTTCACATATTACTCAAATCTATGAAGATTTAAGATAATAAGCTTAAAGATCATCAGATTTATTTGTTCAATAAATAAATTGAACAGTTTGGATTACAAAAATGGAGCCACAGGAATGAAAAATAAAATTAAAAAAAAAAAAAAAAAAAGTGGTTGATGGGATTTGATCCCATGACTAATTGGATAAACAAATGCAATCATCGTGTGAATATATTGCACTGGCACCTTTTTGCAAGTAGGAGATATGAGAGTGCTTCAAACCTATTTAGGCATGAAAATTGCCCTATTCACACACCATTTTCAAACATCTCATTTATGCATCACAGGTGTAAATGAGGGCAAACAGACATAATGATGCATTTCAATTAAGGATGTGAATCATATACATATGTAAATGAGTGCACACCAACACCACATCCTTTAACAAGAAAGTCACTTTTCTCTTAGAATTGAACAAATGCTTTGGAGAAGCGGGGAAAGGAAAATGGGCTGACTGAACTTCTATCTACACAAGGGTTGCTAAGGGAAATATGATCGCTGAAAAACTTTCTAACAGTCCAATGAACTTGTAAACCTTATGTTTCTTTTACAGTTCTTCATTATAAAAACAATCACCTAGTTTTTCTTTTTTTTTGGAAAGTACAATCATCTAGTTAATGATTAAAAAACATTGATTGATTGCCCAAATTAAGAATAGAATAAAATAAAATGCAGCAAAACATTACCAATACAAGGACAACACTGAACCTTATGGATGATCTTTACACGAAAAGACATTTGACTTAAGTTGACAAGAAAGAGAAGTTACAATGATCAGGAAAAAGCAAAAAAAAAAAAAGGAGTTACCAACCCATATACCTGACAACCTTTTCTTGAGAAATAGCAAGAAATGAAATATAAAGCACACCTGGAGTTATTCCATAAATGCTGAATAAGTATATAAAAGGAATAATCACAAGAAAAATAAAGTATCAGATCTTAACAAGTTCAACTCAACAACATTTAAGCACAATTCAACAATAATAATCAAATAAGGTATTCTACGGGCCAACGATCAAAAAAGTAGTTCCAGTGGGAGGATCAGCCACCCTCCAAAATAATATGTATCAATTCATATGTATCAGTTATCGGCATGAATCTAAATGAGGTAAAAAAATATGAAAAGAAAACAAAAAAAAAATCCAAAATAATGAAACTTTTTAGATTTTGGAGTTTATTTTCATTATCCACTAAAATAAATATATGTATTGGACCTTTCATTGCATACAGGTTATGTACCATTATATAATTCTGAAAGAACAATATTAACATATCTATTCACCTATATTCATGATAATCAAACAAATTAAGACCAAACAACAAGTTAATGGTCAAATAGTTGAATCATAACTTGATCACCATTCAAACCCATGGAGCATGTAGCATTAGACATCATCAAGAATGTACCATGTAATATGTCCTCGGCAGTATATCATACTTATTTGGGAAATTTTCAAAAAGGCATAAAACTTTTGGCTCATTTTCAAAAAAGTCAATAAAATTTGAATATCTCAAAAAAGTATTAAAATTTTTCCATAATTCCTACAATCAAGTCCTCTCCATAAACTACCTTTATGCTTGGATGATTAAAAAAAGGGGATTCCTAATGACTAAAAAACTAGCTTCATTAGGTTTTGATCATCAAAATCAAAATGGTCAGTTTTAGGGAGGAAAGAGGTTACGAAAAAGACAAAAACCTGTCATAAGGGAAGGGTATTTTTCTCATGTCCCAAAATTTGGGTTGGACCTTATCATTTCTCTTAAATGATTTATTAAAGGGAAATTTCGAAGAATGAAATAATGGTATTTTTATCATTTATCAAAAAAATTTATGGAGAGGACTTTATTCAAACAAATGTGGATAACTTTTATACATTCTTGAAATATTTAAATCTTTATGTACTTTTTCGAAAATGAGCCAAAAGTTCTACACTTCTTTTATTGGTTACTACTTACTAATTAATAACTACATTTACATCTATAAGAGTGATAGACTAAGCACATAAATCTAAGATAAGAAAAAACCAATGAAATTATTTGTACGGGAAAAAAAATTTTAAAAAGGAATCTTAGCTTTTAAAAAATCCCTAAATTTACAGAGAAACCTATGAGATCTAAATATGCATTATAAATGATTTTGAAACATTCGAACCCCGTGTTTTTCTTATCTTAAAGGAAAGCCCTCAAGGTACAGGTGGCATTTTGGCTTTGATTCTCCAACCTAAAGTGTTTTTGTTAGTTTTCTTAGAGAAAAAAGGCACAAAACTCTTCACCCTATCTTCCCTAACATAAGAAAATAGAAAACAGAGGGGGTTTTTTTTCTTTGAAAGGGGTCATCTAATAAATAACGGGGTGTATCAACAAATATATACATTGGGATTATCAGCTGATATGCCCCAATACAACTGTGAACAATGATAAATTGCAAAAGATGGCACGGTCTTGACTGGTACAGCCGATATATTGATCAACACGATATGTATCGACCGATACTTAGATTCATTGAGTAGACTGCAACTTTCCTTACAAAAGAAAATGGCAACTGTAATTTAAGCACAACAAAACCAACCAAGTACACACCTCAAAAACAACCAACAAAGGTTATAAAAGAGCACAAAAAAAGATGTATGTATTCAAACATTCAAGTTTACGAGATGGTGAGGCCTTGGCAAGAAGCAAGGGTAAGAAGAACCAAAATGTAGATGGGTGGATTTGAAACAATTTCCAATGGAACATCTCACCAATGGTTGAAGGTACCATTCTCAGACTAAAAGATGCTTGAATCCCAAGAAAAATGGGAGACAAAGGGGGGATCACCATTGTTTTCTCAGATATAAAGATGATAGGGAAGCAAAAGGAGCGGTCATAATGAAGAATGGAGTTTTGGTGGAGGTTAACAAGGGAATTGTGGTGTAATAAGTAATTTAAAAAAAACATAAAATTAAAAAAAGAAAAAAAGAAAAAAAAGAAGAGACTATGCAGCGGGACATTGGTAGTTAACAGCAGAAAAAGAAACGTTGTTTTAGTAGCAATTGCAAGCTGCAGCTACACCAATGCAATAATCATAAGTACAAAGATGAATTCTGTGTAGCTAAAACCACCAGAGAGGCAATCCAGGGAATTATGAAGACAGAGAGTGGAAGGTGGGGGATGACACTGTGAAGCAAAATCTGAAATATCTGGGAAAGAATTGCAAAGAAATGGCAATGATAGAAATCTATTGGACAAGCACAAGAATAGAACGCATCTCTAGGGTTTGAAGGTTAAAGTTCAACTTGCGCGGCCAGACATATATTTAAGGAGGGTTGAACATGGCATAAGATGTCTCACTCCTTAGGGGCATGGAATGATGGAACCTTAAATGCAATGGATCAAAGAGGAAGGTTTGGGCACACTAACATAGAATTCTGATGCACACCAGGTATAAAAAAAGGCATTTGAAGCAGAGGGAGGATTGGTAGGGATCTTGGTTGCAGAAGATTAAAAGGCAGTGGCAGGAGATACCATAGAGGTGGCAAGAATCCTGGGTGAGGTCCATCCAATAGAACCCATCCTACAGTTGTTCAAACATATGGTGGAAAATGATGTCTTCACTATATCTATTAGAGAATGATGTTTGACATTTGAGGACCCCACACTGACAAACAGCGCCCGAAACCAAAAGTGGGAGGATTCAGAAAAAATGGCAAAATTCAATCTCATCTGATAGAAGCTTGCAAAATAAAGGACTGAAAGACAGTGGTACACAGGCTAAAATCGAGAGTTGGCACTCTCACATGCAACTTGAAGTAAAAATGTGTAGATGAATTGCATGATCCGGAGCAATGTGTCCAGCTGAGGTGAACCAATCAAAAGTGTTAGACCAACATTTGATAGATGGGATAAGGCTTTGAAGATAATGATGAGAATGATTCCACTAGACATTTGCCTGAGGATTATATTTTCATGCAATATAGGATAAAAGCATTTTTCTTGGCATGTTAAAGACAATAATGCCAAATTTTGACATTCAAAAAATATATATTCTTTAATTCCCCAGAAAAATGACTGAGTTCATATAACCTCCCAAACACTTTTACAAAGAAATGGAGAACAGTAAAATAGAGGGACCAAAGGGCTCTGCATAAAAGGAGAGAGAGAGAGAGAGAGTCCAGCCTAAAACAAGAAGCATGTTCAAGCAATAGTATTCATGGGCACCAAGCCACCAATGGAGGCCACCATGCGGATGAGAACTAAACCTACAAATTTAGAAGCCTAAAACAGGAACACATATTTACTTATCCATAAGTACCATCTACTTAAGAGAGTACAAAAACGAGATAGTAGAACAGATCATTAGAAAGTATAGGGCACATACTCTGATGGATTACGCTTAAATATCCAGAGATCCCATACATCTTGAGGCACATCAGGAACACTAACTGAATCCTGAACGAAGAAGGCCACATTGGAACTTTTATCACCCAGGAAAAAAAAAAAAAAAAAACTTACACTGATAGTCCTAATTAATTAATTAATTAGAGAGTGGGGGGGCGGGGGGGCGGGGGGGCAGGGGGCGAGGGGGAGAGAGAGTTGCATATGACATAAGAGATGGAAGGGAGAAAAGGAGGGGGAAAAGAAGGAAAAAACTAATAAGAATTTCCTCAACTACATTTGATATAATATTCCCAAGGAGAACCAGAGCAGCATCAGCCTGTATAGAAAAGCACAATATACCAAATTAGAACAGCATCTTAAACAGTATATGCTGAAAATTATAACATCAAATGGAAGAACACCCTGAACAGCATGAAACATGAAAAAGGCATTCATAGAGAACAAATTAATGTATAAAACTACAGCCAGAATGCATATCAATTTTAACGTTCTCCTATAGCAAATAGAACACGCTAGAGTACTCCTAGTCAGGGAACAGACAAGCACCAAACAGAAATTTCATATCATGATTTCAGATGACAAAAATAGAAGCATCCAATAAAAAATGAGTTGATTTTAAACTTTACACATACTTGTTTTCCTGTATAGGAGATCATAAAAACATGAATCATTTCCCTCCAGGTTGTTTTAATCGAATCCCACTAATTACTAAGCAAATGGAAAGTAAAGTCCAAGCAACATATGGCAATGGCAGGTTCACGCAGGCCTGGCCTTTTTTTCCCTTTTTGTCTTTTTGATGTTGGCGGCCAGGTATTGAACCTGTCTTTGGGGCATGTGTGTCTTGACAGTGAAAATGTCAAAAATGAAAATTGGTTGTGCCTGCCTAGAATCTACACCCAGCAGCCCCTTTTCGCTTCCAGTCCTGGGTCCAACAGCCAGATCGATGACGAGCCATCCCCTAGCCTTCGAATCCTTATCAGTCGGGTGGTAAAAACCCCTCAACTATAGATGTTGGGATTGGCCAAAAACAGGTTGGTTGGCAGCCGGAGAAATAGGAGATCAGGGGCAAATGAGGAGTGCCAATCAAGGAGGTGAAGGAGAGAGTGGGAACTGGGGCCCGAAATCATTCAAGAATTGGGTTTCAGCAGGATCTGTCAGATTGATAAGTCCATGAAATTGCATTTCAATCGCATTATTTCACTTGACTTGATTTTATGGACTTAGGTAGGGTAATTTCACTGAATTGCATTGAATTTCATAAAATCTTGCATTTGAGCATCCAAGATTTAATTTGAGTCAAAATCATTAAGAATTCCATAAAATTGCATGATTTCCTGAAATTATTCTTTTAAATTATCATATCATCGCACTTCATAATTTTTTATTTGCACGTAAACATGTTTTCTTTGCATCACTGTGTAATTCACGAAATCTCAGTCAATGTGATATATTCATAAGTATGCATGCGTGTAGAATTGGGCCCCATGCAAACTATGCAGTTCTGATTGGCCAGGCCTATGGATTCTGAGGTATTTTTGAGAGGTTTTTGTCATTATTTATGGGTTTTTGAAGGTGGTCCGCTGATTTCTTAGGCCAATTCTCATCACCACTGACAATCTTCTTTGGATCTTTCCTATTTTTTCTGAAATCAATATAGAGGTACAACATCAACAGCCTTGCAACTCTTTCCGTTCGGATTTTTCGTTAGAAGATTTTTCGGGTCGAATTTTGAAACTCCAAAGGCTAAACAGCTGGTGTTGCCCAAGCCCAGATATTCGGGGAAAAAAATAATTAAGAAATTCTATTTTGACACCCTACTGATTCCCTGTGGCTACCATGGATAAAAATAATGTTCTTGTCCAAATCAAACTCAATGGAAAGAACTATCTGTCACGGCCTTTCAAATTTTACACTATATAGAGGGCCGGGCCACGGCCACCCTCCCTAATTAGGTGGAACAGTACCTACTCCTATAAAACAAAAGGCACAAGCTACTTGGAATCAGAAAAATTCCATAGTAGTGGCGTGGATTCAAAATTATATAGAGCTCAATGTTGGACTGTGTCTTCAATACTTTAAATTAGCCTCTGACATCTGGAGCCGCTTGAAGGAACCATATCAAGTGAATAAAGCTGGAAAAATTTTGTCTTGATACTAAACTGGTCAAATACACTCAACGAGATAAATCTCTCACAGAATACTACAGTGGGTTCATAACACTTTTGGACTGAAAGGGATTCCATCATTCTTCACTTGACTCCAAAGAGCTCTTTCACTAATGTGCATTGCATCTAGGAAGAATCCAATATATGTCGATTTCTTATGAATATTTGCCAGAAATTTGAATCTGTTCGAGCGACACTTACGAATAGAGAAACTGCTCTAGATCTCGACACGTGTTCAGGAAATATTAAGAGTAAATTTGAGGCTGCAATCACAATTTACTCTTAATCAAGATTCATCACTCCTGGCAGATGCATCTGCCCTCATGACTATCAGCGAAAGCAATGATCCTTGCAATATTCAGTGCCATGAGTGAAGTTTTGGGCACAGAGCTTGAAATTGCAAAAAGAGAGATCTTCTTCCTATTGTAAATGAAGTGGCCATATCATCTCTGAATGCACTCCCCACCCTCCACACAAGGCTTCTCAGTCCCTTCTTCAACAGACTGATCCAGGTCCAACAACATTGCAGGCCTAGAGCAATACGGGTCCCGTTTTGTTTCTTCCTTAGGATCCCTTATCCTGACTCCAGATCAGATCAAAAAAATGATTGAAAGTTCTGTTCCAGAATCTATGCAAAGTGCCTTCTCTGCTATGGGACTATCTAGTAGCTCTTTCCAACCTTGCTTATCTGGATTTATTCTACTTCATGATACATAGATTCAGGAGCATCCAGCCACATGACTTCCATCAAATCTACATTTCTTCACAGAAAACCTTACACTAGAAAAGGGCACATTACAGCTGCTAGTAATAAATATATGCCTATTCATACATAACCTCGAGCTAGAAAAGGGCAGTTACAGCTGTCAGTAATAAAAATATGGCTATTGGCGGTACTGCTAGGATTGTGTCATCCAATCCTCACAACCAGCCTTTGCATTGCTCTGAAACCTATGTCCCTGATTTATCTGCTAACCATCCATCATCAACTTACGGACAATAATAGCAATGTCACCTCCGCTTCTGGTTGTATTGTACAGGATCAGGCAACTGAGCAGGTACTCACACAGGACATAGATATGGATGGCTCTGTGTTAGATACAGACGCTCCAGTAGTTTCCTTTATTGCCACTTCCGATTTAGGTTTACAGCATTGACACTGACATTTGTGGCATCACTAATCAGCCCACCTGAAAAATGATGGGTTTATTGAATTATTTAGAAAATGATTCTCTATTCTTTACCCAATAATGTCATTATTACATGCCAAATGCATTTCTTGTTGCTTAAGCAAAAGTCACTCGCTTTTCAAATGTCTTACTCGTGCACTTCTTTTCAAGATGTGGAAGTAGGGTCATCTAAGTGGGATAAAAAAAACTCATGTTGCTTTCATTGGCTGCAATATTATAGCCAATATTGTTCAAATGGAGCTCTTGGGCTGACAGGTGGAAAAAAATAAGATGGAAAGAATTCGTTAAAATTTCCAATAGTGGGGCATCTTAATGGCCATGTGCTCTCAAAGGAATTCAGCACTCAAAAGATTAAATTCAATGTAGAAAGGAAGAGCACAAATTGTCAGTGAAGGAGGTTGGGAAGGAGGAGGGAGTGAAGTGCCCTGCATAAACGGCTTCTGAAACTTAACTTCTATGGTAATTCTGTAGGCAAGTTAGAAAAGGCAATATGTGGAATTATCGTATACCATTCAAGTACAACTGTTCAGTTTTCCAAGTCTTAGATGATATTCAGGAGCCCAACAAAGAGATCAAAGTGCTCCAACGGGGCTTAAAAATTTTATGGACTTTGAAGTGTGAATCTTAACTGATAAAGAAAATTTGGAAAGTGGTCTTGAATATCTAAAAAAGGGAGTAACATGTGGAAATAGCTAAATGGACACAGAGGCAATCAGATGTTAACACCCCATCAAGTCTGATGTAATTGTTTTGTATTCTATTTTCTGCTAAAAATAATAAATAAATAAATAAACCTTCATACAGGTCTTGAAAGAATATAAGCAACTTTTTATATTAGAAGTGGCTTCTTCAGCATAGAAACCCATGGAAAGTCACAACAAAGAAAAGCAGGATAGAACAGTTGATACCAAAGAAAGATGATAACTTAAATGCTCATACTCAGATTCACAAACTGAAAAAGAAAACTTCACTCAGACTTGCACCAAAAGAAATACAGAAATCAGCACCATGAACTAATTAATAAATAAATAGTTGATACAAAAAAGGGCATGCAGAGTTTACAATAGATGTCAGATTACTGAATATAGGCAGTGCATGCATTAAGCAGCTCCATATCCGATGCCACCAACCATTAACCTGCAAGTTCATTCAAGTAAAAGAACTTACTTCATGCCCACCATCCAACACAGCAGGAAAATAAACAATATCAGGGATTCCGCAAAAGGATGAATACATCTTGATTTGAACTTTTGAAATTACTGATAGTGATTGAATTCAAACAATAAGAAACTGAAAGCTAAAATAAAACAATTAAAGAGTCATGCTTAAGACCAATGTAACACTTTTCATATGTTTTAAGTTGTCCTCAGTCCTCACTATCAACAAAAAGATAAAGACTTAAGTCTCACATATTAAAGCATGTCAAACTTCCCTTTCTTTACAATCTACCAATGGACCAGTAATAACTAACAAATTAAAAATAAATTTACCACAACTTTCTATGTTACCTACTCTGTCCTGAAGGACTTAACAACTCCGGCATTCTTTAACAAGTTGGGTACTCAATTAAGAAATCATAGTGGTAAAACTGGAATGGCGAACTCTTGATCGTGACTCTTCACATGATTAAGCTCATCCCAGTTGGATATATCTTAATGCTCACTCAAGAAAATTAGATCTAGATGGGGTTCTTCTTAAAGAAGAACTGAGATCTTAAAAGAGCAAGCCAACCATCACTCATCTGAATATTGTGCATTCTGTAAGCACTGTCAGCCAGTATATGAAGAATCGTCGGACAAGTGACTTGAAGCAGTTTATAAACTCTTATGACACCCCAAGCGCTCTCCTGATCAATGGTTCTTACATGCCCTAATAGTCAGCTTGATATTACTGAATTCAATGACAAAGATTAGGCAGGCTCTCCCTTCAATTGGTGTTCAACTACTAAGCATCATGCCCTTTTAGGAGGTAAAATTGTAGAAGAGTAAAATGCAAAAAGTCATTGCCAGATCAAATGCTGGGGTTTTACAAAAGGGTCATGGCTCATGTAGCATGCAAGATGAAGTGGATGGCTACGTCACTTGGTTATTAAGGGACACTGAATCAAGTACAGTTACAGAAATGTAATAAGCAAACAAAAAATCACATTCCCCAAATCCAGCTTCTCATGAGAGTTTATAACATAATGAGGTAAACTATCTCTTTGTTCAAGATAAGATTGCCAAAAAATATCATTATTGCATGTAAGATCTCAAGATCAACTTTAAAACTCCTTTCTGAAAGGATTTTATATAATCTTTCATGAGAGAGAGAGATTGGCTAAGACAATTATTGACGCACTTGGCATGATAAAAATCCATTCTCCAAACATGAAGGGGAGTTTTGTTAGTGCCATCATATTGATTCTTTTGGATTGATGTTATACTCCAAGTGTGTTGATGATAAAATGCATTGGTGCAAGTGTAAATTGTTGTTGTTGTAGAAATACAGGAAAATAATACTCCTGAAGACTACCAAAAAGGAGGGAGGAACAAATTTTCATTTACTACTGCAGTGAACATTACTAGAATAGAGATTAGGTTAGCTTATCAGAGATTAGATTAGCACAATCACAATCTCATTGTAATCACATTGATTTTATCTCTATCTTCTGTAAAATAGCCTTATAATCACCTATAAAAGGTATCTTCATCGACCAGGATAAACAACCCAGATCGACAATGTTCTGCAACTATTCTCTTCTTTCTTCGTATCACTTTTCTGCTACTACGATATCAGAGCACATGGGTTCTCAATAGATCCTGAGCATATCTCCAGTAGGCTCCACAATCTGTCCCACAGATGATGAATTTTCTGCAATGATTCTCTTCTTCATATTTCTTCAGCTAGTAGTTGTTAGTGTAATTGTATTGAGACTCAGGGATTAAATGTTATACTCCATGATGTTAATTATAAAATGCATTGGTGCAAGTGTAGAAGTTCAACTCACAATAAAAAAATCTTTTGACATTTTTTAAAATTTTGTTGATCAGGAAATAAACTGTTCTATGAAAATTGACAAATGGCTCATACGATATGAAAAATGTATTACATTAAGAAAAATAAAATTTTCAGAAAATGTACAAAAAAAAAGGCACAACCCAAAGAATTTACTCTAACCCTTCTATGGCAAAAAAGGGAGTTCACTAACATCTCCTGTCTGTCTACACAGAATGTGGCCAAGAGTCAGGCATGTTATTAGCCGATCTTTTAAGTATGTAGAAGTCATAGGAATAGAAACCCTGAAGAAAAACCAAAATAAGAAAAGGAAGAAATTTCAAAAGGGTATGAAACTTTTGGCTCATTTTCAAAAACTCCAGGAGAATTTGAATATTTCAAAAAAGTTAAAAAAAAAATTCTATATTTCTTTCAATCAAGTCCTCTCCATAAACCCTTTTTAAAAAATGACAGGAATACCCTTGTGACAAGTTTTTGTCCATCTCAACCTTCTCTCGTCCCCAAAACCAACCCAAGAATCACTTTGCGGGCCTCACTACTCAGATGTTGATTGTGGGGTACCTTCTTTTGATGGTTCAGTCACCTAGGGGGATTCCAGAATTGGTCTTGTCTTGGGGTCTTTTTTTGGAATTCTTGTATGGCCCAAGTTTCAACTTGATTTTGATGATCATAACCATTTTATGAAGCTAAATTTTAGTCATTTGGAGTCCGTATAAACCCCTTTTTTAATCATCTATGCATAAAGGTAGCTGAAATGGGCCACACTAAAACATATGGGTTGGACTTGGTCATTTCTCTTAAATAATTTATTAAAGGGAAATTTTGAAAAATGATAGTAAGGGTGTTTTTTTCATTTTTCCAAAAAAAATTATGGTGAGGACTTGATTGAAAGAAACATAGAAAAACTTTTATACTCTTTTGAAATATTAACATCGTCATGTACTTTTTTGAAAATGAGATACAGTTTTGTACTATTTTGAAATTTTCCCAATAAAAAATAAACTTTAGTTTCGACAGATAAACACTAGATGATGCAGTTTGACCCCCACTCTTCACCAACCCACACCACATTTGACGAATACCCATCTATTGTGAAGATTCCCAAGTAACAATACGTAGTACTGCTCGAAACCACACAAAAAATTCAGCAAGACCGTAAAAAAAAAAAAAAAAATTATTATTATTTTTTTTGCTCAGTAACAGTAAATTTTCATTAAGGAAAAAGATTACAACTAATGAAATAGCAGAACAATACAAACAAACAAAAAGAAATTGAAGAAAGGATAACTGAAAAAAAAAAAAAAAGCAAAAGGAATAATCTGACCTCAGTATTGAACAACTGAGTGCAAAATGTCTCGCTCTCACCATCATGCCCCATCCATCACAACACAACCAATGGGGAATAGAACACCTGCAGTGCCCCATATCATAGACAGGTTATAGCTGTCCTGTATTAATTTATAGGTTCCACCAAGGATCTATGTCATCTAGTGGTGAAGTCGCAATGGCGCAGCCCGGATCCATGTAATAGATCAATCTCCCGAAGGATTGATCGAATCCAACAATGGATTCAACCACTAGGGCACCCTCACAAGAGGAGAAAACACCATAACCATAAGAGATAACTCTCAAAGAAATCTTTTAATTGATTGAAAATAAGCATTGCATTACAATGCGGCCTAACATCCTTATATAGGGGTGTGTTGTCTTAATCCCTAAGCAACAATACTTTCTAATAACTGAATAATGCCTAAAAATAGGAAACTAACTAATATTAATCCTAATCAAATCAAACAACTTAATAATACTTTCTAAATAAATGGATGTCCCCTTGGGCCTATGGACTGGGCCCAATGGGTTGGCCGACCTGTTGTCTGGCTTGCATCAATTCTCCCCCGCTTGAAAAAACTTGACTCCGGCAAGTTGACAGCTTGATAATACGGGAGAGAATTCGACCACAAGTTCTGAAAATGTCCGCCTGGATCGAAAATCAATCGCACAAACGTCTGGTTTTTCTTGTGATCTTCATTCTCTTGATATGACTTGGAAGTTTGATGCAATCATTTCCTCTGTCTAAAAGTAGCTCGGAAGTATTGCTTCTTCCCATGTCTGCAGTTAACTTGGATGCACAATATGACCAGTAGATGCTTCAATAGTTGTCTTTGAACCAACAGATGATGAACATTGACTATCCATCGTTGATCCCCGAAAATGAAGTCAATGTGAGGAACTTCAATTGCTTGATCTTCACGTGAAACCACTGGGACAATTGATTTGGTTTCCGACAACCTAATGGAATTCTCTGGAAGTGACATGACAATTGGATCCACCGGATGTTCAATCTTCTTGCTAACTTGACCAAAGTCTTCAATGTATGCTTGTCATTGCTCTTCCTCAACCTTATGCGGCTCTTGATTGACATTACTATGATCAATATTGTTTGTACCCACGAAATCAACTTTGCCATAAATTCTCTTTGATGTCGTCATTGATGTCTTCTGTCTTCACTTTTGGTGCAATCATGACTTCTTTTTCAACTTTTTGCTCGTTTTGTGGTTCTTCACTTGAAGGGGATGATGTAGACATAAATGGGGTTGTTGAATTCATTGCAATGAGCATAACACTTTTACCATTCCACAAAAGGGTATCCGTGTTCGCCTCTTTATCATGGTGCACTTTTCGATCAAAAAGCCATGGACGCCCAAAAATAATGAGCAATATTCATATGCATCACATCACACCAAATGTTGTCCTCCTAATGGCCTATCTAGAATGATACCAAACATTTATGAGTCACGGGAATGACATGACCATTAGACCATGTGACTTGGTAGGGCTTAGGAAGCTTCTCAGTTGGCCAATTGAGGTTGTCAATGACCTCTTGCACGACAAAATTCATTACACTACCATTGTCAATAATCAAATTAGCAGACCTGTCTTCGACTCTTACCCGCGTGTGAAATTTCTTAGCCTATCTCCATTCTTCTTTTTCATTTGCATTTGTAATAAGGAGTCGGCGAATGACAAGAGTGAGATTATCTTCTCCTGCAAAAAGTCTCTCCACAACATAAGCTTTTTGTCGACATTGTTGCATGTGAGACCTTCTAAGTATACACTCAATGCAAATGGCTTCTAAGTATGCCTCTTGATTGGTTTTGCAATTATTCATATTTTCCAAGATGTCTGGTCTCAAGCCTTGGACATAACGAGCTAAATCATGTATCTCATCTTCCTCCAGCTCGCATATGTCATGCAACTCTAGAAATTGGTGGGTATATTTATCAACCGTCAAATCTTCCTCCTTCAAATTAAGAAATTGCTCAAAGTAGAACTCATTCTCAAAATACCAATCTCTATATGTAAGTTTATACCAAGTTCTTTGACTTTCATTGGAGTTTCCAAATATTCTCATGATGATTTGGATGCAAGGATATCAAATTTCAACTGCCTTTGAAGAATGGATTAACCTCATAGTTGTCAAGTTCGTTTCGGACGCCGTGTCGGTTTGGTTCCAAAATGAAACATTTCAGTCGATTCGGACATTTCGTTTTCCAATTCGGAAATTCATTTCGGAAAATATAAGAAAATTACATACATATATATATTTAAAATATATAGAAATTTTCATTCTACCGAGCATCACAAATATAATTTGCAAAAGCTATGGTTCAAATACATCCCCTTCAAACATCACAAAATAAAGTAAAAGGTCAGCTAACTATGCAACATTGTAATAATCATCATCTTCATTTGCTCCCAACTCCTCTCCTATGGGGCCACCTATTTCATCACCCCCATCAAAATCAGGGATACCCTCTTGCACTTGTGCTGGTTGCTCCATAGCCTTCCAACCATTGACATCCTCCATGGTCAAGAGAGGTGCTTCTTCAACAACCCAATCTGCCAAATTATTAATATTCTCCAAACTAATTGGGTCAAAAGCAGTATTCCCAACCCTTATGAGCATATCCCTACAATTTACATAAGTTAATATTTTTCTATGACAACTAACAATTTGAAAAAGAAGTACGTACAATTAACATTTGATATACCTTTCACGGAGCTTCAAATTATAATGCACAAAAAATAGATCATTTAGCCTCTGATGTTCTAGCCTATTTCTCTTAGGAGAATGAATGTGTATGAAGATGCTCCAATTTCTTTCACAACCACTAGCACTGATGCATTGACTCAAAATTCGAATTGCCAATTTTTTCAACTCAGGGGTACCATTTCCAAACTAATCCCACCATTTATCTGTAAAAATTTATATGAAATATGAAATTATAATTTATGAGCTGCAGTCATATAATAAGTTAATGAAAAATAAAATAAAAATAAAAAAACTTTCATTTACCTGGAGACATTTTCTCTCGATTTCATATTGCTGCTGCAGAACCGAAGTCAAAACGTGAATCTTTATAGTCATCACATTGTTTGAAAATCACGTCCTAAGAATCAAAATCAGGAACTAATTTCTCTATGACATTATTCAGACCCCTGATGACTTCACTATGCTTAGAAAATGTAGGACTAAAGAAAAATGCTGGATTCAAATAGTATGCTGCCGCGTGTAGTGCACTGTGAAGTTGATTTTCCCACCTGCAATCTATAATCTTCCAGTATAGCATGTAGTCTTTAATCTTTAACTTCTTTTGAATCACCTCTTTTGCTCGATCCATTGCCTCGTACACATAACCCATTGCAGGCTTATCTTCACTGTCAGCTAGACGTAGAACTACCACCAAAGCTTCACTAACTTTCAATATATGCTCAACATCCTTCCAAAATGTGTTATTGAGTATGATTTCAATGATCTCCATGCCAACATGGGTACTTGAAGCATTAGATTCAACCCAAGCGGTACTTGTAAACATTTGCCTAAGTTCTGTTCTATGTTTAAAAAGGCACTGCAAGCTAATAAAATTAGTAGCAAATCTTGTGATGGCTGGTTGAATTAATTCTCTCCCATTTGTATATTCTCTTCTCATTAAATTCAACACTGATAAATGATTGTAAATAAACTTTGTGACTTTCCTTGTTGTCTCAATTGTGGATGCATTAACTAGAAACAAGCACTAAATAAATCTCCCGAAGGATTGATCGAATCCATGCAATAAATCAATCTATCGAAGGATTGATCAAATCCATGTAATAAATCTTTGGCTCTGATACCGATTTGGCGTAGCCAAGATCCATGCAATAAATCAATCTCCCGAAGGATTGATCGAATCCAACAATGGATTCAGCCACTAGGGCACCCTCACAGGAGGAGAAAACACCATAACCAAAAGAGATATTTCTGAAAGAAATCTTTTAATTGATTGAAAATAAGAACTGCATTACAATGACGCCTAACATCCTTAGATGGGAGAGTTGGCTTAATCCCAAAGCAACAATACTTTCTAATAACTGAATAATGCCTAAATAAAATAGGAAACTAACTCATATTAATCCTAATCAAATCAAACAACTTAATAATAGTTCCTAACTAAATGGATGTTCCTTTGGGCCTATGGACTGGACCCAATGGGTTGGCCGACCTACTGTCTAGCCTGCATCAGGCAACCACTGCAAGCAACGGCCCATCATTTGATTGTTTGAATCATGTATAAACAGTTTTGTGTTTATAATAATCAAAAGAAAGTAGAAAACAAACATATGCATAATCATGCAAACCAATTGTTATAAACTCATCCACCCAAAGATCAAGGACCTTTCTTTTTCTTTTTTTTGGCTAATCATACATCACAAGAATGAGTTTGAAACTAATAAGGCATCTTCATCATTAGCAAGAAACACGTTGGAAGTCTTTGAGGAAAAATGAATAATGAAAATGATGGTGGTGATCATCAATTACAATGATGATGATGATGATTTCAATCTATATTCACGTAGGAAATACCTCATTGGAGGTGATAGATGAACATTGTAGAGGCTCCTCTCTTGAAGTGACAGGCGGTATGATAGAAGAAAGCTCCTGCAGGCACCTTCAATATTTGTAACAAGTTATAGGAGCTCAAGAAAAATATCTAGTTAATTATGAAATGCATGGACAACATACAATGCAAGAACTACATTGCAAAAACAAGTTATAGAAACAAAAACGAATTTAAAATCAATAATCGAATATATAACTAAAAGCGTGACAACATTTACTTAAGAAGATAAGAGTGAACACCATACCGCAACATCCATAGTAGAGCATCATAAGACTGTATTCTGTTTCCATCATTCAAAATCCTGTGCAAATGACACCATTCAAAGACCCAACCATCAATTCAGTTACATCAAAACTCCAGCAATGCCCTAATGAATGTGCTTCATTCATTATAACACAAATACTCATAAGCATATAAACAACTTATGTTCACATATGTCAAGCCCCCAAACCGGATTACCATAGCTATCTGGATTACTAGTGATCCGTGTCTCAGGGCGTGACTAATAGAAACTATGAAATAAAGCATGGTTCTTCCCAAGATCCGCTTGTGGGGACAAGAAAATTCCATCACAAACGTGAACATTTCGCGGAAGCTTACGTGGTGTTGCAACCCGGATTCCGTGGCCATCGGATTCCGCGTCGCACTCAGCCGCTTAGCAGGTGTCTGCTATGATACAATGTATAATCAGACTGATATAAACACACATGAGAAAATAGAAAGCACAACAATAACTAGGATATTTCATTACCCAATGTGTTCAAGTTACAATTATGCAAGTACATTAATTACAACCCCATAATAAAAAGGCTAACAATAGCCAGTACAAGTACAATGAACTAAATACAACTACCTCAAAATGTTTCGTAGCTACAGCGCCAAGCTCGACATCTAAATGACGTCGCCGACAACGCGAGTTTGTAAACAATGTCTCCTACTCTTTTTAGAATCTCAAACAGCCCAATGAATCTCTTTGACAATTTACCCTTCTGCCCAAATCTCAAGGTCCTCTGACCGGAGATACCTTCAAGAATACTTTGTCCCCTTCTTGAAACTCTAAATCTCGTAAATGGGTATCGGCATAACTCTTCTGCCAACTTCTGGCAGTCTTCAAACGTTCTTGTGCTAACTTCACTTTCTCACTGGTCTCGCCAACAATCGCTGGTCCGTGGAAACTATGAACTCCGACTTCGTCTCAACAAGCTAGGGTCCTACATCTTCTGCCATACAATGCTTTGTAGGGCGTCATTCCTATGCTTGCATGGCAGATGATGTTGTAGGCGAACTCACACAACAGCAGATCATCATCCCACTGAGTCTTGAAATCCAAAACACAAACCCTTAGCATATCGTTTAGGGTTTGAATCACCCGTTCCGATTGGCCATTTGTCTATGGGTTATAGACGGTACTAAACTACAGCTTTGTGCACATGGCTTCGTGAAGTATCACCCAGAATCTCGAAGCGAATCTGTTGCAGTGTTATCAAATTCGGTTCGTTTCGTCCGAATTTTCCGAATAATTTCGGTTCGGCCCCTCTACCGAAACGAACACCACACCTAGAAAATTTCGTTCCAGAATTCGGTCCTGTTCGGACAAATTCGGTGATATTCGGTCCTGTTCGGAAAAATTCGGTGATATTCGGCTGTTCAGCCGAATTTGGTTCTTAGCATTTAAAATAGAAAAAACAAAACATGTTGGGGCAAAACAAAATTATTTTTTTAATTAAAAGTAAAAGGACCCAAGTCCTTAACCCAACCCCCTTTTGCTGTATGTATATATATATTTAATTTATATATTTCTCCGAAATATTAATCCGAAACGTTTCGCCGAAATACCGAATCAACCGAAATATTTCAATTTGGAGGCCAAACCGAAACGGCGAACGAAACGAATTTCACAACACTGATCTGTTGTCCCTATCGAAAACAATTGACACTGGGGCTCCGTGTAAACATACAATATCCTTGACAAACAACTCGGCGAGAGGCAGCATGTGTATTCGCTTACCTATCTTCAACGGAATGGAATGACCCGACTTCATAAGGCAATCAACGATTATCCAAATCACATTGTTTCCCTTCTGAGTCCGCAGTAGTCCCTAGATGAAATCCATTGTAATGTGCTCCCATTTCACCTAGGGAATGTCCAACGGTCACCACAAACCGGGAGGCTTCTGGTGCTCTACCTTAATTTGCTGACAAGATAGGCATCGAGATACAAAACCTGCAATCTCCCATTTCATGTTGTTCCACCAAAATCTTCCATTCAGGTTCTGATACATTTTCGTGTTGTTAGGATGCATGGAATACCTCATGTAGTGTCTCTGTCATAAGCTCATTACCCATGTCTTCTATGTTAGGCACACACATCTGTCACGGAAATATAGCACTCCGTCCACAATTCTTAAGTATAGCCTCTGTGCAACATGCTCAATGATTCGGGCTAACTCTGGATCTCTCAACTGATTGTCCTTAATCCCCTGAATGATAGTGGTCTTCAAGACCAACATGCTTGCCAACACAACACTCTCCCTGAGTGGCTGAAATTCTACATCCAAATCTTTAATAGCTCGAAAACCATTCTACCAACATGCATGCCAACGTAATTGATTTTCTGTTATTCTTTTTTCCTTACTTCCCTGGCTTGCAATGTTTCCAGCAACACTAGCACTTGGATGAGCTCTTTCTTCTCCTCCTCGCTTTCTTCTCCCTTAAATCACGCCCAATCTCTTGCCCTTGGAAAATTCAAGCTCACCATCACACTCCTTACCTCTCCACCTCTCAAAAGACCCATTTTTCTTGGATTTCACAGCTTGGCCGCCCCTCCTTTGAGTGAAATCATCTTGGTTGGACGTCCTACAGATGAGAGCCTCCCTCCATCTTTTAATATGTGCCTAGGCAGACGGGCCCTAGGGCATCTACATCTCCATCTTGGTTTTTGGGGTTTTTATGTTTAGGAGGTTCCCAAGTGAATTGAAGTGTTTGGGAGTGCCCTTGAGAACTTTTGAGACCAACGCAGGTGACTAAAATCGATTTTATAGTGTGCATGCAAGACTTTCCCACACTCAAACTTTAGACTCTGTCTTTCCTTAGAATTTTCATGTTAAATTGTCCTCAATTGTATTTGTAATTGTGATTAGTTTGGAGGCCTAATTAAGGAAGTTTAACCATGCTAAGAGACCCTCTAAATTATGTAAAAGGTCTCCAAAAGAGTGGCCAAACAAGGGGAAGAAAGGACTGAAAATTCGGTCAAGTCCCTGTCCCACCGGACATGGGCCCTCTGGGTGCCATGTCCGGCCACTCCCAGACAACCCCCTTTTGAGCCTGATTCATGGGGATTTTGAGCCCCTTCCTCCCCTGGGAAGCCCATATCCGGCAATTTGACTGGCCAGAGATGGGCTCCGAGAGCCCTCGTGTCCGGCCATGTCTGGGGATAGAATTTTGGGGCTTTTTCAAGGCCCCATTTTTTCCCACTTTTATTTGTTGGTCTTGGGATTTGTGTGTACAAGACAACCCATCAAAAATAACGTCTAGGCCCAGCTCAATTAGGCCCATGTACAGCTTGTATAATATCCCACGTGTGGGACTTAGTCAAAGGATTGTACAGCTGATTTCTCTCTTCTTATTTCCTTGTATAGAAGACTAGGATATATTCTTTCATTATTATGATTGTAAATATAGCATGATTAAAGCCTTTGATTAGGCATAATGACATTATAAAACTGGACAGTCGATCCTCCATTCAGGCACGACCTTTTCTTCCAACCAGGGTTTAAAGTATCGGACTCGGACTCGGCTCGGGCCGAGTCCGAGTCGACTCGGCCGACTCGGCTGAGTCGCATGGGACTCGGCCGAGTCGGCCGAGTCCCCATATTTAGTAAAAAAAAAAAAAAAAAGAGAAAGGAAAAATTTTGTTTCTCCTTTTTTCCATCCAATCCATTCATAATTCCATATATAAAGTTTCACTCTCTTCATTGATCATTCTAATACGTTATTTAAGGATAGAAATATAGAATAATAATAACAAAATCGCAAGCCATTTTATAATTTAATTGCAATTAAAATTTAAAATTTAAAACTAAAAAGTAAAAAATACAATGTACATGTTTCCAACTTTCAATATCCACTCTCAAGTCTCAATTTAGTCAATTATCAAGTCAACTAGTAAGATTAATCATCAAAGATGTAACTAAGCTTCAAATTTCAATTATATTTATAGCATATAAAAATGTAAAACCATAGTATACCTTAGCTCTTTCTTGTTAAAATTTAAATGCTAATTCCATGTTGAATGCCTTGCGGGTTCTGGATCTTCATCTTCGTCGTTATTTTGACTTTGACGATAGTATTGAGCAACATCAAAATGAAAAAACCCTTGCCCCGCTCTTGGAGTTATAGGACCTTCTCCATAGTTTGATGATGGAGCCATAACTTGAAGTTGAGGATATTCATATGGCGGTTGCACTTGTGGGGGTGTTACTCCATACTGTTGTTGCCCATACCCATGCGAAGGACCACCGTATCCACCATACTGATGCGGCAGTCCATACTCAGACGAAGGATCATGAAATTGATCTCCATATTGTTGCTCACCTTGGTATGAACTATCAGAACTTGTGATCCAAGGGCTTGATGCCATTTGATGCGGCTGAGGATATTCATCCGTTGGCTCACTTCCTTTTCCTTCACCTCTGCCCCCCTCACGTGACCCACCAGTAGGCTCACTTGGACTATAATATACATTAATGTTGTCATGTCCACCACCACGTCTATCATCACTACCTTCGTATGCCTCCTCGTTCTGGCCCTGTTCACCTCCTTCTCGTGAGCCACTCTTGCTAGAAGATGATGTTTTATGCTGTTCCACTTCTTCTTCATAAGTGGCCAACCTTTGGCCTTGTCTTGTCTTTGCATGAGTGCTCTTAGTCTTATCCTTTGACTTTCGCGTGTATTGGAAAGTTGGTTTTGATCTTTCTCTAGCCCCCTCGACATGTTCTGAAGTAGAACGTGTCAACTCTGGACCACGGTTATGACCACGTCCAGAGCCTTGCAATGACGAGGTTGCTACACCCTTACCCTTATCGCGCGCTGATCGCGCTGTAGAAGTAGCCGTAGCAGATCTGGAACTCGGCTGCTGCGGTGGGGAAATATGTGCTTCATTCGACTGAAATTCTTCAACATCAGCCATTGCTTCATCGAGGAATGTTGTATCATTTAATACTGGCTCCTCTCTTTCAGCCAACCATTCATCAAGAGGGTCATCTTCCTCGAATATATAATCCAAATTAATTGGTTCGTAGTCGCCGTTGTCTCTTCTCATCAGGTTCCTTGCCCGTAACCTCATGTTGTAATGGACAAATACCAACTTCTCCAACTTAGCCATAGTAAGGCGATTACGGGTCTTAGTGTGTATCAAGCTGAATGTGCTCCAATTCCTTTCACATCCCGAAGATGAGGCTGTTTGGCTCAATATTCTTTTTGCAAACGATCTTAAATGGGGAACCTCATCACCAAATGTAGCCCACCATTCAGCTGTGTTAAAAGACCAAAACAATAAAATCAATTGTTTGTTATAATTCATAAAAAACTATATTTCATCTAATTTAAGTACTGAAATTTGAGAATAATACCTGGATCCATCTGCTTACGACCCAATATGGCTGCGTCTGATCCAAAACTACCTAGAGCGCCCTTGTAGTTTTTCAACTATAAAAGTTAAGATTTAGAAGTTAGCACCTAGCAGTTAGCACTTTTTCAAATTTCAACTAATTTGTGAATAATAATGTCATGATCTATGACATCTTTACCTGGTTAAGAATTGTAACTTGATGTTGCGCGTTATTTGTCATAGCCTCTAACGTTTTTTTCAAGCCACGGAAAACTTCTTCATGGTTAGAAAAGTGTTTGCTATAGAAGCAGCTTGGGTTCAAGTAGTACGCTGCATGCCATGACGTCATTAAGTAATAAGTATTGATTATTAGATTCCAAAATAAAGTAATAAACAATAACTAGTTAGTATTCTATTTATAATAACCATAATAAATTAATAGTCAAAAATTACCTGCCGCATGTATGTCTTGATGCATCTGGTTGTCCCATCGATTATCAATGATTTTCCATATCTTCTTATAATAAGTCCCATACTTTCCTCTGGACCTTTGCTCTATAGCTAGCTTTGCTCTATCCATGGCATCATACACAAAGCCCATTGTGGGCTTCGTATCAGCATCCACTAGTTTCAAAACCAAGACAAGAGGCTCGAGTAAGTCAGTAATTCGTTCTGCCCTCTTCCAAAAATCCTCCCCAAGGACAATCTGTTGTACTTTGCGTGCCAAAGGTTGACGTGAAAATTTTGATTTCACATATGCTGTACTGGTCCACATCTGCATTATGTTAGCCTTGGCACGACAAAGACTCTCAAGGGCTACGAAGTGCGTAGCAAAGCGTGTGATACCGGGCCTCAAAATCTCACGACCTTCGTTCATTTCTCTTAGTAGATCTGTCATGAACTGATGGTTATAGATCAAAGATGTCACCATCTTTCCCTCATCAATAGTCTCACGGACATCATCTAATTTGCCAATGTCCTCCAGCATGAGATCAATACAATGTGCCGCGCACGGCACCCAAATAATACCCTTACCCTTTTCACGCAATTTCTTCGCTGCGGCCTTAAAGTTAGGCGCATTATCTGTCACAATTGCAACAACATATTTGTGCCAATTGTTAACCATGGCCAAGGTATCATCAATTAAACTGTACAAATATTCAGCATCCATTCTATGTCCGCTTGTATCTACAGACCTGATAAAAACTGTTCCCGTTACACAGTAAGCCATGAAATTAATAATGTGCCGCCTATTGTTGCTTGTCCACCCATCACACATAAGCGTGCACCCATACTCCTCCCAAGTTTTGAAGTGATCTTCCAAGTATCTCCAATAATCAGAAACTTCCATGTCAAGATACTTTCCGCCAATCTCATAAGCGGATGGAGGTTTAACTCCGGGCCCCACCTCAGCTATAGTATCAACCATGGAGCGATAGTATGGTGAATTAGCAACATTCGGTGGAATCCGATTATAATGGAAGAACTTTGAGATGGCTCTCCCCATTTTCGTGGCTCTAACTTTCATATCGCCCATGATAGAGCTACTAATCTTTGGTTGTTTTGTACTTTGAGACCGATGTAAGAATGGATCCATTGTCCCTCTCCTTGCTGTGTCCCGATAAGGGTCAGGAGGAGCTCTAGAAGAACCAGCCCCAGCCCGTGTCTCATCCATACGAGCCTGCTCAGAAGCAAATTGTTCACGGCTCGCTCTAAAAGCCCTCCTTAACTCCCTCGCCTCAACATCACCATCACCGTCAGAGTCATCCTCAGAATCAGAAGTGTCAATCCTCTGCATATTTACAACCCTCTCATCAAATTTTTTCTTCTTTTCTTTCTCATTCTTCTTTTCAAGCAACACGTCTCTCATTTCTTTCCTCACTTCAGTGGGGACATTTGCACATGGTCTAGCTTCCCCTTGTATACCTGCTAGGTGTTGTTTAAATCTGTGGATCCCACCACTGAGAATCTTATGACACCATTTGCATTTGACCTTATGACGGTCTCCTGCAACCATCTCCCCATGTTCCCATCCGGGGTCAACTTCTTTCTCTTTATTTTTTGGGGCCATTTGTGATATAATCTAACTATCTGAGTAATAGTAATCTGCACAATCATGAAAATCACATTCTTTTAACCAAAAAATAGTTGAAATT
Source organism: Persea americana (assembly GCA_029852735.1). Lineage (NCBI taxonomy): Eukaryota > Viridiplantae > Streptophyta > Magnoliopsida > Laurales > Lauraceae > Persea > Persea americana. Next base: position 73,203,495 of record CM056815.1, read on the forward strand.
TCATCTACAAACAACCCATACATGTAATCATCTACTCTACATAATTTAAGAATGTAAAATGCAAAAAATCCATATTATTAATAATTATTTTTACAAGAAAAAGCAAGGAAAATATTATTATTGCACATATATGCATAGATCTAGTGTTAGAACCATAGATCCATGTTATACAAACCCAAAATAATAATTTCATACAAAGAACATAAGTAAATAACAAAAAAAAATTCGGATTTCTCATTATTTCTTTTTAAAATTACATCATAATCATGAAAATCACATTCTTTTAACCAAAAAATAGTTGAAATTTCATCTACAAACAACCCACACATGTAATCATCTACTCTACATAATTTAAGAATGTAAAATGCAAAAAATCCATATTATTAATAATTATTTTTACAAGAAAAAGTAAGGAAAATATTATTATTGCACATATATGCATAGATCTAGTGTTAGAACCATAGATCCATGTTATACAAACCCAAAATAATAATTTCATACAAAGAACATAAGTAAATAACAAAAAAATATTCGGATTTCTCATTATTTCTTTTTAAAATTACATCACAATCATGAAAATCACATTCTTTTAACCAAAAAATAGTTGAAATTTCATCTACAAACAACCCACACATGTAATCATCTACTCTACATAATTTAAGAATGTAAAATGCAAAAAATCCATATTATTAATAATTATTTTTACAAGAAAAAGTAAGGAAAATATTATTATTGCACATATATGCATAGATCTAGTGTTAGAACTATAGATCCATGTTATACAAACCCAAAATAATAATTTCATACAAAGAACATAAGTAAATAACAAAAAAAAATTCGGATTTCTTAATTTTTTTTGAAAAAAAAGACCCAAAAATTAAAAAAAATGCATTTTTAGAAAAAATAATGATCCTCCAAACCATCTTCAAGCAATATCTTCATCTTAGCATCTTCTCTAAACCATATATGCATGTAGAATCAAGAAAACAAACCTCAAAGTTGAGAAATAAAAAAACCCTCTTTGATGTGAATAGTGGTTGGATTCTTTGGTAGGCTTGATCTTCAAAAATGGATGGATTTGATGATGTTTGATGCTTGAAACACAATTTGGAAGTAGTCTCCTTCACTCTCCACAAAGTAGAATGGGAAAAAAATGAGCATTTTAGGGTTTTGGTAAAGCCCCCCACTTCGTCAAAAGGGGGACTCGGACGAGTCCAGGGGGACTCGTCCGAGTCCCGGGGGACTCGTCCGAGTCCAGTGGGACTCGGCCGAGTCCCCCTGGACTCGGACGAGTCCCCCTGGACCTGTACCGAGTCCAGGGGACTCGGATCGGTCCCTGCCGAGTCCGAGTCGACTCGGCCGAGTCGACTCGGACTCGGACGATTTTTTATTCCCTGCTTCCAACTATCTTCTCTTGTTTTCCTTCTTCCATATATTCTAATATGGTTTCAGAGCTCTGTGGGATTTCTTCATATCAGCTGTCTCTAAGTTATAATCCCTTCTCAAAGATCTGAAAAGAAGACGGGGGGATTTCTTCCTCCCAGTAGATTCAGGATGACAGCGGCTGTGTCGACATTCTGCAGGGTGTGTATCAAAGGTGAGCCAGATTCAATCATCAAGACATCAAAAACAAACACCACCACAAGGGTCGCCCCAATTCTCTAAGATTTATGGTGATTTTTGCAGAATTTCTGGAAAATCTGAGGTAGGCCATTTACTGCAATTCGTGATTCCCAAGTTTCTCAGTATAGTTTTCATCAGATCCGTCCCATCTTGCGGATTTTCAATCTTTTGTTATGCAATCTGATCTAGAAGATAGTAGGAAGTATAACGAAGAGGACTACACCTACTGATCAGCAATCTGATCTCGTTGTGGGCGCCACGTGACCACTCCAGCACCAAAAAAGGGGTCGTCTGGCCGTGGAAGTGGTCTGTTCTGTCGTGCTTTGCATTTGGAGTTCCAAAACTTTGTGATCCAGTAACATATCTGAACCAGATTTCAGATTCTTTTGCTGTTTATTGCTGACTAATTGCCTCTGCACCTAGATCTGCAACTCTATGCTTGAATTGATTAAGTATCACAGAACAAAACTTCTTCATACTGTTGCTTGACTGTTCACATCAATTGCTTGCTGATTTTCTGCTTTACAACTCAATCTCTCTCTCTCTGTTGATTATTCTGCTGCAATGGAGATAATGGAAAAATATGACATTATTCCAATTAAATTTAATGGGAATAATTAAATGACCTGGTCCTTCCACCTAAAGAATTTTGTAGAAGGCCAAGGGTTATTTGGTTACCTTGATGGATCCACAACTAAGCCTACTACTACAAGTACTACGGACTCAAAAGCCTTAGCCACCTGGTCCAAGGAAAACACTTAAGTAATCACTTGGGTACTTAACTCTATTGATCCCTCTCTTGCCGTGGTTCTTCAAGCCTACACTGCAACAACTAATATGTAGGCTCATCTCAAGAAAGTCCACTATCAAACCAATATAGCCCGAAAGTTTCACTTGGATAGTGAAATTGCTAAATACAGTCAAGGGAATAAATCTGTGCAAGAGTATTTTAATGGTTTTCTCACTTTAAGGACCGAAAGGGATTCTATGCTGATTCAAACCGTCTCCTCTGGATTTCTGTCTGAGGCTCTTAAATTACAAGAGAAAACTCACATTAGCTAGTTTTTAATAAATCGAAGACCAAAATTTGAATATGTTCGTTCTACTCTCATGAATAGAGAGGTCTCTGCCAATCTTGATACTTGCTTTCAAGAAGTCCTTCGAGAAGAACTTCGACTAACTTCACAGCGTACCATTCTTGAAAAACCAAAGCCCTTCATTGCGCCTCTTCCTGCTGCTTCTGCTCTTTTGGCAATCCCAAATCAGAAGCCTACTCAATGTTATGAATGCAAAGGCTTCAGTCATATTGGCAAAAATTGTCGCAAGAAATTGGTTTGAAGATATTGCTAAGATCATCTTATTGATGACTGTTGCGGCTTACAACGAAGGAATGAACAGAAGAAGCCTTCTTCCAATCTACCAAGACATAATATTCCAGCTACATTTCAGGCTCAACTCTTCATCTAATACGAGAAGTACTTCTTCCGGGGTTGTATCCATGACTCCTGCTCAAATTTAAGAGCTGATTCAAAGCACGGTGACCTCAACATATGCATCTATTGGCTTTAATGGTGATCAGTATCAATCTCATCCTCATATAGCATTTCCTGCCTTTCATTCTTCAGCCTCTCTTTCTTCCTCTTATCACCCCATCCACATGGTTTTAGATTCAGGAGCCTCAAACAACATGACCTCTGTAGAACATAGCTTTACAGACTCTCACCCTTACCTTGGAAAAGAAAAAATAACCACTGCAAATGGAGATCAATTACTCATTTCTGGAGTTGGTACCATTACGTTATCTAGTGCTTCTGGCAAGTCCATCATCCTTCTCAATGTCTACTTTGTTCCAAAATTATCAGCCAATTTACTTTTTGTAGGACAACTTATCAATGATGGATATAGTGTTAACTTTTCTTCCTCTGGTTGTGTTATACAGGGGCACCAAACTGGGAATCGCGACGGGGAGTAAACATGGTTGTCTGTTTCTGCTGGAGATTGGACATCAATCCTTATTTGCTTCTTCCTCTAATAATTTCAATAAATTGTGGACTGTGTGGCATCGCCGTCTTGGTCATGTGAAAAATGCTCATTTAATTTCTTTGTTTAAACTTGGTTGTTTAGAATCTACTATTGATAATAAAATGATGTCCTCTTTACTTCAATCAAAGTGTGAAACGTGTTGCTTAAAAGTCATATTTTGCCTTTTCCTATTCATAATTCTCGTGCATTGGCATCATTTGACATTATTCACACTGATGTTTAGGGAATTGCACCTAACTTAAGTAGGGCAGGGCTTAAATATTATATGACCTTTATTGATGATCATTCCCATTATACTTGGATTTATTTCATGCGTTTTAAATCTTAAGAATTTCCTATTTTCCAAAGGTTTTACAATATGGTCCAAACCCGATTTAAGAAAGCAATCAAAATTCTTTGATCAGACTCAAGAGGAGAATACATATCTCATGATTTCTCTACCTTCCTTTCTGATAAAGGCATTCTTCACCAAAAATCATGTCCACATACTCCTCAGTAAAATGGAGTTGTGGAAAGAAAGAACAGGCACATTCTTGAAACTGTTCGTACACTTCTAATTGCACCCTTAGTTCCTCCCAATTTTTGGTGTGATACTACATAGACTGCGGTGTATCTTATCAATCGTCTTCCCAGTTCCTTTCTAGGAAATACAACTCCTTATGAAGCTCTCTTTGTCATGCCCCTTCATACTCTCACTTGCCTTTTTTTGGTTTCTTGTGTTTTATTTATCTTCCACCTACCGAGCGCACTAAGATATCACCACAGGCTGCCAAATGCATCTTTCTTGGCTACAGTAATGAACACAAGGAGTTTCTGTGTTATGATCAGTCCGACAACGCATGCGAATATCTCGTAATGTCATCTTCTTGGAACATATTCCTTTTTTTTCTTTACGTTTGCATAGTCATCCTGTTGTTGTGTCCTATTTGCAACAATTCCCTGAGTCTGCTTCTCCATCTACCAAAGTCTATGTCCGGCGTAACACAGTTCCTCCTGTGGTGCATCCTTCTCCTGATCATCTCCCAGTGCCGCCTACTGCACCATCAGGTATCAATGCTTCTCCTGATAGTATCATACCTTTGCAATGCTCTAGTTGTTCTTCAGTTGCCCCTGACAGATATGGATTTCCTGCTCTTTTCACTTCTTTGGATGCTGCTCCTATACCCACCTCATATTCACAGGCCTCAAAGATTGCATACCGGCAGGATGCTATGAATGATGAGTTGCTCGCTCTTGAAGCAAACAAAACATGGGAGTTGGTACCAGCCCCTAAAGGAGCATCTGTAATTCGCAGTAGTAAATGGATCCATTCCGTAAAAGTTCACTTTGATGGGAGCATAGTTGTCCAATTCATTTCGATTCAGACGAAATGTCCAAGTTAATTCGTTTCGAAACCAAAACTGAATCGAACATCTCGCCTGAAGATGTTCGGTTCAGATTTCGTTAAAATTTGCCGAAATATAAGGTTTCGTGCAAAAAAACCCTAAATTTGGACGAACAATATCCGAATCAACAAATTTGGATGAATCAGGGGGAAGACTGTTAAAGAAGAAAAAAATTGACTAAATGTAGTCTAGCATTCTACCAAATTTCAAAATGAAATCGTTCAAAATACATGTTCTTGAGCGGCAACACCTCATGTTCCTCTCCTTCGACAATATGCAGCTTTCAAAATCCCATTCAATATATAAATTGGGCTCAAACATGCAGGTATCAACCACGAGTTCTTTTATTTCCCTATTCCCCTTTTTAATATCTTGCGATTATTCTTCCATTGAGGGCTATCGATTGGATTTTACCCTCACTGAGGGCTGTTGATTGGATTTCTCCCTTGCCAAGGCTGTTGGGTGGATTTCCTTTGTCGTCGAGGGTCGTCTTTGCTGGCTTTGCCTGATCTATTTGGAAAAAAATCTCGTTGAATCCTCAGGTATGCATCGATCTCTCTCTCCTTCCGTTTCTTCCTTGTCATTTCCATGTTTTTGCGAAAGGGTTTGGGTTGGGAGCTCCGTTTAAAAGGGTCTTACGAAAGAGTAAAGGTATTATGTACCTTATACGGTGTGGTCCTGAACACTTAAGAAAAATAAGCGGTTCTGATCAAATACGGGAAGTGAGGCCCACTGTTTGTATTCGTTGAAAACTTATTCTATTTTCTATAAATTTATGGAGTTTGATAGTTGATCAAGGCTGCGCTTTTATGGTCCACTATTTGATCACGTGTCTAGTGCAGTGATCATCTTTCAAACACTAGATCGTGGAGGTCTTAGAATCATGGTCCACCATTTGATCACGTGGCTGCTTAACATAATTTGATTGCACAATGGGCCTTTGGATCATTGCAATCTCAATTCTCAATCTTCCACTGCTGATAAATTTGTCATGTGGACCTACTAGCTTCTGACGAATGGTAATTGATAACCCAGCGTACACCTGGTCATTAGGGCTATAAAACAGGCAAGCTAACCTAAGTGGTATCTGAACATCCCTGGCCCTGCGGATTTTTTTATGTGATGATGAGGCCCCCTTACTTTTAATTGTCAATGTCCAGTGAAATACCGAGAGGTCCTAATGATTTATGAAGCCATTTAAAAATTATAACGAGAGGTTCTGATAATTTACAGAAAGTGAGGCCCACTTATTTGTAATCATTAAAAATTTATATATAAATTTCTTTAAAGTGAGGCCCACTTATATATATAATATAAATATATATTTATATTTTTCAAAAACAAATTCCAAAATTGAAAAGCGAAATGTCCGAATCGGCCGAAATGTTTGATTTTGGAGCCAAGCCTAAGGATGGCAATGAGGCAGAATTGGGTTACCCTGTCCCCGCCCTGCCCCGCAATTCGGGATATTTTAAGTACCCCGTCCCCACCCCGAAATGCCCCGCGGGGCCCCACCTCGATGTGGTGCAACCTGAACAAACATGCTTGGGTCAAACGTGCCTGGGTCAAAGCCGCAGGGGACCAGAAAAAGACCATCCCACCTTACCAACTGTCACTAGTGTGACATGCACCCACAAAAAGATGCCTTGGAGTTTGTATTGTCTACCTGCGATAGCGGTGCCCACAGTTTTGTACAAGTAGGAAACCACCACATGGTGGTGGTTATGGGATGGGGAGGAAGTTTGGCAATGCTTGGTGGCTGCTCTGGCCATTGCCACGCTCACACAGAGAGAGAAAAAAAAAAAAGGGATCTTTGTATCATTTGAAATGACGTGTAAAGATCGAACAATGCCATGCAGTAATAGATCTGAAAACAAATCAATTAGATGCAGATAAAAGAGAGAAAGAAGTTGAAAGAGAACTGAGATCCATATCAAATGTTCTAATCCATGGTGATAATAGCTGAATCTGCAGATGAGATTGGGAGATTTAGAAACATACCCAAAAACCCTAGCTCTGGAAACTGGAGACGGAAGAGAAAAGGAGAGCCGCTCTAACTAGAAACTAGGGTTTCAATTTGAATTTATAGTAATGTGCGCTGGGGACCCATGGTATGCAATCTTGATCGTTCATTTATTGTTTTGAGGGACTAGATTGATGATGGCATTAAATGGAGGATTTGAAATGAATACCACCTCCCCTACTTGTACCTTTTTGTGCTTTTTTTTTATGAGGATATTGCATGTACAACTGCAATTTAAGAGATTAAGTTTAAATATTTTACATGTTGTAAGTACAAAAATGATGTGATAATGCACGTCACTACTGTATTGCACAGGGCAATATGTGTGATATAACACTACCCTAGAATATCACACGGTCCAGATGCGTGTCATATCGCATTATCCTAAGATATAGCACGAATAGTTCTATGTTACTATAAGTTACTAACTATAATTTACCTTGTTATTTCTAATCACATAAGTTATTATAAGCGTATAGCATGATATATCTTGTAATGTTATACGAAATGAGTATAATTTATATTGTTATTAGTATTATTAGAATCATACCAATTATAATTTACCCTGCTGTCTCTAATCATATATGTTATTATAAGCTTAAAGCATGATCTATCATTCTATTATATTTGTTTTATTTAATATGATTTATCATCTTGCAATTTAACATTATATATGATTAAAGTCAAATAAGATTAGGTAGATTTTTTAACAACTTTAATTTCATTAAATTTGAATTAGAGGGATCATATTAGCTTAGGTAAATAATTACTTATTTATGTAACACTTAACTTGCAATGTTAAATCATTAGTATAATGATTCTAATCATACTAAGGTTGATTACATATAATTAAAATTAGTATAATTTATAGTGTCCTAAGTATGATTAGAATCATATTAAGTTACTAACTATAATTTACCTTGCTATTTCTAATCACATAAGTTATTATAAACGTATAGCATGATATATCTTGTAATGTTATATCAAATTAGTATAATTTATATTGTTATTAGTATGATTAGAATCATACCACTTATAATTTACCCTGCTATCTCTAATCATATATGTTATTATAAGCTTAAAGCATGATCCATCATTCTATTATATTCGTTTTATTTAATATGATTTATAATCTCGCAATTTAACATTATATATGATCAAAGTCAAATAAGCTTAGGTAGATTTTTTAACAACTTTAATTTCATTAAATTTGAATTAGAGGGATCATATTATATGCTTTTATACATGTTTAACTTTAAGAAAAGTCTTCAATCAATCTACTTAACCCTTAATAACAACATAAAATCAATATATACATTTACATATAAATATGTGTATTTATTATAAAAGAAATCTAAAATATAAATATATTTAAGAGGATTATTAATTTCGGGGCAGGTTACGGGGCGGGGCATGAGGTGGGGCGGATCAAGAAACAGACCCATACCCGCCCCGCCTCAGATTCGGGGTATGTTTTTTTGCCCCATCCTCGCCCCGTCTAAGAGTCAGGGCAGGCAAAATCCGTACAGGGCGGGGCGGGGCGGGTTAAAAATGTCATTCCTAGCCAAGCCAAAACGGCATCCGAAACGAACATGACAACTATGGATGGGAGTCTTGATCGCTACAAAGCCAGATTGGTTGCGCAGGGTCATAAGCAGGAATATGGGATTGACTATGAGGAGACCTTTGCATCAGTGGCTAAAATGACCACCGTTCGTACCCTTCTTTGTGTAGCTGCAACCCGCAACTGGCCTCTATGGCAAATGGATGTTAAAAATGTATTCCTTCATGGGGACTTGCGAGAGACTGTTTACTTAAAGCCACCTCCGGGACATGCATGTTCTCCAAAGCATGTTTGTAAGTTGCAGAAATCTCTTTATAGACTTAAGCAGGCTCCCAGGGCTTGGTTAGATAAATTCCGGGCAGTAATTCTTCAAGCTGGATTTTGTCAGAGTCATTCTAATAGTTTCCAATTTCTTAGATGGACACCAAAGGGCTATACATTTCTTTTAGTTTATGTTGATGATATGAATATCAGTGGCAATGATATTACCGGCATTATGGCTCTCAAACACCATCTTACTCGCTACTTCAAAATGAAGGATCTTGGTACTCTCACCTACTTTTTAGGGCTTGAGTTTATGCATAACAAATCAGGCAGTAGGGTTCATCGATGTAAATATGCTACAAATTTGATCGCTTCAGCAAGGTTGATGATGCTCACATCTTTGATACCCCTATAGAATCGAACAACAAAATTAGTACGGATGATGGCCCTCCCCTGGATGATCCCTCCGTTTTCCGATGGATCATTGGTAGTCTGCTCTACTTAACTATGACTAGGCCGGATATTTCTCATGCAGTTCATACGGTTAGCCAGTTTGTTAGCAATCCCCACAAACCTCAACTTGCTACTGCTTTGCGCATATTGCGCTATGTTAAAAGCACTCTTAACCATGTTCTCTTCTACCCTTCTGGTACTTCTCTGCACTTATCAGCTTATGCAGATGCTAACTGGGCTAGCTGCCCAGATTCTCGGAGATCTACCACTGGCTGGTGTCTGTTTCTCGCATGGATTTAAAAATCGTCAGAGTCCGAGTCGACTCAAACTCGATAAGGGACGAGTCGAGTCCCCTGGGACTCGGACGAGTCCCACTGGACTCGTCCGAGTCGGGTCCCTGACGAAGTGGGGGCTTTAAAAGCCCTTCAAAACCCTAAAAAGCATTCTTTTTTTTTTCTTCTACTTGTTGGAGATAGAAGGAAACTGCTTCCAAATTGTGTTTCTAGCATCTAACATCCTCAAATCCATCCACTTTGAAAGATCAAGCCTACCAAAGAATCCAACCACTGTTCACATCAAATAGGGTTTTTTTATTTCTCAACTTTGAGGTATGTTTTCTTGATTCTACATGCAAATATGGTTTAGGGAAGATGCTAAGATGAAGATATTGCTTGAAGATGGTTTGGAGGATCATTATTTTTTTCCAAAAATGCATTTTTTTGAATTTTTTGGTCCTTTTTTTAAAAATAATAATAATCTGAATTTTTTTTATTATTTACTTATGTTTTTTGTATGAAATTATTATTTTGGGTGTGTATAACATGGATCTATGGTTCTAACCCTAGATCTATGCATATATGTGCAATAATAATATTTTCCTTACTTTTTCTTGTAAAAATAATTATTAATAATATGGATTTTTTGCATGTTACACTCTTAAATTATGTAGAATAGATTATTACATGTGTGGGTTGTTTGTAGATGAAATTTCAACTATTGTTTGGTTTAAAGAATGTGATTTTCATGATTATGATGTAATTTTTAAAAAAATAAAATAAAAATCCGAATTCTTTTTTATTATTTATTTATGTTTTTTGTTTTGAGACTGTTATTTTGGGAGTGTATCTAACATGGATCTATAGTTCTAACTCTAAATCTATGCTTGTATGTGTAATAATAATATTTTCCTTACTTTGTAAAAAAAATTATTAATAATATGGATTTTTTACATTTGACATTCTTAAATTATGTAGAATAGATGATTACATGTGTGGGTTGTTTGTAGATGATATTTCAACTATTGTTTGGTTAAAAAAATGTGATTTCCTTGATTATGATGTAATTTTTAAAAAAAATCCGAATTCTTTTTCATTATTGATTTATATTTTTTGTATGAGACTATTGTTTTGGGAGTGTATCTAACATGGATCTATGCCTATGGTTCTAACTTTAGATCTAATGATCTATGCTTGTATGTGACATTGATTGAGAAATGAGATCTAGAACCATGAGAGAGATGGAGAATGATGTCGTGTCCCTTAAGGGTCGATTGTGACTTGTATATATAGGAGATCAATCCCTGATTACATGCTAATCATTCTTATCAAGATAATACAAATATGGAATGGATCCATAATTACAGCTAACAGTTAAGGCATGTACACATGTACATTTAAATGGGCCTGTGATATTGGGCCTGAATTGACCCCCCCGCCCCCCCTCTCCTTCAAATTGATGCGGGAGAGTCATAAAGCAGCAATTTGAAGACAAGAAATTGATGTCGAGGCCGAGGAAGTCCCTTAGTGAAGATATCTGCAAACTGAAACTCGGTAGGGACATGAGGTAGACGGATAACATCATGCTTGTATTCGTCCCGAATAAAGTGACAATCAACTTCGATATGTTTTGTGCGTTCATGAAGAACAGGATTTTCAGGAATTCTGATGGCCCTAGTATTATCGGCATTCAAGGAAGTAGGAGAGGTCTATGCAAATCCGAGTTCCGAAAGAAGTCCCCGAAGCCACAGGATTGCAGAACAAGCAGAGGACATGGCCCGATATTCAACCTCGGTGGAAGATTTGGAGACCCGTTCTTGTTTTTTGCATTTCCAAGAAATAAGAGATTTACCGAGGTACATACACCAACCAGTGGTGGATCATTTGGTATCCGGACAGCCTGCCCAGTCAACATCTGCATAAGCGGTCAGAAGCAGACAATTATCCTTTGCATAATATAAACCACGAGCTCTAGTGCCCAATAAATACCAGATAATTCGCCTCACGGCTGTCAGATGAAGGTGGCGAGAAGACGTCATGAAATCGCTGACAAGATTGAGAGCATAAGATATGTCCGGCCTAATGATGGTGAGATAGACAAGACTGTCGACGAGTCTCCGGTATGTATGTGGATCAGGAAGAAAATCGCCATCATCTTTACTCAACTTAAGATTGACTTCAAGCGGTGTATCAACTGAGGAAGAGTCATTGAGATCAGCAAGCTCAATAAGAACTATGGCATATTTGTATTGATTGATAAACAGGCCATTGGGAGATTGATGTACCTCTAAGCCCAAAAAATAATGCAGAGGACCCAGATCCTTCATATGGAATGAATCTCGGAGAGAGGCTTGGAGGGATTCTATCATCGCATCATCAGTGCCGCTGATAATGATATCATCAACATATACAAGGAAAACAGTAAAGCCAGTAGAGGCGTGGCTCAGAAAAAGAGATGGGTCGTAAGGACTTTGAGTAAAGCCAATCGTGCTTAAATGATCGCTAAACGTTTCGAACCACGCTCGAGGAGCTTGCTTGAGACCGTAAAGAGATCTGCGTAAGTGACAGACGGGCTTCTTAGACGGAGAGGTGACTCCTTGTGGTATCCACATATAGACGTCCTCTTTCAAGTCCCTATGTAGAAATGCATTCTTGACATCCATTTGGTATAAGGGCCAAGATTGAGAAGCAGCAATGGCGAGAAGTAGCCGAACAGTTGTCATTTTTGCAACTGGCATCATGTTGTCTCCGCGTCCTTGGTAATCCGGACACAAAGTCCATCGTGAGATGTTCCCACTTCCATTTAGGGATATACAACGGATGAAGTAAGCCTGGTGGCTTCTTGTGCTCAAATTTCACACGCTGGCAAGTCAAGCAGGAAGATACATAACTAGCTATCTCCCGTTTCATGTTATTCCACCAGAATCTGCCCTTAAGATTTCTATACATCTTCGTACTTCCTGGATGCACAGAATATCTAGTGTGATGAGCTTCAAACATGACTGCTTGCTTCAAATCTTCCTGTGCTGGTACACATAATCTGTCTCTGAAATAGAGAACTCCTGTTACCAACACGAAATCTGGCCTTGCTGCAATGTTATCCCGAATTCTTGCAAATTCCGGGTCGTCGAACTGCCTATCTTTAATTTGCTGAATGAGTAGCGGTTCGAACACTGACATCGCTGCAATCATGACATGATTGTCCATGACTTCAATGGATACATCCCAATCCCTGAATTCTTCAATCATAATCCATTCACCCACCAATGATGCCAAGTCAGCTGATTTGCGACTCAAAGCATCAGCTACCACATTACCCTTGCCAGGTACATATGTGAATGGAAAATCATAATCCTTGATTAGCTCTAACCAACGGCGTTGCCTCAGATTGATATCTTTCTGAGTGAACAAGTATTGGAGACTTCTGTGATCGCAATGGACTTCAAACATTTCTCCATACAGATAATGTCTCCATTGCTTCAATGCGAATACAACAGCCGCGAGCTCTAAATCATGTGTAGCATAGTTCTTCTCATGCTCTTTTAATTGACGCGAACCGTAGGCAATTACCCTACCTCGTTGCATCAACACACATCCCAATCCAACGCCCGAGGCATCTGAGTAAATCTCAAACCCTCCTCTTCCTTCAGGTAAAGCCAAGATTGGGGCTGTTATCAACTTCTGCTTCAGAGTTTGGAAACTGCACTCACATACATCATTCCATTGAAACGGAACGTCCTTCCGAGTCAGTTTCGTCAACGGAGCTGCTATCTTGGAGAAGTCCTTTACGAACCTTCTATAGTAGCCCGCCAACCCTAAGAAACTCCGAACCTCTGGCACATTCTTCGGACTCTGCCAATTGCTAACCGCGTCAACCTTAGCCGAATCAACAGCTAATCCATCTCTGGTAATGACGTGACCCAAAAATGCAACCTGCTGCAACCAAAAGTCGCACTTCGAGAACTTTGCATACAACTGATTCTCTCTCAGTGTCTGCAAGGCTATTCTCAGATGATGTGAATGCTCTCTCTCTGACCTTGAGTATACCAGGATGTCATCAATAAAGATCACAACAAACTGGTCTAGGTACGAAGCAAACACTCTGTTCATTAGAGCCATAAAAACTGCAGGTGCATTGGTTAGACCAAAAGGCATCACTAAAAATTCATAGTGTCCATAACGAGTCCTGAATGCAGTCTTCTGTACATCTTGATCCTTAACTCGTATCTGGTGATATCCAGATCGAAGATCAATCTTAGAAAAGTAAGCTGCACCTTGGAGTTGATCAAACAACTCATCGATTCTAGGCAGTGGATATTTATTTTTAATGGTCACTTGATTGATCTGCCTATAATCAATACACATTCGAAAGGTGCCATCTTTCTTCTTCACAAACAGTACAGGTGCTCCCCATGGTGAGACACTAGGTCTGATAAAACCTTTGTCTAGCAATTCCTGTATCTGTTTCTTCAATTCATACAACTCTGATGGTGCCATTCGATACGGTGCCTTGGATATCGGTGCAGTACCGGGCACAAGTTCAATAGTGAAGTCTACTTCCCTTGCTGGAGGTAGACCTGGCACTTCATCGGGAAATACGTCTGGAAAGTCACAGACTACCGGGATGTTTTCTAATTTCTGTTCAGGCTTCTGTTCAGAAATGAATGCAATGTAGCCTTCACAACCACTATGCATCATTCGTTCAGCCTTAAGTGCTGAAATAAGCCTCGTGTCAAACCTCTTCAAAGTGCCTTCAAAAAGCACACTGGCATTGGCCTCATCAACCCGAAAGGTGATGATTTTGCGGAAACAGTCTAAACAAGCTCTGTACTTCGCAAGCCAATCCATGCCAAATATCACATCAAAATCATTCATGGCTAGTATAACCAGATCAGCTGGCAATGCTACTTCCCCGATTTTCACATCACATTGGGGAACATACAAGTCACATACTACCCTTCTCCCTAAAGGAGTAGAGACGGTAAAGTCATATGGCAATTGCATTATCCGGTCTCGCATATTACACACAAATGCAGGTGCTACAAATGAATGCGTGGAACCGGGATCAAATAATGCAACCGCAGGTTTATCACCTATAAGAATTGTACCTTCAACCACATTGGTTGCAACATCAGCTTGCTCTCGGTTAAGAGCATAAGCCCTTCCAGCTATCTGTGGCCTCTGCTGTTGCTGTCCAGGTTGTTGCCTCTGCCATTGACGCTGCTGGCCTTGTTGTTGCTGTTGCCTAGGAGGTGCTGGCAAAGCTAATCGCTGAGGAGGAGCAGGAAGTGCTGCTTGTCCTTGAACAGTCTGCTGATTAGGAGCTCTGTCATCTCTCCTTGCCTTTGGACATTGTGCCATTCTGTGTTCCAAAGAACCACAAACAAGGCATGCTCCAGTAGTTCTCCAACACAACTCAGTCTTGTGAGCCTTTCCACATGTCTCACAAACTGGCTTATTCTCATTCCTAACAGTAAATTTCTGCTTCTTATTTTTATCCTTGAATCGTCCTCCCTTTTTAAACCCGGAGCCTGTAGATTTTTCACCACTACTCCTCTTGGTACTCTCATTTTCAGCCAATTCCTCTCTGTGGACTTCTTCTGCCGTGTAGGCTCTATCCACAGCATCATCGAAGGTAGTAGGCCTATTTGCCAATACCATCTTCTTATATGTGGCATTCAGGCCATTGAGAAACCTCTTCACCTTTTTGTCTTCCGTATCTACTAGATCAGTAGCATACTTCGACAATTGCAGAAAGGTATGGACATAGACAGATACGGTCATTTGACCTTGCTTCAATTGCAGAAATTCTGCTTCTTTCTTCTGCCTCACATGCTCGGGGACAAACTTCCTTTGAAATTGTTCTTTGAAAGTCTCCCATATCACTGCTTCTGGCAATTTAGTGATTGCCCCACTCACACTCTTCCACCATGTCTTTGCTACTTCTCGTAGCATGGAGGAAATGAGGGCAACTCTTTGCTTCTGCGTGCACGTGACTGTGCCAAACACATCCTCAATGTGTTCCAGCCATTCATCAGCTTTCAGCACATCTTCAGTACCCCGGAACTCAGTAGCTCCTCTTTTCCTGAATTGTTCATACAGGACATTAGGGTCTTTCTCCTTAGACTGAATTACCACTTGTGTTCCAACCTGAGTAGGTGGTTGAACTGGTGGTCCTACTGGTGCTGCTTGCATCTGAGCCTGCAATTGGCTCTGCACTTGCAATAAAGAAGTGATCTGGGCTTGCATACCCATCTGTGCTTCATGACTCTTGGCCATTTGTTCATTGCTTCTCACCAACTGCTCCAGGATGGCAGTCATCCTTGTGTCCATATCGGAGACAGGAGACGGTGTGACAACCTCAATAAAGTCATCATTGTCTGGATTCGATCCAGATGCAGCCATGCTGTAAACAATACGGAAGGTAAGATACATAGATCTCAACACTTCCATTACATATATCACATGAAGTGAAAGCATTTAACTCACAAATCCAAGATTGGATTTGCACGAAACGTAACGCTCCTCACTTAGTTAACTTCGCTCTGATACCATACAATAAGTATGTCACGACCCGGGCCCGAGATTAGGGTTATCACGGCCAAACCCCGAGTCGCGATGCCATACTTACTCCCGTAAACCTCGCATCACCGAAGTCAATACGAGATTCACAAGGGATCTTACATATACCTGTCAAATGTACAATTTTGCGGAAATACATATATACATTGACATTCAATTTTAATATGTACAAATTCTTTACAGAAAGTAAAGCTTACTTATACATTTCATTTCCTATTTAAATCAACCATGCATATGCAAATACAATGCATGTGATCATTAATTACAATAAAATGAAGCTAGTCAAAATGTTTCCAAAATTTCTAAACCGGTCGCCTCCGATCTATATCCATTCGTTCAATCCTCCTGGGGGAACCGGATCGGTCTCCTCCGATGGCGGCGCGGTCTCTGAACCACTGGGACGGCCAACTGGGCCTGTAATGTCATCAATAACACTGTGAACACGACGGTTCAACAATGTATACACAATTCTATGATATCATATGTTTATCATTTGGTTCCAATGTCTAACAATTCTATTCAAAAGCAATTCAATTTCAATTCAATTCAATTCAATTCATATAATTCTTCCCTGAAGGAAGCATGCAATTCATGTGAGTCTCCCCTGAAGAGAGCATTTATCAAGTGTCCTTTCGTTGTCCTCTAGCTTAGGCGGAAGGCGCACCATTCACAACCCAGCCTTTCAAGGACTCATTTCATTTCATTAGTACTCACTTTATTAAGTGGCTTTTCAAATGGTTACGCACTTTATTAGGTGGCTTATCAAATGGGTGGGTGCACCAATGTCTTGATCAGAGATCACCGGTCCCACGGAGCTCCGGAACGCTCCATCTACTGCAGCAGACTTGTTCTTTAATTCATTACAGTGTTTATTCATTTCAGTTCTTTTCGTTTCATTTCATTGCATTTCATTGTATTAATTCAATTCATTATTCAATGATAGCTCAACAAGGAGCATAACAGTAAAAGACGAGAGAGGACAAGCCAACTCAAGTCATAAACAATTAAATTTCCTAAAACAACATTCGGGTGAAACGTTCATTATGCAATGTAGGTGTTATTGTGGATGACATCACTTTTTAGTGAAATGTACATTCACATAAGTTTAGCTAACACCCATGCAGGTTTAGGAAATTTTCAGAAATCAATTCTGATATTCCTCCATTTCGGTCACCTCGGCGGTTACCTAGCGGTTAGCCGCATTAGGGGTTTCGGCTGGCCGAACCACATTCGGTCAGCTTCCCAGAACTTTTCAATGTCTACAGGACAACTTGTCCAAATTCGGTCACCTATGCGGTCACCCACTCGGCTGGCCGAAATTCAAATTTCGGCTAGCCGAATTTATTCGGTTAGCTTACGGTTCGTTTTCCAGAAGCTCAACTTCTGATGGAAAACCCTGACAAGATTTTCGGTCACCTTACGGTTAACCCGCGGCTAGCCGAACTCACAAATGCGGCTAGCCGACCAATGTCGGTCAGCTCTCGGTCAGATAGCGGTCAGGTGGCGGTCAGCCTGGCGGCTGACCGAATTGCGCCCAGAAGTTCAGAAAATTCTGAACCGAATTTTCTGTAACTGAACTTCTTGAGTTCTAACAATTCACTTAACAATTGAAATCAATGTAATTGAGTATACTTGCCTTATTTGGAAACTTGGTAGCAAGAATTTCTTTGTTTAGCTTGAATCCAAGCTGAATTCCTCAAACCAAAGCTCCTTTTGAACCTAAAACCCAAAATCCATGTACAAAACAGAATTCTTGTGAATTCTTCGAGTCATAACTCAATACTGAAACCAGGAAAGTGCTGAATTCAACTCAACACTTACCTGCAGCTTCCTTGGTGGAAATCTTGAGATCTTCTCAAGTTTAAACTCCCAAAACAGTAGGAAAAGAGATGAAGAAAAGGATGGTGAAGATGGAATCCCTCTTCCCAAGCACTTGACAGCTCTCAATCATCACTCAATCAAGAGAAATTGGAAGAAAGAAGAAGAAGAGAAAGAAAGAGAAGAAGAGATCGGCTGCTGGGAGGAATGAACTCAAATGAGTCATCCTCATCTTATAAGCCCACTTTTGCATTAAACCCCCTCCCATTCCCTTTAATTACAATTCAAGTCACATGAATGGTCATTTGACCCAATTCACGTCGAATGGAATCGTCACATTTATAAAAGTTAACGTACTCCTCGAGATATACGTGTGAGTATCCAGAGTTTCCGTATTCGACAAAATACGCATAATTCCGTATTTACGAAAAAGTCCTTGCATTGCATGGTTTAGCCTAAAACCATTTCAAGTCACCTATAACCTTTACTATTCATTGCATTAGGTTCAATTTGACCACTTGAGCCAAATTCTTATCAATTTAGCCATTAGTCAACATTAATTCCATAAATCACGTTGGATTAGCATTAATCCCGATGAAGTAGAGTTAATCTTAATTAACTCGGGACAGGGTGTTACAAAAGGACAGTCCACAATATCCCAAGTGTGATTCTGGGTCAATTCTGGGTCTTTCATGGCCTGGTTCCAACAATCATGTTGCACAGCCTGCAAATAAGAACTTGGGATGGAAACAGATTATAGTGTCGTCATCAAGGAAGCATGGGTAAAGCCATACCTCGCAAGAGGGCGAGAAATTCTGGAGGAGCGACGCAAGATACTAGTAAAGGGGGGACCATTTGCCGGAGGATCAGGACGGTGGGCATTTGCAGTGGCAGTTCTTTCCCTTCGATGATACACAAAATTTGGATTAAACCGTGTAACAGATGTTGCTTCGGAAAACCTAGGTAACAAAGTTGAGGAACAAGAAGAGGGACAATCCAAGTGGGTTTGGAAAAAATATTAATTTTCAAAGAAAATAACATTACGAGAGATCCTGGTGTGACGAGCCTTTGGATCATAGCAAACAAAACCCTTTTGGTTAGGTGCATATCCTAAAAAAACACACCTGCTAGATTAGGCCGTTAATTTTGTACGCTCTGTTGGAGGCAGATGAATGAAGCAAATACACCCGAAGGTATGTAGGTGATTAAATGATCGATGTTGACCAAAAAGTTTAAAATATGGTGTCAGTTTTGCAATGGTAGGGGATAGGAGATGGTTGATGAGATGCACTGCAGTGGTGAGAGCTTCAGTCCAAAGATTGGAATTCAGTGGAGACATACCACTACAACCACCCCCCCCCCCCCCCCGAATCTGATCGCAAAGTTTTAATGCATTTGGAAAATTGGGTTTTAACATAGCTAAGAAAAATTTTAAATGCATTAAGAACATCAGATTTAGAATGTAACAAATAAACCTAAGTAAACCTGCTGTGATCATCAATAAATGTAACAAAGTATTTGAAATGACCATGAGAAATGGTAGGAGCAATGCCCCAAACATCACTACGGATTAAGTCAACATTCATTGCTCCGAGATGTAGAGATAGAAAAAGGTAAAGTTTTACTTTTTCCTAATTTACAAGCATCACACTCAAATGAAACAGAATCAAGAGGTTTATTTAATAATCCAGTTTGAAACAAAGTGGACAAAGTAGCAGCATTCGGATGACCAAGTCTATTATGCCATAACCTAGAATTAGTTTTAAGTTAAAAAACAAAACAACTGATGCCAATGTTTATTTTGAATAAATGTAGATACTGGTAAAGTAAAAAGTCTGCCACGTTTAGGCCCCCTCGCGATCACTGCCCCCGACTCCTGGTCCTGTACAAGACAACCAGAAGAAGAAAAGGAGACTTCGTAATTATTCTCAACTAATTGACCCACAGAAACTAAATTGGTAGCAAGATAAGGGGATACAAAAACATTTGTTAATGGAAAAGGGCCAGGGGCATCGCCCACAGAGACGATGGGAGGGTGGTCCCCATTGGCAGCTTGAACAGAAAAAGTGCCAGTGTAAGGAACAACATGATATAGTTTTGAAGGTGAGGAGGTCATGTGATTACTAGCCCCGGAATCTAAATACCATGTATTAGAAAGGGATGGACCAGTACCTGAAATGTGCATAGATGACAGGGCATTGATAATCATCTGATTTACCATAGCCGGAGTAAGTAGAGCGGGTGACTGTGTTTGTGATGAAGAACCAGGTTGTGATGAGGAATCAAACGGCAGTGAACCACTGAATTCAGAAGAGGCATATTGTGGGGTGGTAGCCGTGTAAGCACTTGAAGCTGACTGCACATAGGGGTGAGAAGCATAATGGAGAGCCTTCTTCCTACACACTTCAATAACGTGACCAACCGCCTTACAATATTTACAAACTTTCAGCTTGCATTGATTGGCATAATGGCCATATTTTTTACAGTTGTAACACTGTACTTTAGTGATGTCCCGAGGAGGAGGTCTGGTTTTAGCAGCATAAGTAAGCGGAGCTTCAGTGGAGCTCTGTTGTTCAATTGCAAGTTTCGAAACAAGGCGTTGTTCTTCCCGTAGAAGTTCCTGAAGACAGTCATCTACGTTGGGGAGAGAAGCGCAGCTCATCAAGTTTGATCTCACTGTCTCATACTCAGGTTGAAGTTTCATGAGTAATTGGTCCCGATGGCTGTTCTGCTATAAAGAAAGTAACTCGGGTAGCAGTGCTTCAGAGACAGTAGCAAACTTGATTTCATCATATTCTGACCATAGGATCAGAAATCTTGAGTAATAATCCTAGATAGAAAGCGTGCCTTGGGACTAATTTGCAATTTCTAATTCCAGTTGAAATTGGCGAGCAGCATAATTTTGGTAATATACCTTTTTCAGATATTCCCACATGTCCTTGGAGGTTTTGCATGGTCTTAGATACAAGATAAAATTCAGTTCTACAGAAGAAAGAATCCAAGATTTTATCTTTGCATCTTTAGTTTTCCAAGAAAGAATCTTCTTGGCATCATCAACAGGGAGTTTTTCAGACCCATCGATATGGCCCCAAAGTTCTTTTCCTTCAAGATATAACTGGAATTGAAAAACCCAAGATGCATAGTTTTTGCCATTAAATCAAACAAGAGAAATGTCTGATTTTTCAGATTTATCCATGTGAGCACGTGTGTAGTTTCAGAAAAGCAGCAACAGCAAGCAGTATGGCAGAGGAACAAACCAATAAAGCAACAGCAGCAGTATTGCAGAGAAGTAGCAGCAGAATAGATGAATGAACAAACAGTTGCAGTAGTATCGTAGATGTAACAGGAGAAAGCTAGTGCAGAGGCCACAAACAGCAAGAAGAATGAAGACAACAGCCAACAGCAAGCAGCGGCAACAATCTGATGTGAATCAGATGTGCTCAGAGACCAAAAAACAACCCAGGCGACCCCCTGGATGGTGTCTGGATGAGTACGTGGGGCCCACAGAGGGATTGGAATGCAGATGATCTGATTGCCGGTCGTAAATGTCTTCCTGGAGATGAAATCTGGTGTGCAGATTCCAAGGATCCAAACTTTTGGACAGTGGAGATGAAAACTACTGCCAGAAATGGGAAAATCACAAGATTGAGCAAAAGGCCTACCTGTGAGTGGTGAAAATTTGTGAAAAAATCACCAAAAATCCCTCCTACAGTGGGCGACCAAGACTGTCGAGGTTTCCAGTTGAGTCTGGATGATCACAAGTGGGCCACTGTTGAACAGCTATGATCAGCAGTGGATGATTTGGCTGAATAGACTCTGAGACGTCTGAAACAGATCCTAGATCTGTTCTTTACTGCGGGAGAGGTTGATTCCTCTCAGATCACTTGGAAGATTGCAAATCCCTGCTCTGATACCATGACATTGATTGAGAAATGAGATCTAGAACCATAAGAGAGAGATGGAGAATAATGTCGTGTCCCTTAAGGGTCGACTATGACTTGTATATATAGGGGATCAATCCTTGATTACATGCTAATCATTCTCATCAAGATAATACAAATATGGAATGGATCCATAATTACAGCTAACAGTTAAGGAATGTACACATGTACATTTAAATGGGCCTCTGATATTGGGCCTGGATTGACAGTATGTGTATTGTGTTATAATAATATTTCCCACTCCTTTTCTTGTAAAACTAATTATTAATAATATGTTTTGGTAAATGGTAAGACTAAGAGACTATTATTTTGATTGTGTAGAACAGTCTATAACATGGATCTATCATCTATGCTTGTATGTGTGCATTAATAATATGTTCTTTTTGTTTCTACATTCTTAAAGTATAAACATTTGATTGTGTAGAATCTTGAATTCTTGATTGTGAAGATTACTGTCACTTAGATAGTTAGATTATATCACAATGGCCCCAAAAAATAAAGAGAAAGAAGTTGACCCCGGATGAGAACATGGGGAGATGGTTGCAGGAGACCGTCATAAGGTCAAATGCAAATGGTGTCATAAGATTCTCAGTGGTAGGATCCACAGATTTAAACAACACCTAGTAGGTATACAAGGGGAAGCTAAACCATGTGCAAATGTCCCCACTGAAGTGAGGAAACAAATGAGAGACATGTTGCAGGAAAAGAAGAATAAGAAAAAAAAAAGAAAAAATTTGATGAGAGGGTTGTAAATATGCAGAGGATTGACACTTCTAAGGATGACTCTGACGGTGATGATGATGTTGAGGATAGGGAGTTAAGGAGGGCTATGAGAGCGAGCCGTGAACAGTTTGCTTCTGAGTAGGCTCGTATAGATGAGACACGGGCTGGGGCCGTTCTTCAAGAACTCCTCCTGACCCTTATCGGGACACAGCGAGGAGAGGGACATCGGATCCATTCTTACATCGGTCTCAATGTACGAAACAACCAAAGATTAGTAGCTCTATCATGGGTGATATGAAAGTTAGAACCATGAAAATGAGGAGAACCATCTCAAAGTTCTTCCATTATAATCGGATTCCACTGAATGTCACTAATTCACCATACTATCGCTCCATGGTTGATACTATAGCTGAGTTGGGGTCTGGAGTTAAACCTCCATCCGCTTATGAGATTGGCGGAAAGTATCTTGACATGGAAGTTTCCGATTATTGGAGATACTTGGAAGATCACATCAAAACTTGGGAGGAAAATGGGTGCACGCTTATGTGTGATGGGTGGACAAGCAACAATAGGCGGCACATTATTAATTTCATGGCTTACTGTGTAACGGGAACAGTTTTTGTCAGATCAGTAGATACAAGCGGGCATAGAATGGATGCACAATATTTGTACAGTTTAATTGATGATATCTTGGGTATGGTTAAAAATTGGCACAAATATGTTGTTGCAATTGTGACAGATAATGCGACTAACTTTAAGGCCGCGGTGAAGAAATTGCATGAAAAGCAAAGGAGTATTATTTGGGTGCCGTGCACGGCACATTGTATCGATCTCATGCTGGAGCACATTGGCAAATTAGATGATGCCCGTGATACTATTGATGAGGGAAAGATGGTGACATCTTTGATCTATAACCATCAGTTCATGACCGATTTGCTAAGAGAAATGAATGAGGGCCGTGAGATTTTGAGGCCGGGTATCACACGCTTTGCTACGCACTTCGTAGCCCTTGAGAGTCTTCGTCGTGCCAAGGCTAACATAATGCAGATGTGGACCAGTACAGCATATGTGAAATCAGATTTTTCAAGTCAACCTTTGGCACGCCGTGTACAACAGATTGTCCATAGGGAGGATTTCTGAAACAGGGCAGAACGAATTACTGACTTACTCGAGCCTCTTGTTTTGGTCTTGAAACTAGTGGATGCTGATACGAAGCCCACAATGGGGTTTTTGTTCGATGCCATGTATAGAGCAAAGATTGCTATAGAGCAAAGGTCCAGAGGAACGTACGAGACTTATTATAAGCTATGGAAAATCATTGACAATCGATAGGACAACCAGATGCATCAAGACATACATGCGGCAGGTAAATTTTGACTATTATGGTTATTAGAAATACTAACTAGTTACTGTTTATTACTTTATTTTGGAATCCAATAATCAATACTTATTACTTAATGACGTCATGGCATGCAGCGTACTACTTGAACCCAAGTTGCTTCTATAGCAAACACTTTTCTACCCATGAAGAAGTTTTTCGTGGCTTGAAAAAAATGTTAGAGGCTATGGCAGATAACCCGCAACATCAAGTTACAATTATTAACCAGGTAAAGATGTCATAGATCATGACATCGTTATTCACAGATTAGTGGGCTAAGTGCTAACTTCTAAATTTTAACTTTTATAGTTAAAAAACTACAAGGGCGCACTAGGTAGTTTTGGATCAGACGCAGCAATATTAGGTCGTAAGCAGATGGATCAAGGTATTATTTCAAATTTTAATACTTGAATTAGATGAAATATAGTAATTTATGAATTATAACAAACAATTGATTTTATTGTTTTGGTCTTTTAACACAGCTGAATGGTGGGCAACATTTGGCGATGAGGTTCCCCATTTAAGAGCTTTTGCAAAAAGAATATTGAGCCAAACAGCCTCATCTTCGGGATGTGAAAGGAATTGGAGCACATTCAGTTTGATACACACTAAGACCCGTAATCGCCTTACTATGGCTAAGTTGGAGAAGTTGGTCTTTGTCCATTGCAACATGAGGTTAAGGGCAAGGAATCTGACGAGAAGAGACAACGGAGACTACCAACCGATTAATTTGGATTATATGTTCAAGGAAGATGACCATCTTGATGAATGGTTGGTTGCAAGAGAGGATCCAGTATTGAAGGCTATGAAGCACGGATACATGGAATTGGTGGGCGTATCCGTATCCCGGGCGTATCGGACACGGATACGCCCTGATAAGAAATCCAAACACGTGCCGGACACACGCGCGGCACGTGCGGGATACGTCCCGGACACATGCCGGACACGTTTTAAGTAACATAAAAAGAGAAGAGGAGAAAGCGAGGAGAAAAAGAGAAAAGGAAAAGAAGAGAAAGGGAAAGAGAAAAGGGAAAGAAGAGAAAGGGAAAGAAAACCCTAGTCGCTGCCGCTCCTGCTCCATCGCCATCGCCACTGCTGCCTCTCCTGCTACATCGTCGCCGCTGCCGCTGCTACATCGCCGCCGCTGCCGCTGCTACGTCGCTGCTGCTGCTGCTACGTCGTCGCTGCTGCTGCTGCTGCGTCGCTGCTGCTGCTACATCAGTTATCAAAGTCTGGTCTCTCTCTCTCTCTATTAGTTCCGTCAGGTTCTTTTCTCTGCTTTATTTTTCCTCTTTTCTCTACTGCTTCGTTGCTACAGTTACTACATCTTTTTTTTTTCCTTTTTTCTCTACTGCTTCTTTGCTGCAGTTGCTACATCTTTTTTTTTCCTTTTTTCTCTACTGTTTCTTTGCTGCAAGTTGGAACTTTCCTCAGTTGATATTCAACAATTGGGGCTTTTTAGGGTTTGTTTGGAGAAGACTCAATTCCCCTGAAAAAATGAAGAAACAGCTTATGGAAATGGGAAAAATGAATAAGACAACATTTTTAGGGTGTATTCTTTTTCTTTTTTTTTTCTGTTCTTTGATTCCGTTTCTGGAGTTTCCAGTTCCTTGGCTTTTTTCTATTCTTAAACGAGTTGGCTTCTCAAACTGTTTCCTTGGCTGTTTTGTTTGGTTTATTTCTAATTATTTTATCATTGATGATTAATGTTGTTTTGTTTGGTTTATTTCTAAAATCAACACAACTGATTATGATTAATGCTGTTTTGTTTGATTTTATTTATGGAATCCTTGTGATTCTGTGTAATGTACACTAGGCAGTAACCTTATTCTTTGGTGTATGCATTTACTCATTTTACTGCATTATTTATGCTGTCTTAATGTCTTATTAATACCCAACTGATTTGTGAATGGGACAAATGAATAGATATATAATGTGTATATGTATCCATCTTTTTCTTTTACTGTTAGATTATTCTTGTTTTCTTTTCTTCTTTTTTTTTTGAGTTATTTTAGGTGGCTTGATGGGGCCACTATTTTGTGTTTCCAACAAGCAACCAAAGTTTATTGGAATGGCTTCTACTACGGGTGGTAGCCATAGTACTAGTGTGTCTTCTCCAACTATTGAAGAAGATGCTCACAACCCTCTTTGGAGGTATGTGACAAAACAGCAAAAACTTGGTGATGGAGGGGGAAATATGTCGTGGCAATGCAATTTTTGCCATCAAACCAAGAAAAGTTCATACACAAGGGTGAGGGCTCATTTGATACATGAGCCTGGTCATGCTGTTGCATTCTGTCCAAAAGTTAAGAGCAGTGATATTGCGGAGATGAAAAGGTTAGAGGAAGAATGCAATGAGAAATTGAGGAACAGAGCACCCAAGAAAGTACCATTGCCAACTTCTAATGTGGATTATGATTCAAAAAAAAGGAAGGCGAGTGGAAGTGGAAGTTGGAGTGGAACTGATAGTAATACGGCTATTGGGAAGTCATTTAACCTGAAGTTGCGTGACCAAATGGATGCAGAGATTGCTAGGATGTTCTATGCATCGGGCTTGCCATTTCACCTAGCAAGGAGCCCTTATTATGTGAGTTGTATCCAATTTGCCGCAAACAATGCTCTTGCAAGCTATGTGCCACCGGGGTATAATAAGCTAAGGACAAGTCTACTCCAACAAGAAAGGGCTCACATTGATAGATTGCTACAACCAATTAAAGGCACATGGAAAGAAAAAGGTGTAAGCATTGTGAGTGATGGATGGAGTGACTCGCAGAGGAGGCCCTTGATTAATTTTATGGCTGTGACGGAAAGTGGTCCTATGTTCCTTAAAGCCGTGGATTGTACGGGTGAAATTAAAGATAAGTTCTTTATTTATGGTTTGTTAAAAGAAGTGATAGAAGATGTTGGTCCCCAAAATGTGATTCAAGTGATAACTGATAATGCTAAGAATTGTGCGGGTGCGGGGCATCTCATTGAAACACAATTTGAAAATATTGTTTGGACACCATGTGTGGTTCATACACTCAACCTTGCCTTGCAAAACATTTGTATGGCAAAGAATATTGAAAACAATCAACTGACATATGAGGAGTGTAGTTGGATCACGGACTTGGCAGAGGATGTTGTTTTTGTTAAGAACTACATCATGAATCACTCTATGAGATTGGCTATTTTTAATGAATTTGTGCCTTTGAAGCTGCTTTTGGTTGCAAGTACACGTTTTGCTTCGGTCCTTGTCATGCTTAAGAGATTCAAGCTCATAAAAGGAAGTCTTCAAGCCATGGTTATTAGTGAAAGGTGGAGTCTCTACAGAGATGATGATAAGGAGAAAGCCAAAGCTGTGAAAGATTTTGTGTTAGATGACATTTGGTGGGACAAAATGACTTGCGTACTTTCTTTTACGGCTCCTATATATGATATGCTAAGGGTTTGTGACACGGATAGGCCTTGTCTTCACTTGGTGTATGACATGTGGGATACCATGATAGAAAAAGTGAAGGGTGCAATATATAGGCATGAAGGAAAGAGACTCGATGAGACATCTACCTTTTATGATGTGGTGCATAAAATTCTTGTGGATCGTTGGAACAAGAACAACACTCCTCTCCATTGCTTAGCTCATTCACTAAATCCAAGGTGACTTCTAGTCTTTAACTTTTTTCTTCTCCCTCTTAGTCTTAATCATAAACTTATTCTTAATTCTTTTTTTTTTCCTATTCAAGGTACTATAGTGAGCATTGGCTTCATGAGGATCCTAGTCGAGTTGCTCCACATAGAGATATGGAGGTTGCTAGAGAAAGAATGAAAATTCTTAAAAAATATTTTCCTAATTTGGAGGAGCGCAAAAGGATAATCACAGAATTTGTTGACTTCTCTAGCAAGTCTGGAGAGTTTGCGGATGTTGATTCCATTCGTGATCGCTATGAAATGGATCCTAAAAGTTGGTGGGTCACCTATGGTGCGTGTGCACCTTTGCTTCAAACTCTAGCTTTCAAGCTGCTTGTGCAACCTTCTTCGTCATCATGTGCAGAAAGGAATTGGAATACTTATTCCTTTGTGCACTCGGTGAGAAGGAATAAGATGACACCAAAACGTGCTGAAGACTTGGTTTTCATTCATAGAAATCTTCGCCTTCTTTCAAGAAAAACTCCACAATATATGAAAGGAGAAACCAAGATGTGGGATATTGCTGGAGATTCTTTTGATTCGTTTGATGATGTTGGAGAGCTTGAGATTGCACAACTCTCCCTTGATGAACCGGAATTGGAGGCCGTGCTCTTTCGTGAAGAAGATGATGGAGGTGATGGTGGTGGACCTAGTGGCGAGCCAATTGAAGTTTAAGTGGATACATTGTCTGTTTGTTTGGGTTATATGCTTATGTTTCCATAGTAGTTGGTGAAACTTAGATTTTGAACTTGGAAGTTGGAACTTGGAAGTATCGAATGTAATGTTTAATGATGATTAAATCAATGAAAGTGCATATTTTATGGCTATTTTGATTGAAATGATATTAGATTTTTATTGCATAGTCATATAAAAAATATTTTAAAAAAAAAAATTTCAACGTATGCCCAACGTGTCGTATCCTACTTTTTTGAGAAATGGCGTATCTGCGTATCCGTGTCGTATCGTATCCGTGTCCCGTATCCGTGTCCGTGCTTCATAGATTGAAGGATACAACATTCATCGATGAAGCAATGGCTGATGTTGAAAACTTTTAGTCGGATGAAGGACAAAATTCCCCACCGCAAGGTCTGAGTTCCAGATCTGCTACGCCTACTTCTACAGCGCGATCAGCGCACGATAAGGGTAAAGGTGTAGCAACCTCGTCATCGCAAGGCTCACAACGTGGTCATAACCGTTAGCCACAGTTGACACGATCCACTTCAGAACATGTCGCGGGGGCTAGAGATAGATCAAAACCAACTGGTTCGAGTTTGCCAACTTTCCAATACAGGCGAAAGTCAAAGGATAAGAGCACCTATGCAAAGACAAGTCAAAGCCAAAGGTTGGCCGCTCATGAAGAAGAAGAAGGACAGCAGAAAACATCATCTTCTTGCAAGAGTGGCTCACAAGAAGGAGGTGAACAGGGCCAGAATGAGGAGGCATACGAAGGTAGTGATGGTGCTGGTGGAGATGACAACATTAATGTATATTATGATCCAAGTGAGCCCGCTGGTAGGTCACGTGGGTGGGGCAAAGGTGAAGGAAATGAGCCATCGAATGAATATCCTCAGCCGCATCAAATGGCATCAAGCCCTTGGATCACAAGTTATGATAGTTCATACGGGTATGGGCAACAATATGGACACTCACACCATGATCCTTCGTCTTAGTATGGGCAGCCGCAGTAGTATGATGGATACGGTGGTCCTCCGCATGGGTATGGGCAACAACAGTATGGAGTATTACTAGGACCCATGGCCACACCCCCACAAGTGCAACCACCATATGCATATCCTCAACTTTAAGTTATGGCTCCATCATCAAACTATGGAGAAGGTCCTATAACTCCAAGAGCAGGGTAAGGGTTCTTTCATTTTGATGTTGCTCAATACTACCGTCAAAGTCAAAATAACGACGAAGATGAAGATCTAGAACCCGCAAGGCATTCAACATGGGATTAGTATTTAAATTTTAAGAAGAAAGAGCTAAGGTATGGTTTTACATTTTTATGAGCTATGAATATAATTGAAATTTGAAGCTTAGTTACATCTTTGATGATTGATCTTACTAGTTGACTTGATAATTGAGACCTGAGAGTGGATATTGAAAGTTGAAAACATGTATATTGTATTTTCTACTTTTTAGTTTTAAATTTTAATTGCAATTAATAAATAAAAGGGCTTGCAATTATGTTATTATTATTCTATCCTTAAGTAACATACGAGAATGATCAATGAAGAGAGTAAAACTATATATATGGATGGATTGGATGGATAGAGGGAATAAAAAAGGAGAAAAATAGTTTTTTCCTTCTTTTTTTTTTTTCACTTAACTTAGGAGTCAGGCAGACTCGGCCGAGTCGTCCAAGTCCGAGTCCATCTTTTTTAACCCTGGTTTCTTGGGGAATCTCTGATTTCTTGGAAGCGCAAGAAGCAAACCACCGTTTCAAAGTCTTCCACTAAGGCAGAATATCGGGCAATGTCATCCGCTAGTGCTGAAATCATCTGGTTACGCCGTCTTCTTTGTGAATTGGGTGTCCTTGTTGGTAGTTCTACACCTCTTCATGGGGACAATACCAGTGCTACCAGAATCGCAAACAATCCGGTTTTTCATGAAACGATGAAGCATATTGAGATGGATTGTCACTTCATCCGTCGGCAAGTTGTTACTGAGAAGATAACTTTGCCTCATGTCTCTACTCATAATCAATAGGCGGATATATTCACAAAAGCACTTCCCAACACACTTCATAATAATCTCACTAGCAAATTGATGTTTTGTATCTTCCCACATCAATTTGAGGGGGAGTGTAGAAGACAACTCATCAAAAATAAGGTCTAGGCCCAGCTCAATTAGGCCCATGTACAGCTTGTATAATATCCCACGTGTGGGACTTAGTTAAAGGATTGTACAGGTGATTTCTCTCTTCTTATTTCCTTGTATAGAAGACTAGGATATATTCTTTCATTATTCTGATTGTAAATATAGCATGATTAAAGCCTTTGATTAGGCATAATGACATTATAAAACTGGACAATCGATCCTCTATTGAGGCATGACCTTTTCCTCCATCTTCTCTTCTTCTCCTTCTTCCATATATTCAAATATTGTGCACCTCAATTTAGGGCTATCATTTGCCCCATTCTGATGCAATAATTGGGGGGGAATAAATTTGATTCTTCAAGTTGGAATCCGGTACCTTAGGCTTAGAACTTTGGGACTTTGACCTGGACTTACTTAGACTTGATCTTCAAACTATGAAATTGAGTAGTTTTAGTTGTGCAACACTTTTAGAATTGTCCGGAGGCATGTGTGAGACATTAATGAACTGAATGTATGCACGTTTAAGGCCTAAGGATATCCATACATTAATGAGCACCAAGGTAACATTATACTTGATATCCGGACCTTAAATGCATGTAAGGGCATTTCGTAAATGTCTTAGCATGTCAATGGCGGTTCTCGGACCTAAATTGGAATTCGAGGAGGTATTCCTTGCTCGTTTGGTCAATTGACCCCAGTCTTCACACTACTTACACTTGGTTACTCGCATGCACGAAGTATGCTTATCAATCTTGTACATGTTAGCTACCCACGATAACCAACTCCGTACCCGGCCTTAGAATGGATGGTTAGGTTTGAAAGTCATGCCTAGAGGCGTAATGTGCACTCGGTACCTTTATTGATCTTCTGGGGTGACAGGATCCTAGTTTAAGGTGTCATGAGGTTCGGCAAGGTTGCGATTACGCGCCACGTCCATCCTCGTGCACTGGATCCAAACCATACCCTTCCTGCCCATTTGGGGCAGCCTATTCCCTGTTGTCCAACTGTTTTCAGATCTTATGCCTATTTTCATTGTGGATTTCAACGCAATTTGCCAGCTCTACCCGGATTGCCAATATTGCATGTTGATGTTTCCCAGTTAGTCAATTTTGGATTCTAAGAGGACTACTCATTTATGATTAGCCCGTTTTGCCAGACTCAGCATGTTCGTGAGAGTAGTTCCTTTACCCTGACCACTGCACCTACAGTAGCATCCAGTTAGTCTTACTTGTTTCGAAATCCCAAGTCGGCGCCACTAAGCTTGGATTTCCTCTTCGATCTGATTAACTGTTTTGGGGTCCTTATTATATGTTTCAAGGATCAAAATAGCATTAGCGGCGGGCGTAGCGGGCCAGTGACCAAAACGATACGTGGCGGGCGATACGTGGCGGTAGCAGCAATACATAGCAACATAGTAATGTGAATTGAAAAAGGACAATTAAAATTTTTCAAAAAATAACCAAAAATCAAGAATATTGAAAATTGCTAAATTTTGATGCTTTTTACCTATAGTAACCAAGATAGGGGGTGTAGTAGGCCATTCAGTGCATACAGATTATGTATTGCTGAATGATTATAAAAAAAAATATTGATCTATTTTTTTCACATGTATTAATGTTAGTTAGATATACTATGTTAAAAACTATTATGCATTTCTAAATTCATAATTCAAACAAACAATTTAGCACAATTGTATATAACATAGGACATAAATTAGAAAGTAATGCCGAAATAAAGTTTAAAGTTCAAACCACATGACAAATTGACTTTCATCAAAACAAACAATGTAATTATGTTGAGAGTTGAGAAAAGAAAGCTTTTACTAATACCCAACGGGGTGCGCTAGGATATACCTAGAGAAGAGCCCTTGAGAGGAACTCTATGTATCGGCTTCAATTCGGTAAGATCTTGCGTTTTTTAGTGTTCTTTTAAGCAAAAAAGGCTAAGAAAGTTGCCTAGAAATGTTGTTTGGAGAGAAGAGAAGAAAAAGGCGATACTATATGTTTTAAAAAAAGATAGAAAGTAGCTGTCTAGTCTCAGTCCGTAGTGGCCCTATAACAGCTTGTAGCGGCCCCATAGTGGTCATAGCAGCCGACACAGATGAAAGCAGCATTAAATTGCATTTAGAGTAATGTAAAGGTGTTAGGTGTCAAATGGGCCGTGCCCAACACAGCAGTCAACTAGCCTAGGCACGGCATGGCACGGCACGGTCAACGGCACAGCACAGCAGGCACGGCCTGCATGCATGGGTTGTGCCGGGCCTTGATACCCAAGCCCATAGGCATGACACAGCATGGCCCGTTTCACAACACAGGAACAGCATGGCACGGCATGACCTAGGCACAACAGACGGTGCAAATCAGCCATATTTTGTGTATTTTGACCGTTTTACCCATCCAATGTACTGTTTTACCTTTTTTGTGATCTACAAAATTCTAAAGCTTTCTAAGGTAATCCTGTTGAAAAACCAACAACAGAAAAGATCCAAATGGTTCTTTTATACTGGAGTAGGTCGAGTATGACCGAATCACTTAAATATGTGTGTCATACAGTCATACTCTTCTTTGTGTGTATCTTTAAAAAAAAAAATTGCCTAAAACCCTAAAAATGGAAGCTTGGCACATTAGAAGCCCAGCATAAAGGGTTGGCATGAATGGCACAGCCCAGGCACGATTCAGGCACGGCACGAGCCATGCTGGGCCAAGCTATGCCGGCACGGCACAACACGACTGATGGGACGTGCAATGCCGGCATGGCACGTTTTAACACCTCTAGCGTAGCGGTTGCTATTTTGATCTATGATACATTTACCATCTGCAGATCGTGACTTTGTATGATATTTTCCGGAGCCATGGTCAATGCTTCGTAAGAATGTATGTGGCCAGCTATAAAGCCTCCTCGTGAGGTCTGTGGCTTACTATGATTATATGTGTTGGTATGTTACATGATGGTGTGCTCCCATCACCATGTGTGATGGAGAGGGCATAGCTTCATGTGGTTTGCCATTATGTTAATATGTTGGTTTCGCATTGATTTCACACTCAAACTCATGATATTCTACTCTTTGCACATCATGCCTAGTTGTAGACCTTTATCTTAATTTCTGTTAACTCACTACCATGTTAAATTGTATACTATTGCAAGGATGTTGTATTATCTATTCTAGTCACTTGTCAGGTCATCGTACCTGACATACTACAATTTCAGAGCTCAAGTACAAACCTCATTGCCTTCACAGAGGAGCCACAGGGTTTAGGCGAGTGGTGCACCAATGATTTAGACGTCGAGCCTGCACCAGAGTGGTCGATCACATTTTGGGAAGTGTTTTATTGTATTTTGGGACTTTTGGTTGTACTGGCCCATGCCGGCCTTTTATATTTTGGGAAATTGTAATTAAAACATCTCGTGTAAATATTTGACTTTAATGCTATGGACTGCCATCTAATGTTTCTGTCTAACTCTGATATGATGTCTCATGTTATTATTTATGTTCATGGTTATTAATGGAACGATTTGCTACAAGCTTCCACTGAAAGATATTTCCTATTCATTGTGAGATCATGTGGGATCCTCACTGCAGAAACCTGTGGGAAATCATGTGCGCGGCCGAAATTTTCCATACCATCCCGCGTACACCCCCGTGACTCCGGGCTAATGACCGTGATTAGCGCTAAACCGGTTCGGGGTTGCGACGACATATTTGTTCTATCAGCAATGATGCACGGATACTTCAAAATGGGCAACATATCATGTAGTATCATATCCAATACTTCATTTTTTATGTGGAAAACCCATGTCCTCGCCTATCCATGGCGTGTCCTTCCCATATCCATGCCTTAATTGGGCATTATAGTCTGGTAGTGCCTACCACAAGTTGAAGGGAAGAGGAGACAGGTTCACAAATACCCAAATACCTAAAAGGACACAAACAAGGAAAAATGGGATATGGGTCATGTAGCCTGGACCAAATTCAGGTTAGGGTTCACCACGTGGACTCAAATAAAATTTGAGTCCAGCTTCAAGACCATGGATTTCATACCAACCACCAAAATGCCCAATGTCAGTACATTATATTATATTTATACATGTGTAAGCATACTAAATGTATCATACAAGAATATATGCATTTGGATATCAATTTAGTTAAAAATCAAGGCCCTTTATTCAGGTCCCGGTTCGGGTTCAAGACTTTTATTTATATTCTAGTATGGGTATGCATCATGTAACGTCAATTCAGGTACAGGTAATGTAACATGACCCAATCCAGATATAGGTCAAGTAACTAAGACCAATTTGAGCACTGATTTCGGTACAGGTACAGAGGTACCTATCAGTAATCGTGTTTGGGTCCAGTACAATATCAGACCTGACACCGTTTTTATTCTTAAATAAAAGCATCTTTGAAGGTAAGTAGTCCCTGATCTCAAAAGGTAGTAAATAGAAAAAATGACTTCTAACTATTAACGTGAAGCCCCCGAAAGTTGCATTCAATGATGCAGGACAGGCCCGTGACCCCATGGGCCGACCAGTCCTTTGGGCCCAGTCAGTCTAGTCCATAGGACCATAATGGGCCTATGGAAGGACTGGTCTCCTATGGACTAGACTGACTGGGCCCAAAGGACTGGTCTGTCCATGGGGTCACAGGCCTGTCCTGCATCATTCACTGAGGCATTATTGTCCACAACTAGCAAGTTTACTAAAATTGAACTCCAACAGACTATGTTGGAAATCAACGCTCATCAATAGTTGGGCATGGTAAAAGAAAAAAAAAAAAATAGGAAGGCAACTTCTTGCAGTCTTTTCGAGCCCTTCTGGCATCGGGGACTCAAATAGGGAAGAAATTTTGACATCCCAGGAAGTCCTAAACCTGTTCAAGGAACACTTTGGACTTTGGAGGAAAGCTCATAGTGGAAGGGTACACATTGAAAGCTATTGCGTGAGCGGTTGGGAAATCGAAACCACCATGAAGGTTTGCGTTTATTTGTAATGAGATTAGATAATTGAAAGCCTCATTACAGGCCAGATTCAGCGAGTGCCAAGGGAAATAGACGGAGGCTGACCTGCTGACTCGATGGCCTAGTCATTGGACAATATTCCAGTGTGTAGTTTCTCACTCCACCTTGCTGGGACAAATATTTTCATGTAGAAATCCTATGTTTAATAAAAAATTAGTGAATTTCATCAAAAGAAAAATGAAAGGATAAGGCTAAGATGATGATGATTCTATAAGCCAAGATACATGCATGCATGCCTAAATGAGTGCATATGCATACTTCCTTTTCTTCCCTTTTTCCTTTCTTTTCTATGTGCATGCATAAATATTACGTAAATCTGAATCAATTACTTTACCACTCTAAAAGTCATGCATGTAGTCATTTATAACACATCTATTTACACACGAGCTTGTAGCAGGTATTAGAATATTTAAGGACCTGTCTATATATCTTTGAGCAGACAACTGATCAAATTTCAAGTACCTCTCAAAACTCTTGCACACGCTTTCAAACCAATAGCTGACAAGTGCCTTACTGATTCGGAAGCGATAGTTCCGGATAAGGAAATAAAAGGAACCAATCCTGTAGCAAATAATAAAAAGTTACTAGCTAGGACAAGAAACATAATTCTATAGACAAAAATTATGCGCTTAGATCCTGCCCAATATGAAGTATTGACACAACGCTGTTCAAAAGTATAATCAATGCTTGAAAGATCACATACATTACTACTAGTATAGATCAATCTCAAAATAAGTTGAATCTAAAAGTTCCAAGATCACATAAATCATAAGACATTAAGTAGCTTCCATGTGGGCCATCTAGGGAAGTAACAAGTTGACCCAAGATTAGCCTGGCTTGAGCTCAACTTGAACAGCAAACAGCCACCTAGAGCTCGAGCCAAGCCGAGCTTAGCTCAACTTAGCTTTGGCTTGAATTAAGGCACGCTGGGCTCCATAGTACTAAATAGCTAAGAGTTTATAATAAAACAGGCCCACCTAAAAATACATGAGCTCTACTTGACAATGCACATCAAGTCAAGCACAACTCAAACATAATCAAATATCCACAGAACCACTTATATAAGAACCATTGAAGCACCATTGCTCATCCACTTTCTGTTACCAAATTCAAGAAGGAGGAATAAAGGTCCATGGATATATGAGCGGTAGCTTAAAAACAACAATATCATCTCAATAGATGTAGATTTGAAGGCCTTAAAGATCAACAGGGAAAAAATTGTCAAAAAGAGGGTCATGTAAATATATTTTGGGTGGTTAATAAGGTCCACAATAGTTTCTTTGTTAGGATATCATCATTTTAGATGTATACCCCATTATTTTATTTTCCGCAAAATTGTATATAAAGGTTAAGTTCTATTCATTATATCTTAATTAGTAGGATACCTGATTAAATTGATTCTTAAAATTTTAAATTAGTAATATTATGTTATACACGCCAAAAAATTTATATTCTTAAATAAATAATATATATTAAGCTATACACATGCCAAGCCAGATCGAGCCCCTTAACAAGCCAACCTTGAGTCAAGGCAAGTCAATCCTCTTTACAAGCCAAGCATGAGCTGAATCGACCCTAGCTTGAGCTTGGCTTGTGAGACAAGAAGCCGAGCTTGATCGAGCTCAGCCAAGCTGGCCAGTTGACATGCCTAGGGCCAGCCCATGGGCCAAACCAATGCCAGCTGACGCACTGGACCCAACACATGGTCGGCCAACCATATGGGCTAAGACATAGACAGACCAACTGACCGACAATTGTTGATTTAGCACAATTTCAGGAATAAAAATGTATTTTCACTTATTTCCTAATTCTTGGGAAAGCTAATAAGATCGGAATGTAATCTTCCTCTTTTTTTTTAATGGTACTTTCACTCAAGGAGTGTGGGTTTAGGGTTTAGCACATCAACAAAGGCATAAGTATCAACAGATGCTCTCCCCATAATCCCGCCCTTCACCCCTTGGAATGTAATAATAAGAGGTTTGATAAGATCGGCATGTAGTCAGATAAAAGAGAAAGGTAATTCTAGGAAAGCAGATGAGATGGGCATGTAATCAGATAAGATACAGAGAAGCAAAAAACTATCTAGGATTCCAATAGGCCAGATGACCTGCCCTATGGTTCTCCCACCTCTATATAAATCCCCATGTAGGAAAAGTAAGAAAATTCTCTCCGTCTACTCATGAAAGAAAATTCTCTCCGTCTACTCATATGAATTGAACACAAGGACACCTGTTATACAAAGACTCCTAGGACTTCCACTGACAATTACTCCAAAAGTTAGGCATCAATGGTGAATATGTGAAGTCTCTATCCAATGCTGGCTTCCATTATCCTGGTATTGAAATAAGCTCCATTAGGTTATTTTAAAAAAAAAATGTTTCAGATTCCAAAAGCTATCCAAGTCGATCTCCATCTGCTCTTATGTTTTGCAATAAATTTTTCATTACCATTTCTATCAAGAACGAAGACACAACATAGACAAAGACTGATAGTGAATGAGTAATTGATGCTAAACTATAAGAAGGATGATTTATTTCACCATAGCCATTTTCCTTCCATAAGACCGTCCTTCACACGATCAGCAGTATGCTCCCTCTTCAACCGTTTTTCCAACAACAGTGTCTTAGTCGTATTAACACTTGCCTGAAAAGGATCATATATTATGTATAACCACAGCCATTACATTTGTCACTTCATACACTTGAAAAATAGGTATACGGTACCACATTTCTAGAAGGGATACCTGATAAAAAACTGTAGCTGCAAGCTCCATCAAATCACGTTGCTCATTTGCCAAGGTTCCAAGCTTATCATCTCTAGCTGCATCACCCCTGGATGTATTGTGCTCCCAACAATCAGAAAGACATGCAAGTTTAGAGACCACAGGTGAAAACAACACACAGACTCACCGTGGCATGCCAGTGTTAGCAACATTTCCCTGATCCAGTTCCTTACCAACAACATCAAAAAGTTGCTCTACCAGAGGACTTCCATCTGCGGAACTCCTACATAGTTTTAACTGTATCCTTGCATAAAGAACCAATGCATTCTGTAAAAGGAAAACATTCATACATTAGTCATCATAACAATAACAAGAACACAAGTGGAACTATAAAAGAGAAAGTTCGTTAAATTCATTTATGGACCTTCAACACTCTATCATGAGTTGACAGCCAAAAACGAAACATAAATTCCTGCACAGCAGAATGGATATCCATGGATTGATGGCCTAGATTTGGACCATCTCTTATCAAGAATGTATTGATACATTCAACTAGCTTCCGCGAGATCTTCCCTTCCTCCCTGATATGTTTAAAGAAGAAAAGTCAGTGTGAAAGTATAATCACTTTCTACCCAAATGTAAACTGAATTGACACAGAAAGTTAATGTATACCTCACATGGCGAAAAATACTAACAAATCCCTTAGTGAGATCTTCCCGCAGATTGTCCGGAAAGTCACCAGGAGGGTTTTCCAAGAGGGAATGAAGAGTCAGGGTGTATCGAAAAACTTCCTCTCTAGTGTTTGGTTGGATGCTGTCTTTCTCACCAATGGCCACTTCTACCTTATTTATATACCAGAGCACCAGACCTGCCCACAAGAAGTTCAGTTATATTGGAGAAAAGTCCCAATAACTTTCAGGTAGAAGACATTCGATATTAAACAACATAAACCAAACTAAGAAACAAAAACTCACAGCAATACACCTGCTTCCTCATGTGGAAACGGTACTCCTTCACAGCCAAAAGATGCCGGAGAATAATGCCATATTCATATTGGAAACTTGGGACATCCCTTACAACATCCCAAATGTGCTTAAAAAGTGACTTCACCACAGATAACAGAAGCAACACCTTTCCTAAGAGACAAGTATGTTAATTAGATATGCCAATTGAAATCAACCAAAAAAAAAAAAAAATCCAGTTATCTAGTTGAAATGTAGACAGGCCAGAAAAAAGAAAAAAAAATCCACGTCAAAGAATATATGAAGTTATGAAAGCCAAATCCTCAGACAGTAGCAACAGCAGCTAGAGAAGAAGCAGAAGTTGAATCGTTTGACAACTGCGAAAATGAAAAGGATGATGAAAGGATGAATAGAAAGATGGACTTTTTTCAGTGGTAACTGGACTTGCTCAATGCTGCAATAGTGAGCACCTTCAACTGTGACGCAGGCTCTCGTCCAGATGGAAGTTTTTCATAGGTATGAATTGTGGATGAGTCCCACATAGGGATGGCAAAAGATCAGTTTCATACAGAAGGTAAACTCATGTCCACCGCAGGATATAGTGCCCCACCCTATTCCACCCTTGACAGGTTTAGGATATGTGACAGTGACACCAAACCCATACCATGATGCCATCATTCACCTATCCTTGGCAGTTATAGGACATTGAAGGAACAAGAGAGGGGGCACGTAATAAAAATAGAACTGTCTAAGCCGAAGCTTAAGGAAAAAATGCATTCACATGTCCCAGACGCACACCAACAGGCATTCAACACTAAAATAGAGAAAGGACAACTTTATTTAATTTTGATTGAGTGCATGAGGAGAGGATACATTCACTTATATCACACGTGATGAGACTTCCTTCTACTCCTTGGTCTTAGCTATCAAATCCTGAACATGATAACCACTCTAGATAACTTTCATATATTGTTATGAAGGAGAGAGAGAGAGAGAGAGAGAGAGAGAGAGAGAGAGAGAGAGAAGGATGATGATGAACGAATGGAAGAATCCCACAGAAGCAGGCAAGGAGAGTTAGACATGCTATAAAGCAAAAGGAGGAGAAGAAGAATTTTAAAAAAAAATGAAGCTCACACGTATAAAGCAAAATTTGCAATGAGTGCGCTAAGGAGAGGCAGAACAACAAGAAGAAAGGGATGCATGGATACCACACTATACAGCACAAATTGAAATGACTGCACTGAGGAATGGAAGAAAGAATGGAGGGAGGGAGGGATGAATCCAAGACCCATAAACCACACCAGTTGAGGAAGGTTAAACAAAACAAATTTCCTACATATATAGACAGTTTAGATAATTCTAATGGATTTTATTAATAAAATTGTGAGGTTGGGATGTTGCACCCATGAAACCTTGGGTGAGAGACCCTTCTCATTAAAAGCAAGGCCAACTTCCTCTGTCTGAAAATGTCATTGAGGCCATTGATTGGACATACTACATTTTTGGTCAATCTGGGATTTTAGAATCCAATAGTGTAACACGCACATGAAGCAAGTGAAAAATCAGTCCCACCAGTCCAGATGTAAGAACAGACAAGAATGATATGGTAAAGCACCTTTGCCAAATGTAGAAGAGCAAGAACTAAGAAACCTAAGAATCTTTCAGCAATATAGCTTAAGAGTTAAGACTAATTAGCAGAAAGGACTAGATCTTACAACAATCAAGAAGTGCAGTGAGAATCTTCAAGAAATAAATATAAAAAAAAGGAACATATTGTAATATCAATTAAACTCCATAACTAACCAGAAAACTTGGCATCCTCTGCATGTTGAATGGCGGCTCGAAGCGTTTTCGCAATAGACGCCTTCGGAAGCCGTCTCTTACTTGCTGATATCTCCAGAGTAATGCAATTCATCAGCAGCTTAACGAGAAACGGCCATGTCTCCGCTTCCAAAAACAACAAGAAGACAATAGATATAAGAAAAAGCGTACATTTCCAATTCAAAAGAACCATCTCGCAGGATCAGGAAAACGAATGCGATCCTACCATGTGGAATCTCGTTCGGCTTGATCTTAGCAGTGTTCTGACCGAGTAATTTGCAGAAACCGAACGATCTCTCGCCATCCATCCATGTGTTCAACAGCTTAATCCCTTCCTGCAATCGATCAACTCATCGTCATCAAAGCCTTATTGGATCAGCGATCACCGTTTGAATCAGATGACTAGAAACTAGAAAGAGAGGGGCATTGATGATTTTATAGAGAAGCTTACTTCGCGAGCTTTCGCTTTATCTGATGAGAGCTTTGAGACGATTTCCTGAATGTCTCTTGAAGTAGCCATGGCATCGTCTACTTGTTCTTCTGCAATGGAGGATTTGGGATCGCAAGATGAGAAAGGGAAAGAGAGCTTGAAAGGAGAAGGAAATGGGAAAAGGGGAAGTGGAGTGGTGAGTGGAAGGGGTTTCCGAGGGCTTATGAGACGCAAAAACCCCCAAAAGCCCGAAACGAGTCTGTATCAATACTTCCTGGAGCGGGAATCGTCGCCTCGTGACAGTGACCTGTGAGTAGCGGGTCAATGAGAGGGCCCGGAGCCAGCTCAACTAAGGGGTTTTTTTTTTTTTTTTTTCTAAACATAGTTAGCTGATTCACAATTGGATCAGTTCAAATTTGAATTCGCAATTCGAAGTTCAACACTCAATCAAGTTCCAAAAACATTTTGTGGTAAGCTTACTTGATTTACAATTTGATTCGCTTGATTCCTAATTGAATTTAATGAGTTCGATGTATTAATTAGTAAGTCTAATTCAATATATATATAAATATAATCATTTTAGTAGGAATTTTGATACTTTGATAAATATAAATAATGATATTGTAAAAGGAATATGAGACACATAAATACATAAAAACCATCATCATGGTCTTATTTCAATTATGTTAAGGTTAGCTATTTGGGTTGTGACAAAATATATGCCTCCCACTAATAGGCATTGATGAAAAATTCTAAATTTTATAAAAGAAGGTCTTACGGTTGTATTGACCGGCATAAAATATTTATGTTTTTTAGAGGATTTTATAAATAAATAAACAGATTAGGTGACCATTGTACAAAAAAATGTAATTTTAAGTATAAGTCATTTTGCCCGAAAACGTATTTTCTTTTAACATTCTCTATTAGGGTCTCTATCGACTTTTTTTTTTAATGTCAAGGGTCTCAATCGACCATGCGTTCGACCCATTCATACATATTAAAGCTTAGAAGCCCGATCCCTTATTTGTTTCCTTTTTCTTCCTCAACGGCGACTGCGACTTCAGATCAGCCGCCTGGTGCATTCACAGTGGTTCCAACGATCCTCTATCGACTAGGTTGTGCCCTTGCCGTCCCTTTGGCGATATCATCTTTCCTATTGTCAAACACCTACTCTCCACTTGAGAAAGGGTGATTTGCCCCCGGTTATGTAGCATAATCTAGAAGAAAAAAAAAAGCCCTAAAAATGGTTGAAACCCTTATTGGAAGACAATGGGCAGAGAGCTAAAGAGAGGGATCTCATGCTTGCGGTTTTTAGATGGTTCTCCAACAGAGATGCCATGGCTTTCATCTACCGTGACTTTGGGCATCGATTTGAATAGGCTAAGCTTAATATTTGTTGCATTTGTGTTTGAAGTTGTCTCTAGTTTTTCCATTTGGTTTCTATTCATTTATTTAATGTCTGAAATATTAGTATTAACTTAATGCAGTCATTCGTATGAAAGCCATGGCCAAGGAAGGTTTTGATGAATCTGGATGGTGGGGATGAAAAGGGGCTAATTACTTTCGGCAAAAATTATTAGCAAGAGAACCCCACTCACTTCGCTTTCGAAGAGACTTTCAAACACTTGTGTTTTAAAATAGATGAACTTGGTCTGCCCCAAATAATAACATATGCACTTTAATGTTTTTCGCCAACACAACGACATGTGGCTTTAATGGTTTCAAAATGTGGAAATATCCTATGGAGGGGAAGCAAGCCGAGCATGGTCGTTTTTTCCCAAAAACATAGAATGAGGGATGAGTTTTGTGCATTTATAAGAGTACAGTGCATGGTCGATAGAGACCGTTAACATTACAAATAAAGGTCAACTGAGACCGTACAAACAAAATAAAAGGGAATTTTGTGAAGGTTATGATGGACCACGGGGTCTCAATTATCCATTAACATTGCAAATAAAGGTCTCTATCGACCCTAGTAGATAATGTTTAAAAAAATACGTTTTTAGGACAATATAACTGGTTTGGTGCAAATGCACTTAAAATTATCTTTTTGGTTTAATGGTCACCTAATCTGTTTTTTTTATAAAATTCTATATTTTTTAATTATTATAATCAATTAATCTTACAGTGGATTTCTTCTCATTTAAAGTAAAATTTTGTTAGATCCAATAGAATATGAGAAGAAATCCCCGAAAAGATCGTATAGCATGGGCATAAGTGAGGGGAAGTTTTATTGTTGCTTTAAATGTCCTCCTCTTTCTTTCTTGCAAAGGGATGAGAGGATGGAAGAAATAGTATAGTGTTGTACCACTGCATTAAATGTATTCTTTTTCCTTTTCATCGAGGCCATTGGATTTAATGTCTACTGTTATTTCTCTTGGAAAGAAACCAATGGAAAAGATTCTTTTCAATCTTACCTTTTTCTCCACTTGAAGAACTAGAGTGGACTCTGTGGTTCTCTCAAAATATCAAATCCAAACAAATCGAATAGCCAATTAGTTGATTCGAATGGATGAGATTCGAAGGCCAGTGAGCGAATCAGGTAACTATGGTCCTAAAGTCGAAGGGCATGGTAATGCCTGGTTTTGAAAAGCTCATCACCTTAAGCCTGGGCCGAGCCCCTTGTCGGTTGTCCTCTTTTGCAGACTCTCTTCATGCGAACCTCATGTGGACTCCCATATGCGAAACCAGAAAATATGCCCTTGTGGGTCCACTCTGAAAATATAAATTTCTTTGACGATGAAGCATTGGGTAGATAGGATGGTCTAGTGTTATTCAATTTGAAAACAAAGAACACAAATTGATTCAATGTGTTTTACATATTCTACCAGAAAGCCTCTTGTGGGAAGCCAGTCATGGAAAGCTCTCCATTTTAAGAATTGGAGCTTCGGTGACGGGTCTAATTTCCAGATGAGCCTACATGGAAGATTGGGTCCGAGAGTTCGATGATATAAGGTTTTGTATAGGGCATTTATGGAGCATGTGTCGGTTGGTCCTATGACCGACACCGAGTGCCGTCGTAGAACGACCAAAAAATGGCAAAAATAATATGGTAAAATTCGAGGGACAAGTTCGGCACGGGAAGGCACGACCAACTCCCGAGCCGGCCGTGCGACAGGAGGGGCCCACTACGGATGGTCGGGGACTTTGGCTTGGCAATGCACGTTTTGTGACGTGGGCCGTGCCGTGCGGGTTATATCTTCATGTCGTTCTTATCTTTTGGGTTAAAAAAACAAAGATCTTATACTAAAGAAATTAGAAGATACATGCAAATAAGAATGGGATGTGATCCGGTGAGAACTGTTCTCACGGAGTCACCGTGAGAACT
Organism: Persea americana; assembly: GCA_029852735.1. Classification (NCBI taxonomy): domain Eukaryota; kingdom Viridiplantae; phylum Streptophyta; class Magnoliopsida; order Laurales; family Lauraceae; genus Persea; species Persea americana. The sequence goes on from CM056815.1 coordinate 73,248,334, forward strand.
TTTTTGTGGGGTCCACTGGGGGCCCCATTTTGGAATGGGACCGGTGGGGATTGAAAGATCTATATGGGACTCCCGCAAATATCAAGTTTGGCCCCAATCCCATGCTTCTAACCCCTTCATCCATGGCCAACACGCCCAATCCATTCGTATGGGTATATAGTCGATCCAACGGCCCAGTTCATTCGCATTGATGCCAAACCATGAGACATGTGACTATCAAAGGGGCCCTGTCCATTGCAAGGATTGGATTGGGTGATAGGTGGCCCCACCCCATAGTTCTCACGGTTTGAACCGTGAGAACAATTCTCACTTGATTATTTCCCAATAAGAATATGGCACATAGATTTAAGTCGTCTGGTCAAACTTAACCTGCTCCACTGAAAAGAGAATCATTTGAATCTTTTCTATTTTAAGGTTTTTGAACATGATTACCTTTAAAACATTTACAAATTTTTTTGACAATAAAAAAATAATAAAAAAAGACTATTTTTTTATTTATACTAAAAATATCAAATATTCCGTGTCGTGCCGTAGTCATGCCAACGGGCCTGAGACTTTTGCCTTGCACGACTTGGACCACAGACTGTGCCAAGCGGGCCACACCGTTGATTGTGCTGTACCATGTTGTGCCACACTGCCACAAGCCATTGACTACCTTGTGGGCCGTGACGTCTCTAGGTGTGTCGCGTGGATAAGGACCATAGAACTAAGCCTCAGTTCCAAGGCGGTAAAAACTCTACGACCCAATATCTATTACTCAATGAAATTCTTAGCCAAGAAGGTTTGGCAACCTTTACACTATGTTTGGGAAGGGGGGAGGGGAGGGGAGGGGAGGGGAGGGGAGGGAATTTTCCCTCCTCTTGTTTGTTTAAGTCAAAAAGTAGGGGAAATGGGTAAAGAGAAAATTGCCATTTTAGCCTTACTTTTGTAAAAGATTCAAGTAGGGGAAAAGGCAGTTCAGTAATTTGCTCCATTTTTCCCCTCTTTTTCTCCCTCTTTCCCCCCATTTTTTAAGGGAAAATTTATGGGTGAAAAAATTTCACACCCAAATTCCCCTCCCCCACTTTCCCTCCCTCCTTCCCAAACACCCTCATTTTTAACTTTTCCTCTATTTTCCCCTCCTTTTTTTTCCTTCCCCTCATTTTACCCCCCTCCGAAACATAGGGTTAGACTTCAAAAGGAGAAAATTGGCGCAAAAGACTTCGAAATTATCCCAAGTTTGATAAGAAGCTTCACACAAGCTTAGGCAAGCCAGCCATGTGCCAAGTGAGTCCAAAAAAAAAAAAAAATAGTAACAGAAACTTTCACTAAAAAGATTTACAAAGAAAAAGAGCAAAAGAAAGACAAAATTAAAAAGAAAGACCAAAAGAGTATAGGTACAAAAGAAATGTACCGACACATAGCAAGCACTTAACAAGACCCTCCCAAGGAGCATTTCTCTCAAACCCCTCTTAGGCTAAAGCATCAATCATAAATTTGGCTGACCTTAGTTCATGGTGGAAAACAATGTTAAAGTTGGCAGAAATTACCCAAATTTTATTGAAGAGGAATTAAAACTTCCAAGAGTTAGCCTTCGATTAGCGACCCAAGCAACTGCATTAGCGGAATCACTATGTACAATTAAGTCACCATTAAAGTTCCTCATGATGCATCAAAGAACTTTCAACATTGTCAATACTTCAGCTTCATTAGAATCACAAGTTGCTCTTACAATTATGAAATACGCATCCAATTCTTATAAACCCCTACTTTCCTCTCACTGTACTATCGACATTGAATTTAAACACATCGAAAAGAAGGGAAGACCAGACAACAGATTTCTTTACCCTCCCCATACAAGCTACCCAATTAATAGTGATGTCATCAAGACTAAAATTGAAAAACTCCTTAACCAAAGTCCAGTGAGCGACCCTCATAGTAATCAAAGCAATCAACTTTGAAGGGGAAGAAGAAACACCCTTGAAGGTTATGTCATTTATTTCTTTCCAAATAGACCACAAAATAGTGAAATGGAGCATCCTCCAAAGAATAGGACAAAAAAAAAAAAAAAAAAGGTATATCAACCAAGACTCAGCTACATTCATACCCTCTCCTAACGACACCAATTGACCTGCACTTACCCAAAAAATGAGCCCAGACATAAGCCACAACCTTATAGTGAAGAAAAAGTATTTGACTATTTACTCCTCTAGTCCTCCTTTATGACACATCACACAAATGTTTGAGATGCTTGTCATCATGCCCCATATTCTTCTCAAACTGTGTGCTATAAAAAACTTTGTTGCAACTGCTAAACAACAAAATGCATCAACCCTAGGAGGGATCAATCCCGACTAGACCAGCAAAGAAGACAGCCTGAAGGGTTGGACCCCCTTCAGGGGCAAAGTAAAAGGCTTGCCTCAAGAATTCCTCGAAAGTGAAAGGCTTCCAAATCCGAGAATCCTTAAAATTCCTACATAGCAATGTTGGAAAACTTGTGACTTGGACTCGACTCGTCCAATGCAGAAAAAGATTTATTCGGATAGAGTCAACGTGGAAACTCAAGAGGGTCATGCTTTTTTAACAAGAATTTCAAATATATTTAAAAATGAACCCATTACTTATAAAATCTGAAAAGTACATTTATTTACATGATTCATAATAATCAATTCAAATTAATAAATTTACATATGCAAGAAAAGTACTACAATAAGGAAAAAAAATATTGAACATTAAACAATTTGTTAGTCCAAATATCGAATCTAAAATATCAAACATAGGTTTCAAATTACATTTTAGTCATCATTTTTAAATTACTGTATTCCAAACCTCATGCATAATTACTTATAAATACGTTTTAATTATTTTAAAATTACCTCTGCCAATAAAATGGTTTGGAATGCAAACAACTTGTTAAAATGAGACAACTCAGCCAAGTCTCCCCTATTTTTGACATGGTCTTTTATCAAAACAAAATGACTCGGGAGAGTTAAGAGGCAACTCGGAGAGTTTTCCAACCCTGCTACACTCACATAAAAAAAAGTTAAAAAGAAGACTTGAAAGGTCCCCATACTCCTATGAAAGAAAAAAAAAACAAAAAAACAAAAAAAACACCCCACACAATGCATCCGTCCCTCAACCCATAATAATCACTGACAGCAGCCTCCCTGTGGGTCACTAGTAGCCTCCGAGTGAGCCATAATTAGTGTGTTTTCAGATCAATAAGCCCAAGTAGGTTTTTGAGAGTCCAAAACTGAAAATATTAAATATGGCATTAGAATGTAGGGATGGCAACAGGGCGAATCGGGGACGGAATTGGATTGCCCCGCCCCTCTTTTACCCCGCCCTTCGGGGTAATTGATATGCCCCGTTCCCCGCCCTGCCATACCCAGATTGCCTCGCGGGTTACCCCCCCCTCAACTATAAAAATTTTAAATGTACAAGACTTAGGATTTGAACTTGGTTGGGGGAGTAATCAGAGGTTTGTCTTACCACTATACCAAACTCCATTTCTTGTAATGTTTCACCTTAATTAAAATATATTCATATATTCAAGATTGTTACACACATATACATATATATATATGTGAGGTGCTTTAGTGAGAGACACTTACCAAGTTGGTGAGAGATGGGTGGGGGCCCTCACATTTAAGTTGGGGGTCCTTACATTTAAGTTGGTGAGAGTGGATATAGAAGTGAAGGCCCCCACCCATCTCTCACCAACTTGGTGAGAATGCCTCTCATAGGAGCATATCCCTATATATATACACACATATACATATATATACATACACATACATATACATATATATACACACATATATATATATATATGTTTGTATATATATATTTATATATATGGGGAATGTTCATATGCATCTTTCCTTCACCATAGGGTGGGGGATACTTCCCTTTTTGCATAAGAAGACAAGGAAAATGTACTTTTCAAGTACATGGGACGAGGTACACTTCCTTGTCTTCTTATGCAAAAAGGGAAGTGTCCCTCATGCTATAGTAAGGGAAAGATGCATATGAACATTCCCCTATATATATAAACATAACCCTCTATATATTATAAATATTAATATATACATATATATATATAAATATAAACTTATTTAATGGAGGGGCGGGGTACGGGGTGGGGAAAAGAGCAAATCCATCCCCACCCCGCCTCGCCCTTCGTGGCACAGTTTTATTCCCTGTCCCCGCCCCACTTAAGGATCGGGGCGGGGAAAACCAACGTAGGGCGGAGCGGGCAAGCCGGGGCGGAGCAAAATTGCCACCCCTAATAGAATGCCCCGATATCGAAGTAAAACCTTATAATAGTCAAAATAGGATAATCATGGCCAAATGGGTAAAATTTCATAGGATTTGAACCCAAAATAGCCAACATCAATTTCTACAACCCTTGAAGATCAAATGTTTTGAAATAGCTTCAAAATTACTTGAAATCAATGGGGAAATCCTCTAATAAGCATGGATAAGATAATTACGAGCCAAAAAAGTCAAATTGGGGAAGTTTGAAGTTCGATTAGCCAGCATCAATTTCCTCAACCCTGCAATCCAAAGGGTTAAAAATGCAACTAAAAGACGTTGAAATCAAAGAAGAGAACCTCCAACACACCTAAATTGTGATTTATGTGTTAAATAGTGATGTGCTCAAAATAGTTAACCGGAATCGCACAAATTTCTATTAAGTAGATAATGGCAAATACGGGTCGATCCACAGAGATTTGTAGAAACAAGATCCAAAAATCCTTAATCAATTTTCACACTAGAGATTTTAAAACCACAATTAATCAAGGAAATAATAACTAAACTGATATAAAAAGAAATCTAAACACAAACTTGATCAGAGAAAGAGAGATCAGAGTATCGGATTTCACCAAAACAGATTTAATCATTCCAAAATTACTTCATAGTCTTATCCTAATAAAACTCAATCCAATGTGCAAGCAATTGCCTTGGATCGGAAGATTTAGCTTTGAAAACCCTTTTTCTTGAAAGAATCCAATTCTCTAAATAGCACCTAAGACTCCCTTCACTTCAATATGTTGAAACTCTAATAACTATTTATCAAGATCAAGCACAAACCATTAAAGGAGTTTAACCTAAACATGATATGTCAAGATCAAGCATAAAAAGTAAAAGACATTCCAAATAACCTTTACAAAACCAGAAGTTGAATAACATTCATGAAGGAGAACCTATTAAATCATTAAGCATAATGAGGGAAAGACATAGAAGAATAATAAGGAACGAACTCACCGGTTTTGGTTTCCTCTTCCACCCTAATCCACGGATTAGCCAAGCATTGTAGAACAAACAATAACAATGAAGCAAATTGTCATTATTGAAAGCCTTCAAGTTGTCTATTACACTACTCAATCTCCACCCTCAATTTCTAACAAAGATTGAATAAAAATAAAATTCCCTCTAGAGCAAAAGAGAGCCTCCCCTTAAAAAGAAGAAAAATACAAGAAGAAAAAGAAAGAGAAATCACTCAAATTCGTCATCCCTCATATCCTTCCACTTGACAGCTTGTTTTGACGCCCAAAACGTCAGAATTGAGAGATCCTCGTGAGACATGATATTCTTCTCCTTTGAGTCCTCTTTCCAACGCATCTGACCTTGCCTTAATCGGAGTCTTGAGTCACAAGTTATGGTCAAAATAGTAAAGCTTGCGCAGGATGGCTACAATTCCGAAAATCTTCTTTCCTTCATGATTTGATCACTTGCTAAACAATAACTTTCTTATTGATGTGCATGAGATTCCTTCCATTTCTTGTAAAGTTGATTGCTAAGTTTTAGCAACCATTATCAAGCATTAGATATGGTGGGGGCCACCAAATTCGGTCTTCACAAAAATAAAAACTGATTGTGCCAAGTCTTGAACTCATGACCTCTAATTTGAAATTCCAACTATCCTCCAACAAGCCTATATGCTCTTTGTGTATAACTTTTCCCAAATGGGGTTTTAGCTTTAAACCTCTCCGAATTAAGCTCAAATATTTTCAGCTCCTTCCAATTCCTGCGTAATAAGAAAAAGGCTATAAGTAGAACATTTAAGACAAAATAAACAACTAACAAATTCAAATAAAATGGTAGTTATTTATATTATGCCATGCATATCAAATAGGGACTGAGAAATGAGTTTCAAGCCCAACTCACCTTGTTCAGTTTCCATAATTTTGGTGACTATAGATTCTTTGGTAGTTTTGTGGAGCTTCATAACCATTGGCGATCTACATGTTAGAGCTTTATATGTTTCTTGAACAATGAATCATCATAGATTCACTGACCACAGATAATGATATACTAGCACAATAACCCATGCTAAGTACAAGCATATGTACCAGTAAAAATTGCAGCACCGTGCATAAAAGTCAATAGTAAGAGAAGTTGGGTGGAAAGGAAAAAAGAATATACGTAGAGTAAGTGTATATGACATTTGAGATCGAAATAAAGTTGTTGAAAAGAGAAAAGTGAAAAGTGGGAAGACAACTCCCGATCTAAATCAGTAGTTATGGTCAAAATTTGCTTTAAAAATGCTTGGCTTTAATATAGTATAATGGGCTGAAACAACTTGGACCTCCTTCTAGGGCATTTTGTGAACCTTGGTCCACCTTGCGAAGAATAGTGATATTTTTTATACCAACAATAAGCCTGTGTTCTTTACTTTTCATGCCTTTATAAAACACTCCACTATAGCTCTATCTGATCCCATGGACTCTTACAATTATCTGCGCCTCCTCTAATCCAGGGAGCCATAAATAAGGGGAATGATCATATGCATCTTTCCCTCATCATAGGGTGAGGGATACTTTCATTTTGGGATCTTTTGAAGTACAAAAAACCTCACCCCATGTATTTGAAAAGTCACTTTTGTACTTGAAAAGACCCAAAAATGAAAATATCCCTCACCCTATGATGAGGGAAAGATACGTATGAACATTCCCCCATAAACAGTATACGAGAAAAAGGAACACAACTTCCGACTTGGGTTTTGGCAACACATGTAAGGTGCTGGTCCACTTTGCTCAACACTTGAAAGTCAATCACATTGTCGTTTAAGAACACCCACATATATATACCACCTGAATGACCATTACCAAAGATCGTCGCATGAATGGAGTAAAGACGTTTCATATTTTGAAAGATTCTTAAGCCCAGGACCATACCAGTTTCTGTTTCTAACATGTTTAAAATTTGCAGGAAACATGAAAATCCAAAAGTATGGAGTTTTGTTACTAGAGCTTTCCATGATGCACTGTTAACATTCCACCTTAAGATGTTCATTTGAAAATATGGGACGAGGTCCGAAATCCATTTACCTCAGTGGCGGAAAAGTTCCTTTCATAATTGTGCTAATTCAACCCTCGGAATGCTATGGAGGGACCTTTTGCTTGGCCTCCTTTAATTTGAATTGGACCATTTGGCTAGGTTATAGATGACCTATATGGTTACTGGTAGCATTGATCCTAACTAAAACAGAGTCACATCCATATCTTTTGGCAGCTGGGGATCATTTGGGTCATTTGGTTGGGGGCCCGCAAGTGAATCGCATCCTGGGGCTAGCCTCTTTGGGGACCAAATTCTAGCTTGGTTTGATTGGGAACTTTACATGTAGAATGAAGTGAAGTAAAGCTTCAATATGGAAAAAATAAAATATAAGTGGGTTATGATAATATTTTGTCTTCCGTTGTTTGGTTGAGAATTTTTTGACTTTTTATTTAATAAGTGGGCGTTTTTTGGTCTTTTAGCAGAGAAATATTTTGAGGCTTTACTCCTGGTATAAGAAGCGAAAAATCTGTACATTCTTAAATGAGAAGAGTCTTAAAGGGTCCGGGTTAGGTGGGGCCAAGGACATCCTCTGTTCAATTTGCTTAGAGGAAAGACTAAAAATGGACCTCAAAACCGGCCAGAGCCTGATTCAATCTCTAACAAGGGAATGGGTGCTATGACTACCTTTCACCTAAATCATTTGAAATTTGGCCCTGGCCCGGGCATTATTTATGGTCAAATATTTGATTGCCTTGTCATATGTCCACAGAGTGATAGATTAAAGAAATTGATTGGTCCAACTCAACTTATATTAGTTTAGCTGGCTCTATTGCTTTTAATATTTCATTTAATTGATCAGAGAAATTGGATTCGTCCAGCTATACCGGTAAACTTGCAAACCGATTCTTTTTTTCCGTTTTTTACATTTTGGTCTGGTCATGTGTAGGGCTTTGGTCCACACAATGATGGATGTGAATGTGTTATTAATGTTTAGATGAAATAACATCAAATCACAAAAAATACACTGTAGATCACTTGTTTGGTAAGTTTACTTTATTAGTTAAGTGAAGTGAATAGTCAATACAAGAGAGAACCAAAGTAAAGGCTTGGTCAAATCAAAAGGTGAGAGAGTAGTTTTTTTAATTTTGTCTTTGGAAAAAAAAAGTGTTTTTCGTAATGCCATGCCCGGATTTTTTTTATTTGGAGTTGGTAGCTAAGATTCAGAATCCCCGCTCGGCCCAAATATACACATATAATTATAAGGGAGGAAGTGGGTGGGGGGGGGGGGGGGGGGGGGGAGGTTTAAAATCGATTTCTAATTTCTCTTTATTCTTCATTTTTCTTAAAATAAACATATCATTCAACTTATAACAGTATTATACATAAAAATGTCCTTAAAAAGTTATTTTTGAGGTACCATTTGCAATATCAAAGGCTTATATACCAGGCCTCGGTCCGCGGGTCGGAACTTATATGGGCCCGGTATCGGACCCATTTTTTAATCGGAATCAAAATTGGGTTTCAAACTCAGACCCATTTATGAATCGAAACCTAAAGTAGGTTCCATACCGGATTTTTTGTGGGTCGGAACTTCCAGGTAACGGGAGAATCGGATACCCATTTGCAACCCCAGATACGACTGCTCACTTTTAAAAATCTAGGACGCGGATAAGGATATTGGTGTCGTAATTCTTTTTTTAGATCACTTTTGAATCTACAAATTATCATTGGTTTTTCCCCTTTCTGGCAATTTTTATGGTGAAAAGTAAAAATGTAAAAAGATCACTCTCTCCTGAAAGAAAATGGGGAAGGAAATGGTGATAATTTTTTTTTCATCTCATTCATGTACTCTTTTTCTTCAAAATACAATTAATCAAATCCACCATACAAACCAAGCGCCTATTGAGGAGTGGGGTCGTAAGGGGAAAGGAAAACTAAAATCTTCAATCTCATCAGAACTGGTTTATATATTGGGCACATTTTAGTAATGTGTCTTCCGTGAAATATAAGTATAAACATATTCTATTTTATTCATAGGCTTCATTTTTCATCGTTTGGCGCAGACATTTTTAGCAAGGAAAAGTAACTTCTCTTTTGTTTGATTTTCTTCAATTTTGCTAAAAGAGCAACTCCAAGAGGAGCATAAAAACGTGGAGCAATCCAGTGAAAAGAGAAAATCAGTAGACTTCCATTTCCACAAATTAATAGCTCACAAGCGCGCCCTTCAAGTTGGGAAATTGGGATAACCAAATGGGCTTGACTTTGCATCTTGGGCGGGTTGTTAAAAAAGTGCAACGGGTAAGCATATTCACTGAGGGACCATTGCATGCATGGAATTCAATTAAGAGAAATTCATGGCGATATTCTCGAACAAATGAACATTAAAGAGGCGAGGTGCTAAGGGTATTAAGCGAAAAATTAGATGGGTTTTAACTTTCCTATAATATAATTTATTTTGGTGTCGATTAAGTGTTTGTTTCCCCTGTCCAAAATTCATTTTAATGGGAAAATCATTTACTGGTACTTTTCTGGACCTTCACCTTTGATTTTCTTGATTTCTAACATCTTTTAGAAGTACATTATGTAGAATCATTGAGGATTTAGCTGCATTAAACAAATAAGCACCAAAAATCTGACACTATTAGGTTAATTAAAACAAACAAGTGCCCTTGTAAACATAAATCCCCAAGAGAATGACGACCGAGATAATGTTCGGTTTTCTGCCGCTTCAAACAGCGGAACGACTGCATTATGCTTCTTTTCCGCGAATTAGAACAGCGGAAAACTCATTTTTTCTGATTTTCTCCAGCTTTGAACTGCGGAAAAAGTTTTTTTTTCAGGCATACCACTATTTTATGGCCAGTTCCTTGGTTTTTTTGGGTCTGGGTCCGGTACAGGTCCTTGCGATGCGGGTTGACACGCAATCTTGAGCTGTTTAAGGGCTCAAAAGGGCTAGGGGCCTAGGCTAGAACTTACTCGAGCAAAAGCACACTTGATCCAAGAAGCAACTATCTAAACAAAACACATCTTCTCACGCGTGACATCACTCATGGGCTCGAAGGAGGTGGGTAGCCCATGTTGGTCCAACATGTGATCCCACCATCCCCTCCCTCCGCAAACATCTACTGCCTTCCGATTGATTTGCAACTTGCAAGAGACCAATCTAGAAATCAAATGGATTGAATCAGCCATCAGACTTCGCACTGGAAAAGTTTTTAGCACTTTCCCACCCTCCATCTCAGTGCACTGACATCTCCACCATTTGAAATCAAACCCCGTCCTTCCTTTTGGGTCACATCTTCCCCTCTACGCCCAATATGATGTGTCGCTCATTTTTCCGCGACCAACTATGATCATCGGAGGTTAGATGAGAATCGAATTAGGTTCATGTGATTCCAAGGGATGCGAGGGAGGACGACAGGTCAAAATGTTGAAATGGAATGGCCCATGTCGAATTAAGCTGTAAACAAACATCAAAATAAACTTCTCACCTAAAGTGTGATGGATCTGAGCAGGCCCTTTGAAAGTTATATTTTAGCCCATTTGCTTACGTAAGATCTAAATTGTTTTTTGGATCCCACTCACTGAATTCTGAGTCCACGAAGGATCCATATAGTTTTGTCATTTTTTGGACCCATACCAAAATATCCGTATCTGAAAATAGATCTTAGCTTCTCACATGATCTTTTCCCCTTAAATATGATTTGCTGAGTATTTCGATTTTAATATTACCGTAGTTGTGATATGAAATCCTTTATAGTAACCAATTAGAATGCAACTGGGGACACCAAGGCCCATCCAACCTACTGGAACGGATCTTCTCCAAACCCAAAGGCCGTGATCTAAATCACATGCACCGTCAAACAAGACATACATTTATTATATAGGGGCATTCAGCGACGGGTACCTGATTATTTTACTTTATTGCCTTAGATTCACAATCTTTTTTCATAATGTGATAGGTCATTTTTTCAAATTTGAAGACCTAAAATATCTAATTTACTCATTTCTTCAAAACCATATCCCATGATTAGTGGGATATGCCATTAATAAAAGCCAACTACCATTCATAAGATCCTAACAAATTTCAAAAAATGTAAATAAATTTTAAAAGATGCAAATAAATTTCAAACGATCCAAATAATATTTAAAAAATAAATAAACTTCTACAGATGCAACGTAAATTTCAAAAAACGCAAATAAATTTAAATTTCAAAAAATAGAAATAAATTTCAAAAGAGGTAAATAAAAAGACCTAAATAAATTTCAAAAGGTCCAAATTAATTTCAAAAAATGTAAATAACTTTCAAAAGATGGAAATAAATTTCAATACATCCAAAAAAAATTCAAAAGATGTAAATAAAATTTAAAAGATGCAAATTTTTTTTGAAAGGCATAAATAAAATTTAAAAACGTAAATAAATTTCAAAAAACGCAAATACATTTTTCAAAACTAAGACAAACCAATCTTCTAAATTTTAGAAACATTTGCCAAAAACTTAAGTATTTTTTACCAAAACTCAGTTAAATTTATTTCAAAAAAAGCAAATAAATTTGAAAAGACTTAAATAAATTTCAAAAGACATAAATAAAATTAAAAAACACAAATAGATTTAAAAAAAAAAAGCAAATAAATTTGACAAAAAACTCAGATAGATTTTCCAAAAACTCATATAAATTTGCCAAAAACACAGATAAATTTCACAAAAACTCAGATAAACTAAGTTCTGTTGAGAAGAGCCGGAGCCTAAGAACCGACTGGCGGATTTCAATCCACGATTTGTTGCAGTCAACCGGAAGCGAAGAAAAATTGTTTCCAGTTCAATTCCTTTGAACAACAGAGGAAGTCGCAGCATTCTAATCAGAGATCACTTGCAGATCTGAATGTGGGCCACACCAATCGAAGAGGGTCATTGACAAAGAAGAAGAAAGGGGAATGCCATGCATTTTTCATCACTTCGGCGGAGATCGGAACGAACCATACGCGAGCAGTGCCTTCATCGCCGCCCCCTTCTAGGGCTCCGACGGAGCCACGGCCAGAGAGGCCGCTAGGGTTGCAGAGTCCGTCGACGCAAGGAAATGAGAAAATCGCTTCTAGATCAACGGAGAGAAATTTGAGGGTTTCCGAAGCTGATTTGGGAAGGAAAAGAATCGATTTTGAGGGGAGGAAATGGCGGATCTAAGAGGTTTTGGGAAATTTACTGACACTGCAAGGGGAGATTTAGAGGAGTGAGATCTGCAAGTGGATAGAGGGGGAAACCCTAGATTGGAGAAGGAGATTGGGGTTTGAGACGCCATTAATGGTGGAAAGAGCGCTCCTGCTTTTGGTTCAAAAGAGCATCGGGTGATTAAAAAGATGATGATTCGGTGTTTGTAGCCAGAGAAGGAGGATCCGGTGGTCTCCATCGCCACTGTTGCTGTTCCATCACCGAAGAGGAAGAAGACGCAGGAACAATTCTGGTTCCTGTTGAACTTTGCCATAGAAACGAGGGAGAATGGAGGATTTAAAATTTTAAAATTCAAAATTTTTTGCCTAAACAGTTGAGAGGGCAAATCAGTCATGAGAATGTTGTCTACGGACCTTCCGCCAAAATATGTCCAGCTGTACGGACTGTAGGCATTAGAGAAAAAGTTGTTGGATTTGAGGCCTTACAAGACAGTGTTGAGGGACCTTTCACTAATTTACTCTATTAATGGATAATGTATTATAGGTGGAAATGGTTCCTTAATCATTTTACCATAACCGGTGTAGAGACAGAGAGAGATAGGGGTTCGGATCGTGATAACCACCATTGACCCAGAGCTTATTGGCATGGCATTAGAGCTAATGTTAAACTAATTAATTCTTCACTCACTATTGGATTTAATCTAAATAACAAATATAAAATAAAATAAAGAACACAAATATTTAAAAAATGATAGTTAAAACTCAATTAAACTTTAAGTTTGTTAAATCAAGGGTGAAGATAATCTAATGGGGCTGATTCCCCTTGTCCATAAGGACACCTTTTCATGCCCTCCTCTCATTGATAGAAATGCATCTAAGTGGCCATGTGAGTTGGTGTGCATATTAGAAATATGTAGTTTGCTCGCAGGAGAATATTTTTAGGGCACTAGGACAGTCCTTAGCATGGATTTTAACCATCGGTGGCAATACCTAACCCAACCTGCAAACCTAACCCGAACAATTTAGTAATCTAGGTTTCAACTGACCCTTGGTCATTTTTGGATAGGGTTGGTGAAAAACATTTATAACATAATCAATAAATGGGTTGGGTTTGCCTTGGACTATACTTGGTGACTAACCTCCCAACCTAATTTGATCAAGACCCTACCTGACACCTTGCACTATTTTTCTCATCAGTAATAAAAATATTAATTAAAAGGAGAAGAGATTACAAAAAGAGGAAGAAGGTAAGGTACAAGTGCATTATATCCCACCAAGATCAAATCTCAATTACATAATGAAACCCAAAGAGATATCTTCTCAATCCACTGTTTGGCTAAAACATCTAGCTAGCATGGAATTGGCAGATCTAAACTCATGACGAAAAGAAACAAGAAGGGTTGAAGATATAAAATTCGAGTCTCATTAAAGTGAAACTAAAATTTCCAAATGTCCACATTGCCCTATAACCCAGCACTCGAACACAAACCTTTCAACTTAGGGTTTAGGTTGTCCCTTTTGACTTCTATATTAGGTTCGCATTTCTTCTGCAACCAAGCAATCAACAAATTTATTAGCTTCATGTGAAGCACATACATGTTACCCACATCAGCGTTCAACAGGACCTAAATGTGAGAATTAGGGCAGTTGGTTAGTAACCCCGTCTTTCACTCAGTTGTTTAGGGTTTGATTTCTTGGCATGCTGCCCACTTCCGACATGTGTGCACATGTGCGGGCTCTCTCATAGGTCCCAACCTCCTAGTGGTTGTGGGAAAAGAGAGAGAGGGGTAGAATTTGACCCAACCCGGCCACCCCATTGCCACCCTTTTTTATAACCATCAAGTTAATCCAATCAGGCTTCCACACAAGGCTTGCCAATTGCCAAAGAAGAAGGGAAAAAATCCAAGTTGAAGGAAATTTCTCACTGCTGAGTCGTAAAGATCCAAAAATGTATCATAGATAGATGTATTTATTAACAGATCCTATGTTAGATGGGATCCTGGAGTAGATCTTCCTCAGATTCTATCCATCCCAAAGATTTTCATGAAAAGATGGAACTCTCATAGAATAAGCAAAAGCGTGCTCTAATAAATATAAACAAAAACACAACAACATGAGAACTGACAAATTTGAGTTGCAACTTAGTATAAAGAAAAGAGACAGTCAGAGCGCCTATAAACCCCGTTCACAAAGGAAGAAGAAGGAGAACAACAAACAAAAGGACATGAGCTTGTGAAGAAGGTCGCCCGGTCTGCTTCTTGTCGTGGGCTGTGGCCCTGTGGGTCCCTCAAATTACGACTAAAGGAAGACGTATGAAAAAAGATGGTAGCGATCCATGTGTTACTGTGTTAAGACTTTGCTTTTGTATAGATTTGAAGCACATGATCCCACATCCAAAGAATGGGGTTATGATTGCTCTTCCTGTGGGCCCCACCATTCAAATTAAAAGCCATACCAAGTGGATGATTGTATGGTATTTTTTAATGTTAATTTTATAGTATCCAGTACAGCACCAAGATCTTAAGCCACCCATTTCAAAGAACTACTCAACAAATAAAGAAGAATCATGATTTCATCATATACTCGTTTTAAATACAATATAACATTTGCATAAAAGTAAGAACCCTATCCCTCATAAGTAAGAATCCTATCCCTCATAGTGATGAAATATCTGCTAAAGACTATTAGATTGTGCAAAAGCTCTATATGACGGAAAAGAGCCTGCATATTTAGATGGAAAAATCTTTACATGCAGTTTACTATGTTTTTGGTAATATGCTAACTTATAATCCATAATCGTTAACACACTCACGGTTAAGTGGTGTTGGTATCTTATCATCACACACATGCCCATAAATCTGATTTTTGAGTTTTCAAGTTTAAAGTATTACTCTTTAATAGCAGTCCAACATAGCCAATCTGCAAAAACAAATCCGTCTTCAATAAGTATTAGGTAATTTGTCTCAATAAGAAATGATGATTAGAAAAGAGAAATGATCATGTGCTGCCATTAGTGTCATGTTGAAGGCGGCTATAATTTTATTTGACCAATGTGAAACTCACCTTTATTTGATTCAAACGTCTAAAATCCCTTTGCATGTATATGTACTATCTCTTTTTCACTCCCTTTGAATAGATAAAAGTGAAAATTAGGATAATATCTACAAAAAGAAATTGTGTCGGCCCACAAAGTTAAATAAGGCTATAACTGCCTATGCACCACATTGATGGATAGCATGGGATCATTCCTTCTAGGGAAATTGCTTACAGTGAAAGTTAACCAGTCAGGTGAATTAGAATTCTTTAACCATGTTTTACCTCTGCTAGTGGTGGGGTCATTGGAAAATGATAGAATGACATGAGATTGAGACACATGTGAATGACCTCCTGACTAAATCTTAGTCGGGAAGCAAAGAAGCCTTAAAAAACGAGTCTTTTCCCATGTCACAAATATATATAGGCAGCTGAAAACAAGATTTTCAACAAAACAACAAACGAAAAGGAGATACACTAAGGGCCAAAATTCCAAAATCATCTCCACCGATCTTTGATTGAATGGACTGTTTTTAGATTTGAATGGAATGTTGTGTCTCTTCGGCGTGCGCCGCTATTGAAGACTCCAAAACAGAACCAGTATAAAACAATGGAGAAAACATGCAAATGTATCAGTTGTCATGGGAATGCTCTTTGGGCTTTGTACAAAAACTTCACGTGGTCACTCATGTCTCATGCAGACCTAGGAAAGAGTCATATCCGAGGCGAGCTGATCTGGACGCAAACCTGGTGGGCCCCAAGATAGACGGTCTGCTGCTTCGAAACTGCTGCGTTGAATGAACCCCTAGTATTGAAGGTGGCTTCTTTGTGATTTTCTGTCATCCAATTGCCTGCTACTTTCTATCCAACGGTTGTTATTGGGCCTGTAATGAGGAGAAGAAAGATGATCGACCGGCTCTTGTTATGCTGTATGTTTAAGTCACTCTGAGTATTGAAAATTTGGCAAAAGATTAAAAAAATCTATGTAACTTTGGATCACTAGTAAGTTTTTTATTCACAGACTTTCGCCTAAGAAAAGGTATTTAAGTTAGAAACTAAATTAATTTTCTTGTAAGTGGAAATATTTTAGTGTTCAAATTCGTATTACCAATACCTTGCTTACACAGATGTGTAAATGGACAATACATATTTGAAATAACTTGAAATGAAATGTGGTGGTTAAAATACATTATAGAGTAAAAAGAAGGATGATACCGTTATACACGAAATCAAGATTTTTAAGTATTGGAAGTTTACCAAATGAAAAAAAGGGAGAGAATTCTATGTAACTTTGGATCACCGGTAAGTTTTTTGTTAGAACATTTTTTGGCCTAAGAGAAGGTATTTGAGTTACAAATTAACTTAATTTACTTGTCAGTGGAAATGTTTAAGCATTCAAATTCTCAACTTAATTACATGTAACGTGTTAGTTGTTACCCATGCCTTTGTTTATGTTGATTTGAGTGCACAATACATATTTGAAATGAAATGTGATTGTTAAAGTATATTGTACAGAAAAAAGAAGGAAGATAATATTATAAACATGAAATCAAGATTTTAAAACTCGGTCAAAATTGTGTTGTATTAGTCAACATATACAGGTAATTTGTAGGCTGTTACTTGGAAGTGACGTTGAATATATTAAGCTTCCAATGTCGCCATTTTTATGCTTTACTTTTTATTTCGTTTACAGTAAAACACCTTATAGAAAAGCAATGCCATTTTTCTATTAAATAAAAAACCTTTTTGTGGATTCACATTGGCCATGCAAATCATGGATGAAGGATCGTTAGATTTATATGTGGATGAAGGGTTTGCGTAAAAACTCCCTGATAAAATCATTTTAAACCTTCATTTTGCTGATGAAGTGATTTTTTTAAATCTTCTTTTTTTCTTGTTCTTCTTCTTCTTATCTTTCTTTTTTTTTTTTTTTTCTGATTTAGCAACTCATATTAGTATATATAAGTGAAGTGAGCATCAATACAAAAAGAACATTCATGTGATGAGACTCTTAAAAGGATCTTGTAGAAACTCTTCTCTTAAAACAATTATAAGTAAAAATTTATGAAGTGCTTTTCTTTTTTTATTTAACAATTTATATTAGTGTCAAATTAAAGTGAGCATCAATATGCAAAGATTATTTATGTGAAGAGGCTCTTATAAGGACAATGCACCATCATTTTTTAAAAATCCTCCTCTTGAAACATTACTTAAGAGTAAAAATTCAGCATTTATTCACTTTTTAATTTTTTAACCAAATAGGCCTTTTAAATTGACATATCAAATTAGAATGAGCCCGGATCCTTTGTTGCAGCTATTGCATGGTAACGTGTAACACTTTTTATGAAATTCCATTGTGGGGCCGACATAAAGATCTTTCAGCCCTTTCAAGTTGAGTTTCATCCCCTCCAATCATATAACATCAAGTTTCTTCTCTCAAGAGGAGTGGGCCCCAACGTCTTATTGAGCACCATATGGAAGCATGATTGCCGCACTGATGTGGCATCGTCGCTGACATGGTGTGCATCATGTTTCCGTCATGATGCTCATTCAAAAGGTGATGCCCACTCATTCTGAGATGAGACTTGAGGATATGTGATTGGGGGGAATGAAATTCAACTGAAATGGTTTAGATGACCATTATGTGGTCCCATGATGGAGTTTGAAAAAGAGTGTTATATGGCACCGTATTATAGCCACGGCGAAGGATCCAAATTCAATTAGGACCAATCCGACAGCTTTTAGCTTGGATAACTTTATCCCTTTTTTTTTTTTACCCAACTTTAGGGGGCTGGACCCCAGCCCTCTCAAGAGGGAAGTAGACCTCAGATATGATGAGTGAAGAAGACCTCAGGTGAGTCCTCAGATGAGGAAGGTTCTTCTCGGTTCAAACCCTGGCTAGGCAGGTAAGAACCCGATAAGAGGCCGTTCTTTGGACAGTTTAATATGAAAATCCAAACTTGGAATTATTGTTTAAAACACTGACCTAAATGAGTAAAGAAGCCATTTAAATTGTGTGCTGAGAGAGAAACCAACACCCAACAGAAAGCATAAAGGAGAATCACAAAGCTGACCTAATCAATAGGACTGAGACTTCCATTTCCAAAATGACAAAGCAGTGATGAAGCAAATGAAGGGACGATGATTACCATTGGACCTGTCATTTTAACTTTGGAGGCGTCCCATGGAACCGATCGAGCTTTAGTCCTGGAATCATCTGGTGGCCACCCAGCGGGACCCACCAAACTGGATGCTTCCTGTCGGACATGTGTCGCACGAATTGGCTCCGGCAGTATAGTATTTCAAAGCTTTGGTCTCCTAGACGACCTGTATTAATCAATCATCACAAGATTACAGGGTCCAACCTCATAATTGGTTCAAATTTGCTTGATTAGTGGCTAAGTACGAACATTAATCATTGGGGACCTACCATCCGTACATTGTAATTATAACAGTTGGATTTATGGCATAAAAACATTTTTTAACCATCCAAGAACAGATGCTGTCCTGGATTCAATGTCATTATTTTTTAGGGCACAAATGTGAAGTGAAGATTGGGAGAATGAATTTTTATACTATAGTAAAATGCATGTTTGATACAGAGTCTTTCAACATGTTGCTAGATTGGCTGACTCTATGGTTGATGTTTTAACTAAGCTAGGAGTTGAAAGGTCTTGTCCATAAAATTGTATGATTATGTAAGATTTGGATCGTATTTTTGTGTTTGTGAGTGAGGGTACTATACTCCTGCACCATTTCTTTCTCCCTCGTTGTAATCTCTCCTGAATGTTTTTGTTACCGTTCAAAAAAATTGTTTGGTATAGACATTTGTTTAGACTAAATATTTTGTGACTCAGAAAATAGATTCCAATGAAGTGGATCCTTTTATTTTTTTTCAGAGGAGAGGGAAGTTTTCGCAGAATCGATTTTCTTTGACATGTACACAAGCATACCCTCGGCTCGTCACAGGATTGTTCATGAGACTGGATGATCTGGATCTCTGGACATGCTAACTGATCAACGGTGTTCATTGAATGGCACCTGTTGTGAAACATGAAGTTTCAAAGGGAGCAGAGCGTGCAGCATGTGGAGAGAGAGATGGGAAAGTGGGTCCTCTCAGTCCACTGAGTGGATGAGGGGAATCTATCCTTTGCTTGAGGCGGCGAGGAAGAATGTACTCTCACAATCAGAGGAGGGGATGGTGGGGCCCACATTGAGTGCTCTTTCGGTTTCCTCTTTTTTCGAGGCCCCAAATATTCTTCGGTTCTGTCACGCCGTCAAGCCGCGACTGACCGGCCCGGCTCCAGATTCCTGTGCGGCTTACACAACATTGCAAGTCTTGAGTCTCTGGCTGTTTGGATTCTTGAGAACTCATCTGCAGATCTCCACAATTGGAACTGACAATCAAACCCTCTGGTCCCATAATGAAGGTAAAATGAAAGGATATTGTCTGGACAACTGCTCATCTAGTGTGATATCGTACGGCTTCCTATATTGCAGAGGGTGATAAGTGTGATATTGCACGGCTTCATATATTACAGAGGGTGATGTGTGATATCGTATGCCCCTAAAATATTATACAGTGCAATATGTATGATTTCACATGACTCAAGGATATCACATGGAATATTATGTGAAAAATATTTAAACTTCAACGGTCAACGAGCAATTTTCAAATCTAAACACCCTTTACGCGTAATATCTCTAGAATGAAAGCACATTTAGCCATCTATATCCAATGGATGGAACTAAATGGTCAATACCTTCTAAACCAATTGATCAAATTTTTACACAATGTTGCATCAAATTTCAAAGAAATATGGCTGTTTTTAAACTGTAAGTCCATTATATCAAGGGTTCATATCATTTGATATGGCTATTTTCTTGCATGGCCGTCTTATTTTCAAAGAGACCTTTCCATCCTTTCTGGCTTATGCCCTCAATGATGATAAATCTACCAAGTGGGCCACGAGCTGGACAACCTAAGCACACCTGCAGTCTTTTCATAGGCGAAAATCCTCCACGTAATATTGACCAAAAATATTTGAGGCCATGCAGTATGATAAAGTTAACATGTATTTGAATTTGGTGGGGACCATATCTATCTGCAGGTAACTTCGGTGAAAGGAGCTGTTTACAGAATCATTAACCTAACAACCGAGTCCACTTAAACTCGTTCGACTTTCATATATAACTCGTGTGTTAAACTTGCAAGAACTATGAAATGGATGTTACGAAGCCGGCTCATGAAGCCGATGAAAGCTCGGCTGCTGATATTTGTAGCAAAGCACAGTTGATGATACAAGCCCCAGACATGGTGGGGCCCATGACGAGTCATCATCGAAGACTCTGCAGCCACTGCTCGACCACCTATATTGGGCCTTCAGCCTTCTTATTGACATCCGCGCTTCCATACAAACCAATCCATCAATTCCCCTTCCTCTTTACTTACTTCTCCTTGTCTTTTCTTGCTCACTACTTCTTTCATTCTCAATTCTAACCCAACAACCCATTTGCAATCTTCCCCATATTTAAAACCTTAATTTACTTCCTAAGGAAAGTCATAGAGGAAGTGCATGGTGTAGTTCCATTCAAGGCCTTTGCTCTCAGCCATTGTACTTGCTCTTCTCTCCTTAGTAATTGTTGTGAAATGGGTCTCACTTCTCTCCAAGTTTGCATGGACACATCTGACTGGCTACAAGTAAGTCCTTCATTCAATCACATCATCATCATTACCACCACCACATCTTCTTCTTCTTTGAAAGAAACAAAAGAACTACAGTTTCTTTTTTGCCCTTTTCTCATCCTTTTCCATTTGATGAGGGTAATGGTGAGGGAGCTAATCCATTCCAAACTTCAAAACCAACTATTCATGTCTATTGAGGTACAAAAAATCTCAAGCTTTACCATATGATCATATACATGTAGACTAAAGAGGCAACAATTTATACCATAAAAGAAAAATCAATTTGTTTGTTTGACAGTTGACCATATTTATTTATTTTATTTTTTTTGAAGAAAAAACTGAACTTTATTGGAAGAACAAAAAACGTTACATAATCAAATAGAGGTTAGTCCATTAAGGCGATATTTGAGTAATTTTAGACATTACTAAGATGGAGAGTTTCCATTGGCAATTCATATTTGTTAAACTTCTTTTGCTAGTGAATCTACTTCATCATTCAACTCTCTTTACTCCCCATGGATGTTAATTAAGTGGAGGTCTCGATCCACTGCAGACAGTAAGCCCCAGATCACCTTGACAATATCCATTAACCTTCACTAGAAGCATGCCTTGCGCCAATCTAAGGTATTTGATCTAGAAGCCGCGTGCCTCGACCAACAATGAGCTTGAACATGGAAGTAAGCATAGATTGATTCCGATTTGATCACCTAGTGTAATAGCTTGACCAGGTGTATCTCGCCCTCTCAAGCTTAATGCATGTTATTGGTTTCTTTATTCCTTTTCTAGTAACATTCAATCCAATAACATAGAATCTGAAATCAAAATCTTCCATACAAACCCAATAACATTCAATCCAATATATCTATTTGTTAGAAATTTGGAAAATTAAAATACAAAAAAGAGACGATGACCCATATAAAATTTAGTTTTAGTTAACTAGCGGCTTCTCTTTTTTCACTTTAAGATCACCTTTCATCAATTCCTACAGCAATTACAGTTACCCAAGCATTTAGTACAAAATGATCTGGCACTTTGTGTTTAAATAACAGGCTATAAGGTTGATTTTTGACTGATGTTTGAAAGTACCATTCCAATATCTGACATACAATCATCTTATCTTTTAAAAAATCAGGGCCCAGTTAACAAGGAAAGGACGCCGGTGGATTCTACATCACCATCATCTGGAGAGGTGATCACAGGCCAAGGGACTATGGTAGAGAGGAAACTGAGGCCACAGCATGACCAAGCCCTCAAGTGTCCCAGATGTGACTCAGCCCACACCAAGTTCTGCTACTACAACAACTACAGTCTCTCCCAGCCAAGATACTTCTGCAAGACTTGTAGAAGGTACTGGACCAAAGGTGGGTCCCTCAGGAATGTGCCAGTAGGGGGTGGCTGCAGGAAGAACAAGAAGGTCGCCACCAAGAAGCCAAGCGACCCATCTCCTAATCAGATCATCAACTCCTCCCCCCATGACGCTACTGATCTCCACCTCTCCTTCTCGGGCGCACAATTGTCACATTTCAACAGCTTGTTGGGTAACCCTGCAAACCCTAATTTCATGGAGTGCAAGTATGATGCTATAATGGGGTACCCTAGAAATGGAGATTTCATGGAGACTAAGTTGGACTCAATGTTGGTGAACCCTAGGAGTTATGCTTTCATGGGGAATGGAGACTCAGGTCAGATGATTTGCTTAGATGATGCTAGCCATGGGCTCACCTCTTCTAGCCTTCTTGGCTTCAATTCTCCATTTGGGTATACCATGAATGACGGTCAAGGCACATACATGGAGAGTGGAGAGAGAATGTTACTACCTTATGGGGTAAATGAGGATCCAAATGCAATAGAGATGAAACCCAGTCATAAAATGCTGTCACTTGAGTGGCAAGAACAAAGTTGCTCTGAAGTTGGAAAAGATTCATTTGGGTACATGATCAATGGCCTGGGATCCTGGTCCGGCGCGATGAATGGTTACAGTTCCTCAACAACAAACCCATTACTCTAGCTTCTTGAGATAAACTAGATTCACTCTCTACTGCACTACTACAATCATGAGCTGATAGTATCATCCATTTGAGAAAGGCTTTTTGTTTTCTGTTGTTTTAGGTATCCTTTTTTAAGGTAGTTTTCCATTTGTTTTTCTCCTTAGAAAAGAATCTTTGAACTTGAGTGTGTGAGTACTAACGAGAAAATGACTTACTGATGTTTCTTGCTATCTTTCTTTGTTGTGTTGGGTGGTAAGATATTCAAAGATGCAGGTCTTTGTTGTGACTATCGAGGATATCATATGTTCTACTTTGAAGAATCGGAATAATTTGCAGTTGTCCTTTGCTTTGTATCTTGAAATGTGTTTGGGTTTCCGAGAAAGAGAAAAGCATCATATCATATCTTAGGAAATTCTACCGTACCATTTCATTGCATGGGACTAGTTAAATGCGTTTAATTCCTCCTTCCGCTACCTTTATTTCAAAAAGAAAGTACCTTGGGAGAAGATGGTGGACCATGCTCTTGCATGCATCCTGTAGAACATGCCTTCCACTGATGAATTGATCATGACCGTCAAATTACCACCTACCTCTGATTAGGCAGAATTCATCTTAGGGCCATTCTTTTAGAATGTTTTTAATAATTGTTGTATGTTGAACTTGAAATTCTTCAAATATCCCAAATTCTACTTCAATATTAGTTGGTCCCACCTTAATATTGGCTATTTAATTGAACAAGTGATTAATGATGTTTATAAGATTGTGTTAATTATAATTTTAATTAGATGGTTAATCTTACAGTAGCACCAACTCCTATTAGTATAACTTTGGAAATGCTCCATCAATTGTGAGGGTTTTTATTTTGAGCTACTTAAATTTTCAATAGGTGGGCCTCAGCATTGCGTCCCGAACCTCATCACAAGTCTCACTAATCCATTATCATCATCGTCATAAAAAACAAACTTCAAAACTATTAAAGAAAAACAAGACATCTATATTCGAAGGTACATTGGAATGAGATTTGGCATTTTAATTAATGCTAATCTGACAAGTTTCAACAGCAGGCCCTTAATTTCCCTTAATGTTAAAAGAAGCGTGAGAATATCCCCATCCTTATTAAACATCAATCTATCTCAAAGATTACACTATGCATGTGTAAGCATCAACTAATTAAACATCAATCTATAACAAAACATATCTAACTAGCGGAGGGGCCAGGATTTTCCTCTGGGGTGGGGCCGTGGGGGCGAAAATGGTGACATAATGTTAGTAATTATTTCGCCGCATTTCTTTTTCTATCAACATAAAAAAAAAAAAAAACAATTTATTTCCTACCATAAAATTTTTGTCTACACATACACAAACGCCAAAATACATAAATTTTCTCTACATACAATTATACACGCAAGCCCATCCCCATTTTAACTTGTCTAAAACACACAACCGTCACCTGTGGATTAATAGAAGATTATCCTCCTCTAAATTTTTGTTTTTTATACTTTGTTAATGAAAAAAATTTAAGACCATATTCTTGACTTTCAAGTAGTTCTCTTAATGAACTTTTCCCCTTAACGTTAGTCTCCCTTTTAAATACCATTGATAACATACAACCATACATTGTTCCACTAAAACATGACTGCAACCTGGATTTTAAAGTCTATACCCATTTTCATAAAAAAAAGAAAAAAAAGAAGTGATTTGGAAGCAATCCCTTTCATCATCTGTTAGGTGATTGACAACCATCCATTCAAAGGGTTAGGATGTTTCAATTTCACAAATTTAAGTGTGAGTGGGCAAGAAAGATGAAAAAAGAAAATGTGGCTGGGTAAGTACACTTTCTTCTCAAATCTACATGGGTATTTTATAGATGGATTTTAAAGTTCAAATCCATCTACACTTTCTACCAGGCAAAGGGACATGTGGATTTGTGGGTATTTTATAGTTAAGTTTTCTACACATTTAAAGAAAAATGCAGGGAAATGATGACAAAGATAATAAAAAAATGTTCCTACTGCATTTTCCATTAGTACAATAATGCTTCAGTCTTTGTTTCATATTTTTAGTTTTTTTTGGTGATACAAACATCTAAAATAAAAGAAATGAGAACCAACGTAGAAGGAAAAAATATGAAGAGAAAAACGAGTACTTTGGAGAGCAAAGAAAACCGTTGCTGTTACTAGGTAACTTGTAGAGAGTGAAAGAAAATATGGATTGGCTAAACTTGTCGGAAGAAGAAAGAACATTTGAGAGTGAATTAAGAATTTGAGTTAAAAATTTGGGTTTGGGCTCTTCATGGTTGCAGGACCACAAACTGATACCAATCAACTACAAAACAATACCAAGCAACAATAACAGCACTGCAAGTTGACACTCATCATATCTCAACTTAACAAAATACCACACATACATCACCATCTCAATTCCCACCCAACTTCCTTACTCATTTCAAAACAATCAAGGCCATATTGAAAAATTCATGACAGAAATCAATCCTAATTAAGCAACGTGTCATCATCTCCACCGTCCATTAAATCCCCGGCCTCAATCCTACACAACTGCAGTCTTGGCGCCAACTTGCTCGAGCTGCTTCTTGACCTCCTCCGCCTCCTCCTTGGACACGGCATCCTTGAACTTCTTCGGCAGCCCTTCGATCAGCTCCTTCGCCTCCTTCAGCGCCAGATTCGTCAGCGCCCGCACCACCTTGATGGTGGCGATCCTCGCATTGCTCGGCACGTCCTCCATCACCACGTCGAACTCCGTCTTCTCCACCGCCGTGGTGGCGGCCTTCGCAGCCAGACCGGCCGCGGCGACAGCTGCTGCCGGGGCGAATGCGGCGGGGGAGATGCCGAGCTCGGACTGGAGCCAGTCAACGAGGCGTCTGGAATCTTCTAGCTTTATGGTCTCGATCTTAGGATTTTGTATATGGGCTAATTCATGGGTTAGACAGGTTCTTTTGAGTTGTAATCTTACTTTAGAAAATGACTACGAAGATAAAAGACCGAAAAGACTCTAAGAGCAAAGTTTGAAAAAATTAGAAGAAGAAAGTTGAAAGAAGAGTGCTGAAAATCCGGATTAACCAGAAAATCTGGTGCCCTTGTATTATATGCTTGTGATTTTATTTCCACTGCATAGTTTTTATTTTTACGCATTTTTTGGCTAATTTATTGAGTAGACCAATTTAGAGATCTCGAACCCCTATTCTTTCAAGAGGGTATTTTGGGGAAGGGAAGGAGGGGGACGAGGAGGATGAGGATAAGAGGAGGAGGAGGAGGAGGAGGAGGAGGATGAGGATAGGGGGACAGGAGGAGAGAGAGAGCGTTGAAGAACGATGGGTGAGTGTCATAGAGGTGAAGGGAAGGAGGGGGGATAAGGGGAAATGGCTACGGAATGGAGATGAGACTAGAGACGTAATTCATCATTGCATGTGTGCGTGAAAACAGATAAATGTTAAATGTGTTAGAGCCTAAGACATATGGAATGATTTAACTTTAATATGTTTTTGCTCTTGGATGAAGTTTAATAAATATATTATATTTAAATAAAACATTATAAAAAAATTCCTAAGTCTTATCCTCAGTAGATCCTACCTATTTAAAACCTAAATCACTCATAAAAAACTCCTTTATTTGGCATGAGATTTGATAAAATTTTGAATTAATCTATTTTGGGACTATTGTAAGATCAAGTAAAATACACATGGATTCACATGTTTTTATACATGATTAATTTGGTGGTGGCATAAGAGATGGGTTTGCTCTCCATGTCTTGATTTTGAAATGGCCCCTGATTTACCCAACGTGTATTTGTGTGGATTTTGCAGACGCGGCCTGAGGATTAGTCCTGCTGAGTAAAAGACCTCAAGCATACCCACATCATTAAAACAAATTGGTGATGGTTGTGTCTCCAATTAGAGTGAGATTTGACGAGAGCCTATCCAAGAGTATGTGACCTTTGCTCTTTGAATGCAATTAGTGTCATTTTTAACCTCAATTGTGTTAGTAAAAGCATGTACACTATAGTATTTTTTATTTTATTCTATCGAATATATGCTTTTAATGTTGATTCTGGTTCTTTATTGAGTTAGATGGGTGTTTTTATTCATGGTAATAGAAAATTAATTCAGGAACCAAGTAATGCTTCTCACATTCAAGGGTGTTTAAACATGATAGGAATTAAGAATTTGATGTGCTAATCATGCTTTAGGTTTATGGATTTTGTTGGTCAACCCTAACTTTTCACCTGACCATCATCACCCCCCCTCGAACAAAAATCCCGGGCACGCCACTGATCCCACATATATTTAATACAGATATTTAATTGGGCTGTATAGTGCAGCACCCCAATTTATACACAGTGGGGCCATCAATGGAAAATCCAAACTTTCAACAAGTAGAGAAGTAGAACTTGAAAACTTGGCCCAATTATTTCTACAAGACTGAGAAATGATTTTGAAAATCTCACGGCATTTTGAAAAACTGTTTCAGTTTTGTCACATGAATATTGCAATTTGAAAATATTGTGTTCATGGGGCAGGTTGGGCCAGGCTAAGCATTATCCACGACAGGCCCAGGTTTTAAACCATAAGACCAAGCCCCACTCAGGCCATAAGCACCTTGCCCAAGCGCAGCCCAGCCCAGCCCACCTGACGAATGATAAGCTAGAGCCTGATTGGATAATGATTTTTAGAATAAAAAAGGCAATTATTAACTACTCGAAGTTGTAGCTCAGCTAGTTGCCTGGTTGGTACTCCATGTGTTTCTCTTAAATTCTCTCTCATTTGGGCCAGCTGGGCCCGGGCGTCCTACAACTGGATCCAAGCCCGGCCTATGTATTAAACGGGCTACGAATTTAGGCTCGAGCCTGGCCTGAGTACCAGAACTAAGGCAAAAGCCCAGCCCAAAGCAGACTGGGCCCAAGTCGGCTAAGGCCTGCCAGGTCCAAGAGCACCACTAGGCCTTGCGCTAACAACACAATTTAAAAGGGAAATAGCATCTACAACAGATAGCATTTAACACCACCACCCACTACTTTACTTCCAGTTTTGTCATGTGATACAGTGCCAATGAGAACCATGGGTCTTCTGAATTGATAAACTACAACTGAATGACACACAACAGTGTTCTTCCATTTGCATCTCCCTTCCATGCAACCACGCAAGGAAAACAAATTTTGAGATTGGGTTCAAGAGCACCACTAGGCCTTGCGCTAACACCACAATTTAAAAGGGAAATAGCATCTACAACAGATAGCATTTAACACCACCACCCACTACTTTACTTCCAGTATTGTCATGTGATACAGTACCAATGAGAACCATGGGTCTTCCGAATTGATAAACTACAACTGAATGACACACAACAGTGTTCTTCCATTTGCTTCTCCCTTCCATGCAACCATGCAAGGAAAACAAAATTTGAGATTGGGTTCTGTGAGCAGTTCTGTTTATATGATAGGTGGGACATCTAAAATCCAACCCAATATCACTGTTGAATGAAGAAATCAACTGGCAGGCTCATATCGACAGACAGAGTCATATATATTCCCTTGAACCAGCTTTTCCGCCAACCTCTGATTCTTCACCATTGCAAGCTGAGAAATGGGTATTTATGAAGTTACAAAATAGATGGATGGTAAGCAAATACAAACCAGGCACCTAATAATCTAATATATATATATGAAAGTCAGGATCAGCCATATCTGAGCCCTTTAATTTGTCATGCTGGATATCTATCTGGACTAGCCACCAACCACTGTCAGGTGTGGGACATCATCATCATCATCATCGTTATCATCATTTCCTTGTCCAACTATGTTGACGTCGGCTGCCTGAATTTTGTTTCTCTATTCCAATGTATCTTGAGTGGGATTGAATATTGACTATATATAGATTTGTCAAAAATGAAACAACCCCGATCCATGGACCAAAGTTGAGGCCCAGATAGAGCTCCCAGAAGCACAAAGGGGCCAGTATTGTCTGCCTATACAGCCCTAGCCCTACTACTAATAAACAAAAGAAACTTACTTTTAGACAATCACATTTGAACTTAGCTTTGAAGTTGGTATGCAGAGCACGCCCCATGCCTTCCAAGATCACCTGCAGCATGTGAGGGTCGAGTAAATATCGATTGACAATAAATAGAAAGAGAAACATACCAGCAACAGTTGATAGGGAATATACCATATATTGGATTTTAGTGTTTTTTTTTTTAATATTGATTTTAGAATCTTCATCAGGGAAATTTTTGGTACATGGTCATACAGGGAGGGACTACATCATTGTCATATATCACCAAAACATATCCCCACATGTGTAGGTTTAGAATGAGGAAACAATACATGCCTCAGCTCCAAGAACAATAAATGATAAAAAAGATCCTCGCTATCGCACATCATGTAAACTGAAAATTAAGACGTGGAATGCCACATAAGCAGCATTTTGGATGAGTCAATGTCGTACCAGGTCTGCGTCTTTTGCAGCAGCAGCAAGCTCTGAGCTGACCTGTCGGAAGTCTATGCATGGACTACCGCATCCATTTTCCACAGCCATCAAAGGAACTGAAGCCGGGTTTTCTGTAGCACCATCTTGAATGTTTATCATTGCATCCACAAGCAGCCCACCTGCTTCTGCAGCTTTGCGAAGGATATCGCAGTGCTGCATAGAACAATCAGAATTTTGAACCGCTGAACCGAACTGATATAACATAAGAGGGCAATGAATAAACAAATGACTATAAAATTCCTCACCCAAGAAAATACATATAAATTATTGGACCTGCGTATGCTAACTCATGGGACTACGGTAACTGACAGTGACGCTGATCAGATGACCCTATTGTGACAGACAATTCCCTAAAAGCAGTTACAAAGCTAACACAGGGTAATGATATTGGATCCTGGGCTATTTTGGCATACGATCGTCATACGGCGTCGGGACAACAGAGCAATAATAGGGCCAACCGAAGTGCCATTTTATTCCTTCAATTCTTGCTCCAGCCAGATGATGGAAAATTATTATGTCTGGTTCCCCGAGGGGATGGCTCTAAAAAGAAAAAAGTTGCATATCCAAATAACAAAGAAGCTTGAAATGAATGATCCTGTATTTAGAGCTAAACTGGCTAAAAGGACATGGCATGATTATTACGGAGAACCCACGTAGCCCAACAATCTTTTATATATTTATCCAGTAGCTGATCAGGGCCCTTGAGGCACTAGACTGCTAGCAAGGGGATGGAGTGGAGCCTCATGCTCTTCCTCTTTCCCCGTAAGTCATGGTCCTCATCTACCATGTATATCTTCAAATTAGGGGAGGTATAATTACTCTTGAAAGGCCATTTTAGCATAGAGAAAGACGGTATTCAGTGGAAACATATTCTCCTTGATCCAATGAATGTAATAACCTTAAGCCTCATAGTACAAGTAGGAGCAGGATCATTGGTTTCAAATTGATGATGTGACAGGCCCACTGTGGATGATCGCACCATAAAAAGGCTCCCCGATGGAAAAACTCATGCCCCTTCAAAGACTTTCAATGTCAAGAAAGGGTAATTATTGCACAGGTAGGAGCTTCCAATGTGGGACAATTTTGGGCATCGATCTACACAATGGTACCACTAGACTAATGATCTGCAACATTGTAACTACGGGTAGCACATGTACATCGGAAATATTCAAGTTTACAAAAAGGATCCTTGACCCTCAGTTCAAATCCTACTATAATCCTCACATATTAGTTCATCAATTTGCAAGTTAATAAAAATAAGAGGAAAGTTCTTGATGTTCATATAGGTTTATTCTCAGTTGAACCTTTGCAGCCTCAGCAACAATTTCAGGAATTTCCATTGCGGTCACATCATTAAGTGCAGGCAATGAATTTGCAACCAGAACGACCTGCAAGAACACAAGTACCTTTTGTTATCCACTCAAAATTTAATCATATAGATTCATGAAATGGCTGAATATCTACTTAAGCAGTTGAGCACATGGTTGAATTGTGTTAAGACGAGAAATTGTATGCCACTTAACCAGAGAGTATGAAGTTTACTGAGTAAATTACTTCGTACATCTAGGGTCCATGGTTTGTGGATCAAGACCATTGATGAGCCCAGTTGTGGTTGGGACACATGAGATGGTCAAAACATTTCATCATAGGAGAACCTAACCCCTCGTGCTTTCCCCATTTTCCAGACCATTTTTTTCCTTGGTTGCTATGCCTAGTGGCCGAGTGGGACTAGCTAAATCCACCCACCCAGGGATCGATCCCTACGCAGTATGGTGAGCACGGGATGTTAAGTAGTTGTTTGTGCAGTTTCACATCACCAATTGGTTTTGGGATTACTGGCTAACAACTTTGAGATGGTATCAGAGCCAACACGTCCCGAGTTCGAAACCACGTAGGGCAAAAAAAAAAAAAATACCCCATGTCGCGTTGTAGCCCGGGGGGATGTTAAGTAGTTGTTTGTTCAGTTTCCCATCACCATTTTGGGATTATTGGCTAGCAACTTTGAGACGGGAGTCCTATCCATAGAGGCATCCCTATATTTTCCCATTTTATGAACCATTTCTATATCGTTTGTTCATTGTTTTTACAACTGAAAGGTTAGGTAGGACATCTAAATGAAGAGAAATTCAGGGAGTCCCTCATCCAATTTCAATGACACAACTGGGTTGATGTAAAAGGATCCACCCAATCGTAGGCACCTCCAAGCAAAGCTTTCATAATTACTTTACGGTTCTATTCCAAAGAGAGGAGAAAATATGAACATTATTGAAGATGTTTTAAGAATACACGTGAGATCCTTAAATAGGCCTCTTGGACATCCAAAGACTGCTTGTAAGGCCGATTGTGGGGCCTGAGGTTAGATATGATAGAACTGAGCCCATGGATTTTGGGCTTGGATTTAGGCATTGTTTGGAATGACAAACTCACGATCACAGAAAAGAGTTTTGAATATACTCTTGAGAATGTATTAATTTTGTGTGTCCTTCAATGGAGATCGTCCATTAATATATAGGTATTTACATGCCTTCAATCAAGGCTCTAAGAAAGGAAACTAGTCTAATTACATCAAGCAGTAATCTAAGTTAAGAAAGCAACTAATTACAACAATTGCTATTCTAAGTTAGGAAGGCTACAGCTGTCTCAATATTGACCCAAATCAATTCCACGTGAAATATAGCATTGGTTTGACTACTGATGGGCTTTGGGCCTTGGGCCTATTTAACATGGAAGCCCATGCTGTAGCAGCTCCTCTCGCATCATTGCTCCTCTGTTTGTCATGCCATCCTATTGAGAATGTTGAGAAGCAATTGGGTTTAATTGTAATTTTGGGTCAAGGGGTTGATTTGTAATTATATTAAGTCGATCCTAAAATATGATTAGTTTACATTGAGTTCTTTTAGGCTAGAGTCCTAGTGTAATTAGGCTTTTATATTATATTCAGATTAGGTCTGCTGGTTTGATTAGGATTAGATTTCCTCATTTGAGTTGACATCTTTGGTTATACTTTATAAAGTCATTAGCTATTTTTAATGAAATCACCCTAACAAATCAAACAATACAATTCAGTCAAGATGTAGCTCTAAAATTTCAACTATTCTTTAGTACTTCATTTAAGATTTTTACTGATCTCCCCCTTCTGGTTCCTTAAAACTTATAATTCTCCAAGAGAACATACAGGGGTCATACAATGTGTGAGTTATTTCTGATTTTAACCGACAGATTCTCTACTCTCAAATCCAATGAACTTACACTTCATATATTCTGCTTTTGATCTGTTGATTTTCAACGCATTAGAGTCCAAAGTCTTTTCCAAAGTTCAAGCTTACTATTTTCTAGGTTTCTTGTCCGACTAATTAGTATTGGGCCATCTTTAACCGGTATACACCAATAAATTTCATCTTTGATATCTTCTTCAGTCATGTTGTCCATAACTGAGGTAGATAAAGAAGAGATCAATTTGTCTACTGAAAAAGGTAAAAAAAAGTTTTACCAAAAAGGAAAAAAAGAAAGAAAGGTAAAAAAAAGGATCCTTTACACTTAATTAAACGAATTGGTGCTATTCAATTGTGCATGGCATGGGTTTATTACATGTGTTTACTCTTTAGGAAAATGTAATCCAATCATCATTCACAATTGTCCATATGTCCATAGAAACTTACTTCTGTTCCTCGGCGAAGCAGTTCCCTTGCAAGCGGAAGCATCCCAAGGACAATATCAGGCCCTGAGTTGTCCACAAAGAGCAATGCCCTTGAATGTGGTTTAGGCTTGTTCCCTCCAGAACCTAGCAATCTCTCCATAAAAGTATCAAAATCATCCACCTGAAAGTCCAGGTTAGTCAACTATTTGATGACAGAACATGCAGATTACTCTTTTAGTAGTAACTGCCCATAAGGTAAAAAGTGAGGGAAACAGAATCGCAGATGAACTTCAAATTCATATGAAATATTTCCATGAATTGGCTCTACATAAGTGAGGTTTGATAAGCAGGCACACAGCACACGTGTGTTGCAGTCCACCCACATGCTGGAAGACTACCAACAAGGTTCATATTTACAAGATCCAAAAACTCATGTGGGCCCCACACTTTATGTTCCATGGCTAAAAAATCTGGTTGTTTCACCAATCAAGTGGCCAGCATTATGAATAAAAAAGATAAATAAATAGCTGGCAAAAAGGTTTTCATCAAACATTCAAGTATGATGCACCTGATTAGGTAACTGGCCTTATTTACCGGCAGGAACAGCTAAACTATGGGTCCACCTAGTTCTCGATGGCATTTGGCTCAATGTGGATTCTGATATGTGCAATTACAAAACCACTTGACCTACCCGCCAAGGCCGCTGCATTTTTTTGCGACTCATGCGATATATTTCAATAATAGTTCCTTTATGGTAAAGATCCACACAAGCACGGGATCCCCAATCAAAGATATTTGCAGCAAGAACACCTTCAATAAGGGCAAGCAGTCTCTTCTCCTGCAGTATTGATGTTTTATAGTTAGCATCATCATCATAGCAATATCCATGTTTAAACTCATGCAAGCACTGATCTGTAATTTAACTTTTAAAGCACGGGGACTGTGTAATTTTGTGAAGCCCATGGACAGTTTTGTAATTATACAGAATTTCAGGGACTTACCTAGAAAAAGTCAGAAATCTAAATAATTTAATTATGAAGGGCTGAGAGCATCTAGGGTTAGCTTCATGAGACAAAAGGTGCTTAAAGTCTCTTCCAATTATAACACTTACCCCACTAGGTTTATCTTGTACCATCTCATGGGTTTGGACCAGGCCAGGGTTAGCCTCAAAAGTCTGTTAACCAGGCCCCTCCAAGAATACTACATTTATAAGACCCAGGTTGAGACAATGGTCATGGATCATATTATTTGTTGCAATGGGATGGGTTGAGCCAGGCTAAGTTGCCCCGCAGCATTCTAATTTATATTATGACTGCCATTCAGGGCCCTTTCCATCTCCTTTGCTTGTGAGAGCTGAAATTGGACATTACCTGTCCCCCCTGCAGCCAGATATGGCCTGGGTGAGGTCCAACACCAGGGTTCAATAGAAGGCATTGCCTACCTTGGCTCTGGATCAGGGCCCTTCTAGGCCTGAAAGGATCCAGCTGAGGCCCTCCTCACTATCCTAAAAATGAGGCCTGAATCTGACTAATAGGACAGGGCCAAACTAAAACCAGCCAGCTTGGCTCATTCACAGCTCTGGCAATATACCATTTCTACCAAATTATTGGGGAAGAATGAGGATTCCCATGAAGGCAGACCTGACGCACCCCAGAAAATGTCGATTCCAATCAACATTGGAAGGTTAAAGAGAACAAACAATATCACAGTTTCACATACCTCAGTCATACTATCCAGCTCCATCAGAAGGTCGGGTAAAACAGCAATAGATGCCTCATTTTCCCTAACGCAAATAGATATGAAGAATTCAGTATTTACAAGTGCATGGGAGGCTCAACTCCTATATCTTCGAGGCTCAATTCCTATTCATTCAAATTTAAACAGAATTCATTTGGATTCACCAAATACAACATGCCTCAAATTTAAAAATTTAAAGCAGAAACACCTCCAGAAATTGCTTCCCTATAAGGATTAGGAATAATGCAATCACATGTAGTTTGCTACCCTCCTTGATATAAAAAAAATGTCATTTCTCTTGATAGCAAGTCCATTCTAAGTGATAGAACATTCATCCAAAGCATGAATATGGATAGAATAAAAGAAAGGAAAATTAAGGTACACTATGCTAACCTCTGTTTGATGATCTTGTATGCATCCGTAAACTGGAACTCTCTCAGGCACTCTTCCCTTAGCTCAAAAAGATTGGCCAGGCCAAACTTTCCATAAGCAGCAGGCTCTTCCATAAACCTATATTAGCATAGTTCATACATGCAGATCACTGAATTCTAACCAACCATTATTTAAAAATAAAATAATATGAATGGCTAATCATGAAAATTCACAGCGAGAAACATTCTATTTCTGAAGTCATAAGATTTCAGTATAAAAGTAACATATGCTCGGGGAGGTCTTTGTGTCAGCCTGAGATTTAACCCATTTCAGATGGCCTGTATGTATCAGTCCTTAAACTTTGAATGAGGCCAACGAGGCCCTCAGTAGGCTAGGCCCATGAGACTAACAGGCCAGCCTCGTCTATTGCTAGCAGCAGTGAAATGGGAATTAACAATGGTTGGCAATAGACCAGAAACAGCTCCAGTAGGAAGGGTTTTTTTTTTCCTGATGGTAGCATGAAGCGAAACAATAAGAACCTTCCAATTGTTTGACAAATTCCCATTACAAAGTATTTAGCGTGGAGTTACAAGAAAGGATAGAACTAGGAATAAGTACGAGGTAAACCACGCCCCCCCCCCCCCCCCAACCCCCCCACCCAAAAAAAAAAAAAGAACGAAAAGGAAATCCATTTTATGATTTTTTTTTGACACATACTCAGAAAATAATTAAAAAAACTAGAGCTCCAATATGAACTAGGAGAAAGTAAAGACCAATAAAGATGTGCAATGAAGTAGCGAGGACTGAGGAAAGACATGCCTGGTTGTGGAGATACATAAAACATGGCTTTAAATGGAACGAGTGATAAAGTAGCACTCATAGAGCTGATCCAGACAGTGGGATTTAGCTTTGATGATGACGGCGATGAGTGATATGAGAATCAGTGAGTAGGAAAACGTCAGGAAAAATTAAACTATGTTGAAACACTTTTAAGTCTAAGACGACAAATATTGAGATGCATCAGTCAATCCGAACTAACGCAATTTCTCAAATCAGCTCATGGCAATTCCACACGAAAGATGGATATGATTTTTTGTCGTGTAAGAATATGTTCAACATTTGAAGCATAAAAAAAATACTTCGACTTTCCAATTGACGAATATTTTCAGGAACAAAGACAGGAGACGGTTAACACAACAACAAAAGGAACTTCCAGGCAACAAGCTGTCAAAATTCTGATTGGAATATTCTATGGTCATCGTGCACTTTACTGTCTCTTGCTTATGAGAAGAGGAACATGGAGATGCTCCAAAACGAAGTCCTAAATATCAAAAGACAACAGTAGGAAGTTGATCATTTTCACAACCGCAAGGTTGTCGGTTCTAGCCATGTAGCAGTTAAAATGTATGCTATATGCCCGGACAATATACATTTTTTTTTACTGTTAACAACATGCAAAGTTCAGAATGAAATGTTGATGAGCAGCTACATTGATCATATGATAGTAATAGTACACATGTTATAGAGATATTAGATCATAGAGCCCAAGAATTTTGAGAGAAATGGGAACCACCTATGATGAATCCAAACCCACTGATACACTTAACCATCCATGTCATTGGCATCACCAGAATTTGACATTGTCAGCTACATAAACCATTGGATTTAAAGAACCAAAAAAGCATTTCACCAGAGGGTTGAAACTTTTAAGGTCCCATAATCAAGAGCTGGGATGATTTGTTTGGGACGATTTCTTGTCTATCCTAACCACATGTAGCCTCCCACTCCCCATCCCTCATGATTGGAATGCATCCATGTACGCCCATAAACAAGTTCCTTATTTTAGAATAAAGACATGCCCCTCTCAAATATATGTTAGTATATTATATGCGTGTGTATTTTTTGTATGTATATTATATATACATGGGTTATGTTCTGCTGAGAATTACCTCTCACAGATTGCGCGAGGTAATATTCTAAGCCTCATGTGGGACCCACTTTAATGTATGCTAATCATTGGAGGATAGTGATGGAAAGGTCTCAATTGTGTATATGATTTTGGGAAAAAATATCTCAATTAGATCACCACAACCATTGATTTAGGGGCCTTTAAGTTTAACGGTTTCTTAAGTTAAACTTTTTATTAAATGCAATCCAATGGTGAGTCAAAGTAGATTAGTGTCAAATTCTAGTGAGTGCTAAGTCATGGGGGGTTAGTGAGTGTGAAGGGGTTGGATTGATCATGGAGTTTCCCCCTGTGGTGGTAAATAAGTGACTATGCATGCAAGCCATGAGAGGTACCCCATAGTAGAAAGAAACCATGATAAGATATATGTATGTACGTATAGGGACAATGTTCTTAGAAGAGCATGGGGCTCATGCCTCAAGCCTTGCCTTGGGCCAGGGCTTCCCAAAAAAAGCCCCATTGCTCATGCTATGCACATCAAGTCTGAGGCATGGCTTGCACTTAGGAATACATCTCACTGTATGAGCTACATTTGAGGCATCCGCCACATATGAACCATATTCAATCTCCATATCAGGGGACATATGCCCCCATTAACAAATTTTGTTTTTAAGAAAAATGAAGGCAGTTCGTGACTTTGAGATCTTAAGAGTCCTTTTTTTAAAGTTAAGACTATTACAGTCCTCTTTTTTTTAAGTTAAGACTATTATAGCCCTCGTTAACTCATTAAAAAGATTAAAACAGACAACTGCTACTATTTTCATTTTTACTGATATGTTCTTTTTAACACAATTATTTATGAGCAACTCCGTACAGCGCCCAAATTGTTGTCACTCAAAAAATGCCCACCATCTGTGGGCCCATCTGGATACTTGACAAACAGGGGAGGTAAGGGATGGAAATGTTTAGTTCCGAATTGGGGATACACCGATACACAAGATAGCCAGCCGGTCAATCATCCTAGCAATTAGTGTCAGGTTTCAAAATTTAATGGCTATACACTGTGCAAGCTTATTCTGATAAAATCCAATGACAACTAATGCTTGAGTTAGTGTCAAAGTTGAATCGACATATACAGGTGGTAGCATAGTTTTCAAAATCGGAATCGTATTGCAAATCATTCATACCCATGAAACAAATCAAATCGTGAATCGTAGGATTTTTTATTTTTCTAATAAAAATGAAAAATAACTTAAAAGTAAAAGAAAAGAAAAGAAAAAAGTAATTATTCATAACCATCCATTTTCCCATTTTAAAAAATAAATAAATCTAATAACAAGTAAGTCTATCATACAATCATATCAAGAACATCACGACATATATTAATATATATATATATGAAATAAATGATGTGTAAATAGTTAAATAAGTATAAAGTATCAATATATATATATTTTATTATCTTTAAATCAAACTATAAAAATAAAATAAAATCCAAACCATCAATCTTACACAGTAGGATATCTCTTAAAGTTAAGAAAGTGTTCATTAAGGAAAAAAAATCCAAAATAGATTAAAAAACGAAGAAGATATAGACAAGCACCATACATACATTCGAATGTTTTAGTTAAATGCATGTTCTTTATTCATCTTTAAAACCTTATCAAAGCTGCAAAAATTTGTTACGAGGTTTTGTTAACTACTAAATAACCTTTTAAAAATATAGGCGATAAAAGAAAGAGAGAATAAAGAAAGAAAAAAGGTAAAATATTAATATTAACTTATTGGTTGTAGTCATTCTTGCTTATCTGAATCGCTTGAATCGTAAGATTTGGGATACCAATCGTAGGATTCACACCCGAACCCTAAGATTCATTTATAAATGGGATTCATTACATAGATACAATCGTTTTCCTTAAGATTCAGGATACGAATCGTAGGATTCTAATAAATATGGGTAGTAGGGCTGTTTGAAGGAATTGGATTGATTGGCCATAAGTAGGGCCCCTCAAATGAAAATCTAAAATGGGATGCCGAGAAAAGGGAGCATTGTTAGAAATTATCATTATTTATTTATTAAATAAGGAAAGCTTATGAGGTTTATGCCCACTCTCTGGGTGATTGGAAGTTTGGAACAACTGCCTCATGAATTCAATAGATTGATAGGTATTGGCCTTCACACACTTTGATCCCTGAACATCTCCCATAAGAGTGTGCGCCTTTCATTGCACTATGAGTTTGTTTGATAGATTTATTCCCTCTCTCTCTCTCTCTCTATATATATATATATATATATATGAGATGCTCCTATGAGAGATATCTCTCACCTTATATGAGAGATATGTGAGGGCCCCCACCCTATCTCTCATATAAGGTGAGAGATATCTCTCATAGGAGCATCTCCCTATAAAATATAGATAGATAGATATAATATACAAAAAAATTATTATGAAAAATGTTCTCACATAAACTCTGCGAGTAGCAGTTTGTGGGCTGACACGGACCAGCTTATAATCAATCTACCAACCCCCACCACCCCCCTCATAATCAGCACTCACCTCGACTTGATACTCCTCCAACTATTACTCACCATTTTGGATAGACAGACCCATTATGTTTCATTGATCGCTTCGGGTCTCAAAGTAAAAGCCAATATTTTTTATGATTTTGTTATGTTGTTTTTTGAGCATCCATAACCCATGAGAAGATCTTTCCGTCCCTCTATATCGCTCATGGTTAGCATGCATCCAGGAGGGCCCCATAAAAATGGTTCTCATACAAAATGTGAGAACTGCTCTCATGTGTGTGTTGCTGCCTGGACACCAGACATGTAAATGTGAAAACATTTATTTTAATTGTTCAGAAAACTGCACATCTGAACGCTCCCAAAATTTACCAGTTCTTAGATAAACAGATCAGGACCAAGTCAAAAGTACGTAGACAATATTGAAGTAGGGAAAACAGTACACGGAAATAATTTTTTCCTTCTAAAAAATTTAAGATGATAACCTTGCCAAGTGAGCATAAAATGCATGGGCAAATGCATCACCTCTTCTTTTAGCATCATCAGTCCCACCTTCACTAGCCACAGCCTAGAGCACACAATTAAGTCAAATAAGCATGTAAGCAATAACAGAAATTCCTAGCAACAGCAGTAGAGAGGGAATCGACTATAACTTAACAAGATCAACGGTGTGCAGCATTTCGACACAAATGCAAGCCACACTATGCCAAGGGACAGACTTAGTGTGATTGGAACATCAGAGCTAGGCCCCATCATGAATAGGGCATGAGCTAAATACCTCTCCCCACAACAAGTTATCCTTATAATTTGAGAAATGGAGAATCTAATCTAGATTGTTCAGTTTGAGATGGCTTGTAATTCGTCCATTTGTATATGATTGCAACAATTGGAGTATTAATCAGACCAGTGCATCAATTTGATTAATCTGCAACAGAAACCAGAAGGACAGGTTTCAATTATAGGGTGATAGAAAATCAACCCCAATGGATATGGTCTCACAGGCATTTTTTTTTTCTTTTTTAATGAAAAGGTACTTAATCAAGCCAAATAAGTTTTATTCGACAATTCATACAGAGCATCACACTCTTGAGATCAGAAAATTTACTTCTCAAAATCTGTTGCACATAATTGCTCTGCACAAAGGACTCTGGATCCTGGAAACACGGTCTCCAATTGTGCTACTATTATTACTCATCATCACCCCAAAGCATGATCCCATCAATCTGGGGTTGGCTTCATGAGTTCTTCATCAACAGCAGCAGTGGCAATAACAACGACAATATCGACAATAATTATAGCTAATAAAGATGCCATGTAACTGAATACATGGGATTTTCAATGTAGCTGGCTTGGATTCATGTGCATTGGTTCCACCTTTGTGAATCCAAACTGTTCCATTGAAACATCCCGCCACCATATTTAAAAATGTCCAGTGCATCACTTTCAATCATCATGGATGAACAAGTGTGAACACATCTGATTAATGCAATAGGAAATTGGGATGAAACTTGTGTTGTCGCCAGCTCATGAAGGTAGAATGCATGGTTTCAAAAGCTGGCCAATTCTGAATGGATTCAGCCGAGTCACCTCAGGCTCAAAATGCTGAATTTGAGTCACCCCTCAAGTCACCTCCCTAGCGAAGTCCTAAAGAAGACTGACATAAATATTCCCCCCATTTTCCTGCTGAGAGAAGCTTTGGGAGGCTTGAGGGGACCTTCTGCACTGTTAAAATATCAAACCACATTGCGGAAGATCTATCGTTTAATTTAAAAATGTCTAACACATACTTCAATCATCATGGATGAACAAGTGTGAAAACATGTGATCAACGCAATAGTAACTTGGGATGAAACTTGCGCCATTGCCAACTTGTAAGGGAGAATGCATGGTTCTAAGTCAGCTTCCACATCAAATCAATGTTCCAGTTCCATCCATCCATGGCATTTAAATTGTCGAGCAAATCTGCACAAGGGACCCATTTTTCATAAATTTGAACTAATGAATTAAAATTCCCTTAATTCATCATGGCCCAACTATCAATGTGATTGCAGATGATGCGTGAACGTTATTTAATGCAGTTTATACTGTCCTGCTGGTGGTGGTGGTGGTGGTGGTGGTGGTGTGAATGGTTTGGATTCATACATGGTGGGTCCCACACTCCCATCATAAATTTTCTCAAGAATATGAAAGGGCCCTTCTTCTCAAGTTGCTAACCAATACACAAAAAATGCCTAGGCGAGGATTTGACCTGGACGTGTTGGCTCTGATACCATCTCAAGTTGCTAACCAATACACCCAAAATGCCTTGGTGTTAGAGGTGTAGCAAACTAACTACTTAACAATTCTCAGTATAGAATTAATGCATCTCTGTGATGTGGAGCCTACATACACGTGGCATTTTCTCACTTGCCACTTTTTTGTGGAAATGGTTCTCATTGCCACATTCTTCTTCTTTTTTCTTGAAAAGGATGCTTGGATTAACCAGCAAAAGATGAAACAGAAATGAGAAGCAGACAAGGAGGCCTACACATCAACGATCTTCTGGCCTACAAGCAAGCTACCAAAAACCAAAACATCTAAAAAACTGATACCAAAATCACCTAGAGCCCAACTATCGATTCTTATCTACTGCAAAGCCATTCTACCAGATTGCTTGAAAAGGATGCTTGGATTAACCAACAAAGGATGAAACAGAAATAAGAAGCAGGCAATGGTTCTCATTGCCACATTCACTGAGGCAGTTTCTCATGAAAGAATTTGATGACTACTCCAAAACCAAAATATTGCTGTCTACCTTGTCAACAATGTCAGGTATATGCGCTGATAGAACAGTACACCAATACCTACACAAAAGAGAAAAAAAATTATGCTTGTAAACAATCTAGTTAAGTCAACCCCTTCAATGAAAAAACTAGAAAATTAAATACGAATAGATTAAAATATTTGGGAAGAGGAGGAATATCCCAAGTAAAAGTAGAGGGTCCTGAACATGCATACTGCCCTGATTGATGCACATGTTGCCCATGGTTCAGTTATTTAGAAAAAACTGGTCTGGAAAGCCCCACTGTGAGTGTGGGGGTGGGGCAAAGGGGTCACAGTGAGACTCATCAGATATGATCTGCACAACCAAACAATGGTATGCACTTCACAGACAATAGAGCAGGACCCCAAAACTCCTTCAATAAGTAGCAGCAACACAGTGAATGACTTACTCAAGCTCAGTGCGATCTGAGAGATCAATAGTGTTAGATTCATACCTGCAAACATGAAGTTACTATGATTTATGATATAACAAAAATAACCATACTCAAAATCATCTGATTTAACTGGACTGCATAAATAAAACTGGATTAGAGCTCTTAAAATAGAAGATGCCACCAAAGTAAATGAAATCACAAAAAAGCAGCATGGTTGCATACCCGTACAACCATTGTAAAACACAAGTATCACCGACAATAGTAACTTCTTAGCAGACCAAGAGAGATAAATCATGCACGTTTAGCATGAGGGTGCTCTGGACGTAACCAGAATCTGTCATTTTAAAGAATATGGTTTAATGGATGGTTAAATGCTCTTCACAGAGTAGGAAATGGCTGACAGATACAGAACTTTAGAATGAGAGAATGCTTTGGAATATTGGATGATCCAGACGATCATTCCTTTCTTCATTTATAAAGACTAATAGCCTTAATCCAGGCAATTACAATCAATGTATGAGGAAAGAATATAAAGAATATACGTTACAATCTTTTATACATGGAAAGAGAATATAAACAGGTCAGTCAACTAATTCCCACGTGATGTATGAGTATGGGCCTATTGTACATGGGCCTTGGGTCAGATGGTGCTAACACCTATAAACAGGTCAGTCAACTAATTCCCATGTGATGTATGAGTATGGGCCTATTGTACATGGGCCTTGGGTCAGATGGTGCTAACACCCCCCCTCAAATTGATGCTGGTCAACGAGTAGCAATTTGCGAATCAAGAACTCATGACGTGGCCGAGGTAGTCCTTTGGTGAAGATGTTTGCAAGTTGGAGTTCACTTGAAACATGTGGAAGACTAATGACCTTGCGATCATATTCATCTCGAATAAAATGACAATCCACTTCACAATATATTTTGTATGTTCATGAAAAATTGGATTCTCAGTGATACGGATGGAACTAGCATTGTCCGCATTAAGTGGGGTAGCTGAGGTCTGAGAAAAACCAAGATCTGTAAGGAAGCCACGAAGCCAAAGGATTTCGGAACATGCATCGGACATAGCACGATATTCAGATTCAGTGGAAGATCTTGAAACTCGTTCTTGCTTTTTGCATTTCCAAGAAATGAGCGATTCACCCAAATACATACACCAGCCCGTGGTGGATCTAT
This sequence comes from Persea americana, assembly GCA_029852735.1. NCBI lineage: Eukaryota > Viridiplantae > Streptophyta > Magnoliopsida > Laurales > Lauraceae > Persea > Persea americana. Next base: position 73,292,528 of record CM056815.1, read on the forward strand.
GAGTATCCTGGCATCCCGCCCAGTCGGCATCAAAATTAAGCAGTAAGTGTCAATGGTGTGCCAACCGGAAAAAACAATCCTCGTGTTGGAGAACTAAGAATGTACCGAATGATTCGTTTGACAGCAACCATATGGTGATGCCGCGGACTGACAACATTTACAGCATATGAGATGTCTAGTCTAGTGGTGGTCAAGTAGACCAAACTGCCGACTAAGCGTCTGTAGAATGTGGGATTGGATAGGAGATCCCCATCATCTTTCATGAGCTTCACATTTACTTCTAATGGAGTATCCATAGGTGTGGCCTTAGTAAGGCCAGCAAGGTCAACGTGGTCAGTAGCATACTTATGTTGAAGTAAAAATAGTCCCGTCCTAGACTGTTGAACCTCAAGTCCCAAGAAATATGTTAACGGACCCAAATCTTTCATATGGAATGCAGCTTGAAGTGAAGATTGAAGACTATGGATCATATTACTGTGCGTGCCCGTAATGATGATATCATCCACATATACGAGAAGGATGGTGGTAGCTTGAGCAGTTTTACTCATGAAGAGTGACGGATCATAGGGACTTTGAGCAAATCCAAGGTAAAGCAAAGTATAACGAAATTTCTCAAACCAAGCTCTGGGTGCTTGTTTAAGTCCATATAAAGAGCGACGGAGCTTTGCCACCTCATTTTTAGAAGTAGAATCATATCCTTGAGGAAGACGCATGTACACTTCCTCGTTAAGATCTCCGTGGAGGAAGGCATTCTTTACATCCATCTAATAAAGAGGCCATGAACGTGAAGCGGAAATAGCAAGAATTGTACGCACAGTTGTCATCTTGGCGACTAGAGCAAATGTCTCATCATAGTCAATGCCATACTCCTGACGGTTGCCAAGTGCCACTAACCGAGCTTTATAACGAGCCAAGGTACCATTAGGATGGAGCTTGATAGAGTAAACCCACTTGCATCCAATGGGTCTGATGGACGGAGGATGGGTTTGATGGACGGAGGACATTGAACAACATCCCATGTGTGATTAACTTTCAGACTTCAGTGCGTCAAGTTCTTCTTGCATGGCCTAACGCCAACACTCATGTTGCACTGCTTGGGAAAAATAGTTAGGTATATGAACAGAAGACAGAGTAGCAAGCAAGGATGTATGGGTGAAGCCAAACCGATCATGAGGGCGGGAAATCCTAGATGATCGACAGGAAACTAACTGGGAGATGTCTGGAGCAGGTGCAGGGTTAAGTGCCAAGGAAGATGACACATCAGGGGGCTCAGGTGCAGTAGTATTTTCCCGTCTACGCCTTTCATACACAAGGATAGGTTTAATATTCTCCGTAGGTGGAGCAGGAGGATCATCGAAGTCAGGAACAAGTGAAAACACAGGAGATGTAGCATGATCTAGATGATGATGGAAAAAATATTGATTTTCAAAAAACACAACATTACGAGAAATCCGGATACGATCTACCTTTGGATCATAACATAAAAATCCTTTTTGGTCATTCGCATAACCTAAAAAGGCACACTTTGAAGATTGAGCAAATAGTTTTGTTCGCTCTACTGGGGGCAGAAGAACAAAACATACACACCCAAAAACATGGAGATGAGAATAAATGGGATGCTTATAAAATAAACGAAAATAAGGTGTTTCATGATTTATACGCGGTGAGGGCAGCCTATTTATCACATGAACTGCTGTGGACAGAGCTTCGGGCAAAATTTTGGTGGAACAGAGGACTCTAAGAGGAGTGAACGAACAATGTCCAAAAGATGTCTATTTTTTCTCTCAGACACACCATTTTGTTGGGGTGTATAAGGACATGATTTTTGAGAAATTATCCCTTTATGTTGCAAAAAATTCCGAAACTCATTGGAAACATATTCACCACCTGAATCTGTGCGAAGTGTTTTAATGGATGTGGAGAAGTGATTTTCCACATAGGCTAAGAAAATTTTAAACGTAGCAAACACCTCAGATTTTGAATGCAAGAAGTAAATCCATGTAAAGTGACTATAGTCATCAATGAATGTAACATAATATTTAAAATGAGAATGTGATATGACAGGTGCTATACCCCATACATCACTATGAACAAGATCAAAACATTTCAATGATAAAGAAGTACTGATGGGAAAAGGAAGAGTCTTGCCTTGCTCATTTTACAACTAGAACAATTAAAAGAAACATCCTTATGAGAAATTTTATTATCATGTAGCAAACCAGATTTAAACAAAGACAACAAAGTATGAGAATGAGGATGGCCTAATCTATTGTGCCATAATTGGCTCTTATTCGAACTAGAAGCAGACAACAAGGCAGAGGCAACCAAATTCCTATCCTGTGTAGATAGTTGTAGCGGAAAAAGACGGCCACACTTAGGCCCCTTAGCTATCACCTTCCCCGATGCTTGATCCTGTATAACACAACCAGAACGAGAAAATAAGGAAGAACAGTGATTATCAACTAGTTGCCCAACAGATAATAAATTGGTAGATAACTGAGGAGAAAGAAAAACATGACTCAAAGGTAGGGGATGTGAGATTTCACCGATGGTAGTAATGGGTATACTGCCACCATATTGATTCGGAGATTTCCATCATATGGCTTTAATTGAGATAAATTATCAGAAGAGTGGGTTATATGATTAGAAGCCCCTGAATCCATATTCCAGGTAGAGTTCGACTGTTTGGTTTTACCTAAGAGGCCAAGAGCAGAAAAGGCATTTACGATCATCTGTTGAACCATTTCAGGGGTAAGAGAGGATGAAGCAGGCATCACTGTATTGGCAGCAGGACTCAATGCAGAAGAAGACGCATCTAGGGTTGCCAGATTGGCCTTTTGAGAAGAAGTCCAAGCACGACGCCGACATTCAGGAAGAACGTGGCCCTTGCGTTTGCAGTAATAGCAGTATTTTTTATTGCATTGAGTGGCAACATGTCCGTATTTCTAACAACAATAACATTGGACTTTGGTCATATCTCTATTTTGCTGGGGGGAACGTGGAACATAGGCCGCAGTGAGTGGACCCATGGAAATTGCTTGTTGAAGAGCAGCCTGAGTTGTAAGACGTTCTTCTTCACGAAGAAGCTCTCTAAAACAAGAATCAATAGATGGGGAAGGCACTGTGCTCATCAAATTTAAACGTATTTGTTCAAATTTAGGTCTAAGTTTCATCAAGAATTGATCCCTCTGACTAGTGGAATGAATGTTTTGAACCACCACAATCGAGGCATCCGGTAGGCTGGAGTAAATAATCTTAGTATAGTTCGTCCATAAGCGAATAAAATGAGAGTAATATTCTTGAATGGACAAGGTCCCCTGCGTAAATTGAGAAAGCTCCTGTTCCAAGTGGAACCTCCGTGCAGAGTTATCCTATTGATATACCTGTTTTAGGTAGTCCCACATAGCTTTTGCTGTTCTGTAAGGCCTGAGATTGAGGATGTATTGTGGATCTACTAACCCCAGAAGCCAAGTCATAATTTTTGCATCATTGGTTTTCCATTTGGAGACGGCCTTTACATCCTCTACGGGTTTAGGATCAGTCCCATCTATATGACCCCATAATTCTTTTCCTTTAAGCTATATCTGAAATTGGAAGCCCCATGATGTGTAATTGGTCCCATTAAACTTAACTAGGGAAAGTTCACTTTTTGTCCATTTTCACTCTAGGAGTTGGCTCAAGCCAATTGGCAAAATCTCAAACCAAATCTGTGAGGGTGATCTCTTCTTCAAATCTGTAACTGATTTAGGGTTTCTCGAAGCACAAAAATGGGTCTCTAGTGGTCTGGGGGGGATGATCTGAACCCAGAACCAGGTCTGTCGACCAATTTCCACCAAATAAACAAGTCTAACGACCTTGTTTTTGTGTACTAAGAGAGAAGGTGGGGCCCAGTAGATGATCTGATGACCAATCAGATTTGTTGGATGTCTAGAACTCCTATTTTTCGTCCAGGCAAACCAAGTTTCACTCCAAATAATTTCAGATCCATGGTGTTGCGTGCATTTGATGAAAACTTATGCACCAAAACAAGAAACCACTAAATTGATCAGAAATCCTACCTCTGATAAGCGAAAAATTCTGAAAAAATGTCCAAGAAATCCAGGATGAGTGGTCAACCAAGATGGTATGGTTTGCTGATGCTGCTGTGTTGATCCAAGGTGGGCCCCTGATGAGTTGCTTCAAACGGCTGACGAGAGTGGTTCCCAGAACCCAAACAATGCTCAGAGCTCTCTGTTGAGTCAATACCAAGATCCACAAGTCTCTAATTAACTGTCGATCAAGATAGAATGATGTCCTTGATGAACTTGGGCTGATCGGAGGTGGGCCACCAGTGATCAGACTTCAAGATGTTGATAAAACACTATGTTAACATGCACGAACAGTCACAAGTAGGGTCCCTATGACTGTTATATCACCAAGATTCGACAACAAGTTCGAAGAGGAAAGCTAGAAGAAGAACACCAAGCTCTGATACGATGACAGATACAGAACTTGTGAGGCCCCACCCCTTGTGGGCCCTCAAATTGTTTAAAATAATTATTAATATGATACTTTCTATTTTTAATATGCTAATTAATAGAAATTAGTAGTATAGATGGCTAATGTTCCTAAGTTTTAGAATTAGCTTGTATATATTTCTTATAGATATTAGGTGCTTTTTTTTGTAATTTTTAGTAGGTTTTGATTAGAATAGGACTTAGCTAATATTAGAATTAATAGGAGGGGCATTGAGTGTTAAGAACCTTCTAGAAACCCACCTAATGGCTTAATTACCCATGGCCCCATCTCCTTCCCCCTTTACAACTAAGTTACCCTTTTAGTAATTAGCCTAAACCCTAAACTATATAACCCAACTATTGCAAACATTAGCCTAAAACCCTAATTCACTCTCATCTCCCAATCACCCTGTCCTCCTCCCCAAGAAAACCCTAATTCCCCTAAGTTCCAGCACAAGGAGGCTAGGAGACCAGCCTAATTTGCAACAACACCTCTATTGGATCTCTTCTTGCACTTCAATTTTCCTTTTCTACCACACAAAAGGCAAGTACCCTATGCTAATTTCACTTGATGCATGCTTTCTTCCTTGTTTCTGTAATTTCAATTCAAATAGATAGAGATGAATGTTTAGATCTTCTTTTGAGCTTGTTCTTATGGAAAATGGCCATTTGATGGATGGGTTCTCCCATTTGGAAGATCAATGGCCCGGTTGATGGTGGATGGAGATGATAGGAGTGTTTTGTTGTTTATTTGTGTGTATGTAATGAATGGAGGAGATTGGGGATGAATTGGATGAAAAATGGACTGAGAAGGGAAATCTCAGGATTCTGGAAAATTCAGCTATGTACGTGTACCCGGTCGACCGGCCCCCAACTCGGTCGATCGGGCACACAGAAACAGGTGAAAATCAAGTCCCAGTTATCTGCTGCCTGAAATGTATAGACAGTGTACCCGGTCGACCGGACCCTGTACACGGTCGATCGGATACACAAGACACTGTGGGAGTTAACTGAGACCTGAAATTCACAGACAAGTCAGGAACCCTGTGTACCCGGTCGACATCACGGCCATGATGTCGATCGGATACACTGTGCATCCTGAGGAACCCCCCCCAGCTGTTTGGCTCTAGGTCCCAGTGGACCCGGTCGACATCACGGCCATGATGTCGACCGGGGACACTGCAGGATGTCGACCTCCAGTTCACCCGGTCGACATCCCTGGTGATGATGTCGACCGGGCAAACTGTGAACAGTGAGTTTCCAGATTTCATTTTCTTTTGATGTTTGATCATTTATGGGCCCCATTGACCATCCAAATAGGCTTCCATCAAGTGTGCCAAATACGAATCAATGGCATGGCTCAGCCTTGACTCGTGGGGTCTACCAATTGAAGTTTTGGGATTTGAATCATCAATGATTCGGTCCTTAAATGTAGTCTATGATGTCCCTAACTTCAGGAGCACCAGATTTACTATCTTTGACATCTGAGACTACCGTTAGGGATCCAATTACGTGATGAAGCCTGAACCAAGAGTGGACCACTACTTAGGATTGGACCTTTGTCTATTTCCACTTGATTCCATGTTTTTGAGGATTTTATGTGTTGTTTTTCTCTCTTATCCTTATTGTTGTCATAAACCTATTAATTAAGGGGAATTGGAAGACCTGAACCTAGGATTACTTAGAGGTGACCCTATGATGTAATTGGAGATAAATGACCTGTGTCTGTGGCTAGGCGGGCCCTCATACGGCCTAAGGTTGGGTATGTGAAACCATAGAATGAAGAAGGTTAGGTTAAATGGATTGTTAGCTCATTGTGTATGAGCATGGGATGATCACTTGCGGAATGATCATGGTGTTGCACATGTATTGCCTCAGGCCACGGTTGTGAGCCTTGGAGTAGATCCAATGATGTTGGACTTGGACTTGGATATTGGACTGTGTTCCATGTTGTTGTAACTTAACCTCTTAGAGACTTGGTTAGGACCTTGCTCACACAAGATAAGCCTAGACAGACACAAACCTGTACTTGTTTCCTGGGTCGGCACTAAACATTCACTCAGTTGTTCTAAGTTCAGCCAGTTGACTGATCATCACTGGTAGGGGCTATATTGGTTACTTAGAGCTATCATGATGAGCTGTAATTAGACGGACGGTGTGATACCGGGTCCAGGTTAATATGATAAAGGGGTGTGATCGGTGTTATATTATGTATGTTATTATTAGCAGGGTTGTTATCCCTTGCATGGTTATTACCCTTTTCCCCACAGCAAACTGTTTACAGTATGGTTGGGCCGCGGTATATCCAGCTTGTGTGAATGTGCCATTTGTTACCTGGTTAGATTAGATCCTTTACATTTCTATTTCTAAATTGTTTATTACTGCTCAATTGCCTAGATCATGTACCTTGTTACTCTTATGATTATATACATGTCTCTATTCTCTATTGTTGTATACATCCTGTGTTATCTGTATATGGTGCCTTGCCAGATCCTTGGATCTGACCCATCTTTGGTGCTTAGGTCCCGACCATGATCCCGCAGACTACGCGTTCTATGAGGCGCCTGTAGTTGATGACTACGGGTGGGGGCCGGCTGACCAGGTGGTCGAGCCGGAAGACGGAGCGCCTGCACAGGGGGATTGAGTGCAGTTTGTTTTGGTTTTTGAGAGTTTCTATGTAGTGAGATTGGGTAAATAGTCAGTTTTGTATAAACTTGATAATTACACTTTGAGATTTTATCAGACTTCCGCATTGTTTATTTGACTCATTTACATGATACTCTTGCTTCTGCTATCTTTTCTTACGCTTCCGCATTACAACTGTTGATACGTCATTGCTTAAAAAGTTTTAAAAAATTTGACCTCACTGCGGACAACGATCTTGGAAGTTCTTGGATTTTCCGGGAAGTAGTGCACCAACTTCAGGTACTTTAGCGTTATCTTCGGTATTCGGAATTGGGGCGTCACAGAACTTTAGAATGAGAGAATGCTTTGGAATATTGGATGATCTAGACGATCATTCCTTGCTTCATTTATAAAGGCTAATAGCCTTAATCAAGGCAATTACACTCTGTGTATGAGGAAAGAATATAAGTTACAATCTTTTATACATGGAAAGAGAATATAAACAAGTTAGTCAACTAATTCCCACGTGATGTATAAGTAAGGGCCTATTGTACATGGGCCTTGGGTCAGATGGTGCTAACAATGGCGACCACATTGGGAGCGATACAGTTTCTTTGTCTTTTCCACTCTAAAGCCATTCCAAGCACCGGTTACTAGTATTGATTTTGGGTCAGGAAAGTTGTAAAACAGTATAACGTAATGTGCTAGATATTTACACCAACTTAAAAGCACAATACAGAAACATCCATTCTATCAAAGTATTCAACTTATTTATGATTGGGAATGCACACAAGTTTTTTATGAAGAGGGGGAAAACAGTGATATAGAAGTAAAAAATAAGTTAGAGGCTGAGACAAACAGTAACCCCCTGTAACTGTTAAACAGGCCCAAGGCCCAAAGCCCATTAATAGTCATACCAATGCTATATCTCACGTGGAATTGATTTGGGTCAATATTGAGACAGCTGTAGCCTTCCTAACTTAGAATAGCAAATGTTGTAATTAGTTGCTTTCTTAACTTAGATTACTAATTGATGTAATTAGATTAGTTTCCTTTCTTAGAGCCTTGATTGAAGGCATGTAAATACCTATATATTGATGGACGATCTCCATGGAAAAATACACAAAATTAATACATTCTCAAGAGTATATTCAAAACTCTTTTATGTGATCGTAAGTTTGTCATGGTATCAGAGCAGAGTTCTAGTCTTCAATATTAGAAATCATTCAAGGAGTTAATCAGAGAGAAATCTCTCTCTCTTGTGAAGGAAAAACAGATAGAGGATCTGTTTTCAAGGGTCGTCATCCATTCAGAATCTGCGATAGGCTCAGATCTACTGTGGCCCACCTGCGATCATCACAGCACCATCAAGGTTCATTCCAGCCAAGGTCGTCTAGGCCTTCTGAGTATTTTGGTGAATTTCTCAGAATTTTTCGACACTGTCAGGTATGTTTTTTGATCATTCTCGTGATTTTTCAAAAACTTACACAAGATTTGATCAAGACCGTACAGAAGTTTGGATTTTCAGCAAATTCAGTTCAAACTTGTTCCAGTAGGTGCGAAAATTGTGTAATTTCATAGATCAGGAGCCTGATCAGTGTCCAGCACCATCTGTGGGGTCTTGGGCTAATTTCAAGGACATCAGGGTTTTTTTTTCAATTTATTGTTCTGTCCAGCACCATCTCTTCTCTGATTGGTCTGATTGATTGGTTGGATCTGTCTAGCACCATCTCCTGCACTCACGAACTGTACTTCCTACAAACTATTGCTCAATTTGATCATTTTTTCCTTCATTGTTTCACAATATACAATTGAGATGGAAAAATCTGAGGTCACTTTGATCAAATTTACGGGAAGGAATTACCTTGCTTGGTCTTTCCAATTTCAAATATACTTAGAAGCTAAGGAATTGTGTGGCACTGACCCTAAACCTACTGAGGATGAGAAGAAGATCTCCTCTTGGCATCCTAAAGATGCCAAAATCAAATCCTGGATTTTGGGATCCGTTGAGCCTCATCTGATAATGAATCTCAAGCCTTACTCTACCTCTAAAGCGATGTGGGCGTATTTGAAGAAAGTATATCATCAAGATAACTCTATGCGTCAATTTCATCTTGAATGTGCGATTGCTGAGTATGCATAAGGGACCTTGTCGATACAAGACTACTATTCAGGATTCCGTACATTGTGGTCGGAATACGATAGTATTAAGTATGCAGATGTGGCTAACAATGTGTTGACAGTCATTCAAGATCTTTAGGCCTCTAGTCAAAGGGATCAGTTTTTTATGAAACTGCGTAATGAATATGAAAGTGTCTGATCTGCTCTAATGAATCGGATGCCAGTACCTCCCTTGGATGTATGCTTGAATGAACTCCGACGTGAAGAACAGCGCATTGCAACCTCCGCTCATATAGCCCAACAAAAGACTGAGACCTATTCAGTCTCGCTCTCGGCAAATAAGGCTTCTCAGCCTCCGCCTCGAGACTTAAGCAAAACAGTGTTACAGTTGCCAAAAATTTGGGCACATTGCAACTCAATGCAAACAGAAAGTCTGGAGTTACTGTAAAAAGTCGGGACATATCATCTCTGAATGTCGCCGCCGCCCACAACGTCCATCACCACAGTCTCAGAATCAACAATATCAGCCTCCGCATGCATATGTTGCTTCTTCGGATATGCCTACTCCTACATCTGCACCCTCACAGCCTGGGCCCTCATTCTCTCTCACTCCTGAATTGGTTCAACAAATAATTGTCAATGCCCTCTCTGCTTTTGGTCTTTCAGGTACATCTCCATCTTCTACTTGGTTTCTTGATTCCGGGGCATCTAATCATATGACATCTTCCAATGTACCACTCTCCAATGTGCAAAGCTACAATGGCCCTCTTCAAATACAAACTGCTAATGGGGGCCATGTTCCCATTACTGCTGTCGGTGACATCCCTGGTCCCATTCCGTTGAAAAATGTTTATCTGTGTCCCACTTTAACTTCCAACCTTTTGTCAGTCGGGCAGCTTGTTGAAAATAAATGTAACATCTCTTTTTCTTCTTCTGATTGTGTTGTGCAGGACCAGATATCCGGGAAGGAGATCGCGAAGGGGCCTAAGTGTGGATGCTTGTTTCCATTGAATTTTTCTAAAATTTCTAGGAATCAATTTGACAATAATGTGTTTTGTTTTTCTCTTCGAGATAACTGCCGGTTGTGGCATAATAGACTCGGACATCCTAATTCTAAGGCTTTGTTGCTCTTGGAAATCGGCAGGAATATGGCATCGATTATGATGAAGCTTTTGCTCCGGTTGCCAGGATGACCACCGTACGCACAATTCTTGCTGTTGCTGCATCTCAGTCTTGGCCTCTATATCAAATGGACGTAAAAAATGCGTTTATACATGGTGATCTCAAAGAAGATGTTTATATGCGACTGCCTCAGGGATGCTCATCCGGGAAGGGTATGGTTGCCAAACTTCGTCGCTCCCTTTATGGTTTGAAACAAGCTCCTCGCACATGGTTTGAGAAATTTCAATCTGCTCTTCTCCGCTTGGATTTTCATCCTAGCCCGTATGATCCTTCTATGTTTTTACATCATGCTCCATCTGGGATCACTGTACTACTTGTCTATGTTGATGACATCATCATTACTGGTCCTAATGCCAAAATGATTCAAGAGCTCCAAGCTTCTCTTAGTGAGACATTTCACATGAAGGATCTCGGCCCCCTACACTATTTCCTCAGTCTTGAAGTTCATCAATCGACTAAAGGTATAGTTCTCAATCAGCACAAATACACTGTTGATCTCATTGCCTTGGCCAGTCTTACTGCTTCAGCTCCTATAGATACGCCGGTCGAACTGAATGTCAAACTCAGTCGAGAGGAGGGTGATCTTCTTTCCGATCCTACTGCATGTCGCCAGCTAGTTGGTAGCTTGATCTACCTCACGATCACTCGTCCTGATATCTCTTATACAGTCAACCTGATGAGTCAGTTTATGACTGCTCATCGTCACTTTCATCTGGTTGTTGTTCGTCGCATCATACGGTACCTTATTCGCACACCAACTCGTGTGTTGTTTTTTCCATCCAACAATCCTCTGTCTCTCAAAGCTTATTCAGATGCCGATTGGGCTGGTTGTCTAGATACTCGCAGATCGACACGACAGGATGGTGCATGTTTTTTGGTAATAGTCTCATTTCTTGGAAATGCAAGAAACATGAAAAAGTTTCCAAATCCTCTACCGAGGCCGAGTACCGAGCCATGTCTGCTGCATACTCCGAAATTCTTTGGCTTCGTGGTCTGCTCTCTGACATTGGTTTTCCAGCAGGAGGAGCTACCCCCCTCTATGCTGATAATACAAGTGCAATTCGGATTACTGAAAATCCAATTTTTCATGAACGCACTAAACACATAGAGGTTGATTGTCACTTCATACGTGATGAGCTTAAACGTGATGTCATTAGCCTTCCGCATGTCTCCACTGAACTTCAAATTGCTAATATTCTCACCAAAGGTCTTCCACGACCGCGCCATAAGTTCTTAGTTGGCAAATTGATGCTTGTTGATTCTCCCGCATCAATTTGAGAGGGGGTGTTAAACAGGCCCAAGGCCCAAAGCCCATCAGTAGTCATACCAATGCTATATCTCACGTGCAATTGATTTGGGTCAATATTGAGACAGCTGTAGCCTTCCTAACTTAGAAGTTAGAATAGCAATTGTTGTAATTAGTTGCTTTCTTAACTTAGATTACTAATTGATGTAATTAAATTAGTTTCCTTTCTTAGAGCCTTGATTGAAGGCATGTAAATACCTATATATTGATGGACGATCTCCATGGAAAAATACACAAAATTAATACATTCTCAAGAGTATATTCAAAACTCTTTTCTGTGATCGTGAGTTTGTCAGTAACGAGTAACAGGAACCAGCACATCAATCCCAAATGAAGATAATACATGAGATAACCCAACCATACAAGCTTTATATCCTTTCTAATTGTAGAATTACAACTAACTAATACAAGCTTATATCCCTTCTAAGTGCATGTGTGCGTGCGTGTGTGTATAGAGAGAGAGAGATGGAAATACCACATACATCTTTGGGTTTGCCAATAGTGGAAACACCTCCAATGTGGGAACGAGATGAAGTACACCGACATTAAAGGCAGCACTTGCATCAGAACGTAATGAGGCTCCTTTGGAAAAGGGTCGCTCAAAACCACCAACACCAGTTGTTCCAAGAGGGGCCATCGGCACTGAAGCAGTAATCTCAGTGCCCTTCCGTATGAACTTCTCCATCCACGAAATCTGCACAGAGCAACAAAATGTTTAATTCAGCATTGCAGCAGGCTTTAGATGAATGCTAACAAAAAAGAGTGTCAAGTGAATATAATAGACAAAACATTTAAGATACCTAATTCAAGTTCTAGCTTTAATATGAAATGAATTATAGAACGACGAACTCATTTCTAACATTATCTCTGTATGACTGTATCCCTCTATAGGAAAAAACAATCAGAACTCAGCAGAAACTGAATGCAATAGGCTAGGTATAAATCCAATCAAGGTCAAGCTCTACGGGGCTTCCGAGACAACCAGCATGGGTATCTGTGCCTGATCATTTTAGACTCATGGGTTTGTAGTCGACCTGAATTTCAGGCCTGTTTAACATATAAATATGGAATGGACATGCCCTGAGATTTTGTAACATTTTATATTGAGGCTTAGCTGAGCATGGCTCCAGGCTTGTAGCAGTTACAGGTTAGACAGGGCATATTAATAAATACGCCCACCGTGGTCCAAAGCAAACCCAGCCATTACCATACCGATCATTGAGCTGGGTGCCTAGTGAGAGCCATCAATTTCTCAACCATAAACTTGCCTTTTCATTTAGATCCCCAAGTGGTGGACCATGAATACTTCCTCCAATGTAAGGAGCACCCGTCGGAAATCTTTCCACTAAATGATGTGCCATCAAGTCATCAAGACCATGTTTCTCATAGCTCATGAATGCACCCAGAGCTCCAAGAAATCCCTCATGGCGCAAAAACATTGCTTGAGCCTCACCTTTGGACCTAAAACCATATAAAAAGGTTAAGTAGGTGCTGAAGGAAAAAAATTTGATGAAAAGAATTGGAAAATAAGACCATGATCACAATATTAACAGGTCTTCAATGGTATCCAAACAAGAAAATAAAAATACCAACCCTTCAAAACTTGACAGACAGAGAGTTATACTAGATTTCTTGATATTTACCAGAAATTAACCGCAAAGGATATTGTGTCCATGGTGTAAGCATGACCGCGTATAAAAAACCCTCCAAAAAATATCCTCTTGATCCCATAGCGAAGTGCATTCAAGTAGGATATCTAGCATACAGAAACAAAATTAGACACTCCAAAAATTACATAAGACAAAATCTCATCTATAAGTAAAAAATTACTCATACAAGCAAGCCACTTTTGTACTAATGCAATAGATAGAACAACAAGGATACAATTCCAGCATGAATCTTTCGAAGAAAAGACAGGTGATATTTGTCTTCATCAGTCAAAATTCCTATTTCCTATGCAATGTACAAAACTTGAAATCTTAGCATTAAAGAAGAAAACCCATGTTAACTTTTTTTAGTTTTTTTTAATAGGTACATCATTAATAAAAAAAGAAAATGTAGTATAAGAGATACATAGAAACAACAGACCATATCAAGTCTGGAAAGAAATACTCGCAAAAAAACAGCAAATTAAACAACCTAGCTCAAGTTATCAAGATACGTCCTCATGAGTAATACTCAGATTCTGACTCAAAACTCCCACTTTCACTAAGTGATTAGACTTAGAATTGGCACTCTGCTTAATGTGATGGAACTGGAAGAATGCATTAAAATGGTGAGTGAAATCCACCACTCGTTCCATGTCTGCAATCTTCCATGGGGCCAAACTACCCTCTGCAGGCCATCGATTAGCACACAGAGTTCCTTTCATCATTACCTGCCAAAGGTTAAGGTAAAAGGCTTCTTGGAGACTAATCCTTAAAGCCAGAATTTCCACCTCATTAACTGAACAGAAAGCAACCAGCACCGATTGGAAGATAATGCATCTTTCCATACTGCCCAAATGACCCCCCCTAATCAATCCCACCCTCAGTATGGCCAGGCTCATTCTTTTTCCATTCGTCCGGTTTAGATTTCAACAGCCTTAAGTTTTGGCATAGTTGAAAACCCATCCACTTTATAAGCATCAAACTACATCCACCACTTACTAACCAGCAAATTCTTTCTCCTTCACCCCCTTCCCCCCATTTTGGTTTGACAGCTAGAGGAACCGATCATCTTAGAATATTTTTTATGCACGTCTTTGTGATGTGGGGGTGCACTAGAGTTCTATTTTAGTAGAGTTGGATTCGTTCCAGTGTTCTATTTCCATTAAGAGTTATTTTACAACTCCTAATTTTAGAAAATATTAGTCTCAAACAACTTAAAGTTTCTAAATTATGTTAATTAGGATTTTTAGAAGTTTCCATTTGTGTTAGCTAGGATCGTTAGAAGCCACATGGGTTCTTTACTAAAAAGTTTCTAAATTTGACAGAGCCATGCCTATAAATATTTATTAGGTTCTCTCCATTAAACACATTGATTAAAAGAAATTTTGAATTTCTCTTACAAAGGTGGTTGTTTGATGGTGTTAAATATCACTAATGCTGAATCCATCGTCCTAATTGTGCTAACTTGAGGCTTTGGCTTTGGAGGTTGCCCGATTAGTCAATCTCCCCACTCCTTAGCTGTGTCAATTAGTATAATACTATCACAGTCAACAACGGGTGCTGAGTCATATCTAGAAGCAAATCCATCGAGCCACAGGAAAAAAAAGGAGGATCAATCCTCAACATCCCCGCATTTTCTTGATTATTTGTCGTAATAAAAGATGCCCTAGCCACATGTGACTCTACTAGGCTTTATCTTGACCTTATCTAAGAAGGATATCATTCATAGAATGATCTCACTACCCTTATCCTGCACCACGGAAGACTTAAATCATAACAATGGAGATCTTTCTAATATCATTATTTCTCAAAGGAGATCCTGTGTAGGCTGTGTTTGTATGTATTCCATTTCCTGTGAAATCCAATATCGTTATTTCTATTAAAAAAAAGACAGAGAGAGAAAGGTTACGACTAAGCCCAATTGCAGATGGCTTGCACCTAACATATCTGACATGCAGATGTGGGGCCATCAATGTTGCATGGATTCTTTGGGACAAGCAACATAACTGTGTTAGATGCATATTGGACATGAAAGTATCACTGTGTCGAATTCTTCACTGTTTCTTCTAGTATGAAGCCTAAAATTACTTTCACATGCATGTAATATTAATATGCATTTTCTTTTGGATTTTAAGATATTGAAAGTTTCTTACTTGATTGTTTAGAGTAAGATCTGTATATCATGGTTCTCAGTGGCATTTGCATTTTAATTTTATTTTAGAGGCATATAAATATTTATCATATTATCTGAAGCCAAGAATAATATATTTCAAGATTTCCATGTCAGGGACCTCAAATTTTTATTATTTTCTCTTTTTTTGCTATTACATGTAGGAATAATAAACCATCCTACATGCTCCGCCCCATGACTTTCTACCTTCTCTGATCTGTGCTCCGCTAGCACCTGGATCGATCCCAGACACTTAAGGTGAGAGTGAGACGCCACGACTGTTAGGCACCTCAAATTATTATCATATTCCAGCACAGCTACATGAATTCATGCAACTTAGGCAGCTTCACATAGATGGACTGGATCTACACAAATTAGTGGGCCTACAAAACCTTATAAAAAAGAGAGAACATCTTTAAAAAGGTCATTGTTTGATTCATAAGCAACATACAAGAACAAAACCTCCATATGTATATATGTGTGTGTATAGGTATGTGTATGTGTATGTATATGTGTACATTTA